>OZ018371.1:47500-2447500 GCA_963969515.1 Yponomeuta evonymella
TAAATAAAAATAAATAATTGCTTACTACATAGATCTACTACAACCTTCATTGGATTACCTAAGGTTTGGTTAGGTTGGTATAGGCTTAGATATTCATGCGGATTCCTGAAGAAAAAAAAAAAAAAAAAAAAAAAATTTTTTAGGATACCTCCCCTTTACCTAAATTAAGGATGCAATTTTTTTTTTGTTGCCTATACTATAGTCTGGGATATCTTTGGATTGGTCGTTGAAAAACATTGTGGATGTATAGAGACAATTTTTTGATGTACTTTTCGGTTTGCGAAATATTCATATTCATATTATTTATAACGCAAATTTTTGTCCGAGTACTATAGATAGTATTTTCTGAGGTTAACACGAGCACTAGACGTAATAAAACTGAATTTCAACTGATATTTACTCGTTTACTTTTCCATTTTACAATTTTCCGACGTTTCGGCACTTTTGCAATTACCGTGGCCTCGGTAGACTCAGGCCCTCGTCACTCCATACAAAAAATATTATGAACGTACTTTGTGCCAACAATGAAACAAAAAATATAATCCTGCTAAAACAAAAGGCATTAACTCCGCAGTGAATCACGTAGATGTATCATGATTTAAAATTAAGTCGGGTTATATGTGAAATCTAATGTTGGTAATGTTGCCTTTACGTATTTTGCAAATGGCCGGTAATTTTGTTCGTTTGTTGTTTTTGTGTGGCATTATTTTATTTATTTTAACTTTAGCAATAGGTGTAGTAGGTGAAAAGTGATTAAACAAGAAATATGGGAGGAAAAGCATTGAGGAAATGTGAAAATTGTGGTATTAGAAGAGTCAGAAATTAATGTACGTCTGGCATATTCTTAGCCAGATATCCACTGGAGCCAAACAGGTAAAATTAGCAAGTTTATCATAATAAATGTACTCAAATTTTGATATTTATTTAATGCGCTTGGATAAAACAACTGAATTATTTAGAACAATTTACGATTTTGACCAATTTAAATTAACGCCGGTTGTAGTGCGGTACCCATGTGGTACATTTTTTATCGATATTTTGGACGATTGATTTCTGCCAGATATTTCTACATGCTGTCTAAAATTGATCACAACTACTTAATTTTAAACGTCGAACACCACACAGCAAGAACAGAAATGATTTATGTTGTTTTATTTTGCTCAAAGCATTCAGTTTTGTTTTATATTTTTAAAAATACATTGCACCGCTTTGTTATATATTCTAGATGCCGCTTATGGGTTAAAGCGACAGGCAATGAAGATTTGCATGGTGGAGCTGTAATAGCCACCGTTATATGACGGAGAGAATGATTGCCTTAATTGTAAAAAAAATTATTCGAAGACAATGTCAAATATATAATTTTGATTTCATAAACGCAGAAGAAATTAACGCGAACGCAAATAAAATTTCGCAAGCTCAAAGTACAGCAAAATAGTAAACAGGCGATACAAACGTTCCTTGACATTATTATTATTAGCAGTACCTATAACATATTTATTTAGGGCTGAGACAAATTGTAAACAACTTTTCAGTACTCTTTACACTATTTTCATTGTCGAAAAATGTTATTTCGGTTTTTACACTAAGAAATTAGTAAATTAGATTGAATTAGATTTAATACTTTATAAAAAAATTACGTATACAACATTATCAGACATTATCATTTTAAAAGTATTAAAAAGTTTCATTTTGTCTCAGCCTCAAATAAATATGGTATAGATAATATTTTTTTTGACTTATTGTTTTGTTTGTTGCAGACTCCAAAGATCTGAAATTCGACCAAAGTGCAAAGTTTTGATAGCGACGTGACGCATTGGTGACATTAAGTTTTCTACACTTGATGCTAAATAAATGATTTGATTTAAAAAAATGCCTTTTTCATTATGAAAGTAAGCGATAATCCATTCACACCATGTCATACTCGAAATAATTGAGTTGACCTACTGTGTAGGGATTTATCGCCTACTTTAATTTCCAAAGCATGAAAATGAGGTAAGAGGAGAGACGTCTCGAATTTTTTTTTATCGATATCGATATGTGATAAGTAGTCAATCACTAATGTTTTGCAATTTCATTCTCATGTTGGTATTATACTATTTTTTGTTAGGTTGGTACAAACTACGTTCATAATTTTGAAAACGTGTTGTTAGCAAGTGCCGACTCTTATAACGTAGTGATTACATACTCTTTGGGTAGACTAAGCTGACAGGCGTCTTTTTGAAAGCATTAACTGTTGGTTTACTACCCTCGGCAAAAATTATTCAGTTACGTTCCAAAAAGATATTGGCAAATTTTTAAAGTTTAATTCGGCACTATAATAATTTTAAATAAATTCAAAAATACTTATTATTAGCACAGAGGAAAAAATAATTAGTTATTGAAATTAAAATTCATTCTACCAAATAATTATTTTATATATTTTTTTTTTTTTGCCGAGGGTAGTAAACTAACAGTTAATGCTTTCAAAAAGACGTCTGTCACCTCAGTTCACCGAGACCACGGCACTTGCAAAAGTACTGAAACGTCGGAAAATAGTAAAATAGAAAAGTAAAAGAATAATATCCGTTAAAATTCAGTTTTATTACGAGTGCCATAGAATATACCATAGATGAGGCGGTTATGAGATTCCCGAAAAATTACATACCTAGTAGTCATGGAATCAAAAATGTGTTATGAAAATATTAAATTGTTCCTTCATCTTAGGTATCATTCTATCATCTATCATCTTTGACTTGGGACATTATATGTATTAAGAATAGTACCTACATATTCATTCAACAAGGTGAGTAAATACAATATGATCGTGGTGTGCAAAAAGCTTAATTTTTTTTAATGAAATAACAGTGACGAATTTCCTTGGAAAAAATACAAGTTTTGAACTACCTAAACTGCATTTTCTTTTTCGAGTTCTGCTCATATTAAAAATCAATGACAAAAAAAAAAAAAAAAAAAAAAAAAAAAAAAAAAAAAAAAAAGGAATCGAAAAGTTCACTAAACTTGGGAAAGTCTCAACACTATCAGCTCTAGGCTCTAGTGCCATCTGCCTCGCCCCATCAACACATTCAATAGCAGTTCTTACTTCGACGGTAACAAATATACGGCATCTAGTGGTGAGTAGCGGAACTACGATTGATAGGAACTAGCAAGACTCGGAAACGTGTCTCATTAACAAATTCTCTTCTAGCAACACAAAACGTATCATCGCATGGCAACACTGGCTGAAAAACGTAGCGAAATGTCAAACAAGTTCACTGTCCTTGTGCACTGTCCACAAGTCCAAGTTCACTAATTTCGAAGAAAACAGTTTTCCTTGTGCCCTTTAACACCGCTCCGGCCACCGGAGCACCTTCCAAGAGTTACCGGGTACTGCGAGCTGGTCGCTAGCGCGCGGGGCGAAGGCCGCTCGGCCGTGCAGGTAAGTCGATGACACAGGCTATAAATACAGCGCAGCATGACTGGCGGAACGCGGTGCCAGCTGGCGGCGACGAGCCAGCAGCCCGCGCCACTGCCTCGCTCGGCCTGCGCGGAGCCTCCTGCGACTACATCGCCGTCCCGTGCCGTGTGGTTACCAGTCGTGAGTCAGGAGAAACTGCGTAGATTCTGTTCTATGAATAGGTGAAGTCCTGATGGACATTCCGCCTTTAACAAAGAAGCATACAGTTATCGAGATATTGGCTTAGGTTTCTGGCTGTGCGTATACTTAAATGTTCAGCAATAACTCAGGTTAATGAATTGTAACAAGGTCAACGCAACTATTGTTTGACAACTTGGGAATTTATTTGGAGTTGGTATTTTAATGTCTATTGCGTCCTCGTTTAGGTAACGTGCACCTTCTTTACATGCTGAATAGAGGCACTGACAAACATTTTTGTTATCAAAGGAGATGTTGTTGTGAAATTTTTAAGGTTACACTCTTATTTTTACTTTGTTATTAATTGAAAGAAAGTCTTCATAAAAAGAGTCCTGTTTATCTATAGACCCTTCATATTATAGGATCACTTTGTTGTTTCTCTTTGTCAGTCCATCTCTCTGACAAGAATGTTTATCTCAGGAATGGGAAGAGTTATTAATTTTAAATAAATGTTGAGGGTATAAAACATTTAATCTTCTAAATCAATGCAATCAAATGTTGTCATTTATAAGTGGATGCAGGTTCTACTTGACTTTCAGTAGTTTTATGCAACATCTCTTTCTTGACCCTTAAATTGTTATGGAATTTGCTACAACTTTAGACCGGGCATCCTAAATGTATCTCTTGCTTCTGATGGTATTTGTATCATAACAAAAACACAAAGCTAATGAGATCAATGCCTTATCCAAGGACGTTTGTCCTCGTGGTTTAATGGACCTTCAACATACAAAGTCCTTCAAAAGCACCAGCTTTTCTGTTATTTTCACTTTTCCCTTTGACTGTATTAGCTGTCGTAGCTGGGATTGTGATGCCACCCTGGACGTGGTGTCCTAAGCAATTGCTTACTTTGTGTATTGACTAGTATTAACAAACAGTAATCTCCACAAAATAATTTTTTTCTTGTAATTTTTTTGTTGTAAAAATGTAAAATTATTTCTTCCCTCTTAACTTAATTCCAGAATCACTTACTTGAATTTTTGTTGATGGAGTCCGACCAGGACTTATCGACTCTATGTTGCAAGAGCACCCCAAGCGGGCGCTTCCCTACTCCGTGCAGAGGCCGGCTACATAAACTTTCTTTTTAGGATTCTGTACATTCAATGACATAATGGAATCACTATTGTGTCTGTCTGTTAACTATACAGGCTTAACAGTTAAGTTAGTAAAGGACACACACAAGAATTGGGCAAAAGATATGTTAGAAAATAAAATGTACGAAAATAGGACCGACAGCCCACCACACCGGGGATGCCTCACAGCAGAGGAAAATGCCCACCCTAATGACCGAACCACCTTCAATGACTAAACTGTAATATGCCTAAATGAGTATTTTTCGTCATTGTAACACAACATTGTGACTAAAGAATGTGGAACAAAATCACAGTTGTTAGTTTCAGGAATAAGATTACGTGGAGATCACACTGACAATAATCACCACATTAACAAGTGGTCTTTTAAAACACATGTTTAATTATAGAGTTTGTAACTTAAAAAAAGTTTATGTTGCTACAGTGTTCAACAGTAACAAGGTCGGTCACCTTCTAAACATTAATAAACATTACTGTACTGTACTGGCTATTATTAAGCAGTGTTGTCTCATAATGTAAGAAATCCTTTTAAATCTATTGTTTGAATTGCCGTACATTTATGATTATGTTTTCAGTATTGTGCCTCAAATTAATGTAATATCTACCTATCTAATGTTGAAAGTTACAACTACAAACCACCTATGTGTGACTTGAATGCAAATAGTTCGAACGTAAACAATGTCAGCGGCAATCAGCTGTCGATCGATAGTCGTAAGACTACAGCGGAGATTGTTGCGGAGCCTGGCCTTTGGAAGCCTGTTCTTCAGTCCGAGGAATGGATAACTGTACAAAGAAATAAGTTGAGGAACAGAATGCTTGGAGCAAAGGGAAAAGCGGCAACGAAACCGGATGGAAAATTCAAAGCGGCGGATAGGAAAATTCCCTTATTTGTCTCCAATATTGATAAGCAATCATCTGAGAGCGATATCAAAGGGCACATTTTCGACAAAACCCAGTTGGATGTTTCCATAAAGAAAATTAACATGAAGTCAGAGAAAAACTACGATGCATACAAAATTTTTGTACCGAGCTCAAAACTTGATGTCTTTCTGGATGAAAATTTCTGGCCAAATGGTATCCTGTTCCGACGATTTATTGAATATAAGCGGATTAAGGAAACTGATTCGAAAAAATGAGTACACCTATACTTACACATACTTAATGGATAGTGACGCCGAATACAAACACCTAGTAAAGATGATCAGTTTTAACTGTAAATCAGTCCATAGATCTATAGAATGCGTAAAGAACTTATGCAAAGCTGGGGACATTATAGCCCTCCAGGAAACTTGGTTATTACCCCATGATATTCCGGTACTTGGAGATATCGATCAAGACTTCAGTTTTACAGGAAAATCTGCGGTAGACACGTCATCGGGTGTTCTCAGAGGGCGACCGTACGGTGGAGTAGCCCTACTGTGGCGGAAAAGTGTTTTCCCGCTAGTTGCAGTGTTAGCATGTAATAGTGACCGTTTATGCGCCATCAAAATATGCACGAATGTTTCTTCTATTCTGGTTTTCTCAATATACATGCCGACAGACTCCTCAGTCAAGCTGACAGAATTCACGGAGTGTATGAGTGAGATAAACGCTGTTGTCGAGGCCAATGATTGTGAATCTGTGTTTGTGCTGGGTGATTTTAATGCGCACCCCGGTGAGCTATTCTGCAATGAACTGGTAAGCTTTTGCTCTGACTTTAATTGGCGTTGTGCGGACATGGAGTTGTTAGGCAATGATACGTACACTTTTGTTAGTGATGCCCACGCATGTAAGAGATGGCTAGATCACTGTATAGTGTCTGATGTAGCATGGTCAACCATTAGTGGTGTTAAAGTACTATACGATGTATATTGGTCAGACCATTTTCCCTTGGAAATAACTTTTAATTTAGACATACTCAAACCAAAGATTAGTATGTGTTCAAAGTTAAAAAATAAGATACTATGGGGAGAACGTGACTCGTTACAAATAAGTAAATTTAGTGAGTATTGTCAACAACATCTCAGAAATGTAGATTTTCCATCCGAACTGTCAAATTGCTGTGATGGTATGTGTCAAAACGTGTCACATAGGTTAATTATAGATAAACTGTACGATAATATTGTTGAGATACTAAGTAGCGCAGCGGTCCTTAGTTATAATGCGAAAACTAATCGTAAACATCGGTATATAACTGGCTGGAATAAGCATATAGCGCATGTGCACCGGGAGGCTCGACTGGCGTTTCAGCAATGGGTACAACATGGTAAGCCTTCGTCAGGTTATTATTACAAAAACATGTGTGAAACTCGAAAGGCTTTTAAATCTAAATTGAGATGGTGCCAGGATAATCAACAGCAGATAAAGATGGATATTTTGGCTAACCATCATGCAAATAAAGATTTTAAAATGTTTTGGAAGGAAACCAACAAACTGAACCCAAAACCGAGTATCCCGGTGAGCATCGACGGCAGTAGTGATTCTAACCGAATTGCGAATATCTTTAGAGAACACTTTAAGGTTCAGCCGGATCCGGGAGTGGGTCCGGGGGAGGCGGGGTCGACGCCCTGCACTGAAAGTGGTAATAACTTCAAGGTTTCGGTGAATATTACAGCTAAACGTATCTCTTCTATTATCGCAAAAATGAGGCGTGGTAAATCACCAGGACACGATTCACTAAATATTGAGCATTTGCGGTATGTCCATCTTCCCAGGGTATTAGCCATGCTGTGTAATTTTTGCATTAGACACTCCCATTTACCAACAGAGCTAATGAAAACAATAGTTGTGCCCATAGTTAAAAACAAGACTGGCGATTCATCGGACAAGACTAACTACAGACCGATATCCCTAGCTACCATTATAGCGAAAGTGTTAGATCGCGTACTTGACGAATATCTCGGTAAGCATTTAAACCTACATGATGGTCAATTTGGCTTTCGTCCTGGTATGTCGACTGAAACCGCGGTACTCTGCCTAAAACAGACAGTCAGCTACTACACTGGGAGGAAGACGCCCGTATTCGCGTGCTTCCTAGATCTTTCGAAGGCTTTCGACCTCGTCTCTTACGACCTGCTCTGGAAAAAGCTCTCTGAAGAGACTGACTTACCTCCGGAGCTGGTTGATATTTTTCGGACATGGTACAAAAACCAGACGAATGTTGTGCGATGGGTTGATAGCCATTCCGACATGTATAGGTTGGAGTGCGGGGTGAGGCAGGGGGGACTCACCTCACCCAAGCTCTTCAACCTGTACATGAACCGGCTGATTGTGGGACTCAGTAGCTCGGGAGTAGGCTGCTCCATTGATGGTACTCCCATAAATAACATCAGCTACGCTGATGATATGGTGCTGCTGTGTCCTACAGTCAGCGGCCTGAATAAAATGCTCAAGATTTGTGAAGAGTATGCGGTGGCCCATGGTCTCAGGTACAATGCTACAAAAAGCGAAATTATGGTTTTTAAGGCGGGAAAAAAGACCTACGACATACCATCTGTTCTGCTTTGTGGCGATCCCCTTGCCAAAGTTAGCAAATTTAAGTACCTGGGTCACTGGGTCACCGATGAATTGTCTGATGATGTGGATATTGAGAGGGAGCGTAGGGCGCTGTCGGTGAGGTGCAATATGTTGGCCCGCAGATTTGCTCGCTGTACGGGGGAGGTAAAGATAACCTTATTTAAGGCCTTTTGCCAATCCTTTTACACTTGCAGTCTGTGGACCAGCTATACGCGGAAAGCCTACAGCGCCCTGCGTGTCCAATATAACAACGCCTTCAGGTTGCTGCTGGGGCTGCCTCGATACTGTAGTGCATCGGGGATGTTTGCCGACGCGCGAACGGATGATTTCCACGCAATAATCCGCAAACGCATAGCATCCCTGATGTGCAGGGTGAGGGTCAGTACCAGTAGCCTCCTGAGGGTGTTGGCTGATCGGATGGATAGCCCCATACAGCGCCACTGGGTGTCAATGCACCTTATGCTGACAAGCAGTGGGGCTGGCTGGGACTAGGCCTTTCAACTTGCGTGGTGTAATAATAATAATATGTACATTGTAAATTGTTTACTAACATAGCATAAGTCAAATTGTTACTAACACTATATGGGCTTTGCCTGAAATAAATAAATAATAATAATAATTATTATTATTAAAACTACTTTAACAACTTTTTGATATTCGCTACATAAGTAACATTCTTTTTTTATAACTATATATTTACTAGCTGGCTCAGCAAACGTCGTTTTGCCAAATTGTATTAATTTTCTTACGACCTAATCTCAGACCTACCAAATAATCACAAAAAGTTTCATAAAAATCAGTTAAGCCGTTTCGGAGGAAATCCAAAACAAACACTGTGACACGAGATTTTAAATTAATTTTAGATTAGACGTAATTATGCAGCAATATCAAAAAATATATTAGTAACATATTCGCAAAAGTTTTTTTTTCTGAAAAAAAGGTCAGGGTCTAATATATAATAAGGTACAAACTCAAAAAATAATGCTAATGACGCTGACGTATTTTTGTTGTAGAGTGTGCGTCTGATGCGTCTGATGCGGCGCGCAGCATGTCGCTAAAGCCGCGCAACATCGACTTCCAGGAGACATGGGCCAACCTCAGGGAGACGGTCAGTGCCACACTACCGACGTTGCCCGGTGTACACGAGTGTCGGATTAACGCTCCCTACATGTCAAATTGTAAACAAACAGTTTTATTTAACGCAATGTCAAAAAATAAAATACCGACCAAGTGTGTGTCGGGTCGGGCCACGCGAAGTGTAGGTTCCCTAGAAAGAGGGCGTTTTATTTGCTTTACAAAATTAAAAACTTCATCAAAGTAATTTTCCATGGATTTAGTAAGTTTTACTTTTATAAGTTGGCGGCCTATCATAAGCAGCCTATATACGTCCCACTGTAGGGCACAGGCCTTCTCTCAGATAGAGAGTGTGGGCTTAATCACCACGCGTGCCCACCGCGGATTGGCGATTTCAAGCGCTGAGGTATGTGAATAGCTCAGACACCCAGGTTTCCTCACGATGTTTTCCTTCACCGTTAGCGAGTGGTATTGCTACTATAACTTCACAAATGTACATAAATTAGAAAGAAAAGTCATAGGTACATGCCCGCACTGGAAATCGAACCTGGGTCTCCCGCTTCCGAGTCCAATGTTCTACCCATTAGGCTACCACCGCAGTTGGCAGCCTATACTTGCAAAGCCTACTTAGCCGTGATAGTTTTCCTTTTAAACCGACTTCAAAAAAGGAGGAGATTACCAATTCGACGCGTATATATATATATATATATATATATAAGTTACACTACACTAGATATAATGGTCCCCGTTAACATTATTTAAATACCAGATTATATTTGTCTTCCAAATGATCCTTAATGTTATAATAGGCTTTGTTGCCTAGGTTGGATCAAGGATGGTTGGATTGTAGATTGGCTGGCTGGAGTGATCTCACAGCTCTGCTACATACAATGGCCCAAGTATGAGGCTAAGTGCGGAATTGAATTGAATTGAATTAATCCTTATTGCACTAAAAAAAAAACAATTTTTTTTACACATATATATTAATATACTTTTCTTCCAGCTAACGTATGTTGATGTGGAGAGTCGATGGGGTAGTGGCAGAGAAAATCATGCGAATTATAAAGAAATAAATACATAGTGGTTGATAAACTTACATAAGATCATTACATTTTTTCTGCACATAAGTAATAAAATATGATATTATACTAAGAAAATACTAATTGCAACCTACATACAAATAATAGATATTACTTACATACATATGGGCCATATAATAATATAACTACATGGAAACGTCCGGGCAAAGTAAAGTAAACCGTGTGTGGCGCACGCGCGCCCGGGTGTCGGTTGCAGGTGGCGGGCGTGGTGGCGCTGCGGTCGGTGGAGCGCGCCGTGTGGAACACGCGCTTCTCCGACGTGTACGCGCTCTGCGTCGCGCACCCCGAGCCGCTCGCCGCTCGGCTCTACGACGAGACTAGGTCACCACACACCGCACACCACACACCACACACCGCACACCACACACCACACACCGCACACCACACACCGCACACCGCACACCACACACCACACACCGCACACCACACACCGCACACCACACACCACACACCGCACTCCACACCCTCTTTGCACCACCATTCATCGAAGGGACTGAATAACTATTGGCTTTTCGCTCACATACTATAGCCGGTAATATAAACACTCGTCAGTCCCTTTCCTTAATTAACATGGTTATACTAATTTAAATTACCTTTATTAGAGTACCATTAATCAACCATGAAAAAGTATTAACTTAAGTTTTCAACATTTTCACGATTTTTTTCTATTTGTAGCCGTACTGTTATTAAGCAGGGTCTAACAAAATCCCCATCTACATCACCACAGTAAAATTTGTTCGTAAAAAAGAGTGGAACCCGCATTTTCGGACGTATATGGGTATTTAGTAACACCATGTGTAGTGTGTACCTTTAAACGATGTCCGGTAATAAAACAGTAAATACAACGCTGAGTTATTTGAATTAACTTGTTCATTCAGTGAACAGTGCTGGTTTTGAGTTTATCCCGCGAAAGCGCAGTAATAGCGCAGCCTGTGCTGTGATAACCGACCAGACAAGTCGTCACAAACATGTAAAACCTCCCAGATTGAGGCCATTTGTAAATAATTATTGTCTGCTCGTTATCGTTAATAACCGATTAGTAGGTGAAAACGAATTACGAAGACTTTTGACCAAATAAAGTGAATTTAAGCGGCACTAGATATTAAAGTTACCGACATTTTAGAGATTTATTTATTTTGTTATTCATTAAAAAACGGCAGGAACGCCATATTCAATACTAAGCCATATCAAAAACTGAGAAGATATGAAAATTAAATTATGTCTTAAATCTTACTTACAGTATTTATCCCCTAGACCACATAATTATATGAAGTGTATACTCTATAATATATCAAAAGTATACTATATAGTACTAGCTAACGTAGCAAACGTTGTTTTGCCATATTAATTAGCCTATGACGAAAAAAATCATAAAAATCGGTGAAGCCGTTTCGGATTAGTTCGATAACAAACACTGTACGAGATTTAAATATATCACATACCGAAAATCAGACGTATATTTCTGGCAACGTCTGGATGAGCATGGCCGTGGACACAAAGAGAAGTGCCTATATCCAGAAGGGGACGAGTACGGGCTAGTCGATTGTAGTAAATAAAGTTGTAGGTGAGCCGACTGGCAGAGACGGTACGAGTATGCTAGACAACGCATTGTCATAATTCGCAGCGATGCCGGTGCTCGGCCCGTTCATGTATATCAATCGATCGATCAGTCACTCAGTCCGTCCACTGCTGGGGACATAGGCCTCCCCCGCGGCACGCCACGTCTCTCTGCCAATACGGCCAGCGTTATGAGCGAACCTGTGGTGTCGTTTGCGCAGGCGGTTCCTGGAGGAGCACGTGGAGGCGCTGCGGGAGCGCGTGCGCGGCGACTGCGACCCCGCCGGCTCCGACCCGCGCGACGGACTGCTCGAGAGGTCAGTCGGGACTACAACCCTGCACGGGAAACGACACCAGTGATCAGTCACTCACAGGAAGGCCGCCGGAGGGCGTCGTGCGAGTCACCGAATATATTAATATTCTCTTGTATCTCAAAATTTCGAGAACCTGTTTATCACACCTGGTGTTAGTTACATTAGTCACTGAGTGCTTTTTGCAATTTTCCAACGAACATGGGGATTTCGTTCCACCGTGACCGGTGATGTGATCTCTCCCGGCGGCAGATACGTGACGGCGTGGAAGCAGTACTCGCAGGGCGTGGGTTACCTGAACTCGCTGTACTGCTACCTGAACCTGCAGCACGTGAAGCGGCAGAAGCGGGTGTCGGAGGCGGAGGTGCTGTACGGGTCGGCGGCGGCGGCGGGCGGCGACGCGCGCCAGCTGGAGGTCGGCGAGCTCGGCCTCGCCATCTGGGAGCGCGTGTTACTGCACGCGCTCGCGCCCGCGCTCACCGCGCGCATCGTCACCGCGCTCGACCTGGCGCGCGAGCAGCGGCTGGACGGTGAGTGTGGTGACTCGGCCGGACGGCGAGTGTGGTGACTCGGCCGGACGGCGAGTGTGGTGACTCGGCCGGACGGCGAGTGTGGTGACTCGGCCGGACGGCGAGTGTGGTGACTCGGCCGGACGGCGAGTGTGGTGACTCGGCCGGACGGCGAGTGTGGTGACTCGGCCGGACGGCGAGTGTGGTGACTCGGCCGGACGGCGAGTGTGGTGACTCGGCCGGACGGCGAGTGTGGTGACTCGGCCGGACGGCGAGTGTGGTGACTCGGCCGGACGGCGAGTGTGGTGACTCGGCCGGACGGCGAGTGTGGTGACTCGGCCGGACGGTGAGTGTGGTGACTAGGCCGGACGGTGAGTGTGGTGACTCGGCCGGACGGTGAGTGTGGTGCATTCGCGCTCACCATACCGCGATACGGTATACCGTCAGCGCCGTCTAGTGGTAAAATTAGCGAACTGTACATACTTTCTGTTTAGTTTTCTCTCTATCAGCCTGTGCCTAGTCCCGAGCCCTGCCCACTTAACAGAGGTCCGCGTGACCGTCCCTCCCTCGGCAGGTCCGCTGGGCGAGGCGCTGCGCGAGGCGGTGCGGTCGACGGCGGCGGTCCGCACGGCGCGGCCGCGGCAGCACACGCTGCTGTACGAGCAGCTCGTGCTGCAGCCGTACCTGGCGCGCGCCGCGGAGGTCGGTTGCTCTGGCTAGACGTTTTTCTATCCCAGATGTTTGTAACATTGTAGATTATAGTTTTATGCAGTTGTGAATACTTTTCATAAGCGTAATATTACACTGGTGACAACAAACTCACGTGAGGGAATTATAACTTGGGAATCAAACTTACGTGTGTTTTTACTATCAACACCAAATTTAAGCAAAAAGTGCTGTGTCGCTTAACCCATTGGGTGGCATTCACCCGTAGCGGGCAGTCAGCCATCGTTTAAGTATCGATGTCTCATATGGAGAAACATCGAAAGTGATCACACCACACCAAGCTCGTGACGTCACACTTACGTGAGCGTGTTGTCGCGTGTGACACTTACGTGCCCGCGTCGCAGGTGCACGCGGCGGCGGCGGCGGCGCTGCTGGGGACCGGGGACGTCTCTCACTACATGCAGCAGGTGCTGGCCGGTGAGTCTGGCATACACAGTTATTTATTTGTTTATTTTAATTTCATTTAATTCGTCTTTTATTTGGGCATCTTATATGCTTGCGCAATTAGATCTTTTTCTCTCCATAATGTTTGATTCGGTGCCTCCTTATTAGTGCGCCTCGAGGTACCCGCTCTTGTATTCTTCGACCTTTATTCCAATTCCCGTGGTTAACATCACAACACGGCGCTACCCCGAGCGTCGAGCGGTCCAGTAGAGTCAGCACGCCGCAGGGTCGTAACACAGCTGGCGCCGGTCGGCAGGTCTGGCGCGCGAGGAGGCTCTGGGCGCGCGGTACTTGTTGCCGGCGTCGGGCGGCGCCGTGCGCGCCTGCTACGAGCGCGCCGCCGTCGCCGCCCACGTCGGAGGTACGTGCTCGCGTGCAGGCTTGCACACCACCCACCACAAGCTCTACACTCGCTCTACACGTGCTCTACATACCCTCTACATACGCTCTTCATAAACTCTACACTCGCTCTATGTTAATGGAAATTAACATGTTTTCTTACTAATTCGATTTGTTCAGGCTCGATCTCAAACGAGACTCCCAGCGCCGTCTAGGGAATCGTAGTGAACCTATTGGAGTTGTATTAGTCTTAATTTCGATCACATTGATATGTAGACAATAGCTACTTTTTAATTTTTGTATTCACCAAGGTCAGGGTCATTCAATCTTTCATTCTCAAACGAGAAACACCAAGGTTTTTGACGGCACCACGCTGGTCGGTTGCTATGGTTTTCTGTAAAATATAATTAATTCGACAATCTTAAGTTTGCAAGTGAATCGGAGTTTAAATCGATCGGGGCAATCCTGGGTGGAGTTCCCGAGTTCTCGTCATCAACGCAGTCAGTGGTGACTGCACCACTTGCAGGCGAACTGTGCCCGGCTTGGCTGAGCTGGTGGCCCATCTTCAAGGCGCCGTGGGCGGCGTCAGTCTCAACGGAAACGAATTGGCACAAAAACATTCAGACGTCAACATTCAATTCGCAAACACTCTACACATGCACTACAAAAGTTGTACTGTGTACACTCCCTCTACACACAGTTTACACACGCTCTACCTGCTGCCGGCATCGGGCGCCGCGCTCGTCTCGCCGATACACATTTGACACACATTTGCACATTTCCTACACATATTCCGTCGCGGAGTAGCATTAAGTCGTGTTAAAGGCATTAATTTCGAAGTGATTTCCGTTATTTTTGTGTTATTTTAGTACCTTTAAATGGGCACCTTTAGGAATCCGCATTCCTAAGTCTAGTGATAGTATACTATCCCTCCTCTAGTGCTACACGCGGAGTTACTAGTTATCGTACTGTATATTTTTCAAATTTTTATGTCACGTGCTGTGAGCGTGCGTGTCTCCCAGAACTTCGGTCTCGCGTCGCGGCCGCCGGGTGTATTTTTATTGCGTCGTAACTAATTTAAAGGCTTAATATCGAGGAGCATTATTAAGCCTTCAAAGTGACAGCGTGTCCCCGCCGCCATCGCCAGCGCTGCACGCGGAGCTGCCCTCGCTGCTGCGCGCGTGCGCGTCCCCGGACGCGAGCCCGGAGCGGCGCGCCGACCTGCGGCGGCTGCACGCGCTGCTGCGGCCGCTGGGCGGCGAGGCGCTGCGGCCGCTGGTGAGCGCCGCCCACGACCAGGCCGCCGCCGACGGCCGCGCGCTGCTGGACGCGCCCGTGCCGCCCAACGAGGTACGCGGCGACGCCCGCTCACTCGCCTCGTTCACTCACCCACTCTCTGACTCATTCGTTCGTTCACTTATTCTCACTCGTCCACAAATTCGCTCACTCACAAAGTCATTCGTGGCCGGCGCGGTACGGCTTTCTAGGTCGTCGCGTTGCTGACTGTGCACCACGAATAGTCGAGCTCACGAGTCTCGTTGGATGCGCCAGACGATCGGCTTGTGCCTTTCAATAACAACATACGATTTCAAACGTGTAACTGTGAACAGTATCAAATGAATACCATGAAGACTTGAAACATCACCATTTACTTTTTTCATCCATCACCGACCTACAACCACATCTGGTGTGCGATAGAGTGAAAGTTGCACACGCTCTCGTCTGCTCGTACACATTCACTCACTAACACACTCGTTCATTCACTCACTAAAGCGTTTATTCATTCATTAATTCACTCGTTCATTCCTGCATTCATTCACACGATTCTCACAGTCACTCATTGCAACTCACTTACACCCACTCAGTCAAGTTCGCTCACTCACTCAGATTCACTCGAGGTAAAAAGAAGCGAGCGAGCAAGCTAGTTCACTCCAACACGACCAGGAAGCGGAGTTCATTGGCTTGTTTAATCATTCTCTGTCTCTTATTTGGATTAATACAAATCAGTCTGTAGCCAACGCCCTCACAAATTTACTAGCGAAATAGTTAATATTTCAAAGAATCCCAAGGCAATACTGGAACTGGTCGGTTTTGTCACCGACACTATAAGACGAAGCGGAACTAGGTCTCGAACTTACAAAAAAATCTTCATTCGTTTCCTAGTACATTTCCTCACGTAACACGGGTGGCCGTTAATCCGTAAAAGCCGATCCATCGCCGGACATAGTCTCCTCCGCGGCACGCCACTTCCTTCTGTCCTCGGCCATCCTCGTCCAGCCGCTGCCAGCGATCTGCCTCAGATCGTCAAAAAGTAATGAACCTCAAACCGGTGACCTCGCAGGCGCACACGCACTTCGTGCACGCCGTGCTGCAGCTGCACGACAAGTACTCGGCCTTGTTCACGGAGGTGTTCGGCGGCGCGCAGGCCTTCAGCGGCGCGCTCGACAAGGCCTGCAGCGCCGTCGTCAACGCGCCGCGCCCCGCCCGCGCGCCCGAGCTGCTGGCCAGGTACCACCCGCACAGGTACGCCGGACGGGGCCTGCGGCGCCCGAGGCGACGCGACGCGCCGCGCCCCGCCCGCGCGCCCGAGCTGCTGGCCAGGTACCGCCCCGCACAGGTACGCCGGACGGGGCCTGCGGCGCCCGAGGTGACGCGCCGCGCCCCGCCCGCGCGCCCGAGCTGCTGGCCAGGTACCGCCCCGCACAGGTACGCCGGACGGGGCCTGCGGCGCCCGAGGTGACGCGCCGCGCCCCGCCCGCGCGCCCGAGCTGCTGGCCAGGTACCGCCCCGCACAGGTACGCCGGACGGGGCCTGCGGCGCCCGAGGTGACGCGCCGCGCCCCGCCCGCGCGCCCGAGCTGCTGGCCAGGTACCGCCCCGCACAGGTACGCCGGACGGGGCCTGCTGGCCAGGTACTGCCTTGTGGGACAGCTACTCGCCCTGCAAGCCAAGTACTCGCCCTGCGACCGAGGTACTCCCCTGCAGCCCAGGTAATTGGTGTCAGTTCTTTGCGCAGCGCCCTCCGTAATCCAGCTAAGAAGATTGGACCTAGGAATGAAACCATTTGCATGAGGTTTTCCAATGGTAAGTATGCCCAGCATAATTCCCGCGGCATCCCGAAAAAGATTAGTTCTACACGTAAACACATATTTTTTTTCTATGGAGATAGTTTGATTAACAAATTTTAAGGGGACATTCTAAATAAACTAAACAATGAAGGTATTTTAAAAAAAATGGCGCGTCAAAAAAAATTTTTTTTACTTACCCAAAATTAAGCGTAAACAAACAATATTATTTCATTAATTTATTTGCTTCTTAGTAGGTTACAAAGTAAGCCTAAAAATAACAAGTGATACTAAACGACGTTCTTTGATTTTAAAAATTAGTGGCCTACTGAGTTCAACCCGCTAGGATACCTGTATGTAATATGAGAGCATACATCGCCTTATGGTCGACGCTGGTCAACTTTGTTTTTTTACTATTAATGCATTTCGGCCGATACACTCCTATACATGTAACATATTCTAAAACGTTTAAAAAGCTAAATCTTACAAAAACTAAAGACTGTGGGGTATTTCAGTAACAGTAGTAGTAGTAGCTCAGTCATCGATGTCCTAGCAACCATTTAGTCAGAATTCTTAACAAACGTTTAGATGAGGGTTCATTCCCTGCTCTAACGAAATATAGTAGGCTCGTTCATTTATTTAAGGGTGGCGATAAGCAAGATCCCACAAATTTCAGACCAGTCTCGGTTCTACCCGTTTTGAGTAAAATATTCGTGAAGATAGTTCTAGGTCGACTGCTTACACACTTCATAAGCAGCCTATATACGTCCCACTGTAGGGCACAGGCCTTCTCTCAGAGAGAGAGTATGGGCTTAATCACCACGCGTGCCCACCGCGGATTGGCGATTACAAGCGCTGAGGTATGTAAATAGCTCAGACACTCAGGTTTCCTCACGATGTTTTCCTTCACAGTTAGCGAGTGGTATTGCTACTGTAACTTCACAAATGTACATAACTTAGAAAACAAAGTCATAGGTACATGCCCGTACTAGGAATCGAACGTTCAATTACTATCAACTTCTCCATGGTCAGCAATTCGGCTTCACGCATGGGTGCTCTACGACAGACGCTGGCGTCATGTTAGTTAAACATGTATTTAGTGCATGGGAGGATAGAAGGATGCTATAGACTTGTCGAAAGCATGTTAGCCCATAAACACTTCTCTTAGAATTAAAACAGTACGGAATAAATGGGAACAGCCTAAAACTTATGAGATCATATTTTGAAGGGAGGGTTCAAAAAGCTGACATAAATAGAACAAAATCATCAGGGTCGGAGGTTAAGTTAGGAGTGCCACAGGATCTATTTTGGGGCCGTTTCTTTTCCTCTTATTATGTATGTAGGTAAATCATTTCATGGTTCAAAACATTTCAGAGATTTTCAGATAACACATAACTTATTTTAAAAAATTAAGAGACAAGAAAATGACCTTGATGATACAAATAATGCTCTCTCTCTCTCTCTCAGAACTGGTTTACTTCTAATAACTTATTGTTAAAAAAGATAAAATGTGTAGAATAGAATAAACTATTCTACCAAATGTCAAAATAGTTGACAGCAACGTTATTTTGGGGAATAACAAACTAGACCTTGTAGAAGTAACTGTATTTCTAGGTATCACTATTGATGTAAAGCTTCAATGGGTCCTCAATTGGCAAATAGGCTTAGTTCTGCAGCATATGCAGTCAAAGGAATCCGTGAATTAATTGAATCGTGTGATTTTAAAACAACACAAGTCACATCTGTTCTTAAAATAACACTGGTCCATTTTTTTTTATTAAATTATTTACACCTACCTATTGATTTACATTAGAAAAAAAATTGTAGTTTATTCATACAGAAATCAATATAATTTGCTAAAATATTGCTGTTGTAGATATTAGTATTTGAATAAAACAGTTTTTTCTATTTCCTGCAAAGTTGTAATGAAAGGACATGTGTCGTTTTAAAATCACACGATTCAATTGACACCACAACTGCTAGGCTTGTTTATTTTCATCCATAGTACTATGTCCTATGGCGTACTACTGTGGGGTCGGGCAGCAGACATTGAGACTATCTTCGTCTTGCAGACGAGAGCGATCAACTTCAAGCTAGGCAGAAGGAATTCGTTAAGAGATTATTTTAAAGAAACTAACGTCCTGCCAGTTGCTAGTCAGTATATTAATGAAAATATGTGCGTCAGGAAAAATACTAGCAAAACCAGAAACAAACTTTCGTTCCCAGGATTTAGGCTGGCAAATTCTAATTCATCCTTTATGGGGCATTGTAGACGTTTGTACAATAAGACCCCTGAAGAGATGATAAGCTTGTCAGAAACGCGGTTCAATAAGTGTGTAAAGCATATTTTATGCCAAAAGGGCTACTATAGCATTAAATACTATTTAAAGCTAAACTAGGTTTTAGAATAATATGTAAACTCTGTTAAATAAGGAACATGTTTGAAAAAAGAAGTGAACCATCTGATTTGGTGTTAACGGGCAAACTGTGGTCCGCAGATACTGCGACGCGCTGCTGCGGCGCAAGGGGGGCGGGGGCGGGGGCGGGGGCGCGGGGGCGGAGGGGGACGCGGACGCGGCGCTGGCGCGCGCCATCACCGTCTTCAAGTACATCGACGATAAGGTACGCCGGCCCGGCGAGCCCTCAAGTGGGCTCCGGGAGATCGCTTTGCCCTGGGGACATGTGGCAAGACCACGTGACGAAGTGGGCTTCGCGGGGCCCGAGACTTCCGTGGAAGTAAAAATTTGAGGAATTATAAGAATTTTGCGGCACTTGAAATTAAAATTGCTGAAATTTCAAGTACATAAAAATTTTCATATACCAAGTTTTTTATGGAGAAACATGGCGAAAGAACGTCGTTTTTTTCTTGACACTTACGTCATCGTACAGTTTGTAACACCTAACAACTTACGTTAACTTACAGTTTTCCAAACTTACGTTGTCGTGTAGTTTATGACAGTAACTTTACGTTACAATACAGTTTATGGTTTTCAATAAAATAATAAAAAAAATATTATTTTGTTTTTATTGTTTGTCTTTCATTATACCTCCAAATAAGCAAATTCATAGAGATCGAATTTCATTGCTCCGCCAAGAAGATTACCTCGTACATTACACACAGCAGCATTGTCTGATGATACAGGATGAAGTAACGCGAGTGTGTGTTGCAGGACGTGTTCCAGAAGTACTACGCGCGCGCGCTGGCGCGGCGGCTCATACACCAGCTGTCCGCCAGCATGGACCAGGTGAGTGCGCCGCTCGGCGGCAGGGTGGTCGCCCTTGTGCACCACTCGGACACCGTACACTGAGTTAGGTTTGTCATACACCAGCTGTCCGCCAGCATGGACCAGGTGAGTGCGCCGCTCGGCGGCAGGGTGGTCGCCCTTGTGCACCACTCGGACACCGTACACTGAGTTAGGTTTGTCATACACCAGCTGTCCGCCAGCATGGACCAGGTGAGTGCGCCGCTCGGCGGCAGGGTGGTCGCCCTTGTGCACCACTCGGACACCGTACACTGAGTTAGGTTTGTCATACACCAGCTGTCCGCCAGCATGGACCAGGTGAGTGCGCCGCTCGGCGGCAGGGTGGTCGCCCTTGTGCACCACTCGGACACCGTACACTGAGTTAGGTTTGTCATACACCAGCTGTCCGCCAGCATGGACCAGGTGAGTGCGCCGCTCGGCGGTAGGGTGGTCGCCCTTGTGCACCACTCGGACACCGTACACTGAGTTAGGTTTGTCATACACCAGCTGTCCGCCAGCATGGACCAGGTGAGTGCGCCGCTCGGCGGCCGGGTGGTCGCCCTTGTGCACCACTCGGACACCGTACACTGAGTTAGGTTTGTCATACACCAGCTGTCCGCCAGCATGGACCAGGTGAGTGCGCCGCTCGGCGGTAGGGTGGTCGCCCTTGTGCACCACTCGGACACCGTACACTGAGTTAGGTTTGTCATACACCAGCTGTCCGCCAGCATGGACCAGGTGAGTGCGCCGCTCGGCGGTAGGGTGGTCGCCCTTGTGCACCACTCGGACACCGTACACTGAGTTAGGTTTGTCATACACCAGCTGTCCGCCAGCATGGACCAGGTGAGTGCGCCGCTCGGCGGCCGGGTGGTCGCCCTTGTGCACCACTCGGACACCGTACACTGAGTTAGGTTTGTCATACACCAGCTGTCCGCCAGCATGGACCAGGTGAGTGCGCCGCTCGGCGGCAGGGTGGTCGCCCTTGTGCACCACTCGGACACCGTACACTGAGTTAGGTTTGTCATACACCAGCTGTCCGCCAGCATGGACCAGGTGAGTGCGCCGCTCGGCGGCAGGGTGGTCGCCCTTGTGCACCACTCGGACACCGTACACTGAGTTAGGTTTGTCATACACCAGCTGTCCGCCAGCATGGACCAGGTGAGTGCGCCGCTCGGCGGCAGGGTGGTCGCCCTTGTGCACCACTCGGACACCGTACACTGAGTTAGGTTTGTCATACACCAGCTGTCCGCCAGCATGGACCAGGTGAGTGCGCCGCTCGGCGGCAGGGTGGTCGCCCTTGTGCACCACTCGGACACCGTACACTGAGTTAGGTTTGTCATACACCAGCTGTCCGCCAGCATGGACCAGGTGAGTGCGCCGCTCGGCGGCAGGGTGGTCGCCCTTGTGCACCACTCGGACACCGTACACTGAGTTAGGTTTGTCATACACCAGCTGTCCGCCAGCATGGACCAGGTGAGTGCGCCGCTCGGCGGCAGGGTGGTCGCCCTTGTGCACCACTCGGACACCGTACACTGAGTTAGGTTTGTCCCTAAAAATTCCACGGCAACTTGCGTTATAATTGGAGTGTTTGAATTTCAAACAAATATTTTTTTGTCATGAATGGATAACTATATTAATTTGCTTGTCTATTTGAGACTACATTGTGACGTATTCTGTTAAATAGAATATAATTTGAAACCAAACAATATTATTAAACCAGCAGCCCAAAATGTGTAGGTAACTTACGTTACATAGAACGGACACAACGTTATAGATCTTCAATAAACGTAAACACTCAATGTTTTTTGTACGGTTAAAAAATATTACGTAAGGGATCAAATTTTTTTACAAACGAAATAATTACAGTAAATATCACAACCATATCTAAAACAAGACAAAAAAGAATTAGCTTTGTTTTACTCGGTGGAAATACCCGTTTTTATTTTTTCCACATAAAATTTATCCACGCAATTCTATCTTGTATATTTTTTTCCATAGAAATATATAAATATTTTTTTACCACATAAATAGTTAGTGGCCCTTCCTTCCTTGGAGTCCTTCTGGGCCAAAGAAGAAAGAGAAGATAATTTTCACTTGACGAGTGCGAGTCGGACACGCCCACCGAGGGTTCCGTACAAATTTGTAGGTATATTATAAATAGCTCAGAAATCGATTTTCGCAGTTTTTTTCCGAACTTTTCCCGAACTTCAAACACAATTTATTTTATGATTTAATTACAAATGAAGACGCTTAAAAACAAAGGACCCTGTACTTATAGTATAAGACGATATTACTTGCCAAACATAGTTCTAGGAGAATGGAAAGTACTCTATACATTCTGATTTCCTTAAGTGTCGAAATATATAATATAAAATAAAAAAAAATACGTTTTTTGCGGCATAAACGGCCGTGTCTTTTTTCACGTTAACTTGGAAATTTAATTTTTTCACAGCTTTAACGGACTATAGATCTGAGTACCTATGTGGTTTTGATTTCAACTCGATACTTCCACGGGTTCCCGAGATAAAGGGTCTCGACAGACAGACGGACGGACGGACAACAAAGTGATCCTATAAGGTTTCCGTTTTTTTTTTCCTTTTGAAGTACGGAACTCTTAAAAACAAACACTTTCAGAAAAATTTTTTCGGAAAACAAAACTTACTATAAGTTTGCCGCCGGGAACAGGAAGAGGCGATGATCAACCGTCTGAAGGCGGCGTGCGGCTACGAGTTCACCAACAAGCTGCACCGCATGTTCACCGACGTCGCCGTCAGCGCCGACCTCGACTCCAAGTTCCAGCGGTACCTGCAGGAGAGACGCCTGCCGGCCTCGCCGGCCTTCAGCGTGCAGGTGAGAGAGAGAGAGAGAGAGATCTTGACTATAATGTTATTTGAAAAATGTCTAGTTACTTGGTAAAAAACGCTCCATTTGAATAGACCGTATTATTAGAGCAATTTAGTCCTTCATATTTTGTACAAAATTTAGTAAAATTTCATAAAAATATTATTCCACGTTTCATTATTAAATTTTTCGTAATTTTTTTCCGTTCTTTACGGTAAAAATCCAATGTCTGTCCAATCCGACTCCTTCCCCGACGAGCTCCCGCAAGCGGGCACGCTGTCGCTACTGACGTGGAGGCGACGGTCGCTACTGACGTGGAGGCGACGGTCGCTACTGACGTGGAGGCGACGGTCGCTACTGACGTGGAGGCGACGTTCGCTACTGACGTGGAGGCGACGGTCGCTACTGACGTGGCGGCGACGGTCGCTACTGACGTGGAGGCGACGGTCGCTACTGACGTGGAGGCGACGGTCGCTACTGACGTGGAGGCGACGGTCGCGGCCGGGCTGGAGCGCTCGGTGCGCCCGTTCCAGGTGTCCACCGCGACTATATGCTTTTATTATTAGGCCAATTTGATCTTTCGCCTTTTTGAGATTTAACAAAATGACGAAGAAAAGATTTTTATTCCTTATCATTTTATTTATTTATTAGGTTTTTTAACAGACGCACAATTTACAAATATAAAAACAATTCACAATAACTCAAGCCACAGTGTAAATCCAATGGGCATTGTTCAACCCTCTTTTTTATGATAGAAATCGAAAATATAGACTAATATAAGAAACTTATTTGAATATTTTTTTAATCTTCGATGCCATTATTTTTTTATTAATTATTTAAAATTTCTAGTGCTTTAGTAAGTATGACGTCACCACTGGCATAATTATGTACGTTCCTTTGCCTTTTTTTCATGCTTTTTAACATAAAAAATACGTTGACGTTTGACAATGACAAACGAATGTCAGTCAGTGTCAACTACTCACAAATATTTTTTCTAATCATATAGCAAGAATTGAATTGATCTTTTCATGTAAATACCTAGCGTCTCGTTCGTAATACTTATTTAAATTAATCGGATATTTTTTGAGAATTTAGGTTATCTTGATTGTATCTAAGAATTTGACACGTTGTTGAACGAACGAATTTATTATATATATATAAAGCTACAATGCGGTATACTCACTGACTGACTCATCCATACGTTTTCTCCGAAACGACAATAGCTAGAGGAAAATGATGTATGACAAAGTTGTAGGAAATGTATGAATTACAGCCATCCTATGAAGCCGATTTTTGAATTTCGAACGCGTTCTCCTATACAAATGGGCTAACTTTTTTGTTTACCGGCCGATTTGGATGAAATTTGAAACGGGCATTTGTTTTGTGAACTAATTGTGAAAAAAAATTTTGAACGTTCGAAATTCAAAATAGGGGCGAGAATATGGCCGCCCGAAAAATCGACCTCTGCGCAAAAAAGTCGGCAGCCAACTGGGCACATGCTGGAGACGTGCCCTAAACGGCATCGGGTTCTCAAAGGACCCAGGTATATGAGAAAAATCGGACATTTTGACATTTCAAGATGGCGGCCGAGATATCGACGATTGAAAATGAGAAAATTTTGTATGGAGAATTTGTACTGAAAATCGACTTTTAGTACAAAATTTGAAACAAAAATTAAAATTTTTTCAAAAAATCAATTTTTCGAGGCCGAAGCGGGGACGAGGAACCCCGTCGCGGCGAGGCCGAAGGCCGAGCTCCGTTCAGGCCGAGGCCGAAGGCCGAGACTATACATTTTCCGGCGAACAAGCAATAACGCAGAAGCCAGATGGGACAAACTTGCGAGGCCGAAGGCCGAGCTCCGCGAAGCGGGCACCAGGAACCCCGCCGCGGCGAGGCCGAAGGCCGAGCTCCGTTCAGGCCGAGGCCGAAGGCCGAGACTATACATTTTCCGGCGAACAAGTGACAACGCAAAAGCCAGATGGGACAAACTTGCGAGGCCGAAGGCCGAGCTCCGCGAAGCGGGCCCCAGGAACCCCGCCGCGGCGAGGCCGAAGGCCGAGCTCCGTTCAGGCCGAGGCCGAAGGCCGAGACTATACATTTTCGGCGAACAAGCAACAACGCAAAAGCCAGATGGGAGAAACTTGCGAGGCCGGAGGCCGAGCTCCGCGAAGCGAGCCCCAGGAACACCCCCGCGGCGAGGCCGAAGGCCGAGCTCCGTTCAGGCCGAGGCCGAAGGCCGAGACCATACATGTTCCCACTCAAACAATCCCAACGTCAAGTGTCTAGCGAGGCCCTAGGCCGAGCGCCGCGGAGAGCGAAGCTCGGAGCGGCTGGGGGTTGGCGCGCGTAAGCGCGCAGGGGGTTCACCCCCTAGTTATATATATATAAAGCTACAAAGCGGTATACTCACTCACTGATTCATCCATACGTTTTCTCCGAAATGACAACTTTTAGAGGAAAATGATGTATGACAAAGTTGTAGGAAATGTATGAATTACAGCCATCCTATGAAGCCGATTTTTGAATTTCGAACGCGTTCTCCTATACAAATGGGCTAACTTTTTTGTTTACCGGCCGATTTGGATGAAATTTGAAACGGGCATTTGTTTTGTGATCTAATTGTGAAAAAAAATTTTGAACGTTCGAAATTCAAAATAGGGGCGAGAATATGGCCGCCCGAAAAATCGACCTCTGCGCAAAAAAGTCGGCAGCCAACTGGGCACATGCTGGAGACGTGCCCTAAACGGCATCGGGTTCTCAAAGGACCCAGGTATATGAGAAAAATCGGACATTTTGACATTTCAAGATGGCGGCCGAGATATCGACGATTGAAAATGAGAAAATTTTGTATGGAGAATTTGTACTGAAAATCGACTTTTAGTACAAAATTTTAAAAATAGATGAACAATTTTTCAAAAAAACCATTTTTCGAGGCCGAAGCGGGGATGAAGAACCTCGCCGCGGCGAGGCCGAAGGCCGAGCTCCGTTCAGGCCGAGGCCGAAGGCCGAGACCATACATTTTTCGGCGAATAAGCAACAACGCAAAAGCCAGATGGGACAAACTTGCGAGGCCGAAGGCCGAGCTCCGCGAAGCGGGCCCCAGGAACCGCCGCGGCGAGGCCGAAGGCCGAGCTCCGTTCAGGCCGAGGCCGAAGGCCGAGACTATACATTTTCCGGCGAACACGCAATAACGCAAAAGCCAGATGGGACAAACTTGCGAGGCCGGAGGCCGAGCTTCGCGAAGCGGGCACGAGGAACCCCGCCGCGGCGAGGCCGAAGGCCGAGCTCCGTCCAGGCCGAGGCCGAAGGCCGAGACCATACATGTTCCCACTCAAACAATCCCAACGTCAAGTGTCTAGCGAGGCCCTAGGCCGAGCGCCGCGGAGAGCGAAGCTCGGAGCGGCTGGGGGTTGGCGCGCGTAAGCGCGCAGGGGGTTCACCCCCTAGTTATATATATATAAAGCTACAATGCGGTATACTCACTGACTGACTCATCCATACGTTTTCTCCGAAACGACAATAGCTAGAGGAAAATGATGTATGAAAAAGTTGTAGGAAATGTATGAATTACAGCCATCCTATGAAGCCGATTTTTGAATTTCGAACGCGTTCTCCTATACAAATGGGCTAACTTTTTTGTTTACCGGCCGATTTGGATGAAATTTGAAACGGGCATTTGTTTCGTGATCTAATTGTGAAAAAAAAATTTGAACGTTCGAAATTCAAAATAGGGGCGAGAATATGGCCGCCCGAAAAATCGACCTCTGCGCAAAAAAGTCGGCAGCCAACTGGGCACATGCTGGAGACGTGCCCTAAACGGCATCGGGTTGTCAAAGGACCCAGGTATATGAGAAAAATCGGACATTTTGGAATTTCAAGATGGCGGCCGAGATATCGACGATTGAAAATTTGAAAATTTTGTATGGAGAATTTGTACTGAAAATCGACTTTTAGTACAAAATTTGAAACAAAGATGAAAAATTTTTCAAAAAAAACATTTTTTGAGGCCGAAGCGGGGATGATGAACCTCACCGCGGCGAGGCCGAAGGCCGAGCTCCGTTCAGGCCGAGGCCGAAGGCCGAGACTATACATTTTCCGGCGAACACGGAACAACGCAAAAGCCAGATGGGACAAACTTGCGAGGCCGAAGGCCGAGCTCCACGAAGCGGGCCCCAGGAACCCCGCCGTGGCGAGGCCGAAGGCCGAGCTCCGTTCAGGCCGAGGCCGAAGGCCGAGACTATACATTTTCGGCGAACAAGCAACAACGCAAAAGCCAGATGGGACAAACTTGCGAGGCCGGAGGCCGAGCTCCGCGAAGCGGGCACGAGGAACCCCGCCGCGGCGAGGCCGAAGGCCGAGCTCCGTTCAGGCCGAGGCCGAAGGCCGAGACCATACATGTTCCCACTTATCAAATCCCTACCCCAAGTGTCTAGCGAGGCCCTAGGCCGAGCGCCGCGGAGAGCGAAGCTCGGAGCGGCTGGGGGTTGGCGCGCGTAAGCGCGCAGGGGGTTCACCCCCTAGTTATATATATATAAAGCTACAATGCGGTATACTCACTCACTGATTCATCCATACGTTTTCTCCGAAATGACAATAGCTAGAGGAAAATGATGTATGAAAAAGTTGTAGGAAATGTATGAATTACAGCCATCCTATGAAGCCGATTTTTGAATTTCGAACGCGTTCTCCTATACAAATGGGCTTTCTTTTTTGTTTACCGGCCGATTTGGATGAAATTTGAAACGGGCATTTGTTTCGTGATCTAATTGTGAAAAAAAAATTTGAACGTTCGAAATTCAAAATAGGGGCGAGAATATGGCCGCCCGAAAAATCGACCTCTGCGCAAAAAAGTCGGCAGCCAACTGGGCACATGCTGGAGACGTGCCCTAAACGGCATCGGGTCGTCAAAGGACCCAGGTATATGAGAAAAATCGGACATTTTGGAATTTCAAGATGGCGGCCGAGATATCGACGATTGAAAATTTGAAAATTTTGTATGGAGAATTTGTACTGAAAATCGACTTTTAGTACAAAATTTTAAACAAAAATGAGACGGGACAATTTTTGGAGGCCGAAGCGGGCACGAGAAACCCCGTCGCGGCGAGGCCGAGGGCCGAGCTCCGTTCAGGCCGAGGCCGAAGGCCGAGACTATACATTTTCCGGCGAACAAACAACAACGCAAAAGCCAGATGGGACAAACTTGCGAGGCCGAAGGCCGAGACTATACATTTTCGGCGAACAAGCAACAACGCAAAAGCCAGATGGGACAAACTTGCGAGGCCGAAGGCCGAGCTCCGCGAAGCGGCCACCAGGAACCCTGCTGCGGCGAGGCCGAAGGCCGAGCTCCGTCCAGGCCGAGGCCGAAGGCCGAGACTATACATTTTCCGGCGAACAAGCAATAACGCAAAAGCCAGATGGGAGAAACTTGCGAGGCCGGAGGCCGAGCTCCGCGAAGCGGGTACGAGGAACCCCGCCGCGGCGAGGCCGAAGGCCGAGCTCCGTTCAGGCCGAGGCCGAAGGCCGAGACCATACATGTTCCCACTTATCAAATCCCTACCCCAAGTGTCTAGCGAGGCCCTAGGCCGAGCGCCGCGGAGAGCGAAGCTCGAAGCGGCTGGGGGTTGGCGCGCGAAGCGCGCAGGGGGTTCACCCCCTAGTTATATATATATAAAGCTACAATCCGGTATACTCACTGACTGACTCATCCATACGTTTTCTCCGAAACGACAATAGCTAGAGGAAAATGATGTATGACAAAGTTGTAGGAAATGTATGAATTACAGCCATCCTATGAAGCCGATTTTTGAATTTCGAACGCGTTCTCCTATACAAATGGGCTAACTTTTTTGTTTACCGGCCGATTTGGATGAAATTTGAAACGGGCATTTGTTTCGTGATCTAATTGTGAAAAAAAATTTTGAACGTTCGAAATTCAAAATAGGGGCGAGAATATGGCCGCCCGAAAAATCGACCTCTGCGCAAAAAAGTCGGCAGCCAACTGGGCACATGCTGGAGACGTGCCCTAAACGGCATCGGGCTGTCAAAGGACCCAGGTATATGAGAAAAATCGGACATTTTGGAATTTCAAGATGTCGGCCGAGATATCGACGATTGAAAATTTGAAAATTTTGTATGGAGAATTTGTACTGAAAATCGACTTTTAGTACAAAATTTGAAACAAAGATGAAAAATTTTTCAAAAAAAACATTTTTCGAGGCCGAAGCGGGGATGACGAACCTCACCGCGGCGAGGCCGAAGGCCGAGCTCCGTTCAGGCCGAGGCCGAAGGCCGAGACCATACATTTTCCGGCGAACAAGGAACAACGCAAAAGCCAGATGGGACAAACTTGCGAGGCCGAAGGCCGAGCTCCACGAAGCCGGCCCCAGGAACCCCGCCGCGGCGAGGCCGAAGGCCGAGCTCCGTTCAGGCCGAGGCCGAAGGCCGAGACTATACATTTTCGGCGAACAAGCAACAACGCAAAAGCCAGATGGGACAAACTTGCGAGGCCGAAGGCCGAGCTCCGCGAAGCGGGCCGCAGGAACACCGCCGCGGCGAGGCCGAAGGCCGAGCTCCGTTCAGGCCGAGGCCGAAGGCCGAGACTATACATTTTCGGCGAACAAGCAACAACGCAAAAGCCAGATGGGACAAACTTGCGAGGCCGGAGGCCGAGCTCCGCGAAGCGGGCACGAGGAACCCCGCCACGGCGAGGCCGAAGGCCGAGCTCCGTTCAGGCCGAGGCCGAAGGCCGAGACCATACATGTTCCCACTTATCAAATCCCTACCCCAAGTGTCTAGCGAGGCCCTAGGCCGAGCGCCGCGGAGAGCGAAGCTCGGAGCGGCTGGGGGTTGGCGCGCGTAAGCGCGCAGGGGGTTCACCCCCTAGTTATATATATATAAAGCTACAAAGCGGTATACTCACTGACTGACTCATCCATACGTTTTCTCCGAAACGACAATAGCTAGAGGAAAATGATGTATGAAAAAGTTGTAGGAAATGTATGAATTACAGCCATCCTATGAAGCCGATTTTTGAATTTCGAACGCGTTCTCCTATACAAATGGGCTAACTTTTTTGTTTACCGGCCGATTTGGATGAAATTTGAAACGGGCATTTGTTTTGTGATCTAATTGTGAAAAAAAATTTTCAACGTTCGAAATTCAAAATAGGGGCGAGAATATGGCCGCCCGAAAAATCGACCTCTGCGCAAAAAAGTCGGCAGCCAACTGGGCACATGCTGGAGACGTGCCCTAAACGGCATCGGGTTCTCAAAGGACCCAGGTATATGAGAAAAATCGGACATTTTGACATTTCAAGATGGCGGCCGAGATATCGACGATTGAAAATGAGAAAATTTTGTATGGAGAATTTGTACTGAAAATCGACTTTTAGTAAAAAATTTGAAACAAAAATTAAAATTTTTTCAAAAAATCAATTTTTCGAGGCCGAAGCGGGGACGAGGAACCCCGTCGCGGCGAGGCCGAAGGCCGAGCTCCGTTCAGGCCGAGGCCGAAGGCCGAGACTATACATTTTCCGGCGAATAAGCAATAACACAGAAGCCAGATGGGACAAACTTGCGAGGCCGAAGGCCGAGCTCCGCGAAGCGGGCACCAGGAACCCCGCTGCGGCGAGGCCGAAGGCCGAGCTCCGTTCAGGCCGAGGCCGAAGGCCGAGACTATACATTTTCCGGCGAACAAGCGACAACGCAAAAGCCAGATGGGACAAACTTGCGAGGCCGAAGGCCGAGCTCCGCGAAGCGGGCCCCAGGAACCCCGCCGCGGCGAGGCCGAAGGCCGAGCTCCGTTCAGGCCGAGGCCGAAGGCCGAGACTATACATTTTCGGCGAACAAGCAACAACGCAAAAGCCAGATGGGAGAAACTTGCGAGGCCGGAGGCCGAGCTCCGCGAAGCGGGCCCCAGGAACACCGCCGCGGCGAGGCCGAAGGCCGAGCTCCGTTCAGGCCGAGGCCGAAGGCCGAGACCATACATGTTCCCACTCAAACAATCCCAACGTCAAGTGTCTAGCGAGGCCCTAGGCCGAGCGCCGCGGAGAGCGAAGCTCGGAGCGGCTGGGGGTTGGCGTGCGAAGCGCGCAGGGGGTTCACCCCCTAGTTATATATATATAAAGCTACAATGCGGTATACTCACTCACTGATTCATCCATACGTTTTCTCCGAAATGACAATAGCTAGAGGAAAATGATGTATGACAAAGTTGTAGGAAATGTATGAATTACAGCCATCCTATGAAGCCGATTTTTGAATTTCGAACGCGTTCTCCTATACAAATGGGCTAACTTTTTTGTTTACCGGCCGATTTGGATGAAATTTGAAACGGGCATTTGTTTCGTGATCTCATTGTGAAAAAAAATTTTGAACGTTCGAAATTCAAAATAGGGGCGAGAATATGGCCGCCCGAAAAATCGACCTCTGCGCAAAAAAGTCGGCAGCCAACTGGGCACATGCTGGAGACGTGCCCTAAACGGCATCGGGTCGTCAAAGGACCCAGGTATATGAGAAAAATCGGACATTTTGGAATTTCAAGATGGCGGCCGAGATATCGACGATTGAAAATTTGAAAATTTTGTATGGAGAATTTGTACTGAAAATCGACTTTTAGTACAAAATTTGAAACAAAGATGAAAAATTTTTCAAAAAAAACATTTTTCGAGGCCGAAGCGGGGATGACGAACCTCACCGCGGCGAGGCCGAAGGCCGAGCTCCGTTCAGGCCGAGGCCGAAGGCCGAGACCATACATTTTCCGGCGAACAAGGAACAACGCAAAAGCCAGATGGGACAAACTTGCGAGGCCGAAGGCCGAGCTCCGCGAAGCGGGCACCAGGAACCCCGCCGCGGCGAGGCCGAAGGCCGAGCTCCGTTCAGGCCGAGGCCGAAGGCCGAGACTATACATTTTCGGCGAACAAGCAACAACGCAAGAGCCAGTTGGGACAAACTTGCGAGGCCGAAGGCCGAGCTCCGCAAAGCGGGCACAAGGAACCCCGCCGCGGCGAGGCCGAAGGCCGAGCTCCGTCCAGGCCGAGGCCGAAGGCCGAGACCATACATGTTCCCACTTATCAAATCCCTACCCCAAGTGTCTAGCGAGGCCCTAGGCCGAGCGCCGCGGAGAGCGAAGCTCGGAGCGGCTGGGGGTTGGCGCGCGTAAGCGCGCAGGGGGTTCACCCCCTAGTTCATTTTTATATATTTGAAGGCAATGGAAGCCAATGCATTAGAGCCAATGATGACGTAATTGAAGGACAAATCAAGTTTATACATTTTTTTGCGATAAATATTTATAATCCGTCTTTATTTTACTTATTTAAACCCCTAATAGTAATCAGTATTCCTATTCCTCGAAACGGTTTTCACTTTACAACAATCGGTGAATCGGCCCATTACTGAAAAACAGCATTCACAACACATATCATGTAAGACGTACATACTACAAGTTGGCGTAAGTGACAATAAAATATATCAGGCTTAAGTTATGGATGACGTTGACACTAACTGAATCAAGTTTACTTTACTTTCTAATTTGTTACGAGGTATCTGGTTCTTTATTTTAAAAATCCTGTGTCACTCCAATGTCCCGTACTTCTCGTTAGATACTGCAAGCGGGCGTCTTTCCGCGCTGGTGCGTTCGTTTTTATCGGTTTATTTTTGCATTCGTGTCATTCCGATGATTTCCAATTCGGACACCGCCGTCCCTCTACCGCAGGTGCTGCAAGCGGGCGCGTGGCCGCTCGGCGGCGCGGGCCCCGGCGGCGGCGGCGGCGGCGCGGCGGCGGCGGCGGCGGCGGCGGCTCCCCCGGCGGCGCTGGAGCGGTCGGCGCGGCAGTTCGAGGCGTTCTACCGCGACGCGTTCAGCGGGCGGCGGCTGGCGTGGCTGGCGCACCTGTGCGGCGGCGAGCTGCGCGCGCGGCACACGCCGCGGCTGCTGCACCTGCACGCCTCCGCGCACCAGTGCGGCGTGCTGCTCGCCTTCGACGCGCACGAGTGAGTGCGACCCCACAGCAGGAGCCCGACTCGCCGCGCGCCCGCTGCACCTGCGGCGTGCTGCTCGCCTTCGACGCACACGAATGAGTAGCGGCACACGTGGCGAGCCACGTACGCATATTCATTATGTCGAAACGTGTTTGCGACTCTTAGTAATGGTGGCTTCGGCTTAGCTTAGATCATTCATCTTTATACCGGAAAGGGCGTCACCATCAATCACCAACGCGACCGGCCTGTGCATAACTGTTGTATTTGGAAATTGTACGGGTTTACACTAAGCTCTGATAAATGATACGAACTGACTTTGGGAACTTATAACTGATATATTGTCAATAGTACTAGGACTAAGATGAGGGGTGAGATGAACTGGTATTGTACTGATAATGAGGACGCGACGAGTGTCCGTCTGAACGGATCGGCTCTATATCGTGAACTAACTTCGATTGCTACCGATAGGTAGCGGGTGACGGCAAAGGTCCGCGGCCTCGCAGAATTGCTGACAAGCAATTCGTGTATACTATGAAACTGTTCGGGTTGGCCCGTACATGCTCCGGACAGGGAAAGAAACAAAACGATAGCCAAAAAATACAATATTGGACTACCTTAAACTACTGCTAGCATTACTGATGTGTTAAGTCTACTTGATAAGCAAAAACCTACTGTTACTAAGTTATTACTAAACTGAGGTGATACAGGTGATATGAAACAATAACTTAAATATTTCATTCACTTAAAGTCTCTAGGTACGTGATCCAACGCAAAGACACTTTTATGATACACTGCTCGGGGCCCTAAATCCTCATTACATTCACTGATTGCCTTTGACGCATTTAAATCACTCTCACTTTGCCAATGCCTTTTTTCCCTAATCGTTACACATTTACACTTATCACTTGCACTACTGGTGACCGGATCGGCGCCGGGGGCGGGGGGCCGTGGGCCCCGCTCCACCTCCGGGAAGCGCGAACGGGCTGCGCCTCGTCTGCAACACCGTCGAATCCCGATTCCTGCTGCTACTATAATTGCTAGACAAACTATTACGTATATGGCGACGTAATGGTGGACATCGTGGTATGATACGCGGTAGGCAAGTGGTGAGTCTGCCTTCATGGCTTCTATCCTGCTATGAATCTCTTGTAACTGCTGTTGTACATCAGAATGGGCTGAGATTGACTCAATTTTGGGAATGGTCACATTGAAAATGTTGTTGACTGGCGAAATATCTGGTAGAAGTATGTCTGGATTCGTATGCATCGTACTCATGTCTTGCTTATGAGCGTGCACAGTAAACTGATTAGTCTTGATCATACAACCATGACCTATGCTAACAATCCCTGTGTTGTGTAGCTGTGTCACGGAAACTTGATCTCCGCAAATTATTTTGAGTGTGCAATCGTTACAACAGAAATAAAGGTACTGATTGGGCTTGTTTAGTTCAGACCATCTATTCTGGCATGGTGTCGTAGTTGTTTGGCAGTGGGTGGTATTTACCTCTGTTTGACAGAGGTTTTCATCTTGTCTCATGTTGAAGATTGGTTTTTGTAGGCGGCAGATAAAGTCTTGTTCGTGATGTGAACAAGCTCTTACTTCCATCTCCGTCATTTCTACATAGGCATCCTTCTTGATGTTCAATGCTATGTACTCTGACTTGGGCTGCACCAAAATAGCCTGATTTCCAACCTTCTCGGGGATAGTTATAATTTTGAACAGTTCGTAACTGTCTCTGCTGACTAATGGTATCTTGATCTCGAACAGCAAAAAGTCGTTGGTCATTCTTGCTTTGACGGTGACTAACTGATAGATATTTCGTAGATCATCCTGAAGGTTAGCAATGGGTAATGTTAGTTCGGGTGCCAGTTGATTAGATATGGCATTCAGTTCCTTTCTGAGTTGGTCTGGAGTCAATATATGGAAATTGAAACGGCCATGATAAATATCTGTTATTATATCCAAAAGTGCGCTCTGGATGCTCTTCAAAGATTGAAGCATATTGCTTGCTGTTAGGGCTTCCAAATTAAATTCGTTAGCGTTGACCTCGTCTTGAATATTCTTGTTAATATTCATGATGTTCTGCTGCAGGACATGAAAATTCTGATTAATGAGTTTCTGCTGCTTGTTCATGGTTTCTTCTGTCCTTTTTAATAGGTCGTATTCTGATGCAATGATTGAAGTCTGGTTTTTCCATAATGAAGCCAAGTGTTGTTGATTTTCGCGCACGAGAGAAATATCTTGCTCATATTTTTCCGCGAAATTAGCGTCGAGTACGCCGAAGAGCGCATTAGCTACGTAACCGACACCGTTGATAAGGCCACGCGCGTGTCTCGAGCGCGCGCGGGAATGCTGCCTCAGGAGCAGTCCATTGTAGTAGTCTAGCTCTGAGTATCCGTGACGTAACTGGAGAGATAACACTTGACAGTGTGTTGTTAAGTTTATTTTAGCGCATGCTCGCTCTATTTGTTTTGTGTAATCGACGAAAGCTGCGATGCCTTGCCAATAGGAAGACAAGTCATAGTATACCACAAGTTTCCAGTCGTCTCTGATAAGTTTTAAGCTTGATATTTTGTCGAAGTATAGCTTCTGTGTTTCTCTCAGATTTGTGACGTTGTAAGCGCCTTGTGAGCTTGGTATCATGAAAAAGGTTAACGCTAGAGCCACCAACGTAAAACTGAATTTGGATCTTCTAGGATGTTTTTTCGGTTTATCTCCTGTTCTGTCTTCGGAGGCGGTTGTCGAGATCTGTTTGTCGTCCGAAACGTTGCTATGGACGGGCAGCGGTGATAACTTGATAATAGGGCGTTTCATGTAGCCGTTTTTCGTTTTCAGCGTAACGACTCGCACTAGCCCATCCTTACCGGGATGCAACTCAACCACGCGGCCCATGGCCCACTTCCCTGCTGGAAGATTATCGTCGTGGATGATAACGACGTCATTCAAGCTTATGTTTTCTTTCTGTTGAGTCCACTTGCTTCTTGTTTGCAACTGGGTGAGATATTCTGTTTTCCATCTCTTCCATACATCTTGAAAGACGCGTTGAGCTAGCTGCCATCTAGTTCTTTGATCTCGTTCTGTTTCAAATACTGTTAATACGGGCCCACTTGCCAAAAAATGTGCAGGAGTCAAGCAGTCGTCGTCCGGGTTTTCTGATAATGGGCACAATGGTCTTGAATTTAGACAGCCTTCTATTTGAGCTAACACTGTGGATAGCTCCTCGAACGTCAATTTTTGCTCACCAATGACACGTTTAAGATGATATTTTAATCTCCGGACCCCTGATTCCATCAACCCTGCTGCTGATGGTCACGATGGAGCGTTAAAATGCCAGGTGATCTCCATCTCTGTTATTTCTGCTAGGAAGGTGTCACTGAAAATCTGTTTTAACTCTTCATGCTCTTGTTGTAAGATGTTATTGGCGCCCACAAAATTTGTGCCGTTATCGCTGTACATGTGAGCTGGCGTGCCCCTTCTAGCAGCCATTCTTCGTAGGGCAGCGATGAAAGACGACGATGTTAAATCGGACACGAGCTCGATATGTACGGCCTTGGTCGCCATACACACAAACACGGTAACGTATCCTTTCGTCGTTTTAATCCCTCTCCCTTTGTTAGCTTTCAGCATGATGAATCCTGTTAAATCCACTCCAGTGTGGTAGAAAGGTCTGGAAGGGTTACATCTGGCTTCTGGTAAATCTCCCATCAGCTGATCCTGTTTGGTTGGTGCATGTCTCCGGCATCTCACGCAAAGCCTTATCCACTTTTTCGTTACTCTGTTGCCACTGATAAGCCAATACTTGTTTCTAAGAAATGACAGCGTCAGCCTTGCCCCGCCGTGAAACGTGAGCTTGTGTGCATGATTCACTAAGAGCTCAGTGAACCGACCGTCCTTTGGAATGATAATTGGACATTTCATGTCCTTGCTGACATGCGCATTTCTCAATCTGCCTGAGACCCTAAGTACTCCTTGCTCGAGATACGGTTTTAAGTTGGAAATGCTGCTTTTTGGGCTCACTTGCTTGCCATGTTCGAGATCTCTGATTTCAGCTGAAAATGCTATTTTTTGAACGTACTTTATTATCATTACTGTTGCTCTGTTGACCTCCTGTAATGTTAGGTGAGTATGACACGGCCTTTCCTCTGGCTTGTTCAAAACTCTCAATACTCTTGCTAACACGTTTACCACTTTGGTAAGTGTACTGTACGTTATTAATAACTGATAAATGATATCACTTCCGCTATTCTCCTTAGCGTAGTTTACTTGCAGCACTTTCTTGACTTCTTGATTAGTCTCAAAACGCTGTTCCTTTTGTTGACTGCTCTGATAAGTGGGCAGCCATGCTGGCCCCTGCCACCATAGAGCGTATTCTCTTAGTTGAGTGGCAGTCATGCCTCTGCTGGCGCTGTCTGCTGGGTTCTCAGATGACTTTACATACCTCCAGCAATCAGCGGGCATAATTTGGGTTACTTGCTTAACCCGATTGGATACGAAAACTTTCCACTTCTCTGGGTCACCCTGTAGCCACCCGAGTGCTACCATGGAATCACTCCAACCAAACTGTATAATTTTATAGCCCCTTAGTGCTTGTTTCACTTTTTCCATGAGTTTGGCTAATAAGTATGCGCTACTTAGCTCTAGTCGTGGTAAGGACACTTGTTTGCTGGATGGGACGAGTCTTGTTTTCCCGACCACCAACACGACTGATGATTTTTCTTGATTTTCACTGTTTATTTTACAGTAAATGACGCATGCGTATGCCTTCGTTGACGCATCGCAGAACCCATGCAGCTCTATGCTGTCATTCTGCTTTGTTTTTAGCCATCTTGGGAGCTGTATCTGATCGATGTTTTGGATGTCATTCTTGATACTGAGCCATTCCTTGATGATGTGCTCGGGAAGGCTATTATCCCAGCCAATGTTCAGTAACCATACACTCTGGAACAGTATTTTCAGTTTTGTGCTAAGTGGAGAGAGCCACCCTAGCGGATCGAATAGTTTTGAGATGCTTGATAATAGTGATCTTTTTGTATACTTGGTAGTTGATCCAATCTTGCACTGAAACTCGAAGTGATCTTGAGTTGGATTCCAGGTGAGGCCAAGCGTCTTGGTTGATTCTGCCTGTTTGAAATCAAAGTTTTCGTTTTTGTCGACATCCTCCAAAAGTTCGGGTGTATTTGCTTTCCATTTTCGCAAATGTAAGCCACCGGACTCTAGTAAACTGATTAAGTGCCGTTGTACCTTTAAGGCTGATGCTGTTGAGTGGCACCCATGAATCAGGTCATCCATGTAGAATTTTTCTTCTAGCACGGTGGCTGCTTCCAGTTGATATATCTTCTCCTGGTCTGAAGACGACTGCTCTCTTGCTAATTTCTGTTTTTCCTCGCTCGCCAACTGTTTCAGTGTCATCATAGCGAGAAACGGGGCTGCTTTTGTACCATAAGTTACGGTGGTTAACTGATACTCTTGTATAGGGTCTTGCTCTGTATTCCTCCAAACAATTTTCTGGTACTGTTGATCTTCTTCGCTGACTAGTATGCATCTGTACATTTTGGCTATGTCAGCAGTAAACGCTATCTGATATTGTCTCCATGTGATAAGCAACGCTTGGAGGTCTGTTTGTAAATTTGGACCACGGTACATGAGGTCATTTAAGCTTCGTCCTGATGACGTGGTGGTAGACGCGTTAAAAACCACTCTAAGCTTGGTCGTAATAGAGTCCACTTTCAAAACGCAGTGATGCGGCAAAAAGTAGTCGCACGCTGAGCCAACCGCCGGTTTCATATGACCTAACGATAGGTACTCGTTCATAAATAGCTTATACTCCTTTGCTATGTCTTCCTGTTTAATGAACTTTCGTTCCAATGATCGAAATTGTGAAACGGCCTTGTATTTTGACAAGCCGATTTTTTCACTGATATCTGGCTTAAGAGGGAGTCTGACCTCGAATCTGCCATCATGAAGCCGTTTTGTTGTGGCCTTGTAGAACTGCACACAATGTTGATCTTCTGCTGATAATGATGTTTCTTCTGATATGTCCTCAATCTCCCAGAATCGCCGCAAGTCGTCGGTGTTATGTAAGACGACATTGCATTGAAGTGTTTTCACATTCCCACTAAGTATCCACCCTAATCGCGTCTGTTGTGCGATAGGTACGTTCAGGTTTACCCGGGAAATGCCTTCTAAAATGATTTCTGAATAAATATCGGCGCCTAGTAAGATATCGACTGGACGACTGACGTTAAAATCTGAGTCTGCTAGCTGGATATTTTCCAGATGTGGCCATGATGGTTTAGTGAAAGAGTGTGTAGGTAAGTTATTGATGAGCTGTTTCATGATGTAAACATCGGCCGTAAATGTGAAGTCGCTGCTAACTGATTGGCATGTTATGGTCAAAAGCCCTTTGCAATTGCTTTCCTTGGCACCTACTCCAGATATAACGCCATTACATTTCTGACGTGGCAGTCCCAGCAAAGATGCTGCTTCGTTGCTGATAAGAGACGTCATGGACCCTTGATCTACTAAGGCCCTCATCTGATAATAACTTCCATTCCCTGCTTGTACGTTAATTAACGCAGTGGCTAATAAGGTTTCCGGTATTTCACGTTGCAGGGAAACGTGACTGTTTTGCTTTACCTGGTTCGGTTCTTGCTTTATTCCGTTGAATCGGGAAAATGCCTCGTGTAAAAGTGTGTTATGTGGGGCATCACACTCGCGGCATTTTCGTTCTGATTGACACACCTTTCCGTTATGTGAATACAGACAGTTTTGGCATAACTTTAGGTTGTTGACTGTTCTGCGCTTTTGGTATGGCGACATGTGCAAAAACTGCTGACAGTAATATAACCCATGTTCGGTACTATTGCACAATGGACACCAGTACTTGCTTGTGTCATTTTTTGAGGCGAATGATTGCTTGCTTACATAGTTTGACTTGTTATATTTTGCTGCTTTGTTCGGATTGCCCGACTGATATGAGCTATGTTTTTGCGCAGGGTTCTCTTGCTTCCTGCGGCTCGACTCCATAGCTGTAAACTTGCTTTCTAGGAAGGCGAGAAATTCCTGAAGTACTGGGAGTTGTTTTGGCTGTTTCACTGATGCTGTGTAGTCTTGATGTGTCTCCGTGTCCAGTTTCTGGGTCAAGAGATGAACTAGCATGGGGTCCCACGTTGTGACATCGATGCCTAAATTCTTGATCGCATTTAGGCACTCTAGTGCGGTATCGTGAATACGCTTGATATTCTCAATCGATGCCTGTTGCATGACTGGGAGGCTGAGTAAGATGTTCATATGCGACGAGAAGATTAATTTTTCGTTATTATATCTGTGGTTCAAGATGTCCCAGCAGATATCGTAGTTGGACGAACTGATCTGAAGATGTTGAATTAATTTTTCTGGTTCACCCCGGACCTTACTCTTGAGAAACTGCATTTTTTGCGCGTTGGACATCGACGGATTGTTATGTATAGCTTCCACAAAGAGGTCTTTAAACGGTACCCATTGATGATAACTGCCGTTGAAGACAGGGATGTCCATTTGAGGTGTAGCCTTCTCGCGATGTTGAACAGACCATAGTTTGCTATTGATCGCCCTTTTCATCTTGTTATACTGAGCTTCATATTGTGTAATTAAGCTTCCATACTGCTTATTTTCACTGGATGCTCCGATTTCCGAATCGATTTCCCAATGGAGCTTGTCAATCGTAGCCCACCTTGACTGCAGAGTACGTAACAAGTCTTCTAGTTCCCATTTTTCGGAAACGGCTCCTATATCCATACCTGATACTGATTTGTGAAACGCTCTAAAGTTACTTGCCTGCTTCCGAAACATTTCGTCTGTTTTTGAACTGATAGTTTGATGCGCCTGTAGTGACTCCTCGAAGCCGCTACCGTCTTCTTCTTGATTCTGATCTGAAGGTGGATCTCTACTACCACTTGCCACCGCTGATAAGTCTGATTGTTTTGGCTCAACATTTTCGAACGTTTTCGTGTTTTCAATAAGCGATTTCACCCTAACATACTTTTCTTGTACTGTTTCGTATTTATTATCGGTGAAATACTTATGATTTTTGGTACCTAGTCCACACAATTCTACATGGTTTGTCTGAAATTCCCTCCACAGATTGTCTAGTTCGCTAAGCTTGCGCTTAAGGTAGTCTGCTGTTTTCCTAATAGGGCCATCCTTCCTGAAGTTGACCCATAGATGCTCGATAGCTGCTTCGACCTGCTCTTGGGTCGAAGCGAGAACTTCCATACGCGACATTTTACTTGCTTAAATGTAGGCATAAAATGGAAAGGTCTCACTTGATATGCTGCTGCTGGTGCCCCGCGTGGCCTTGTTGCTCCTTGGGACGTGCTGATATCGAACCGAAGCGGTCTTGCTACGCCATGGTTCGTTGTGCTGCTGCTGCTGCTGCTACTGATAGTGACGTCCTAAAACGTCGTGACTGCTCGCACTGCTGTTGACGTCGTTAAACGACTACTGCTGTCTGCTGATAGTGTCGGTAACGGTCCTCATCCATTCACCGACTGCTGATACTGATAGAGACGGTCCCCAAATCGTCGGCTGATGCTCGTAGAAAACTGATAGAAGTTCACTGATTGATTCCACTCACGTGTCACAGTATGTGATTAAACTGGGTCACTAAATGTAATGTCACACGCGAGGTCTCGAAGGACCAAAAAACTAATGTACGGGTTTACACTAAGCTCTGATAAATGATACGAACTGACTTTGGGAACTTATAACTGATATATTGTCAATAGTACTAGGACTAAGATGAGGGGTGAGATGAACTGGTATTGTACTGATAATGAGGACGCGACGAGTGTCCGTCTGAACGGATCGGCTCTATATCGTGAACTAACTTCGATTGCTACCGATAGGTAGCGGGTGACGGCAAAGGTCCGCGGCCTCGCAGAATTGCTGACAAGCAATTCGTGTATACTATGAAACTGTTCGGGTTGGCCCGTACAAATGTTGACGCCCCAGTGCACTAGGTTTCTACTGTCTTTTGATAAGATCAAGTGAGTCAAAAGTAGTGTACACTGACGTAAGTTTGATAAACTGTCGTAACTCTTTAGAACCTGGCGTAAGTAATACATATTTACCCGTCGATAGGCAGTAAACAACGAGCTATCCACTACAGCTCCGTACTCCTGAATGAAATTGCCCGCTGTTCTTGCCTAGTTGCCACACCACAGGGTATCCTAGGCCCTTATTATGAAGCAGCGATATGTTCGGAAGGGTCGTCAACGTCGCGCTTGAGCCTGACAATTCACTCGAATATAGCGACATATACGGTCTTTTTTTGAATAGTTTCGAAATTTCCTGCCACTGAGTAATGAACGCTAGAAATGCATAGCGACAATAATTGTTGAATAATTTTTGCGGATGAGATACGGATTTTGACACTGACAAGCGACCATCTTGCTACTTCCTTTTAATGTTGCATTTTTTATAATGGCCCTAGTTTGTGACCGGAGTGATTGTATTGTGTGGAGATTATTATTATTATTACTGTGGTCTAGTCTAAGTGAATCTAGATTTTCACGCACGGCCAGGCACCGAAAACCCTTCACGCTGCGTAAAACAAACTGAACGAATGCGACCTCGCCGATCGGACACTGCCGAAGTTAACCGAAGGCCCCCGTTCACCTTCGCTTCACCGGTCAACGAACCACGTATGTAACGTCTACACCACTCATTCGTTCGGTTGGGCGGTATCCCGCAGCAGAAGAGAAAAGGTTCTCTTCTGATGGCGGACACTGGCTAAGGAGCCAGTCTCGACTGTTCTTAAGAAAAATGTTCAATAAACTGAACACGTTGTATTCGCAGCGAGCAACCGTCGCGCGAGCTGCAAGCTGCACTGCGGATAACGGGCGACACGTGGCGCCGCCAGCTGCGGCCGCTGCTGGAGGCGGGCTTACTGCTAGCGGAGGGGGAGGTGAGTGTAGCGGGGGGGGCGACACGTGGCGCCGCCAGCTGCGGCCGCTTCTGGAGGCGGGCTTACTGCTAGCGGAGGGGGAGGTGAGTGTAGCGGGGGGGGGGGGGGGGGCGACACGTGGCGCCGCCAGCTGCGGCCGCTGCTGGAGGCGGGCTTACTGCTAGCGGAGGGGGAGGTGAGTGTAGCGAGGGGGGGGGGTTGTGACCGACCGTCCGGATTCGCGATTCGCGAGCGCGAGCCCGGATATTGAATTTAAAACGAGTGATTCCTTTTGCATCATGCTGGAGGGAGAAAGCCACACGTGTCGAATGCACCCACTGACACGTCAGCGCTTTCCTTTGCACAGTCTCTAGGGGATGGTGGTTATAACAGTAGGACCTTTTGTATAATAACAAAACGTAAGAAAAGCCGCTTTCAATGTCTGGAAGACCGTAAATTAAAATACACAATGTCGTCCATCGCAGGTGGAGGAAGAGAACTGCGAGGGCACGCTCCGGCTGAACCTGAACTTCGTGTCCAAGCGGTCGCGGCTGCGGCTGGCGGCGGCGGGGGGGCCGGGGGGCGCGGGCGGCGGGGCGGCGGGGCCGGGGGGCGCGGGGGCGGGCGGGCCGGGGGGGGAGGAGCCGGCCAGCTGCGAGGACGACCGCAAGCTGTACCTGCAGGCGGCGCTCGTGCGGATCATGAAGCAGCGGAAGGTACGGGGCTAATGTTTATTGAATTGAAAACATTTGTGTCATACTTATTTAAATAATATATGCAAGTTCGTAGAGTGGCTAGTGTTGGGCTTGCCACCTTGTCTCCGATTATACGAAGAAGAGTGCTCGTTCTGCCGCGTACTCGTACTGTCGTCTGTGCTCGAAGTTGCGAACATCCGCGATGCAATTCAGTTCTGCGGAAGCCCCGACATCCGCTTGCAGGTGTTTAACGTTTCGCGTTATGCTAGTCAGACAGAATTTTTCAATAGTCAGATAAAACTTAACTTTTAACTGGAGAATAAAACTGATATTGGCACTGTCTTATCGTATGATTTGGACAGTGATAGCATGCGATTTATTCTCCAGTTAAGTTTTATCTGACTATTGAAAAATTGGCCTTAAGTATGTTAAGTTAGGATTTTACACAAATAATCTTCTGCCCACTGCACTATTTTGTACGAGCTGACTGTTCGGTAGCCTCGGGCGGCAATCGAATGGTCTATGGACAACTCGACTAAACTACCCCGATAAAACTGGGCCCGGGGCTCTGTCTCCATCAATAATAGAGGTAGAATGGATTGTGTGTGTGCGTGCGTGCGTGCGTGCGTGCCTACGTGCGTGCGTGCGTGCGTGCGTGCGCGCGTGCGTTAGTCTGACGAGTGTGCGTGCGGCAGGTGCTGCGGCACAACGAGCTGCTGCAGGAGGTGGTGGCGCAGGCGCGCGGGCAGTTCGCGCCGTCCGTCGCGATGATCAAGAAGTGTATCGAGGCGCTCATCGACAAGCAGTACCTGGAGCGCGCGCCCGGCCGCCTCGACACCTACTCCTACCTCGCCTAGGCCGCCCTACCGCCCTACCGCCCTACCAACCTACCGCCATACCGCGCTGCCGCCCTACCCGCGCTGTCACTGTCCTACGCTCCCCTTATCGCAGTCGGTACCGACTTATCCTTACAGTAATTATCACCGACGGTCGCCGACTCGAGCCGTCACTAACGACTCCCTTACTAGAGTCACTACACTGTCACTGACTCGAGATGTCACTAACGAATACTCCCCCTTACTGCGGATGCCACTGAGTCGCGCTCCCCTTACTAACGAGGGTCACTGACTCTACCAGTCACTAAACCTGCCTTGCAGCGAGATATTATTATCTCCCGCTCCCCCCCTTGCTTGAACTGTCCTTAACTCCAACATCGCGAGTGTTATTGACTGTTACTCGAGTTCCCAGTACCTGCTACACTATCACAAATTCCAACGGTTTCCTATTTGTATCTAACAGTATTTTTCAGGACTAAACGGTTCGAAAAGTGTTAAATGTGACTTAATTTTTATGAAATCATTGTGAAATTTGAGGAAAATGTAGCGTTAGGGGACTTACGGTATAGGCGTGTTGCTAAAAACTCACTTATACTGAATTAGTGACGTTCTCAGACGGGTTAACGGTACAGTCCAGGATTTAATTTCTCTTGTTGCATACCTAGTGGCGAACAGATACATTAAAATATATTTGTAAAGTTACATAGTGAATGCCTGCACCGATATTTCAGACAAATAATATGTATCCAATACTAACATAATCTCATAATAATCTTGAATATTTTGTAATAATTATGTTTTGCTTACTTAAAACAACAGGACCTTACTTATGACTCCTGTATAGTTTTTTGTACATACTAACATTGTTATTAATCAGTTGGTCTGCCAAGCATTGTTACGGTAATCGCGGGCAGTGAATGTGTTAACAAATCCGAATTGATATGATATGACATTTTGAATGCGGTCAGATTTAGAACCTCTGAAATATCCGATAATCGAAATCTGGCTGGATTTGAAATCTTAGAATAATTTTCAGATAATATTTGTGTGTGCAATTTAGACCCAACTCCAGAAGAACCTGGTATAGCCAGGTCGCTAATTTGAAAGGCGATTTTTTTTGTCCCGTATTACCAAAATCACAGGTAATCTGGGTCCTAGATTTCAATTTAATAAACTTCCTTTACTACGATCCTGCCCCGCCCGACGTCACCAACTTGTACATAGTAACTGTATCATAGTCAATTTGTTTTTAATATAATAAAAAATATATGTAATCGCTGTGACGTCATATTGGCTGCACCCCTATTTCATGTCCACGGACCTGCAAACGGGCATGGATATTTTGTAAAAATTTTCTTTTTTAAAAATAATCCGGCGTCACAGTGCGGGGATGTAACGCTAGCGCATCGCATTACTCGTGCGCCCCCACTAAGAATTGATAATGCTGTGTAGATTGATAATGTTATATAAAATATATACATTTAGTTAAAAGCAGCTGCGTGTTTCATTTCATTGACCAAGCAATAAAGACTTGTCAACAGTGACCAAAATTTGCTAAAATCTATTCATAGCTTTTAGTGGATTATTAAAGACAAGGAGTATTAAAGATTAATCAAGAGCACTGGGCCGTTTTTGAGTGAGAATTTTGTAGGCAGAAATACTTCTATGGTTTTTTTTATCCGTGGGTTTCAAAAAGTTGCAATGGAGAGCATAGGTTATAGATCTACTGCCTCGTTTTGGTCTAGCGTTATCACGTCTGATTACCACGCCGGAAGTTGTGGGTTCGATTACTAATGGGGTTCGCCGTACAAATGGCCTCAGTCTGAGTGTATGTCCATGTTTGTGACGTCCTTGCCTGGTTCAGTGGTTACCATGGCACACTACGAATGAAAAACTATATGAGTAGGTATTTCATTCTACAAAATTTACGCTCAAAAAGCACTCCGGACCCACACGGCCCCTGTCCTAACAAGGGCTCTCGATTAGTCTGCCTACGAATAAAAAACCATAGAAGTATTTCTTCCGACATAATTCACTCTCAAAAACGGCTCCAATCGTCTCGATTAGTCTTTACTTTACCAATGAAATAAGATAACATTTATTCATAAAATCGTAGCTATAAAGTGACATAAGAATTAAATTTAACAAGAGTAAGTACGAAGCTTAAACTAGGAATAAACCTGTATTTTAGGCTGTGTATCTAGGAGCTTAGATTATTATAACGATGAAAGTTAACAATAATTCAAGAAATAAATGAGCGCAAAAATGATGTGTTGTACAGTAAATCAATCTGATTGGTTCATTCTGTGCGCCATGCGTGACGACGTGAACGTTGATTGGGCGATGGTAAGTGACAGCGTGACTGATGACTGGTTTTATACAAAAACGTCAAAACAATGACCTCATTGATGTATCACACATCGAAATGTCTAGGTACCTGGCTAGATACCGGTCTGACGGTGGTAATACTGAACTCGCTCCGGTTGTTAACACATTTGACAAGCCTTGCCCGCCTTCCCACAGTTGAACGTGGGGTCATTTTTAGCGCTAGTTAGACATCTATGTTTTTAACTATTACTAATGCTGATGGCACTGGGTATCATAGTTTGTGACCAGGACTTAGTACAAGTGATTGTATTGTGTAGAAGACATTATTTATTATTGTAGACATCCGTTGCACCCTTCATTTACACAGATTATGTATTTCGGTTGATATAATAACAAATACTAGGAACAGAATAAAATAAATATTTATGGGGGGGGCTCCCATACAAAAAACGTAATTTTTTGCTCGATATTAATAACGGCAACAGCATATTCAAATTTTGTGTACGAAAACCTTCGTGCGCGAGTCCGACTCGCACTTGACCGGTTTGTGGTTTAGTGACATCTAGCGGTGAGTAGCAGAACTAAAATTAACAATGGAACACTGGCAACATCGACCAGGAGAACATAAAAAAAAACGAAAATAAAAAAGGCGGCAAAAGCTTTGCGTTTGTTGTAGGTCTCAACTATTCTAATCAGCTTTTTGGTGGATTTCTCCAGATTATTCACTGGCAGCTCGAAAGGTACGTTGCAAGTGGTTTTAATTATACTTATATGGCTTCTCTTGTTTTGGTCACGAAAAGCCGATACGGCTACGTAGAGTAAAGTGCTAAGTTTTACTCTATTCCTTTCAGCTGCCTAAGGCTCCGTGAGAAACTATGAGCCGGATTAAATTAAAACTACGCAAGAAATCCCGCGTCTGCTATAGCGAGTATGAGGAGCCCGACCTCGACGAATACATCTGTAAGTACCTATTTAGCTCGGTAACACTCGCCAACCAATTTTGGCCATGAAGAAAGAGGACCACCGACCTAAAATCGGTGAAACGTTCTATCTTCAATCCCTACATTGATCCCCACTTGAGTTATGGTGGTCTTTTTCACTGATTGACTTGTGATAGTGGACTTATTTTTTATTCATCATCCAATGTCAAACTGTAGTATCAGTTACTCCACATGTTGTTTGTGGTGTTGCAGTCTGCTCGGAGTGCGGCGACTACGTGTATGAATACTGCGCCATCCACGGGCCGCTACTGGTGGTGCCCGATAATAAGGTTGGTAGCTTCCCTCCGTACGATGCCCGGCACTTTACCATTGTTCGGGGTATTATTGGCAGGGGCATCCTTTGTATTTCAGTTTGGTCAAATTAACAAAAAAATATGTAGCTAAACCCAGTGACTAATATTCAGAGACTACTAGTATGTTTGTTTGTTTGTTTAAAGAATTTATTGATAATACACAATTATATTTACATTTCAAAAGGCTTCACTTAAACCTTATTAAGTTTTTGCGTGAAGCCTGAGCCGCTGTTATAATGTGATACATAGCTATGAGTGTAAATGCTGTATGTGTAGTGAATGTACTTGTCCATCTGTTGGGTGTACTGGAAAGATAGTTGCCTACCTATATTTCATTTCATTCAGTTTAAATTAAAATACTGTAAATCATAAGTGATAGGGGTTGAGTTAGTGAGACAAATGAATGAACCAGAATGTGCAATCAACTTAAATTAATAAACATTTTTAATTGGAAATCAATGATATTTTAATATGGGAGTTGTTTACATAATTAAATATACATAGCATTATTACTGGTGTGCAAAGAGTTATCTATTTATGTACTAGATCATCCATTTAGTCTGCGAACCTGTACAATTTCACTATATAGAAATCGCAATCGAAATTTTTATTACGTAAACTTCCTACCTACCACTTTTAGTGTTTTTGTTGCACTAACCCTTGTTTCCTACCACTTGTCTACCCTCCTGTGTTGTCCTCCCCGCGCCCCTCCCGCAGGTCCCGGCGGTGACGGGGTTCCCCTCGTACGTCCCCCGCGCCGCCCTCACCATCCCGGATGTGTTCCTGCATATCAATCACTCCTCCATACCAGGTTCGATCTACCATTCAAACTTTAACAGTGTCATTTGTAAAACCAGCATTCCTCTCTCAGTGATTTACTCTCCTGAAATGTAGGTAATAACCACAGACCAGCAGTAACAATAGCCTTTTTGGGTAAGGAAACACCATTGTAACTGTATTTAGGAGGTGTTTACGAAATTGTGCTTTTGTGAATAACATGTTCCGTGTGGCGCCGGACTAAGAATAGCGTTACTCCATTTCCTTCCGTGGATGTCGTAGAAGGCTACTAAGGAAATAAATTACCAGGAGACGGGCAGCAGCGTCTTCCTGAGATTCCAACCGCACACTGCGATCGCCAACCCTCCTGCCAAGCGTGGCGATTAAGGCAAAACCCCTCATAGTTAGGGCCTGTGCCCTGCAGTGGGCGTCAAGTGGCTGATGATGATGATGACGATGAATAACATTTGTAACATTTTAATACTAGGTAGTTAAGTAGTTTTTAAAAATATTTCTTTAAAAGTAATCAGCGGTGCTCGTGTCTTATTTCTCGCAGGATTAGACAAAAAAATATTTTTAGACTGGCTCGTTGATCATGTTTGATTGCCATTACAGAGGTCGTGGCTTCGATTCCCACTACGGGCCTCAGTCTCAGTGTATTTCCATGATTGTGATCCTTGCCTGGTTACCATAGCACAGGGCAGAGAGACTTGTAAGCCAGTTTTTGCAACAAAGTAGATACTAATGTATTTTCTTCATTGGTGGCGCTAGTGGACCTCACGGAGCCCCTAAGGGGCTACCCGGAGCTGACTAGCGCAACTAATGAAAAATAATATCTATTTTATAATAGATTGATAGAGATGTTGTTTTTGCAAAAAAATTATCATTAATGTCACTAATGGCAGTAGGTTTGGTTAGGTTCCAGGCTGTATATTCTAAATAGCGTTCGAACTAGCATCGCACATATTACTTGGTCGCCGTGTTGCTGACTGCAAGTTGTTCCCTGCGCCTGCGGCAGACAGTTGGCTTTTGCTCTCAGTCTCATTAACAACATACTTATTTCAACAAATAACTGTGCACGGGATCTAATAAACACCATGAAGACGAACATCATCATGAAGAAGAAGAAAGACATTTATTATATCAACAAGATACATCAAACAAAATAAGCAGATAAGTAACATAATATGCACAACAACAGAAAGAAAACTAAATACACAACAGACAAAACGAAAATGTAGCCTGTTGTGTAAGTTGCCACAAAAGGCAGCTGACTCAGCGTTGTGCTGAGGAAGTGATCCTTCAGCGCTGATTTTTCAGTCAGCGCCTACGCTAATCATCTACCTACTTCATCCACCACCGTCCTACCTACCTACAACATCTGCCGTGAGACAGAGTGATAGTTCGCACTCCTCTGTTCGTATAAATATTCAGATTTATGATGTTATTTTTTTGTAAAAACAATCATGTTGTTAAACAAGACATGATTTCTTTCCATTGGCGCTGGAGCTAGTTTTGTTGCTTCTGAATAAATAACTTCCACACCCAGAACTCACTTCTTCTGGTCCGAACTAGGCTAAACTGTGCTACGGTAACCTAATAAGTAGCAATATTATGTCCGCATTCGGTGGCAGGCGCGGGGCTGGGCGTGTTCGCGAGCCTGAGCCTACCGGCCGGCGTGCGCTTCGGGCCCTACGTCGGCCGGCGCACGCGCGCCGCCAGCAACGACTACTGCTGGCAGGTGCGTGTCTGTGTCTGAGGCGCGAGACACACAGATGGACGTGGGGCGAGGGCGCGGTAACATGTAGTACAGACTACAGTCCTTGTTTTGCGGTCGCTCTCGGTCTGTGACTCTATATATCTTACCGCGCCCTCGCCCCACGTCCCATCTGTGTGTCTCGCGCCTGACGCCCCGGGCTCTACGTCGGCCGGCGACGACTAGCGACTACTGCTGGCAGGTGACGCCACTACATTGCTTATGTCTGTCCTCGTTTCCTTTACACTAATAATCTGTTAACAGCTGTTAGTTGGCTGAAGTGCATCGAAAAAAATACGGACATAAATCTGCCGTGTTTGCCACGGCGGCAGTTTGATGTACCTCGAGCCACAAATAATATGATCACTACGCCCCGGGCATCAGTTGGAGTACCTTGGAAAAATAACAGGGTTTGGCCAATCTTTTTACTAGTTCCGATTTTCTGCCCCTTATAGAAAGGTCTCTGCGACTTAAATCTTTTTACCCCTGCTAGAAATGCCTCATATCACTCCTTCGAGCCCCCGCTGAACTTTATACGGAACACAATACTTTTAAAAATGAGCGGTGTAGGTAGGACATTCCGTAGGTATAGGTAGAACCCAAAGCGTGTTAGTGTCAGCGGAGCACTAGAGCGAGGTGTCGCGTGTCGCATGTCGCCGGCAGGTGTACGACGGGTCGCGTCGGCCGCGGCACGTGGTGGACGGCGGCGGCGAGCGCGCCAACTGGATGCGCTACGTCAACTGCGCGCGCCACTCCGCCGAGCAGAACCTCGCCGCCTTCCAGTTCCGGGGGGAGATCTACTACAGGTGCCCTAGAAACCGTCCAGGATGTCGGTGTTGGGTTAGGTTAACGGCCCCCTTGAAAGCGAGAGGGATTCTCCAGTGAAGACAAGCCTATGTCCAGCGATGGACGAATACGGGTTAATAGGTCATCCGTCGAGCCCCGCGAGCTTCTTCCGATCTTAAGAGTGGCTACTTTCCCGCAGTCGTACAGTACACTCGTCGATCCTTTTCTGCAATTATTATTTAACCGTCAGAGTGTCGGTCTGTGCCCGGTTTTTTCGCCTTCAGGCATTTAACTACAAATAAAATCAAGCTTCCGTGTGGCGCCGGATTAAGAATAGCGTCACTCCATTGCCTTCCGTGGATGTCGTAGAAGGCGACTAAGGAAATAAAGACGGGCAGCAGCGTCTTCCTGAGATTCCAACCGCATTCTGCGATCGCCAACCCGCCTGCCGAGCGTGGCGATTAAGGCGAAACCCCTCACCATAAAAACTACGAAGGAGGCTTACGTCCTGCAGTGGGCGCCAAATGGCTGATGATGATGATGAAAATCAACACTTGTGAATAGAATGTTTTTGAGGCCACTAGTTACGAATATGTCGTCAAGGAACGCGTCCCCCGCACAGGACGCTGCGCGTGATCCCTCGCGGACGCGAGCTGCTGGTGTACTACGGCGCGGAGTTCGCGGCGCGGCTCGGTGTCCGCGCCCGCCTCTACAACTGCCGCGGGCGCCCCGTCCGATGCCGGGCTGCAGGTGAGCTGCACCTGCATTACGACACAACTTGCTACACTTTACATTATGACACGCGCTCTAAGGCCGCAAGTGGCTACACCCTACACTGTGACCTATGTCCTACGCTTGCATTAAAACATACCCTACGTTATGACACACGTTCCTGTGAAGAAGCAATTTTTGGTGGTGTTTAAAGAGACGCGTACGTACAGTTTGATGTCGTATATTGAACTCTCTCGATACGGATTAGAGAGAAAGAAAAACATTCATTGGGACAAATTAACACATCACAAGAAAGAAAAGGCATAACGAGTAACAACTGTCAATGGTTGTCTGCAAGAAATAATTTAGTAATTATACTGTACTATATTATTGTTTAATGTAATTCCTGATGTACATACATAAAATAACGATAATTCCATCAATCTATGTATCTATAAATAAAAGGGAAAACAAGTCACATTTAAAATATAAGATAGGCAAAGTCAGAGCGTCAGAGTGCCCTGCAAAGTCACATCACATGTGGCTATCCTAAATGAGGCTAGTCGGTGTCACTACACAACATTCGTACACTATTATGCCACAAGTTCCTACAGCCTATAGGTGACCCTCGTTCTACGCCTTGCATTATGCCACAAGTTCTATACTCAACAATACGATGCAAGTTCTTACACCCTCCATTATGATACTAAAACCACATTGTGATTCACACAAGTTCCTGGGAATCAATGGCAGGTCTGACCTGTATAGCTTTATTCCTAATTTGCGACCCACCTACGAATTTTTTGAGTTATCTCAACTAATTTGGCCCCATGGATTAGACAGAAATAAAGCGATTATGAAATTGACAAACACATAGAACTGATCAATTGAAGAGGATCGCAAATACCGTTTAAAAACTGATCGTAAAATCACAAAAACATACATACATTATTGCATGGAATCAGGCGTTACTTTGCGGAAATCCATAATGGCATTAAAATGTGAAAATAACTGCTAAATTCCGCCAAAATCCCACAAGCACCATGCGGGCAGGTGGACGGCTCCTCTCCTCTATTTCCCCATTAATCGCTATTTTTGCGCAAAACAATAATGACCGTTAGGCGGTTGACGGTTTAACGGTCACCGGTTTGACGGTTAGATGATGTCATCGGGGAGCGGGGCGGCCTAGCCTATCAATACGGAGTGCTGTTGTTCGGGTGACGGTCGCTTGTCAGTCGACCACCGGAGCCTGATGATGTATCGTGTTAGAGGCGAAACGCGTCGCAACGCATTTTGTCAAGCATATTGGTGTCGGTGGTGGTGTGTTTGTGTCTCGCTTCTGCTTGAGAAAGTGGGAGGGAGGGCGGTGCATTAACTAACCGCATGGTGCTTGTGGGACTTTTGGCGGAATTTAGCAAAGTAATTTTTACATTTTAATGCTGTGCATACATTACATAAACTCACGCCTGTATCCCGGAAGGGTAGGCAGAGACCGGGGTTTGACACTTGTCACGATCTTGACAGACCCAGATCGGGACAAGTGGCAGAGACTAACATTAGATACAAAATTACAAATACCAGAATATTGAGCCAGTGTTGTCAGACAAAAACACCACAAAAATTCCGGGCCCATTTCGTGCAGATTAATATATCTTCGCTATAGGAAGCGAACTCAGACCGTAAGGGTAACCATCTATGCATACAAGTAACTATCCATATAACATAAACACACACGCCTGTATCCTGGAGGGGTAGGCGACACCAGGGTTTCCCACTTGTTAAGATTCTGACAAACCTATTTTGTTTCATCAACATTCATCAGTCGCTGCGTGCACGCACGCTGGTTGCGGGTACGCGATACTAACATAACATAAGCAAAGCAGCCTATATACGTCCCACTGTAGGGCACAGGCCTTCTCTCAGGGAGAGAGTATGGGCTTAATCATCACGCGTGCCCACCGTGGATTGGCGATTTCAAGCGCTGAGGTATTGAATAGCTCAGACACTCAGGTTTCCTCACGATGTTTTCCTTCAGAGTTAGCGAGTGGTATTGCTACTATAACTTCACAAATATACATAACTTAGAAAACAAAGTCATAGGTAGGGTCATAGGGTCTCTCGCTTCCGAGTCCGATGTTCTACCCACTAGGCTACCACCGCTGTACTACCACGCGATACTACTAACGTAATATTATACAGTGCACATCGATGCTCAATGACGATACCGTCCGATATTCACTTTAGATTTTTGAAGATTTTGGCTTTTTTTAGTTATTCTCTTTTAACTAAGTTTCAAAAGGTATCCAAGCGCATTAAGTCTTAGCAAATGTAGAAAAGTCTAACATAATTCTTATACCAAATAAACTATTTGCATTAGTACCTACTATATTTACATTGTAGGATCGACGGAAGTGGAGAAAGCGAACAGCGTGAGGACGCACTCCCCGGCAGCCGCCCACACGACGCCGTCGCCGGCGGCCGGCGCCACGCCACCACAAACTGTCCGAAAAACACAACCACTAATTCTGGACAAAACACGACCACCGGCTGTCAACAAAACTCATCCTCCAGCTGTCGCTGAAATACAACGACAAGCTGTCGACAAAAGTGTTGACAAGAGACAACACACAGCAGAAGCTACACCGCCGCCGCCCAAGAGAGCCAAACGCGGCCCGAGAACAAAACGTACTAATCAAACCGTTAGTACTGCAGACTTCATCTTCACATGTGCTCACTGCAACCGACAGTTCGCCGCCAAATCTGTGTTGCAACTACACATCGCTTCGGTTCACAATCCCGATACCGCTAATCATAAAGTCGACCTATTGGAGAAGGTCGCCTTACAGACTACGAATGATAAAGTACGAATAATACAACACACTAATGACAAACCTTACAAGTGTAACATCTGTCCATATAGATGTAGGCTGGAAGTGCATTTGCAGGTACACTTAAGAACGCACGCGGGAGGGATATCATACAAATGTGACTTTTGTTATTTTACTTCGGCAATTCCTAGTAATTTAAAAATGCACTTAAGAACGCACACCGGAGAGAAACCATACAAGTGCGACTTGTGTGAATGTAGATTTGCACTACAGGGAGCTTTAAAAAGTCACTTAAGAACGCACACCGGAGAGAAACCATACAAGTGCGACTTTTGTGAATGTAGATTTGCACGACAGGAAGTTTTAAAACGTCACTTAAGAACGCACACCGGAGAGAAACCATACAAGTGCGACTTGTGTGAATGTAGATTTGCACAACAGGGAGCTTTAAAACGTCACATACGAACGCATACAGGGGAGAAACCATTCAAGTGTGACTTCTGTGATTTGAATTTTTCTACAAATTCATATTTAAACGTTCATTTAAAAAAACACATGGCCAAGAAGCTGAGCTAGACCAAATTACACTGAGAAATGAGCTCACAGCTCACCTTTACGCCCATATCGGAGGAAAAAGAGGCATGAAATGCTGTTGATTACTACAACCTGGTCACAAATAACGTTTTGTGCTAGGACACGTATTATACAGGGTGCAACCGAAGATTAGAGGTACTACTCGTCAATACGAACAACTATTACTAAGGGGTGAAACGTTGATTTCGGAAAAAAATATCGACTGTTCCATCCATTTAAATCCCACAGGTTGTGACTTTAGCATGGAACAGAAAATAATTTATTTGCTATTTCGACGTTTTCCTCGTAGTATGAGTTGTTTGTATCTCCTTTTCGGATGTGTATGCGGATCTTCATCATCAAAAAAGCAAGAAACTACTGTGAAAGATAGATGGTCTCCTAAGAACATTTGTCAGTAACGGCAGAGGTGCCACATCTCAAATGACCACCCGACTTACGACGACGACTTTTTTTTTGATAATTACAATGAAAATGATCGTCGTGGTCGAGACCTTTTAACGGCATCTCGCTCACTGTACCTAATATTTAGTCAAAGACACAGCGCTGTTCTTACTGCGACCGCAAATAATTGTTTTTAATATGTAACATTTAGTTAGATTTATAATTTGTTGACAAATATTTGTAATAATACGATTCCTTGAAACACTCCAATTGCTTTTTAAATAGTCTGTGGTAAAGGAAAAAAAAACTTCTTAAACTGTATTTGAAGTGTTTCAAGGATTCGTGTTCGTATGTTTTTACTTCGCAACATGGGTACCTACCTAATAACCAATTGTGGTGCGATTGTTTTGTTTTGATACGTTATATTGAATTGATTTCCAAGAAGTTAGCTTCGACTGTATCTGCTGTATCTGCCACGAACATCTGTGAGTGTAAAGTAGTATTGTTTTTAACAATTAAGATTGTTTGAAGACAGTTAACGACTATCTATAAAAATAAGATTCCTTAAAACACCCTTCATATGCAGTTTAAGTCGGTGTTTTCCTTTACCACAGACTACTGCTTTTGGCTACGTCTTCAACTGCATTTGAAGTGTTTTTAAGGAATCGTCTTTTTATAAATAAGACTAAGTTCTTACTTCGTTACAGAGGTAAATTACCCATTGTGGTGTGATTGTTTATTTATTTACTAATACGTGATTTCCAAGAAGTTAGCTTCGACTTTATCGGCAACAAACTTCTGTTATAAGATCTTGTCTATCTACAGCGTGTTAAAACTAATACCTGACGCGACAACTAAGCGTACCTACTGGACACCAAAAATACAATTTTGTCCATCCCATTTTTCTGAGAAATATTTGTGAGAAATAATAATAAATAGATTATTTTTTTCGATTTATTTATTTATTAATTATTTATTGATTATTCCGATGCCAATGATGTTAGAACGCAATAGACTTTTAATTGTAACGTTTATCGTTCTCATGACTAGGAGCGTTAGTTTCGCTGCGCTGTGATTCCGATACATTGCGTGTTGAAATATCCAAATATTCGTTTTCTCAAGGATAGCGTGAAAATATCGGTAAATTTCCCAGGGAAGAAATGTTCGGTTTATAATTCTGCAAAAATATGCAAAACGAAAGTGTTAGGTACTTTAAATTGATATCTCAGGCATATGGCTTTTGAAAAAAGTTCTTTGTACCTAATGGAGATAATAAGTGGATTTCTGGAAGGTAATTAACACCGAATAAGAATTGTATGACAGACAGAAGACATTTCTTATAGAGCCCATACCGAGACAAAACGCTGTACTTAGGCCGTCTTGCTTGCACCACTTTCTTAAATGTGGCTTATACAGCATTTACCTAAAATTCATCAAACAAAAATCGATTTAAATGGCGACTTAAGTGACATTTAGGACGTGGTGCAATCGACGATTTAGGGTGTGTCATAGTTGAACAGTTTATATATTTATAAAGTCACGATTCTGTAAAACACTCGTAATGCAGTTCAACTAGATCTTTCCCTTTGCCTATTTAAAGATAAACTGTATTAAAGCAAGTCCTAGGCTTAGCCCTTATGGAAACCATTCCTATGAACAATAACGCTGTTATTTATAAAAATACGATTCCCTTAAAACACTTCATAAACACGGTATAATGATATGTGGCAAAGTCTTTTCCTTGTAAAGTCTTTACCATAGATTATTTATACGGCGATTTTGAAGTATTTTAAGGCTGTCGTTACGTCTCTCGCTTATGCTATCTCGATCGCACAATGTAAAATGTTTAATGATTGTAAAAAAATATTGTATATTTTATGTTACGGATAAATGTGTTCTGATTCTGAGGGTTTGACAGATAATTTCGGACAGGTCAGAGGTAATATTATGCGCACCAAATCCTGAGCGATTCCAATTGAGAATTTGGTGCGTGTAGTACTTATAGGGGCAGGTCAGATGTAACAGCAACCTTAAGAGTAAAGGAAACGTGTTTTTATAAATTTAATAACACCGTAAACATAATTTTATTTTAGTAGCATTTTACTGTTTTACATGTTTTTAAAATTAAATACCTAATACTAAAAGTTTATTTAAATTGATGTGAAATTACAGTATAGGTACTTAGTCGATAGCCGATCAACCTTTAAATTACTTGTGTTTTTGTTAAGTATTTTCTTATTTTTCTTTCAATTCGGTTCGATTATTTTTTTTAGTAATAAACGTTCTTCTTTTAGCACATCATTGTTTTTTTTTTATTCCATAAAACAAAATATATATTTTTATTTTATTTTAAATAACACGAGTTCACTTAAGGTTTGTTAACGAAACCATGGTAAAAAAAAGTAAAGAGCCAAAACGGGATTCAAACCTCACATTCGACGGGTCTTTCGATTTCGGTTCGAATTCCGCTAAACACCGCCGGATAGGTGTAGAATAGGTACGCTATCCCGCCGCGGATTAGCAATTTCGAGCGCTGAAGTACCCTATGTGATCACCTCAGCAGAGACACCAGCAGTATTGGCCGCGTTGTAGTGTAGTACCTCCCCGTCCTTTATTTTCGGAGCTGTATACTGACACTGATTTTGTGCATGTTATCCCGTTACCTTATCCCCGCGAGTTATTGTTTTTTAAGGCTCCGTACCTCAAAAGGAAAAACGGAACCCTCATAAGATCACTTTGTTGTCCGTCCAACCGTCTGTCTGTCGATAAAAAATACCCTTTATCTCGGGAACGCGTGGATGTATCGAATTGAAATTAAAACCATATTCTCAGGTCAGCAGTCCCTTGAAACTGTGAAAAATCAAACTTCTAAGTTAAGTTAAAAAAAAATGTTACAGCTGTTTATGCGCAAAAAACGGCTATTTCGACACTCAAGGGAATCAAAATTTATAGGGTACTTTCCGTTGACCTAGAACTATGAAATTTGGCAAGTAATATTGTCGAATACTACAAGTAGGTACAGGGAAAAATCTGAAAAATATACATTTGTAATTAAATCATTAAGCCATTAAGGACAAACTGCGAGACTCGATTCCTGAACTAGTTATAATATGTCTTGTAAGTAGATTAGATACCTACAAATTTGTACGGAACCCTCGGTGGGCGAGTCCGACTCGCACTCATCTCGTGTTTTTCTGCGATTGTCTGCCCCTAAACACTCGGCCCGCCCTAAGCCTGGGTCTAGTTGGCCTTAACGAGCTGCATGCAGCAACAATAGCGCCACCAATAGAAAATAATCATATCTTTTTTAAAAAACCTTTTTGGAAAAAGTGTCAGACCAATCTCGCAAAATCATTTTAAGGGGCTCCAGGAAGTACCACTAGCGCGCCACCGAGGAAAAAGTCATCTTTTTTAGGGTTCCGGACCCAAAGGGACCCTATTACTAAGACTCCGCTGTCCGTCCGTCTGTCACCAGGCTGTATCTCATGAACCGTGATAGTTAGAAAGTTCAAATTTTCACTGATGATGTATTTTCCTTGCCGCTATGACAAAAAATACTAAAAACAGAATAAAATTCATATTTAATGTCGCAGCATCATTTTATGTTCATAAAGCTGCTTCGTCTCCAAACTGGAATAAAATAAAGAGAGTTCATGTAGAAATAGGATGATTTTATGAGGGCATAAGGTAAAAACTGGCGTGCGTGCATGCAACGACTAATAAATGTTGATGAAGCGAAAGAGATCTGTGGTGACAAAGGCTGTCAGGATCGTAGCAAGTGGCTGATCCAGGTGTCTGCCTACACCTAAGGATACAGGCGTGAGTTTATGTTAAGTTTTATTTTCTGATTACGAGAACGGTTACACCTTATATCACTGTTTACCTTACCTAGTAGGTATAACTCAGAGTATGTAGTAGTTATAGTGGAACGGTTGGAAACGATTATTTTTGATTACGAAGACGGTAAGTATAGTGAGTACGTACCTATCATTGTTTGTGCAGTATAACCCAGAGCTAAACTAGTACAGCGGGACGGCCAATAGTCACGTACGTACGTCTGAGTAGAGAGCGCACGCGCGTGGGCGATAGCGAATCCACGTTTGCACTTGCGAAACCTTACTGCATGTGTTTCTATTAATAATCTGTTTACTAAACAAATAAGTACTCGAAGCTTTGATGAGAATAATGGAAGGATTTTCCAGGATTGAAATCTTTTTCATTTTTCTAATTCCTACATAAGTATATCGCTTGTCTTAAGTAGGTATTCCAGTTCTTAGTATTTAGTTCCAACTGCTTTGTAGAGAGGATTTTTTGAGATGGCATTAAAATGGACTGATGTGCGCAAAAAATGTACTCCTATTTGTAAAGAGCGAATTAATTACCGTTTTCAACTATGATTCATTGAATTTTACAATTATGACAAATTAAACAAAGATTTATTAAAACTTACACGATCTTCTTTAAAGAATTAACTATTAACTAGAAATAAAAACTATGTAAAATACATGTTTTTCATTTGTCCCGGGGAAACATTTAAAATCCCGTTTTTTTTTCCAAAATGAGCATTTATCCCTGCTATATCCCAGCTATACGGCAATGGTCGACGCGGTATGGTGTTAGTTATAGTGGAATATCTCTCCCTTAATGCAAAAATATAAAAAAACTTAGGGCTCTAGTCGCGCTTCGATATGGGTAGAAAATGAGAAGATGAGACAAGTGCAGTATTTACAAATATTTATTTACAGAGGAATATAATAGTGGACTGAGGGAAAACAATGGGTTCGTGCCCTACACTGGTTCAGTTGGTTCAGCCCGGAAATGTTAATGAACGGTAGGTACTCCCCTAGCCTGGATGGGATGACGCGCCGTGTTGCCTCAGTAGAGACGCTGAAGGTAGGCGCCGATCCCTCCGGGAAGCCGCAGAAACTCGTACAAAAGGTGTTTCGTATGTTGTGAGACCGGAAGTGGTTGATCCGGTCTTAAGCTTGATACGGAAGTTCACAAACTGGACTTCGAACCCTGGAATCGTTTTCCAGTATTAAAATAGAGACATCAAAACGCCCCTGTGCATCGCCACCCAAACCGGAAAGCACCAGAAGGCGGTACACTAAAATATCCAGAACGGCGGAAAATTAGGTACCTAGATAGTAAAACATGCAAAGCCCATTTAGCAATAGATATTTACACAGTCAATTGCAAGAAATAGATACTTATTGTACCAAACGGAACAACTTTTAGTAATAAATACAACCAGATAATTGTTCACACTCACCCAAAAGCGGGGGCAATCGTCGCAGACTACCTATAAAATATGAAAAATGGCCGCTAGGGCGGTTGGAGAGAGGCGGCGGAGCAGAGCGCACACCCAACTCCTTCCGTGGTCAAAATTTCAATGATATGCGAGAGCCGAGCAGTGTTGCCAGTGGCAGATAGTCAAATATAACACGAGGCAGATCAAAAAGTAACATTTTGTCGAGAAAAGTAACATAACCTTTTTTTATTGTGGGAACCGACACAATACCTACTTATTACACAAAAAGTTAAATAAGTTTCTTGTCCCTTTTGTTAAACTTCGAAAAAATCTTAATAATTGTTGATCGAATAATCGACCCGCGATGCTGAAAAAGAAAAGAAACATACAATCAATGTTAGACACACATTGATTGTATACCAACCAATTTAAGAATGTCTCAATACTACAACCTGCTTTGTCATCAATGAATATAAAAAAACGCCATCATATTATATTCGCTATCATAATATTATGATCGCCAATCCGCCTGCCAAGCGAGGCGGTTATGGCAAAACCCCTCATGGTTATGAAAACCACGAAGGAGGCCTGTGTCCGGCAGTGGGCGTCGAATGGCTGATGATGATGATGATGATATTATATTAATGGAGAAAGGGTAGCTAACGTCCAAATACCCATATACATTTAATTTTTCTTTAATCGATTGTAAATTCACTGTCATTCACATAGACAATGATAGAGAAGTTGGAGATTTATTGGCACAAAAAAATAATTTTAGCTTAAAATGGCTGAGTATTTCAGGGAAATTAAATTTGAACTGGTGGAACCTGGAAAAAAAGCGTTTATATTAGCATCGTAGTCATGCAAAATTGTTACTTAAAACATTTTGAGGATTAAAGAATATTGTGAAAATTATTAGTAGTCAGTACCGTCACCACTCATACTATATGTTATTTTTGGATGCATCATTGCTTTCAAAGGAGAACCATCAAAGAAGAAATGGTTGCAGTGTTTAGCCTGTTCCTGTTTTCACATTTTATTAATTTAAGTTGACTGAAAATCCTTTCCACGCTTGCATTTGAAAAAGGCAACACAAGCAAAAACCCGATAACCTTTTTTAAATTTGGAAATAACGAAGTACTAGTCAAATCCTTCAGCTTCAAAATTTGTCTCCAATATTCTTCAACATTTTTAAACAAGTATAAGTCATTTTGGTCGAGGACTGCATGCTTTTTCCATTCTTTTTGTTGCTCCACATCATTAACATCATCTTGAATGTTTGGGAATCTCTTCACCACGCTAGATAAATCTTTTATTTAAAATTTTTGTGCTACGCTTGGTTCAATGACTATAATACACAACAACACAAACTTCGAAGAAAGTATCGAGTCGAGTGATCGATTCGCTGCTAGTCACCTCTCACTTGCTCGCACGCCTAAGTAACCGGGATGGAAGATTGATAAATACACGCGAGTGAGTGAATATGCGGTACGACGAAGTCGACAGATTTTCGCTCTGCTCCGACGTCGCATCAGTCAGTCCACAAAATCAAGTCCGCCAATATGACGAACAAAAAAATATCATTCTTGGATGCGTTCCGATTCACAATATTTTTTTGTTTGCTGAAAAATCTAAAAAGTAACACAAAAGTAACATATTGAGTCGTGTAACACGGAGGTAACATAAGAGGGTCAAAAGTAACGTAAAATGTTACTTTTGTAACATTCTGGCAACGCTGGAGCCGAGATCAGTGAACGGAAGAATATTTGAATGAACGTATCGAATGAGCGATTGCCATAGGCCAAAATAGAGGCCAAGCACGAGTTATCTTTAGGCGGGAAATAAAAATAAAAATATTAATTTCTTGAGAAAATAACTGAACTTTGAAAATATAGGTACATTTTAGGAGCGTATTTTGAAAGTAAAAGAAATAACGCTACACTCTACATACAGAACAACCTGTCTTGGGACCTTCACGTGGCAGAGATCAGCCAGAAAGTTTTTGCCTCTATGCGCTCTCAAGCGGCTTCAGAATTTTCTCCCATAGGTACTCTACTAAAGTTACTCTTGTCAACTCTCTTCTTCTCCCTATTATCGATTATGCTGACGTTTGCTATCCCGACATTACTGAGGAGCTGCTCAGCAAACTCGACAGACTGCACAACCTTTGCATCCGCCTTATATTTGGACTGCGTAAGTTTGACCATGTCGAAATCAGCTGAAGTGGCTTAAAATCCGTTCCCGGAATGCTCACATTCTCACCACTCTGTATGGTATTCTTAACAACCCATGCTCTCCCTCTTATCTCAGAGGACGTTTCGAGTTCCTCCTCAGTGAGGGTCGCCTTCCGCCCGAGCATTGCATCTCCGTACCCCCGAGCATAATACGGCTGGTTATTCAAGCTCTTTCAATGTCGGCAGCAATTCGGCTTTGGAATAGCTTGCCTCTAGACATCCGACAGGCCCCAACGCTTGAAATATTCAAAACCAAGGTTACCGTCACTACATAAATCTCCAACAATAGGATCCATGGCCGTGAACCTGGGGCAAAAAACCTAGAACTAGGTACCTAGATAGCATTAACGCCGGCATAAATGCTATCTAGTCCCAGGTTCGTGATCCTAGGTTCTTTGTCGTGGGTCCTAAAGATCAATGTTAACATGATTGAGAGATTGTACTAACACTTACGATCTGTAAAAGAAGATGTGTATTTTTTTCATGGATGGCGCTAGTTGGCTCACCCGCTCCGTGTCAAACTTGCCGCGTTTCCATTTCCAAGTGCCTAATTGCAAGTGTAATTAATTACCGAGTGTAACTGAAATTGAACCTATTTGATAAGAAGTCTACCTGTGCTTAAGGACTCTCTTTATTAATTTCTGAAAGATCAAAAGAAAGAGATGTCCGCAACGAGTTTTTTGCTGCTTTTTCTTCTTGGAGAGTATGGGCCAGTTTTTTAATTGAGAATTTCGCTGAGTAAATAGTTAACTGTAGTGCTGTCTCTTCGAATTTCTCAGAAAAGAGCGTGACAGAACGTTACTTAATTATTTACTTAGTGAAATTCTCAGTTCAGAAGCCGGCCTTATGTTTCCAAAGCAGTGTAGTTTAAAAAGAATTAAAACGAAGATGAACTTACTATGAAGTGGTTTTCCTGTGCCATCCTGAACACTGCCCGCTACCCACGTCACCACCACCACCGCCGACACACATAATAATATCATAAATGCGAAAGTGTGTCTATCTGTTACTACTATGGGGTCGTACTTTAAGAATATCTTCATATTGCAAAAGAGAGCGAGCGGTCCGAAGTATTTACAAGCTGGACCACAATCGCATTGTCTCACTACATTGCATAGGGACCTACTTACTTAGGCAAAAATATATTATGTTCCAAGAAAACTTGGTCGGTAGTCAATAAGTTGGCCAACATCACGCCGTAGGCGATAAGGGGTTAGTTAAAGGCACGGGGCGCCCGGACTTCCTCACACTTGCATTTGGACGCATCATCATGAGTCACTGGTTGATTTTGGCTGTCGTCGCGCTCTGCGGGGTGAGTACCTACCTACCTAGCTATTAGAAATACTTTATCTACAAAAATATCAGTAGGTACCTAGTTACCTTCAAACCTTCAGCCAATATGGCCCCGATTCTGTTGGTGAAATTATTTTTCTAATTCCACAGACTCCTAAAAAGTTTGATACATAGGTATGATCAAGATAGACTTGAAGCGGATACGAAATAGACGCATTCATGCAATTTTCGTTTGTTTGTTTGTTACGCTTTATTGCACAAAATACAAAATTTAGCACTCAAAACACATGATTGTCTTAGCTATGAGCAGGGGGGCGGTCTTATTTCAAGAGAAATGTCTTCCAGCCAGCCTTGATGTTTAGAGTATTAAACTGACGGCAGGAAAAGGGCGTGTAAAGCACAAACAAAAAATAAGTCATTGTGCTTTAGCTGAATTTAGTTTAGTTTGAGGCTGACCTTACAGTTCTAATTGTTTTACCGTAGGTGCTTCGCAAAAAACAATATAACAAAGTACGTAGAAACTAATGAGAAGGTACTTTTTTACGCCAGAGTTAAGCATAAAATAAAATTGTAGATACTTTCGTTTAAAATATCAGTAAAGTACCTACCTACTGCGCTTTTAACCCATGGATCATTTTTTTTAAAACAATAAAAACCTCTATAGTCTCTGCCTACTCGTGAGGGTTACAAGCGTGAGTTTATTCCAGTGTATAAAGATAATAAATAGTTTGATTTTCCGGTTTTACTTTCGATTTGTAGACTATTTGAGAGTAGGAGGAATGCAGTAGAAATGAGGTCCTCGAGACTTATGCGGTGTTACTTTGAATGACAGGATACGCAATAGTTTTTATTAGAGAACGTTGTGGACTGAAATAGGATGTAGTGACTACAATTGAGAAAGGAATTTTGCGTTGGTTTGGACATGTGGAGAGGATGAAGGAAGAAACATTGACGAAACAAATATATCGAGCTAATGTGGGTGGAAGGGCCAGTAAGGGACGTCCCAGGCGGACGTACCTCGACCAAATAGGGGATGTATTAGCAAAGGGCAAGTTAAAAGTACCTGAAACCGGCGCGCGCGCATGCAACGACTAATGAATGTTGAAGAAGGGAAAGTGATCGGTCAGGATCGTGGCAAGTGGCAGTCCCTGGTCGCTACCCCTCTGAGATAAAGGCGTGAGTTTATGTATGTATGTACCATTTCTCTAACTTTACCTACTTTTGTAACCCACGATTGTTGCTGAAAACCCATATTTCCAACGCCAGCGCTATTGTGCAAGAAGCATGACTTACCTACCGAAATTAATAAATTATACTGACGTTTGCTTCACAGCACGCGAGCTCACAGTGTTTGACTGAGCTGTCTTCCTGCGGGTGCTCCGCTCCGAGCTACCCCCCTCCCAGCTGCGCTCCGAGCTACCCCCCTCCCAGCTGCGCTCCGACCTACCCCCCTCCCTGCTACACTCCGTCTTACCCTCCCAGCTGCTCCGCCCCGGCTCCGGTGTATTCACCCGCTCCAGTATACTCGGCACCCGCTCCAGTATACTCAGCGCCTGCTCCAGTATACTCTGCACCCGCTCCAGTATACTCAGCGCCTACTCCGGTATACTCAGCGCCCGCTCCGGTCTACGCCCCCACCTGCTCTGCCATGCCGCCGGCGTACTTGCCCCCCGCCCAAGTATACCCGGCCCCCACACCCGCGTGCTGTGCCCCCGCCCCCGCATACTCTTCCTACTCAGCCCCGTCCTACTCGTATCCCGCGCCATCTTACGCGTCATCCTATTACTAAGCAAAGTACGAAGTGAATCAGACTGCTTTACTTCACTTTTCTTTTTTACCTGTTAATCCTTCCCTTGTCTTGGAGATACCTGGGGCATTTATGACAAAATTGTTTATTAAGTACCTACCTAAATACTTTTAAGTATTAAGCTCGCTTTGCGCAGATGTATCTCTTGTGCAATAAAGCATTTTCAAATGGCATGTATTTAACGCGGCGACAAATTGATACCATTCCGGATCTTAAAAAAACTGAAAATGGATCGTAAATAAACTACTTTGGCGACTAATTTGAGGTAGCATCTTAACTAGAAAGCGGCGGCTTTTTAATGAGTTTTGAGGTTTTATTTAAATTTTATCTGGCAGTGATTTTCTTTTGTGGCAATTGAATTTCTTCTAAGGCGACAAATTATTGGCGGATAAAAAAGTTAAAATAGGCTTTCATAAATTCTAAAATGGGGTTGTCTATAAACTTGACCAAGGTCTTAAATACAAACAAGATCTTAAAAAAATACTTTTGGCTACATTTTCATAATGTAGGCCCCATGACTTTTCCATGCACCAACCTGATTTAAGTTTGACTCAAAACTAAGTTTTTTAGTGAAATATTTTTTTTCGCTTTTATATAAAAAAAAAGAACTAACACCCGAAGTTTCAGGATGGAGCGTCGCTGCGCTCCGCTCCATCCTGGAACTTCGAACCTATTTTTGCTTATGTGTACTGACCTAACAACCAACCCAAAATTTAGATTGCCAGTAGTTGCCAGTGAAGAATGTTTGATATCCCCTCGGGATAATTAGTCGCCACATTAGGTTTTATAATACCTTAACCAGTTTTACACTGATCCCGCTTGATATATTTGACACCTTACAGTAGCAGCCGTTTTTTAGTTTTTTTGATCCTAGCCTTTTGTTGCTTGTATAGTTTAATAGTTGCTAAGATATTTAATCACTGAAAAGTTAGTTTTTTTGTGACTTAATAGAAAGTCGCCTAAAAAGGATTTCAGTTGCCGTGTTAAATATTTGCCTTTTCAAATCAAATCAAATGAGAGAGTACCCACTCAAAAAATATGTATTAAAAATAAATGTATCGTAGTAGTGACCACTACTTATGTATATCTATTTTGTAATTGTATGTATTAAAAAAATATTGACCTCTCTTAATAAATACCAAGATTTGTAGTTGTCATTAAAACTGCGAGATTTTATTTCAAACTGGTTAAGAATCACGTTTATTCAAGACTATGTTACAGAATATACAACATTGGTGTAGACTCTGAACAACTGAACGAACCTAATGTAATGCCCGAGGAGAAAGCTCAGCGAGAGTTGGACAGCAAAATGTTTTACACTGTTACAGACATAGCTATTGCAATATCACGAAACACTTGCACTTAAGATATTGCAAAATCTCGAAAGAAGCAGTAAGGAATTATTGAAACAGCCAAGTATCTGAGATTTGCTATGAGAGCTCTCTTCCCTGCATCACACTCGGAGCTCCCAAAATCATAGTCGTAAGTACTTGACAAACACAAGTGCGACATGCAAGGTGGGAACACATTAGACTTAACAATCTACTTAAAAGCAAAAACAAAATCAAACCCAGTGTCTTGATTACACTTCTCCCCAAACTAAGTAAACTGGTAGAGTGATGTCTTGACAAATAGACATGTTATGCGTGGGAAATAGATTAAAATAATATATGATAGCCGGGATTTGTTTATGAGACATCCGAAATTGCGACAATATCTATTCCTCATATTGATCACCAAATTCCGGCTAAAATAGACACAATTTTATGTCATTATGCCAATTAAAAATATCTACATTTTAGGTAAGCGCAGAAAATTTAAAACAATAAAATATACGCACCTACACCATGACTACATAACTATTCCAATGCTACAAACTATAAGTATGTAAACATTTGTAATAATAATTTTGGCATAAATTGAGACACATTTTCATCATAGTCGTTAACTAAAATTGCACCAGCCCGCACTAGAACACTAGAAGTAAGGCACATATTTATCTAACGCTAAAATGGCAAAGTTGCGACACTCCGTACATTCGTGACTTATTTAGAATTCGTTTTAACAACTGCGATAAGTTACAACACTGAATATTACTCAAACCAAGGAGTTTTGCCTATATTAATTTCGAAATGCAGGTAGTAACCCCGCTATTTTGAACCTATTTTTTGGGATTAGGTAACTACTTATTTCACAACTTGACTCCTACTAATAGACAACTGATAACCAAACAATATTTAAGCAAGTATTTAAGAAGCGGTACACGATACGCACATTAATATTTAACGTAATTTGTTATTTGCCGGTATTTATAGAGTAGTTACCGGGTGTCCATACTAAAACCTTAGAGTACAAAGTTTGGTTTTTATACTTTTTAAAGTTCGTCCGTACAAATTACGTTAAATATTAATGTGCGTTCCGTGTACCATTTGAAAGATTTAGCAAAAGGCTTTGGTTAGCATTAATAGTTATTTGTTATACAAGAGTGCAAAGTTGCTCTTTAACAGCGTGCTCAATTTTGATGACAAAGCAAGCGAAGAATTCTAAAATTGAATCACGAGCGCAGCGAGTGATTAAAAAATTAGAACCCTGAGTGTTAGCGAGGGAATCAAAAGAGCACGAGGTGAAAAATCTTTGTACTCGAGTGCAACACGTAACTTTTCATCCCACCCAAGGATTCTTGATCCCACCTCAGCGAGAAAATGACTAAATGCAAAAAAACACAAAGGAGGTTCCGAGTCTGAGTTTATAAAAAATTTAAAAAAGTAGTATAATAAATTCGGCACCATGGAGGTAGAAGTAAATAGGTTTAATGATGTTTTGAATTTGCAAACTTAGTGCACTCGATGTTCTAAATTCAATTTACTTTATCCTCTAGCGGATAAAAACGGCTTTTGCACTCAGATATCGAGGAGCAAAAATACTCTTTCCGAGATGGGGGGATGAAAAATTATTTCACTGTTTTGTGAGGCCACTAACAAAAATGCAAAGCTAACTTGCTACCCATGAAGCGGGTCCGAGAGATTCAAGCAAGTGTCAAGTTTCATAAGCTGTAAATGTTTTATCAGGTAATTAATGTATTGTTCCTTTTGTATTGTATTTGTGTTTAGAAAGAAAAAAAACTATCTGTTCAGCCAAATGTCTACCGTGTAGTCGACGCAGGTAATCAGTTTGCAGGTCGATTATTTTCGGACACAATAATTATTTCGCTTACCAAAATATATTTTAATTGTTGATAGAAGCATTAAATTATTTTGCTGACTACGTATTGCTGCTCATGTGTTATGCTGCTGACAATATAATTTGTTTGTTAAACAAAATGTTTTGCAGTTATTGTGCCGACCATTTAATTCGTTTGTCGATAAAAGGGATCTGCAAAAAAGTTGGCTACCGGCGCATTTAAAGAAATATTTATGGGAACTTTGAACTATCGCCATTAGTTAGCGCCTTGTCGGGTTATCAGCTACCTAGCCCGGGGGCCAACAAAGAATGGTGACCAGTCTGGTCTAAGGGGCCAGTCTAGTCTAAGGGGCCGGTCTAGTCCGGGGGCCAGTCTAGTCTGAGGGCTGGTCTAGTCAGGCGGCCGGTCTAGTCCGGGGGCCAGTCTAGTCAGCGAAAATCTAGTTCAGAGGCCAGTATAGTCTACTAAGGGACCGGTCTATTTTAAGGGCCAGTCTAGTCCAGAAGCAAATCTAGTCCGGGGCGAGTCTAGCCAAAGACCAAAGTACCCAGGAGCCAGCCTGGCTAGTGGCAAGTCTAGCCAGGGACCAGTCTAGCAGGCGCCTAGTCTAGCCAGGGCCCAGTCCGGTCCGGGAGCCAGTCTAGCCAAAGACCAAAGTACCCAGGTGCCAATCTGGTTAGTGGCATGTCTAGCCAGGGACCAGACTAGCTGGCGCCCAGTCTAGCCAGGGCTCAGCCCAGTCGGGGGGCCACCTAGCCAGGCGGCCAGCGCATCTGGCGACCACCCAGCACGTGCAGGTGCAGCTGGTGCACGGACTGCGCGCCGTCCGCGCCAGTGTTGACGACGAGCCGCCAGCCGGCCGGCGCGCGCGCCGCGCCCAGCCGCCGCGCCACCAGCACCAGGTGGCCCAGGAGCTGCCGACAGAATGCCCTTCGTGAAGAAGTTTCGAGGGGAATTGTCTTGAAAGTTATTTCTTGATATCTCGTATCAGTACAATTTTAATAATAGTCGACGGAACTGTTGATCTTTTTGATCGTGATTTCAAACTTTTCTCCATAGTAAAAGTTGTTCGCATTGACGTTCAGGGGCCTGTTTCATAGATCTACAATGGGGAACTTGCGTCTCGCCTCGCTTAGATTGAAGTGACATTGTTTTTAAACCACATAAGACATAATATAAAATCTTGGAAAAATTACAAAATAAAACCATAAAAATATTTTTTCGGGGTTTTCAGAACCACAAAAATAGAGAAAAATGTTAATCTTATAATAAAAAACTTATTACATTGGTTCTTTCATTGAATTCTAAACTTTTTCGTATAAGGGTGTAGATGCATAAAAATTAAAAACATTACGTAATACAGAGAAGTTTGTAAGGAGGCTCGAAATTTCACTGATGCCTGCACTTGCCCATTAGCTCAGTAGGGAGAGCGTTGGCACGGTTAGCTAGAGGTCACGGGTTCAAGTCCCGGCATGGCTGGAATTTTTAGCCTCTAAATAGGTTTTTAAAAACATTATTTTACAAGATAACACAATTATCGATAAATGCTTCATACATTATAAGTTGTGACGTCATAGTTTGAGCCCGATTTGTATGGCGCGTTTTTGTACCACGTGACTATATTGACTTTTCAACAGGTTATATTATGAAAAGTATTAATGTAATTGTAGAGAAACAAAATTACCAGGTTCATTTATCTTTTAACATGGCTATTATATTAAAACCTTTTTAGTGCAATACTATCACAATTCGATGTACATTGCAAAGTCAATTAACTCTCAGATTGACAAAAGGCTGCTACGCAATGTACCTCGAATTGTCATAGTAAACTAGGAATTGTAGTTTTATGAAACTCGGCCCTGAACCCCTCACTGTCGGATGTTTATGGGGATTTTGCTATTTTGTTATAATTTTAGAGGACTTGGCCCCCGTGGTGGAGTATGGCCTATACCTTCCTCAGGGAAGAGACCCGTGCCCCTCGGTGGGGACATAATGGGTTGATGATGAATGAAAGTATGAAATTGCCGATTTGTACTGAAAATCTAAATTGTTTATTTGTTAAATTTTTAACAAATTTATTTAATCAAAATAGTTGCCATTATTATCTATACATTGCTGCCATCTAATGGGAAGGTCATTAATGCCTTTGCGATAGAACTCCGGCGATCTAGACTGCACAAACTGAGTGAGAGCATTTTGTACTGCCTCCTGGGAAGAAAACTTCTTGTCACGTAGATAATTGTCCAAATCACGAAAAAAATGGTAGTCCGTTGGAGCAAGGTCTGGTGAATACGGAGGATGACGAATGGTTTCTAACTGTAGTTCCTGAAGGGTCAAAATGGTTTCTCGTGCTGTGTGAGGTCTCGCGTTGTCGTGGAGCAATAATGATGAAGGTCGATTCATGAGTCGGGGCTGTTTTACTGCTAGTTTTGTCAACATGGTTCGGAGTTCGGCACAATAGACATCTGCCGTTATTGCTTGACCAGATCGGAGAAAACTATAGTGAATAACACCATGCTGAGACCACCAAACAGTTACCATTACCTTTTTATTGGTAAGTTTTGCTTTAGGACACTGTTGTGGCATTTGACCTGGGGTCAGCCATTGCATTTTTCTTTTCCGGTTATCATAAAGAATCCACTTTTCATCACATGTTACAATTCGATCCAATATTCCTTCATTTCTGTACCGGTTCAACAAGGCAACACAAGTTTCAACACGCGTTTCTTTCTGCAGATCAGTCAAATCATGAGGCACCCATTTTTCGTATTTTTTTATTTTATTGATTTGACGCAAGTGAGTCAATATTGTGGGTAAGGTAACGTTAAACCATGCCGCTAATTCCTGGGTAGTTTGACTAAGGTCGTCTTCCACTATCTCTCTTAATTCATCGTTATTCACCTGTGTGGGCGGTCTTCCTCGTGGCTCGTTCTTTAAGTCGAAATTTCCATCACGAAAGCGTTTAAACCAAAATCGCACGGTGCGTTCATTAGTAGACCCCTCTCCAAACGCAGCATTAATATTGCGGGCTGTTTCTGCCGCGTTAGTTCCGCGTCGGAACTCGTATTCAAAAATCACTCGAATTTTCGCAGTATCCATCTTTCTTGTCTAAATTGAATAACAAAAACAATTGAAAGTCGATATTCAAATGATTCACATTTTTTAAAAAAAAAGAACATCATAGAAATCATTTGAAAAAAATTTCATTCGAAAACCTCAAACCATGAAGATTCTATGTCAATTCAAAGAACCTATTGCCATAAAACGGCAATTTCATACTTTAACCCCTATTATCATAATTATGATACTGGTTGCCACGAAAATTATATGTAGAGCGAGAATTCAATGATGTCCGCCATACATAGACAATACCATTCACTTTTCTGCATACAAATACAAATACAATAGTTATTTGTTATACAAGAGTGCAAAGTTGCTTTTTAACCGCTTGCACAATTTTGATGACCGAGCAAGCGAAGAATTCTAAAATTGAATCACGAGCGTAGCGAGTGATAAAAAAATTAGAATACTGAGCGTTAGCGAGGGAATCAAAAGAGCACGAGGTGAAAAAACTTTACACTCGAGTGCAACACGAAACTTTTCATCCCACCTCAGCGAGGAAATGACTAAATGCAAAAAATACAAAGGAGGTTCAGACGAGTTATTAACAAATTAAAAAAAGTTGTATGATAAATTCGGCACCATGGAAGTAAATAGGTTTAGTTATGTTTTGAATTTACAAACTTAGTTCACTCGATGTTCTAAATTCAATTTACTCCTACAATCCTCTACAGGATAAAAACGGCTATTGCACTCAGATGTCGAAGAGCGAAAATACTGTTTCCGAGATGGGGGGATGAAAAAAGTATTTTCAGCCGTTTTTATCCGCTAGAGGATAACCTCCTCAGTCCTGACCTTGAAAATAACAATTGAAAACCATTGTTATTTTCAAGGTCAGGACTGAGGAGGTTAAAGTAAATTGAATTTAGAACATCGAGTGCACTAAGTTTGTAAATTCCTAACATCATTAAACCTATTTACTTCTACCTCCATGGTGCCGAATTCATTATACTACTTTTTTAAATTTGTTATAAACTCAGACTCGGAACCCCCTTTATGTTTTTTTGCATTTAGTAAGAAAAGTTACGTGTTGCACTCGAGTGCAAAGATTTTCGCCTCGTGCTCTTTTGATTCCTTCGCTAACGCTCAGGATTCTAATTTTTTGAATTACGAGCGCAGCGAATATTTTAGAATCCTTCGCTTGCTCTGTCATCAAAATTGTGCACGCGGTTAAAAAGCAACTTTGCGCTCTTGTATAACAAATAACTATTATTTGCCAAAGTGAGATTTACAAAATAATAAAGAAAACAGGAATAAACAAAGTCAATATTACTAAAAGCAAATGTTTTGACAAATTTCAATACACAATTTGACAAGGTTTTGTTTGCCGCTTGTTGATCTGCGACAACCAACGACCAAGTTCACCTCCCAAGCTCTGCAAGCCTAGCCATAGTTCTACTGCAAATAGGTGCGCTTTCCTCAGCCATAACATAACGCATTGCAAATGAAACATCTCCAGAGATACAATCAAACCGCTTATCAGCTGACATCTCCGTAACGTTCACAATAATATCTGCCGTAATTAAACACGAAGCGGTGGTAGCCTTGTGGGTAGAACATTGGACTCGGAAGCGAGAGACCCAGGTTCCAAGCCCAGTGCGGGCACGTACCTTTGACTGTTTTCTAAGTTATGTACATTTGTGAAGTTATAGTAGCAATAACCACTCGCTAACGGTGAAGGAAAACATCGTGAGGAAACCTGAGCGTCTGAGCTATTCACACACCTCAGCGCTTGAAATCGCCAATCCGCGGTGGGCACGCGTGGTGATTAAGCCCATACTATCTCCCTGAGAGAAGGCCTGTGCCCTACAGTGGGACGTATATATGCTTCTTATGTAATTAAACACTGTGTTATCGCTTTATCAGCCGCCCGCTAATCGCTGTTTGCTGATAGCATTCCAGCAGTGGTCTGTCTGACTCATATCTTCCGAACAGACATTTACTTATTCTCACGCTAATTTTTACAGAAACATATAGGTACTTAGAGATAGTGCATGATTAGATAAACATTTCTTCCTTAATTTATAACAGCAGTTATAATCTCCATACCTCTCGCTAGTCATGTACTCTGCGGTCTGCATCCCTCTAATCTTGCATCCTTCGCTCTATTGAAATTGAAAAACGTTTATTCAAATACCACAACACATAAAATCTTACAGATAATAAAAGTATCCTGCTCAGTATCCTGCTAGTATCGCAAAAAGCTGCTGCCCAGTATCCTAACCTAACCTTAACCAGCTGGTCCCGTGCGTCCTGAAGCGTGGGCAGCCGCAGCTTGGGCACTGTCGGGTCACGTGGCGTGTTTTTTCATACCATTGACTTAGGACTTCTGGCCAATATCATGCTAGACTGTATTCATCTGCTAGTCCGCATCCTGTACGTCCTACAGTGATGGCAGCCGCTGCTTGGGCACCACCCGGAAGTACACGAGCGCTTGCGTCTTCATTCTACAAGCCCCTAATTATGCGCACCACGTCCTGTCGGAATCATGACGTTTGCGAGAGCAATTTGACTGAAATTTGACAGTTAGACGATTGCAATCGTTCAGGATTTAGTACGCGTAATATAGGGGCATGTCAGTATCCCGCAAGACTTGCACTAACCTGCTGGTCTGCTTCCTGAGCGTCCTGCAGCGATGGCAGCCGCTGCTTGGGCACCACGAGGAAATGCACGGGCGCTTGCGGAGCCACGTCGCTGAACGCGATGCACAGCTCGTCTTCGTATAGCACCTCCGCCGGCAGCTCGCGGGATATTATCCTGCGAGGCATTACGTCAACATTGCAGTGGTTTGATAGAGAAAATATCTTACAGAGATAAGCTAACTTTTGTGCATGTTATTTCTTATGTGATGTCCTCTTATATGTTTCGTATGCATATGCCATAAATTTCTTTAATAGTAAAACAGAACAGACAAATTCCGCCAAAGGCTTATCTTGACAGGAAATGGACGATAACTTTTGATGCGAACTCCCGATGTCTTTGTGAAGAAACATTATTAGTAAGCGTAGCCTTCTATCAAGAAATAAAGTGTATTATGCACCCGGCGGTGTGTCATTTTTAGAGCTGTAAATATCGACCTCAAACACACGATCGCCAACTAAATCCATCTTCAATTAAAATATTTGTTGGTTACGGTCGACGGTGCTATCGATGTATTATCCTACAGAAACTGGCCAACTTTGATCTGTATAAAAGTTACACAATATTTTTAACGTTCATAGAATATTCCTTATTGTATGTACCTACACCAGGAATTACATAAACATTAATATTTTTGTTCATTTTAGGGTTCCGTACACCGTACAAAAAAACGGGACCCTTATAGGATCACTCGTGTGTCTGACTGTCCGTCCGTCTGTCACAGCCAAACCTTACTGTGTCATATATGTGATCTCAAATATGTTTTTGTTATTATTGTAAAATAAATATAGTAGTGATTTCATTCATGAAAGAAGACGAATATTCACCACTCCCCCCTCCCCGATCTCCGAAACTAGTGAGCCTAAAATTTTGAAAAATATAAAATTTAGTTCATCGCTCGTAGATTACAGGAAAACCTATAAGAATTCTATCAATTGAAAATAAAATGGTAAACTCAATATAAAACGTTCACTTACGGAAAACAGTTCACTAAAACACCACTAGACAGCGCTATTAGTAGTTAAATCGCATCTTGAATAAAAACAGTGCTATTAGAAAGTTTTAGTTCGAAAAACATTTGACTTTGGCATTATACGGAACCCACTCCACGCGAGTTCAACTCGCACTTGGCAGGTTTTTATTTATCACAGGCTCGAGTGAAAAAAACAATTTTTAAGACAATTTACTCTGAGTGGAAGAAGAAGAAGAAGAAAAAAGAAGAAGAAAGACAACAAGATACATCACAGAAACAAAAAGAGCAGACAAGTAAAATAATATGCACAACAGAAAGAAACCAAAAGTGAACGGCCTGAACGCAGCGCAGGGCAGCTTACTTGTCGAAGACAGTGGGCCCGGAGCGCTGTGCGACGGTGGCGGCGGCGGCGGCGCGCGCGCGGGCCACCTCGTCGGTGCTGCAGCCGCGGCGCAGCTGCTGCGGCACGCGGTACACGCGCGTCGGGTGCCGCAGCCGCAGCGCGCGCTGCAGCACCGCGGGGAACTGGCCCAACGCACAATATTTAGTTAGGACCGAGTTTCACAAAACTACAATTCGTAGTGAATTATTGAATGCCAGTTCGAGGTGCATTGCGTAGCACAGTCGTTTTGTCATCGATCTCATCGATCAATCGACTTTGCAATGTACATCGAATTGTCATAGCAAACCCTGAATTGTGTAGTTCTATTATTATTATTCATTAATACACAAGCAGCTAAGCTGATGCGTATATATCAGTTTCGTGGACGTGTAGAACGTTTATCAAGTCTGGTTTTAACCAGGCCCCTGAGATTTTCGCACTTAGCCTCATAGTTGGGCAATTGTACGTAGCAAATGCTAAGAATTACAAAGAGTAATTCAGTAAGCGTCAGAGAAAAGTGATCATAACTCAAACACTATACCTTTACTGGAGATGAGGGCTAAAGGGGTGGCATCCTCACCCCCCCAACTTACTTGATCTCTATGGTTTAACCACTGAAAGCTTGAAGTGGAGTAAAATATTGCGAAATTTGATATTCATAAAATAAGTGAGGTTTGTTACTTAGTCTTAAAAGTTTAGGATCCTCTGGTGTCCAGATTCTGTGGTGCTCACATTAAAAGATCTTTACATTATGTACCTACTTGTTCATTCATTCTGGACCAGTCATTCAGCCATAAGCAATTTTCCTTCCATGAGTTGTTGAGGAACAAGGTGTTTTATCTACGATAATGCTGCGCTGCAAAAATCCTCGAAACACATATGATAGACATTTTCACACAGTCGAGGTCATTATAATGCAGTAAGTTATATTCTACGCTGTGATAGGTTATAAGGTAGATATCGAATTTAGCCAGAATCTGATGACAATGATTGAATAGTTACGCCGATTCAATAGTACATAGAGAGTCCATTACCTTGTTTAACATCCCGGCGTCCTGGTATGCGGTTATTCAACACAAAAGAGTTCCACTATCTACACAAAGATGACAAAGATCGGAAATTGCACCCGTAATCGGTGCGAGCGATTTATTTGTTTTGTCACAGCACCACACACACACACACACACACAGCACACTACATGGAAGATATGTCTCAAAGGCCTTGTAACCAGGTCATAAAAAAACAAAAAAAAAAAAAAAGCACACTGACACTTGCTTGACATTAATGACAGTTATTCACAGTATATAAAAACGAACATCAGCTGATTTACCGACTGCGGCTGATAGAGGTTAGTAACAATATTAAATAAGCACTCCACAACCAAACAGCACGGGTAGTACGATGGCACGAGTCACGCATTTTGTGGCGCTAAAACTTCAGAATTTGACAATTTATGTACTGGTAAATCGCGACATTTAGAACGCGTGTCTGACGTCGTACTACCCAGGCTGGTTTTCCAATTGGCAGCCAATTCCAGTTTGTAATCGCGGTAGCCAGAACTTCGGTAGTATTCATCATCATTCAGTCACAAGAAGTCCACTGCTGAACCATAATGACTTTTAAATGTCAAAGCTGCGACTTTTTAGTAGTAAAAGCTCGCCGGCGCTAAGTTGACTTTATCACTACAAATGACGGCGCGTAGGCTGGAAAAAGAGATTCTGGTTCAGAAACCTACGGGAATGGACGGGAATCACAAATGCCGCCGAGCTCTTCCGCCTTGCGAGAGACAGAGATAAATATGCGGAGATGACTGCCAACCTTTACTAGATAAAGATAAAAATATATTTATTGCCTCATCAGAAAAAAAACTTAAAACGAAAGTAACACTTAACTAGTGATGACATAAAGTACTAGTCGGAGAGGCACCATAAGAAGAAGACGCGCTACAAAACATGTGACTCACGCCGTCATACCACCAGTAGTATACATTTTTTTGCTTGATATAGGTATTGATTACTATACCACGCGAGTCATCATACTCATCATCATCAGCCATTTGACGCCCACTGCAGGTCATAGGCCTCCCTCATGGTTTTCCCTATAGGGAAGGGTTTTGCCATAATCGCCACGCTTGGCAGGCGGGTTGGCGATCGCAGTATGCGATTGGAATCTCAGGAAGAAGCTGCTGCCCGTCTCCTGGTAATTTATTTCCTTAGTCGCCTTCTACGACATCCACGAAATGAAGTGGAGTGACACTATTCTTAATCCGGCGCCACGTGAGTATAACACTAAAATAAAACTTGTATTGGTAGAACTAATCTCAAACAAATCCGATATTGCCAATTAACGTCAAAGTCAAAGTCAAAAATTTTTATTCACTATAAAAACAAAATGTTTACTTAATGAACGTCAAAGCTGTTTCACAATTAATATATTATGCGGAGAAGAAGCTAACAAAGAAACTCCACATTTATTCCTTTGCGAACATTTATTCAAATGGGAACTGGTCTGATATGTTAAGTAAAAAAATATTTACGGATTCTTAATTATGGCACTTCCTTATTTCTTACATTTATTTTCACAACAAAGATTAGTGATTACTTAGACTTCAGAGCCTAGAGTTTAGCCGGTAACAAGGCTTTCGAAATGCTGAATCTCACTCAGCTAGGCAACCGGGTCAGTGGAGTCTTAGATGAACTCATTCAGTAGATAGTCGATTAGTAAACTTTTGTGATAAGGATTTTCCAAAAAAGCCAAATTAAGGTATTATTTCGTCTTTCTAATTTTTCTGAGATATTTATTGAATTACCTAAATATCTTTATAATAAGGTCTTAATAACAAAAATATTGCTTGCAAAATATCTTAAGATTTTGTGTGATCTTGAAGACGTGCGGGTCTGTTTGAATTCTTACGCAGCTAGCTACTTTCTACCTTCTCAGCTCTAATAACGTCTGATGTCATTTGCCTGGTTTGCCCCTCCCTCAAGTGTTGCCACCTTGCAGAAAACTTTCTCACCAGTTTTGGTCTGTAATATCACTAGATTTAATTATATTTTCTACTAAAAAAGTCACTAGAATTCACTAAATAATTTAAAATGGAATCACAAGGTTAACTAGTTTTGGTCTGTAATTTAGGGATATTAAAAATAAAAATGTAATATTTAGGGATATTAATGGGTTACTTACTTACTCTTAGGAATATTTAACTAAAAAATACCAATATTCACTGAACAGGTAATTTAAAATGAAATCACAAAGTAAATCTAAATCAATATTTTAATTATGACTTCAATTAACAAAAATGAACTTAAAACAATTAAAATTCAACGGCGAAAACTTCTGGAGGTATGTCTTCATATTTTTTGTCACGGTATACATTTGATTGATTAGTCGGGGAATCCCCAAGCATAACCAAATAAAGACCACAGATTAAATTACTCTATAAAGTCGTCTAAAGATACGTTCCAAAACAAGTAATTTTTACTTGGTACTATGAAAATTTTACGTTGACCCAAAACTAAAACAACATTCGATTAAAATCACTAAAAATCACCAAATAATTCTTCAGTGACTTTTTTAAAATATCTCTGTCCAAGGCTTCAAAATCACTAGATCTAGTGACAAAATCACTAAAATGGCATCACTGCCTCCCTCGTTTTAACAGGAATCGTCACATGCCGAATAATACATAGTTCTTCTGTCATCCACTCCATTTTTTATTATTTTATGATATTTCAAATTATGAAAAGTGAGGGTTTGAATTCTAAGCTCTGCGGTGCAGTTGAAAGCAGGTCCTTGAACTTGAAAGTTTTGTTGTGAAATCACCCTTAACGCAACTAAAATAACCGATTATACGTCATGCTTGTACGAAATTTACATCTGTAGTATGACAATGACAATTTTTAAAGGTAGTTTTGGCACTGGTATTGGCCACCGGTTCCAGCTGCGGAGTTACTGCTTTGATTGTTGACATCTTTTTTACCAGTCAGTTTTTTTGATACGATTGTCAGCTTTGCAATATACCATCATCTGTGATCTACATTGGTCTCAAACCTCGGTAAGTTTTTTCGGAATTTCTACCGATATTTAAAGGCTCTGCCCTACCGAAATACCCAAATGCAAAGATTTTTCCACGACTTCAGAGAATACCCACAATTATTCCGATTTCGATACCTGTTAGTTGGCAACCCTTTTCATCTGTGTTTTACGCGGTTTTTTTTTTTTTTTTTTTTTTTTAAATACTTCAACTTTTCACAGACGCGGGGTCCGTGCCATTTGTTTTCCTTAAAATTCTATTCCTTTTCCCTTGTATTCTCCTTTACTCCACATTCTTATTCTACATTAACCCAAGATGGTAGGGTACACACACACTCTATTTACAGTTAACTTATACTAATTTTTTATTTATTATGTACAATAATTTTTAATGTTTATTTTTCCCTCAGATTTACGCGGTTTTACGCGGTTAGGGAACATACCCATACTACGTGACCCAGTGTTGCTAGCCGGGTCTTGCCAAAAGTTACCAAAAGCAGTGTTGCCAGCCGGGTCTTGTCAAAAGTTCCCAAAAAGAGACAAAAAAGTAACCTTTTCATGTAGAAAGTAAGCTTACCAATAAAAAAATACTATAACTTAATAAGTAATAACTTACAGAAAAATGTAGATCGTTTGCTTGTTACACTTTATTGCACAAACTTAAATAACATGTGATACAAATCACGTGCAAAGGTGGACTTATTTCGGCAGAAACTTCTTCCAGCCAGCCTAAAAAGTTCTTTAGTGTTTTCCGATATAAATTTTATTTTAGATTCTCATATAAATGTATTTATATTTTATACACATAAATTGCTCGCTGACTTTTCTATACACATGAAAATAAGGACATCAAATATTACTTTAGGGAATTATGAATTTGTGCGTGAGAGAAAGACATATTTTTGGGAGTTGCGCTGACTACATGTATGAACGAAACGAAATAGATTCTAAGTAGATAGCATTGCGAAATAGAAGAGCGTTACGTTTCGTTTCACATTTTTTTCAAGTAAAAAAAATAAGAAATCCTGCAAATTGTAAAAAATCACCTAAAGTAACATTTTAAGTCGTAACCTAGATGTAACTTGACTTAGTTAAAAGTCACCTAAAAGGTTACAAAAATAACCTTCTGGCAACTTTGACGTGACCAGTGTCGCCAGTCGGGTCTTGTCAAAAGTTACCTAAAAGACACAAAAAAGTAACCTTTTGGTGCAAAAAGTGACCTTATCTATAAAAAGTTACTAAAGTTTTACGGTACGTACAAAATTTTATAAATAGGTAACTCGTTTTCAAGCTCTTCTTTTCAGAGATAAGTCACTCACCGATGTAAAAGTTTCAAGCACAAAGTGAGTCAGAGACAAACAATCAACTAGTCAATTACGAAAGATTGACTGAGTCACAGGAGGGAGTAAGCGAGGTGCTTTTTTCGTATTTTTGGGAGTTGCGCTCTCTACATTTATATGAACGAAACTCCCAAAAAATGCGCTCACTACGTGTATGAATGAAACTCCCAAAAATACATTTTTCTCGCACTAATTTATATCAACCAAAGAATAAAGCGCCGCGCTTACACGGTTACACGACTCAAAAGGATACTTTAGGTGATTTTTTTGCTATTTGCACGATTTCTTTTTATTTTTTTTACTTCAAACAAATGTAAAACGAAACGCAATGCTCTGTTGTTTTGCAATGCTGTCTACTCAGCATCAATTTCGTTTCGCTCATACATATAGTGAGCGCAACTCCCAAAAATACGTCTTTCTCTCCCGTACTAATTCATACTTACCTAAAGTAATATTTGATGTCCTTATTTTCATGTGTACAGAAAAGTCAGTGAGCAATTTATAGGAAGAGTCTAAAATAAAACTTATATTCGAAAACACTACAGAACTTTTTAGGCTGGCTGGAACAAATTTGTACCAAAATGAGGCCGCTTTTGGGCTTTTTAATTTTGTGCAATAAAGTGTAACAAACAAACGAAGTCCATTTTTCTGTAACATATTATTTATTAAGTTATAGTACCTTTTTATTGGTGAAGTAACCTTTTATACCGGTAAAAGGTTACTTTTTTGTCTCTTTTTGGGAACTTTTGACGAGACCCGGCTGGCAACACTGCTTTTTTACCAAAAAGTTACCACTTTTTGGTAAGACCCGGCTGGCAACAAAGAGTCACGTAGTATGGGAACGTTCCATTAGGTCAGGAAATCCCTCAATAGTAAGTATTAATTTGAGTATGGACCACAGATCTGTGGTATGGACATAGACACTGAGAAGTTAGTTATTGCAGATTGTTCCATAGGTATATTTTTTAATACCTACCCTTGAGTCCTACAACTCAATGTTAGAGGTTTCCCACTCGAGAATTTACTTGAATATATATAGTATACAGGAATACGGATTGTATCTTTTCATTATTTTTGTAACTTCGAAGAGAGAGTGGGCTAAGGGTTGTGGGTGGAAATGGGCTAGTGGGTTTCTGTGCTACTGTGAATAAAAAAAAAATATTTGAAGTATCCTCAAGTTTATAGTTGCGAAGTGCCCCCAAAAAATATAGTAATGTAAGGCACAGGCCTTCTCTCAGAGAGAGAGAGTATGGGCTTAAACACCACGCGTGACCACCGCGGATTGGCGATTTCAAGCGCTGAGGTATGTGAATAGCTCAGATACCCAGGATTCCTCACGATGTTTGCCTTCACCGTTAGCGAGTGGTATTGCTACTATAACTTAATAATAATAAGATTATTAAGTTAAAATGTCCTTAAATTACATTTAAGTAGTTTATTTCTTGATCAATAAATGGATGTGACTCAACATTGTATTTTTTTGTCATATTATACCTATTTTAGGTACAAATATACCGATTTTAGTGGGCAACTCTACCGATTTCGCACTATGAAGTTCGAGTCGAGAAAACTGGTGATCTAAGCTGGTTTTTTTTCTAAGACTTGTTTTTTTTAACTGACTTAAAAAAAGGAGGAGGTTATCTATTCGACGCGTATATTTTTTTGTTTTTGGCTATGTTTTCGCATAACTCCGTCAAGTCGTAACCGATTTCGATAATTCTTTTTTTTTGTTTGAATAGATATAACAAAATCAAAATCAAAATTTTTTCTTCAAAGTAGCACAGAAACTGCGACTTAATGAACGTTACAAGTTAAACTAGGTGTCCATTTCAAAATCTAGATCATTTTTGGAGAAAAAATGGACAAAAAATTCCCCATTAGTCCCATTTTAATTTGGTGAAGATCTGATGAAGACTTTCAGAGACGGAGAATGGAATTCTTTAATGGACAGCAGTAAATAAGACCTATCCTTTAGTAATATCCGTATGTTTCATAAAATAGCTTAAAAGTAGTCCCAAGGTAATTTGGTTATGTTCTGGTGAAGACTCGGAGATGGTAATTGAGAACGCCAAATTTTAAAGCAATTAATTAAGTAGGGTAAACTATGGATATAAGGGTCTTATTTATCTTTCTCCTGCTCCCCCACTAAAAATAAAAAAATATATTTAAAAAAATAAATAAAAATTTAAACCGACTTCGAAACACCACAGCACAAAAAGTTAGAAATAATTTTAATTATTACAAGTACTTATACATGGAGGTATTGTAGAAGTATAGTTTAATGGGTGCCCAGTTTCATGACCAGCACATATATTTTGGGCAAATTATACTTCTACAATCATCATCAACCCATTATGTCCCCACCGAGGGGCACGGGTCTCTTCCCTGAGGAAGGTATAGGCCATACTCCACTACGGGGGCCAAGTCCGGATTGGTGGAGGCTTGTAGACTAGTGGCTCGTCTACTGTCAGAAGTTGTCAAGCCGCCCTAAGGCCTCTGACTTGGCTTAACGACTGCCATCTATCGACGGCAGCCGGCACCAACAGCTTAACGTGCCTTGCGAAGCACGGAACCGCTCGGAAAAATGCCTACATGTATACTTCTACAATACCTACATGTATACATACTTCTAATTATTTATTTCTAACTTTTTAGTGCTATAGTGTTTCGAAGTCGGTTTATATTTTTAATTAAATTTTGTTCTCTTTTTAATCTGTGATGACTATTTCTATTTATTCATTGAAATTGAAAGTGCGCGCAGCGCTCAGTCTTTTCGAAATAAATTCCGCTAATTTTTCTCACAAACAGAAGGACTAAGAATAGGTTTTAATTATCTAACAAGATGTTGGGCTTAACTCTATGTGCTCTCCTAGTTACAAATGTTGTGTGTGCGCAGAATTCAGACAGTAGATACTTCGTATACAATAAGTGAGTTCATTTTTCCTCTCTAGGTACCCCGTCAGCGATTCTTCTCGACCTCTGCCATAAGTAACTCTGTTTGTGTTACCAACATAAAATGTACCTATTTGGTACCAAAGTATTAAAGTTATCGACTCCCCTACGAATAAAAGTCACTGCTCCTACCTACCTTTTTTCCGTCGTAGTAGGGTTTTCCCCGTAGCGTCGCGTTAAGGGCCGACTGACTCATCCACTTAGTCGGAACCAATGAGGTATAATGTACGTATTTACTTTTGAGCCGCAAAATAAAAAAATTCCAGAACTTACAGATAAAATCAAACTCCAATAGGTTTTGTAATTTTGTTCAAGACACAGTATTTTTGAAATTTGACATTAAAATTTGTAGTACCTAATGTAAAACACAGTACCTACTACCATCAAAGCGCGTATCATAATCAAAATATGGCTTGGGAGGTCTACTAGGATCCTCATTGGTAGGAATGGGAAAAGTCAGACAAATATCAGGCAACATTCTGTATTCATCATCATCAGCCGTTTGACGCCCAATGCAGGACATAGGCCTCCTTCGTGGTTTTCATAACCATGAGGGGTTTTGCCATAATCGCCACGCTTGGCAGGCGGGTTGATGATCGCAGTATGTGGTTGGAATCTCAGGAAGACGCTGTTGCCCGTCTCCTGGTCATTGATTTCCTTAGTCACCTTCTACGACATCCACGGAAGGAGATGGAATGACATTTTGTATTTAATAAAACATATTTGGTCTTATTTATAAAAATACAACACCTTTATAACACTCCTCACAGACAGTTTAAATAATTTGTGGTTACATCTTTTCCTTTACCACCAGATTATTTAAACACACTGAGGATTGTTTTACAAATAAGAGCATTAAGTCTGCCACTTGCACCTTGTCTTTTGTGGGTTTTGCTGTTTCTGTCATTGCAAGTGATGCTGTTGAATTTTCTTAATTTTCCTGCCAAAAAATTGGCACAGGAAGGACAGGGTTTGTAATGTTGAACCTGTATAATTTCATAAGTAAATCTCTCAATATACATGAACTGACTCTTTTTGAGTGTAAGAAATCAATGAAAATACTTCTGTCTAAATTATCGTATTGTGAAAAGAAAGCTGAAAAGCTGTTGGAAATTAATAAATAAAAGCTAAAATATTGCCCTGTGATAATACATCCCTTAAAATACTTCACCCCCAAATCAAAGGTAAGACGACGTGACTCCTCTCTCCCAGTGGCTTTTAATTGGCCCGATCCCAAGAACAAGTTTTCGTAGAGCTGGGATAGAGGGGTTAACTTGTTGGTGATTTCAAGCACTGAGGCATATGAATGGCTCAGACACTCAGGTTTCCTCACGAAGTTTTCCTTCACCGTTAGCGATTGGTATTGCTACTTTAACTTCACAAATATAAATAATTTAGAAAACAAATAAAATAGGTTTTTATTTAGAAAACAAAGTCAGGGACAAGCCCGCACTGGGAAATGAACCTGGGTTTGAAATGGACTCTTGCTTTAGAGGATGCCGGCAATTAGGACCGAATTCTTATTTTTCGATGTGTGTAATTGTCCAAATGATTATCTGGACGAACTCTTCTTTATGAAAATCCTTAAATTTTACTAATTCTTAATTTTCCGAATTTTTCGTATTCCTAATTATGGTTAGGACGAATTCGCATTTTTCGAAATAAGTACAGTCAAACAAAATGCACTTTTTGGATATCATCCAAATCCCAATTAATTAAATTAAAGGAAACAAAATTTAAAATGTAACATGGAAACACGAAGTTTATTATTTTAATGCAATTACCTAGTGAAACGACATAGTGATATCTCTAAGTATATATATATATTATGCTGATTGTTGGCCTAGCTGTAATGTACCACATAGACTTATCTTAAAATTCTCAAGTTGATGATTTGTTTGCAGATGATTGTATGTTCAAACACTATTAGTTGATCTATTTGAATATAATTAGATAACTTAATTACGGAACCGTCTAGAACAACATTACTGATGAGAAAGACAAATTCATTAAGAAATTGTAAAGTAAATAAGTTCAAACTACAAAATAACATCATTAGTTAGTTGATTTCAAAAAAGACAAAATGTATAAAATTCACACTACCAAATGTCAAAATGGTTGACAGCAATGTTATATTGGGGAATGATAAACTAGACCTTGTAGAAGAAACTGTATTTCTGGGTATCACAATTGATGCAAAGCTTCAATGGGGTCCTCATATAGGAAAATAGGCTCAGTTCTGCAGCATACGCAGTTAAAAGAATCCGGGAACTAACTGATGTCGCAACTGCTAGGCTTGTTTATTTTAGTTACTTCCATAGTATTATGTCCTATGGTATACTACTGTGGGGTCGGGCAGCAGACATTGAGACCATCTTTGTCCTGCAGAAGAGAGCGATCAGATTCATATATAAGCTAGGCAATAGAGATTCGTTAAGAGATTTCTTTAAAGAAACTAACATCCTAACAGTTGCTAGTCAGTATATCTATGAAAATATTATGTACGTTAGGAAAAATATCAGTGACTTTAAAACTGTAGGTAGCCAACACAATGTAAATACTAGAAATAGACATAAACTTTCGTTCCCAAAATTTAGGCTGGCAAAGGTTAATACATCCTTTATGGGGCATTGTATACGTTTCTACAATAAGATCCCTGAGGATATAATAAGCTTGCCAGAAGCGCGATTCAAAAAATGTGTGAAGCACACTTTGTGCCAAAAAAGCTACTATAACATTAAAGATTATTTAGATGACAAAGATGTCTGGAATTAAAGCCAGTTCAATGCATGAGTTTTAGTACATTTATATAAATCCTGTAAATTAAGGACTTGAAAAGAAAAGTTTGGAGTTTTTTTGTCCATTTTTTCTCCAAAATGATCTAGATTTTGAAATGGACACCTAGTTTAACTTGTAACGTTCATTAAGTCGCAGTTTCTGTGCTACTTTGAATAAAAAATTTTGATTTTGATTTTTGATTTTGATTTTGATTGATAAAATTAAGTAAGCAGTGTTATTGTAAGCAGTGTGAAATAAACCACAAGTTTAAAGTCGCTCATCTTTTTATTTTAGCCCCTTCTGTCCCCGCAATTACGCAATTAGGAACTAATTCTAAACCAACAATCAGCATTATATATATATATATATATATATATATATATATAAAATTCTGCTGTACGTGTGTATGTCACTGAACTCCTCCTAAACGGCTGGACCTAATTGAATGATTTTTTTTGTATGCGTTTGGGTGGCGCTCTGGGTGGTTTAGATTCACAAATCAGCCCGGCAGATGGCGCTGTAGTCAGGACAACGACTGTTGGGTCCACTAGTAGGTGTATGTATTATAGGTATATCGCAGCAACTAAATACATATTATGTAAAATATCTTCTTACTTGAAACGGCAAAATTTTCTAAACACCTCAGGGTTTACAGTTTACATTCCAGATATCTGTCATATTGACAGGAACTTGACCTTTTACTGATTATCGAAACTATCGCGAAGAGTTCCGCATAGGAGCGGTTAGGTGAAGAAAAGAGGTCGAGAAAGGCAAACTTAGCAATTCACGAAATCGCTAACTGTACTTTTTATTGAAAAAAAACAACATTCGTCCTAACCATAATTAGGAATATGAAAAATTCGGAAAATTAAGAATTAGTAAAATTAAGAATTTTCATAAAGAAGAGTTCGTCCAGATAATCATTTGCACAATTACACACATCGAAAAATAAGAATTCGGTCCTAATCGCCGGCATCCTTCAGAGTCCAATGTTTTACCCACTAGGCTACCACTGCTCTTGTTATGCTTTTCCTTTAATTTAATTACTGAAACGAGATGAAATTCTGTTAATTAAAAGCTGCAAATGTAGTTGTGTTATTGTTGCTTATGGCATGAAGTCCGCTGCATTGTACATTTAAGTAAAGTGCAATAAAAGTATTAAATTATAATAGTAATCATCATCATCAGCCATTTGACGGCCACTGCAGGACATAGGCCTCCCTCACGGTTTTCCAAGCTTCCCGGTGTTGTGCCGCCCGCATCCAGCGACACCCCGCCACCGTAACCAGGCCATCGTCAGACCATCTGGTGGGAAGCCTGCCCACGCTGCGTCGTCCGGTCCGCTGTCGCCAGGTCAGAACTTTTTCGCCTCAACGGGCTTCAGTACTCAGAGCTATGTGCCCCGCCCACTGCCACTTCAACTGAGCAATTCTTCGAGCTATATTAGTAAATCTAGTTCTTCTGCGGATCTCCTTATTCCTGATTTCATCACGCAGTCAAACTCCTAACATAGCTCTCTCCATTGCTCGTTGGGCAACCTTGAGCCTTCTTATGAGTCCCATAGTCAGCGACCAGGGTCTCACATCCATAAGTCATCACTGGCAACACAAGTTGGTTATACACCTTTGTCTTGAGACACAGGGAATTTGGTCACGAAAATATGTTTAGTTTCCCGAACGCTGCCCATTTGAGTTGGATTCGACGAGTGACTTCTTTCTCGAAGTTGGACTTACCTAACTGGACTGTTTGTCCCAGGTATACTTAGTGGTCGACGACTTTGAGGTCAGAGTCGCCAACGTTGGTAGTAGTGGGTGCTACATAGGAGTTCGACATTATCTTAGTCTTGTCTATGTGCATTTTAGACCCACTCTGTTGGAAGCTCTTTTCAGGTCATTGAGCACTGAACTCAAATGTTCCAGGGTCTCAGCAATAATCACAATGTCATCGGCGAATCGAAGGTACTCGCCATGTATGTGGATGCCAGATCCATTTCAGATCCTTTCCAGTGCAGAAGTTTGAATACGTCATCAAGTGCAGCTATAAACAGTTTCGGAGATATTACATCTTCCTGTCTCACTCCGCGCTGCAATTGAATAGAATCCTTATTCTGATCCTGCAGTTGGACTGACATTGTGGCGTTTTTATACCAACAAATCGGAACTTCGATGTAGCGATAGTCGATTTGGCACCGCTGGAGAGATTCAAGTACCGCTCATATCTCAATCGAATCGAAGGCTTTTTCTTAGTCCACAAACGCTAAGCATAGTGGTAGATTATACTCCTATGTAATCTACCGCAGCGTATGTATGTGGTTCAACGTACTAAAGCCTTTTCGGAAAACGGGCTTGTTCGGGTGACTGTAAGTCATAGAGCTCGCGTGCGAGACGGTTCGTAATGACTCTTGAGAACAGCTTATAGACATGACTCAGAAGTGAGATGGGTCTATAATTATTTAATAGGGTTTTATCACCTTTCTTAAAGAAAAGTATCACCACACTTCTGTTACATGCCTCTGGCGGATGCCGCTGGCAGAACCATAAGAAACGGATTTCCTTCAGTTTTTAATAGTTCAGCTTCAATTCCGTCATCACCCGGTGCCTTGTTGTTCTTAAGCTGTTCGAGAGCCATTCTAATCTCGTACATGCTGAGATCTTGATAATGTTGTTGATGGGGGACTTGTGGACGATGAACGCGACACCATCCCGAGACTTGTGGTCGCCTTTCCGGGAGTACAGCAAGTTGCCGGATTTGAGGATTATCGTGTCCTCGCCCTCTCTCCGAACTTCTGACAATCCTATCATACCCCACGGCAACTTGCTGATTTCCTCATCCAGCTCCTCCAATTATTATGTTTTAACCTAGTTGGATAATGCAAATCTAAACTTGAATTTATTGCATTATTTCTTTCTATTGATTGATTCTTTTTAACATTCCTTGTTAATTCCGTTATTTTATGAGTTTCTTATTTGTTGTATTAATTTTGTGCATTTTTTAATAATAACTTCCATTGTTAAGCAAAATAAAAATAAAAAAAAATATTTTGGCTAACCGTGCCAGCGCTCTCCCAACTGAGCTAATGGGCAAGTGCAGGCATCAGTGAAATTTCGTTTCTTTTGGGTGAGTTTTCTATAAGGTTAGGTTTCTCTTTTGATTTATTTCAAACTTACCATCTTAATCGACCTAAAATAAAATAGTTGATGGTGTTTAAATGCATGCCCTCAGTCTGAATGTTTTTCGATTTTGTGATGTCCTAGTCTGTTACCATATCATAGAGTATCTTGTTAGAGACTTCAGGATCCAGTGTCGCAACACGTATAGATAAATAACTTTATCCATTTGCAGTTACGGTATACCTATAATTAATTATTATAAATTACAAAAGTATTATTAACAATTTAATTAACGATCAATTGTTCATATTAATTTCGAGAGTATTAAAGTAACTCAATTAATTTAATATCGTATTCGTGGTATCATGACATTACTTATTCAGTTATTTGAATCAGATAAGACTAAAGATAAAAATATAAATACATCATAATATATTTAATAATGTATAATTAATAATATAAAACTATTACGTAAAATTATTGGAGCTAATATAAAATAATAACAGTCGTACAACTTCCGTTTCCTAATTGAAATGTTTTGTCCTAAACGGTCAGTCAATAGATTTGAGTTTATATAAAAGCAATACAATAGGCTATTAAGGCAGTCTGAATGTAAATTTCGTGAAGTACACTTGCAAGGTGGAAACGCTGTCCGACTACGGGTCGAATAAATTGCTGATACCACAACACTGTTTCTCATTCTGACCTCCGTCACACGTCAGAAGTGGGATGTCTGGGCCATTTCTACGAGGTCTCGGCATCAGGAAGAGAAATTACATCGATATTGAAGAATCTGAAGATGAAAATGCCAGCGAAAATTTTTCTTCGCAACCGCCAAGGGCAAAACGGCGTGTTACACAAGCAGATGCAGAGGTAATACCCAAATTTCGACCGGAACAAAAATCTTGTAACGTGAGTGGATGGGTGCACAAGATTGACCAGCTTGGAGAGATCTACGGCTGGGACGACAGGGATCGCCAGTTTATAATGCAGATTCGGCTTCGCGGCTCAGCCAGGGACTGGTACGACGATTTAGAAGACTATAATATGAATTGGAGCGAATGGAAAAAGGCACTCGAGACTGCTTTTCCGCGATCATTGGATTTTGTAGACTGCCTAGAAACTATGCTTTCCAGAAACAAGATGGAGACCGAAAGCATGACGAAATACTTCCATGATAAAATCTCTCTACTCAAAAAATGCAAAATATCTGGAGAGGCAGCGATATCTTGCGTCATAAGAGGACTTCCGTCAGAAATACGCGCCAACGCTAAGGCATATAAGTGCGAAACTCCACAACAACTATATTCTGGATTCCTCTCATCGTTGGAAAACTACAAGAAAGTTGACACAGCAAGCCCGGCAAGAAGATCGACTTGGAGAAGAGGTGGTGCCACTAACACGCCGCCAGGCAACCAGCATCAGCATCACCTGCTTCCGAAAGTCTGCTACAACTGTCGTCGTCCGGGTCACGAGGCGCGGGAGTGCCGTGCAAGTCTCCGCTGCGAGGTCTGCCAACGGGCAGGTCATACGGCTTCCACGTGCTGGCATACTGCCAACTCCTCTCAGCCAGCAACAAAAGTATGTAACGTTTATTTTACTACTTACAACGTCTACTTAGATTTATACAAAAAGAAAGTACAAGTTAACGGGCGTGAGCTTATTGCCTATATTGATACTGGAAGCAAACTGAATATTTTGACAATATCGCAAGCTACATCACTAGAATTAATTGTCAGTCCTTCGGACGTTAAAATGAAAGGTTTTGGTGGGGCCCATACATGCTCTTTGGGAACCTCCTATATTGAAGTATTAATTGATAGTGTAATTTTACGTGGATCTGTAGAAATTACGAACTATGATTTGTCTGAGATCGACCTAATAATAGGACAGACAATGATAAACCAAGATGAGATAAGCTTAATTACAACCAAGGGTTCCGTCACATTTGTACCCACAAACGGAATTGATGCTCCATTGTCAGATATTCAGTTGGCGGCTTCCGATTTCGTGGAAAGCTATTCAGTTTATCTAAAAAGCGCAGTAACTATTCCAGTGAAAAGTGCACAGTACATAGATGTTTATATTCCATGCGGTGAAATTAAAAATTGTACATTTATGACACATCCAGTATATTTCGAACTGGGTTGTGCCGCCTATATTATACCAGCGGTAGTCATACAGTCAAATGAGCCTTACTTAAAAGTAATTAATATTGGCGAGGTCGATATCAAATGGGAAACTGGCAGATTAATAGCTCGAGCCGAACCCGTGGCTATAGTAAAAAACAAGACAAGAAATGTAATGAGTATTAGTCAAAGTAAGGAAACGGACAGCGATCTAAATTTGGCCAATATAAATGCTGGGGAGCTGCAACAATTTGAGCACAAGAGATTAATCAACTTACTGAACCGATTTAGCTACATGTTCGCTAAAGACACTAAAGACTTGGGGTGTACCGAACTAATTAAAATGCATATTGAAACCACTAATGACCAACCAGTATTTTGCAAGCCATATCGATTAGCACATAAAGAGAGTGAAATAGTGAACGGAAAGGTAAAAGACCTTATCGAAGCCGGTATAGTGAGGGAATCGACGTCTGAATATGCTAGTCCTGTTGTGTTGATTAAGAAGAAAGGAGGGGATTATCGTTTGTGCATTGATTATCGGGCTTTAAATGCGCGTACAGTCAAAGATCGTTTTCCGTTGCCACACATAGATGATCAGGTAGCTCGTCTCGCAGGCAAAACGTACTTTACCACACTAGATCTTGCACAAGGTTATTACCAAGTACCCATGACGGAAGAATCCATACGCAAAACTGCTTTTGTAACACCAACAGGGCAATTTGAATTCCTGAAAATGCCTTTCGGCTTAGCCAATGCCCCAGCAGTGTTTTCTAGGTTGATTCGGATGGCGTTGAATAAAGTAGGAGATAAGCTAGCCATTTATCTAGATGATGTGTTGTTGCCTACCGTTACAGTAGATGAAGGCATAAATTTGCTGGAACAGGTGCTTGGATTGTTGAGAGATGCCAATTTGAAACTTAATTTATCAAAGTGCGCATTTCTCCAAAAGAGCGTTAATTACTTGGGTCATGAAATTACTGCAGGGACAATTCAGCCAGGTCGGAGTAAAATCAATTGCGTTGCGGAATACAAAAGACCTCGTAATGTTCACGAAATTCGCCAGTTCATCGGTTTAACATCATATTTCAGAAAATTTATTAGAGCTTTTGCTGAAATTGCGCGTCCACTGACCAAATTAACCAAGAAAGACGTAGACTGGGTTTGGGGTCAAGAACAGGAACAGGCGTTTCAAATGTTGAAGCAGCGGTTGGTGGAGCGACCTGTGTTGGCAATCTATGATAGAGCTGCGAAGACAGAGTTGCACACAGATGCCAGCAAGCTGGGTCTGGGTGGGATCCTGATGCAATATCAGGCTGATGGTTTGCTGAAACCAATCGCGTACTTTAGCAGGGTTACAAGTAAGGAAGAACAATTTTATCATAGCTATGAGCTTGAAACCCTTGCTGTGGTAGAATCTCTTAAGCGCTTTCGTATTTACATAACCGGGATCCCAGTCAAGGTTATAACCGACTGTGCTGCGTTGCGTACAACCCTTGTAAAAAAGGATCTTATTCCACGCATAGCGCGCTGGTGGCTTACAATTCAAGATTTTGACCTCCAGATAGAATACCGTCCAGGTGACCGTATGAAGCATGTTGATGCCCTGAGTAGAAATCCCTCTGATAATAACGTCCTTTTGATCGATAATGCAGATTGGCTACTCACCTTACAATTGCAAGATGATAATATTCAGAATATTATAACCCAACTTAACGAAGGGACAAATAATTCCGATTTACGTTCAAATTACGTCGTAAAGAATAATTTGCTATATCGCAAAGCTTTGGCCGGGGAACTTTTTGTTATTCCTAAATTAGGTAAGTGGGGTCTCATGCAAAAATATCATGACCAAATTGGACACCCCGGGTTCGAAAAATGTGAGAAAACAATCAAAACCCAGTTTTGGTTTTCAGGCATGACACGCTTCATACGCAAATACATAAATTCCTGCTTACAGTGTGCGTATGGCAAAGGAAACCATGGTAGATTGGAAGGAGAACTTCACCCTATTGCAAAGACTCCAACTCCTATGCATACGCTTCATGCTGACCACTTGGGTCCTTTTGTAAAAACACGACAAGGGAACATGTACATACTTGTCGTTATCGACGCTTTTACCAAATTTGTCTTTGCATGAGCAGTAAAGAACTGTAGCTCATTAGAAACCATAAAGCAGCTGAAGGACATAATCTCAGTATTTGGCAACCCACACAGAATAATTACCGACAGGGGTGTAGCTTTCACAAGTCGCTATTTCAAACAATTTTCAGAGGAAGCGCAGTTTCGACACGTCTTAAATGCTATCGCTAGTCCACGGTCGAATGGTCAGGTAGAAAGAGTTAACCGCACTCTTCTAAACGGGCTAAACACAATGTCTAACAGTGAATGCACTTGGGATTCTAAACTTTCTGACATAGTTTGGGGCATCAATAACACACCCAGTGCCACAACTGGAATCCCTCCTTTTAAACTCATGTTTAGTCACACTAATTCGCGTTTGCCAGCGTACCCATCAGGTGAACCACAAAGTTTTGAATCTCAGGTTCAAGCCTTACACGATAGAAGGGATACAGCAAAATTAAGGATAGATAAAAACATGACTGTCATGAAAAAGAGATTTGACGCAGCCCACAAAAGGTCTACAAAGTATTCGGTAGGGCAACTAGTTTTATGGAAAGGTGGCATAAGTAGAGACCCCACAGCTAGAGTAACGAGGAAACTAAACGGATTATACACTGGGCCCTACAAAGTAATAAAGGCTGAACAACACATAGATAGATATACAATTGCAAGTATAAAAGGCATGAAAGGTTACAAAAGGTTCAATGCTGTTGTGCGCGGGGAGATGTTGCGTCATTACAAATCTGTAGTCTCTGGAGACGAAAGTTCAGGCAGTGATCACGAAGTAGATAGAGATGATTTAATTGATCTGTTAGAGAGTTAGGATGTAAATAATGTCAATAGTTTAGTTCTTGCAATGATTATCATTAAACATACAGAGCATGTAAATCAGTAACTGTATCTGATTTGAATTTGAAGTTTGTATTACTGTAGATAAAAGCGGATTAAATATAGGATGTAAATAAAACTCAACAAAGTATCTATTTCAATTGCTGATAAATCCAATAACTAAATACATCACGCTCATAAAACTTAAACAAACAAATACTTAATCCTACAAAATTGCTGTGTGAACTTAACTTTGTGCAGTGTAGACATGATAATAATATAAGACCAGAAGCATATATAACGCGAATTAATAACATAAATAATCACAAGTGACTGTGTGACTGTCTGCTGAATTGATACAATAAAACTGACTGTGTGACTATGTAGTTAGCCAGTACAAAAATAAAACTGTGTGTCTGTGTGCTGATCTTCTGTTATAAAACTGTGTGACTATATGCTGATCTTCTTCAATAAAGCTGTGTGACTGCGTGCTGATAGATCCTCTTTACTGAAACTGTGTGACTGTGTGCAGACCTCTTAATCGAAACTGTGTGACTGTGTGATGATTCAAAACTAAGTGACTGTGTGCTGAGCTATAATGATGTGACGAAATACCAAACCCGAAACAACATTATTATTGCAATATAGATACTTCGCTTCTGCTTTGCTTTCAGGTTTGGGACTTCGGTAACAAGAATGCGGAGCGCCGTGGGACACGGCCCTTGCAGGATGGCCGAGTGTTAGAGACTTCAGGATCCAGTGTCGCAACACGTATAGATAAATAACTTTATCCATTTGCAGTTACGGTATACCTATAATTAATTATTATAAATTACAAAAGTATTATTAACAATTTAATTAACGATCAATTGTTCATATTAATTTCGAGAGTATTAAAGTAACTCAATTAATTTAATATCGTATTCGTGGTATCATGACATTACTTATTCAGTTATTTGAATCAGATAAGACTAAAGATAAAAATATAAATATATCATAATATATTTAATAATGTATAATTAATAATATAAAACTATTACGTAAAATTATTGGAGCTAATATAAAATAATAACAGTCGTACAACTTCCGTTTCCTAATTGAAATGTTTTGTCCTAAACGGTCAGTCAATAGATTTGAGTTTATATAAAAGCAATACAATAGGCTATTAAGGCAGTCTGAATGTAAATTTCGTGAAGTACACTTGCAAGGTGGAAACGCTGTCCGACTACGGGTCGAATAAATTGCTGATACCACAACACTGTTTCTCATTCTGACCTCCGTCACAATCTTAGTGTGGGACCAGGCCAAGTAATTGTAATTTGTGGATGTTCTGTCATTTTGTACCCTTTTATGAATATGTTTCAGATACAATTTTGACACCTGGATACCGATAGTATTAAATGAAACAACGGAGCAGATATTGGACTTTGAGGAGGTAGGTTCGACTTCACCTTTACATAAATATTCATCATCATCATTATTACCACTATCACCAGCCCACCTCTGCCCACTGCTGGGTATCTGGGGCACGGCCAAATCGAGTAAAAAAGCTGCACGGCCGGACCATCCTTTTCTCGAAGCAGTGCAGGCCATTTACGACCACCTATATCTTCGTTGTGGATAAAACTAGAAGCCTGAATTTTCAGTAACCAAGCAGGCATTTTATGAACGCGGTACCTATATTTAAAATTTCATTCAATTTGAACCAGTAGTTTAAGAATTATAACTTGACAAAGTTTCTTAATTTTGTCACACACTCACTGACCGATCATCGAAACTCTAAGGCACTTCTAGCAGACATAGAAGCTTTAAATTTAGAATAAAATTAGTGTTTAGTGTATAAATCAAGGAAAAACTAAAATATATTGCAATTTCGGTCCAGTTTTCTAGATACACCAACTGCATAAATAACCAGGCCCTCGTCACTCCATACAAAAAATATTATGAACGTACTTTGTGCCAACAATGAAACAAAAAATATAATCCTGCTAAAACAAAAGGCATTAACTCCGCAGTGAATCACGTAGATGTATCATGATTTAAAATTAAGTCGGGTTATATGTGAAATCTAATGTTGGTAATGTTGGTATTACGTATTTTGCAAATGGCCGGTAATTTTGTTCGTTTGTTGTTTTTGTGTGGCATTATTTTATTTATTTTAACTTTAGCAATAGGTGTAGTGCGTGAAAAGTGATTAAACAAGAAATATGGGAGGAAAAGCATTGAGGAAATGTGAAAATTGTGGCATTAGAAGAGTCAGAAATTAATGTACGTCTGGCATATTCTTAGCCAGATATCCACTGGAGCCAAACAGGTAAAATTAGCAAGTTTATCATAATAAATGTACGCAAATTTTGATATTTATTTAATGCGCTTGGATAAAACAACTGAATTATTTAGAACAATTTACGACAAATTTAAATTAACGCCGGTTGTAGTGCGGTACCCATGTGGTACATTTTTTATCGATATTTCGGACGATTGATTTCTGCCAGATATTTCTACATGCTGTCTAAAATTGATCACAACTACTTAATTTTAAACGTCGAACACCACACAGCAAGAACAGAAATGATTTATGTTGTTTTATTTTGCTCAAAGCATTCAGTTTTGTTTTATATTTTTAAAAATACATTGCACCGCTTTGTTCTAGATGCCGCTTATGGGTTAAAGCGACAGGCAATGAAGATTTGCATGGTGGAGCTGTAATAGCCACCGTTATATGACGGAGAGAATGATTGCCTTAATTGTAAAAAAAATTATTCGAAGACCAATGTCAAATACTTATATAATTTTGATTTCATAAAGGCAGAAGAAATTAACGCGAACGCAAATAAAATTTCGCAAGCTCAAAGTACAGCAAAATAGTAAACAGGCGATACAAACGTTCCTTGACATTATTATTATTAGCAGTACCTATACCATATTTATTTGGGGCTGAGACAAATTGTAAACAACGTTTCAGTACTCTTTAGACTATTTTCATTGTCGAAAAATGTTATTTCGGTTTTTGCACTAAGAAATTAGTAAATTAGATTGAATTAGATTTAATACTTATAGCGAGCACTGGTATCCCTGGGCGCCCTCAACGGGCAACCCGCCCGCCTCGGCGCTTCTCGCCTTCGGGTGCGTCCGTCGATAGTCGGGATACGTTCGGCTAGTAGCAACCCCCGCGCCGCGCCCGCGCCAGTCTGTTACTGGATGTCGTTAAGCAAGGTGCTTCCGCGTATCATTCGTCCGCGCGCTTGCGAGCCTAGCGTCTCCCGCGCAGCCTCACTTTGATAATCAGTCCGTTGATTGAACTGAATGATTGTGTACCTACCTGTGTGTCGTAATAAATCAGTGAAAGTGTACCTACAACCTCTTCTCATTGCAACTATACTGTGCCCAACCGTTATCTTCCTTCGACAACCCTCAAGAACCCCCGTCAACGATAAGCCCGACGCCCACCACGCTAAATCTGGCTGCCCAACGTGTTGATTGATTCCTGCGTGTGGATCAAAAATAACCTGAAAACATCAAAACACGTGTCGAAGAAGAGCAACGTCAAATTTTTTCCGGAAGTCGCCATCTTGCGATCTTCAAGTTTTTGTTCCGGAAGCAAATTTTTGGGTGCGTTGCAAAATCGAAGAACTATTCCGGAAATTGCTCTGTGCAATCTGTCAAACTGACAGTTGTCAGCTTCACTTCAGTGCTTCGCTTCGGTGGATTGTTGTGTCAACGTCATGCCACGTAAGCGAAGATCAGCTGCGCACGCGGCTTCGGCCGATGTCTCGTTCGACAGCGCAGAGAACGTGAACAGCAACAACAACAACGTGACAATGAATCAAAATGATTTGGCGAATCTTGTCTCCAGTATCACTCAGACTCAGGCCGATTTCTGCTCTCAACTTCTTCGGGAAGTTAAGTCCTCCACGCCTGCGGACCATGCAAGTACCGGCAACTTTGTGGCATGCAAAGCTTCATACAGTGGCGCACCAGAAGAATCGCTAGAGAACTTCATTGACGCTGTCACTACCTACAAAGACGCTACGAATGTCTCCGACGAGAACGCTTGCAGAGGCTTGTCTTTGTTGCTAACACATACTGCAGCACAGTGGTGGCAGGGAGTGAAAGGCGAAGTGCTTGGCTGGAATGACGCCGTCCACCAACTCCAGTCGGCGTTTGGCGAGCGTCAGCCACCGTTCCGTGTATACCAGTCCATATTTAAATGTGTCCAAGGCAGTGATGAGAATGTGGACATTTTTCTTAGCAGAGTGCGGGCCTTATTTGCTAAATTACCTAAAGGTGAACTGTCTCACAAAATACAGTTAGACATGGTGTTCGGCATGTTAGATAGGAAGATTAGGAAACGTATTGATAGGGATCAAGTGAACAGTTTTGACGAGCTTCTGAGGAAAGCACGGAGCATCGAGGACGCTTCGAGGGACTACTCGTCCACGGCGCAGAGGTCGCCGGCGCCTACTGGTGCCCCCTTTGGCGCCTCTCATCCTCGCGCGCTCGCACCGGGTGGTGCGTGTCTGCCGCGCGCTCCGTCGACGCAACGGCCACCGGCGGCCCCGCTGGTGCAGCCGCGCGCCCACTCCGGCGCCGTTCAGCCTCACGCGCCTCCGCCGCCGCCCGGCGCGGCCGTGTCGCGCGCTCTATCATCGCAGTCGTCGCAGGTACCTCATGCGGGCTCTCAGCCCGCTGCTTCAGCATCAGGTACTGCGACTGCCAGACGGCTTTACTGCGTGTACTGCAAAAGGTACTGTGATCATACTAAATCTAACTGTCCACGTCTTAAAACAAAAAGTGAAGTGCTTACACCACAAAATCCTGTGGCATGTTACGGTTGTGGTGAAATTGGGGTTATTAGAGTTAATTGTCATAAATGCAATTCTTCTGATGCTGCACCCAGTTTTTATGCTTTTGATACTGATGTTGAACGCCAGGGGGAGTCCAGGGATTGCCAGAAGCTTCGTCCTTTGCTTCACATAAGTATTCTAGGTGCCAAGGGCACCGCTTTGGTAGACACCGCCGCAAAAGGATGTATTGCAGGAAGCTCGCTGTATGCTTTCTTGTTAGGTAAAGGTCATCCTATGCAAACAACCACTAAAAATGTCAAGCTTGCCGATGGTGAAATCAAATCTATGCATGTTGTCACCGCGAACGTTGATGTCCAACTCTTACATAAAAGAATTTGTGTCGAGTTCATAATATTTCCCGATTCTGTTGGCAACGAGTCTTTGCTTGGTATAGATTTTCTTACGAAGGCAAATCTGTCTTTTGATTTCGGGTGCTCGGTGTGGTGTTTTTCGGAAAAGCCTAATGTGAAATACGAATTAACGTTTGAACAAGCCGCTGCTAACCCTTCTTGTGCTTCGTCAAGTGATGTTTCCGAAGGTGTGATGCTTTCCCAACTTCCTGCCGATTACAGCGACATCTTTCAAGGAATTGGCCCAACTACAGATTATGCGGAGCACCGGATCGATACCGGTGACCACTCGCCAGTCTTCGTGCCGCCGTACCACATTACGCCTGCAAAGAAAGAGCTGATGCGACAGGAGGTGGAGAAGATGTTAGCAGAAGGCGTTATTGAAGAGTGCGAGTCACCATGGGGAGCTCCAGCTCTTCTTGTCCCTAAAAAGCAAACTGGTAAGTTTCGTTTTTGCGTGGACTTCAGGAAACTCAACGCTATAACAAAAAGCGAAGTCCTTGCCATTGACTTGTTTGGTCCCTTACCACCTGGAGAGAAGGGGGAGAAATGGATATTGTTAGTCGAAGATACTGCCACACGATGGACGGAGATGTACGCTCTGCCTGAAGCAACTGCGGAGGCATGCGCGCGCGTGCTGATTGAAGAATACTTCCTGCACTATGGTCTCCCGCGTCGCATCATATCGGACAACGGCGTGCAGTTCATCTCCGGCGTGATGCAGCAAGTAACGTTCATCTTAGGAATCAAGCAGGAGCTGTTGCCCTTGTTCCACCCTCAAGCGAACCCTGCTGAGCGGAAAAACAGGGACATGAAGGCGCATCTATCACAGCTCGTTGGCATTCACCATAGCTCATGGCCAACTCACCTGTCTTCGCTTCGCGATGAACAGTGCTCGATGTCAAACAACAGGAGTCTCACCAGCCTATTTGATGTTCGCAAGAGAACTAAGATCACCTCTAGAAGTTGGCTTCGACTCCAGAGCTGTCATTGAAAAGGAAAACTTCGTACCTCAGATCACACCTTATTTGAAGCACTTCCTTAGTAAAATGGCAGATATACGAGAGAAGATAGAATATCAACAAGATAAAAAGAAATCTTACGCTGACCAGTCTCGTCGAGAAGGTGAAGACTACGACGAAGGAGACCAAGTGTTGCTCAAAACCCACGTACTCAGCAACGCCTCTAAAGCTGTAACATCGAAGTTCGTGCCTAAAAGAGATGGTCCCTACGTAATAACCAAGAAGGTTAGTCCGACTACGTACCTGATCGCACCGGCTGATGAGCCGCTTAGGAGCTTGGGGAAGTATCACACCAAGGAGATCACTCGTTACTTTCCTCGTGGCGACGCCACGCCGAGCCCCGTAGTTCCTAAGAATAGACGAGGTCGTCCTCGAAATGTCCCTCAGGTTCAGGCTAGAGATAGTACGATTAGCTGTAACCAACCTAGTGTTTCAAGGTTGCCAGTACATGAGCGAGGACGCCAACATGTACTGGAGGGGGAGTATATAGCGAGCACTGGTATCCCTGGGCGCCCTCAACGGGCAACCCGCCCGCCTCGGCGCTTCTCGCCTTCGGGTGCGTCCGTCGATAGTCGGGATACGTTCGGCTAGTAGCAACCCCCGCGCCGCGCCCGCGCCAGTCTGTTACTGGATGTCGTTAAGCAAGGTGCTTCCGCGTATCATTCGTCCGCGCGCTTGCGAGCCTAGCGTCTCCCGCGCAGCCTCACTTTGATAATCAGTCCGTTGATTGAACTGAATGATTGTGTACCTACCTGTGTGTCGTAATAAATCAGTGAAAGTGTACCTACAACCTCTTCTCATTGCAACTATACTGTGCCCAACCGTTATCTTCCTTCGACAACCCTCAAGAACCCCCGTCAACGATAAGCCCGACGCCCACCACGCTAAATACTTTATAAAAAAATTACGTATACAACATTATCAGACAGTATCATTTTAAAAGTATTAAAAAGTTTCATTTTGTCTCAGCCTCAAATAAATATGGTATAGATAATATTTTTTTTGACTTATTGTTTTGTTTGTTGCAGACTCCAAAGATCTGAAATTCGACCAAAGTGCAAAGTTTTGATAGCGACGTGACGCATTGGTGACATTAAGTTTTTCTACACTTGATGCTAAATAAATGATTTGATTTAAAAAAAATGCCTTTTTCATTATGAAAGTAAGCGATAATCCATTCACACCATGTCATACTCGAAATAATTGAGTTGACCTACTGTGTTGGGATTTATCGCCTACTTTAATTTCCAAAGCATGGAAATGAGGTAAGAGGAGAGACGTCTCGAATTTTTTTTATCGATATCGATAAGCAGTTCATCACTAATGTCTTGCAATTTCATTCTCATGTTGGTATTATACTATTTTTTGTTAGGTTGGTACAAACTACGTTCATAATTTTGAAAACGTGTTGTTAGCAAGTGCCGACTCTTATAACGTAGTGATTACATACTCTTTGTAAATAACTTTGTAATCCCATATAAATAATATATAGTACCTGTATATTATGGATAATATAATGGAGTAATATTTGTAGATAGGTAGGTATCTAGATATAATTATGTTCAAAGGTAAATTGTGTCTTGGAATTGGAATCTACCAGCAAGCCGATATTAAAATCTCCACAGAGTATAACTTTCTTGCTACTACTTGAAGCTACCTTTAAAACATCCTCTAATACCGATTCCAATAAACTGTAGTCACTGGCGGGGGGCCTGTATACGCCTACTACAATATGCTTAGCCAGTTCAAAACAAATTCTAGTGTTTTACAACTTTTTGAACAGTTTTTTTCAGTTATTTTTGTCTGAACTTGGGCGTACTGATATCTGTTATTAGTAGATTAACATTTTAATAGCTGTCAGTTAGGCAAAGTGCATACATAAAAACCAACTGGCAGTACAGCGTGATTTTGAAATCGTTAGCCATATTTTGAGGTTATTTTTTGTCGCGCCATTTTTTTTCAGAATTAGCGCCATATTTTTTTACATCGTGGTTAATATTATGTCCCCATAAAAATCGTCGAACGAAAAAGTCAACCTGTAAACAAACAAAACAAAACAAATCTGTAAAATAGATTAACGGGTTGTTAATGTAGGAACCGGGTGTTTGTGTGGCAGGAGAACGCGACTGGCAGCCATTACCCGACCCGCGTGCACGTCTCGGCCGTCGGCCTCGTCACCCAGGACTATCCGCTGCTCATTACCGCAGTGCAGCAGAAAGGTAACTTAGTGTGGTTTTACAGTGCTGCTTTTGCCAGCGCGGTTGGTACGCGTCTGACGGTCTGATGTAAGGCGCGAGACACACAGATGGGACGTGGGGCGGAGGCGCGGAAAAGACGCGCCATTAATCAAATTCACTATCATACGAAATGTACTGAAGGGACGGAACGAAGCCCACACAGAGAGGGCGGGGCGCGGGCGACGCTTCGATTTCTCCGACCTTCGGTAAAATATCTAACGTTTCTAGTATGCATTCTAAACTCAAATCCATAAAAGCTTCTGATGCTTATCAACAAGAGTATCATTAAATAAGTAGGTACCCATAAGTAATAGGATCAAAATCAAAGACTTGAAAATAAAATTTATTAAGAAGGCATATTTTGAATCCGTGAGATGAAATAGCGATCTAAGATCGACATACAATTTTATTTTTGAACAAAAATGTAAATAACAATTAAAAATTATACAAAATAAAAAAAAAAGATAGCGATGTCGCTATGTAGGTGCCAAATTACAAGACCAGCACATACATTTTGGGCACCGACTCCAAAATATATGTCTATAATACCTACATCGAATTTATAGGGCATATTCATTTAAATTATTCCTGTTTTAGTGCTGTATTTTGAAATTTGTTTTTATTAAAAAAAAAAATCATGATTTTTTGTAAGTATCACAACGACTCCACTAAACTATTTTCCGATAACAAATTCACGAGTAGGTAACTATAAAAACACCCAAATCGCTTGAAGTATGCCTTTAAAATTTGAAGAGTTGAAATAGGTGAATAGTAAATTGCAATTTCATAACAACACAGATAAAAACACAGTTTCATCATTATTGTGTTCCTATATAGATACTGTAAAAGTTTAAGGAATGCTTTAGCCAAAAAAAAAAAAAATTGAAAACATTCCTTGGCATTGGCCTACAAGTAAAGGTTTTACGGAAAACCCTTATATTATAATCTAGATTGGAACGCTTTGTACATAACATTTTAAATGGCACCTTGGACTACCATAAACTTTTTTCGAAAATCTAAAGTAAAAATCAAAACCGCGGTGGGCACGCGTGGCAATGAAGCCCATACTTTCTATCTCTGAGAGAAGGTCTGTGCCTTACATTGGAACGTATATAGGCAACATAAAATAAAGTACTTATAAATCTAAAAATAAGATTAATAAAAACGTTTGAACTTCTTCGCATAAAACGAACAAAACATAATCTTGGCCATTGCTCTCCCATTGAGATTTCAAGGATGTGCCGGGCTTACAACCAGGAGTCTAAAAAGTTAAATATCATGTCTTAAATTGTTTTCCATCGTAAAAAACATAAACATAAAAATATTTATTTTAAAACCACTTTCTTTACACAAGTTACAAAGAGTATAAACGACAATGTTTACCGGCGACCCCCACACTAGACTATAAGTCTGTATAGTGGGGAACTGGTCAAGTAGGTTTAGCATTTTAACTTAGGCGACGGTTAGGAAATAGTCTCAAATTAATATTACAATTAAGGTTATAATAAAATTAAGTTTTAAAACACTGTTTAGAGGAGACAGTGAAGAATGCATAAATATTAAATTAAATCTGTGTGTCTGTGTGTGTGTGTATGTGTGTGTGTGTCGTATGTTTATATTATTATTTTAAAGTGTAAATTAATAAGTTAAATAAAGTGTCACATTCAATTATAAAAGTTTGCAATGGAACAATCTTAAATGGAACAATTTCAATGAATGTTTCGTCGATGTTACGTTTTAATTTGTTTTCGCGCGTAACGGGGAATTACCTACTAAACCAACTGCTGAGCATTAACTACTAAGCAGACGGGCGGGACCCAAATTCAGCAATGTAGGTAAATCCTTAGATTGGTCCCGCCTGCTTATTAGTTAATTAATGCTCAGCAGTCGGGTTGTTGGTTATTTTTTATCTCAGTTTTTATTAAATTACACGACAGATAGGTATGAATGAGTTTACTATGTAAATTCTTTGGTCGCTAAAATACGACAGATATGGATCTTCATACAACTTTTGTCGGCCGCTGCTCGCATTTATTTAGCCAGTACAGCAACTTCGATTTATCTCGAAGGTTGTCAAAATAATGCTCAAATTTCCAAGCAAGTCTGAGAAAAAATTGTTATTAGTTACACTATATGACTACTAAACTGTTATTATACTATATGACTATTGCACTATATAACGTTTACACCACATGATTTTTACGACTATACACACTATTACACTATAAAAGTTACTATTAACTTACTATTTTCATGTATCTTTATAATGTATGGTGTGCAATAAAGAATATTAATCTAATCTAAGCTAAAAGAGTTTATGGATGAAGGTTATAGACACCAATACAAGCTTTATAGTTATTAGATATTATAGTTTTTATACCTAAGTTTTAAAGTTCATATTTTTAAGTAAATGCACTTGTTATAAAATTGCAGTGCTCATGTCGTGGATCCAGCCCTTATCTAAGAACTATTTTACCACATGAAGCAATAAAATGAATCTGAATTTGACTCCGGCAGGAGTGTCGTCATGGGAGCTCCCGCTGTCAGCGGGGCGCGCTCGGTTCTCCGACATGGCGCGGACGCTCTGTCCGCACGACGCGGGGCCCAGTGAGTGCCTTTATCTTATCGATTCAGAAATGGTTTTGGTAAATTAGGTACGCCCGATTCATGGTGGGTGCTAAGCGCTTATAGAAAAAAATATTCTTTTTATTTTTCATACACACAATTTTACTAAACTTTTTTAGTGTTTAATAAACACAATTTTATTAAACTTAATAGGTACTTGGTAAATCATGCAACTTATCACTAACTCATATGTATATTTTCATCAGTATTATAGACGCCCCTAAGCCCACGCCCTGTACAAACAACTTGATAACAAACATCATCATTGTAGTTTTTAGGGTTCCGTACCCAAAGGATAAGGGACCCTATTGAAATGAAAAAATGAAAAATGTTTATTGCGCTGAACAAAAATTAACAATACTATAAAGTTATAAAGTCTCGGGTTACTTTGAATGACACGATACGCAATAGTGTGATTAGAGAACGTTGTGGACTGAAAGAGGATGTAGTGACAAGAATTGAGAAAGGAATGTTGCGTTGGTTTGGACATGTGGAGAGGATGAAGGAAGAAAGATTGACAAAACAAATGCGAGCGAATGTGGTTGGAAGGGCCGGTAAGGGACGACCCAGACGGACATACTTCGACCAAATAGGGGATGTATTGACAAAGGGCAAGATAAAAAGTACCCGAAACCGGCGTGCGTGCATGCAACGACTAATGAATGTTGAGGAAGCGAACGTGATCTGTCAGGATCGTGGCAAGTGGCAGTCCCTGGTCTCTGCCTACCCCTCTGGGATACAGGCGTGAGTTTATGTTATGTTGTTAACTCTGAACCCACTAAATTACTCCACTGTCCGTTCGTCCGTCCCTCCGTCTGTCTGTCACCAGACTGTATCTCACGAATCGTGATAGTTAGACATTTGCAATTTTCACAGATGATGTATTTCTGTTGCCGCTATAACAACAAATACTAAAAACAGAATAAAATAAATATTTAAGGGGGCTCCCATACCACAAACGTGATTGTTTTTTCTCGATATTAATAACGGCAACAGGCAGACGCTTTAAATATTCAAATATTGTATAGATAATGGTACGGAACCCTTCGTGCGCGAGTCCCTCTCGCACTCGGCCGGTTTTTTTACGGTTGCTTATTTACCAGCGCCAAGTTTTGTAAAACTATCGACCAAAAAACGGCAAAAAAATCACGTTTCTTGTATGGGAGCTCCACTTAAATATTTATTTTATTCGGTGTTTAGTTTTTCGTTATAGCGGCAATAAAAATACATGATCTGTGAAAATTTCAATTGTCTAGCTATCACGGTCCATGAGATACACCCCCGGTTTCTCGTACACTAACAAGCTGTTAATCTACTGTTAACAGCTGTCAGTGTTTTTTTTTTGTATGCACTTTGGTCAATTGACAGCTGTTAACAGTAGATTAACAGTGCGTTAGTATACAAGAAACGGTGGGTTAGCCTGGTGACAGACGGACGGTCAGTGGAGTCTTAGTAATAGGGTCCGTTACCGTTTGGGTACGGAACCCTTAAAATGTTGGTTTTCTACAGACCTGACGCTAGTGCGGCCGCCGCGGCTCGAGGTGTCCACAGCCAGCCCGCGCGACCTCGCCGTCACAATCAAACTGCGCCGCGTCTTAGATTTCTACTTGCGGATGAATCAGGTGAGCACTGTCTAGCTCCGTTTGGCGCCGGATTAAGAAGGGCGTCACTCCATTTCCTTCCGTGGATGTCGTAGAAGGCGACTAAGAAGGACCCATTCTTTTCCCTACTCTCGAATTGTACAAACTTTGTGATGTACTAACGGTCAGGCAACTCTTCATCCTCAATTCAATATTGTTACAACACCATAAAACGTGTTGGGGTTATTTAACGTGGAAAGATATGGCGGACATAAAATACACATTTATTGTTAGTCTTTTTCAATAACAGAATTGCATCGACAATCTGAAGTATCTTGTCACATTAATTTCATACGGAGAACCGTCGACAGTGCTGTGGCCAGTACTCACACCTCTTCACGGCACTATCGTGGTGATCAGGACAGTCCAAGGCTGCTCCGCAACTTCATCAAGCGCGGACCGGCTAAAGCTTTGGTTAGCAGGTCTGCCTCCATGTCTTTGGTTCGCAGATACTTGACGTCTATTGCTCCTTCTTGGATACAGTTCCTAATGAAGTGCATTTTTAAATCAATGTGTTTTGACTTCGACGTCACCATTGAATTTTGACTTAACTTGAGGGCTGCTTGATTGTCGGTTGCGACAACAACTCGTTCGTAGTCAGCTCCCAAGTCTTTGAATAGACTTTTTAAGTGTATCGCTTCCTTCGCAGCTTCGGTTAAGGCGACGTATTCCGCTTCTGCTGTCGAAAGGGCGACGCTCTTTTGTTTCTTCGACATCCAGCTTATGGCCGTTTGGCCGTACCAGCATATTTAAAACAGTAGCCTGAAAATGACTTCCGGTCGAGCTTGCAAGAGCCCCAGTCTGCATCAGCCATGCCATGCATGTCTTGGCCGGTCTTCGTGAATGTCAATCCGACGTTTTTAGTCGCTTTGAGGTATCGAAGTACCCTTTTCGCGCACTTAAAGTGCTCTTCCTTATGACAGTCATTAAACTGTGATAGGTAGCTTATAGCAAACATGATGTCAGGGCGAGTTGCCACTGCCAGATACATCAGCGTACCTATTAAATTTTTGTAAGGAAGATTAAGATGTTGACTTTCATCTTTTCCACATCTTTCAAGTTTGAGGCCTGGCTCCATTGACGTTGATGCAGTTTTGCAGTCTTCCATTTTAAATTTCTTTAAAGTGTCTTCAATGAATTTCTGTTGGCATATTTTAATTCCTTCTTTGTTATATATAATATCTATACCAATGAGCCGTTTCGGTCTTCCCAAATCTTTTAGTTCGAATTTTGAATTTAGCAGGTCTTTGACTTCTTTAAGTTTTCTAGGACACGAGTAGGCAATCAATAAGTCGTCGACATAGATTACTATTATTATTTTAACTCCTCTTTTCTCTAGTAGGTATACACATGGGTCAGCTTCTGATGCTCTGAAACCGATGTGTTTTAGTTCTGTGTCGAGCTTTTTGTACCACTGCCTCCCTGCCTGCTTGAGTCCGTAAAGCGCTTTAATGAGACAGCATACCTTCTCTTTTGGGTTGTTTTTTATGTCTCTCAGCATGTCAACTGTTTTGTTGTATATAGTTAAGTCTTCTTTTGTACTTTCTTCGACCATGATTTCTGTCAGGTATTCTTCTAAGTAGTCAGGGTATTTCATCACTATCTTTTCTTCCAGCTCAACATTTAGGTACGCGGTTGTGACGTCCATTTGGTTCAGATTTAACTCTTCCTCGACAGCTACTCCGATGACAGATCTGATTGAACTTAGTTTCGCGACGGGTGCGTAAGTGTCATTGTAATCGATACCTGGTCGCTGTGTAAAGCCTCGTGCTACAAGTCTGGCTTTTCTTGTGACGCTGTCATCTGGTCCAACTTTATTTCTTAGAACCATTTTGTAGTCAACGACTTTCACATCTTTGCCTTTCTTTTCGACTTTCCAGGTTCCGTTCTTGACATGTGCTCTTATTTCAGCTTTTATGGCAACATGCCAGTACTCGTCGTTCTCATTTTCATCAGACAGGTAAGTTATTTCATTGAGTAAATGACTTTCTTCAGTCTCATCCAGTACATAATCTCTAGTCCATGCAGGTGGGCGCCTCTCTCTTTGCGGCCTCCCATTCTCAGGAATCTCTACTATCTCCGATGCGTCATCAAAGGATTCGTTTTCGTCCAAGTCATCAGGATCTAGAGGTAAGTTTTCCGGATTTTGAATTTCGTTATTCATTGTGTCATTTTTCCCTTCTGTAATTTCGATTTCTATTTCCTGTCTAATTTTGTTCTTTTTTCTTTTGTTTTTATTTTCTTTTTCTTTTTCAGGTGAGTTCGAGTGATGGCGTTCCTCTTTGTATACAAGGTTTTCATATTCCGTGTCTTTTTCTTTGAAGTACATCTGATCTATAACCTTGATGTCCCTGCTTATCACCATGTCATCATCTTCAGGTACGTATACTCTGTATCCTTTTGTAGTCAACGAGTATCCCATGAATACGCCCTCTTTAGCGTGTTGAGTCAGCTTTCCTCGTCTGTTCTTTTTCAGGACAAAGGTCTTCCTGCCGAAAACGTGAAGATGATTGCCAGATGGTGTTCGGTCAATCCATTTCGTGAATGGTATCTCGCCTTTTAACGCTTTCGAAGGGCTACGGTTAATAAGGTAGTTGGCCGTATGTACCGCTTCTGCCCACAACTTTTTGGGTGCGTTTGCTTCGATCAACAGGCATCTGGCTTTGTCCAACAAAGATCTGTTCTTCCTCTCGCTTGTTCCATTTTGTTGCGGGGTATACACAGTGGTCAATCTTCTTTGGATTCCGTGTAGTTTGAGGAAATCGTCAAATTCCTTGTTGCGATATTCAGTGCCGTTGTCTGTCTGCAGGTGTTTTATCTTTTTGTTGTGGAAAGTCTCGACTTCGCTTTTATATTGCTTAAAAGTGTTGAATACGTCACTTTTCTTCTTTATGAAGTAGACGTGGCAGTATCGAGTTAAATCGTCTATGAATGTGACGTAATATCTCGATCCCGCTAACGTTTCGCACTCGAAAGGCCCACATACGTCGCTATGGATAATTTCCAGCTTTTCCGTTGTGTAGGGGCCATCGTGTCGCGTAAATGGTAATCTTGACAGCTTGCCTTTTATGCAGGTTTCGCACGCTTCTAATTTTTCATCAGTCGGTCGCAATCCATACATTAGGTTGTCTTGGGCCATCTTCCTCAGATCCCTTTCATTTATATGGCCAAGTTTTCGATGCCATTCCATTAGGTCGCAGTCGTTGCTTTTTCGGGTGTAGTTTGACACTTCTTTCTTCTCAAATTCGAAGTAGTATAGACCGTCTCTTCTCTGTGCTGTCAGTGACACCTCGCCGCTTTTTTCTACGATGTAGGCTTTATCTTTTTCGAAGATGACTTTATGTCCTCTGTCAGCTATTTTGCCTACTGACAGTAGATTGACTGACACATCAGGAACAAACAACGTGTCTTTGAAGTTGTAGTCTACTTTTTCTTGGCTGACTGTAACTTTTCCTTTGCCTTCAATTTTGCTCGTATATTTCTTCGATGCCAACTTTAGGGTTCCATTTTCAGGGGTCAGAGCCGAAAACATCGTCTTGTCGCCGCACATATGGGATGAGCAGCCGCTATCTAAACACCACATGTTTTTATCGGTGCTTGAACTTGCAGTACTCAGGCAGACATTAAAAGTTTTTGATTTGCTTCTGTTAGGTTTCTCATTTGAGCGATCCTTCTTGCTCCAACATGCCTCGGTAGTGTGGCCCTTCTTCTTGCAGTTCTTGCAGTACAACTTCGTCTTATTTTTCTTGAAGTGGTATGCTTCACTACTTTCAGGTGCTTCGTTACCGCTCCTGGCCTGGTATTCTTCGAGAATCTTCACTTTCAGGTCGTCAGGATTAGGCAGTGTGTCTCTTGACTCGATGGCTATTCTGAAATTTTCGAATGACGTTGGCAAACTATAGAGGAGCATTATGCTGAGCAGTTCTGGCGGTATTTTTATTTCCATGTCGGCGAGTTTATCGACCACATCCATGAAGTTATTTAGATCAGGGGTCGGCAACCTTATGCTACAGCCGGGCCACATATGTTGCCAGAGTATCAGTGCGGGCCGCACTTATATTTATATGTTCGGGCATGTATTTTTAATATTTGAAATAAAACGCATATATATTCATACAATTATGTCTTTTTTAATTGAACTACTATACTAACATAAAAGTAAGTACTAGTGAGATTTTTGAGGCTGCATTTGACTTGCAAGTTTTTTAACGTTTGCTTTCATTTTAGTAGTAGACACGCGCAGTATCGCGTCTAAATGTTCATCCGTTAACCGCGAACAATTCTTATTTTTGCGGTAGTTGAGAATTGAAAAAGTCTGTCACGAAATCACACAAATATGTACTACCAAACATAGTTATTATCTGCTGAGCAAACTTTTTCAATTCTTTGAAGTTTTCAGAACTCAAACCTCCGTAGAACTGTATCAAGTCAGTGCTTTCCTTAAATGCCGTTTTAAGTGTGCTATTACTTTGCAAATCTACTATGTTCATTTGCAAATTGCTTGGTACCTCACTAATATCAATTGCAAAAGGGTTTTGGAATATTTCCATGTTAAGGGAGCTCTTTTTAAAGTCGGTGAATCGATTTACAAACTCAGTTTGTAGTTGTGTTAACACGTTTCTCATTGTAATATTTTGCCACACAAAATTATCTCCAGCTTCTTCCACGGCTTTCTTGCAATTAGGAAAATGGTCAAGCTTTTTTTCATCAATATGCTTGATAAACAGTTTCAGTTTCATTTCAAATGACTTTACATCTGTATACATATCGCAAATCAATTTATTTTTTCCCTGCAAGCGTTTGTTGAGCTGATTCAGTTCCTTAGTCAAATCAGTCAAAAAACCAAGATCGATAATCCACTGTTTGTTAGTAAGCTCTTCTACTGGCTTTCCTTTCATCTCCATGAAGTTGCCAATTTCTTTCCTCAAATCAAAAAACCGTTCCAAAACGGCACCTCGACTGAGCCACCTCACTTCACAGTAGTAAACCACGTCACCATGTTCAGCTTCCAGATCTTCCAAAAACTTTTGGAACTGACGGTGTGTGAGCCCATTTCTTCTTATAAAATTAACAGTGGATGTTACAGTATCCATTATTTCTTTCCAGGATATAACTTTGGAGCACAATGCCTCTTGATGGACAATACAGTGAAAAATCAATGGCACAGTAGATCCAGAATCTTTCACTTTGCTGATGATTCTCCCAACAACACCTTTGTTTTGACCGCTCATGTTCTTGCCTCCATCGGTAGTGACACTTGTTAACTTTTCCCAGCTTAATTGCAATGAATCCAGAGCTTGTTCCACATGGTGAAATAAATCTTCTCCCGTAGTTGTACCTTTCAAACTGCACATTTTCACAAGCTCTTCGTAAACAGTAAAGTTTTTGTCAATGCCGCGTACAAATATGAGTAGCTGTGCTGTATCCGACACATCCGTACTTTCATCCATCGCTAAAGAGAAGCAGTCGAAAGACTGCGCCTTATCCCTGAGTTGTTCACACAAATTAGCACCCAAGTCTTCAGTACGTCGGGTGCAAGTTCTTGCAGAGAGACTAAGACTTTCAAACATTTTTTTCTGCTCTGGGCATATTTCTTCTGCGATAGCTAAGACACACTCTTTTACTAATTCACTATCGGTAAACGGACGTCCACTTTTTGCAAGAATCTCTGCTACCCTGTAACTGGCCCGAACATTCGATTCGCTGTTGTCTGCCACAACCTTAATTATGTTTTGTTGATTTTGTAATGACGATTTCAAAGTGGAAATTTTCCTTTTCCGTATTTCTCCTTCAAGACAGTCAAATTTAGCTTTGTGCTCAGTGTCGTAATGTCGCTTCAGGTTATATTCCTTTACTACAGAAATACTCTTTTGACAAATCAAGCATAACGGTTTTCCTTTCAACTCGATAAAAAAGTATAATTCTGTCCATAATTCGTTAAAAACAATTTTTTCTTCTTCTATCTTCCTTTTTCTTGAAGCCATGTTTATATAATTATTCTGTAACAATAATGAAAAAAATTAAATTCGTTGTAAAATTATATGTTCCAGTTAGCACCTACAAATTCAACTCCACATTCAAATAATAATTAAAACATGACACACTCGTAACTAACTTCATGTCATGTAACTACTATCGCCGTCCTTATAACATTTACCCATCAATCTGAAGGTTCACATTAACAAGCAGTAAATAAAATAAAACAAAATGCTCGCGAGTGCATACAACTTACCTCATACGTCGTGCGTGAGAAGCTATCAGCGAAGGGAAGAAAGGTGAAACGAAACGCGTAGCTAGCAACCAGATGAGACGTGAGTTTCCGGCGAATTTCCACAACCTCGAATGTGGCGAAAGCTGCGCGCGGCTGTGATTTTAACTAAAACCGGTCGCTTTGAATTTTTTCGCCGCCGCACACCTGCGTCTAATCAAAGACTGCCGCCCCGCCTATTGTCTCAAAGGAGCCGCCCGCCGCCGCACGTGCGGCGGAAAAACGCAAAAGAAATTGCCAAGAATTGAATAAGTACAGCAAATATTTATTTTCGGTAGAAACAATACATAACATCACAGTCTTGATAAACAGTTCTTAAGAAATGAAATAGAGGTACATTTTTATCACCCCGCGTGGGAGCGAGCTTTCAAGAATACTCTCATGGCCCAGCAGCATGGCCGTATAAATTCTAGTGAATTTATATGGCCTTTTGCTTCGGTATTTTTTTCTTACGGACCTCAGGCTTGCGGACCGCACCGAGATAGTCTACGGGCCGCATGCGGCCCGCGGGCCGCCGGTTGCCGACCCCTGATTTAGATGATCACGGATGTCTTCGTCAGCTGTCATACGTTTGAGAACTAGCTGTTTTAATAAGGTTGCCTTACGTGCGGGCCCGGTGCTTTGATATGTAGCTTTAAGTTTGTCCCATATATACAGATTTCGACGACGTGCATGTTTTTATTTGCTTGAGTTCTGAAGGTGACAGCAAAAGTAAAATTTCAGCTCTTGCCTTGAGGTCTTCCTTTTCGAACGCAGTTTTTTCCGCCGCATCCGCAGTTGATGACAGACTTTTATTTCCGCTTACGATATCCCAATAATCGTTTTTTATTAGGACGGCTTGCGCTTGTAGGCACCAAGTGTCATAATTTGACTTGGTCAATGGTTCGATATTTCGGTAACTCGTCGATGCCATATTTTTACCTTTTTATTTGTAGATAATCGTATAACCACGCTCTGCTACCATTTGTTGGGGTTATTTAACGTGGAAAGATATGGCGGACATAAAATACACATTTATTGTTAGTCTTTTTCAATAACAGAATTGCATCGACAATCTGAAGTATCTTGTCACATTAATTTCATACGGAGAACCGTCGACAGTGCTGTGGCCAGTACTCACAAAACGCCCTATACACAAATCTCCAAACGACGCAAAGACCTAATTTGTTGCATCCCTATGCCTAAGCTCTCCTTCACAAAGCGTCACAATATTTACTTAGGTCCATATCTATACAATAAATTAAACAAAAAAATCACACTCTTTCACCTGTCCTCCTATGAATGCAAAAAGAAAGTTGTGTCAATATTAAAATCTCTCTCCTATGACGAAACGGAAAACTTACTCGTATCTTACTCCTAGACATACACACACACACACACACACACCCACACACACACACACACACACACACACACACACACACACACACACACACACACACACATACACACACACACACACACACACACACACACACACACACACACACACACACACACACACATACACACACACACACACACACACACACACACACACACACACACACACACACACACACACACACACACACACACAATGCATGTTAGTTTTATAATATTAAGCAAACTTTATTTCAATTGTAACAAATCTCCAATAATGCCACCACTGTTTAATTACTAACTAGAATTTGTCGTAAGAGGCACGGGCCTGCTGCTATTAATACAGGCTACTTAGTAACTAGCTATAGCAGCAGACACCAACCAGTTTCGTTCACGTTTTTCTATTTATATTTAAACGGTTAAGTGAATGTACATCAACCCTGTTAACTATCAATAAAGTTATTACTATTATTATTATTTCCTTCCGTGGATGTCGTAGAAGGCGAATAAGGAAATAAATTACCAGGAGACGGGCAGCAGCGTCTTCCAACTGCATACTGCGATCGCCAACCCGCCTGCCGAGCGCGGCGATTATGGCAAAACCCCTTATGGTTATGAAAACCACGAGGGAGACCTGTGCCCTGCAGTGGGCGTCAATCAGCCGATGATGATGATAATGACTGTCTAGCTAGCTCCACACTGAGTCCACCTAGAGTCCAAATCATCCCAGACCATTAAAAAAATGATAAAAACTTGAAAGCTTTCATAGAGTTTGTAATATATAAAGTTAAGTAAGGCTAAAAATTCCACCCATGCCGGGACTTGAACCCGCGACTTCTGGCTAAATAAAGAGGCTTGAAATTTCGCCGATGCCTGCACTTGCCCATTAGCTCAGTTGGGAGAGCGCTGGCATGGTTAGCCACAGGTCGCAGGTTCAAGTCCCGGCACGGGTGGAATTTTTAGCATCTAAATAGCTTTTTAAAATTGGTTAGTGCAACAAAAAGAATAAAATATATTTGGGTTTTTACACGTCACGGAACTCATGGTTTGTCCTCCCCCTCCGTCCTCGCACCTTGTCATAGGTTGTTACATGTTACGACATTTATGGATGGTTCCTAATAAGTAGTTACTTTTCTTACTATTTAATAGAATACATACATCAATATATATTAAAACTGGCTGTCCCGGTGAACTTCGTCCACAAAATCCGTTTATACGATTCTCGCACAACGTTATTTTTAAAACACAACGTTCGCTCGCACAACGCCATCTATTTTAAAAACTTAAAATTAATATCATCCCGCGGAAACGCGTTACCGGGATATCAAGTATGCTATGTCTCAATTCAGGTCTTTGTCTATATGTACGCCAAGTTTCAGGTGAAACCGTTCAGCCGTTATTGCGTGATTGAGTAACAAACATCCAAACATCTTCACAAACTTTCACGTTTATAATATTAGTAGTAGGATTTAAGACTTACAAACAGTCACCTAGACACTGTATAGTAAATTACTTTTCCGTCTTCTTTGGTAACTCAGTATCTTGCTCACATCCTTTCTCTTCTCTGCTCAATACTGTTCAATCCAGCCACCCCTTCCAACCTCAAAGAGTGTTTTACCTATTTTAGTGATTCTCACGGCCGGGCATTGCGGTCCGACCAGAATCTTTCGCTGGAGACTCCGACTCACTCGACGACGCTTTTCAGCGACTCATTTATTGTAACGGCCGCTCGGCTCTGGAACGATCTGCCGGTTTTAATAAGGTTTAATAAGGCGCTCTCCCTCTCTAGCTGTCTTTAAAAACAAAGTAAAGGACTTCTATTTGTCTCCAAGAGTGAGATTCTATTTTGTGTTCCTTTTTTCTCCTCCATATAGGTATACTACATTATTTATTTCCTCGTCGCGTAGATTTTTATTATAACATATTTATATATGTTTATCATTACTATATTATGTAATGGTTTATGTAGGTATCATCATCATTATCAGCTATTTGACGCCCACTGCAGGACATAGGCCTCCTTCGCAGTTATTATAATCATGAGGGGATTTGCCATGTAGGTATATTGTTGTTTATATAAGTAAGTATTTTAATACTCATATTTGCACCGACTACCCGTCTCTCTTTCCCCGCAGAATTTTTCCATCATAAGCTTGTCTGGAAGAAATGGCTATTAGCAATAAGGCCGCCAATTGTACTGTATCTGTGTAAATATTTTATGTTGTGTTTTTTTTTCTGGTACAATAAAGAATATTCTTATCTTATCTTGTAAGCTTTGATTTTATGGTGAATAAAACATTTGCAGTTTGTTTCTCCATCAGGAGCTGTCGTTCATTGTGAAATCGCCGAGTGCGCCCAAGTACTTCTACTTCTCCTTCGACTCGCCCTCCACTCCCAGGTGAACCAAATGCTCGAAGCCGCCACAGATGGCAGGTTTACTTTGCAGGCTATAAACATTTACATACAGGCACATACATTGCTTCTGGCCCCACACTAGGATACCCTGTGTCGTGGGAACCAGAAACAACGATATCACAAACATGTAAACATCCAAGAGCTGTTTTTTTTTTATATAACAAAATGCCATTTTGGTATTGGCATTGGCAACATTAACATTTAACGACATGACATCGGCGCTGTGAAGGTTACATAGATGGCCGCTAGATGGCGAGCGTTGTCTTTAGACAACGTTTGTTGTATGGCAGCCTTGGGTAGAGACAGAGAGTGGGAGAGAAGGAGAGTCTTTACAGTGTATTGACTACTTTAGTAATTGACTAATAGTAATTTACTACGCATCACACTACGTCAATTACTCACACATACACTGTTAAGACAGTAAACGATGTGCAAACGATCTGTGACTATACATTTGTACAAGTGGCTTCAGTCTGGGTGTATAGTCCGCACAGATATTTTTGGCGGTAACGTGAACATAGTCACAGATCCTTTGCACATCGCTTACTGTCTTTAAATTGTATGTGAGTAATTGACGTAGTGTGATGCGTAGTAAATTACTATTAGTCAATTACTAAAGTAGTCAATTACTCACACATACACTGTAAAGACAGTAAGCGATGTGCAAACGATCTGTCACTATGTTCACGTTACCGCCAAAAACATTTGTGCGGACTAAGTATATCCATGTTTCCGACACTCCCACCTCTGTCCTAGTATACTCAAGCGATGTGTTCTCTGTCCAGTTCCAACTCAAGCGTGGACAGCATTCTCCTCACCGTCGACTCGGATGACCAGATTTGCGCCATCGTGTCTATTCAGGACAACTCGGTAAGTCACATAAGGTTATTTATGAAATGCGCAATTCCTGAAGGATAAAACACACCAACGCGGTGGCGGTGGCGGTCGCGGTCCATACAAAATATGACTGCCGTAAATGATGTATGTACGGACCGCCACCGCGTTGGTATGTGCCATCCTTCAGACATGTCGGTTACAGTTTGTTTACAACAACTTCTTTTGTTATAGTTTTTTTAATGGAAAATTGATCACTAAAAATCAAAAGTAGTTGTTATACTACTTTTGAATTTTATTGATAAATTTCCATTAAAAAAACAATAAATGTGTGTGGAGGAATGGAGCAGAAATTGGATGAAGTGTTCGATATGATTCATGACAAATGTTTAGATGTGTTATGTGTGAATGAGACAAAGCGGAAAGGAAGTGGTACGACCACTTATGGTGGATTGACAGCTTTGTGGTCAGGTGTACCAGAAGCGCAACGAGGCTGTCAAGGAGTGGGACTTATCCTTTCCGGGCGAATGGCCGAATGCTTGATTGAGCATGAATGTGTAAGTTCCAGACTCCTCTGGGCTCGTTTTAAAGTTGGATTGACGAAAATATTTGTTCTGGGCGTATCGTATATGCCCCAGATATGTCAAAACCTCAAAGCGACCGGGAGGAGTTCTGGCAGAACGTAAGGGATTCTCTGCTCAAGTGTGAAGGAAATGAAAGGGTGGTATTATTAGGAGATTTTAATGGATGGGTAGGAGTAAAGCGTGATGGATATGAAAGGGTATTAGGGCGATTTGGTGACAGAAGAGTGAATGAAAATGGGGTAAGTTTGCTAGATATATGCTTAGAGTGGAATCTTCAAGTGACTAACACTATGTTTAGTCACAAGAAGATCCACATGTACACATGGCAGAGACAGAATGACAGGTCTATGATTGATTTTGTGGTAGTGGATGAAAGACTAAGGAGTAAAGTTGTAGAAGTATGTGGAGTCAGAAAGAGACTGAATGGAAGAAAAGCGAAAGCTACTTGGTGGGATGAAAGTATTAAAGAAGTAGTGAATGAAAAGAAAAAGGCGTGGTTGGACTTGTTAGCTTTCAAGTCCATCAAAAGAATGCAAGGAATTAGTACTGAAGATGAAGATGTAGTAAGATTGAAAGAGAAGTATAGTATGATAAAAAAGAAGGTGAAGGATGTAGTGGAGAGAAGAAAGAATGAAGAGAAAGAAAAGTATGACAGGAGATTCTCACGAAACTTCAAGGCCAATGTAAAACTGTTTTGGAAAACGGTGAAATTGGCCCGAGGTAGATCTGAGCAATCTAAGTTGAGTGTTATTAGGGATGAGGATGGCTCCATGCTGAAAGAGGAATTTAAAGTAATGGAACGTTGGAAAGGATATTTTAAAAGTCTGTTTGAAAGAGAGGAGCGGCTCATGGAAGGCGATTCCGATCGTGAGGCGGAACCTAGTGTTGCTAGCGTTATAAGTATGGAAGAGATTGTCAAGGCAATGAAAAGAATGAAACTAGGTAAGGCTGCGGGATATGATAGAGTGTCGTTAGAAATGCTGAGGGCTGGTGAAGGCATTGTAGCTAGCAAGCTATACCTGCTTTTCAACAAGTGCTGGAGGAGTGGCAAAGTACCTAAGGACTGGGGTATGGCCGTCATAGTGCCGCTTTATAAAGGCAAAGGGTCCCAGCAGGTGTGCAAAAACTACCGCGGTATCAGCCTTCTCAGCATTGTCGGCAAACTGTATGCAAAGGTTTTGATTGAAAGAGTACTAGATGTGACTGAAGAAAAGATATGGGATGTGCAAGCGGGTTTTAGAAAGGGAATGGGATGTGTGGACCAAATCTTCTCCTTGAGGCGGATGGTGGAGAGACTTCTGGCCAAAAGTCAGAGGGTTTTCTGTGCGTTCGTCGACTTGGAGAAGGCTTACGATAGAGTGGTGAGGAATGACCTGTGGTCGGTACTGTCCATGTATGGGGTGGACAGCGTCTTGCTGCGAGCTCTGAAGTCTCTCTATGAAGACTCCAGTGCTTGCGTTAGAATTAATGGGGCGTATACTGACTGGTTTAGCATTCGCAGGGGTGTAAGACAAGGATGTGTCGCCTCCCCATGGTTGTTCAACTTATTCATGGACAGTTGCCTGACTGATTTGAAAGAGAATGACTTTGGGATAAGGATGGGTGAGCTACTGGTCAAATGCTTGTTATACGCCGACGATCAGGTTTTGTTCGCATCGTCGGTTGTAGACCTGCAGACACAAGTAGCAGTAATGGATGAGGCGTTTAAAAGGAAAGGAATGAACATTAATGTGAGTAAGACAAAAGTAATGGTGTTCGAAAAAGATGATGAAATGACTGAGTGCAAGATAAGAATTAGAGGTGAAAGGGTGGAACAAGTGAAAGAATTTGTCTATTCGGGGAGCCTCTTTACTAGGGATGGCAAGTGTGAAGGTGATATAGAAAGAAGAGTAAAAGCAGGAAATTGTGTAAACGGTGCATTGCACTCCTTTGTGAGTGGCCAAAACATCTCCAAAAGAGCTAGATTGGCTATCCATAATGGAGTGCTCGTCCCAACACTTATGTTGCTAGCGAGACTTGGATATGGCAAAAGAAGCAAGAAAGTAGGATTAATGCAGTAGAAATGAGGTCCTTGAGAAGTATGTCTGGCGTTACTTTGAATGACAGGATACGCATAGTGTGATTAGAGAACGTTGTGGACTGAAAGAGCATGTAGTGACAAGAATTGAGAAAGGAATGTTGCGTTGGTTTGGACATGTGGAGAGGATGAAGGAAGAAAGATTGACAAAACAAATATATCGAGCGAATGTGGATGGAAGGGCCGGTAAGGGACGACCCAGACGGACATACTTCGACCAAATAGAGGATGTATTAACAAAGGGCAAGATAAAAAGTACCCGAAACCGGCGTGCGTGCATGCAACGACTAATGAATGTTGAGGAAGCGAAAGTGATCTGTCAGGATCGTAGCAAGTGGCACTCCCTGGTCTCTGCCTACCCCTCTGGGATACAGGCGTGAGTTTATGTTATGTTATTATGTGTAAAAAAACAATCAGAGCGCAAATAAATTTCTTATCTAACTATACTTATACTTTCTATATGAATTTTCGCGTTTTGTTCTGCTTTTTAGTGAAGCTGCCTGACAGATAATGTTTAAACCATGAATATAATGCAAAGCAATAATTTACTTGGGTGCGACTGGCAGATCGCGGGCGCATTAGCGCACCCTGATATTTCTAAAAAAAATACTTTTGGGCTGTCTGGAAGAAATTGCTATTAGCAATAAGGCCGCCAATTGTACTGTATCTTTGTAAATATTTTATGTTTGTGTTTTTCTTGGTGTACAATAAAAAAAAAATCTTATCTTGTCTTATCTTATCTTAAGTCTGACAAAACAGCTCATACAACGAAAACGGTTGTAAGACACAAACTCTATTTAAGGTGTATCAGGAATTGCGGACTTTGGAAATAACGCTAAACGAGTACATCCGACTAAAATATGACCAAAGTCACGAAATATAGTTGATTTGATAAAATGCTATCTGACACACACTAGGGTTGTCAATTGAATATTTCTCAACCTATTGCAGTGTCCAGTATTCGACAACGAGCACGAAATCTTGTACCAAGGACACCACCTCACCATGACCACTAAAGGGGGAATCACGCTTACGGTTAGTAAACGCACTATTATGGACATTTTGTGTTTAGGTAGGTAACAAATATATCGAGCGAATGTGCGTGGAAGGGCCGGTAAGGGACGTCCCAGTCGGACACACTTCCACCAAATAGAGGATGTATTAGCAAAGGGCAACATAAAAAGTACCCGAAACCGGCGTGCGTGCATGCAACGACTAATGAATGTTGTGGAAGCGAAAGTGATGTGTCAGGATCGTGGCAAGTGGCAGTCACTGGTATCTGCCTACCCCTCTGGGATACAGGATTGAGTTTATGTACGTATGTATGCATGTGATTATATAACTAAGATCCAACTTTATTTTAACTGTTTCTGATTGGCTAGGCTAGGTCTTAACTGAGACGACATTTTATTTAAAGTGCTTCTGATTGGCTAACTCGGTCGGTTTGGTGTAATTTAAAGTCAAGTTCAAAAGTGTTTTATTCAAAGTAGCTAGTAGAAACTGCGACTTAATGAACGTTTCAAGTTTGACGAGGTGTCCATTTCAAAATCTAGACCAGTTTGGAGAAAAAATTGACAAAAAAACTCCAGACTTAGTCTTTTCAAAGTCGTTAATTAACGGAGTTTACATAATTATTCTAAAATGTGGGTTATTTTATCCAGAAATCGCCATAAGGCACACGTGTGTGCGTGCGTGCGTGGGTTTGTGTGTGTGTGTGTGTGTGTGTGTGTGTGTGTGTGTGTGTGTGTGTGTGTGTGTGTGTGTGTGTGTGTGTGTGTGTGTGTGTGTGTGTGTGTGTGTGTGTGTGTGTGTGTGTGTGTGTGTGTGTGTGTGTGTGTGTGTGTGTGTGTGTGTGTGTGTGTGTGTGTGTGTGTGTGTGTGTGTGTGTGTGTGTGTGTGCGTGGACGTCCCCTCGCCAATCTAAACCGCTATCTAACCGCTAAAGCTAAATAACCCCCTATAATTTTTATGTCATGTAACCTGGCGTACCATAAGGTGTGTTGTTATGTTATCGTGGTCCCCAGCGCGCAATGTACCCGCGCGGGTTCTACGCGGTGTTCGTGGTGAAGCTTTCGGACGGCGACTGTACCGGCGGCGACCGCGAGCCCGCGCCGGGGAACAGAACCAAGATGTTCAGGTTTGTTCAGATCAACATTATCATCATCAGCCTTATAAGCCTTGTTCTGCTAACAAGGCTAACATCTCTCACGATTCCATACCATTCGCATCCATGGACCGTCCGTTTATTTGTGTAGCAGTATCAATATGTGACCGATATGTTGGCTCAAATAGTAGGATAAATACGTTCGGATTTGTTCACGTATCGGATGGGCATGGTGCCGTTGCACTTGTATCATTTTGTCATTCACCGTTGCGCAGCTGGGCAATGGCAAGCCCGCTCCGGGAAACTGGGCCAAGATGTTCAGATTAGTTCAGGAAACAGGACCAAGATGTTCAGGATAGTCCAGAGAACAGGTCCAAGATGTTCAAGTTAGTCTAAAGAACAAAACCAAGATGTTCAGGTTAGTCCAGGAAACATGACCAAAATGTTGAGGATACTCCAGGGAACAGGACCAAAATGTTCAGGTTAGTCCAGAGAATAGAACCAAGATGTTCAAGTTTGTCTAGGGAACAGGACCAAGATGTTCGGGATAGTCCAGTCAACAGGACCAAAATGTTTAGGTTAGTCCAGAAAATAGAACCAAGATGTTCAAGTTTGTCTAGGGAACAGGACCAAGATGTTCGGGATAGTCCAGTCAACAGGACCAAAATGTTCAGGTTAGTCTAGGAAAAAGGACCAAAATGTTAAGGATAATCCAGGGGCCAGGACAAGATGTTCAGGATAGTCCAGAGAACAGGACCCCGATAATAATAATAACTCCCACACAATACAATCACTTGACTTGGTCCCAAACTAGGATACCCTGTTCAGGATAGTCTAGAGAACAGAACCGAGAGGTTCAGGTTAGTCCAGGAAACCGGACCAAGATGTTCAAGTTGGTGCAGGGAACAAGACCAATGTTCAGGTTATTACAATACCTAAAGTTTGTTGGTCTTTCCACCTGTCGGCCTGTACGTCCGCCCGTCCGTCTGTCTGTACGCCAGAATCGATGTAGAGTACACTGTACACTGTACACTGTACAGTGTACAGAGTACTGCGCATGTGCAGTACATCGTTGTGTCGGCAGAGTGCGGGCGGCGAGCCTGCTGTCGCCGCGGCAGTACTGGGAGTCGGGCGCCGCGCTGCTGGCCGTGCTGCTGGCGGTGTGGCTGCTTAACGTGCTGCTGGCGTGCTGCTGCCGATGCCCAGGTCGACTGTTTCCCTAATTTCATTGTACATCGCCTGACTGACGCCCTCTTATAATAATATCCATTTAACCCAATATCATTTTTCAATGTTTCAATGAGTTATCTCGTGAAATTATGACTCATGCAAGTCAGCTTGTATTTTCATTTCAGATGTTGACCCTTTCTTTGACTCTATCTCTAAGAGCTTCGGGGTTTTCCACCTATGGTCGAGGGTGCGATTCGTCAAAATACGTTTTTTATCAAAGGCTGGTTTGGTCAAACATGTGGTTTGCCAAAGTCGCGATTCGGTATATATATATATATATGTATATAATGTTTTGACGAATCGCACTTTTGACAAACGCAATTGATCTAAGGCACCTTTCACCAACAGGGTATTTTGACGAATCGCACCCTTAACCATAGGCGGAAAACCCGAGCTTCGAGCCCTCGCTTAGTGTGAAGGTCACTGTTGAGATACATAACTGTACCTATTTTTTTCAAATCAAATCAATCGGTCCGTATTCGTCCACCGCTGGACAACTGGACATAGTCCTCCCCCGAGGCACGCCGCTTCCTTCTGTCCTCGGCCATCCTCCTGTTCACCGTCCATCCATTGTAATTTATTAATTAAAAATATTAATTTTGATAAAATTATTTGTTTTCGCTGTTGTTGTCCTTAGACCGGATTTTTCATTAGTCAGAAAAAACTTAACTGGAGAATAAAACTGCTGTCGTCACTGTCTCGTCGTATGATTTAGACAGGGATATCATGCAATTTATTCTCTAGATAAATAGTAAATAAATGATTATTTCATTAACCGACCCGCGCTGCGCGCCGAAACCGACATCACTGACTTTGGGGTAGCGACCGCCAAACTCGAGTGGCGCTGGGCCGGCCGCCGGCCGCGTCAGACGTATGGACCCGGAACGGTGGACAAAAATGGTCACCGGTTGCATGCCGTGCGATGGCCACCGGCGGCGTGGCAGACCGCGGCGGCGGCGGTGGGACGACCTGACCAAATATTTACCTACCTGGGTGGCAAGAGTTGGCCAAAGACAAACAGGAGTGGAAATCTAAAGGGGTGGCCTTTGCCCAGCAGTGGGACACAGTCATGGCTACTTAACAAAAAACCGGCCAACTGCGAATTTGACTCGCGCACGAAGGGCTCCGTACCATTATCTATACGACATTAGACAAAGATCGAATTTGAGAACAGCGCCATCTATAGAAACCAACAAGAAGCGTTTAACATTGACATTTAACGACACGACAACTGCGCTGTGAAGGTTACATAGATGACCGCTAGATGACGTTTGTTGTATGGGAGGCGCCTTAAATATTTAATTCGGTTTTTACTATTTGTTGTTATAGCGGCAACAGAAATACGTCAGCTATGAAAATTTCAACTGTCTAACTATCACGGTTCACGAGATACAGCCTGGTGGCAGACAGACAGATGGACAGTGGAGTCTTAGCTATAGGGTCCCTTAGCCCTTTGGGTACGGAACCCTAAAAAATTAACCAACTACGGTGTTACCCACAGAGCCACAAGTTTTAGTTGAGGAGTTAGCGGGATCCCCTTCGAGCGCGCCGCTCGAGGCCATGGGCGCGTGCCCTTCAGGTGAGTGCCCCGCAGTCATTCATATACATACATACATCAACTCACGCCTGTATCCCAGAGGGGTACTCGGAGACCAGGGACTGCCACTTGCCACGATCCTGACAGATCACTTTCGCTTCCTCAAAATAGACAGAGTTTCTTTAAAAGATAAAACACACCAACGCGGTCACGGTCCATACATACGTCAATACAATACTACAATACTGCAATACTACATTTTGTATGGAACGCCACCGCGACCGCGACGGCGACCACGTTGGTGTGTTTTATCCTTAAACGAGTTACATTTTGCTCACAACTTATTTATTTATTATTACACTGTGTATAGCGTAGTAGGCTACAGGTTTTGTTTTATAACAACATAACAAACACGATTCCTTAAAACACTGAATAAACGCCAGTTAAAATTGTCAAAACCGGCAATTCCCGGCAACTCCCGGCGAAACTTGAGACATGTAAGCTTGAAAAAAAAAAAGAAAAATAAATGTACCTATCTCGTTTTTGGTTTTCTGGCGTGTACAATAAAGTGTTTTAATTTCATCATCATCATCATCATCAGCCGTTTGACGTCCACTGCAGGATATAGGCCTCCTTCGTGGTTTTCATAACCATGAAGGGTTTTGCCATAATCTAATCTAATTGTCTGTCTCCACCACAAACTATTTTAATTCGCGTGTATCGAGTGTTTATAAACGCCAACTACAATTTTATAACGAAAAGACGTAACCACAGATTATATAAACTGACACTGAGGAGAGTTTTAAGGAATCTGGTTCTTATAAAAAAGACCGTACATGTTGAAATTCTGTTTATTTTTAGGATTTTTTTAATTTGTAGTTGTGTGATGGTCCAAATAAATAAAGTCTAATAGGTATATAAAAATGTCGTGAAAATCTCGTTTGTAATCGAACTCCTCCGAAACGGCTTCACCGATTCTTATGAAATTTTTTGTGTATATTCGGTAGGTCTGAGAATAGGTCGTAGGCTAATTAATGTGGCGAGCCGCCAGCTAGCCCTAGTCGTGGGCGCGTTCTATCGTAATGCCCTAAGATACGCGATCGCGGCGGCTGCAAGCTCGCACCTTGCAGCCGGCGCGCATACGGTGAGCTCGGTGCCAGGCTCAGAGATTTCTAAAAAACTGTGCCTTACAGAACATTCCTTTTATTTCATCGAAATAATAAAAATAGATGAATTTTAAACAGAGCATTGTGCAAGTAAGTTACGCGTCAAGTTAACCTATTGCGTGCCATTTCCGGAGCCTGACATTTAGAACATCTGAGTGTAGTGAATTTGGCAGTTTGGGTTAATATTTATTTATAACTTTTAAACATGTATCTTTGTACTCGTTAATGTATTTTTATTTACCTACTGTAAGTAGGTATATAGGTAAATAAAAATGTTCTGAGGACTTGGAGAATTGTAATATTAACCCGGAGCCCGAACGTGCACCACTCAAACACTCAAACTAGATTCCGGGTCGAACCCGCTCGGTCCGGCAGAGGACGGCGCTTCGAGCTCCGACTCGGAGCAGTCGGCGCGGGAGGCGGCGTCCGGCCAGTGGGACGCGCCCACGCTGCTGCAGCTGTGCCGCGCCGAGCCGCGGCTGCTGCGGCGGCGCGCCGACCGGTGAGTGTGCCGCTAGCCGGCTGTACACCCGCCGCTGCAGCTGTGCCGCGCCGAGCCGCGGCTGCTGCGGCGGCGCGCCGACCGGTGAGTGTGCCGCTAGCCGGCTGTACACACGCCGCTGCAGCTGTGCCGCGCCGACCGGTACACATACTGAGACTAGTCTACAGGTAAAAACGCTGTGACGAACCAACGGGTACATATGCTGCAATAAGCCAACAGGTAAATATGCTGTGACTAGCAAACGGGTACACGCGATGCTACAATGGGGCAACAGCTACACACGCTGTCGTAACGATCCAACAGGTACACGGTTATAAAGAGTTTTTTTTATACTTCTTAGCGAGGTTACCAACAACGTGGCGTTAACCCTTTTGGTTTGTCCGTGACGTCATAACCGATATTCCGCAGATACGTGTGGGGCGCGCTGACGCTGGCCATCGTGTACACTCTGCCCGTTATGCAGCTGCTGATAACTTACCAAAATGTGAGTGGTACATTGTACATATAATTTCGTATCGTATGGTTTGGCAGTAGACAATATATTTTTTAAATACTATCAATGTCAAGAAATTGATAATTCAGTGTGGTATATGTTTACTCCGTGCTGGTTCTCTGTGATTCAATATGTATGTGTGTCTTGTGAAAATTAATCATCTACCTATAACAGGGTTAACATTTCTTAAATTAATGAGATGCATGAATGACCTAAGACGAGGAAACAAGTGTGTAACTCCCCCCCTCGCTACAGATGACCAGTGACCAAGACCTGTGCTACTACAACTTTCTGCGTGTACCCCCCCCCCTCGCTACAGATGGCGTCGTCGACCGGTGACCAGGACTTACAACTTCCTGTGTGTAACTCCCCCGCTACAGATGGCGTCGTCGACCGGTGACCAAGACCTGTGCTACAACAACTTCCTGCTTGTAACCCCCCCCCCCCTGCTACAGATGGCGTCGTCGACCGGTGACCAGGACTTGTGCTACTACAACTTCCTGTGCGCGCACCCGCTGGGCGCGCTGTCGGACGGCAACCACGTGCTGTCCAACGTCCCGTACGTGCTGCTCGGCGGCGCCTTCATGCTGCACGTGCGCCGCGCCGCTCAAAAGGTGATCACAAAAATAATAACATCCTCTGGTACCCGGCTGCCTTTGACTCTATATGCCTCACATGTTCTCTTCACGATTGTTTTGTTTTATTTCTGTTTTGTTGACGTTCGTGTCTTTTGTTTGTGTACCTTTATGTTTACTTTGTGTTTCTGTGACAATTTAAATAAATATCCTCTTTCTTTCTTCTTTCTCTGTCCTGTCCTGGTCTTCCGCTTGTCCTGGTCCCAAACTAGGCCACCCTGTGCTATGGTAACCAGGAAAGGACATCACAGGCTCCAGCTTCTTTCTTTTCATTGCTGCAGCGCCATAACTACCACATTGATATGATATAAACATAAATGAATACATGATATGATATGACACGCCGGATTAAGAATAGCGTCACTCCATATCCTTCCGTGGATGTCGTAGAAGGCGACTAAGGAAATAAATTACTAGGAGACGGGCAGCAGCGTCCTTCTGAGAATCCAACCGCATCCTGCGATCGCCAACCCGCTTGCCGAGCGTGGCGATTATGGCAAAACCCCTCATGGTTATGAAAACCACGAGGAAGGGCTCTGCCCTGCAGTGGGCGTCGAATGACTGATGATGATATGTGTAGAAATCAAGTTGAAATTACTATCAAATACTCAAGCTTGGACGAATTTGGTTAGAAAGAAAGGCAGGTGGGCTGAGACAACTGACTGGTGGCCAAGAACGGGTCGGTGGGCAAATTACCAGTTCGGTAGCCTGACCAATCTGACCATATTGTGAAAGCGGCTGGGAAACATTGGACGCGACTAGCAAAGGACCGGATGAGTTGGCATGAAAGAGAAGAGGCCTGCGCCCAACAGTGGGCTCTATTTATGGGTTGATTAGCTTACGTGTGGGTTCACGACTCCAACAACTGTAGCGTTTTTTACTACAAAAAAACTTTTGTTATAAATGGTTCTAGTTCTAGTTAGACCTGAGATTTTCGCACCAGGCCTTATCATTGGGCCATTGTACGTAGCAAGCGCATACCTCAGACACTAGGGTTTCCTTACGATGTTTTCCTTCACCGTTAGCAAGTGGTTAGGTAACTGCTATAACTTCACAAATGTACGTAACTTAGAAAACAAAGTCATCGGTACACGCAGGGATTCGAACCCACGACCTCCCGAATGAGAAGCCGGCGTCCTACCGCTACGGTACCAGCGCTTTTGTAAATAAAGACGTAGAGTACACTTGAGGTGCGCGGTCTGGTCTGGTCTGACCTTGACGCTTGCATTGACGTCAAGCACGTGGAGCAATGGGTCACACGGCTTACGAAATGGGACGACGTTTCCATGCTGATTGTTGAAGTAGGTCGAGGCAGGGTCGCCAGGAGATCCTGGCAGGGTATGAAGGGGGTCTATGAAGTAGGTTGGGGCTTAAGGCTAGGTCTTTCCAGCGCACGGATTTGTATGGGACTTATTGCGTTGAAATGAAATAACTTTATTGTAAAACGGTTACAAAAAAAATGGTTACTGGCTCCCAAACTCCCAAACTGTGCTATGGGTAGCCAGGCTACTTCCAAAATACATGGTATTTTTTTTTTCAATAGTAAGTGGTAGCTAAACGTGCCTATACTGCAACCTGCAAGTTACCATCAGTAACGACTGGAGGAAACGACACAAGTAGCAATACCAGCTTATTAACGTTGAAACACGAGTCCCACTAACTTTGCAATATGAAAGATCGTGTTTTTTAAATTATTATTACAACGATAATGGATTTCGTTGCGCGAGCGAAAAGTTGGGGCAAAAGTAGGTGTTTTTGAAATTTCAGAAATACAAATACTATTAATAAAATTTTGACGACGTTACTAACTTCCGTGATAGTAATTTTGGTATACTTCAATCCTATAACGTTTAAAAAATCATAAAAATACTGACCGACCGTCCCTAGATAGGACATTGAAAGTAATATGTTTTTTTCAGATTTGAAATGCCAACCATTAGAGAGTAAAATGTATTTTAAAACACCTGATTTAGAGATAATGTCGGAGAATCCAGCCTGGTGGGTTCTCCGACAAGGGTTCTTGGTGGGCAAAACGCAGGATAAGTTTACATGTTTATTCTTGTATAGCCTGGTAGAGAGCTCACACAGTTTACATAGAACAATTTAAATGAAATTTATTGCTAACTTAACACTATTAGTCATTGTGACGCGGTAACTACGCTAATAATTGACATTGCTACGGACCACGTGTCTCTGTTGCAGCTTCGCCTGGAACGGGATTGTAGCGGAACCCTCGCGTTAGTCCGACTCGCTCTTGGCTGTTTTTTTTAAACCGGCCAAGTGCGAGTCGAACTCGTTACAACATTAGACACAAAGATCGTGAAAAAACGATAAAAATCACGTTTGTTGTACGGGAGTCCCCCTTAAAAATTTATCTAATTTCAATTTAATTATTTATTTTGAAGCGAGTATAGAACTAAATATTCTGTGAATATTTCAAGCGTCTACCTGTTGCCGTTATTAATATCGAGCAACAAACGGCAAAAAAATTACGTTTCTTGTGTGGCACCCCCACTTTAATATTTATTTTATTCGGTTTTTAGTATTTGTTGTCATAGTGGCAACAGACATACATCATCTGTGAAAATGTCAACTGTCTAGCTATCACCGTTCATGATATACAGCCTGGTGACAGACCGACGGACAGACGGACAGACGGACATACAGACAGACGGACATACAGACAGACAGACAGACAGACGGACAGTGAAGTCTTAATAATAGGGTTCCGTAGGGTCCCTTCGGGTACGGAACCCTAAAAAATGATGATTCATCATCTCGCAGCACCGCTCGCAGCAGCAGGCGGCGACGCGCGGCGTGCCGCCGCAGCACGGGCTGCTGCACGCGCTGGGGCTGGCGCTGGCCATGGAGGGCGTGCTGTCCGCCTGCTACCACCTCTGCCCCAACAAGATGAACTTCCAGTTCGGTCAGTGTGCCGCTCTTATTTGTTTATTTACTCATTCATTTATTTAACAGCCGATCATTCATTCATTCCTTCGACATTCGGTCTGTCGTTCACACATTCATTACTTCGGTTAATCATTTATTCAATATTCAGTCGTTCATTAATTCAACATTGGGTCATTAATTCGTTCATTCTTTTACTCAACATTCGGTCATTCATTCATTCAACATTCGGTCTGTCATTAACACATTAATTAGTTCGGTCATTCATTTAATCATAGTAATTAGTTCGGTCGTTCATTAATTTATTTACTTATTTCATTCCTTATCGTCTCACTTAATTGTTCACTTGGCGATCGAATCCTAAGATCCCGACACAGGTCCGTCTAGTGGGGCTGACGTTGGCCATGAGGGCGTGCTGTCCGCCTGCTGCTATTTCCGTCCCAACAACATGAACTTTCGTTTCGGTCGCTGCGCCGTTGCATTCTACGTTTTACGACAGCATTTTCGTCTGAACATGAATTTAAAAGTTGAAAGGGCACAGCGCGCAGTGCTTAAAGTAATGAATAAGAAACCCCGAATGTACCCCACCACCAAACTGTACGAGGAAAACAAAGTACTAAGTATAAGAAAACTTTATATCCTTAAGGTAATCCTGGCACAACACAAAAAATTAATCAATTCCAGTGAATATCTCAATACTCTAAAAAAGAGAGTGTTTAGGATTGAAAAGGCAACAGTAAAAACGGCTTTTGCCCGAAGATTCGCACCTTTTCGGCACCAATATCTATACAATATTGCGGTCAAAGACTGCGATATAAAACTGTGCACTGTAAAGGAGGCCAAAATAAAAGTTCTAAGCTGGTTAAACACCAAAGATTATCAAACCACCGAAAAAATGTTAACGCCTAGTGTCTAATCTAAACAAATCGTAAGCAGAGTTAACCTTAAAGAGATACAAAACAAAATCGTCCGCAAATACACACACACACACACTCGCCCTCACCCTCTCCCTAACACCCTCACACACACACACACACACACACACACATACACTCACACATAAAGTTTCAATTCACATAGCATACAAGATGTAAATAGTCTAAAATAAGTTGGCTATCAAAAATATAGCAAATAGGTTCTAGTATACTTGCTACATTTTCCACAATATTTTTTATGTACTTACCTAGATCTGCATGCTCCTTCCCCCACGGGACAGGCTCTGCCTAGTGTGGGGGAAAGCAAATGTTTAAATGTTACCTTTAAAATGGCAATAAATACTTTTTACTTTACTTTACTTTACTTTAAAATTGAAGTTTTGTAGTTTTTGACGTCTGCAAAAAAGTACTATTATGCACCCGCACGCACGCACAGAGAGAGAGAGAGAGAGAGAGAGAGACCGACCGACAATACAAAGAATATAAAATGAGTGAATCAAACCGCTCCGCTACATATCCGAACCAACGGTTCACCAAACATTGAAACATTGTGGAATAATCCATATTGCGTTGGCCCGCAGACTCGTCGTTCATGTACGTGATGGCGGTCCTCTGGCTGGTGGCGCTGTACCGGCGCCGCCACGCCGACCTGGTGGCGCCCGCACACCGCACCTTCGCCCTCATCGCGGGACTCATCGCCACTGGTGCGTTGCTCTCACGCTACACTCTGGACTCTACGTTACCCTTGGAACTCTACACTAGACCATGTTGCTTTAATTACTTCGATGTATTTACTAAACTACACTTTAATCTACTGTACACCCTCGACACTGAACTGTCCCAGACCGACCGGGCGGCCCCTTCACCTCGCACCTTCGCCCTCATCGCGGGACTCGTCGCCACCGGTGCGTAGGACTCACTACGGCACTACACTACGCTCTGTACTCTACATTACACTATGTACGTTGGATAACTACAATGTATATTCTATATTACACGGTAATCAACTCTACATACTCTATACTAAGGTGTTACACACCAATAAAGTAATATAAAACTTTCGCTCTGAACCGGAGCATGCTCACGTGGCGGCTCCTGCACATAGCGGGAGTCATCGCCACTGGTGTATTGGACTCTACATTACACTGGAACTCTACACTTAGAGTACACTTTGTACATTACGCTATACCCTGCACTGCAATCCCCGCTAGACACTAAACTTTCTAAATTAATTAAACGATGCCAAAAACCGCCCTTCGTTCTTAGGCTTAGCCACTAACTGTAATTACGAAATTATTTTCGTCTTTTTAATGCTTTACATGTGTGGTGCTGACGCGTTCACATTCCTTAGCGGTTAAAATTGCCAATCCGCGGTGGGCGCACGTGGTAGTTAAGCCCATACTTTTTCTCTGAGAGAAAGAATGTGCCCTACCGTGGGACGTATATATGCTGCATTATTAGTGCGTCATATAAGCGTGTTTTAGTTTTTTTTATTGAAAAATTGTTTATTTAGTATAGTACTGTCTACCATAATAGTAGTTTATGCAACCGTCATATAAGAGAGATTGTTAGAATACGAGTGTGGGTTTATGTGATAATAGTATCACACGAGTATTCTAATATAGTTTCATATGCAGTTGCATACACTACTTTATCTTCACTCATTTATAAATGGAACTAAAGTAAACAAGAAAGGCGATTATTTTCCATTTCTTTAGCCGCACAGAAAAATTTGTAAACTAATAACCTCCTTTTTTGAAGTCGGTTAATAATGGCGGCAAAACAAATCCAAACTGCGCAGGTCCGCTTTCTTTTTTTTTATTCGTTCCATTTGGACTAGGCAAAGGAGTCATACCTACATACAGCCAGCCATACGCTCAGTGTGGATGAAACAGATCAAAAATTCACAGAAAAGTTTACTGCAAGGAGAATTTTAAACGGAAGTGTATCAGTAAGGTGCTTTTTTTCGCGGAAATGTATCGTAAAGACAAAAAAAAATATATTTTATCTACTCTGATACTATAATACAAAGATTATAAATCTGAAAACAAAACTCTTATGACAAACATTACGCATAGGCCAAAAATAATAAAAAAATAGTTTTATTACGATACAGGTCTTGTATGGACAATTGGACACCTGTATCATAATATAACTTTATCTACACTCATATCATAATCTTCAAATTAAGAATTCAAAGGTAAACACATATTGACAGGCTTTAAACAATACATAACTTTAAAGAAAATAAAAAAAAAGTGTAATATAAAGTTACATTAAAGGTCAGATTTTTCACTTTATGTTACAGTTATTTTTTTTAAAGTGTTGCTGTGATCACGGAACAAAACTTAAGTTTTTTTTTTAATGTCAAAAGTTGACTATAAAAAAATCTAATTTAATTTTCGTGGTACCAAAAGTGCAACTAAAAATACCTAAAATTGCGCGCGCAAAACTGAGTGCAGACGATTTAATGTCAAGATACTTTTGTCGAAATTGCGCCATTTTGTTTCAAAAATTTCATTATGAGTGTAGATAAAGTAGTGTATGAGACTGCACATAACTTGGTATTAAAACATTCGCGAATGCTATTAAAAAACTCGCCAAGGCTAGTTTTTTAAAATCTCGCTCGTGTTTTATTAACCCTCATTATGTGACAGTCACATAAACTACTATTATATTACACTTTTTATTTTTTATTTTCTTTAAAGTTATGTATTGTTTAAAGCCTGTCAATATGTGTTTACCTTTGAATTCTTAATTTGAAGATTATGATATGAGTGTAGATAAACTACTATTACGATACAGGTTGGCAGAAATTCTCGTACAAAATCGTAATAACTTTGTATCGTAATATTTTATTTTTTTATTTTTACAGTTGTCTGTGAAATAACACTAAGCCTTATGTATCAACTATTAAGATTACAATTCGAATCTTACGACGTGAGTTTTTTTATTAAATTAACTATTGCAAAAGCAAACAACAATAATGTTATCTTACAAAGGCCTACTTAATGCCAAGTACCATTTGCTTCCTGTCATCCTTTGGTTTGCGGATATTGGATTCGTTATTCAATGTTTCGCTTACGCTGCGTATCAAATGCACAACGCTGAGTCAGATGCCCTTTGTGGCAACTTTGACACACCACAGGATGCGCTCCGACGTTCTGACTTTGTCCTATCTTGTATTTATGTGAATTGTTTTTCCTTCGTCCTCGTTTATGTCACTTGTTATGCCTTTTTTTTTCTTGTGATGTGTTAATTTGCCCCAATAAATGTGTTTCTTTGTTGCAAATTGCCCCGCGGCGTGCGGCAGGCGTGGCCGGCATCACGTTCCCGACGCTGTGGTTCTGGTGGCTGTTCACACTGGCGCACGTGGCCGCCTGCCTGCTGCTGACGTCGCATCTGTACTACTTCGGCCAGCTCAAGCTCGGTGAGTCCGTCGCTGTTCACACTGGCGCACGTGGCCGCCTGCCTGCTGCTGACGTTGCATCTGTACTACTTCGGCCAGCTCAAGCTCGGTGAGTCCGTCGCTGTTCACACTGGCGCACGTGGCCGCCTGCCTGCTGCTGACGTTGCATCTGTACTACTTCGGCCAGCTCAAGCTCGGTGAGTCCGTCGCTGTTCACACTGGCGCACGTGGCCGCCTGCCTGCTGCTGACGTTGCATCTGTACTACTTCGGCCAGCTCAAGCTCGGTGAGTCCGTCGCTGTTCACACTGGCGCACGTGGCCGCCTGCCTGCTGCTGACGTTGCATCTGTACTACTTCGGCCAGCTCAAGCTCGGTGAGTCCGTCGCTGTTCACACTGGCGCACGTGGCCGCCTGCCTGCTGCTGACGTCGCATCTGTACTACTTCGGCCAGCTCAAGCTCGGTGAGTCCGTCGCTGTTCACACTGGCGCACGTGGCCGCCTGCCTGCTGCTGACGTTGCATCTGTACTACTTCGGCCAGCTCAAGCTCGGTGAGTCCGTCGCTGTTCACACTGGCGCACGTGGCCGCCTGCCTGCTGCTGACGTTGCATCTGTACTACTTCGGCCAGCTCAAGCTCGGTGAGTCCGTCGCTGTTCACACTGGCGCACGTGGCCGCCTGCCTGCTGCTGACGTTGCATCTGTACTACTTCGGCCAGCTCAAGCTCGGTGAGTCCGTCGCTGTTCACACTGGCGCACGTGGCCGCCTGCCTGCTGCTGACGTTGCATCTGTACTACTTCGGCCAGCTCAAGCTCGGTGAGTCCGTCGCTGTTCACACTGGCGCACGTGGCCGCCTGCCTGCTGCTGACGTTGCATCTGTACTACTTCGGCCAGCTCAAGCTCGGTGAGTCCGTCGCTGTTCACACTGGCGCACGTGGCCGCCTGCCTGCTGCTGACGTTGCATCTGTACTACTTCGGCCAGCTCAAGCTCGGTGAGTCCGTCGCTGTTCACACTGGCGCACGTGGCCGCCTGCCTGCTGCTGACGTTGCATCTGTACTACTTCGGCCAGCTCAAGCTCGGTGAGTCCGTCGCTGTTCACACTGGCGCACGTGGCCGCCTGCCTGCTGCTGACGTTGCATCTGTACTACTTCGACCAGCTCAAGCTCGGTGAGTCCGTCGCTGTTCACACTGGCGCACGTGGCCGCCTGCCTGCTGCTGACGTTGCATCTGTACTACTTCGGCCAGCTCAAGCTCGGTGAGTCCGTCGCGTCGCCGCGGTTGGATCACTTCGCCATTTTGATGTTATAATGAATTAGATTTTGTGTTCCTTTTTTTAGAGTTCCGTACGCAAAGGGTAAGGTGTCACGCTAGCCTTGAAGAGGCTGCGACATAAAATAAAGAAGAAGAAATAAAAAAAAACAAGATATAGTTTAATTAGCACTTCTTCATCTACTAGGGTTGTGAGTTAGAAAATAGCCCTACACTGGTTTTGATCTCTCTTTAGCGGAACCACGGTCAGGTACTCCCCTGAGCCGACCGGAGACAGTAGAAACGCTCCCCCAACGGCCGTGGACCAAGTGCGGAGAAGGTTTGGCCAGCGGGAACGGCGGATCTCCTTTTCAAAACGGCGGGAACAGGCACCCCGGGGGTCTTCGGCTCCGTAAAAAGGGAATTCTGGTCCGGTTCTTGGACCCTGTGGAGAAGCCCCTCGCATTAGTACACAGCCATCGGAAAGATACAGTTCACCGCCACCGGTTCGGCAGAAGAAGAAGAAACCCAACTAGTTTGTAAGTGGCGGTGAAGGAAATCAGTAGTGGAGTGATGCGAGATGGAAATTATAATGAAAAATGATAATGAAAATGATAATCAAAAATTAGTAGGTATCTACAGTTACTAATTGCCAACATTTTCACACTAGCTGCAACATTATTTGGAATTTAACAAAAGTGGCAAGCGCAAGCTAGTGTGCAGATAAAGCTAAGCATCAATATTTTAAATTGTATGAACGAAATGTATGGATGATGCAACCATGACTGGCAATTTTGTGAGGCGCCATCTTGTGTGTCGCCGAGCGAGCAAGCTATGAGAGGCGCTCTGCGACACGGTAAATAGTTGTTAAAACTAAGTATAAGCACTATGCTATTACGAAAAGAAGGGAAATAAATTACATATGTTCCTACAAGCACTATAAAACTAATCTACAGCTAAATTAGCAAATACCTAGTTGAAATATCTGTTTGCAACTTACCCAAAAAGTGTGGGGAGACGAGAACACAAACGTGATAGTAAACCACGGCTTTCTTTAAAAAAGAAAATTAATAAGATTGACTCGCGGCCGTTAGAGACGGCGAGGCGGCGACTGGCGATTCAAACAAGGAGAAGCGCACGCGCAGGCTCACCGATGGACCGGAGGCAAATGGCGCGGGCAGCGGTCGAGAGAGGGGACGCGCTGTCCGGCTCCACGTAATAAGTGGTTTTAGAGATGCGCAGTCGAGAAATGCGTAAACCCTTTTAGTTTGAGCTTGATTAGTTTTAGTGCCTATATCAGAAGTTATTTAACAGGTTTTATCCAACTTATTTAAATAAAATGTTGTTATAAAATAATAACGTTACAAAGGGTTTGTCTATCTGTCTGTCTGTCTGTCACAGGGCTGTATCTCATGGACCGTGACAGCGAGATGGTTGAAATTTTCACAGATGATGTATTTTCGTTGGCGCTATAACAACAAATACTAAAAACGGAATACAAGAAATATTTAAAGCTACATTATATAAGAAACATGATTTTTTGCGCGTTTTTTGCTCGATATTAATAACGGCAACAGGTAAACGCTTGAAAAATTCACAGATTATTCAGTTGTATATTCACTTCAAAAATAAATAATTAAATATAAATAAAAATATATATTTAGTCTCCCATACAACAAACTTCATCGTTTTTGCCGATTTTTTCTGGATCTTTGTATCAAGTGTTGTATAGATAATGGAACCCTTTGTGCGCGAGTCCGACTCGCACTTGGCTGGTTTTTATCATTATTTTAATGGCGCTTATGTAATATTTATTTTTGAAAAGTTATTAAGAGATGGGCTGAACCGTCTCACATGAAAAAGTAGAACACGGCTCTAAGTGTGGTCGTATAGTGACGCTCACCGTCCGCGCGACCTATAAGCCATATTGCAATCGGCGCAGGCGCAGCGTTTTAGTACGTAACGATCCGAGACACTCGAGGCTCGCGGCTTACCGTGGCACTGTAACGACTTTTGTATTCAAAACGAAGATATCGATCTGTTCACCGATAGCATTTACCGACAGTAAAGTAATAATTTTTTCACTCCATCTGCTCGAAATGATTTTGATGCCCAAATTTAGGACCCAAAACACGCTATTGTTGTTCAAGCTAAGATGCATCAAAGTAAGTAGACTCAAAATTGGGTTTTGAATCTATTTACCTTTAGGTACCTTTAAGTAAATAGACTCAAAATCCAATTTTGAATTTATATACTAATGCACTCATTTACTAAGAAGTCGGACTTCTCTTTCACTCTTGAGGATTCGTCCTATATCTATTTCGCTCCATCCCAAGCAATAAGTTTTAAAACCTAGTTTGGAACTACTTACTGAACTACCAAACTCATTGCTGCAAAGCTTTTAAGTAGGTACCTAATTGTCAAATATTCGCTCGTAGCCCCGGCTGCCTGAGTGATCTTAAACGATCACGAAGGTTAAGCAACACAGGGCGCGTTCAGTGCATGGATGGGTCGCCGTCTATGCCTAACGCTAGTGGCATTTTTCCGAGCGGTTCCGTGCTTCGCAAGGCACGTTAAGCTGTTGGTGCCGGCTGCCGTCGATAGATGGCAGTCGTTGAGCCAAGTCAGAGGCCTTAGGACGGCTTGACAACTTCTGACAGTAGACGAGCCACTAGTCTACAAGCCTCCACCAATCCGGACTTGGCCCCCGTGGTGGAGTATGGCCTATACCTTCCTCAGGGAAGAGACCTGTGCCCCTCGGTGGGGACATAATGGGTTGATGATGATGATGTCAAATATTTGAAATTGGAACGCAACTTTTTTTTTTCGATGCAAAATTCAATAACATTGGCGCGCTTTTTTTTTGTCTATTTTCACTTATTTTCTCGGAAAAATGTCGTCAAGCGATGATGATAGTGTCTTCTTAACACCAAAATATATAAAAAAAACAGGCAACACAAGCAATTCAAAACCTCCTGCCAGAAGTTACATTTGAGTGGTATGTAAGTGTTATCTTTTATTTCATTACTCTCAGATGGTAGTCAACAGCAGAGTGTTCTACACGGGCGCAAACCATTTTTGGTCTTCGTAGTGTTAATCCCTCGCTCCTTCAGCGATTCTTAGTTAATGCAAGAATCGCCTCAGTTCGCTCTGGATTCAATTTCACAACCTCGACGCAAAAATTTTGTTTGCGCTCTTGATGAACAATCTACTATTTCACTTCTCATGCTCTGAAAGTGCTTATTTGTGCAGGGTATAGGCTGCACAAAACGAATTTTGTGCACAAGTGATATGTGGCGAGCACATGTCAACTCTGCGCGCGCACTATAAACTCCAACATTCCTACATCGCGCAAGCAAAATGTTTCACATGACATACCATAAATATAACGTCTGACGAACATCAGTCGGACCGGCCGTCCCCAGGCATACGATCTGCCTGGCGGGAAATTTCCCTTTATAGTGGAAGAGCACGATCACCCGCTCTTCCCTATAGTGGTGACCCTCGACAGAACATTGTCAACCTTCCTTCGCTCTCGCAGCACCCCACATACAACCAGTCTCAAAGCAAGGCCAGCATCCTCTTCCTTCTCACCTCATCAGTTCCACTACAGTCAACGCACCGACTACTGGTACTGATGGTGATCTCCCCCAACCCCTCGGCACGGCAGCCACACAGCAACAGCGCCCGTTGCCAGTGGTACAGCAGCCTTCACCGGTTCCTACCACATGCGCGGTCCCCATGGTACTGTCGCCGGTGAAGTGACTGTTAGCCGCCGAACACCCTCAACCGCTAGTCGACTCACTGACTCAGCGCCTCCTGGCACTTGCAGGCTTTAGAGCACACACTTCGATTCCTATCAGACCTAGCTATGCGTAGCTACGGTCTTGAAGGGGAGTGATGTGGCGAGCACATGTCAACTCTGCGCGCGCACTATAAACTCCAACATTCCTACATCGCGCAAGCAAAATGTTTCACATGACATACCATAAATATAACGTCTGACGAACATCAGTCGGACCGGCCGTCCCCAGGCATACGATCTGCCTGGCGGGAAATTTCCCTTTATAGTGGAAGAGCACGATCACCCGCTCTTCCCTATAGATACATTAACGTATCTACTCATAAATTTATCTGTATTAAGGCAAAGAAAATGAGCCAAACAGCCAAACACAATAAGAAGTTTTTAAATTCAAGTACGGTAGGTTATTTAATTAATTTAAGAAAATTATTATTACAAAATTAATTTAATAGTAGGCTGTTTGCAGCCCGAGCCTTATATCAATGTCGTAAGATTTAAAAAAAATAAAGCGGCGGGAAACAGCTCTTGTTTTTTCGTGCGTTTATTAATTTCTTCAACGCACGGTGTCCCGGCAGACCGCGGGCTGGGCGCGCGCTTGTGGGCGGCGCGCGGCGCGGGGCGGCACGTGCTGCACGCGCTGCGCCCGCGGCGGCCGGCGCGCGCCGCGCTGCTGCTGTTCATGAACCTCGTCAACTGGGCGCTCGCCGGCCTCGGGTACCTATTGTCTTCGTACACTCACTAACTCGCTCGCTCGCTCACTCACTCACTCACTCACTCACTTACTTACTCACTCGCTCACTCATTCTATGGTCTTAAAAGAATGAATGAACCTCGTCAACTAAGCGCTCGCCGTGCTCGGGTAATAGCTTCATTTACTTACTCATTCGGTGAGCGGTGGTAGTCTAGTGGGTAGAACATTGGACTCGGAACGAGAGACCCAGGTTCAATTTCCAGTGCGGGCATGTACCTACGACTGTTTTTCTAAGTTATGTACATTTGTGAAGTTATAGTAGCAATACCACTTGCTAACGGTGAAGTAAAACATCGTAAGGAAGCCTAAGTGTCTGAACTATCCACATACCTCAGCGCTTGAAATCGCCAATCCGCGGCGGGCAAGCGTGGTGACTAAGCCCATACTCTCTCCCTGAGTGAAGGCCTGTGCCCTACAATGGGACGTATACAGGGCGTCCCAAAATTATGGGCCATGAAAGGAAAGTACCTTAAATATCGTAGATAGGGTATTTTGCTGAAATAAGACTATGTTATTTTTAAAAGCTAGTAATTCTGCATTCAAAGATTTTCTAAAAATTACTTGCCTCGTCTGGGAATCGAACCGCCTTAAATGTAAAAAAAAAACACCCCTACTTTTATGATGCCAATCGAAAGAATGGCCAAAAACTAATAACTCTTCTTAAATAACATAGTATTTTAAATGAAAGGAACAGCGTGAAATTAATCATTTTAATCAAATTAAAAACATACATGAAACTGCCGTAGTCAATTAAGTGGGTATTTTTTTTGTAAATTAATTAATTAAATGCTCAAAATGTGATCCCTCTTGTCTTACGCAAATTGCCAATCTTTTAATGAGTCCGCTGCCTGTTGATTTTCTTATCTTTTTATGGTGAATACTCGATATGATATGGCACAATTCTGTTTGTAACTCGCCCACGTTCTCGTATCGCTTTTTGTATAGCATATCTTTCACGTATCTCCAAAAGAAGAAATCTAATGGTGTAAGGTCCGGGGATCTGGCCGGCCATCTAATCGGTTCATTCGTACCAAACATTCATTTAGAAAATCTTAAGAAGCATTATTAGTTTTTGGCCATTCTTTCGATTGACATCATAAAAGTAGGGGTGTTTGTTTTTACATTTAAGTCGGTTCGATTCCCAGACGAAGCAAGTAATTTTTAGAAAATCTGTGAATGCAGAATTACTAAATTTTAAAAATAACAAAGTCTTCTTTCAGCAAAATACCCTATCTACGATATTTAAGGTACTTTCCCTTCATGTCTCATACATAACTTTGGGACGCCCTGTATAGGCTGCTTATGTTTGTACTCATTCTATGCTCTGGAATTAATGAATGATATTTTCGTTCACTCCCTTATTATATGTTCTTGAATGAATGATTTACTCACACATTCTATGTTTTTGAATGAATATATATTTCGTTCATACTTCGGAATAATTTTCTTTCATTCACTCGTTCATTTATACTCATGAACTATACCAGTACTACGCAAACTTACGAACTTGTGACGTCGTATCTTAAGCCCTGTTTGTGTGCCGCGTTTTTGTCAAACATTACAAGAATTGTCATTATTTCTTTATCATATTTTTAGGGTAAGGGACCCTATTACTAAGACTCCGCGGTCCGTCCGTCTGTCTGTCACCAGGGTGTATCTCATGAACCGTCGTAGTTAGACAGTTGACATTTTTTCAAATGATGTATTTCTGTTAACGCTATAACAACTAATACTAAAAACAGAATAAAATAAATATTTAAGGGGGGGCATACAACAAACGTAATTAATAACGGCATCAGGTAGACGCTTAAAATATTCACAGAATATTAAGTTCTGTATTCGTTTCAAAAATAAATAATTAAATTAAAATAAAATAAATATTTATGAGGGGCTCCGATACAACAAACGTGATTTTTGGCCGTTTCTTCTTATGTTGTGTAGATAATGGCACGGAACCCTTCGTGCGCGAGTCCGATGGCCTCTCCAATCCAAAGTTCAATCCAATTCTCCGATCCAATGGCATCAAAACATTTCGCGTTCAGCCTGTACCGACACAGCGAGGACTTCGCGCGCCACCTGCTGCTGGTACTACTGACCAACACGCTGCTGTACTCGCTGGTGTACATCGCGTGCAAGGGGCTGCAGCGCGAGCGGCTCTCCCCACGGTGTGTTGCCTTGCTGGTGCTGGCCATGGTCTGCTGGGCCGCGGCTGGCGCCTTCTTCTTGGACGGGAAGAGTAAATGGCGGGTGAGTGACTCCGCCTTCATTTCACTTTCTTTTACTTCGTAAGAGTACAGATTAGATTAGATTGGAACACTATAACAAAATACATAAAAAGGCATTACAGTAGTACAGAAAATATTTTTTCTTTGTAAGTATATATGGAAGAGGCCTTTGCCCAGCAGTGGGACACAAACGAGGCTACGTAAAAAAAAAAAAGTATATAGTCGTACTTCCTACTAATATTATAAGTTGTATGGAATCAGGCGTTACTTTGCGGAAATCCATAATAGCATTAAAATGTGAAAATTACTTTGCTAAATTCCGCCAAAAGTCCCACAAGCACCATGCGGTTAGTTAATGCACCGCCCTCCCTCCCACTTTCTCAAGCAGAAGCGAGACACAAACACACCACCACCGACACCAATATGCTTGACAAAATGCGTTGCGACGCGTTTCGCCTTTAGAGGCACGATACATCATCAGGCTCCGGTGGTCGACTGACAAAAGTAATTTATCAAAGTAATTTTCACATTTTAATAATAATTATTCTTCTTCTTTCATTTTGTACTGCGATTTATTGAATTTCTGTTAATGTAATCTTTGTGTACAATAAAGAATATTCTATCTATCTAAGTGCCATCTCCTATCGGAGGTCGGCGGTCATTATGGCGACTTGGGCTCGTGATGTGCGGCGCGGAACAACTCGGTGGTGCGTGATTGAGTAACAAACATCCAAACATCTTCACAAACTTTCGCATTTATAATGTTAGTAGGATAGTAGCAATACCACTCGCTAACGAAAATTGACTGTCTGAGTTCACATACCTCGGCGCTTGAAATTGCCAATCCGCTTTGGGCACGCGTGGTGATGAAGCCCATACTCTCTCTCTCTCTCTCTCTCTCTCTCTCTCTCTCTCTCTCTCTGAGAGAAGACCTGTGCCCTGTGCCCCATTATCACAATCGTCATCGTCATTAACGTCGGTCCTTTTCACAATCATCATCGACATTAACATCGGTCCTCTTCACAATCATCATCGACATTAACGTCGGTCCTCTTCACAATCATCATCGTCATTAACATCGGTCCTCTTCACAATCATCATCGTCATTAACATCGGTCCTTTTCACAATCATCATCTCCATTAACATCGGTCCTTTTCACAATCATCACCGTCATTAACATCGGTCCTTTTCACAATCATTATCGTCATTAACATCGGTCCTTTTCACAATAATTATCGTCATTAACATCGATCCTTTTTACAATCATTATCGTCATTAACATCGGTCCTTTTCACAATAATTATCGTCATTAACATCGATCCTTTTTACAATCATTATCGTCATTAACATCGATCCTTTTTACAATCATTATCGTCATTAACATCGATCCTTTTTACAATCATTACCGTCATTAACATCGGTCCTTTTCACAATCATCATCGCATGAATTTGATAGAGAGTCCATACTGTGAGTGCTCGGAGACGGAAATAGATGGCATACCATATCCTTTGGGAGTGTCCATTGTGGGATGAGAGGCGTTACATTATGCTTTCACATAATTATTCCAACTTGAATGGCAGAGTTGGACCTTTTATTATGAGGACCTTGTGGCGAACAAAACAAAATTTGCAGCTTTAAAACAATTCTGCCATCATTACTATTTGCACCATTACGACAGTATATCAAGTTGATTGTAAATAATACCGTGTTTTATAGTGCCTTTTATTTTATAGTGCTTTCATATTTTAAGTTTCTCTTTTTTAGGTAAGGCGTAAGGGACCCTATTACTAAGACACCGCTGTCCGTCCGTCCGTCTGTCTGTCATCAGGGTGTATCTTCAGAACCGTGATAGTTATACAGTTGGAATTTTCACAGATGATGTATTTATGTTGCCGCTATGACAACAAATACTAAAAACAGAATAAAATAAATATTTAATGAGGGCTCCCATACAACTAACGTGATTTCTTTCCCGTTTTTTGCTCGATATTAACAATGGCAACAGGTAGACGCTTTAAATAATCACAGAATATTTAGTTGTATATTATTTTCAAAAATAAATAATTAAACTGAAATAAAATAAATATTTAAGGGGGACTCCCATACAACAAACTTGATTTTTTTGCCATTTTTTCTCGATCTTTGCGTCTAATGTTGTATAGACAATGATACGGAACCATTCGTGCGCGAGTCCGACTCGTACTTGGCCGAATTTTTTGCCATACTGTAGACTGATCTATTATTAATTTGTCATTAAGGTCCTTGTGAGCCATAACGTACATTGGCATTTATAGTTTTGATCTTTTTTTTTTATTGGGAAACTGACAGCTTATCACTAACGCCTGCATTAGGAGTTAAAACGAGGGAAATAAAAAATACTTTGGTCTTTGCCTCTACCTAATGAGATGATTTATACAGCGTCCAGTGGCACCTTCACTCACATTAGATGAGTGAAGGCATCACTCGGACGCTGCTAGCCTGGGACATCGTTTTAGATGGGGTAGGCTCGCCCAGCACCTGTACCATCCTGATGGCTCAGTCGGCCTATCCCACAGGAATAACAAGTCAATACATGCGGAGCCAACAGAGCCGCGAGTTCTCACGAGGTTTTTCCTTCATCGTTAGCGTGTGGTATTGCTACTACAATCATCATCATCATCGTCGGCCATTCGACGCCCACTGCAGGACTTAGGCCTCCCTCGTGGGCTTCCAAGCTTCCCGGTGTCGTGCCGCCCGAATCCAGCGACTTCCCGCCACCGTAACCAGGCCGTCAGACCGTCCGGTGGGGGGCCCGCCACCGTAACCGGGTCGTCAGACCGTCCGGCGGGGGGGTCTGCCCGCGCTGCGTCGTCCGGTCCGCGGTCGCCAGGTCAGAACATTTTCGCCCCGACGGCCGTCAGCTCTCCGAGCTATGTGCCCGGCCACTGCCACTCCGCAAACGTATATAACGATGGCGGCGTCCGCCCGCGCAGGAGACTCCCGCGCAATCCCGCGCGCACAACGCGGCGTGCCTCGCGCTCGGGTACGACACGCACGACCTGTGGCACGCCGCCTCCGCCGCCGCGCTCTACCTCAGCTTCAACCTGCTGCTGCATATCGACGACCCGCTCGGTGACACGCCCAGGCATCTCATTGCGGTCTTCTAGAACTGGATAACGTGACGGACAGACGCTTCACGATGAATAAACAACAATTATGACAAGTGAGAAAGGTAAGACAGTCCGTCGCGTGTGACACGGGACAGGCGAAGCTAAAAACACGTCAGGCTGATAGGAAGCAGAATAGTTACTAAACTGAACTTGAACGATGTAAGACAGTGTTATGAAGAAGAAGAAAGACTTTTATTGGGACAAATTAACACATCACAAGAAAAAAAGGCATAACAAGTAACATAAACAAGTATAAAGGAAAAACAAATCATATAAATACAACATAATGCAAGACAAAGTCGGAGCGTCAGAGTGCATCCTGTGGTGTGTCAAAGTTGCCACAAAAGGTATCTGACTCAGCATTGTGCTAAGGGTGTGAGCTCTCACATAGCATAGGAAGGCAAAGCTAGAGATATATCAAGTAAGCTAGTAGATTAAATACTTTGTTATAAAAAAAACTATATAGAAAAGTTACTAAAGTGGGCTTGGATCGGAGCTTCTAACAAAAGATCTCGCACATCTTAGGAATCATGAACTCAGACAGTGACGATTCGCTTGATAGCATAGAAAGCACGTAGCCTATTTTTAGATACGCATAATCGAATGTCTAGCCTGAAACTCGGGACACAGCGACCAGTGGGACGCCGCCTCCGCCGCCGCGCTCTATCTCAGCTTCACCCAGCTTTTGCATATCGACGAACCGCTGAGTGACACGCGCAAATATCTTATTGCTGTGTTCTCGGGTTGTCGGGGCGCACTTACCATGCAAAACCATCTGTCAAGGACAGTCGTTTCACACGCTTTTGTATTAACAGGATCTAGGGCCTAAACAGAACGACTGGCGCTACCGTGTGTCTGATACAGTAAAAGTACAATTCAATAGATCTGTGTAAGACAGTCTTATGTCGCCGCACAGGCAAAGCTAGTGATCCGTCAGGTAAGGCAGCAGGAAATGGATAGCATTATTATGTAGAAAACTTACTAAACATCTAAACAGAAAAACTGATGTACCGTGTGTGTGTCTGTGACAGTAAAAGTACAAATTGATCTATGTAAGACAGTCTCATGACACGGGAAAGAAAAAGCTAGGGATCCGTCAGGTAAGAAGTAGAAAAAGTAAATATTTAGAAAAGTTACTAAAGGGAACAGAATGACTAGAAACTAAACAAAACAACTGGCGTGAAGTGTGTCCGTCACGTTGAACGAACGATTGATATTACGTAAGACAGTCTTATGATGACGCAGGAAAGGAAAAGCTCGAAACCCGTCAAGTAAGTTAGTAGGAAGTAGATTAAGTATGTAAAAAAAGTTACGAAGCTCGGAAGGGAGCACTTAACAAAGATCATGCTCATTTTTATCAGTAATTACTGGCGATTGATGGCATAGAAATTGCATACCTTAGTGTGACGCATAGCGTAGTTGTGCATCGCGGAATCTGGCGTTTAGATAGAGAATGTCTTGTCTAAAAGAAACAAGTTAGGCTCCGCGCCTAACACACACAACTAGTGATGACCTACGGAGAATGAGAGATGATAAGAGCTTTTACTTTTAAAAAAAATCGAATTGTCTTTATTGAAATTATTTACAGTAAACTTCGGGCATTGTTCCATCTTATAATAAAAACATCCAAATATAGACTCTCTGTGCCCCATTTCATAGAACTATAATTGAGGCTTTAATAAGGGCTAACTAGCGCCGCCAATGAAAAAAAAATCACATCTCCGTTTGTATCCATTTTTCCAAAAAAGTGAATGACGGAGTTTTCTGTATTAGCGATAGCTATTTTAGAACCTACAACTTAGAACGTAGGGCCAAGAACCTAGTTCACAATTTCATTTGCGCCGAAAACGGCCGTTTTCGCCAAAAACGAAATCGTAGCCTAGATTCTTGAACCTAATTTCTAAGCTGTAGGTTCTAAAAATTGCTGTTACCGACACTGACAATTTTTGTCCTTCACTTTTTTGCAAAAACGGATTGTGAAAGTTGTAAAGTTGTGATTTTTTTCAATTGGCAGCGCTAGACAGCCCTTAACATAACATAACATAAACTCACGCCTGTATACCAGAGGGGTAGGCAGAGACCAGGGACTGCCACTTGCTACGATCCTGACAGATCACTTTCGCTTCCTCAACATTCATTAGTTGTTGCATGCATGCACGCCGGTTTCGGGTACTTTTTATCTTGCCCTTTGTTAATACATCCCCTATTTGGTCGAAGTATGTCCGTCTGGGTCGTCCCTTACCGGCCCTTCCATCCACATTCGCTCGATATATTTGTTTTGTCAATCTTTCTTCCTTCATCCTCTCCACATGTCCAAACCAACCCAACATTCCTTTCTCAATTCTTGTCACTACATGCTCTTTCAGTCCACAACGTTCTCTAATCACACTATTGCGTATCCTGTCATTCAAAGTAACGCCAGACATACTTCTCAAGGACCTCATTTCCACTGCATTAATCCTACTTTCTTGCTTCTTTTGCCATACCCAAGTCTCGCTAGCATACATAAGCATAAGCACTCCATTAAACCTTAGCCCTTATTAAAGCCTTAATGGTTTACTATGACAGTTCGATGTCTATGTCCCACAGGTTAACAAGTAGGAAGACTAATTTACTAATCGGCTTTGCTAACTACATCGAATTATCTTAATAAACTATGATTTGTAGACGATTTCTGAAACGATCGTAGATCGTAAAACGTAGAATGTAAGCTATACAGCTGTGTTGTAAGTACAATATTGTCCTAATCATTATAGTACAATTTAAGTACCCATGTAATTATGTTAAGGCAGCTTTTACTTTTGAAATAAAAAAAATAAGTTAAATGAAATTTTAAGGGTCAAAACACACCAACGCGGTCGCAGTCGCGGTGGCGGTGACCGTCCATACATACGTCATTTACGGCAGTAGTATTTTGTATGGAACGCCACCGCCACCGCGACCGCGTTGGTTGTATTGTCCAGTCTTGCTTGTTTAGTACCTAAGAATTATAATAAGTATTTTTTTTTCTATAAAAAAAATAATTAAGCGTCAGATATTTCGTGTTAAATATATATTTAGATAGATAGATAAATAAATAATTTATTCACATAAGGCACACACACGTATACAAAGCAAAGCAATACAAATCCATTTAAAAGTCACAATATGAAGAAAGAATATAACAAAACAATTGTTATTGTTCCAAAAAAAAAAGCAAAAACACACGATATTAGCCATACACGGTACGGCAGGAGTACAAGAGTGACCAACGTAGGTGTGGCAAATGTGAATGGGCTCCGACTCGGCATGTGCTGAAAGTCCAGGAAGAAGTCCAGCGCTGATATTCTGCCGGTACCCGGTGGAGCGGCATGCAGCGCCAGGAGAGCTGAGGTGAGGTGGTCGAATTGTTATCAGACCGGATTAAATAATGTAATATCACGTTGGACATATTAGAATAAATTTTATTTTTATAAAGTATATTATTAGAAATGGTTTGTATATACATATTCGTGTAAAATGTCCATATAAAGTGTAAAGTCATAGATATTAACTAATTTTATAAATATTAATGATTGAACAAATAAATTTTAAATGAAATTTTCCTTTCGTTCGCGTACGTTAGTAATATGGTGATCTGCCTATTTGTGAATTTCTGTCACTGGCCTTGTGAACTGTTTCTTTTGTTTCTTTTTCGAAGTTTTCCCAACAGGCAAAGTCGTTCGTATTGACCAGTTGAACTGCTAGTTGTCGGATGTTCATCTTAGGCCGACTGGCACCACTTCTTAAAAGTCACGTGTCACACAATTCGCCCTTTAAATCGACTTTTGTCAGAACTTTAGTTCAATGCTGTTTAAGCCACATTTAAAAAAGTGGCGCAAGTCGGCTTTGTAATAATTTAAAAAGTGTACTTACTAAGTTTCTTTACAACGAACTGACAGCTAGGCACTGAACTCATTCTTGTACGATTGCTAAAATGCTAGAATGTACGAGCGAGATAGATGCTACGTGAAAGCGGGGTTCTCCGACATTACCCCTAGTGCTAAGTGCTGTCGGTCGTTATTATTATGATTTTTTAAAACTTTATAGCATAACAAAATGGCTTAACATGAGTCTAAATTATCACTAGATATGGTCTTTTTTGAGCTGTACTGAGTTTTATATAATAAAAAATATACCAAAATGACTATCACTGAATATGTTAGTGACGTCGCTCGTCCAAATTCTATTAATAGGATTTGTATGTAATTTCAAAAATGTCTACTTTTCCGCCAACTATTCGCTCTCGCAGCGCAATAAGTCTCATACAAATCCGTGCGCTCGGAGAAGCCTCGGAGAGCCTTAAGGGGCTTCATACATTAACACTAGAGCGCCACAAATGGAAAAAAATCAAATCCTTTTTTACAAATAGGGTATTTGACAAAATATCAAATGAGTTACTTTTATAACGGAATTTTTAATGAAAATACTTGCTTATGACGTCACATTTCAGAGCACTCTTTTTATGTTTAATCTATTTAAAAATTGTAACAACTAGTAAATGACTAAAAGAGATGCATTTTCCGAGATATTTTGTGATTTTTGTTTTAATCGAGCATATGAAATAATTTATTGTTGATCGTGTCAAATACCGTAGATATTGTTTTGGCAAAAAGTGTGTACCTACAATCTTGTGTCAGGAAACTAAGGCAAACAAACTAGGACTAGATAGCATTTACGCCAAAAACGGCCGTTTAAGGCATAAATCCTATCTAGTCCGAGGTCCGTGGTTCGAGGTCTTCGGTCGTGGATCCTAAAAGTCACTGATTGAGAGATTGTACCGACACTTTGTGCAAACACGATCTGTAAGTTCTGTAACACAAACATATGGTTTGTTCCTCGGTGGCGCATGGCGCTCGTGTTGTGTTACACCCTGCCTGCGTGGTACGACGACGCTAGTCGCGCTTGTTAAATGTCAAAAGTCGCGACTTTCCAATACATTAATTGTCAAATTCTGACATGTAGCGCGACTCGTGCCATCGTACCTACTACCGCGCTGGAGCCCCTAACTCAACACTGTCAACGTCAATAATTATTATTAATTTGGGCCGAGTTTCAGAAAACCAATTCGTCGTTTATTGTAACAATTCGAGGTACATTGCGTGGCAGAATCTAATCTCTGGGTTAATCGACTTTACAACGTACTTACATCAAATTGTGATAGTAAACCATGAATTATAGTTATAACTACAATTCACTGTTTACTATGACAATTTGGTGGTGATCGGAGTAGGTAGAGTGGTAGAGTTTATGTACCTACCTACATGATAGTTCGTGTACGATATCTTAATATGGACATGCCTTTTTCCGGGAAATTCCGGGATTTATATAATTGAACTAGACGTTATTTAGGTTTATGTGTTAAATTGCTTACAGAAAGAAAAAACTAATATTTTGTATTCCTTATTGTAATACAAAACTATCAACAGAATAAAATTAAACAAATTGGTATAAAAATACATCAGGATATTACAGTGGTGTTTGTTTTAATTTCTGGAAAATCAAAAGGTTTAACGAATAATAATTGCTATACAATAAAGCGTCACGAACGACTAACTCCCGAGTTTGTATGAGAATCAAAAAGTAAAGTTGCGAATTGATTTGTTTTTGTGTTAGCTTTTATTTGTGATTTATTTTTTACCAAGCCGTTGGCAACGTACGCGACTTTGTTGGCAAACGGTTAGCTGTCCGGTAAAGTTCCGTTGCTTTGGCAACCTACGCGATTTAGGTCGGCAAACGGTTAGCTGTCCGGTAAAGTTTCTTTGCTTTTCCACAGCAGAGAAGGCATTAAAAAATATATATGCTTGCATCAATAAATATATTAGGAATAAATTTAATTAGAGTTTAAATAATTTTGGAATTCGGAAACCTGGAGGCAAGTACGTAATATTCGCTCCGTATGGCTGTATCCTCTTACAACTAGAATATATATTTTTGAATCTTTATTAATTTAAAAGGGTTTGTGCACAAGTGACCATGTCACCCTCGTCAATTCTATTTTAAAGTTATATACCTACATGACTAATTATATTTATTCCAGCATTGCTCTTAAACCAAACCTAACTCACTTGTACAGCATCCTAGCTCCTTCGGAATTTGGAAGCGCTAAAATGCTGTTACAACCACCCACAGTAGAAAATATCTCGTTATCATAAATTTGTTCCCGTACACTACTATTACGTAGACGTTCCGTAAGCATATGCTGGACATCTTCAACCACCCCGCACACTGAGCATACAACTAGAACCATACTAATTAAAATTAATTATTTTTGAAATTCCGGAGGCATATCCATATTAACATATACATTATACATCAATTTCCCGGAATCACACTACCTACTCCGATCACTGGTTACAACAGGCCCTTGGTCTTCCTACTCTTTAATCTGTGGGTTAATTGGCTATGTTATGGGCATCGAATTGCCATAGGAAACCATGAATTGTAGTTCTGTAGCATCGACTTTAAAACCCAAGGAAAAGCTGAAATTTTTTTCGAAAAGTAAAAGTTTGCTTTATTACTATAGCTCGTGTCTAACACCCTGCACAGAATCTATTGATATGAATGTTACACCACGTCTGATAACTTGCATTTGTTGTAACAGTTGTACTATGCTCATGTAGCTAAGAATTAATGGTGTTTTATAGATTTCCTTAAAACACTCCTGAAACGCAGTTTAAATAGTCTTGCGAAAAGAGATAGACGGATTTAAACTGCATTTGGTGAGTTCTTAAGGTATCGTCTTCTTATAAATAAGGTCGAAAGTAAGTGTTGAATTAGTATTTTTATTACCTAGTGAGACAAAATTGTAGTCAGACCTATTTTTAAGCTTGGACCTACATGTAAGGACCTATGTTTTAAGTGCTTATGACTTTTAGATAGAAATAAATTATATTTTTACTTAGGTATATAGTTTTATTCTACCAACAATCTAGGGGACGTGTCATCTAAATTGATAGTTACTTGTTCAACTGTGAATTAAAAAAACGGTTTTTTTTACGGATTCGCGGAACCCCCGTCACTTTTGTACGGAACCGTCTACTTTACAGATTGAAAGAAAGACACTTATTATAACAACGAGACACATCACAGAAAAATACAAAGAGATAAGCAGGGGCCCCTCTTTCCCACTGGGCACTCTGGGCACGTGCCCAGGGCCCCGCAATTGATAGGGGCCCCGTTAATCCTGCCAGATCACCAAACGATAACTGATACTTATTGAGAAAGTACATACAAAAATTATAAAAAATATATTTTACGTTATATTATTATTGCTTATCTACTTTCTTGGTCTAATCTAACAAAATAGTGTTCGGACAAGGAGCGCCATTATCAATATAATATAAAAACAACAGAGAAAACGCACACAACAATCAAAACAAAAATATAACAAACATAGATGTAGCCTGTGGTGTGTCTCAATTGCCACAGAGTTCAGCTGACTCGGCGTTGTGCTGAGGGGAGGGACCCTCAGCGCTGATCATTGATGGTAGGTAGCTGACTACAAAATATCTAGTGTCGATAAAGCCTGGGAATAAAAACAATCCATCACTCACTGCGACTGCTATTTAATGGATTGCTTTTCGCAGGTGTGTTAGCCAATAGTGATATTCAAAAGTGATGTTAGCCACTGCCAAAAGTACCCGATGTATGTATGCATGTATGAATATTAGCCATTGCAGAGCTACATTGCTGCTTTGAACATCTATGCGCTTAGTAAACTCGGGCCTTTTTCATAGAACTACCTACTATTATGAAAATTCGATGTACATTGCCTAGACCAGTCTTCCTTCCATGTTAATCTGCGGTTTGATCGACTTACCGATTTACATCAAATTGTCATAGTGAACCATGAGCTGTAATTCTATGGAACTGAACTGAGCTGGCTGAACCAGTACCTAGTTTTACTTTAGTCATTGCATTGCCTACCGACCGGCACTGGGTACGGTTATCAGCAGACCAACCTTTACATATTGGTTGCAAAGTCGCCCGAAACGTAACCGAGTAGTTACATAACATACATAAGCAGCACAGGCCTTCTCTCAGGGAGAGAGTATGGGCTTAATCACCGCGCGTGCCCAACGCGTATTGGCGGGTAGAGTGGATGCGTGTAAAGGTTGATGTGTGCTGACAAATGTAGATACTAGTAGATGACGTACGTACATTCGACAGTACATAGATATTTAGTACATTGCAAAGTTTATTAACGCACAGATAAACGAGACGGAAGACTGCTACGTACTGTACATCGAATTATAATAAACTATGAATTGTTTTATGAAACGCGGCCCTGAAGTAGCATGCAATCTCTCGCGTCATCATCATTATTTGTAGGTTAAAAACTTAGGTCTTTGCATCTACGTAATGAGATGATTTATACAGCGTCCAATGGCACCTTCATTCACACGAGATGGGTGAAGGGACCACTCTGACGCTGCAGTGCTTGGGACATTGTTTTAGTTAGATGGAGTAGGTTTATTGGCATAATAATGACCTGTTGTCGACTGTACCTATAAGGGTGAGGACCCACCGGTTGGGAGATGCACTTTTACGTAGTAAGTTCAGATAGTGTAGATAGATAGTTGATAGGCCATCGGGTTTTATTATATAAATCTTATCTCACGTTTTACATCGTTTTTACAGGTGTAATAAAATCTACTCGGAACAACTTTTAATACGCGGAAAACTGCGATGTTGCGAAAAAACTATCAGTTGAATAAAAAGGTTATTCCGAATGCATTTAATACTTTCCGCACGTGAATCATAATAGTTATTTACACAAGGGCCGTAAAATAAAGAAAGGCCGATATCGCAGAAGTTTTAAGGCCCGGCCGCAGGCGAGGGTCATACATAAATATGCGATAGAGGGCTTTCTATTTTACAGTCCGTGTTGTGTACACAATTTATGTCGTCACTTGGCCTCAAAGTGGGTTTTCCCGTACGCATAGCGTGCGGAAAAACTCGCTTGTTAATATCAAGGAAGCAGGTAATTCGAGACACCTATTCTATTTATTTATAAATGTTATTTGTTGTTTCCTATTGGCTGGCTCTAAGTTTATTCAGGAATGCGTCTGCCTTTGGCCTTTATTAGTAGTTTTAAACAGGCCTGTAAGTATCTAGGTAGGTATATAATGGAATTTTTTTACTTTATAAAATACAAACATAACTTTTTCGGAACCCCACCCTCCAAATGACCCGGCTGTGTGTGTTCGGACCCTAATAAAGGGTGTATGTCTGTCGATGGCCCAGTGGCCCAGTTATGGGCGCAAGCGCGGTGGACATTGAATGAGCGCGCCCGGCCAGGGTGGCCCGTATTCCCGGGTGAACCTTATCCGGGTTTTAGAGAAAACGGGCTGGGGAAAATAACGTAGTGTCTCGTTGTTTGCTCTTGAACTCAGCTTGGATCACTTTATTTAGGAACTGAAAATAATTAATGATGTGTGTGGGTTGGTAATTAATTTTAGTTTGGTATTTAGAAACGTGAAAGATGAAGAAAAAAGGTCTGAAGAATGTGGATAGGTAAATGGAAAAGTTTAGCCTGGCAACACCGAATATAGTTTTTTCGCGAAACTAAAAATGGCCGTCACGTAATGTCAAAACTTCGATGAGCGATTTATGTACGACAGTGAAAAAGCGTGTTAATTTCCACGAAATAAGTCGAAACAGTGATTTGCCGACCCAGTGTTGTGGCAAAGTGTTGGTGACGTGTTGTGGTGTAGAAGTTTTGTCCATAATATTCCATGGTTTCCGGAAATAGAGCTCTAAACTCGTCCCTGGGCTGCTAATGCATAGTGAGTATTTTTCATCACATTTATGACCTTTCTGCTTAATATCTACCTTGTGCACGTTCGTCTGACGCTGCAGTGACTCCTTGGCGTGCGTCACACGTCGCTACTGCTGCGTTTCACAACATAAACGCCGTTTTCCTGAGTCAACACTTAGGGTCTTGGCAATATTTTGAGCTCGAAAATCACGAATCTCCCATTTCCTTGCAAATAATAAACAAGTCCGGTCAGCAATCTCACGTAATTAAACGCACAGTTGCAGTTGCACGTCGATTTACGACGTTGATTTACATATTAGGGCTCAGTTTTAGTTGGTCGCGTTATAGGGTTTATGTCAGATTCCCTAAATAGATAATTTTTTGCGGAGCTCTATAAGCGATTCTGCCTCTTCTTATCTTGTTGCAAGTGCGAAAATTATCTGCGAGCCGTTATCAGATGGTACTGATGATCATAAACAACATTTGTTCCTAAAAGTGCAATAATGTTTATAATTTCGTTTAAACCCCATCCGCTTCAATTTTCACTCATTTTTGTGTATCGGTAAGTCATTGTTTGCATTTACCTAACTATACAGAGAAAACTGTATGGAATTTAGCAGGCCTGGCTGAGACCTAAGTATTCTGCACACTGCCTTATGGTTTGGCTATGTAGTAAGGCTGTGAGGTTTGACTATTGTACGTAGTGAATACTCCAGCCAATGAGGTATTAGGTATTTACTACAATATATTAGAAGAGGGAACTTGGTGTCGCAAGATTGCAGAACTTCCCAATGAAAACAAAATCCGTTGAATATTTTTTTTTTTTCAAATAGGTAGTTCATGCATTATTTCAAGATACCTCGTGGCTTTTTTTATTCCCAGCTAGTACTATGGGAATTTTTTTTTCTTGAAATGATCAGTTCATACTTTTTTTTAAATTCAAATTTACGCATTGAATATGTACCAATAAGCGCTGGTTGTAGACTAAATTACTTGCAGTCAATCGGCTGAATCATTTGTGGCCCATTTTTCTGTACCTCGCAATGTTTCTCTTTTGTACAAGGTAATATTGAGACAATGCGAAACCTGAAACCCTTAGAGAGATGTAAGTAATGTCCCTTTCATTCATGTTGGAATAGGTAGTGTGCTTGTAAATAATCAGGAAGACATACAAATCAGATGTTATTGTTGGGTAATTCATGATTAACCTAACAACTGCCCTTGCTAATGGGATGTAGATGTGGTCTATATAAACTTTGACACAGACTTGTGATATGATACGATACGGCAGATGAGTGGTTAAAACCAGTATTTAAATGTTTATTAGAGAAATACCTAAAATTAAGAGAGATGTGAACTGATTGATAGTAGACCATCTAGCCGTGTTTTATAATACTACCTTTTGACTAATCGGCAACAGTTCAATTATTTCTATGTTAAATATAAATTGACATTCAAGAGATGAACTTGAAAATCTAGTTACAGAAGATACCAATAAACCTGGTATCAAATCAGAATTCTAATTCGAAGTTTGTATAGAGCCACAAATATTCCTTTTTTTTTTATTTTTCCTTTTATGAAAACTCACTCAGTGAAGCAGGTCATTGTTATTGTTTACTAACGTGCTTCCTGTTTCCTGCATAGCAAGGTTACAGGCTTGATTTAGATTATATGGCAGTCTTTGTGATCATTTAATAAGTTGAATTTGTAGTGTGATCTTCAGCCCTCTTTGTTTAGTATGGGCTGTGAAGGTATATTGTGTACTGAAATTTGTAAAGGATTAAATATAGTTTAATACCAGAAACCAGAACCAGATTAAATATAGTTTAATTTGGAAATTATTCTTGTACTGGACAAATGTTTGCATCAAGGTAATTTGTTATTGTTTTATTTTTTGTTATGGTTCTCTTAGTAGACTGATACCATATGGTATCTTGAAATGTTAAGTGGTAAAGAGAACTTTTCACAAACATGTGTTAAAAATATAAAATCATAACTGTTGGCGACAGACATCTTCTTATTGTTTAGTTCATCTTCCTAGATATTGTCTTTTTTTAGGTTCTCTGCCTTTTTGCAGAAACATTTTTGGCCGATTTTCATTTGGCAACTAACGTTTCGAAGAATATTATTTTGCGGAATAATCATTTGCCAACTTTTCTTATTATTTTTTTTTATTTCCCAACCTCGCAGTTGCCAACTGTTTGTTTGGTTTGCTTTTTATAATGACATTTTTTCAAAATGCCAACTTTTAAGTAGCGTATGTTTTACTTAGCGTAATATTCATTCAGTTGTTTATTGTATACCAAATGTTGCATTAAGTTTCGTTAAGTAACTTATGTGGGTAAGCGCCACATAACCTAAAGGTTAGGAAAACCTAGTAAAATGGATAGAATTTTCCTAGCACTCGCCGGCCGCTGCCGCGGCACGCTCGCTTCGCTCGCTCGGCTCGTGCGTGTGTTGGTCACAGTTCTAACCTAACCTAACCTATAGGTTTGCAAAAAAAAAAAAATTAACCTAAAGGTTAGGAAAACCTAAGGGAACTGTTTCACAGACGAAACGTTATTCATCTAATAGTTGTTTGGCCTAGTAAAAGATTTGAAAAATAATAAATACCCAAAACGTTTTGTTTCATTATAATAATCAGCTTAACAACAATCCTACCAAATGAAACGTTGCCATACAAAAATTTGTAAATCGTTTGTTGTCAAAGTGAAAAATAGGTGAAATGTTGGTTGGCAAGTGATAATCAGCGTAACAATTTTCTGCGAAAAGGCAGGATCCCCTTTTTTTACTATTGTCAGTTTTTTTTATTTAGTTTGTTTTCTTTCAGTTGAGTGATGTAGTTTTTTGTTCTTACCAATTTGTAATGTCTAAAGTGTCAAATAAATATGTATTTACAGTGTCAAAGTTTTATTCTTGAATTTATTTAAAAGAAAAGTAGTGGCACCTATTCGGTGCCTAATAATAACATTGAATGAACTGTCGCCAACTTCTTTTGTACTCTTATTAATCAGACAGTTATTTGGACAGCTACAGCTGCTGTAGCTATGGAAGAAAATTTTATTGGGATGGTCCTTCGCTAGGTTCGGTTGACATTAGGCTGCCATATTATATCCATGATCATCAGCTGTGAATCCTCGGTCACTATTTTAGCTAGAAAAGTGTACTAGTTAGGTTAGGTTTTTAGAAAAGTGTAGTTTGATTGAATTAAACAGTTCTACTATCATTTAATATTTGGCCTTGATGTTTCGTTTGTAAATTTAAATAACTGTCAATTGCATTTATGGGTCAACAATAATTTGTAACCAATTGCATGAATACAATGAATCTCTCCTCCACCCCCCTGGGCTTGGCGCGGGATTAATACTGCTCACCTGCTCAGAGCCTTAATAATTAGGCCTTTCCCGTAATAATTATTATGCTCACCAAATCCTGTTTGCTATTTGCGATAGCAATTAGTATGGGCTTTGACAGTAAGACGATCGGAATCGCTGATCTTACTTTAATAGTTCGAAAAACGTTTGTATAACTTCCATTGACCTTTGGGTTGTTGTTACAATAATCACAACCATTGGCTACAAATACTGGCTACAGCGTCGAGACGTGTCGGTTGCAGATGTGATGGTGGTGTGATGTGGGCCTGGGGCGCGTGGGGCGGCGCGGGGTGCGGGGCGCTGCTGCTGGCGCTGCTGCTGGCTCGCCGCTGCCGCGCGCGGGACTCGCCCGCGCTCTATCCATTGCAGGTAACACTCCAGCGCAGCTTAGCAGCTGCACTCTAGCTGCTAAAGTGTACCCGTGGGTTTCGAACCTGGAGGTGATAACACTACCGGGGTAAAATTGTTAATCTACAGGGTTAACATAGGCTGTCAAAATTGGTAAAGGACAGATCGGCGCACCGTGGAGTTCGCGCACGCCAATATTCACTTGGCGCGCATCTGTCATTATCTGCTGGTATACTCTAGGTACACTCAAATAGCTGCTGGTATAATCTTAGCAGCTGTTACTTCACAGCTGGATAGAGCCCTATCTAAGGCGGCCGGCGGCTCCTCAAGGAACAATCCCCATACAATTGTAGTTTGGTTTTTAGGGTTCCGTACCCAAAGGGTAAGGGGCCCAATTACTAAGACTGCTGTCCGTCCGTCCGTTCGTCTGTCTGTCACCGGGCTGTATCTCATGAACGGTGTTAGTTAGACCGTTGAAATTTTCACAGATGTATTTCTGTGGCCGCTATAAGAACAGATACTACTAAAACCAGAATAAAAAAAATATTTGAGGGGAGCTCCCATACAACAAACGTGATTTTTCTATCGTTTTGTGCTCGATAATAATAACGGCAACAGGTAAACGCTTGAAATATTCAAATGTCGGAACCCTTCGTCCGCGAGTCCGACTCGCACTTGGCCGATTTTTATTTTCAAAGGACACGCTGGATCGCAATGACACTACCAAAACGTTTAGATGACACAAATCACGGTTTGATCGTGCTTTGGAATTGGAAATAAACTTATCAAAAAGAAATTATAACCTTGTGAGTAGTTTCTATTAAAAGTCTTTGAGACTATAATTTCTTTGTTATTCTCAGTTATACGCACGATCAAACCTTGATTGGTGTCCTCTAAACATATTGGTAAAGTGTCACTGAGATCCGGCATGTCGTTTTTGAACAAAAACCAATCTACGTTTGTATGGGAATTGCTTCTTGAAGGGTTGCCTTAAGCGATGATTATTTCAGTATTAAGTTTTTCTTCATAATTAAATTACTGCTGCGGGACAAAGCCCTAAGACACGCCGTAAATCGCATTCGTATCGCATCCCTGACGAGTGCGCCCCTTATCTCGTATAGGTGCGCGTGTGCGCGGCCGGCGCGTGCCTGTGGCGGCCCGGGCGCGGCGTTCGCGCACGCATGCCGCGCCCCTTCCCCCTGCCGCGCCCGTTGGCGCACCTCGCGCTGCCGGGCGCCCCCGCCCCGCCGCCCGCCGCGCCCCGCACGCCCAATCTCAGGTGACCATCTCATTATCATTTGTGATGGGCATTTATTTTTTTATAAATAACGGTAAGATTCGTCCGTCTCGATATTAGATATGTAAAAAATATTTATTACAGTTTTTTTTTGTTTTTACTAAACATAACCTTTTCTAGGTTTGCACAGATTAGGATTCTTTTCAGTTTTGTTGGTTTCGATGACGTACTTCCGGTTACGAAGACTCGGGATTCTTTTTTCTCGCTTTAATAATTAATTAACGCCGCGTAAATCGAAATATTCAGCCCAGGCCCTCAAATTTACCTAATTTTTCGAAAAATAAAAACAGAACTTTTTTTAAGGTAACAATTTGTAACTTAAATTTAAATAAATAAAATTAAACTAATTCGATGTCACCGGACATCGAATTCGTGAGCTAAATTTTTTGTGAGCATTCTGACCATGAGGTGGTCTGACGACCTGGTAACGGTGGCGGGGAGTCGCTGGATGCGGGCGGCACAACACCGGGAAGCTTGGTAAACCATGAAGGAGGCCTATGTCCTGCAGTGGGCGTCAAATGGCTGATGATGATGTTGATGATGATGAAATAAATAAATAAAATAAAATTTATTTGTAGGCAAACATGGTACAATGATTTCTTGGAAGATTACAATTCAGTGGTTCACACATGTCTGCGCCAGACTCTGGCGTACAAATGTCGGTAGGTGGCGTACAATTTGGTTTTTGTCCAGACACAATAATCGCACAAGGATTCGCGGAACCCCATTGACATTTCCACGGAACCCTTTGGTTCCGCGGAACCTACTTTGGGACTCGGTGTCCTAACAGGATGTGCTTTCCGCAGCGCCACGCGTTCCCCGTCGCTCGAGAAAGATGAGCGGGACATATCGCCGCCCGCGGGACTCGCGCCGCGCCCGGAGGAGCGAGAGGTGAGACGCGGGTTAGCGGAGAGGGAGTGAGAGGTGGCACAGACTGGCGTAGAAGGAGCGAGAGGCAGTACAGACTGGCGTATAAGGAGCGAAAGGCGGATTAGACTGGCGTATAGGGAGTGAGAGGTGGTACAGACTGGCGTATAGGGAGCGAGAGGCGGTACAGACTGGCGTATAGGGGTGCAAGGTGTGATACGGGCTGGCGTAGAGAGAGCGAGAGGTGTGATACGAGCTAGCTTAGAAGAGCGAGAGGTGGTACACACTAGCGTATAGGGAGCGAGAGGTGTGATACAGGCTAGCGTATTGGGGGCGTAAGGTGTGATGCGAGCTAGCGTAAAAAGAGCGAGAGGTGCCTTTCGGCCGCTACCGCAACTGAGTTTCGTAACCAGGTGCGAAAGAAGAATGAAAACTCCTTGTTCGCAACCAGTTGCGAAAGAATACCTTTTATTCTTCTTTCGCAACTTGGTTTCGAAAAAGGACTTTGCAAATATGTGGTTGAGAAAAAAGAAAAGCGTAGTCCTAATTCGCAACCAATATCAGTAATATTACATGTTAAATGGCTCTACTTATTAGTTACAAGTGGATTTACTAAGATTTTTTTAAGTTTAAGTGTGGAACACCAATACTACGAGTAGCTTAGCACAATCAAGAAAAACAATCAAATAATAATGAGACTTTATTTTTATATTATCAATCTTAGACGCAGGCCGGCAGGCCTTAGTGGATTAATAATAAGCGTCGGTCATGGTATCGAACTACCATATTACATATGGGCAAATTATTTCGATACAATGACCGACACTTATTATTCCGCTCTTCAACTCTTCTATTGCCGAGGTTATTTCTTTATCAATTTCCTCGTACTCTTTGTTTTTCTTCTTGCTAACTTTTCTGAGGTCAAAGGACGTAGACTCAGTCTCCAAAACGTGAAGCAAATGAGCCAGAGTGGGATTTTTGCGGCCAACGTATTTATTAATTTTTGCATGCCAACCTTCTATATCGACGGTTAAAAGGTAATAGGGGATAAGCGACATTTTGGCCTAAAATGAGTTTTGAATGCCATCTTACTTAAAAAAAAATTCTGCGTCGAATGCGCTTACTCTCACGGCTCTACAATGACTTTATTGTCGCTTGATCCCAAGCAAAAAACTGCGTTTTTAAAGGTCGTTTTGGTGTAACCTACCGAGTTTTAGGCTTTTTTTTACTTAAAAGCGCTTGTACCCCTGTAAAAATGGCATAATTTTTGGCCTCTAGTCGGTAAGGTATTTTTACTTCCTACTGGTGTAGAGCTTCTGGGCGCTTACGGTTCTTTACCATAAGTACCTATTTTGAAAGTTGGAACTAATGTCTCTTTACCTTTGTCGTCAAAAAAATTAAGCATCGGTTATATCTTACTACCATTTACAAGTTTACAATACAGCTGTCGCTTATAGGCAACTACTAAAACCTAATTAATATTGAACTGTCGGTTATACCCTACTACCATTAACAAGTTTACCATACAGTGGTCGCTTATACGCAATTACTAAAACCTAGCTAATATTTAACTCTCGGTTATTCCCTACTACCATTTACAAATATAATACAACTCTGTTACTTATGCCGTATTACTTTACAACGACAATTTATTAATTGTAGCGTATGCCATTTTGTATTACCTATTCAGGTCTTTATTGTACTCAGTTACCTGTTTAGCGAGTCGCTTATCCCAAAATCTGTCGGCCGCGAAGTCACTGCTTTATTTTAATGTGGTACCTACCTACCACATTTTGAGATCGATTATTGTATTTTTTAAGAAATATTATAATTATTATTAAATTTCAAAATAAAATTTCGTCATTGTTAGTAGCTTAATTAGTTGTAAGTAAAAGTAAAAAAATATTCAAAATTATTTAAGGCCGGCTGTCATAAAGCTAAATCCATACTAATATTATAAACGGGAAAGTTTGTATGTATGGATCCAGATTAAATTTTGCACAGAGATAAATTATAGTCTGGATTAGCACATAGGCTATTTTTTATCCCGGAAAAATACACATAAAAATTACCACGCGAACAAAGTTGCGGAAAACAGCCAGTGCGATCATAAAAAGAATAAAATATTACAATCACCAAATAAAATTAAGACAACTTGGACAATAATAAATAGAGAAACCGGTAAGAGATATTTTGCTTAATATAGGTGACAAAATAATAACGACAAATGAAGACATCCAACACGATCCAACCAATTCTAGATCCGTCTCAGTACTACCAGTATTAAGTAAAATATTTGAGAAGATCATCTTCATCATTAAGAATACGGTCACTCCATTACCTTCCGTGGATGTTGTAGAAGGCGACTAAGGAATTAAATTACCAGGAGACGGGCAGCAGCGTCTTTTTATTCCAACCGCATACTGCGATCGCCAACCCGCCTGCCAGGCGTGGCGATTATAGCAAAACCCCTCATGGTTATGTTTGAAGCTTGAAAAACCATGAGGGAGGCCTATGTTCTGCAGTGGGCGTCAAGTGGCTGATGATGATGATGATCTTAGATCAATTACTTACGCATTTCAATAGTTACCAACTCCTTCATAGTCAGCATATAGACAGACTCCGGAGTCATGTTACTTAAGCATATTTTCAGCAAGTAGGAGGATCACAAGGATGCTGTAGGCATATTTTGTGATTTATCAAAAACATTTGATTGTGTAGACCACAAAACGCTACTCTTAAAGTTAAACAATTACGGAATAAAGGGTGTAGGTTTAAATCTTTTAAGATCGTATTTAGCAGGAAGGGTTCAAAAAGCACACGTAAATCGTATTAAATCCTCGGGTTCACTTGTTAAAATAAGAGTCCCACAGTGATCTATCTTAGGGGAGTTCCTTTTCCTAGTCTACGTAAGTGATTTACCGTTTATGGTACAAAAAATGTCTAAAATTTTTGAAATAAGGAGACAAGAAAATAATCTTGACGATGCAAATAATGCTCTCTCGCAAGTTCTAAATGGTTCACAACAAATAATCTGCTGCTAAATTCCAAAAAGACAAAATTTATAAAGTTTACCTTACCTAACGTAAGATTATTTGAGAACAACATAGTAATTGTAAATGATAAACTAGAATTTGTAGAGGATACTGTATTTCTGCGCATCATAATCGATGCAAAACTACAATGGGGTCCACATCGCTCTGCAGCATATGCAGTGAAAAGAATTAGGGAACTCACTGACGTTGCAACTGCTAGGCTTGTTTATTTTAGTTACTTCCATAGTATTATGACCTACGGTATCCTACTATGGGACCGGGCAGCAGACATTGAGACTATCTTCATCTTGCAGAAGAGAGCCATCTGATTTATTTACAAGTTAGGTAGTAGGGATTCGCTAAGAGATTTAACTTAAAGAAACCAATATCTTAACAGTTGCATGTCAATATATTTATGAAAATATTATGTACGTTAGAAAAAATATCAAAGACTTCGAAAAATGTTGGCGCCCATCATACTGTTAATGCTGGAACTAAACACAAATTGTCATTTCCATGATTTAGACTTGCAAAAAATTAATACTTAATACTTCTTAACACTCAAAAAAGCTTGCTATAACATCAAGGATTATCTAGAAGACGAAGATGTTTGGCATTAAACAATAATATTTAATACAGGACGATTCAATCATTGTGACTAGTGTTCAACACATTCATGACTAATATTTTAAATTGAAAACTCTGTTAATTGAGTTGAAACGTGTTTTGAAATGAATACATGTGGAGTTTCTATGTTGGTTTCTTCTTTACATAATTTATCGGTTGTGAAACTAACAACTTTAACAATAACAACTCTGTCGTTCAATGAGTGAACATTCTGTTTTTATAATGAATAAAAATATTTGAATTGAATTGAATTGAGTAAATACTACAAAATACTTTTTTTATTGTTTTTTTGAAGGCTTTTATTGTTATGTTAAAGTTTCTAAGTACGTAGTGCTATGTTGTACTAATTATGTTTAGAAAAACTTTTATTTTTAAGGTACCTTTTACAGTATTTTTATAAGTAGTAGTAATTAATACCTAACTTCTCACTTCACACTTGGGTATATTATGTTATTGTCATTAAGTTAAGTTACGACTTTCTTTCTGTTACTACGTAGAGGAGTACATTATGAAAAATACTTTTTTCTTTTATAATTGTGTTTTTTTTATAGAAACAGTGAAAAAAAAACGAATCTAACTTTTAATTTGATCGCTCAATTGACCTTATTAGGTCAGATAATAATTACAAAATCATACCTAATGTACGTAAGTAATCTGGTACGAACTATGATGATGAAACTGACATCCTCTAACGTATGCAGTTACTTAAGTCTCATTTTAAAGGACAATCATGTTGGTTGTGAATCTATTATTTGTAGGACGTGACGTTTAATCCGCATTACTAATCTCCCAGGTAATGTCATGTGTTGGATGTTCTTGTTTTCCTCTTGGCCTAAAAATCTTGATGTGTGGAAGCACCATATTACCTTTTATTCAACTCACTTTCGGTGTCACTAATGTCTGACATCCTCACGATGTTTTTGCTAAGCACCGTTTCTTGTGCTTCATTACCTTTTGTCACAATGGTTTGAATCGTCATATATCCTTCTTTACCTATTTTAATTATTCAACAGGCATGTGACTTATGCTCTATTAACTCTTGGTATACGGAAACCAAATGTAGCTTAGTCTTCTATACTCTTCGTTTTTTTATTTGTAGATGTAACATATGCCGAATTACCTCATATAAAAAATACGTTCAATTGAGTTAAGCGACATATAAAGTACATAAAACAACGTCGAGTGAAAAAAAATAAAATGTTAATTAATGCTCGTATTTTTTTTGAGTTTAGAGCTGTTTCCATCCTTACATTATGATAATAAATAAAAAAGTTATGTCCATTTTTCTGAAATTTCAAACTTTAAATTGCTCTCCTGAACAATTTGGTTTTTGTCGCTTATACCCTATATCCTTTTAACCGTCGATATTATTATTAGTTCTAATAGCTTCATCATGACAGCAACATTCTTTCTTTATTTTATCTTTTGAAACCCATTGCTTCTTAAAGTAGGCATTAAATTTATTTATTTCTATACATACTGGACTCCTTGCCATAACATATCGATATCCTGTATTTATGAAATTTTGCGGTAAGCGAGCTAGTCCTATACATCTAGCGACGTGCCTCTTCTTAGGTCTTGTATTGATATTGAGAGCCTTAGCCTTTTTCCAGAGGCATCGGTTAAAATGATAGTAACATCCACGAAAAACAATTGTTGGGAATACTCTTCTGATGGCATGAATAGCAGCAAGTTCAAAATCCATCGTAATTTTTTTCGGTACCCATGTGGATAATGTGGTCTTTATCAAGTTGAACAGTATTTCGTAACTTTTCATTTTCTTATCGCACATCAGACAAAATAATAGTGGCGTTACACACTTGTTTTGTTCATTATACCCATGTATAGTATATAATTGTTTAAATCCTTTTGGACAACTTTTAAATGTGCCGTCGGCAAAAAAATGATGATACTTTCTAATTTGCTCTCTATTTTCTTTGCTACAAAACACAATTATTCTTTGGGAATCATCGTCATAATCCGCCAATAAAAACTCAGTATACTTTGCAGGTACAACAACGTCGCTTGGGTTTACAAACCGTACTTTAGGAGCACCTAATATTTTGTTACGTTCGTTATAGAGTCCAGTTTTCACACTACTGTATTTTGGTACTTCTTCTAGAAGTTGGATACCGCTATCGTTTATTTGCTTGACCACTTTGTCATATTGGTGTTGTATTGATTGAAAATTACAGCTGCTTATCTGTTTCAGTTGATCGAATTCTTTTAGTACTATGTTTTTGGCATGGCTGGCCGTACAGTTTGCATCATGTTCTTTAATTTTTTTAATCTCATTTCGCTGATTCAATGTTAAGTTCCCTTTGCAAATCGTTTCATTACAACACTTCCAAAATGAGTCCCCGTTTACATAAATTTTCTTACGGTGGAACCGGTGCCCGTCGTATAGGAGTTTTGTTCCTCCTCGTTTAGTTGATATAAAATCTAATTTGCTTGAGGTCGGAAAAATATTAGATGAAGACATTATTACATTTAAATGATGCACAGCACAACAGTGATGCACAACATAAATTATAAGTCATTATGGCAGAATTGTCAAGATTAGATAACAACCATTCATTTCAACTAGTACTAAGTACCTACGCACTCGAAAAAGTATGAGGTTGCGAATAAAGAACAGAAAATCCTGCACCGCTACTGGTTGCGAAAAACAAATGCATTATGCCTATAGTTGCGAACGAAGAATAAAAGGTATTCTTTCGCAACTGGTTGCGAACAAGGAGTTTTCATTCTTCTTTCGCACCTGGTTACGAAACTCAGTTGCGGTAGCGGCCGAAAGGGAGAGGTGGTACACACTAACGTATAGAGAGCAAGACATGAAATACGGGCTAGCGTAGAGGGAGCGAGAGGTGAGATCCTTGCTGGCGCATAGGGAGTGAGACATGTGATACCGGCAAGCGTATGGAGCAAGAGGCGAGAACTACAGTAAAGGTTTTTGTTTGAAAGCGAAAAGTATTTGCGGTCTTCAGTGAACGCTGAATTATTTTAATTAACGTTACATTGCCTTGTTCCAGGTGCAAGCGTCCCCACGGGCCTTTGACGCGTCCCGCTTCGACTTCCCCGCTCCCCCCACCGCCTCTCCCCGCTACTTCACCCCTCCGGAGACAGGCTCCCCCTCCCCGCGCTCCCCCCGCTCCGTCTACTACGACACCGTGCGATCCCCCAAGTTCTTCGCCGAGGGGGGGGCGGCCCCCCCGTCCCCACGTCCGCCCCCCCTCCAGCGCAACCGCCGCGTTGGTTCCCCCCGCTCTCCTAAAACGCCCCGGAGTCCCCGACAGTACAATAAAGAGAATTATTTTACTTTTGAACCCTCACCTAATTCGCGCCCCTCTTTGTATAGGGGAAGGAACTCCATAGAAAAGGAGAGGTTCACCCCCCCTGTCGATAAAGAGGTGAAAAAGTACAGGCGACACAACAGCTGTGAGGCTAACTACAAAAACTTTGAGAATGCTACCAAAACTGATAACAATAACAGAGATATTGAATCAGAACTAAACAAGAACGTCCAAATGGATACTCACGATCAGGACGTGGTCGATTGCTGCGCTAAACTTACCTCTGTGCACATAGAAACAGAGGTCGACAGCGAGAAGCAGGAACTTCTGCCCCCAAACTCCGCCCAAGCTAGGCGACAGCGTTTAAAATCTATCTCTCTGGACTCCGACAACGCTAGACTCATAGAGCAAAATCTGGGGCTGCCTATCGCTAAACAAATGAAAGACCAAATGAACGAAGCCTACAAACAAGACACATCGGCATCCTGCGAAAGTGTGGACAGATCGCAGAAGTCCCCAGACCGACCTGTCTTTAAATTCGACAAGGAAAAACGTATAGAGGAGGGTCAGAAATCCCCCGATTTAAAACAGAAGAAGTCACTACGTCAGAGCTCGGACACTCAGTCCTTTATAGACATGCCCAGGTTCTCGCCAAAGGAGTTTGAGATTACTGTAACTTCTGAAGACGGAGCCACGTCGTTAGCCGATGTCCAATGCAAGAAAAAGGGCAGCAAAAATCTCAGGAACCTCACTATAGATTTAACTAAACGGGACAGTGATCTCGAAAAGGAGTTACTCGAGTTCGAAAAACTATACACGGATTCCGAAGAGAAAAAAGTGAAAACGCCAACTTTGAAAGTGAAAGCCACGAGTCTGGACTCCTCCGAAACGGTTAATCTCTCACTTCCGCAAAAGAAAACGCTGGATGTACCGCAGAACTCTATCTCAGTACCCAACACGCCTAAGCGTCAGTTGAAAAAGTTCCTAGTGCAGAAGAGTACGGGCAAAATCGGGCTTTCAAGTCAAACACCCGACCAAAGGCGCTTGTACATGAAAGTTCAAGACTCCGGGATATATTTAAAGGAAAACCACGCGTCGCTAATGTTGTACCAACCTGGCAGGAACCGTGGAAAGCGATCCTTTGACGAAAATACGGACAACGTTGAGCCCGAAATTAACATATCCGGTGCCGATAACCGCATGCTCTTAGAACCCGGACAGTCGTTGGGCTCAAATTTGCTTAACTACAAGAGCTCGCTCAGCGTCTCAAGCACGAACTTAAAAACACTCCCCGAAGGCGTCCCGTCAGACAACTTTGACGACGATAAGGTCTGTAAAATACTTTACCCCCGAAATTTTAATCAGAGTCTCATGCTAAGCTTAGACCGTTCCTACAGCGTTCAGGGCTCCAACTGTTCTTTGTCCAGTGCAGGAAATGTGGCCGCCGTAAGGCAAAGCGCGTCCAATTTCAGTCTTAACACAGACAACAGACAGAAAAAATTGTCTCTTGAAAGACGCGATTCAAACGCCACTATGAAGGCCCCGGAACACTTGACTCCCACGACTAGAGTAATCTGCTCCTCAAATACAAGTCTCAGTGGAGATTCATCCGGGCAGAGTAAAACCTGTCTCACGTTAAATATTTTATCAAGTAACACGCTCAGTCACCACTCCAGTAATAGCAGCTTAAACAAGGAACCGAAGCCAGTACCAAAAAAGGGTTTACTGGAACGACGAAGCTCCAATACAAGTTTGACTCTGAACATCAACTCGTCGAATCCCTCCATAAACGGGAATAGAGGTCTAAGCATATCAAATTACAACCTGAACGGGTCAACCTGTAACTTGAGTCAGTACAACAGTAACCAAAGCATCGATAACGCTACAACTGAGCACAAAAAGGGTATCCTAGAACGCAGGAGCTCCAACACTTCGCTAACGCTAAATATCCTACAAGAACCGAGAGATATTGAAATAGACGAGACGGCTTTGGAGACCACGCTAAAAGAAAGTAAGAACAACCACCGAAAATCTCTTAGCACAGAGAATTTGATACCGAAATCCTACAAATATCGAACCAGGGCCGGACCCAACGAACCGAAATGCTCCTTTGGTTCGCACGATAACTTATGGTCGAACACTTACGAGCCGGAATCACAAAACTTGACTTACGTGTGCGGAGATCAGGAGAACGAACTAATATACGCGTTCGGGTCTTCAGAACCTCAACAAGGCTTCACCAGGAACATAACCACTAAGCCGCTATCACCCCAAAGCACATCGGAAGACTTCCGACTTTACCTTGCCAACATGCAGCATTTGCAAAACGCGTCCAGCGTCCTCTCCCGGAAACAACTGAAAGATTTGAACGACGTGTTCCAGAACGGATACTCCAAGGTCAAATGCTATAGCCCCGTCGAAGGTCAGCGCTGCTGCAGTGGCCGGGTCAGCACTGACCTCAGCAAGGAAAATCCTCAAATGGAAATCCCCGACCCTGACCTGTCCCAACCGTGCTCTGAATACCAGAAGATGCTACTGAGGAGTCTCCACCAGGAATTTTGGGACATGCCGACCAATTTTCAGGAGAAGCCGATAGTATCGGGGTCGAACGCAAAGAATCGATACAAGACGATACTGCCTAATGAACATTCGCGATTTCAGCTCAAAGCTGAGGGGCCGGAAGGATACATTAATGCCAGTTTTATCAAGGTGAGCGTGGGTTTTAAAAAAGCTATGTAATAAGGCTATAGTGTTATTGCTTTAGCAAACTCTATTAGACAAGCAATTTTTGAAACTTAACTTTATGAAAAAAGGCCTCCTAAAACTTAAACAAAACGATAGCAAAAAACATAAAAAAGACAATTTTAACAAAAAAAAGCGAGAATGTACCATATCTTACCATGTATGTTTGTTTATTTGCCAATATTATTCTACTACAACCACCAATTATTTTGGTCAGCATAATAAATAAATGAGCAAAAACTTGTGGTCAACAGTTTGGAATATTCTGCAGATAAATTTGGAATTTTCTGTTGATCAATTTCGAATTGTCTGCTGATCAATTTGAAATTTTCTGCAAATAAATTAGGAATTTTCTGCTGATCAAATTGAAATTTTCTGCTAGTCAATTTGATTAATTTGCTGCAATTTTTTTCTTGGGATGGTTTATTTGTCACCCTGTTACAAACTACAACAGAAATCGTCGCTAAACAAAGTATCCATAATTCCTTCCAGGGCTACGAATATACTCGCAATAGCTACATCGCCACTCAGGGGCCCCTGCAGAACACCATGTATGATTTCTGGCTCATGGTACGTCAGAACATCGGCTCCACAGACCCTGTGTGCCCGGGCCCCTCCCAAGGGGGCCCGGGGCCCTCCCACGGGGCTCCGGCCTCGCCCTGCAGGGTTCAAAAGATCGTCATGCTCACAAACTTCATCGAGAACAACCGACATAAGTGCGAGAGGTACTTCCCCGAAGAGCTGAACCAAGAAATGACTATTGCCAACCCGGAAAGCAACGAGGAATCTGAGAGATTCACCATAAAAAACCTCGGCGTGATAAACAAAGATGGCTACACGATACGCAAATTAGACGTGCGATACATACAAGATGGAGTCAGTGTTTGTGTATACCACTATTGGTTCCATAACTGGGCGGACCACAAGTGCCCCAAGGATGTGAACGCTCTTCTGAACTTAAGTCTTGACGTGCTCACCGCGACAGAATACGACTTTGATAGGACAATAAGTGAAGTGACAAGTGATTGTACGTGCGTCCTGCCTGAAGCTAAGTTCGTTTTTCCACCACTAGAGGGCCCCGGGTCCCCTTGTGAGATACCGGCCTCCTCTATACCGGATATGTGTGTTGAAGGGACGTTTCCAGCCACCATAGTGCACTGCTCAGCTGGTATCGGACGTACAGGGTGTCTCATCGCTATTTTGAACGGTATGAGGCAGCTGAGAATGGAACAAAAGGTTGATGTGTTGGGTATTGTTTGTAACATGCGGTTGAACCGAGGCGGTATGGTGCAGAACTCTGAACAGTATGAACTTATACATAAAGTGTTGTGTCTTTTCGAGCAAGTCTGTCTGCCCCAGTTATAGTTGGGTTGAATATAAACTGTCAGTCTAGATTAAGGCGAGGCTTAGACTGCGTTACGTAGTTGCTTCACTGTATAGTAACAATAATTTATTTTCCAGAAACTTAACAGTGTTGATACAATCTAAATTACAACTAGTTTATGAATCAACTTACTATATTCACTCCAGTTGCTATGCTAAGCTTTTTATGTGGCCTCAATACAATTTAATTTTCATACGCAAGTTGACCCAAAATTATAAGGAATGAAATTGTATCTCACATAAAAGTTGAAAACCACAAAAAAAAGTTTTGTTTTGTTATAATGAGCCCGTTCTGTTGCTACACCATATGTTATATTTGAGAAATTATTTTTATTTTGTAATTTGTCCCCAATGTATGACATTGTTAACATTTTCCTCCCAAATTATGTTGTGTACTACGTAACACAGTCCGCGGTTTATGCTTAAAATGAGTTGAATGTTATTGAGTGGATTGATGTCTCAAAATTATATATTTTAGTAACTAAGACCTAAGAGGGCGCCCCACGAGGAGATTCCCATACAAACGTCGTTTGGTTTTTAATTACAAACACTTACTGGAGCTGAAAAAACTTTACCAATATGCTAAGGTTTGATTGTGCTTGGAATTGAGAATAAATACATGAAAAAGAAAATTCCTCCAAAAAAAAAAAAACGAACGATTACAAGCTTTCTCATGGAAACTTTTTATAAAGCTCACATTTCTATTGAATTAGCTTGTTTTCCATTCTAAGCACGATCAAACCTCGACCTGTATCCTCTAAACATATTGGTAAAGTTTCATCGCGATCCAGTATAACATTTGTAATAAAAACTGAATTTGCACGGATATTTACCCGTTTATTTTTTAATTTTACAATTTTCCGACAATCCGTGCAAGTTCAGTTTTTATTACGTGTAGTGCTCGTGTTAACCTTAAAAAATAACATTTGTAAATTAAACCAAACTGTGTTTGTATTGGCACTGTCGCTTGAGGCGGCCCCCCTTAAATGTTTTTGAAACATTTTTTTGTACTATCAATCAATTTCTATTCGCGTTACAACGCGCCGGTGCGGTTTCAATCTAAAATAGTCGTAAAATACTTATGAAGTTAGAGCCTATAATCCAAGTGCAAAAAAGCCCGTTTCCTTGTTATGCCCGTCGGCCGCACGTGGGCGGGCTTTTTTTGCGCTAGAGACTAACGGTCTTATTTATAATAAACACGATTCCTTAAAACGCCGATTAAAATAGTCTGCGGTGGAGTTTTTACAAGGAAAAGTCGTAACCACAGATTAAATAAACGAACCTTAGGAGTGCTTTAGAGGAATCGTGTTTTTATAAATGAGACTGTAACTTTAGTACTGTTTAAGGTTTATTTTAGCTTGTAACGTCGCCGGCCCGTTCTAAAGTGGACAGTCCCTGACTGGCTGCAGCGTCGTCGTGATGTACATATTTAACGCACTTCTCTTTCTAAACAACTAATATGACAGTTAAAGTAAAAGTATGATGTAAATGCCATGTTTTGTGTACAATAGCGGCAGATGTAGTAATATTGGTGTTTTTTTATAGTGTACTTGCCTATAAGCACAAAACAAACAGACAAATCGACCTTGTGTGTATTTAGATTTAGTTTTTAGTGAAGATTTCTTTCAGATTCGTGCACAAAGCATATGTAAGTAAATGGAATTATTAACTCACAGATTTAAATCAACATATTTAACATTGCTGTGAACAGTTTTTTATATTTATATATCTGTTTATCTAACAATAGCTATATACAGGTTGTAGCAAAAATAGATTACGATATTTTCGGGAGTCAAATAATATGTGATGGCAATCAGATATTTTATTTTTTTTCTTATTGGATTGCTTTGTTATGTATTTCTTACTATAATGAATTGATAACGCAGCAAGATCGATAAAACTATCACGCCTGAGCCATTTTTTATTCTTTTTAGTGTGATAAAAAAATGTAAAAATATTTATTTATAATTACACAGTTATTCCGAGCATAGCCCTTTCCCTGGCTCTTTACGTGATCTTGAGCTTTCTTATGAGGCCCATAGTGAGAGACCACGTTTCAGTGCCATAATTCATCACTACGAGATCGAATCAGAAATGACGGGATCCGTAGACGAACGAAAGTCGTCGACATAGCCCAGCGGATTAGTAAGTTGAAGTGGCAGTGGGCGGGGCACATAGCACGCAGAACTGATGGCCGATGGGGCCGAAAAGTTCTCGAATGGAGACCATTTATCGGCAAGCGCAGCGTAGGACGACCAGCCACAAGACATTCAAGTGGCAGGAAGACGCTGGTTTTTTTTTTTTTTTTGGCCGGTCTTTTTGGAAATCCATGGAGGAGGCCTATGTTCACCAGTGGGCTTTTTGTGGCTGAATGATGATGATGATGACACAGTTATTACAGAAGTCGATGCCCGGAATTACAATTTTATGTTTTAATATCTAGGGTTCAATGGCAGCCCCTAAACTAGGCAGAGCCTATATCTTGGGGAGTCTTTATTTTCTTTTTTTTTTTCTTGTGAGTAGCTTTAGCATAACAAAACAATCGGCTTATTCAAAAACGTTATCAACTTACTTCCGGAATCACTTACGTAAATTTCGACAAAAATTCAAGCAAGTGATTTCAGAATTAAGTTAATAATTTAACGATTATATATCTATATCGATTCGACGCAAACATTTTTTGTTTTAGCTATGTTCCTCCATAACTCCGTCAAATCTTAACCGATTCCGACAATTCTATTTTTGTTCGAATAGATATAACGTCCCATTTGTCCTATTTTGATTTGGTGAAGATCTGATGAAGACTTTCAGAGATGGAGAACGGAACTCTTCAATGGACAGCAGTAAATAAGGCCTAATGGGGGCCTTTAGTAATCCTTTAGTAACACCCGTACGTTTCATAAAATAGCGTAAAAGTAGTCCCAAGGTAGTTTGGTGATGTTCTGGTGAAGACTTTTAGAGATGGAAATTGAGAATGTAAAATTTTAAGGCAACGAATTAAATGGGGTAAATTATGATTATAAAGGACTCGTATATTTTCTCCCGCTCTCCCACAAAATATTGAAAAAAAGAAATAAAAACCGGCTTCAAAACACTACAGCACTAAAAAGTTAGAAATAATTTTTAATAATTAGAAGTACTTATAAATGTAGGTATTGTAGAAGTATAATTTGTAGTCGGTGCCCAGTTTCAAGACCAGCACATATGTTTTGGGCACCGACTCCAAATTATACTTCTACAAGCTAGTACCTACATATTATTATGAAAGTTTTAGTTACACAAAAAATTTTGTTTTGATTCACATTTTATAAATGGGGTTCTTAATATTATTAACCTAACACCGGATAAACTTACTTGGTTTTTGTCGGAAGAGTCCGACCAGGTTTCGGTAACTTAATAATGTGTAGTGCTTACGAAAGTTGTACTATTTGATTCCTGAAAATATTGTTACGTTTTTATGTTCGACCCTAAATAGATGGATTATACATTCAAATGGTGTACAATCTCCCTCATTTTCCTATTCTCCCCTGTGTAAAACATGCGTAATGATGTGTAATGAAGTTTCATGTTTTCGGGAAGGTAAGGGAATTATACACCCTGTATACCTAGACAATTTTATTATAGGTACATAAACCTCGTGTATCATATAATTAGTTACAGTAAGAGAATTTTAATTGTAAATTAGGTAAGTATTTATTGTAACAGATATGTTTTATTGATTTTTTTTGTCACTAAAGTCCATGTTAACGCGGGCCTCATTACTCTGTGCTATCTACCAAAGAGATACAATGATACGACGGAGTTATACAGGGTCTAAAATGATCGACGTCCAGCCCGAACCGGGCATCTCAATATAAACATGGTTTTGTTGAGGTGTTTAATCAATTATCTGTCAGGATCTGAGGTCAGGATCGTGGCAAGTGGCAGTCCCTGGTCTCTGCCTGTCCCTCTGGGATACAGGCGTGATTTTAGAGCATGCTAGAAGATGTTTGATAGGTATTGCTCAGTTAAAATATTGTAACGCTTTGGTGTAATTACTGTTATGTTGCAATATTTATGTAAATAAAATAAAGAAATATGCGATTGGGGAAAACGGAATATTTGTTTTTGCAAAATGCGATAAAAAGGTGAAGGCGATTACAGGAATAATCCTTTTTCTTCGGTGGCACTACTGGAGACGAGACGGGAATAATGATCGGCCCGAAAAAGCACAGAAGTATTGAGGGTCGCGTGTCTTCTTTAGTTGGTTAAGAGCGTTTATTAATTGTAAAAGCCCGTTTTTAATATTTATTCTTGTAAATGAACGAGTATACTTCCTACAAATGTTGACTGTAACGATAGTAGAAAATTATCTTAGCGTGTCGAAAAAATAATGAACATTTATGCTTAGCTTAGAGAGACCCAGGTTCGATTCCCAGTGCAGGCGTGTACCTATAACTTTGTTTTCTAAGTTATGTACATTTGTGAAGTTATAGTACCATAGCAATACCACTCGCTTATGGTGAAGGAAAACATCGTGAGGAAACCTGAGTGTCTGAGCTATTCTCTTGAAATCGCCGATCCGCGGTGGGCACACGTGGTGATTAAGCCCATACTCTCTCCCAGAGAGAAGGCCTGTATAGGCCTCCCTATAGTGGGACGTATATAGGCTGCTTATGTATACTTAGTTTTTCGTCAGAGAAACATGGCGTAATTTTTTGTCGCCAAACTTTATTGATAACTAGGCGTGACAAAAAGTCACAAAAAATATGTCAAAAATATCCGTAATTTTTTCCAGTGCCACCTCAGACCACCTTTGTCAAACGTATACCTACTAATTATTCTACAATAATAAAAAAATTATAATGTGCAAGCGAAAAGGATGCGGAATCCTTGTCCTAAAACGTAGTCAGCATTTACTAGTGGTGTGAATAACAGATTTTAAATAGAATAACGTGTATTGTAACTGTGTTTATAGATTTTTTATGTGTAAATAAACAAATATGTGTATAAATCACAAATTATTGGTTCTGACGTACAAAATATTTATGAAGGTAACTTAAATTATTTGCTATTTTGGTTTCACTTTACTGCTCGACTTTTAAATTTCTTTATACTTTAAATGGGGAATTTGCGTTCAACATACATTGGAGTGACATTGGTTTTTTTTTACACCAATGTAATGACATGTATTTTGTAAAAACAAAAATGTATTTTTTCGGGATTTTAAAAGTTTCTAAAATGCGAAAAATCATTATACAGTAATAATAAAAAACGTTTTAGATTTAGTTTTTGCTTTGAATTCTATAAATATTAATCAACGCTGCGTTACGTGCAAGCTGTGACGTCATAGTTTAAGCCCGATTTGTGTGAAGCGTTTTTATGTCACTTGACAAGAATGAAAAAAGTATTACTCGGAGAAAAAGAAAATAACCACGATTATTAATTTATCTTTTAACTTGGCCTCATCAATGAGATTAAACCTGTATTTTTATTTTTTATTAATCAACTCTTAATTAGTCCCGGATTAGTGACACTCCCGCGCGTAACAGTTGTATGCGCGACATCGCTCAAATTAATATTGAATGTCACACATAAATTATCTTTTTGTCGCGCCGATTCGCAGTTTTGTGTATAGAGCTAATAGGTGAAGACGTTCAATGTTCATTGCTTTTCAATGGAATTGCTTCAATTTATTAAATATCATCAATGCGAGTTTCCGCAAATATTAACGACGCGCTGCAATACGTAGGCTTCCTCAACAACGACCACATTAAATGAAGAATCTTGGAAATCGCGAAATTAATTTTACTTCGCGATTTCAATATTTTAGTCGAGTAGAACCCTATTTTTGGATGTATGGGAGGATTTTGATACACCCTGTAGGTGTATATATATTTGTGTGCTGGACACCAGCTTAAAATCGGAATGGAACTGGATTGTTATTTAACAAGTTAGGTACCTGTCCAATGAATCACATTTAATTCACATGTCATGCTATGTCACAAATAGGTACCTCTTGTATAGGTATGGTAGTAGAAAAACTTGACTCCAGCAGAGGTTAAACTCCACACAGAGCTAAAAATAGTTGGCTCTGTCATTGTTTTAGCATCCTATTGTTCATAATTAAAATGTTTTGCATTGGAGTAACAACGCAATAAACTGTGAATTTTTCGGCGAGCTAAGTTTATCTAGACTTCCGCGTCCATTCTCCTGCCTACAAACTGGCATGTCTTCGTAAGTAGCTGTCGCAACCTGTTTTTCACGGAAATTGTCTATGTAGATGGATCATTTAATATAACTATTTACACTCACACACATACACACACACACAAATACAAACAAAAAATCGTTTATTTGTGGAATGTAGGTACCTAGATATATATGTTGTTTAATACTTATTCCGTGATGGGATAACTGCGGTAAGAGATCTCCTATCAAAATTGTTTTTCAATCCTTAAAATTAATTGTCTGTAAAATAACTGATTTAGTTATACCTTGTAGTTATCTGTGGAAACTTTTAATGACTGTCTGTTTTTGTAATATTATATTTTTTTAAAGTCAAAAGTCAAAAATTTTTATTCACTATTAAAACAAAATGTTTACTTAATGAACGTCAAAGCTGTTAGTTTCATAATTAATAGATTATGCGGAGAAGAAGCTAACAAAGAAACTCCACATTTATTCTTTTCAAAACAGGTTTGCTTAATTAACAGAGTTTTCAACTTAAAGTAACACTACACTAGATACAATCGTTCCTGTTAACATTATTTAAATACCAGACATCATTGTCTTCCAAATAATCCTTAATGTTATAATAGGCTTTTTTGCACAGAGTATGCTTAATACATTTTTTAAACCGCGTCGGTGGTAACTCTAATATATCTTGAGGAATCTTATTGTACACTTACACAGTGCCCCATAAAGGATGCAAGTCTAAAACGTGAAAAGTCACTTTAGTCACTAGTTTTCCTAAATATTAAATAAATAAATACATTTATTTACTCTAAATTCTGCTAAAAAAGCATACAAATTTAAATCAAAGTTTACGATGGTAGGTTTATCACACACACAAATACACCCATACACATACATGTGAGTACAAAGCATAACAGCAGGTAGAAAAATCACAACTTAAGAGAGCACAGAATAACTTATTTTAAATGTAAGTTATTGCTAACTTATCGATTCCGCGTGTGCTCGTGTGCTACGCACGACGCTCCAGCGCTGGTATTCCCAAAGCGCGATGTGGGAGTGATTTGCTTAGCTAAAACTGTTTATAAAATCCGATCAAGGGGACTCGCGCACGAAGGTTTCCGTATTATCTATGCAACATTAGACAAAGATCAAATTTGGGAACAGCGCCATCTATAGAAACCAACAAGAACCGTTTAACATTGACATTTAACGACATGACATCAGCGCTGTGAATATTACATAGATGGCCGCTAGATGGCGAGCGCTGTCTTTAGACAACGTTTGTATGGAGCCCCCCTTAAAGGGGGGATAATTTAATCAACGCTTACGCCTTATGTGTATGGGGAAGCCACGTGACACCTACAAAACAAGGAATGAATGTCAAACTTAATTTCATTATAATCATTTGATTTTGATCATCATCATTGTTTATATGAGTGAAAGGTTCATATTTTACTTGGAACTTCTGTGATGTAGACCTTTTCGGCAACTTTTGTTGCCCGTGTGTGGTGACGCGTCTCGATCTATGACTACATCGCTCACGTGCCGGGGACGTTTGGCAAACATCGCGGCCACCTATTGTGTGTTTGTGTCGCACTTGATAGCTCTATGCACATAAGTGTTTAGGTACATACTGTTTCAAAGTACGTCGGACAAACCATAGTGAATTCAAATTATGCATTGTGGTTATTTGTAGCGATTTTAACTACATAACATAAACTCACGCCTGTATCCTGGAGAGGTAGGCAGAGACCAGGGTCTGCCACTTGCCATGATCCTGATAGATCTCTTTCGCTTCATCAACTCATTGGTCGTTGCATGCACGCACGCCGGTTTCTGGTACTCTTTACCTTGCCGTTTGCTAGCGATTTTAGTTACTCATTATATTGCGTAAGGCATCAGCTCTTATCAGGTACTTATAAGCCTCGGGCTAGCTCCGCTTGGCTGTGGCGAGCACATGTCAACTTTGCGACTATTATTTTTCGATAGAAATCGGTGGCGCTAATTAATCCTCAGGGACCCCTGAACCCTGATGTTTCCAGAGGTATAAATCTGAGATAAAACTCATAGGAGTAATAAGCTTATTATTACCTACTAGACAGTCATTATGTAAGCGTTTTTTGCTGCTATCCAGCAAAGCCGACATTATCATCATCAGTCAAACTAAACATTAACAAGTCATTTAAGCAAGGACGTACTGAATCAACAGACTTTACAATTTGAAACAATGCAGATTTAGCATAGAGTTCGCAATACCTATGTTTTTGCAACTGACGGTTTCTAAAATGACAATGCCACTAAAAACTTGGGTGTACACGTTCGAACAATTCAAAGTCAGATCCCGCGTCCAGCGCTGACGCCATGCGGAGTCAGTCAGCCACCGAGCATTTTCCGCAACACTCATCGTAGGGGATATTCCAATTAGTATTTTGTGACCCAGGTGATGCAGACTCAGCTTTTCTCGGAAAGCTAAAATTTAAAAGGTGCCTACTAAAAAGCCGTTTCTTTTATTTTTAAAAATCGGGCTAATTAGAAGCGCAGTGCTATTCTCTAACAAGAACCAGTTTCTCTACGCCCCACAGGTCGCGTCACGGACTCCTGAGTCTTAATATCTTCTGAGTGATTTATAGGAAAAACCCTGGTCTTGACCCTAACTCATTGTTCTAACAGATTTTGCTTCCTAACATAAAAAATGCAGTTCTCTGTTGGTAATCTGCGGAAGCTTTTGGAAATCTAGGTACCTACTACTAGGTACGTGTTACGCGCATTATGGCGATTGTTTATTAATTACCTCGGCATCTTTACCTCCAACTTTATATATATATACGAGACCTTCTTATAGTGTCGGTGACAGATTATGCAAGTTTTTATCGACCCAGAACTCGGCCTCTCGCAAGTCTTCTCGAGTAGGTATAGATAGCTGGACACGAGGTACTTCCAGTAAGATGTCTCATAGTCTGTGGGGACGCCACACAAAAACAATGGTTGAGCTAGCCTCATTTACATAGCATCTGCGAGTCATTAAAACAATACTATTCCAGTCCAACATGAGTAGTACGATAACACGTGTAGTCAAGCGTTTTGTGGCGGTAAAATGTCAGAATTTGACAGTTAATGTACTGGAAAGTGTATCTATCTGTAGAAAGACTCCCACTGTTGGGCATATAGGGCTCTTCACCGTCACGCCAACCTCGCCGGTCCCCTTTTAATCTTGTCCATTGTCCATTGCTCTCCTGCCGCCTTCTTAATGCCGTCAACCCATCGGGTACATGTGGCTGAGATAAGTAGGAAAGTATTTGCCTCAATGCCTCCCTTAAGCGTTTACAGAAGTTTCTTCCATTCTCAGCCAAAGTTACGCTTGTCAATTCATTGCTACTCCCCATCATCGATTATGCTGACGTATGTATGACGTACCCTGACCTTGGTGAGGAGCTACTAAGCAAACTCGACCGACTTCTCAACTTATGCATTCGATGCATTTTCGAATTGCGTGAGTATGATCACGTCTGCCAATTTTGTTCCAAGCTCAAGTGGCTTAATATCTGTTTCAACAGGAATGCTCATATCTTGTCCACTCTCTACAATGTGTTGATGCGCATGAAAGATCGGTCTGGATGTGCAGACCAAGATTTTTCACCTTGCTGCAGTAGGAGAGAGCAATACCATTAAAGAGCATCTTGGGAAGAGAGGTCAAATCTAGTCTGGCGATGAGGGCCTTGCCCCCGGCCTTCGTCCACCGTCCGCTTTCTCGTCTAGCTAGATGTTCCGGATATCTCCACTTAGCTTCGTGATTCTTGTGCACACGTCTTCTACTTTGGTATTCTGTCGAATCACACGAAAACTGGAAATTCGCGACTTGACATTTAAAACGCGCGACTAGCGTCGTCGTAGTAGGTACCCAGGCTGGTTTAGTACCAAATAAAAATACCTACTTCGAGGCAGTTGGTATTTCCATAGGCATCTAAACAATTTGGTACTGAACATATAAAAGTTAAATATACAGGGTTTAACATAACGCAGTTAAATATACAGGTAACTCAAGGATCAGGAATGAGGACAGGATTGAGGTTTGTCAGGATCGTGCTCTGCCTACCCCTCTGGGATACAGGCTTGAGTTTATGTAATGATAATTCATTAACTTTCCCGGAAAGGTTGTACTTATCAGTGAGAACTACTTTAATATTATTGTTGAAACATTGAGAACAGTCGATTTTATAGTGTTTAAAAAAAAACATTAACTTAGCAAAAACATATTTGTCTAATGAACACACAATGCTTGTTCAGTTCCGATGACAATAACGCTAAAATGATAGACATTACCTCATGTTGTAGCCAGGGTTGTCTCCTTACGAGGGCACTTCTCAAACACATTCCATATACCGTTTAATTTTGATTTATTAATTTATTTATTTACAAAGTTCTTGTAACTTTACAGTGGACACCAAATCGTTACAGAACTAGAGACAACCTCTCACAACGATCTCTCTAACATTATCTTACATTCACACATTAAATCTTTTATCCTATCCACAAACAAGTCGCAGTGTGGGGCTGCCGCCAGCAGGGAGCTGACCAGCTGCAGAGCACGCGCGACGGCCGAGAATCGAAGTAGGTTGTACCTGTCAGGTACATGGAGTTTAACCATCCTTTCTACAAGATCGACACAATCGATTTTATTCCTGCCTATATTAAGTGTGAATTTTGCCAAGGCCATTGATCTCCTGAGCTCAAGCGAATTATAGCATAGGTGCCTCTGTAGGAATAAAGTCGGGTATAAAAATGGAAAATATCCCTGATTATTTTTGTAAAGAAATCTCTTTTGAACTTGTTCCAGCATAAGAATTGATAGCTAATCATCATCATTAGGTAGGTACCTACCATAAACTGATTCTGCAGACAGGATTAATTCCTCATGTTAGTAGCATGACACTACGTTTAGTAGCGTGGCACAAGCAAAAAAACATGACTACCGTAGACATTATGCAATTTCGCGAGATTGGCGTCGACAGAATTGATCTGCTACCTTTCTTGTAACTATTGTCTGTTTTATAATTATTATTTTTTTTTTATGGCCTGGTTACACGACCTTTGAGCCATATCTTTCTGTTTTATAATTCGCTGCAAAAAAATGAGGCAGAGTTATTACCATTATGAAATATGTCGTCGTCTACCGAGTATGTAGATTTTTGTTTTACTGTAAAAAAGTAAACTCGTGTGACCAAAAACCTTACTCTTGCATCTACTCATAAAAGAAAAGTGTTTAAAAAAACACTAATGTAGCTCATAAATTTTTTATTTGGAAGGAAAATGGTATTATTAGTTTTATGGGTATTGGCAACACTTGGATGTTGATAACCTTGGGTTTGAGGTTTGACACATTCATAAATACGTGATTATTTTCAAACATTCAGTTCTTTTTTCTTGATTATGCGAATGTTGTGTCCCGTGTTTGCTTCTGATTTCGACAATTTTGGCTGATTTTTCGAGTCCCATGAGTAGATGCAACATGTAAATGAGATTTCTATTGTATAAATAAAGGATCTTTTTAACTTTTGTTTTGATAACAGAGTTTTTTGGCATAGATTTCATTGAGACCTTAGATTTATGGCCGTCACAGACAACGGCGTTAGTATATGAGATATTTTTTCCACAAAATATCCAACATGCAACCCGCGTCCACACATTACTGCGGTCGGATTTAGTATAGAATAAGACTTCCATCGTCTGACACGATCTAATAAACTTTTATTGATGTCCACATAGAGTACATTAACAAATGTAATGGGTTGTGATGGTTTACGACCCCGGCACATGCCAAAGTGACAGTATGTAAATTTTTGCATCGAATTAAAAAACAGCCTATAAAAATGTATTAAATTGTTTCTTTTAAATAGCGATTGAACACTAAACATTACTTAATTTGTTTTCTGCATATACAGGGTGGATTTTTGAGACGGGTCAGTAAGGGCAGGTACCTTAATCGTTATAGTTACATGAAAACGTTCGTAGGAGACCATCCCCAACTTTTTAAGGTATTATGAACTGCATTCAGAGATTTTGGAGAAAATATACAGTCAGCGAAAAAGTACGCACGTTTTCCTGTAACTATAACGATTAAGGTACCTGCCCTTAATGACCAGTCTCAACAATCCACCCTGTATAATGCATTGCGGACAGTCTTTTTTTATAACAATTTATTCAATCTTTAATTAGCTGATGACGATGAGGGTGTACCAAGACATAACTTTGATCTTTATAAATAAATGCAAAATGGGTACCTATTATTACATCGATAACATTAAAAGTACCCACTCGTAATAGGAAAAGTGAAACCTATCTAGCAATTTAAAAATGTATAAAGTTAAGAAATGTAGGTACTTAGTAGGTATGGGAATAAATGTTACATTGTATGTGAAACGTAATTTTAATGAAAACAAGAACACCAAATTGATAAGTGTAGGTTAGTATCAATAAGTCTTAGTTATAGGTAATTAAATATTTATTACATGTAATTAAAACTAATAAAATATATTAAATTAAATGTATCACTGGAGAGTCTTGATTTAAGTAATAAATATTTTGAACTTGTCAATGTTGCAGTAAATATAGGAAACCTGTAATGTATGCAGTACATACATTATAGTAAGTTCTTATCCAGAATCGCATATGTACAGTGCCAACGGCACAAAATGCTTAAAAGCAAAATATTAATTGTATCTTTTAAGATGAATAATACAAATTATATATAAAGTGTGTCCCTCTGTCTACAAGGTTTATATCCACTACTACTATGTATATCTTAAGAAGTATATTACTTATACCTAAAATTGTGAATTTTTATCCCTTTGTATATCTGTATGTTCTAATAAGTGAGACAATGAATTTGGATTTGAAACAATAATTTGCTTTTTATTTAAAGTACCTATTTCATATAATATTTAAAAAGAAATCATATAATTTTTGCATAATTAAAGAAAAATGAGCAAATGTAATTTACGTTTTCAGTTTGCATTGGAATGCGTAGACATTTAGCGGGGACTCCAGCCCAGAGTGTGCCAGAGTTCCAGTTTTAGTTAGACCTGTTTGCGCACTTAAAGATAAAGATAAAAAAGTATTTATTGCCTCATAAAAAAAAACTTAAAATAAAGTAAGGCTTCGGTAACTAGGTGGTGACACTGCATCAGAGTTGGGCCGTTGTACGTAGCAAGCGCTGAGGCACGCTGAGGTATGTAAATACCTCGGGGACTAGGGGTTCCTCATTATGTTAATGCCTGTGTTTAGTGCCCGAGCCTGAGTACAGTTGACAGCACATCAACCTTTACATTTTAGTTGCAAAGTCGCCCCTAACGCCACGGAGTAGAGTGCATGGTGATATAAAGGATGATTTGTGCTGACGACTGCATATTAACAGGAATAAAGTAAACTAGCGAACGAGCGAAATGACAATTGGATGAATCGAACATATAAAAGGCGAGCATCCGACACACTCGCCTATCAACGCCCAGCCCAAACCTTTGGACTTACCCCCAGTTTCTCGTACACTAACACGCTGTTAATCTACTGTTAACAGCTGACAATTGACCAAAGTGCATACAAAAAAAAAACCACTGACAGCTGTTAACAGTAGATTAATCGGGGGTTAAAAAGCTGAAATTTTGCACAGAGAGTCCTTGAACTTTAAGTTTTGGCCGTTGCATCTACGTAATGAGATGACTTATACAGCGTCCAGTGGCACCTTCACTCACACTAGATGGGTGCAGAGACCACTCGGACGCTGCAGTGTCCTTTAATAATAGGCATACGAGGTAAGAACCGATTTTAAAAAATTCAACCTTTAATGGGTGCGGGGCCACTCGGACGCTGCAGTGTCCTTTAATAATAGGCATACGAGATAAGAACCGATTTTAAAAAATTAAACCTTTAAAGGGGTGAAAGCGGGTGTGCAAAATTGTTTACGGTCGGTAGATTTCTACAAAATTTGGTACAATGAAATAATAACTTGGTACAATAACTTATGAAATGCAAAATTTCCTGTTTTTTTCCAAATTGTATCTGTATCTGCTCTGTGAAAAGGGATCCCTGAAGGGTAAAATTTTTGTGGTGTGATTTTCTTGTAACTTAGAAGAAATTTACTTCAATAAAATTAATAAAACACGGGTGCTAACGTTTGTACGGGGAGTAGACTAAACTTGGTACAAAACGTCAACTTGATAGTGTAAACACGAATTACTACACGATTTTTAGGAAATACTAAGACTTCACTGTCTGCCTAGCTGTCTGTCACCAGGCTGTATCTCATGAACCGTGATAGACAGACAGTTGACATTTTCACAGATGATGTAGATACCTATTTCTGTTGCCGCTGTAACAACAAATACTAAAAACAGAATAAAATAAATATTTAAGACGGGCTCCCATACAACAAACGTGATTTTTTTGCTCGATATTAATAACGGCAACAAGTAGACGCCTGAAATATTCAAATGTTGTATAGATAATGGTACGGAACCCTTTGTGCGCGAGTCCAATTCGCACTTGGCTGGTTTTTTTTTGTTCCTAACATGTTAACCCAGAATCCAAAACAGCAGTTTTTATAACTAAATCAGTAACGCAATGATATAAAAATGCAATTTTTATCACATGTTGACGGATTAACGGTTAACGTGAACTTGCGTTAAATCTTCCGAAATGTAGGTAACGCTTTAACGTTTAACCAAGTTGACTATCTTAGAAGAAAAGTTTTACACAATTCAATCTAACGTAGTTAAGTACTATAGATTTCGCAAAAAAACTATTAATCTCCTAATATGTTACTCTTTCCACCATATAAAAAGTATTATGTGAAGGATGGATGAATGTGAGTACACCTGTTAAGGTAAGACTTGGTGATTCTATTTTGAATATCAACTGTTACTGCTAAATGTGTATAACCCATGTCTAAGCTCACAATAAATATTCTTGATATTATCGAATGAGCATAACCAGCTCCAATGAACTTATCAAATTACGAGTAATTAGATCTTCAATTGCGAAGAAGAATACATATTTAAGACTGTATACCTGCAGAGGAGAGACACGGTAAAGGTTACGATACGTTGAATTCGCCGAAACAATCGGCGGCAAGTTTGCGGGCGGGGTAAAGCGCCGTACTGACTGATTAAGCGGACGGCCGATAGTTCGCCGATACTTTAGTTTGAAGGCAATGAGGGAATTATCTTTTTTTTTAATTATTCCCTAGTCGCTGCATAGACGGCGATGAACTTGGTAAATCACTGCATGGAACGGAACGATTTGATTAGTACTTCACTTGGATGTAATTTTAAGATCATAAAACGAAACTTACATACGTACAACACGGTCACATTAACTCGAGACTTGACGTTGATACAATAATGTCCAAAACAAATACCAAAATGACAGAAAACTATAATAAACAAATATAGTTCCAAATTGATGCATTCACGTCACGTTATCTCAATATCCATTGACGTCCATTTCGGAACGGCTATCATAGATAGACGCGTCACGCGAATACGTGAGCAATTTGTAGTGCATTCCGACTTTCCCATGATCGCTCACGGTCGCAACTCGCAAATTGGAACGCACGGCTAGTAACGTAGCCAGTTCAGCGCCATCTGCAGATTTCTTGGGAACTACTTTTTTTTCTTAATAGTCGAAAAGAAAACCTCTTATTGTGAAGCCCACAAAACTTTTTTATCGGCCTGTACTGAATCACTGTAATGTGCGCATTTGCATAGCTCTTCCTTCTGATTGGAAGCCGACCAAACTATCGGCCCATAGAAAGTCTGCGGTTTGCGGGGACTCAAAAAGTGATTGCAAAGCACGTAGGTATTTACCCAAGCTCTGAGGCTACAGTATTTTCGGATAATGTCATAGTAGGGGCAGTCGTTTAAAAATACATAGTTAAATAATAATTCGACGAAAGCTAGGCAAAATTAACAAAATTAACAAAGTCACAAAATAAAGAAAGTAAATTAACACACAATGTGGTTGACTGCCTCGATGGTCTAGCCGTTAAGGCGCTTAGCTACCAAAACAGAGGTCGTGGGTGTGATTCCCACTGGGGGCCGCCCTACATTTGTATTAATGGCCTCAGTCTGGGTGTATTTTCATGTTTGTGACGTCCTTGCCTGGTTACCATAGCACAGGGTATCCTAGTTTGGGACCAGGTCAAGTGATTGTATTGTGTGGAAGTTATTATTAATGTTTTTGTTATATTAATTTGACATGCGCTGAATGTACCTATCCGTTACTTATTTGGAACCACTCTTGTCAACTAAAGTCAACGCAGACGGAGTCACGGGCAATAGCTAGTTAACTATAAACGAACGAATAAAAAGTGCGCTGTAATTTCCAGTGATTAATAAATATATACCTATAATACGCTTACCGTCAATTATTGACCTACCTAACTTGTTTTTTTCATTTTACCTTGAAAATTTATTATTACTGAAAATATGCTGGGGCCACATCTATGGGTGCTCATAAATGCATGGATCAATTCCTAAAACGTTTAAAGGATTACAATTTGTACCTATATTTCGTTTTATTCAGCTTTGGGTCAGCATTACTTTTTTAAATAGGTACCAAAGTCAAGATTTCATAATAGGGGTTGATATTTCTTGAATAAAATACCTAGGATGAGCAAACTTCTTTTAACTTCTAAACTTTTTCTTCTTCTTTTCGTATTTTAACGATTTTTACGAACGGGTTGTTTACATGTAGACCGAATCTTAATGAAATTAAACACAGTACACACATCAAAAAAAGTTTGCGATCACTTTGAAAAACTAAAATCTTTTTTGTTACTGTAGATTTTGTTATTATGATTTTTTCTTCTTTTTAGATTCTTTATTTAAAAATAAAGAATTAGAACACAAAACAATGACACCGTTCAGTTGTTTTTTCATATTTAAAAGGCTTTCAGTCCTAGCTTACGCTCATTCAGAAATCTGATTTAGTCAATTACAACCGATTCAAGATATTTTTTGCGGAAAGTTGTGATTGAAAAAATGCCAAGAGGATTATCAGAGGTTTTACGAGCAAGAATAGTAACTTTGAGGGAAGAAGGATACACCACGAGAGTACTAGCACGCAGACTTCCTATATCCCAATATAGATTTAAACATAGATTTTTTCTTGATAAAGTTAAATTTAAAGAATTATAGGAGCTTATGCTATTGATCACAAACTTTTTTTGATGTGTGTAGGTACTTACCTACTTAACTATATTTGCATTTTCTACAAGTAGGTAGGTACTTGCAATGCAATCACTAAAAGCTGATAAAAACCTAAGCTGATTACATTTAGCTCGAAACATCGGGTTACACAAGGCGCGACAAAAAAAAATCCCACCAAAACTATTTCCATGTCAAATGTGGCCAAGACGAGACCATATACCTCGCACTGTCAAAAAGTTATCAGATCTCACGTAGAGTCAAGCTTGTAACTTTACTATACACGCACGCCCTAACCTAACTCTACAAGCCCTAACGTCACAAACCCTACAACCCTTAGTCAAAATACCCTATGTGGCTCGGTCGTTTCGTTACTACTAGAACTTTACTATTGTAGTGCAGAAAAGTAATGGACAGTAATAAATTGAATATACTTATTATATAAATATACCTACGTGAACACTGCAGTGCACTGCAATAATTTTGGGTGTTTTCAAAGACAGCAAAATTAACGTGCCTGACAATAGCTATCGAATACGCCGGGTTTGTTTTTTTTTTCAAATCAAATCAAATCAAATCAATTTTTTTTATTCAAAGTAGCACAGAAACTGCGACTTAATGAACGTTACAAGTTAAACGCGGTTATCAAAAATATCTCGACACAAACTCGAATCTATAAAAACCAACAGTAGCCATCTTGAGCGGTGCGTGCGCGCCGCGGGTCCTTGTTCTGTTAGATGGAGCAGGCGGTACTATTGTTGGCGCATTTTTTTAAACAAGATTTCTCAACTCAAAACAAGATTTCTTAACAATTTGCTTTTATTTACGTCTATACTTAAAAGTAATTGCTGAGTTGTTTGAAACAAATTTAAAAATTTAAGTGGAGATTATACTAATTTAATCACAAGATTCATGATTTTCTGTTCCACGAAAGCTCTAATTAAATATTTAAGCAACGTTTCTTTATTTAATTATAAACCTGTCAAACTCGTGATTATCTTCGAATTTACGTTGTTCAAACGAATTGTTGCCTCCGTTAGCGCCTAATTTTACACTTGATTAAATTAAAATTTAAGTAACAAGTAACCTCTACTTAACTCGTTTAAATGAGAATATGGCGGACTGTAGCAACTGTTTTTGGTCAAAGTTTGACATTTGTAGCGGTGGGTGGCACGACCTATGTTGTCAATGTCATATAGAGGATATTTTTCTATACGGTTTTTGCTGAAAGTTGCAGAAAGTTTATAAATAAAAAACTGGCCAAGTGCGTGTCGGGCCACGTGCGATGTAGAGTTTCGTAGAAAGGTTTTTTTAAATGAAGAACTAACAACTTCATCGAAGTCATTTTCAATGGATTTTGAACGAAATTTTACTTTTATAAGTTGGTTGCCTATTACTCGTTAACTAGTAAAGTCTACTTAGCCTTGATACTTTCCCTTTCAAGTTCATTATATGTGCTACCAAACTGAATTTTTTCACATTTCTCCAATGAACCGTTTAACCAGGAGAGGGGGGGACGCCCTACTCAGATAAAAATTTGCCCTTTAAAGCTAATTACAGCTTTCTAGTAGAACTGGTCTTTGCGCTAGGCCGCGGACGGACAGGCAGACAGACGGATAAGGCGAAACTATAAGGGTTCCTCGTCGGACTACGGAACCCTAAAAAGCGGAGAAAACAACTGAGTGGTTGCAGAGGTTGAATTTAATTGTAAATGTTTCAAGTTTTGTTTGTTTTAACTTAGAAGGTCGAAATCCGGAAATTTAAAATTTGCGCAATAGTTGCTCCAACTGGAGAGCATACGAAGGCCTAATGTTCTGATGCGACTGGTAGAGAAGGCATTATACAACACGGTCAAATTAACTAGAGACTTGACGTTGATACAATAATGTCCAAAACAAATACCAAAATGACAGAAAACTAAGCAAATTATCGATAGTATGGTCTGTATCTTTGTAACCAATACGTGTGTCGATAATCTGCTTAGTTTTCTATCATTTTGGTATTTGTTTTGGACATTATTGTATCAACGTCAAGTCTCTAGTTAATGTGACCGTGTTGTAGCTCTTTGCTACTAGTTTGCATCCAAGCATCTGCTTTTTCTTTGAATATCGTGGTGCCTGTAGATTTTGATTCAATGACGTCTTTCTACCTAAAAAGAAGAAATGGTATTAAACAGTAGATTAATATTATTTAAAGGACGATTGTGACTAGTGTTCAACACATTCATGACTAATATTTTAAGTTGAAAACTCTGTTAATTAAGTTAAAACGTGTTTTGAAAAGAATAAATGTGGAGTTTCTTTGTTAGCTTCTTCTCCACATAATCCATTAATTGTGAAACTAACAACTTTGACGTTCATTAAGTAAACATTCTGTTTTTACAATGAATAAAAATATTTGAATTGAATTGAATTGAATTGAATTGGTATTTTATAAGGAGAGGCAACATAATTATAATAACCAATAAATCGGGCACTGTAAAGAGTTTTGCTTACCGTTTAGCCAAAACCCTCAAATTTTCTTTCTCAGCCTCTGTGTAATTCGGCGCTCTTGTCCGAGGTACCCTCTCAGGTTTAGGACTTGAGGCCGTGGTTCCTTTAAACGTTTTAAACGTTTTCGATCAGTTTTGCTTTGGACGAACGAATTTTACAAAGAACAGGGATTTCTTGTTGAGAAAACGAAAACCGTGGTATTTTTCGTTTGACATTGACAGTTTAGGAAGCACGAATATTCTATCGGTGGCCAATTTGCGAACTATTACTAAATTAGCTTTTAAACAGTCCTATAGAAAAGTAATTTTACTGATACAAGCATCAGTGGCGCCACATCTAAATTAACAATTAACGTCAGTTATAAGACTACCGTTCATTTCATTCATTCAAGTGAAACGTTTCTATTCTGTGTACAGATTTATTTTATTTTTATATCGGGGAACACTTAATCATTACTTAAAGAGATGGAAAATCATTTCGAGCAACAGCTTTTTATCTAATCAGGACATTACTTAATCTTGAACTTAGTTTCCAATTAGCTAACGGAAACTTAGCGGCGTTTTCGTGCAACTCGGCAAGCTATTTTTAATTGCTAATTACACACTTTATTATTACACTTTATTGAGTTACTATTTTTAATTACTAATTACTCTTAAAAAGGAATCGAGTCCTTTCATCACTAGTACCAAGGTCCTGCAAAACAAAAATAGTTTTCACTCCATCTGCTCGAAATGATGCATTTTGATGCCCAAATTTAGGACCCAAAACACGCTATTGTTGTTCAAGCTAAGATGTAATCAATTGGGTTTTGAATCTATTTACCTTTAGGTACCTTTAAGTAAATAGACTCAAAATCCGATTTTGAATTTACTCATTTACTAAGAAGTCTATTTTATTTATTTTTTTATTTTATTTTATTTGGTGTACAAAACAGATCACAAAATTCGGTACAGTCAGCTTAATAATCGCCTCGCTCATTGAATTAACGAAAGAGGCCATTTCATTTTTTTGCTTGAAAAACCCTAGCTTTTACTTAAGGCATTTTGAAATAAAACAAATAATAGGGGTTAAAGTATGAAATTGCCGTTTTATTGCAATAGGTTCTTTGAATTGACATAGAATCTTCATGGTTTGAGGTTTTCGAATGAAACTTTTTTCAAATGGTTTCTATGATGTTCTTTTTTTTAAAAATGTGAAACATTTGAATATCGACTTTCAATCGTTTTTGTTATTCAATTTAGACAAGAAAGATGGATACTGCGAAAATTCGAGTGATTTTTTAATACTGTTGTGGCATTTGACCTGGGGTCAGCCATTGCATTTTTCTTTTCCGGTTATCATAAAGAATCCACTTTTCATCACATGTTACAATTCGATCCAATATTCCTTCATTTCTGTACCGGTTCAACAAGGCAACACAAGTTTCAACACCATTACACGATATAAAAGTAGATAATAATATGACATGTCAGCTCGGACAGTAGAGACTCAGAATTCACGCGACCATGTAGGATTTTGTGCAGATATATTATGTCTAGCTGTTTACGCCGGATTTCCAACGGCACGACTAACATGCAGACATGCATAGTTAGAGAGTGAGCGTCCGAATTAACATCGATACGATAGAACCTTTAAACATCTCCTCTGCAAACTCTCAATACTGTCAATGTGAACCGCGTAGTGAGGAGACCAAACCTGACAACCGTACTCCAGCACGCTTCTTACCAAGCTGTAGTAGAACTAGAGAAGGAGAAGACTGCGAGGCTTCTTAAATCCCTTGGATGTTCTGACTACAAAACCTAGGAGCCTATTAGCCTTGCTGGTTATGTGCTGGTAATGAGCTCTAAACGATAGCTGTTCGTCAAAGTATATGCCCAGGTCCTTCACAATCGACTTACGTTCCAGAATATAAGCAAAACTTTTAAGTACCTAATTGTCAAATATTTGAAATTGGAACGCAAGTTTTTTTTTTCTATGCAAAAAATCAATAACATTGGCGCGCTTTTTTTTGTCTATTTTCACTTATTTTCTCGAAAAAATGTCGTCAAGCGATGATGATAGTGTCTTCTTAATCGCATCGCATTTTTCAAGATGTTTGCCGGCCAATGTATTAAACGGCTGTACCGCTTGTGTTTACTGGTAGATATATTTAGGGAGCAGATTTGCGATTCGATCTCAGTTTGTGATACTCTGCGCGCGGTACAGCCCGCTGGCTACTGATTTTACAATTAATAGAAACATAATTTAAAATATTATTTTATAATCAACGTTTACTTAATCAGAACAAATCAATAAGAAAACATCGCAAAAAGTTCGCGTGTGTGTATGTACTTTTGGAAATTGTGATATATTCGAATTTATTTAAGGTTGGTAATTAGTTTAAAACAGGTATATTCTACAATAGTTTTAATTAGAAATTTTGAATATGATACTAGTTTAAATCAATATTATATTTTTTTTCATTAGTTAATTTAGAGACTTCTTTTATTAATATTTATTTGAATACACGAAACTAGTAGAACGACAGAAAAGGAAATAATTTACAATACGAATTCCAATTACTTGTTTTAAAAAGTTTATGCACGGTTACATAAAATCCCAACAACTCCTGCGCAAGGCCCGTGCCGAACCATAGTTTTTCAAATTCATGGTTACACAATAAATATACGTCATACATACATAGACTCACGCCTGTATCCCAGAGGGGTAGGCTGATCCAGGGACTGCCATTTGCCACGATCCTGACACATCACTTTCGCTTCCTCAACATGCATTAGTCATTGTTTTAACGACTTTTTATCTTGTCCTTTGCTAATAAATCCCCTATTTGGTCAAGAATTACAATAAAAAAATTACAAGAAAAAAAATTACAAGAAAAAAATTACAAGAAAAAATTACAAGAAAAAGATTACAATAAAAAAATATATTTTCCCTTAATCTGGGTTTTAATAAAGTAGCGTGTTACAGTATGTCCGCCTGGGTCGTCCCTTACCGCCCCTTCCACACACATTCACACGATATGTTTGTCCCGTCAATCTTTCTTCTTTCATCCTCTCCACATGTCCAAACTAACGCAACATTCCTTTCTTAATTATTTTGCATTAAATATATTTTAATTTAATGCGCAAATGGGGATCCACGAGTCAATACCTACAACTTTTACCTACAGTGGAAATCTCAGAAGGTGGAAATCGAACCCACGACCTCCTGTATGGTAATCAGACGTGATACCGCTAGATCAACGAGGCAGACAATAAATTAAAGTGGTTTTTATTGATAAGTAGAGTAACTGGACTAACATTGGACTTTTCTTTGCAAGAACCCAGAGAAGTGATGTACCTAGTATGGTTTATTTAAAGTAAGGGACTGAACAAGCACTTGCCTCTGGTCATACCATTGCCATCCATGACATAATGACACATCGTGGCAGTAAGAGACAAGGTAATCTTGCTTCTCTAAAACCAAATCAAATTAAGTCCTAGAAAAGAAATGTTTTATTGAATAATATTATTAAGGTACACAAACAGGTAACATACAAGTATTACACTATAACAGGGTCTATCCCATTATGTTAGCCAATAACAGGTGGGCACAAGATTATCTTAGATATTTTTTTAATACGGTTGAGAATACTTTGGCAGGTCTTGACACTTACATAAAATACTTAAGCAGCCTATATACGTCCCACTGTAGGGCACAGGCCTTCTCTCAGGGAGAGAAGAGAGAGAGCTTAATCACCACGCGTGCCCACCGCGGATTGGCGATTTCAAGCGCTGAGGTATGTGAATAGCTCAGACACTCAGGTTTCCTCACGATGTTTTCCTTCACAGTTAGCGAGTGGTATTGCTACTATTGTGAAGTTTCACAAATGTACATAACTTAGAAAACCAAGTCATAGGTACATGCCCGCACTGGGGATCGAACCTGGGTCTCTCGCTTCTGAGTCCGAGCTACCACCGCTTATTCTTGTCTTGTCACTTGTGTTATCAATAAAATCTTTAAACAAACAATTAACATAGTAATATCGTGGTCACACTAGACGTTTTGTAGACAGTCCCTCCAGTAATTTTCAACCGACAAAACAGTGCTTGACATCGACATTGATCGTCTGCTCAAGTCGTCAGATCGAAAAGAGGCCGTGTTTACAGTAAAACGAACAGATAAGTTGGTTGGCCTCTAAACGAGTGATCGTGTGGTTACTCAGACATGTCGCGGACGTGAAGTGCGGATGCTCCACTCCCGGTCAGAGTCGTGACTTACTATGGGATGGGAGTGTCTTCCATTTCTACTAAAACCAATAAAGCTGATACTAAAACCACTAGAGCCAATAAAATAAAACAGTACCTACCGCAGAAACTGCGACTTAATGAACGTTACAAGTTAAACCACGAGTCTGTTTTAAAATCTAGATCATTTTGGAGAAAAAATGGACAAAAAAGTCCAAACTTAGTCTTTTGAAAGTCCTTAATTACCAGAGTTTACATTATTATTCTAAAATCTAGAACTCACGCACGAACTGGCATTAATTTCAGACATCATTGTCATCGAAATAATCGTTAATGTCCTAACGTCCTAACTGTCCTAACTTTAACGTGCCTTTGGCACAAATTGTGCTTTACACATTTTCTGAACCACGTTTCTGGCAATCTTATTATCTTCAGGGATCTTATTGCAGAAACGTATACAATGCCCCGCCCCGTAAAGGATGTATTTATAACCTTTACTAGCCTATCTTGGGAACGAAAGTTTATGTTTATTTCTAGTTTATAGTGTTGGCTACCTACAGTTTTATAGTTAGGTATTGATATTTTACATAATATTTTCATAGATATACTGACTAGCAACTGTTAGGATGTTAGTTTCTTTAAATAAATCTCTTAACGAATCTCTACTACCTAGCTTATAAATTAACCTGATCGCTCTCTTCTGCAAGACGAACATGAACTCAATGTCTGCTGCCCGACCCCACAGTAGGACATAATACTATGGAAGTATCTAACTAAAATAAACAAGCCTAGCAGTTCCGACGTCAGTTAATTCCCGGATTCTTTTGACTGCATATGCTGCAGAACTAAGCCTATTTGCCAATTTTTCTACGCCCTATTGAAGCTTTGCATCAGTTGTGATACCCAGAAATACAGTTTCTTCTACAAGGTCTAGTTTGTCACTCCCCAATATAACTTTACTGTCAACCATTTTGACATTTAGTAGTAGTAAAGTTTATACCTACGTTTTGTCTTTTTTTAATTTAACAATAGGTACATTATTTATATTGTCGTTCAATAGAGCATTAGTATCGTCAAGGTCATTTTATTGTCTCTTAATTTTAAAAATAAGTGAGGTTTCATCTCCAAATAATACTATCTCTGACATGTTTTGAACCATGAACGGCAAATCATTTACATAAACGAGGAAAAGGAACGGCCCCAAAATAGATCCTGTGGCACTCCTATCTTAACCTCGTACCCTGACGATTTAGTTCTATTATGTCAGTTTTTTGAACCGTCCCTTCTGAATATGATCTCATAAGTTTTAAGTTTTTCCTATTTATTCCGCATTTTTAAGTTTTAATTTTAAGAGAAGTTTATTCAGTTACGTTAAGGGTGACTTTGCAAACAAAAATGTAAATTCAACCATGCTGACCACCATTACCTTTTTGTCGTTGTCGACAATACCTAGTCGGTCAATTGACGACCCACGACAAGTTAATATCACATAGAAGAAGATCCTTCAGTTTGATGATGTCGGCACAGTTTAAACTAGAGACGCACAAAAGCCCAGCCTAGGCAGAGACCAACTTATCATCATAAGCCAGTCATTTCAGTATCACTTCACTGATTTTTTTTTAAATCGCCTAGAGTAACCTTTCGGTTGCTTTGTGCTACGTACAGACAGAAAGACATCCAATTTTTTTTTTTGTTTAAAGGATAGACAAATTAAACTACCTCAGTTACAGGTAAGTAAGTACTTAATGTTTTTCGCTCCATATACTTACTTAGGTAAATTGGTTTTTCTGTACGAAGCCTCGATTCTGTTAGTATATAAAGTATAATGACGAATGAATGACAGATTCACGGTCGGGCGGGCTAGACTCCTAATAGGATGCCTAGAAGGTTTGATACGACACGTGTGAGTAGAAATGAAATCGATCAGTTCATTGTTCTACAATGCATTTAACGGCATTTTGAAAATAATGGAACCACTAGATAAATAATGGCTCAAAAAATAATGCTAAATAAATAAATAAATAATCAATGTAAAGGAAAATTGTTTTACTGCAATAAAATAAGCTCCTATAATAAAAATACGTCAGACTACAAAATAATATCCATCGCTATAAATGAACAACAGGTTTTCACCATAAAATGAAACTTCAATGTCTAACCGCGCTTTGTAAACTGTAACAGGAGAAAGTGGCCTTCTTTTGGGTTGCCTAATTTCACCGAAGTCTCATGTTTCAGAGCACAGAGCCATACTTCAGTGTGTCAAGATCCCGATAGGAGGATTTGGGTTCGGTCCCCGTCTATTAATTTTAAAGTTAACAGCAGTTTTTGACGTGAAAAAACTCCCAGTTCGTTAATAAGAGGGGTCACTTGCTAAAACCGCATGCAATCCCCACCCACTTTTTTATAGTTTTAAACACTTCTAAAGATGCTATAGACAAGCAGTAGTTGCTACATGTAAAATTATAAAGCAGACCATTTATTTTAAAGAACATTCCATTACATGAACTCACGCTTGTATCCCGGGGGGGTAGGCAGTGACAAAGGTAATGTACATTTTAATATTCTCCTAACAGAATCTACGACGAGCTGTCATTGCTTCTGTTCGTAGCCTGTGAAGCGACCTTGGCTCAACAATAGGCCGTTAGCCTTTATGGGGTAGCCAGAGACATCATAGTAGGCGATTGGGCGGCCAAATACGGACGATGCGATGTCGAGGCAGGCCACGGGACAATTCTACTGGAAAACTAATTAAACACTTGACCAATGTAGTACAAACGACCCCCAAAGTGGATTTCGGGGAACCCAAGAGTCACTCGGGTTCCGCTAATCATATTTGTCACTGAATCGCTATATAAGTCATAACTTTATTGCGACCGTGTGTTTGTTCGGCTGTTACATATTTAAGGTTTGCCTCATGCATAATACCTACTTAAGACACAGCAATTTTGGAGTAGCATCCAATATTAAAACTAACAAAAATTAACAATGCAAAAAATTTCATATCACACTAGATTTCAATAGCGCAATTTTCAATTTCAGATATACGGCAATTGAAATTTAATTAGACTGGGGGGCAACGGGAATCATTAGACGAAGTACGGGGTAAGGTTGAAGCAAGTAGGGGGCGGCATATAAAGTACACAGGGCGAAGTAGAGGCTGGTCAATGGTAAAAATAGGGTGAAATAGGAGGGGTAGAGATTATGGCAAAACCCCTCATGGTTATGAAAACCACGAAGGAGGCCTATGTCCTGCAGTGGGCGTCAAAGGCTGATGATGATAATGAGGAAGGGGTATTCAATGGTAAAGGTGTTTCACACAGAATAATACATTATTACAAGTAGTTTTTAAATGAAATGTGAAAATACTGTTGGAGTAGCTAATAAATAATAATAATAAAAGATAGGATGAAGTAAGGGGTGGTCAATGGTAAAGATAGGGCGAAGTGCGGGCTGGTCAATGGTAAAATAGGGCGAAGTAGGGTGAAGTTAATGGTAAAGATAGGGTAAAGTAGGGGGTGGTCAATGGTAAAGATAGGGCGAAGTAGGGGGTGCTTAATGGTAAAAATAGGGTAAAGTAAGGAGTGGCCGAGAATGGTAGGCAGGGTAGAGGTGTACAACGTAAGTGTTTGGATGAAGTAGGGGGTGGTCAATGGGAAGGATCGGGTGAAGACGGATTTAGAGCTTTGTTTTTAATCCCATCGCACTAGGAGTTACCTAAACAAACAAGATACACTCCTTTCACGACCTTCTCTTTCTCTTTTGACGATCTCGTGGCGCAGCGGTAGTGCTTTTTTTTTACTCTTTCGGCCGTTGTGATAAATACTCCTTTATTGAGCTTCCAGAGAGCAATATAAGAGGAATTACACTTATAACAGCAGTCGGAAGAGCGCTCTACGTCCTATTTTCCTTCAAACCATGCCATAATAAAAACATTATAAGTTATTTTGGTATTACAAAAACAGTGACAAGATTATTGTAAGTGTAAAGTAATCTTCAATAAGAGCGTTATAAGTTGACTCTAAGTGAGAATTCTCTTATAAAGTGCGCCTAAATCGACACTTACAGTTGTTTGTAAGTATGCTAAAAGAGTAAAAACATATTATAGGTCTTGGGACACTTTGTAAGTTAAAGTTTTGCTAGTTGGGTATAGATTACGTTGGCCGTTACCGCATCAAGTGACAAACCCGGTAGATGGACTCTAAACCAGGGGTTCCCAAACTTATTTTGACTCTGACGCCCTTGGGACTTAGCTTCTCAAAACGGGGCTCAAGTATGGAAATTGCCACTCTCATCTCTTTCTCTACATTTATTTGCGATCTATACTTGTTTTTTATGACTATAACTGTGAAAAAAGAATGTAAGTACTGAAGGACAGGACGAAACCCCCACAGAAGAGACGGGGCAAGGGCGCGAACCCATCCCTTCTGTGTGGCCAGGGCCTCAGCACATCCCGCCTCTCAATGGCACACGAAATATGTCCTTGCGAAGTTAAAGTAATTTATTCAAGTTATTCGTCTATTCGTCGGGCAATATACTGTGACTTTGAATTCGTTTGAGAAATTTGAAGGGGACATTCTAACCCCCGTACTTACATATTATAAATAGTTCAGGAATCAAATCTCGCAGTTTTTCCGAGCTTTTCTCGAACTTCAAAGACAATTCATTTTATTAAATGATTTTACTACAAATTTATAGTTTTTAGATTTTTCCCTGTACTTGTAGTATAAAACGATATTACTTGCCAAATTTCATAGTTCTAGGTGAACGGAAAGTACCCTGAAAATTTTGATTCCCTCGAGTGTCGCAATATACGTTTTTTGCTGCATAAACTGCCGTATCTTTTTTAAACATTGTCTTAAAAGTTTGACAGCTTTAAGGGACTGTAGACGGAGTGTAGTTTTAATTTCAACTCGATAACTCTACGCGTTCACGAGATATAGGGTCTTTACACACAGACGGGACGGGCGTACGGACAACAAAGTGATCCTATAAGGGTTCCGTTTTTTTCTTTTGAGGTACGGATCCCTAAAAATGGGGCGTGAATTTTTTTTTAACCCAAAATTACTTTACTTAAGTATAGCCAAACAATATCAGGAGGAAAAGTTACAATGTTTTAATCTATCTATCAATCTCATAAAAATCGAAAAGAAACTTTGGTTCAAGCGTCATAAAACCATAAGGTCGGCGCCGGCCAACTCAATTGTTCTTTTAATTGTTTACGCATATTATCGGAGGGTTTTTAGGGTTCTCCAAAAGTTATTTAATTCCGTCATTCTCAAAGGCAAAACGCCAGAGGCATGGAACAGAAGTGTGGTGACACTTTTCTTTAAGAAAGGTGATAAAACCTTATTAAAGAATTATAGATGCATCTCGCTTTGAGCCATGTCGGTAAGCTGTTCTCAAGAGTCATTCATTACGAATCGTCTCGCACGCAAGCTCGATGACTTCCAGCCCCCCTAACAAGCCGGTTTCCGAAAAGGTTTTAGTACGTTGGACCCGTTGGACCACATACATACGCTGCGGATTATATAGAAGATTATATAGAAGACCAAGGAGTATATTCTATCACTATGCTTAGCGTTTGTGGACTATGAAAAAGCCTTCGATTCGATCGAGATATGGTCGGTACTTGAATCTCTCCAGCGGTGTCTAATCGACTATCACTACATCGAAGTGCTGAAGTGTTTGTACAAAAACGCCACAATGTCAGTCCGACTACAAAATCAGAATACGAATTCTATTAATTTGCAGTGCGGAGTGAGACACGGAAACTACCTTATACCTACCTCGGAAACTGCACTTGAAGACGTATTCAAACTTCTAGACTGGGAAGGATCTGGCATCAACGTAAATGGCGATTACATCACTCGCCTTTGATTCACCGATGACATAGTGATTATGGCTGAGACCCTGGAAGAACTGAGTTCAATGCTCAATGACCTGAACATAGCTTCTAACAGAGTGGATCTTAAAATGAACATGGACAAGACTAAGATAATGTCGAACTCCCATGTAGCACCCACTCCTACCAACGTTGGCGACTCTGACCTCAAAGTTGTCGACCACTATGTATACCTGTGACAAACAGTCCAGTTAGGTAAGTCCAACTTCGAGAAAGAGGTCACTCGTCGAATGCAACCCGGATGGGCAGCGTTTGGGAAACACATTTTCGCGTCCAATACCTCAGTCTCTCAAGACAAAGGTGTATAACCAATGTGTGTTCCCAGTGATGACTTATGGATGTGAGACCTGGTCGCCGACTATGGGCCTTATAAGAAGGCGGATCCGCAGAAGAACCTGAGTAACTAATATAGCTTGAAGAATTGCTCAGTTGAAGTGGCAGTGGGCGGGGCACATACCTCGGAGAACTGATGGCCGTTGGGGCGAAAAAGTTCTGACATGGCGACCGCGGAACGGACGACGCAGCGTAGGCAGGCCCCCCACCTGATGGTCAGGTGGTGGCGGGGAGTCGCCGGATGCGGGCGGCATGACACCGGGAAGCTTGGAAAACCATGAGGGAGGCCTATGTCCTGCAGTGGGCGTCAAATGGCTGATGATTACCGGAGGATATACTCTTATACATTTAATATATTAGAAAACATTTTTCAACGTAATGAATGGTACCTACTTCCTGAATTTGGATTCACAGTTTCGAGGAAAAGGTCGAAAATTACGAATATTTACAAATCTGTTATACCGTTACTGATCATCATCATCATCATCAGCTATTTGACGCCCACTGCAGGACATAGGCCTCCTTCGTGGCTTTCATGACTATGAGGGGTTTTGCCATAATCGCCACGCTTGGCAGGCGGGTTGGCGATCGCAGTATACGGTTGGAATCTCAGGAAGACGCTGCTGCCCGTCTCCTGGTAATTGACTACCTTAGTCGCCTTCTACGACATCCACGGAAGGAAATGGAGTGACGCTACACTATAGAGACACTATAGAGACTGATAAATCATAATACTACTGTTTTTCACAATGAAAAGTACGATCCCTTAAAAAACTGCTAACAATTTCAAAATCACCTGTAATATGGGGGTTTTGTTACACCCTGTATAAGAAATGGCAACTAAGTATTGAACAATTTAGGTAATACGGAATGCCAGTCTTAAACAACACAAAAGAAGGAAATGTAAACAGAAGCGCTAAAGTCTAACTACTAAACAATATCATTATCGACTAAGTGCCAAATTGCTTTGTGACAAATGGAGTCTTGTCTGCTCGGCCATGACAGTGACTGCAAATACCTAGTTCTGTTATGTTTACATCCGCAAAGCCATTTACGCTTTTAGGGTTCCGTACCCGAAGGGTGCCAACGGGATCCTATTACTAAGATTTCACTGTCCGTCTGTCTGTCTGTCACCAGGCTGTATCTCATGAACCGTGATAGCTAGGCAATTGAAATTTTCACAGATTATGTATTTCTGTTGCCGCTATAACAACAAATACTAAAAAAAGAATAAAATATATATTTAAGGGGGGCTTCCATACAACAAACGTCGTCTAAACGTTGTCGCTCGCCATCTAGCGGTCATCTATGTAACCTTCACAGCGCCGATGTCATGTCAATGTCTCTTAGTGTTGGTTTCTATAGATGGCGCTGTTCTCAAATTAGATCTTTGTCTAATGCTGTAGAGTGTAGAGGCTCTCCACAGAGGTTTTATTTTATTTTATGTTTTTGAATTCTGAATTTGATTTTTTGTTTTATTCAGTTTTTTCCTGTTTGTGACAGATTGTAAATATAGTTTGAACTGAAAACATCATTTAAAAAAATGTAGAGATAAAGGTACGGAACCCTTCGTGCGCGAGTCCGACTCGCACTCGGCCGGTTTCGATAAAAGACACGTAGTAGGTACAGAGTTAAAGCCCTCGTCGAGGCGACATGTTTTCGTTGCATGCGGATTTAGCAATTGATCCCCTACTACCGAACTGAAAGACGTCAACTGACAGCTAATAGCAGAGTATACGAGAAACCGGAGGTAAATATACTGAAGTTGGTGATCGAGGTGAGGCGATCAACGGCCGTAATCATCGCATAGTAACAAGTTAGCAATCCTCGAAACGATATGACGCAGGAGTGTCAAAGTTTCTCAACTTGCTATTCGCCCAAAGCTCAAAGGGCAAACCTGACTAACTCATTAATTAAACAGTAGGTAAACCTGCCAAGCTTGTTTTTGGGCGAAGGGCTTGAAGATTATGACGTGACAGACATATCACATGATGAAATAGGATGAGAAGAGTGCCAATAAATTAACGCTGTAGTGGAAGTGGAAGCATAATAATAATATTGCGGATTATACAGGGTGATTTCTGAAACGCGCAATACCTGAAATATGTCGGTTAGAGTTGGTCATTTAAGAACAACTTTTGTTCAACCACTTTTGAATCTTTTTTGAGAATTTGATTTAATAATTTTTAATAATTAAGTGAGTCATAACTCTGACGCGTATCCTAATCTACCAAGTTGCCATTTAAACCAAAGCCCATACTATATGGCAATAAGACTATTTAATAAACTACCAAACTCGCTAAAAGAAATACCAAAACTTTCACTATTTAATAATAAACTAAAAAAACTATCTAATATAATTATGTCCTTATACAATTGAAGAATACTTAAAGGCCTAGGATAGGATAACTTTTTAACAACTTACCTAAACTATAAGAGAAATTCCTACTAAATTTAAGAAAATATTTGTGTTCCCACACATATTTTTATAAGCATGTTAGTTTTTAAGTCATATTGCCGCGCCCGACAGGGTCCATAATCGGTATTATACACTCGGTGTTATTTAAGACCTTATTTACATTATGGTGCAATAAATATTTTGATTTTTGATTTATGTCAAAACTAACTTGTCCCAATATGAGAAACTTGGAGATTGCCATCGTTATAGCACGAGACACGCCGAGAGGATACGTGCCGTCATGCACACTCTAGCGAAACTCTAGCTAAACCATTGAGGAGATTGGCCCTACAGTGTACAACAGACTCCCGTTAGATATTGTAGATTCACCAAGCATAGCCATTTTTAAAAGTAAATCGCGATGCTGGCTTGTCTAGCAAGCGTTTTATTCTTATGATGAATTTTCAGATTCACCAAAATATTAATGAAATGCTGAATAAACTTAAATAATTGTATGTTATTTAAATGTTTTAAATTAATTAATATATTATTTTCATAAATAATGAACTAATTTTTCATAATTGGGTAATGTGTAATAAGGTTTTTATAAAGTAATTATTATTTTCTACTATTTTTTATATTGACGTGTAATGAAAATTACAAGTAAATTGTAAAGTTAAATAAAAAAATCTGTGAATTTTCTGAATTCTAGCATTATGCGCCTCTGATTGTTTCATGGATAAATGCTAAAAAACATTTGTGTTCTATAGAATGCGAGTTCTTCTATTTAATTACATGACTTACTGAAGTCAGATTTATTGATAGAGCGCTTTAAAGCGTGGATTGAATAAAACAGTATTTTATAAATCCTAATCATATACTAAAAACTCTAGTATTCTCTCTCAGAAATCGCACATTTAGGACAAAAACATGCATTTCCGGCACTTTCCTGTATCCGGGAATTGTAAATAAAAAATAAAAACCGACTTCGAAACACGAAAGCACTAAAAAGTTAGAAATAATTTAAACAATTAGAAGTATTTATACATTTAGGTATTGTAGAAGTATAATTTGGAGTCAGTGTCCAAAATGTATGTGTTGGTCATGAAACTGGGCACCAACCGAAATATTTATTTAAATTTTTTTATTTTGTGGGGGAGCGGGAGAAAAATAAACAAGTCCCTTCTTTCTTAACTCTACTTAATTCGTTGCTTTAAAATTTTACGTTCTCAATTTCCATTCCCAAAAGTTAAAAGTTAATTGGGACCTTGGGACTACTTTTACGCTATTTTATGAAACGTACGGATTTTACTAACGAATGCTGTCCATTGAAGAGTTCCGTTCTCCATCTCTGAAAGTCTCCATCAGATCTTCACCAAATTAAAATGAGACCAATGGGATGTTATATCTGTTCGAACAAAAAAAGAATTGTCGAAATCAGGTAATATTTGACGGAGTTATGGATGATAACCTCCTCCTTTTTTGAAGTCGGTTAAAAATGCGTAGTGCTTACGAAATTTTTAGTTCCAAATTCTTGGTTTGCGCGCTCCACCAATGGCGCAGCCTTCAGTAAATATTGTCCTACATAGAACAATGTTTATTCTAATGAATACCATAAGTACCTATAGTTACTACAAGCATTATATATCAAACAGCGCCACGCCAAAGTAAAAAAAAACCTTAATAATTCATAACTTTTTTTTATAATGGAATATTGAACAAAAAAAAATTCAAAAGTCGTAGAACAAAATTTCTTATAAATGATAAACATATTTAAAATATTAAATAACCAACGTATTTCAGGAATTTTTTTTATAAATAACCCTGTAGAGAACAGTTTGTCAAAATAAAATACCTAAAGGGCGGATCATTAAAACAAGTTTTAAACTAGCTCCGAGACTAACTCGTATTTCGTTAACGGGTTTTTTACCAACTGGACTTGAGGAGCTGGACAAAGGGGCCGTTCAAGTATTGCGTAAGCAGATTTATTACAATTATTGGGTTCTCCGACATTGCCCCTAAATCAGGTGTTTTAAAACACATTTTACTCATTTTTTTATTTTTAAATTGCTTCGGCCAGATGTCGCTCCGTGTACGTTACACAGAGAAGTTTGTAAAGAGGCTCGAAATTTCACTGATGCCTGCCCTTGCCCATTAGCTCAGTTGGGAGAGCGCTGGCACGGTTAGCCAGAGGTCACGGGTTCAAGTCCCGGCATGGGTGGAATTTTTAGCCTCTCAATAGGTTTTTACTCTCTAATGGTTAGGATTTAAAATCTGAAAAAAATATAACTATTGCATTTCAAATTTGTTTGCGCTTTAATTAAAGCAGCCGAAATTGAAATATTCCGCCCAGGTTCAGAAAATTACCTATTACACTATTAAATTACCTATAATAAAAAAATGGAACTTAATTTTTTAACCGACTTCAAAAAAGGAGGAGGTTATCAATTCGACGCGTATATATATATATATTTTTGGCTATGTTCCATAACTTTGTCAAATCTTAACCGATTCCGACAATTCTTTTTTTGTTCGAATATATATAACGTCCTATTGGTCCCATTTTAATTTTGTGAAGATCTGATTAAGACTTTCAGAGATGGAGATCGGAACTCTTCAATGAACAGCAGTAAATAAGGCCTAATGGGGCCCATCCTTTAGTAATATCCGTATGTTTAATAAAATAGCGTCAAAGTAGTCCCAAGGTAGTTTGGTGATGTTCTGGTGAAGACTTTTGGCGATGGAAATTGTAAACGTAAAATTTTAAAGCAACGAATTAAGTAGGGTAAATTATGGTTATAAGGGACTCGTATATTTTTCTCCCGCACCCCCACAAAAAATTGAAATAAAAAAATAAAAGCCGACTTCGAAACACTAAAAAGTTACAAATAATTTAAATAATTAGAAGTATGTATACATGTAGGTATTGTAGAAGTACAATTTGTAGTCGGTGCCCAGTTCTCAGTTTCAGTTCCCGGTACTCAGTTTCATGACCAGCACATATATTTGGGCACATGTATACATACTTCTAATAATTTAAATGATTTCTAATTTAATTATTGACCCCCTCCATTAGGTTGTATACTTGTTACACCCTGTATATCTGTGTCTCCATGCAAAACTCGACGAGTAAATCCACATACCAGCGCGGTCGCAGCCCACACGAATCGCAGCCTATTGCATAGACGGTTTTCTATGAGAATTCAATGTATTGCAAAGCTGGCCCACGGATTAACAAGTAGGACTGAAGACTAAATTTAGGTACTTATCGACTGCGCAATGTGTATCGAATTGTCAAAACTAAAGTCAAAGTCAAAAATTTTTATTCACTATAAAAACAAAATGTTTACTTAATGAACGTCAAAGCTGTTAGTTTCACAATTAATAGATTATGCGGAGAAGAAGCTAACAAAGAAACTCCACATTTATTCTTTTCAAAACAGGTTTGCTTAATTAACAGAGTTTTCAACTTAAAGTTACACTACATTAGATACAATCGTTCCTGTTAACATTATTTAAATACCAGACATCCTTGTCTTCCAAATAATCCTTAATGTTATAATAGGCTTTTTTGCACAGAGTATGCCTAATACCTTTTTTATACCGCGTCGGTGGTAACTCTAATATATCTTGAGGAATCTTATTGTAGAACCGTACACACCGTAAACTATGTAGATATGAATGTAGTTTCATACTGTACATTGAATTGTTACAGTCGCGAATGCGTTGCAGTTCCAGGCATTGACGTCACGAGCATGGAAATGCACCCAGATTGAGGCCAACTGTACGAATCATGTACGGCGGCCATATGGAATTCGAACCCACGACCTCCGTTTTAGTAGTAAAACGTGTCACCGGTAGACCAACGAGGCATTCCACTCTGCCTCGATCTAGACATACACAAATGTCAATATTGACTCGGCCGTAACCCTGCCCGGTACCTTGGATCGCGGCGTGAACATACAGTGCAAGTAGGTACAGTCCGGTATGGCGCAATGTGGACATAAGCGGTTAGCGCGCGGTTTGTTTACATTCGGTCTACACGTTAGATATACCACGCAAAGAAAGACCGCCCTGTTTATAAAAACACGATTCTTTAAAACACTCCTCGGATGCAGTTTATATAGTAACCACAGATTTTTTACAAATAACAAACCAAAAAGCGAGGCCAGTAGCGAGACCAATGAAAAAAAAAATCATATCTGGGCCCTGGGGGCACGGGGCACGGCGCGACATCGCCAGTGCCCGCGCCAAGTCGAGTTCATATAATACTTTATTGCATACGAAACATTGCGATGCGGTGGTAGCCTAGTGGGTAGAACATTGGACTCGGAAGCGAGAGACCCAGATTCGATTCCCGGTGCGGGCATGTACCTATGACTTTGGTGGGGAAAAGGCTTACACCCAGCCTTCTTTTTGTGTTCTGAGCACCCAGCAATGGGCAGAGGTGGGCTGATGATGATGATGATTAGAAGGCAAGTTAAGAGTTTTACAGCAGCTTTTTAATTTGGTGTCGTCGGCTATTATACCTAGGATCGTTTATTTCACCTCGTGACTGTTCGCGGATTGGTTCTGCCTGCATTAAATAAATTACCTACATACGTTTTGCGCGCTGAGTGCTGTGTCAATATTAAACGAGATATTAAGCACAACTGCAGAAGAGCACGCTACTCATTCATAAGTTGTACCAGCTTGTAGGAGATAGGTATTTGTTTATACCTATCTTCTTTAAAAATAATCGAAGGGTCGTGAAAAATAATGGCTCTAATAAGGCGCGGAAAAGACGCGTCACGCGACGTGTCGTATACACTTCGCGTCCTCGCTCCGTCTTATCTGTATGGGCTTTGTCCTATCGCTTCATTACATTTTTATGAAAGTGAAATTGAAAGTCCTTCCTATGTGCCCCATGGCTTAAAATTTGTTGCTTAATTCTCTGAAGTCCCATGACCGGATAGCGCAGTAGTGTTGTGTCAATGATCCTGATCCGAAAGGATCTCGATTTGGTCTTCAGCTATTCAAATTAAAAGAAGAAATGAATGAATGAAAGACTTATTTATTTATTGTTAGGTAGTATCCGTGAAATTATAGAGCAAACAATCATTTTAAATGTCCTCATTGTAATTTTTTTTTTTTGTTAGTCGAGTTGGTGTACCGCTGCTGGCAAATGCCCCCTCGATCTTCCACTTCTGCCTGTTTTGAGCCACCTCTCCCATCCGGCCAAAAAGATTGAGAGATCATCCCGCCCCGCCATCTCGTCTTTGGCCGACCACGTCTTGTGGAACCCGTCAGCGGCAATTTTCGTCCATCTGTCCGCGCCCATACGACTGACGTGCCCTGCCCAGTTCCACTTCAGCTTTGCGGTCACAACTCCCAAATCAGCGATTTTGGTTCTGGAGCGGAGCGAGGAGTTCCGCATGGGGTCAATACTTCTTACTTACTTATGTCCCTCCTCAGGGATATTGGGCCTTTATAAAAGGTCTCCACTTGCTGCGGTCTTGAGCGGCGACTTTGAGGTCTTCCCATCCCAGCCCAAGTTTTTTCGCCGCCAACGTCACTGATTGGCGCCAGGTGGTCCTTCTTCGACCCATTTAAACACATACCGTTTTTAGGGTTCCATACCCGAAGGGCGCCAAACGGGACCCTATTACTAAGAATTCACTGTCCGTCTGTCTGTCTGTCTGTCTGTCTGTCTGTCTGTCGCCAGGCTGTATCTTATGAACCGTGATAGCTAGGCAGTTCAAATTTTTACAGATGATGCATTTCTGTTGCCGCTATAACAGCAAATACTAAAAAAGAATAACATAAATATTTAAAGTGGGCTCCCATACAACAAACGTGATCTTTTTGCCGTTTTTTGCTCGATAGTAATAACAGCCACAGGTAGACGCTTGAAATATTCACGGAATATTTAGTTGTATATTCGCTTCAAAAATTGACATATAAATTAAAATAAATAAATATGTATGGGGGGCTCCCATACAAGAAACGTGATTTTTTGCCGTTTTTCCCCGATCTTTGAGCCTAATGTTGTATAGATAATGCTCGCACTTGGCCGATTCAATTCAATTCAATTCAAATATTTTTATTCATTATAAAAACAGAATATGTACTTAATGAACGGCGAAGTTGTTAGTTTCACAATTAATATATTATGTGGAGAAGAAGCTATAGGTGTTTTCTGTGACTTGTCGAAGGCATTTGACTGCGTAGCATAAAACACTTCTCTTAAAATTAAAACACTACGGAATAAATGGGAAAAAATTAAAACTTACGAGATCATATTTAGAAGGGAGGGTTCAAAAAGCTGACATAAATAGGACTCAATCAATCATCACGGTCGGAGGTTAAGATGGGAGTGCCACAGAGATCTATTTTGGGGCCGTTCCTTTTCCTCGTATATGTAAATGATTTGCCGTTCATGGTTCAAAACATGTCAGAGATAGTATTGTTTGCAGATGACACGTCACTTATTTTTAAAATTAAGAGACAAGAAAATGACCTTGCGGATACAAATAATGCTCTCTCTAAGGTACTATATTGGTTTACTTCTAATAACTTATTATTAAATTCAAAAAAGACAAAATGTATAAAATTCACACTACCAAATGTCAAAATGGTTGACAGCAATGTTATATTGGGGAATGATAAACTAGACCTTGTAGAAGAAACTGTATTTCTGGGTATCACAATTGATGCAAAGCTTCAATGGGGTCCTCATATAGGAAAATTGGCAAATAGGCTCAGTTCTGCAGCATACGCAGTTAAAAGAATCTGGGAACTAACTGATGTCGCAACTGCTAGGCTTGTTTATTTTAGTTACTTCTATAGTATTATGTCCTATGGTATACTACTGTGGGGTCGGGCAGCAGACATTGAGACCATCTTCGTCCTGCAGAAGAGAGCGATCAGATTCATATATAGGCAATAGAGATTCGTTAAGAGATTTCTTTAAAGAAACTAACATCCTAACAGTTGCTAGTCAGTATATCTATGAAAATATTATGTACGTTAGGAAAAATATCAGTGACTTTAAAACTGTAGGTAGCCAACACAATGTAAATACTAGAAATAGACATAAACTTTCGTTCCCAAAATTTAGGCTGGCAAAGGTTAATACATCCTTCATGGGGCATTGTATACGTTTCTACAATAAGATCCCTGAGGATATAATAAGCTTGCCAGCATGAGTTTTAGAACATTTACATAAATCCTGTAAATTAAGGACTTGAAAAGACTAAGTTTGGAGTTTTTTTGTCCATTTTTTCTCCAAAATGATCTAGATTTTGAAATGGACACCTAGTTTAACTTGTAACGTTCATTAAGTCGCAGTTTCTGTGCTACTTTGAATAAAAAAAATTGATTTTGATTTTTTTTGAAAATAACAAAAAACTCCACATTTATTCTTTTCAAAACACGTTTGAACTTATTTAACAGAGTTTTCAACTTAAAATATTAGTCATGAATGTGTTATATCTATATTCTTTTTCTTTTTGTGTTATATCTACCAAGCTTTTACCTAAAGTACGAACATGAAGAAAATCTCTTCATCTGTATTGCAGAACAACATGGTGGCACGCAGGTTGTCGGGTGAGTTCCCAGCTCCGACGATCCCCGCCTTCTACGCCGGGAAGAGCATCTTCATTACAGGAGCCACTGGATTTATGGGAAAGGTACGTACCTACGTCTCCGTCGTCGGTTGCCTGGAAGAAATTGCTATGAGCAATAAGGCCGCCAATTGTACTGCATTTTTGTAAATATTTCATGTTTGTGTTTTTCCTGGTAGGTACACTAAAGAATATTCTTATCTTACGTTCTGTGGACAATGAAACCTCCCGGTAGTCTGTGCTTTGGTAACCAGAGCAAGGACACTCAGACGTCGTAGGTCATAGCATTAGAGTCCTTGAACAATATAAAAATTAGCCAAGTGCGTGTCGAGCCACGCGAATTTAAGGGTTCCGTAGAACTACTCAGCAGCCAACAACTTCATCAAAGTAATTTTCAATATAATAGAACTTGTACGAAGTTTTTCTTTTATTTATAAGTTGGTCACCTTTTACTCGTTAACTTGTAAAGCCTACTTAGCCGTGATAGTTTTCCTTATAAGTTCATTATATGTGCTACTACCCTGAATATTTTCACGTTTCTGCTATCAACCGTTTAGCTAGGAGATGGGACGCCCTATGCTAACAAAAATTGGCGCTTTAAAGCTTCATCATCAGCCATTTGACGCCCACTGCAGGACATAGGCCTCCCTCATGGTTTTCCCTAACCACGAAGGGTTTTGCCATAATCGCCACGCTTGGCAGGCGGGTTGGCGAACGCAGTATGCGGTTGGAATCTCAGAAAGACGCTGCTGCCCGTCTCCTGGTAATTTATTTCCTTAGTCGCCTTCTACGACATCCACGGAATGAAATGGAGTGACGCTATTCTTAATCCGGCACCACACAGATACATTTAAAGCTTAATATTAAACAAACGGCACCATGAGTCGAAAAATGGGTTTCCTACACCTACAGTTTATCATTTAAACGACCAATCTAACGGTCCCCCACACTATAGAAAAAAAATGCATCCCTAATTATAAGTGTAGGGGAGGTACTGTTATAATCACCTTCCCTTAGAGACTGTATGCATGGGAGAGTGCTGACGTGTCAGTAGGTGCAATCGACACGTGTAGCTTTTTCCCATGGCATGACGCAAGACTAAGACGAACAGCTCGTAGCCCCGGCTGCCTGAGTGATCTTAAACGATCACGAAGGTTAAGCAACACAGGGCGCGTTCAGTGCATGGATGGGTCGCCGTCTATGCCTAACGCTAGTGGCATTTTTCCGAGCGGTTCCGTGCTTCGCAAGGCACGTTAAGCTGTTGGTGCCGGCTGCCGTCGATAGATGGCAGTCGTTAAGCCAAGTCAGAGGCCTTAGGGCGGCTTGACAACTTCTGACAGTAGACGAGCCACTAGTCTACAAGCCTCCACCAATCCGGACTTGGCCCCCGTGGTGGAGTATGGCCTGTACTTTCCTTAGGGAAGAGACCCGTGCCCCTCGGTGGGGACATAATGGGTTGATGATGATGACGCAAGACGAGTAGTTTTTTATCACTCATTTTTCAATTCAATATCCGGGCTCGTGAAAGACGGTCGTCTCTATCATTCTATTTCTATTGTTCAATATCATTATTTCAAGTTCTTAATAAACATGTTAAGAGAAAATATCTTTTTTTTTTAAACTCTCCTGAACCGTACCCTAAAAAAAATTTTAAGATTTTATCCTACAGTTTTGGCGGCGTGATCAATAAGTATATATATGCCAAATTTCAGCTTTCTAGTGCTTATCGTCTCTATACATATCTGTGCTTATCGCCTTGGACAGACAGACGGACGGACGGACATGGCGATACTATAAGGGTTCCTTGTTGACTACGGAACCCTAAAAAGGGGATGGGGCCGTGTTGGGTCACACGGCCGTTGGTTTATCGTGAAACGTCCATAAATTAGCCTTCACGAGGCACTGGCGCCATCTAGCGGCACGAGTCAAGAGGATCTGAGTAATGGCTACTTTGCTCTACTCAACTACCTATATATAAATGAATTGCACACGACACGTAGTTACAGAGCTGTGGTAGCGGAGCGGTAGAACGCCGGCTTCTCATTCGGGAGGTCGTGGGTTTGAATCCCGGCATGTACCAATGACTTTGTTTTCTAAGTTACGTACATTTGTGAAGTTATAGTAGCAATACCACTCGCTAACGGTGAAGGAAAACATCGTGAGGAAACCATAGTGTCTGAGGTATTTACATACCTCAGCACTTGCTACGTACAATGGCCCAACTATGAGGCTGAGTGCGGAAATCTCCAGTCGAACTAGAACTAGACACGTAGTTACAGAGTTAACAACCCTCTCGAAGGCGACATGTTTTCGTTGCATAGGGTTTTAGCAAAGTGACCCTCAACTACCGAACTGAAAAACGTTTCACGTCAAAATATACTTGCAGGTACTGATCGAGCGCATCCTTGCCACGTGCCCCAACGTGGGCTGCCTGTATCTCCTCATGAGAGAGAAGAAAGACCAGAGCCCGGAGAAACGGCTTCTGCAGCTTAAACAATCACAGGTTGGTTCCATTAGATATTTCTGACCAGGGGCCTCATACTGAAGACCAATGGTTCTGACAGATGTTTTATACAATGTATCTATTTTCTTGTTGTAATGTCAACCGGCTAATATCGACAAGTTCTGCTACAGTCACGTCTAGGCGAAATAGGAAAAAAAGGATACTATCGAGTTCTTTGCCAAAACTTACTAAAATGAATACTTATTCTAAGTACAGACAGATGTTTTCAAATCATGGATGCCACAATGACTGGACGTGTTCCACCCGAAGCATAGGTAGCGCGTTTAACTGTTAAAAGGCGCGACTTTCCAGTACGTCATCATCATCAGCCTGCCTCTGCCCACTGCTGGGTATCAAGCCTACTTTCGCGGTCCTCGCCATTCGCATCAACGGGCTCTCTACCGAGTTGACCAGATTGTCTGACAATGGGCTGTTGGTCCACCCACTGACCGACGTCCGATTCTAGGTCGCCACTAGGCGTTACTGTCCTGGTCAGCCTGCCATCATCCCACCTCGCTAGGTGACACCTGGACGCCTGGCGAGGTGGTAGACGTCGGACCTGACCTTTGAAATTTGGTGCTCAATTCACTGTTCTGAGGCTTAGCATGGCTCGCGTCCATAGATTTTTGTGCAACTTTCCAGTATTAAAAACCTATTTAGAAGCTAAAAATTCCACCCATGCCGGGACTTGTATCCGCGACCTCTGGCTAACCGTGCCCCAGCGCTCTCCCAACTGAGCAAGTGGGCAAGTGCAGGCATCGACGAAATTTCGAACCTCCTTACAAACTTTCTTTGTATTACGTCTGTGGTATTACGTACAAGCAGCGCTGGCACGGTTAGCTAGAGGTCGCGGGATCAAGTCCCGGCATGGGTGGGTTTTTTTTTAAACTGTCCTTAGCACGGATTAGTGCAACAAAAAGAATATAACTTTCCAGTATTAATTGTAAAATTCTGACATCATAGTTGCGAGACAGACAGATGGGACGTGGGGCAAGAGCGACCGCTGAGCAAGGACTGTGGTCTGTGACTCTATACATCTTACCGCGCCCTATAGTATTCAGTGGTATCATTTACCTAACTTTAAAAGACCCACCATACCACCAGAGGTATGACCTAGTTTAACTTGTAACGTTCATTAAGTCGCAGTTTCTGTGCTACTTTGAATAAAAAAAATTGATTTTGATTTTGATATACTACCTCTGCAGATGTCACTGATACACTTTTTTTTTGCCTACAGGTTTTCGACGTGCTCAGACGCACGCAGCCCGCTCAGTTAGACAAGCTTCGCTCGCTGTCGGGCGATACTTCGCGCGAGCAGCTCGGAATGGACTCTAATAGCCTGCAGCAGCTTAGAGAGGTAGGGAGATCATCATATACAATCAGGATTGACAGGCCCCCATGCAAGTGCTTATGAATAGTACGAAGCGTAGACAGAAAACGAGAAAGCGGACACCACCACCATGTGGGACTAACTCCGGTTTCTCGTACATCATCAGCCATTTTGACGCCCACTGCAGGACACAGGCCTCCTTCCTGGTTTTCATTACCATGACTGGCTTTGCCATAATCGCCACGCTTGGCAGGCGGGTTGGCGATTGCAGTATGCGGTTGGAATCTCAAGAGGACGCTGCTGCCCGTCTCTTGGTAGTAATTGATTTCCTTAGTCGCCTTCTACGACATCCACGGAAGGAAATGGAAATGGTTTCTCGTACGCTAACAATCCAACATATTGCCTTTGTACATGCTATTTCTTATGTAATGTACTGTTCAATGTTTCGTGTGCAATAAAGTACAATTAATTAATCTGTAAATCTACTGGTAACAGCTATAGATGCCCAAATTGTACAGAAAAAACAACAGTACCTTTTCACTAGATTTTGAATTGCACGGTTAGTTTAACTTGTAACGTTCATTAAGTCGCAGTTTCTGTGTTACTTGTTACTTTAAATAAAAACAATTTGATTTGACTTTGACAATATTTTAGTTTTTTCGCTAGAGTTGAAGTTTTGACTTTTACTTAATAAAAAAAAGTTAATAAGTATGTTTTTAAATTAAATCATTTATTTAGAGCAAAGAAAAACGCATTACAAAATTCAAACATAGTGCATGTTTAAGATTGAACGAATGAAAAGCTTGGTCATAAAAAGTAGCACAACAAACGACCTTTTTACTTACTTTACTTTAAGCAAACAACATAAAACTAAGATATCTACTAAATTAATCCAAAATACCGTCCCGCTGCACCGCCAGGGAAATCCTCTGCATCAGGGTATGCCCCGGAACGACGGTCATAAACACGACTCCTCAGGCGCCGACCGATTTCCCTAACGAAAGCTCTTCCCGCATCCCCCGTACTCCCATTGTTTCCACAGCCAGTAGGACGATCAAAAAATGTAGCTTAAGCTGGCTATAGGTATTTCCTAATCTTAAGTTTAGCCGCCGCTTCAATAGCGGCACCCGCAGATGCAGCAGCCAATATGTTTTTAAGTTGTAATAAGTACTTCAGATTTATTCATGTCACGTCACGTTTATGGCGTCTCGTTTGGTTCTCGTCGCCCTCTCCGCTTTGTCAGTAATATGTCCCTTTGTTTGACCCAGTGATAGGTAGTTAAAAACATATATGTCTAACTAGCGCTAAAAAGTGACCCGACGTTCAATTGTGGGAAGGCGGGGGGGGGGGTTTGTCAATTGTGTTACCAATCGGAGGGTGCTCAGTATTACCCGGCAAAATATCTATGCACCTGCCACCGTCACACCATGGTCACACCTGGTCACACCTCCATCTCACGATATGACGGGTTATACATGTCATGATGAAGTCATAGATATTTGGACGGGTTATACCTACAATATGAAGTCAATGGTTTGACGTTTTTGTACAAAACCAACTATGCTGTCATTTACAATCACCCAATCAATGTTCACGTCATCACGCATGGTAAACAGAATAAACGAATCGCAGAGTGATTTACTTACTCTACAGCACACCTTACGCTCGTTTTAGTGGTACAGACTAATTGACGAAATACTTCTATGGTTTTTTAATTCGTAGGTTTGACCCCCTTCGTCCGTCCGTCGGTCAACAACTCACCAGGCTGTATCTCATGAACCGCGATAGTTAAACAGTTGAAATTTTCACAGATGATGTATTTCTGTTGCCGCTATAACAACCAATACTAAAAACACACAACAACACAATAAAATAAATATTTAAGGGGGACTCCCATACAACAAACCTGATGTTTTTGCCGTTTTATGTTCGATATTAATAATGGCCACAGGTAGACGCTTGAAATGAAATTGTATAGATATAGATACTCGTAATGGCACGGAACCCTTCGAACTCAAATCACTGAAAGTTAGTGTGACTTCGAGTAATTTCTTTTGCTCATGGTTACACTACTCTGAAACGCATCATACACATGGTCCACCCTCCTAGGTGAACCGTGGGATTTTTTTTACAACGGTTCACCTCTCTGATAAAATATTAAAAGGTACTATTTTTTATTGGTGACAGTCCACCTCAGACTTTGAAGAATTTCGATGTCAAGGTCAAAAAATATTTCCCAACAAACACCTAGGTGAACAAAGGTTGTAAAACAAAAATTTCCATGGTTCACCCAGGTAGTCTCAGGAGGTGGACCGTGGGGATCGTACTTGACTGAATCGTAGATAGTGATGTGCCCGATAGATAAAATATTCTTTAGGTCGATGTGTAGTACTTTCAAACTAGTTGATACCTAAATACGAGTACTTATTGAAATAACTCTTTGTATGTATTATTGGCATTGGCATGTTAATGGCATATGGATTTTTCAAATTCTCTGTCAGATTCTTATTGTTCACGGTATATTTTTGTAGTGTATAGCAACAATTGTACCGATAAAAAATTCTCAATACTCACCTATATTGCGTTAAATTTGTCGACATTTCTTAAAAATAAATGATATTTTTCTTTTCAAAATTATACTTATTATTTCCCGACAGTAGCAGTGTGATCACGAGTCTTTAGAACAGGCCCTAGGCAGTACCATGCACTAACGACAACAGGTAGTCTAGCATTCCTACCTTCGACAGACTCGCTCTACTGTAGACTAGGAAGTCGACTGACTGTTTAAATGTATCTTCGGGACCACTGGAAGGGTGCATTGCATAGTTATCCACCGTTTCCCTTCGTTATCTCTTTAACTGGTAGATCAGCTCCAGAACGTTACTAAGTAATTCAAGTTCTGGAACCAAGCTTCATTTGATGGACCTTAGCTTAATGAACAATTTAGAATAAAATCTTCTTCTACTGACTGATGTCGACGTTATTTCAACTCATTTTCTGAATTGGAATGGTAAATTACAATGATTTGAACAGTATACCATGTATTAAAACTGTCTATAATACCGTTTAAATACAGCCTACAACTTTTTGGAAACTTTTATGGCACGTTTAGTAACTTTCGTGGTCAATTTGCCACGAAAGTTACAAAAATTTACATTTACATTTATAGCCCTGGATGCAGCACAAAAGGAGTAAATGCGTGTGACCACCTAACATGAGGTAGCTCAAGAACCCTTAACTTCTGGAACTTCAGACTGCAACGAAACCTAGAAGCATAGGTATTTTGGCTACATTATTAAATGAATGCACTCAATTGTAACGCAAGTTGGCTAAATTAGCGTCAAGAGCAGAGGGCAGATCACAAGTTACCCCAAACACGTGACAATGATTATATTCTTTTTGTTGCACTTAACCCGTACTGAGGACAATTTTTAAAACCTATTTAAACCTATTTTTTTAAAACGTGACAATGATGTTTTTCTTGTTTTTACTCTTTAAATAGTAACTTTTCTTTAAATTATCGTGTTATTCTTTATACTAGTGTATGAAGGATAATGAGATGCCAGAAAAAGGTGGAGGTTTATAAACTAATAAATATTGCAGAAAAGTATGATGAAGCCAAGACTCGCACAGCTGATATTACGAATTTACGAATACATAGGTTAAATTTGTACGTATTGACGAGTATTTAATAAAAAAAATCCTCGTTGAGAGTAGACTAGAACGGCAAGTGCTGCCGAGCTCTTCCGCCTTGCGAGAGGGAATCTTCGCTAGTCGCAGAGGCACTATTAGAAAAAGAAGAAGATTGCCGAGTAGCATTCCTCATTTTCGGATAATGTGGAGATTTAGTTACGCCCTCTGGATGTTCTAGTTCTAGTCAGACCTGAGATACCCGCACTTAGCCTCATAGTTGAGCCATTGTAGGTACGTAGCAAGCGCTAAGGTTCGTAAGTATCTCAGACATTCAGGTTTCCTCACGATGTTTTCCTTCACCGTTAGCGAGTGGTATTGCTACTATAACTTCACAAATGTACGTAACTTATAAAACAAAGTACATGCCGGAATTCGAACCCGCGACCTCCCGAATGAGAAGCCGGCGCTCTACCGCTCCGCTACCACCGCTTTGCCCTCTGGATGTACAAAGACCCCAATCTCTGTCGCAGGTGTCAATCGTGTTCCACGTGGCGGCGACGCTGAAGTTCGACGAGGAGCTACGCAAGGCGGTCGAGGAGAATCTGCGCTCCATCATGCGCCTTCTGAACATTTGCGACTCCTTGCCGCACATCGAGGTGAGTTCCCTCCGTCTTCCGACACAGCTCGTGGACTTGCGCTATGATTTGTTCGTTGCATTCAATAAATAAGTAAATAGGTACAATTTTCATCTTATGATACTCACACCATCACCAGTACGAGGTTGCAGGTAAGTGCCCGCAAGTGCGTTTTATTCCTAAAAAGGGCTGAAAATGTGTTCTTTTCATTCTATTTTAGTAATATATTAAACGGGTCTAACCGCGATTATTTATTAGGTAAAATTTAATTACCTTTGACCTTTTTTTCCTAACAAATAATCGCGGTTAGATCCGTTTAATATATTACTATGTACGAGCATCGCGAATCGTTCTTTTTTATCAAGGCCCCCCCTCGAAGCCAGTTACGTCACTGGACTGAAAATGTGCAGAGGGATTAAGGTTATTGAAAAGAAACACTGCTCAAAATTTCATGCATCCAGTTAGTATTATTTACCAGATATGGAAGTAAAAAAAGTATGGAAGTAAAAAAACCGCCTCTCAAACTACGATTCCCTGTACTTTGCTCCTATCACCCTATCGACGAACTCATCTCTCTGACAGGCACTGGTGCACGTGTCGACTGCCTACTGCATGGCGGAGCTGGCAGAAGTGGAGGAGCGTGTGTACACACCGATAGTGCCTCTGTCGACGCTGGAGGCTCTGGTGGACCATGCGGACGAAGCGATGCGGCAGCAGCTAGTGCAGCTGTGAGTTTGGCTAGACTTCCAGAGTAAAAGTCCAGGAGCGTATTTACACGCAGCTGGAAATTCACTGATCACTGCGTTGACTTGGTTGCATAATGCTGAGCCTCGACCCTTTGTCTTAATATGTCAATAAATGCTTTCTATTTCTAAATTTTACTGTACCATGCGGATGAACTGCAGTTAGTGCAGCAGTGAGTATGGGCAGGTGGAATGGACGAAGAGAGTCCAGGAGCGTGTTTACAGGCAGTTGGAAGCTCTATAGATCAGGCGAATGAGGCGATGCGGCAAAAACTGAATGCGTTCAAGCACTTTTTCGACCCCTCTCTATCTTCGAAGCCAGTTATGCTACCTAATCTCATTTCATCTGCCCAGGCTGCTCGGTGACAAACCCAACACGTACACCTTCACGAAGGCGATGGCAGAACACGCCGTAGTCGAGCATAAAGCGCAGTATCCGGTGGCCATCTTTAGACCTACCGTTGGTGAGTTTTATTCTTTTAAAGTCTCCAGCATCTCCATCACTGGAGGTTGGCAGCCAATGCTCAATGTAACGCTCTCTGATCGGTGCAACTCTGAACAACTCTTCTGCTGTCACATCACCGGTCCACTCCTTAACGTTGCACAACCGTGACATCTTTTTTCTTCCCGGCCTTCTCTTTCCTTCTACCTTGCCCATTACATTTTCCTTACTCTGGGCAGGGAAATTAGACTATGAGCAGAGTAAAACGACAACTCTTCTCACTTAGTTTTTGTAGGTACTGATTGATTTGAACGTCATATCCGATTCCTATTACCAACAAGTCATTTGTACAGATAAATATTTTTATTGATGAAATTTTCATATGAACGGCTCACAATCCCACATGGCGCGAAAACAAGAATGAAAGCCATGTCTTCTGTCAAGAGTGACAGACAATAAAAGCAGTATTACTGCTGAGGAAAAATAAATTCTTCCACAGACATTAAAATTGTGTTTTATTACAATATTCCAACATAGGTTATTCAGTATATATTTTTTAATACTTAGGTATACTAGACTAAAATTGCTGCAATATGAAAACCTATTTAGAGGCTAAAAATTCCACCCATGCCGGGACTTAAACCCGCGACCTTTGGCTAACCGTGCCAGCGCTCTCCCAACTGAGCTAATAGGCAAGTGCAGGCATCGATGAAATTTCGAGCCTCTTTACAAACTTCTCTGTATTACGTACAAGCCTCTAAATAGGCTTTTAAAATTGTCCTCAGCACGGGTTAATGCAACAAAAAGAATATATTGCTGCTATATGGTTTTTATGTACTTAAAATCATTTTGCATATAAAAGTTGCCAGGTTCATCACTGGTGTTACAGCAGACAGCATACACTAGACCATTTTGAGCCTACCCTATACAATTTTCACCATATCCTAGACAATTTCGAACCTGTCCTAGATCATCTTGATCTCCCCAGTAATCTCGTCGCTCCGGAGTCCGGTGCCCGGCTGGATCGAGAACCTGAACGGCCCATCCGGCGTGGTGGTGGGCGCGGGCAAGGGCCTGCTGCACACGTTCCGCTGCACCAAGAGCGCGAGGGCCGACCTGCTGCCCGTGGATATAGCTATTGACACCATGATAGCCTGCGCCTGGGATGTCGCCACTAACAGGTGACTAATGGACATATTTCTTTTTTTATTTATGATCCTCTTTTGTGTCCCGTTGCTTGCGCCTGGGATGTCGTGAGTGACAGTGACTTATAGACAGTGTTGTACTTATCCTCCTTTGTGTCCCACTGCTGGGCGAAGGCCACCCCTTCTGCTTTCTATCTCTTCCTGTAACCAGGCATCCCGACAAGAATGCATTGAGGTCGTCCAGCTATCTTCGCCTTGGTCTCCCGCGACGTCGGTGTCCATTTAGAGGAACCCAGTCGGTCGCAAAAAACGTAATCAAAAAAAGGAATAAGTAAATATTCATTTATTTACACTGTGTACACTGCAAGGCTGCCGTCCTTGATGTGTACAAATTAATGACCTCAGCCTGAGTGTACTGGTTACCATAGCACAGGGTTGTATAGAGATTGTGCTATATGGAATTTACTATTTTATTTATGTCATCATCGTCACCATCAGGCATTTCACGCCCACTGCAGGACATAGGCCTCCCTGATGGTTTTCATAATCATGTGGGGTTTCGCCATAGTCGCCACGCTCGGCAGGCGGGTTGGCGATCGCAGTATGCGGTTGGAATCTCAGGAAGACGCTGCTGCCCGTCTCCTGGTAATCTATTTCCTTAGTCGCATTCTACGACATCCACGGAAGGAAATAAAGTGACGCTATTCTTAATCCGGCGCCACACATTTTATTTATACACTTTACATGTATTTCTCGATAATTGTAAAGGAAAACATCATTAGGAAACCTCAGTGTCGGAGGTCTTCACGTACCTCAGCGATTGAAATTGCCAATCCGCGTGGGTACGCTTGGTAATTAAGCCCATACTCTTTTTCTGAGAGAAGGCCCTGCAGCTACATAAAAAATAATTATATCTTCAATGTACCTAAGTTTCTTTCAATTGTCTTGTTTCTTGCAAAGTGCTTTTGCCCGTTAGGACAGTCATCTGAAGGGTACGGCTCAATTAGGCTGGCTAAGCCGCAGACCAGTTTCTCATGCAGAGTTTTTATAATGGACGTTGATGTTTCCAGACAAGCGACCCCCCGCGTGTACAACTGCTCCACTTACGAGAACCCGACTACCTGGTCAGACTTCGAGCGCTGCATACGCAAGGAGATCATCGAACAGCCGCTGGACGCGCCGCTGTGGTACCCCTGCGCCTTCATTGCTGAAAACAAGTGAGATGAACAAGTGGATAGATAAGACTTTTATGTGCATCAAGAAGAAGAAACCAGAAATTTTATGTCAACGCAAAGAATTTAGGTACATTCTGCTGATTTTCAATGTAGATCAGGTACAATGTTAGCCGATGCCTTCGGTTGTACTATTTGTAGCGCGGAAAAAAGCAGCGGGAATAAAAAAATCTCCACTCTGACCATATTTTCTCAATTTAATTCAATATTTTCCCACAGACACACACACACACACACACATACACACACACACACACACACACACACACACATGCGCACACGCACCCACGCACCCACACACACGTACCCACACACCTACACCCCCGCACACCGGAACACCCACACACCGTTACACACAACTGTTGAACCAGTGAGTCAGTTCAAAGTCAAATTCAAATATTTTATTTCTTCATTATAAAACCCAAAATGTTCATTAAACGCAGGTACAAGTTAGTTTCGATCTTGAGATTTATGTAGTCATTGCTACATAAAGAGCGTAATCAATAGAAAGGTTTTGGGGTTCAGCAACACGCGGTCCTGTTGCTGTGCTGACCCACCGCTATATTATCCAGTATACTTATCCAAAATGTGTAACTTGCGAGTTGTTTGCAGATACGTGCACAAACTGTATGAGCTGGTTCTGCAAACCGGGCCTCTTCACCTTGCCGAGTGGAGCGCCCGGGCTGTCGGCATGAAGCCCAAGTGAGTGCCGCCGTTCCGTTTCATTCAGTTTTTTCCCTTGACGTGAGTATCTTGATGTAGGTAACCTGGCGAGGCGGGAAGGCGGCAGTTGGACCAGGGCAATCACGGAGTAGCGGCCTAGAATAGGACGACGGTCAGTGGGTAGACCAGCTCCTACATTACGCGCACCAAATCCTGGACGATTCCAGTCATCTAACTGTCAAATTCCATAATAATTGCCGCCGCAAACGTCACGAGTCCGACTCAATTATTGCATTATCAATGAATCAGTGTATTAGACTAGGCCCAGGTCAAGTCTGAACCAGCCCCTTCTCCTCGCAGGATAAACCTGATCACAGTGAGCCGCAAGCTGCGCGCTATGAGCGACGTGCTGATGTTCTTCTCACTTCGGGAGTGGCGCTTCCGTACAGAGAACGTGCAGCGGCTGAGGGACCGACTCAGCCCGCAAGACGCCGCCATCTACAACTTGGACGTCAATACTATTGAGTGAGTAACGGAACGTACCCATATTACGTGACCCGTTCAGCCCCTCTATCACGTAACTGTCCAGTGTCCACTCTTTCGGATTAACCATTTTGACGATCCCAAAGTGTCAAAATATGTATTTGACAGTATTATATATGTTTTTGACAGTTCAGAATAGGTTAAATCGGACAACTAATAGAATAGAAAAGGTTTTATTCCCAAATTATTTAATAGGCCAGTGATTCTACGTTGCAAAAGGTGGTGTAGTGGTGTTTTTATTATTTTATCTCGTACATATCGGTGCTACTAATTAAAAAATGGCAACATGAGATATCTCGGGACAACTTTTGGCAGCTACTAAGCCTCGAAATTTTGAAACTTTTTTAATTTCTCCATCAAAACTTCTCCAGGGTGCATCGCAGCGAAAAATTACTTTCCAACAAATTAGAGAGCATAAAATTTGGCGTTACGTAATAATTCGGTCAAGCAATATAGTAGATACCGAAAGTTTTTCCTCAAATTAGTAAATAACTGGAATATAAATCAAATCATAATGCTTTTATTTAAAATAGCACACAAACTGTGACTTAATGAACGTTGCAAGTAAAAGTATGTGTACATTTCAAGATCTAGATAATTTTGGAGAAAAATTGGACAAAAACCCCAAATGACAAAACCTCCCATTTATTTCGCTTTAAAACCACTTTAAAGCTTGAATACGATAGTTTCAGAGAAAAAATTGCGAAATGTAAGTTGTAGAAAATCAATTTTGCATATATTATGTACCTACCTCATATGTCGAATTCAGTCAAATACACTCGTCCGCTATTGGCAATGCCTAAATATGTCGAATTCAGTCAAATACACTCGTCCGCTATTGGCAATGCCTAAATATGTCGAATTCAGTCAAATACACTCGTCCGCTATTGGCAATGCCTCAATTTGCTGCAATTGGCGTTTGAATTTACCGAGGCTTTGTAAAGCCTCCCAGGGAGTCGCTGGATGCGGGCGGCACTACACCGGGAAGCTTGGAAAACCATGAGGGAGGCCTATGTCGCGTGGCTGTCAAATGGCTGATGATGATGATGACCCACATCTACCAGATAAAAGCATAAAAACTACTGACGATGCAAAAGGTGGTGCCTTTTGCATCGAACACCCTAGTTTATAACCTCTAATGACTGGCCTAACAGTGGAGGTGGTAGAGGAAAAATAAGTCGTACTTTCCCTAATGCGGTCCACCGAATCTTTGTAGAGTGTTGCGACCACAGGTGACATTGTGAGTCGTGGCAACAGCTCCATCCATTAAATATTAGTGGTGTTTCATTTTTTGAAGCGACCTGTACCCTTCAAATAATGAAGTTAAACTTTTGAGTGGCTTAGGGCCATTTTCTGAATTGAGATACTCGCTTAGTAAATAGTTAACTGTAGTGCCTCTTAGGATTTCTCAGAAAAGAGCGTGACGTTACTTAAGTATTTAGGTACTTAGTTAATTTCTCAATTCAGAAACTGGCCCTTAGTTATCGATACTGAAGCGACGGTCTTCACGTTTCGCGTTGTTTTAATATCACATTGTATTATCTAATAAGTAAGTTTTTTATGTTCTATATTTTGTATCTCCATGACAGCTGGCGGCAACACATGAAGAACTTCATGATGGGCGTACGCAAGTACTTGCTGAAGGAGAAGGACCAAGACATCGAGGCCGCCAAGAAACATCTGCGGAAGTGAGTAGACCATCTCTTACATTTTGGCTGTTTCAGAAACGTCTGAGGGGTTAAGGACAGATTAAATAAACTGCCTCTTCAGAGTACTTTAGAGGTAATCGTGTTTGTATAAGAAGGCCTTTAGTCTTTTCAAATATGTTCTTCAGTTAACAGAGTTCACATATTATTTTAAGACCTAGTAACTAATGCATCGAACTGGCTTTGAATCTGGCACTGAACTGAACTTAAAGCAGAGTTATCAGGTTATCACGATCGTAGTGCACTTGAACCGAGCCACTTTACTGGCTATACTCAAAGCTACTCGTATCGTGTACACCCATTAGTACTAGTATCTTAGTAACTGATGAAAACAGCCAATTTCTCTAATAAGATTTTCCGTTATACACCTTGTATACGATTTGAGTAGGTTTCCGAGAAGCTAATATGGTCACACTGATTTGGCGCGCCAAGTCCTGAGCGATAACAATTCCATTCTAATCTGACAGTTAGACGATTAGAATCACTCAGGATTTGATGCGCGTAATATAGGGGCTGGTCGGTCTATGATGGTCACTCTGTCCGAGTGTACAAGAATCGTGAAAACGCGGCTTTGGTTTCACCGGACCGTTCTGAGACACCTGTGTTCAGTCACGTCAAAAAGAGTGGAAATCTGTTCACGTCCCCGACTATCCCCAGGATGTACTGGGTCCACACGGGCGTGAAGCTGCTGCTGCTGGGGCTGACGCTGCGGCTGCTGCTGCGAGGGCCGGCGGCGCAGTCGCTGGCGGGCGCACTCCGGCTGCTACTGTCACTCTGCACGGCCGTATACAGTCGCTTGCTGCCTGCTGCGTAGGATTTGCTTTCGGAGTGTCTTTGCTTAGCTCCTACCTATACACCATGATTTTTTGTAGGTTTAAGAGCCATAGCAAAATGAACGTGGCCTAAAAATAGCCATCGAATACGCTAGTTTGCCTTTTTTTAAAGTAACTTTATTTTCGAACTAAAATTTTCGTAAGCACTACACATTCCGGATTATTCACTCACCTTAGTCCGCGTGGCGGACTTATGTGGGACTCCCTTACAACAAACGGAATTTTGTACGCTTGAAATATTCACAGAATATTTAGTTGTATATTCACTTTAAAAATAAATAATGAAATTTAAATAAAATAAATATTTAAGGGGGGCTCCCAAACAACAAACGTGATTTTTTGCTCGATATTAATAACGGCAACAGGTAGACGCTTCAAATATTCAAATGTTGTATAGATATAACACGGTCACATTATCTAGAGACTTGACCTTGATACAATAATGTCCAAAACAAATACCAAAATGATAGAAAACTAAGCAAATTATCGACACACGTATTGATTACAAAGATACTGACCATACTATCGATAATTTGCTTAGTTTTCTATCATTTTGGTATTTGTTTTGGACATTATTGTATCAAGGTCAAGTCTCTAGATAATGTGACCGAGTTGTAATGGTACGGAACCCTTCGTGCGCGTGTCCGACTCGCCCTTGGCGGTTTTTATTTTTTTATTTTACGTCTGTTATAGGTACTTCAAATTAATAGTCTAAGAAACAGCGGCTCTCAAACCACCCGGATTTCAGCGTGTATTATGAGCACCGAATCGTGTTCATTGACTGTCAAGTGTCAAATTCTGACATTTTGGCGCTACAGAACACGTGACTCGCACCGTCATACTATACTTATCTATGTGAAAAATCGTCCCAATGTAACCAAGAATATTTTGCTCAAACATTTTTTCTGTAAGTAGGTAGGTATACAGGCATGCAATGTTTATAATTAAGCGGCATTTGCCGGGGATTAATGTTGAGAAATCTGCCTACCCTCGGGTATTCACCGAAGTTTACAGTGTGAAACAAAATTTCTATAAGATACACCGAAAACCTCAATAAGATACGTTTCGTCAATAATTCTTCTTCTAGAACAACGAACAACTTGTAGGTAGATGTCTATTGCACGTATGGGGATTTGATATCGCAAAGTAAAAAGTATTAGAAATTCCGTATTCTTCTTCACAATTTCGATGTTTTCTAGGTATTTAGAAACAGTCCGGGTTGACGAGTAAAACCTCGCATTATCGGACTTTAGGATGTTAAGATTTTGTAACTGTACGTTTGTAAGTTATGGATAGAAAAGTATGCTCAAGAGTACTGAAAGTACTGATTAGAATTAGATTTAAGTACCTTATTTTAAGTAGTTTTGTACGTTATAGTTTTAACTTTGACTTTGAACCCGTTCACCGGTTTTTAAGGGACATTGTAATTATGATTTAGAAACATGATGTGGTGCTATAGTGTTAAAAAAGGACGTGTAAGAATTTTTTTATTCACTTACTACTACACTTAAGCATAAACAAACAAAATCAGGACGAATAGTAATAAAAATAAAAAAAACTATGGTCCAAGCGTCTTATGGCCAGCGTCGGCAAACTCAATTGTTATTTTAATGGTTTGTTCATATCGGACGACCGGCTCCTAACCTAATATAAGAAAACATTTTTCAACGTTGTTAAATGCTACTTCCTAACACTTCTAATTTGGATTCACAGTTTAGAGCCAAAGGGCTTTCGACCTCACGAATATTTACGAATATTTACAAATATGTTATATTGTTACTGATAAATAATTAATAATACAGTTTTTCACAATGAAAAGAACATTCCCTCAAAATATTGCTAACTGTACTCTGAATTTCTCGAATTTGTAAATAAATAAAGGTTTACGGTCTTATTTATAAAAAAACACGATTCCTTAAATCGCCGATTAAAATAGTCTGTGGTGGAGATTTTACAAGTCATAACCACAGATTAAATAAACTGCCTCTTAGGAGTGCTTTAGAGTAATCGTGTTTTTATAAATAAGGCCGTAGTCGTTATAAATTATACCTAAATATCAATTGAAACATCATCGGCGTTCTGAAAATTTCGAGTATTTTCAGTATACAGTTAAATGGGGTTTTAAATAGTTTGATTTATTTTTTACACTTACTAGAAAATATTTAAGTATGTCGCTAGGTACATTTAATTTTAAAATTTAATCATCATCAGCCCCTTGACGCCCACTGCAGGACATAGGCCTCCCTCATGGTTTTCATAACCATGAGGGGTTTTGCCATAACCGCCACGCTTGGCAGGCGGGTTGGCGATCGCAGTATACGGTTGGAATCTCAGGAAGACGCTGCTGCCCGTCTCCTGGTAATAGATTTCCTTAGTCGCCTTCTACGACATCCACGGAAGGAAATGGAATAACGCTTTCTTAATCCGGCGCCACAAAGCGAAAAACTTAAAATTTAATGCTTAATTTATAATTTAGTTTAAATAATTACAGTAACACAGTTGTTATTAGATTAATTTAGGGCACGTATAAACTGTATTTAATATTTACACTAAGAATTGTAGTTCAACTTCATGTATCATTTTATGACAAACAGATTTTTATGTTGTATTAGAATTTTTTATTTTTTATTTTATTCTATTTGTAAGGGACACAAACTGTATAAAGTACATCGCATAAAGTATATCGAAATAAATATATTTTGAACTCAAAGCGGATTTATCAGTGAATGATAGAAGGTCTGAGTTTAGTCGACTGAAGGTGCCATGCGATGTTAGGTATTGGTTTTACTAGATTTAAGTATTATGAATGCTAAATAAAGTATTAAAAGAAATATAACTTTTTTTATTTTGTGTAATTTAATTACAGCCACAATCACTTATTGTAGAGTAAATCACTCTGTGATTGGTTCATTCTGCGCGACATGCGTGACGTGAACTTTGATTGGGCGATAGTAAGTGAGTAGTGAGGTATCCACAGTTCTGGCGCACCGAGCTCCCGCTCTCCCAAGGGTCCCCCCTTTGGTTCAGAAATTCGCCAAAATTTGGGGTGTGGGTCCTAGGAAAAAAAATGTTTGGTGTCCCACTAAATCGGTTGCGCTGAATCGATTGCACTCACTCACAGAACGATACGACTCACCGTTTAGTTTAGAAGTTAAGCTATTAGCGTTATCGGCTATTATCAGCAACTGACAATGGGCTTCGAGCTCCGGGTCAGCACAATAGGGTTGGCTTAATCACCTTACACACCCATTTAAGACAACATTCTTTGTTCGGTATGGTTTGTCATGAAGGGTTTTGCCATAATCGCCACGCTGGGCAGGCGGGTTGGCGATCGCAGTATGCTGTGCTGCTGCTGCAGTGATGGTTGGTTTTATACAATATAAAACGTGAAACCAATGACTTCATTTATGTAAAATTCATGTCCTTACCTATAAAAAAATAAATAAAATCATATTTGCCTTAAAAAGAATAATCACGTCAGTGGAAAGCCACAAGCGACGTCAGCTGAGCCACTACCTTTTGCCTTATTTTATGTCATCACTAGTTAAGCCTTACTTTGTTTTAAGTTTTTTTTTTCTGATGAGGCAATAAATACTTTTATAGTACATATGGTGCTACATTACCGCACTAGTGCGATAATGAGCACTTTACGTGCCTATGTCGAAACTTCAAAGGGCCATATGTACTATAAAACGTTGTACGATACACGTGCGAATAGGTAATTCGTAACTCGTGTCGATATAAAACACTCCCTTCGGTCGTGTTTTAATTTATCGCCACTCGTTGCGAATTTCCTACTTTTCGCACTAGTATCGTAATGTACTATTTTATATTATCTTAGTTTACCACAGTTATGTTTGTTCTACCGTACGCTATGGAGTGAAGTGAAATAGGCTTACCCAGCACCTATACCATCCTGACAGCTTAGTCGGCCTAGCCCACTGGAAAGACAAGTCAATACGTGAGGAGCCAACCAAGCCGCGGGTTTCCTCACGATGTTTTCCTTCACAGTTAGCGTGTGGTATTGCTACTACAAATTCGCAAATGTACGTAACTTTGAAAAGTCTTGGTACATGCCCGCACCGGGAATCGAACCTGGGTCTCCCGCTTGCGAGTCCATTGTTCTACTCACTGAGCTACCACCGCTTTTTTAATGTAGAACCCGCAATCAAATACATAGAAGAAATTCTGGACTTGAACCTGTTAATTCCTAACGTGGATGTAAACTTGTTGGTTGAATTCACTGAAAGCACCGCAAAAGTAGTTCAATTTCAAGAAGTAAGTACCTACTACCTACCTACCTACATATTTATTTTTTTGCGGTATTATTTACAAAAACACGATTCCTCTCAAACCTTCCTTCAACACAATTCAGTTTGTGGTAAAGGGAAAGCCAGATTTTGCCACATACTACTTAAACCGCATTTGAGAAGTGTTTTAAGGGATCATGATCTTATAAATAATTTTCAACCACGCCCCCCTCCCTACTTCACACTGGAGCGTAGTCTCTAGTTCTCCATCTGATTTCACTAAGTAAATACCTACTTAAGTAACGTTCTGTCACGCTCTTTTCTGAAAAATTCGGAGAGACAGCACTACAGTTAAAGATTTACTTTGCGAAATTTTCAATTCAGAAACAGGCCTTTTGTCTTTTTACAACCTAGCTGTGTTGCCATACGGCTTTGGTAGGTAATTTAATTTTGTCTCGCGCCTTTAAAGATCATCAATAAATCAGCAGAAACTTTATTATTTTATTTAAACTATCAGGTGAAAAAATCGTTGTCATTTATCTCTAAATATTTTATGACCACAGATTAAAAAGAAAAAAAAAAACGCTATCGCTCTTATTAGCGATAGGCATAGAGTAACCTATAGGAGTCTGTTGAGCACCAATCATGGGTCGGCATAAAATACAAATTGAAACAGCGAAATAATCAAATTGACAGCAAAATATTCTAAACAGCCACTATATTACGCGCACCAAATCCCTGAGCGATTCCAGTCGCGTAACCGTCAAATTAGTATGGAATTTGTCAGTTAGATGGTTGGAATCGCTCAGGATTTGGTTTAATAAGGCATAACATTTATGTATTAAATTCCGAGTTAAATTAATTAATTTGCAGATCATATTAGATTTTTGCCAACCATGTGTTTTGCTCAGTTATTTATTCTGCTGATCGAAATACTTTTTTGATGATGAGATATTTATTTTGTGAAGAGAAGCAAAATAATGTTTAATGTGAATGGGCCACATTAAACATTCTTTTGCACGGACCCATACCTACAGCATCATGACTTTATTTTCTTCTCAATTTCCCAGTAACTTAAAAAGTATGACGTCTAGTACGTATTGTGTTGTTTGGAGAAAGCCTATTAATGTAATGAAAACCAGCCAAGTGCGTGTCGGGCCACGCGCAATGTAGGGTTTCATAGAAAGAGGGGATTTTATCTGCTTTACAGAACTAACAAATTCATCAAAGTAATCTTCAATGGATTTTTTTTCCACCAATCCGGACTTGGCCCCCGTGGTGGAGTATGGCCTATACCTTCCTCAGGGAAGAGACCCGTGCCCCTCGGTGGGGACATAATGGGTTGATGATGATGATGATTCCTTTTATAAGTTGGTCGCCTATTACCTACTCTTTAACTTGGAAAGGCTACTTAGCCGTGATAGTTTTCCCGATTTTTTTCACGTTTCTACAATCAACCGTTTAGCCAGGAGAGGAGGAGACGCCCTACTCTGACAAAAAATTGCGCTTTAAAGCATAATATTTCACAAACGGAACACTGAATAAAAAAAAAATCTCCTACACCTACAATATTTTTAAACGACCAATCGAACGATAGATACCCAGCACTATGGTGTAGGCGAGAAAACAAATGCATTCCTAATTTAGTTGTAGGGGGAACCCTACAATTTTTTTTTAAATTTTATGTTACCGTTTTGTCGGCGTGATTAATAACTGGGTGTCTATGTTAAATTTCAGCATTCTCGTACCCTCGTACCAATCGTCTGAGCTAGGCCGGGGACAGATAGACGGACAGACGAGACGGACAGGCAGACAGACGGGCAGACAGATAGACGGACGGACATGGCGAAACTATAAGGGTCCCTTGTTGGCTACGGAACCCTAAAAAGAGACCTTAGCGTTCCTATACCTACCTCTTAATTTCTATCTATGGTAGAGACAACCCGTCAGCAAGGCTTTCGGTCTCTGAAAAGATTTTACTAGGGCTTTTTTTTTCCTTTCTCCATCATAAAACCTCACGATGACTGAAAGACGAAAAAAATTAAATTGTTTTATTGATTTTTACTTTACCGAACTTGCGCAAAATCCTTTTTCAAGGTGTTACCGTGTGACAGTTTGTCTATTTTCTTTGGTATTGGGTATGTGTTCATTGAAAACAATCTCTGTTCCCGCTTTTGTATTGGTTTTGTTCCGAATTGTACCAAAAGTTTTGACATATTTGAGCAAATTGTCGATTCTGACTTTTTTTCGTCGCTCGTAGTTTTATAATTTTATTTAATTCAAAAGCAACTAATGCTTTTGTTGATTGATTGGTGATTGTTTATGTAATACAATATTTTCTCCCTTACACTACGTTAAGTATGAGGTCGAAACGGAACGTCGATAAATCGTTTCCCACGTACGCAACGAAAACGAACTAATGGTAAATACATCGAAAATGGCGTCGTTTCGCCGATCAAATGAATCAAATAATTATCTTTTCAATTAATTCCCTTCTTGCGACTACATTCTCTATCTGCTATACTAGTAATCTCGCATTGCACGCGTACTTTTTCAGTGCACTCTAATCACGGGACATGCCTTGATCTGCTGATCTTGACAGAATGCTGCTAAGTGTTGTGCTACAGTGATAATATATTTTCTGTTTACATGCCTTCAGCTCAGGTTTTTGGTCTAACATGCTACCGACCGTGGAGGAGAGTCGAGGTTACGACTTCCTCGACCCTGAGAACGCCGAAAAATGGCGCGGTCTTTTCGTAAACCCCCTCAGAAAGGTATGTTTTCGTATTGCCTTTAGACAATTTTTTTTGTTCACTGTTTTTGTTGAATAAAGTTCGCTTTGTTATGGTATTTGTTAGTTAATTGCCTTTATAATTACGTGAAGGACGCATTGCCAGACCGAAGAGGTGTATTCTGTAGTCGAGTTCAAGAAAATACAGCAGTTAGGATTCAATTGATTGTAATGCATGTATAACTAATCAAATAAACCTTTTGACCCTTTCTCCCTAGTCCATAATGTTTAAAATACGCAAGAAATAGCCCTGAATAGTCAGCCATCTAGTCTTCTATCTTCCACAACACCTAAGAAAGAATAATCTAAATAAAAGAATAATCTAAATTGTTTCTCACTCTCAGACTCAAATGTTTTCATTCAATTTATTGCTGGTTCTTTACTTGGCTTTTGGTATTCGCGTATTTGCCGACGATTTAAAATACATTGCAGATTTTACATAACCAGTCCTAACAATTTATTTGAAAACCCAGCAATCGATGTTTAATACACAAATACGCCAAGACAAGTTTGATTGGCCAAGTGAGGTGCCGGCATAAGATGCAATGTATCAATATATATTTTGCCAGTTATTTACACTCTTTGCACTGCTGCTGTTCTTCACTTGTATCTCTGTTTCCCCTCTAAAATCAGATCACTTTGGCTTTCTCAACATTAATTAGTTCTTGCGTGTACGCACGCCGGTTTCGGGTACTTTTTGTCTAAATATATCAATCAGCAATCAGTAAAAAATCATGCATTTTTTCTTGAAAATTATGTAGATCTAACATTCATTAATGTCAATGGAGTTTTTAGAACAATAGGAAAACCTGTTGCCCAGCCATAGGTGTTTAAGTCGCAGTTTCTGTGTTAAAATGAATTAAACATTTATTTACGGCCTTGAATCAAACATTTATTTACGGTCTAAAAACACGATTCCTCTAAAACTGTTTATTTAATCTGTAGCTACATCTTTTCCTTGTAAAATCTCCACCACAGACTATTTTACTCTGCATTTTTAAAGTGTTATAAGGAATCAAATTTTTATAAATAAGACCGCTAGACATGTCAGTTAGTTCTTGAATTACATTGAATAAAACTTCATTGCCCATTGGTTCTCAATCACCAGGTGCTGGAGAATGTCCATCCGGAGCTGACGGCAGAGGAGACTGCGCTGGAGTATGTGGAGTCACTATGCTTGCGGCTTCTTGGGACACTCTGTGCACAGCCCATGCCTCTGACAGTGCAGGTCAGACCATTTACATGCTAGAAACAGAACATTGTTTTGTTTTTTGTTAGTATGAGACACAGATGAGATGGCTTTAGACAGGGAGAGATGGAAAAGAGGCGGGGAGGCCTTTGCCCAGCATAGGGACACTAAAGAAGCTATGAAAAAAAAATTATGAGGCAATAAACAACCTACACTTTAGTGTAAGCAAACTTTTCAATAAGTTTGCTATGAAATATTTTTCATTTATGAATTATGTAATTGAAATAATTTTATTGTGACATTAATGTCGCTGTTCAGTTTTAACTAAGTTATTCAGTTGTTGTGTTTATCTATAACACATTGTCCTCGTGCCGGTTTCCTCATTGCTGCCGGTCATGGTCACAATTAATTCTGATACAGTTCTTCACATATGGTGCACTGCTAATGGTTCCTGTCTGCCACTAATCTTGGGGCATTATTTATGGGATGATGTAAGCGGTGTTGTTCTGGTCAGTCCAGCATTTCAGGCTTCTTCAGTGTGTCATTTCAGGATGCAACAAATTCCTATGGGGATTTACATCTGAATATGGGCATTTCTAGTTGTCAACACAAACGACTTTTAACCTTTAACCAGGGACATGGTCTCACAGTCTCACTTTGTACTGTGATGTGGCAGCGCTGAAGAGTTATAGTTTTCTCGTGTTAAACAACTCTGCAATGTTTTGATGATGAGATTTGATGTTTTTCTGCGGCCAGGTCGGTCTCATGGTCCCTGGATTTTGCCTTGCAGAATGAGTTGCAGCAAAATAATTATGAAATAGCTGATATTTTGTTCGCTTTGATGGCTAGAGCCCCTCTTTTCGGGTATAACATAAACTCACGCCTGTATCCGGGAGGGGTAGGCAAAAACCAGGGTCTGCCACTTGCCACAATCCTGACAGATCTCTTTCGCTTTATCAACACACTTTAGTCATTGCCTGCACGCACGCTGGTTTCGGGTACTTTTTACCTTGCCCTTTGCTAATATATCCACTATTTGTTCGAAGTATGTCCGTCTGGGACGTCTGGACATACGCAGGGTTATTTTGCCCCCGGATAGGCTGTTTAGGAAAATCTTTAACTCTACTGACTCCAGGACGTAGAGGAGCGCATCAACCGCGCTCACGGCGGCGCGGTGGGACGCTGCGCGCTCGCCGAAGCGGCCGAGGCGGCGCACGGGAAGAAATGGAAGGGCATATTGCCGCAGGAGAGGCTGCAAACGCTACTCAAGGTAACCAGAGATACTTCGTCTCATCGCACTGTGGTAATTTAATTTAACACGCACACATACACGTGAACACTGAGCCTGTCCTACTGATAATATGGGCTGGTTAATAGGGTTGCCAGGCCCAAAAAAAAATAGAAAAAACCGGCCAAGTACGAGTCGAACTCGCGCACGAAGGGTTCCGTACCATTACAACATTATATCGGGAAAAAGCGGTAAAAAATCACGTTTGTTGTATGGGAGCCCCCCTTTAAATATCTATTTTATTTTAATTTAATTGTTTATTTTTTAAGCGAATATAGAACTAAATATTCTGTGAATATTTCAAGCGTCTACCTGTTGCCCTTATTAATATCGAGCCAAGAGCGGCAACAAAAAATTAGGTTTTTTGCATGGGAGCCCGCTTTAAATATTTATCTTATTCTGCTTTTAGTATTTGAACCGCCGAACATTTGTACAAATGGCCTCAGTCTGGGTGTACTTTCATGTCTGTGACGTCCTTGCCTGGTTACCATAGCACAGGGTATTCCAGTTTGGGACCAGGTCAACTGATTGTATCGTGTGGATGTTATTATTATTATTATTAGTAAGTGATGCGAAACAGTGGGAAAAATTCAGCTTCCAGCCTGCCTTGACCTTAGTACAAAATCTGGGTACGGCCCTGTTGACCATCCTACAAATAAAAGACCGATTTGTCCGAAAACACCAATCCCTCTCTGTTGCAGGAGGTCCTAATGTACAAGATCGATACCTCCGTCTCCATCTATATGACGGCCATACTAGAGCATGTCAGCGGGGAGGTTCTCAAACTGGCCGGGAACTACATCAAGAAGATATCCCAGCGCGGTTCCTACAGCCTCTTGTCCTGTCGAGATATCAAGACCGCTATGTGTGCTGACAAGGTAAGTTAGCTAGAGAACGCTTTATATATTTAGCTACATCTAAAGGACAAGGTTTGGTTAGGTTACAAAGGAGTAAAAAGACCGGCTAAGTGTCAGTCGGACTCGCGCACGAAGGGTTCCGTACCATTATTTATACAAACTTAGACACAGAGATCGAGAAAAAAACTGAAAGAAATCATGTTTGTTGCATGGGAGCCCCCCTTAAATATTTTATTTAGTTATTTATTTTTGAAGCAAATATAGACCTAAGTATTCTGTGAATATTTCAAGCCTCTTCCCGTTGCCGTCATTAATATCGAGCAAAAAACGGCAAAAAAAAAAACTTGTATGGGAGCCCCCTTTAAATATTCATTTTTTTCTGTATTTAGTATTTGTTGTTATAGCGGCAACAGAAATACATAATCTGTAAAAATTCGAACTGCCTAGCTATCACGGTTCCTGAGATACAGACAGACGGACAGACAGACAGACAGACAGACGGACGGACGGACGGACGGACGGAGAGCTACATCAAGAAATCAAAGGCGGCTTAGCTACATCTTAAAGGTATAGAGGATTGCTAGGTTTAGAAGACTAGGTGGGTTAGTTACATGTAAAAAAAAATGGCGCCGCTCCTATAGCCTGCTTTTAATTTTTCATACAATCCTGTATCTAGACACGCCCAAGTCCGCATGCTCCACGTAAGAACAGCCTTAAATTAGCCCTCCCCCCAGGTGTTAATGGGCCTGTTCTCCGGAGACCCGGAGATGGCGGAGGGCGCGCCCCCCGCCCCCGCGCCCGCCCCCGCGCACGCCCGCCGCGGCTCGCTCAGCTACACCGAACTGGTCCGGGATCTGCTCACAGACGAGAAACACGCGCTCAGAGACCTGCATCTCATCATACGGGTGTTCAAGGATGAACTGGAGAGGATACTCGACAAGGATCCTAAGGTGAGATCCCAATACCGGGAAATGGGTGAGATCCCAGTACCGGGATCTGGGTTTGATGCCAGTTCTGGAATATGGGTGAGATCTCAATGCCGGGATCTGGATAATATCCCTATGCTGGGATCTGGATGTGGTCCAAATACCGGGATCTGGGTAAGTTCCCGATGCTGGAATCTGGATGTGATCCCAATACCGGGAACCAGATCCAGATAGGATCCCGATGCTTGGATTTGGATGAGATCCCAGAACCGGAATCTGGATGTGACCCCAATACCGAAAACTAAATTAGATCCTACTTCCGTTGCCTCAATAGAAGCCATGTTCCGAGATCTTATTTTATTTTCTAGAAAGGGTTTCAGTTACCGGTAGGTAAATCTACCACCCATTCCCATTTGTAGGTCTCTGTAAACTCTGCATCAACAAAAGCGAGTATAGGAGTACACCTCTAACACAGCTTCACTCTGTCCGCAGACGATCGTTTTGACTTTAGGCAACACCTCTAACCTTAACCCGGCGTGAGTGAGGTGAGGAATTGTTACACCAGGTATGAGGTGGGTATGAGATACCCGGAACTATGATGCAAAATTTTTGATACTATGATGGTACAATTATGTTTTTTGACTTAAGACATATTAATAATAGTAATCATTCAACAAGATGAGCAAGTAAAATACCAGCATTAAGTAAAAAAAACGTTCTTTTTTTCTTCGAATAACAAAGTGCCTAATTACCTTCAAAACATACAAGTTTAGTAAAATTCCTAATGTTTTATGTTTTTGAGTTCTTTTCATGTAAAATCAAACGAAATTGCAAATTATATGATAAATCATCATAATAACAGTGTCTCCTTATTATTATAACTAAAAAGGATTCGAAAAGTCTTATGAGAACATGTAACATGGCACCGAAGTTGTATCTGCGAATCGTGTATCGACCGTCACCGGCGGCGCAACACTATACTCCACAGTGTACTTAGTCTTTCACACCAGCTACTGAAACGTCAGGACTCGCATGACAACAATAACATTAAATAACCCGCAAAAAATAAAAAAAATCAAAATCAAAATTTTTTATTCAAAGTAGCACAGAAACTGCGACTTAATGAACGTTACAAGTTAAACTAGGTGTCCATTTCAAAATCTAGATCATTTTGGAGAAAAAATGGACAAAAAAACTCCAAACTTAGTCTTTTCAAGTCCTTAATTTACAGGATTTATATAAATGTTCTAAAACTCATGCATTGAACTGGCTTTAATTCCAGACATCATTGTCATCTAAATAATCTTTAATGTTATAGTAGCTTTTTTGGCACAAAGTGTGCTTCACACATTTTTTGAACCGCGTTTCTGGCAAGCTTATTATATCCTCGGGGATCTTATTGTAGAAACGTATACAATGCCCCATAAAGGATGTATTAACCTTTGCCAGCCTAAATTTTGGGAACGAAAGTTTATGTCTATTTCTAGTATTTACATTGTGTTGGCTACCTACAGTTTTGAAGTCACTGATATTTTTCCTAACGTACATAATATTTTCATAGATATACTGACTAGCAACTGTTAGGATGTTAGTTTCTTTAAAGAAATCTCTTAAGATTTTTCCCTGTGCCGATGACCTTGAGCGTTTGACACAGGTGTGCAGCACTTCAACATTTCACCGCTAGATGACACGACTGAATTAATTCCTAGTAGTAATCTCCATAGAAAGACGCGCGCGCGGCCGCACACACACAGTCTCATTCCCTTCGCGTAAGCACACGCCGCCAAACGCACACATATATAGCCGAATTTCGAACGCGTCGAGCGAGCCGAGCGGTTTCTACTTTTCTAGCCGGCTCGCCAGCCCGCCCGCGTACCTACGCGTAGATTGAATAGACTTCAATCTAATGCTTTCTTGTATAGCATGCGCCATTACAAACAAAAAAGATAAAGGTAGGTACATCTCTTCAAAACTTATCTATGCTTTGTAGAAAGAATAGCTTTCAAACAAAAATCACATGTTTAGTACGTATTTGTTTATCTACCTACTTACGAAATAGTACATGTTTTTTCACAACCACAGGTTTTTATGTCAAAAAGTAAAAAAAAATCATCTTATCTTTTTTCAATAAAGTGAATTTGACTTTGATTTCACATGGATGTATTTCGGGACTCAGTGGCAAAATTGGAACGTAGGAAGCGACTTCCCCATATGAAATAAAAAATATATTTCAAATGCCAATTCCATGGAAAGTAGAAATTACGACCATTTTAATTGTTATCCGGATTTTACGTCGTTAGGGTTGTCACGCTCTCAGATAGTAATTTATAATCCGGATCTGATTTGATTTTGAAAAAAATATGTAAATACCTGGTGCCATTATTATTGATATATTAATTAAAATACTAACATGATATACATCGCATATAAGAACTTTATGTACACGGTGTGACGTGAAGAATGTATATACCTACATAAAGTTGATCAGCGAAAAACAGCTAGATAAAATTGTTGTCCCATTTTGATGTTACTAACTTGAAATTTTCTATACGATTAGTTTTTTTGCTAAAACTGACGGAGAAAATCGAAAACTTGGAGAAGCTTCTTTTTTTTTTTCAACGGCTTGGGATAATGGTAACACTTAGGGGTGGTCTTTTAAAACAACATAAACTCGTTGCATAAACCCTAGATAGGACGGTGACGTCAACAAATTTTTATGGCAAATTTAATAGTGCCGATTGAAAAGTAAACTTGCTTAAATTTTCAACCAACACCTAATGCAGGTTTTGCCACCGGGCCCCGCTGGTCTAGCGGCTGGACTAATATTGTATCAACTTTATAGTCACACAGCATTTGAATGCTAAAATAACTAGACGTGCGAAAATTCTTGAATTTTTGGTTGTTCTAATTTCGGTCTTATCAGGTGCTAAAAGATTTTCAAGTTCCACATATGGTATAAACTTGGAATTTTCCATCCTTACAGGGTGATCCCTCAATCCGATAAGAAAAATCTGACTTGGAAAATCCGGTCTTTACAGCTTTTTTGTCAAAGCCTGAGAAAACGGTAACATTACGGGGTAGTCTTGTCGAACAAATGTTGAATAAGACCTTGGGTTGGATGACAACGTTAACTTACTTTTTACAAAATGGCGTAAGTCGAATTTCAAGCTGGCTCCTAAAAATTTAAAAATTCTGATTTTTATCTCTGGGTCCGTTTTTGTATGAAAATTAGTATTGGAGGTTTTTGTGGTTACTGATGACTACTCTGCGCCATGTTTATAAGCTGTTTTCGAGGGTCCTCACGAATCGTCTTGAACGTAGGTTTGATGACTTCCAGCCTCCCGAACAAGCCGGTTTCCGAAAGGGCTTTAAGGGCCGAAAGGGTACCATAGACCACATCCACACGTTGCGGCAAATTATACAGAAGACTGAGGAGTATAATTTGCCATTATGCTTTGCGTTTGTGGACTATGAGAAAGCCTTCGATTCGATCGAGTTATGGACAGTGCTCGAGTCTCTCCAGCGTTGCCGTATTGACTATCGGTATATCGAGGTGCTGGCTGAAATGCTTGTACAACAGTCCACTATGACCACAGAACCACTATGTCGGTCCGAGTACAGGAACAGAGTTCGGAGGCAATTCCATTGAAAAAGGGCGTAAGACAGGGAGACGTTATCTCTCCAAAAATGTTCACAAACGGACTGAAAGATACCTTCAAGCTTCTGGAATGTCAGGGACGCGGCATCAATATCAATGGCGAGTACATCACTCACCTTCGATTTGCCGACGATATAGTAGTCATGGCAGAAACGATGGAAGACCTCGGCATAATGCTCGAAGACCTCAGTCGAGTTTCCCAACGGGTGGGCCTTGAAATGAACATGGACAAAACGAAGGTCACATCGAATACTCGTTTCGTGCCCACCCCGATAACATTGGGGAACTCGACTCTCGAAGTTGTAGACGAATACGTCTACTCAGGACAAACAGTCCAACTAGGCCCGTCCAACTTTGTGAAAGAGGTCAATCGTCGAATCCAACTCGGCTGGGCAGCATTCGGGAAAGTTAGAAAAGTGCTTTCGTCTAATATACCTCAATCGCTCAAGACAAAATTATACAACCAGTGATGACTTATGGCACTGAAACGTGGTCTCTCACTATGGGCCTCATAAGAAAGCTCAAGGTCACGCAACTAGCTATGGAAAGGCCTATGCTTTCTCTACGATATCGAATCAGAAATGATGAGATTCGTAGATGAACGAAAGTCGTCTACATGGCCGAAAAGTTCTCGAATGAAGACCACATATCGGCAAGCGCAGCGTAGGACGACCAGCCGACAGATGACCTCATCCAAGTGCCAGGAAGACGCTGGATGAAATCCGCTTCCAACCGGTCTTTTTGGAAATGCATGGAGGAGGCCTATATCCAGCAGTGGACTTCTTGTGTTTCCATGACTCAAGAGGTTTATTTACAAAAGCTGTTGAAAATCTTTAAATATAGTGTAAAAATACAGAGGATTATAAATATTTTAAAAGAGTGGAAATTTTGATAAATTTGAAGCTTGGATTAAGATTTTGGCTCAAAATCTTTGAATTTAAATCATCGACTTTACGCAATTTTTTATTTTATTTTACACTACGCGCATTCACTGAAGCGGTTTTAAAAGGGTGAATATGTGTCATCGCTTCCGTGCCTGTGTGGCCACATAGTCCATTAAGCGAATCTGACAGGAGTATTTTTTTTTCTATGGTATAACACAAACAAAATAATAAAAATTTTAAGAACAAAAGCAAAATAATTTATTTTTTACAGAAGAAAAAAAAACATTTCAAAATGGATATTGACCAAAGAAATAAAACAAAAATTATGAAAATGGATAAAGACTTCGTTGCTAAGGATGTTGGCAAAAGAGCTACAAATGGATTTGAGTGCTTATTTGGCCTGCATCCTTGTTTCAGCACAAAGACTGATAAATATAATTATTAATAAACAGTGCCGCCTCGTCTTAACTTATATTGGTATATTATAACAGATTAATCTGTTGATAATCGTATTAATAGTGTAATTCATACCATTTCTATTATTTCATTCCAATAGCACAGGAAACATATAGCATTTAAGTGATTTTTGTCATTAAAGCTGATAGTTAAAAACTATCCATACCATAGTACAGGGAATTCTAGTTTGATTGCGTTGTGTGGACGTTATTATTATTATTATTATAATTTTGGAACTCCCCACCGACGAATATTTTCAAGATACATTAAACTATTCATTGTGACACTTAAATAAAAATATGTAATATCGGTAAACCAGGAACGCAGATTTTTATTTAATCTATTGTGTGATACAGTACTTCTATTTCTATTTGGTTACTTTTTGTTACACTTTTCCTTTTTGTTAAGGTTTCAGTTGTTTTTTTTTGTTACGTGTACTACTTTCTTTTGTTGTCATTATGATTACGGAACCCAAAAAATATTATGAGCGTTAAATTATATATTTAAATTACGTTGTACCTAAAAATGAGCATCGAATAAATCATGAATAAAAAAACCCGGATTTTGTGACAACCCTAGCAAAAACAATTGAATAGGATCAACTTATACATGTCATGGAAGTGTGATTTATATTACATGTAGGGAAGGTAAAGAGCATAATTATTGCAGTGTAGATAACTTATCCCAATACGGCGGAATTTCGAGAAAATAAAAAAAACTAAAAACAAGTACACATGTATAATAAATTATAATTGCTTTAAAATTTTTAGCATTACGCCATTGATTCTTCTAACAATACTTCCGCATGTACAATAAAATGCGTGATAAAAATATACAGCGTTTTATTTTATTTAAAACAGAAAAACATGTCAGGCAGATAGAAAAAAAATTTACAGACGAAATCTACACAGATTCGTTTATGAATCAAGTATTATTCGTAACGCCAATCGAAGTTATTATTTACCAACACATTATTTACCGCCTATGTACCCTACAATCTAACGAGGAGGCGAAGTGCGAGCGCGAGGACTGAAACAAAACTCCATCAAACTAAAATGAACCTTAAATGCTAGGTATTAGAGACTACAATACTCGAGCAGAAAGTCTGGCCGCGTGCAGCCGACCTAATCGCGACAATAAATGGATTATAATACATAGGTAGTTAGGTTTCATTTTTAGTGAACCTCGCTTTTACCGTGATTTAGGCACAAATAATAGAACGATGTTTCGCTTAGATTCATAATGTTACAATAGCTCGGATGGGAAGAGGCGTCCCTTGAGCGACAGAGAGCTTTAGGTTCGAATAATGATTATAATAAATGATCGGTTTCCTTTTTACTTTTCTTCTTTTTATTTTCTTTTTTAGTTATTTACTTAATTAAAAAAATATAGGAAATGGGAATTTACATTTTATGTTTTTCTAACGATTGAAGCTCGATCACTACTACAAAAATCAGTCCCCGTGCGTTGGTCTTGCAAAAACTCGAAAATGTCTCCACCGATTGGACTAATAGGTATATAATATTTTTTGTTTTGTTCGGACATGGGACGTGGGGCGAGGGCGCGGAAAAGACCCATCCCTTCAGGATCCTGTTTCATAGAACTACAATTCATTGTGACTATGACCGAAAGCCGATTAACCCACAGATTAACAAATAGACTCTGCTGCGCAGTGTACCTCGAATTGTCATAATAAACTACGAAATTATAGTTTTATGAAACTTGACCCAGTACATTTTGTACGAAAGTGAATTGGAAAGATGCGGCGTCTTTTTCGGTCCCTCACCCCACGTCCTTGGCCTACAATCGGTAATTTTGTATGAGAATTGCTACTTTGAATTAATTTCACTATATGGCGCTCGAGGTGAACTTTGGAAGGTTGATTTATGATTGATGAATCGCTTATGAAAAGTTACAATCAAATCAATGGTGATGCGAAGAGCGCCTGGTCACAGACAACATGCAACGAGTAGCTGGGCTTTTCCTCGTAAGGCGTAATGTGATAAATTGATGAAAACGTTTTTTCTGAATGAGTAACTATTGTTCCTGTTAGTTTTAAACGTGAACATACAATATTTTGATATTGCCCGTAAGACTGTATAAGCTTAAACGTAATCCACTGCGCATTTAAAATGGCACATAAATTCTTAGGTTTGTTTTAAGCATTCTTACGGAATATATTTACTCATAGAAGGCGTAAGGTTATGACAGTTGTCATACATGCCATAGGGAATCGAGGAGTTAAATTATATCATATATTAATTTCAAAGGTCTGCCATCTTCCTAGAGGATGTCACAAGCGATTCAAAAGCGTCTTCCAGCCAGTTCCAGCACACTGTAGCCCCTTAACGAATCTCTATTGCCTAGCTTATATATGAATCTGATCGCTCTCTTCTGCAGGACGAAGATGGTCTCAATGTTTGCTGCCCGACCCCACAGTAGTATACCATAGGACATAATACTATGGAAGTAACTAAAATAAACAAGCCTAGCAGTTGCGACATCAGTTAGTTCCCGGATTCTTTTAACTGCGTATGCTGCAGAACTGAGCCTATTTGCCAATTTTCCTATATGAGGACCCCATTGAAGCTTTGCATCAATTGTGATACCCAGAAATACAGTTTCTTCTACAAGGTCTAGTTTATCATTCCCCAATATAACATTGCTGTCAACCATTTTGACATTTGGTAGTGTGAATTTTATACATTTTGTCTTTTTTTAATTTAATAATAGGTTATTAGAAGTAAACCAATATAGTACCTTAGAGAGAGCATTATTTGTATCCGCAAGGTCATTTTCTTGTCTCTTAATCTTAAAAATAAGTGACATGTCATCTGCAAACAATACTATCTCTGACATGTTTTGCGATTGAAAACTTCCCGGGTATGACGTACCCGACCTCACTCACGCCGGGTTAACCCTCTCAGCAGCGTATGATGTGACAGCTGTCAATGAGTCAGACGGTTAATGAAGCTGTGTCAAGAATGTCAGATCGCTGTCAGCGGCTGGATGTGGATGGCCGGGGACAGAGAGAAGTGGCGTGCCGCGGGGGAGGCCTATGTCCAGCAGTGGACGAGTACGGATTGATGGTTTTGATTGAACTTACCCCTGTAACACTACTGTTTGTTCGCAGACGATCGCTCTAATATTCGGCAATATAGTGGACATCTACGAGCTGACGGTGACTCTGCTTGGCAACTTGGAAGATGCGATTGAGATGTCACAGGACTCCCCAACGCCATACATCGGCAGCTGCTTCGAGGGTGAGTCGACATATATGTACACATACATACACATGCGCACACGTACACACACACATCTACACATACACACACACTCACACACACACACGCACACGCGCACACACACACACACACGCACACGCGCACACACACACACACGCACACACACGCACACGCGCACACACACACACACACACACACACACACACACACACACACACACACACACACACGCACACGCACACAAACAACTATATCTTCGGGTTGTGCAATAAAGTGAGCTCCATCTATGTCGGGGTACAATCATGAGTGAGCAATCCTTTGTTGTGTGAAAATGCGAATGTCAGTCTATAGTTTTGCTAATCTGTGGCTCAGACAGTTGTACCTATACTCTGTGTAGTGTGATGTCAATAGTACGGTTATCAGTGTGACCATTTGTGGCAGATTTGGCTCTAAAATTTTAGCTATGGCAGATTATGCTTTTATGCAGATTAAGTTTTGAAAGATTCCAAGTTCTAGTGTTCAATGAAGTCATCTTCAATCACCTTAAAATAATTTTTAATTTTCCATATATGTATATTTGGTACAAAATTATTTTACCAAACTGGCAACCTCTGATTCACGCCCAGATTATACGGGGATTCCCCGCTTATTCAGTTTTTACACAGTTACGTCATATGATTATGAACAGTAATAGACCTCTTCCAAGATTGCCGCTGTCAAACGCTTCGTGTGAGAGAATATTCTCCCATTTAAATCTGAATAAAATCAATATAAGGATAGGTTCATAAACAAACATGATGTGTCTGCTATCATCACCACAAAAGAGGTGATAAAGAAACACGGAGACTGTATATCCTTTAAGTTTAAACCGACTAAAGACATGATTACAAAGATGTTATCAAAATCTATGTATGCGGAAAATGAAAATGAAAATTTTGAGGCCAATGTAGATAGAGTATGCTTATTGTACTGTAATTATCAATACAGATGTATAGTAGATAGTCTGATGATGCCACAAATAACTCATAGATAGGCTATTAATTGGCATACTTGTTTTCAAATAATACTGATCAAGTGCGAGTAGGACTTTTGTTGAGGGTTACGCTCTATTCCGTTTTCAATGGGAATTTACATGTGGGGTTGACTCTACACCACATTCACATTCAATGTTCGACTGTGAACACCTTGCGTAGCTGGCAGGCTATACATGGTTGAGTAACGAGGAAGTAAAAAAGTTTAGATTGTAAATTGTTTTTTTCCAGTCTGAAAATTTGTGATTGTGATATGTAGGTAGGTACCCATCTAATTAGTTTATTACTTTTCAAGCAGATGCTGTAGTTTTCAGTTCCATTAAGTTATTTCAATTTTTCAGTGATAAGTTTAGGTGTTTATTGTAATTTTTTTGATTAAAGAACGTTGATTAAAGAATTTACATAATGTATTTGATTTTGTTCGTTTCCTTGAAGGCATATGTAGGCATATTTTAGGCATTTTTTGGCATCATGTTTGGCCCAGTGTGGCATCATGTTTGGATTCTCCACTTTTCAGATGGTCACACTGACGGTTATCTGCCTTTGTGTGGGTGACCGACCGCGCCGGGTGTGACTGACAATAATTGTAATCGAAGAGACTGTGCTCAAACTAAATCTTCATGAATTCTGCCACGTAAACATAGGCATAGATGGAATAATAAACGTTTCTCTGTGACCAAGGCACGTTTATGTGGCTTTGTACAAAATCCCTAAAGATATTCTTACTTTCTTTTATAACCCCTCGATTTGTACAAGTGGCGTCGGTCTGGGTGTGTTTCCATGTTTTTTATATCCTTGCCTGGTTACCAAAGCACAGGGTATCCTAGTTTGGGACTGAGACCAGTTATTGTGTTGTGTGGAAGTCATAATTATATTTTATTTATTTCTTTCTCTATTTTTATGGTTCCGTACCTCAAAAGGAAAAACGGAACCCTTAAGGATCACTTGGTTGTCCGTCCGTCTGTCCGTCTGTCTGTCAAAAACCCACGTGAAGGTATCGAGTTGAAATTGAAACAATATACTCAAGTCCAGTCCCTTGAAGCTGTGATAAAATCAAACTTCTAAGTTAACGTGAAAAAAAAAGATACGGCCGACGGCAAAAAACGTATATTTCGACACTTTCAAGGGAATCAAAATTTTTAGGGTACTTTCCGTTCACCTAGAACTATGGAATTTGGCAAGTACTGTCATCTTATAATACAAGTACGGGGAAAAATCTGAAAACTGTACGTTTGTAATTAAATCATAAAAGAAAATAGTCTGAAGTTCGGGAAGAGCTCGGTACCTACAAAGGAGTTGGCTAAATAGAAGTATGGGCGACTGCCCTAACCATGTATTAACATTGTGCATAGTAATATTTAATGCTGGGTAGCTGAAAATCTGTATTTTCTGTGAAAAACGTTTCAGGAACTTTGATATCGTCACAATCCTGCAAATAAAATCAACGAACAACGACCGAAAGGCAGAGCGATCAAACGATGTCTGTCACAGATTCAGATTAGAGACTATCAAAGAGAATATAAGACTATGATGTCTGACGTCTGTGTGACAGTTTTTTTTTATCGAATTGAGAATCGCTGACGTTCCTTTCCAGATTTTGCCAATCATTTCTAGAAATGAGACAAAGGCAATCCATCAAATCAAACGTAATTGGGAATATTGAGATACAAAAGTAAAATACTGCTTCTACTTAATACTGTTTTCTTTGATTTAATTTCATGTTTATTTCAATACGTTTACTGTCCGCATTTTTCGTGAAACGGAACGTTTTACTGACTGCACAGGAGAACGGTGTCCGGTGTCAATGATCGACAGGCGGAAGTTGTATGTACAACTTTTATTTAACTGAAAAAATCATGAAAGTTCCAGGAGAATAATAAGTACGTATTAATTAACGAATGAATATTTTCGTGTTATGAGCTAGTGAGATATTACTATACATGCTTAGGGCAGTGGCTTAGCCAACTCCTTTGTACGGAACCCTCGGTGGGCGAGCCCGACTCGCACTTGTCCGGTTTTTATTCTTATTCGTGCTCGAGCGCGCTAACGCAGCTTCGAAAACACCTTCCTCGCTCCCAGACTGTGTTTCCCTCGCCGTCGGTAGCGAGGCCAACACAATGTCCCTCCTCTCTCCGACAGAGCTGGCGGAAGTGGAGGAGTTCCGTGCCTACGTGCGGTACGCCAACATAGTGACCCGGCACGACTCCAGGCAAGCGTTGCAGCAACTTGTGGACGATCCCGGGGTGAGTGCCGCCTCCTCGTATCTTGAGGGGCTCCGTGCAGTAAAGGCCCTTTTACGCCGGGCCAACACTGCGGCATTGCGGCACGCCACAAGGCCGCGCGCTGCAATAATAAAAATGTCGCACATTCTGGCAAGCATCGTGCGGCGTGGCAACACCTTGCGTCGTGTGGCAGACTGTCGCAGCTCGTGTCCGAACGCGATAGATTCCATGTAGGGTTGCCAACTATATAATATAGTATCCTACTATATTAGGGGCCCAAATCCTATATTTCTAAAAAAATATATAGTAGGCGAAACTACTATATTTTGCGTAAAGCGGAACCCAAGCTTAATCTTTTTCTAAAGCTCTCTCTTCAGGTCTAAGTCCGTGAATCGCGCGGCACGACTGCCGGTATTTTCCCTCCGGACGACTTTGACATTTTCTTACTATTTCTTACCATTATTTTGCCATCTACTATATTTTTAGAGGTAATAGCTTCGGAAATAATACATTTGTTAGAAAAAAAGTTGGCAACCCTAATTCCATGCGACATTTTTGGTGCGTCAAAACAGTTTCCAGGTTATTTTTTGTTTGTATTTGTGTCGGAAAGTAAAGATTTTGGCGAAATCACACCAAGAAACTGAATTGAAGTAAAGATTATTTATCGCTCATGGAGTGGAGTAATGAAAAGTATTTAGACTTCGCTGAAGATTATAGAAAGAGTCGGATGTCCGCAATTCAAATTAAAGTTGCTAAATGCCGCAATGCCGCACAGTGTTGGCGCATAGGCCTTTAGGATCCAAAACATGAAGGACATAGCAAGAAACAAAAATAATTGTCATAGTTGTGATAATTATTTTAATTTAATTCTTGCTATGTCGTGTAGACTGCATGATCTAATATATAAAAATCTCGTGTGACCGTGTGTGTTATCGAACTCCTCCGAAACGGCTTCACCGATTTTTATCATTTATTTTTGTATATTATCGGTAGGTCTGAGAATAGTTCGCAGACTAATTAAAATAGCAAAACAACGTTTTCCGAGTCAGCTGGTTTTCTAATATAAGATTTTTTTTCTCTATAACGAACACTTTGCTTAACTTATAACGTTCATTAAGTCACAGTTTCCGTGTTGTTTTAGATAAACTTTTTGTCCTGCTCTCCTAATTAATTAATATCGTTTTGTCTGGTGGCGCCATAGAGGCGCTTTTTACAAGAACCGCCAATGTCCAATTTTAACGAATTTCTGTTGTCGGTTGTTGGCAACAAGCTGCGTTAGCCTCACTAATCAGTTTTTACAAAATCTCCCTATGTCTCCATCGGAAAGTTAAGGCAATTTTACAACAGCCACCACCAAGGTTCGCTAGTTGGACAATCGTCTTGGCCAAAAAGCACCAAAAGCACTCTGGGCGCAAAAGTTATTCTTATAAAAAGCGCCTCTGTTCTCTATCAATGTACCCACCCCGCAGGTGTCGGAGCGTCTAGAGACGGCCGGCCGGGGCTTCCGTCTGGCCGTGAAGTACTACTTGCCGCGGTTGCTGTTGGCGCCAGTGGCTCACGTGTTCCTCTACCACTCCTACGTGCTGGCCTTCTTGAGGGTCGCCCCCGCATCAGACGATCGGGAGAGCTTCAAGCAGGTGAGTGCTAGTGTTGCCGAAGAATTGATAGTTTTGCAATCGATTGTCGAACGCTAAAATCATCTACACTATCGATAGGACAACGGCAATACTATTGATAGTATCGATAGTTTTGTCGCTGCTAACCAATGAACTATTGATAGTATCGGTGCACACACACACACACACACACACACACACACACACACACGCACGCACGCACGCACGCACGCACGCACGCACGCACGCACGCACGCATGCACATACACACATACACACACACACACACACACACACACATTCAATTTCATTGCGTGATACAATTTTTTATTTTTTTATATCACAGGTTATTTCCTTTTTGGGGCTCCGTATCTCAAAACGAAAAATCGGATCACTTTGTTGTCCGTCTGTGTCTGTCTGTCTGTCAAGACCCGTTATCTCGGGAATGCGTGAAGATCGGATCTACAATCCATTGCAGCTGTGAAAAAATCAAACCTCAAAGTTAACGTAAAAAAAGGTACGGCCGTTTATGCCGCAAGAAACGTTTATTTCGACACTCAATGGAAACACAATTTATAGGCTACTTTCCGTTGACTTACGTAATATCGTCTTATACTACAAGTACAGGGAATATAGGGGGCCGAACCACTTGTCCGGTTTCGTTGGGAGTAGGGTTCGTATATCCTTAACACTAAGGTTATATTTTGTGAAATAAATTACCTAACTTTTATCTTTTTTTTCAGGTGGAATGCAACCTTCATCCCATAAAGAAAATACTCGCGAACGCGTTAGCAAATGGGCCAAAACAGTGAGTGCTTTTTACTGATTGTTTATTTATTTGTTCTGCTTACATGCACTATTCTTATATCTAATTATCGCCAAATTGCAACAGCAATTTCTGGGCGGTTGTCAAAGTCAAAGTAAAAAAAAATTTATTCAAAGTAACACAGAAACTGTGACTTATTGAACGTTACAAGAAAAACTAGGTGTTCGTTTCAAAATCTAGATCATTTGGAGAAAAAACGGACAAAAATCTCCTTTACACTTTTGGCTGTTGGCTCTTTTACACTTTTTTTGCACATGCATATTTAATTATTTGCTCTAATCATATTATTACTAGCTTTTGCCCGCGTCTTCGTCCGCCTGGAATGAGTAATTTCCGGGATGAAAAGTATCCTATGTCCTTCCCCGGTACTCGAACTATCCACGTACCAAATTTCAAAATTCAAAATTTATTAAAACTCGGATATAAGGCCAACATTACTTTTTATTATCTCTTTTTCATTGATTGTCTATAGCTAGGGATCGACTGACATCCTAAAACAAAACGTTAAGATTCCCTTCGAATAATTCAAAATCTAACTGCGCCGACCAGCTATTATAAAAAGGTGTCGTTACTGTACACACACTTGAAAATACCTACTCTATAGCTGAGTCACTTTACTTTACTTTGTTTAAAGTTTTTTTTTCTGATGAGGCAATATAGTACATTACTGCAGCGGCCAGCAATAGAGGCATTGATGGACGAACGTGGATATCCATCAATGCCTAGTTGTGGCCAAGGCTTGTATATGATTTTTCTCAAATAGTGCGCGGAAATTAAAACTAAGTACTAAGGCAGAACTTTTTATTTGAAAATTCCAATAAACTTTCATAATCAGACGAACCACGAACAAACAACAATAATTTTTGCCGCGTTAAAGTGTTCTTTTTTTTCAATAGATACTATATCCAGTTCTATCGTAGGCCAGTTCGAAATTTAAATAAAACCTCTGATAAGTTACCTCCTTGGTTGTCATTGTTCGAAGTAAAAGATCGTTCCATTTTAAAATAACACGACAGATATGAGTTTAGTATGTAATTTATTTGGCCGCAAAACACGACAGTTATGAATTTTCATAGAACTGTTTGTGATTTAAGAAATTTATTTCTCAATAAGAATACATTGATTCACTTACTTGAGAAACAATAGTTATGTATATTAATAAATGTTATATAAAGCAAAACGCGCCGTTGCAATTCGCGTATAATTCTTGGAAGTAAGTAGAAAGTGGGTACATAGGATTTTTTGCAATAAAAACGAACATAAGGTTGCGTTCACACTGTTGAGAGTTAAAAGCAAGCAAGAAGTTGAAGGCAGGTGTGAGTGCAGACTAAAAACAAAAAATAGTGGAAAGCTTTAAGGCTTCAACAATGAAGTATCCCTCAAAATGTGGCTTCTCAGTAATCCTTTGTAGATAGGCAATGATTTAGCTTCCTTGATATCTTTTGGTAATTTGTTATACATGCGGGCTCCTTCAGCCACTATACTACTATTTCCATAATTCGTTCTTTGCATCTGTATGTGATATTATTTGCTTGTCTTGTTAATCGAGTCTGTAGTTGTATCCTTTTGGAGAAGGTTATTTGAGTGTGAATATCCTTGGTCAAAATTTTCCGTATCAGTATGCATAGATTGTATTTGTAAATTTGAGCTATACTCAGTAATTTAGTTTCTTGGTAGATTTTTGTTGTTTTAGTAAGGTAATTATAGCCAAAAAGAATTTTTATAATTTTATTTTGCGCAGTTTGCAAGGGTTTTACATTAGTTTTTGCGGCTGACCCCCACACTTCAATCAAGTATTCTATGTGAGGCTTAACAAGTGAATTATAGATTGTGTAACGGACCCTTTTTGGGAGACAGCGAGCAATTCCACGTAAAGCCCCTGACAGGGATAATAATTTCGACCTTATTTTTTCTAGGTGTGGTCTCCATGTTAGACGACTATCCAAAATTAGGCCTAGATACTTTTCCTCAGTAGAGTTTTCAATTTTTTGTTTATTGATAATTAATGGATTATGTGATGCTATTGGTTTATTTTTTGCCGCAAAGATTATATATTTGGTTTTTGATGTATTAATGGTAAGAAGATTTTCTTGGAGCCATTCATGGAGGATATTTAAGTCACGTTGAGCTATTTCTATTATAGAGTTAATATCTGGTCCAAAGTAAAATAGGCAAGTGTCATCTGCATATAACGTTATGTCGCCAGTCAAGCCAATGTCCTTGATGCTGTTCATGTATATTAAGAATAGGAGCGGTCCTAATATTGATCCTGTGGGACGCCGAATGTTACGAGTTGCGGGTCACTTTGATGTTCTTGTAATTTAACCACTTGGTATCGATTACTTAGATACGACTCAAAAATTTTAAAAGCGCTACCGGTAATTCCTATGTCTTTAAGTTTCAACAATAGCAATTCATGACTAACGGTGTCAAAGGCCTTCTTTAAATCAATGAATATTCCCAAAGCAATATTTCTTTTGTCAATATTTAATTTTATTGATGTTATCAGATCAATTGAAGCAGAGAGAGTATTTGATTTGGGGCGAAATCCATACTGCTTCTTAAATAAAAAATCAATAGAGGAAAGATGATTTTCTAAGCGCTTGTAGAGTATGCTTTCAAACATTTTTGATAGTGTTGGCAGTACTGATATGGGTCGGTAGTCTCCAGGATCCGTCTTTTTACCCGATTTGTTAATTGGTCTGACCTTAGCAACTTTTAGCGAGTCGGGGAAGTTGCCCTCGAGGAGACATAGGTTAATGCTTCTACTCAATGGCTCAGCAATGCAGGTTTTTATACATTTAAGTGCTTTACAACCTATTCCGTCAATACCTGTGCTAGTTTGCCTACTTCACTGCTGCATGTCGGAGTAAACAGAGATATTTGGTTAATATTATTTGGGGTAATAGATTTCGCTGTCGTAGTTATAGGTCTATTAATGCTAATTTCGTGTGCCAATTTTGAGCCAATACTTGCAAAGAATGAATTAAAATACTCGCATATTTCTATAGCATCAGTTAAAATTCCAGCTGGGGTGTCTAATCTGGAGGGATCTGTATCGATTTTATTTTTATTATGTGCTAAGGAGTTTATAAGCTGCCACATTTTGCGAGGATTCCTCGTACACTTTTTGAAAGATTCATAATAGTATTGATTTTTGGCGTTTTGGATCATTTTGAGTACTAAGTTTCTTTCATTTTTAAAATCTTCTTCAAGCTGTTTATCGTCAGGTACTACTTTAATCTTCTGCCATAGTAAGTTTCTGCTGTTGATTCCTGCTATAATGTCTTTGTTTATCCATTCGCTTTTTGGTGGATTCAGTATTTTTGTTTTCGTAACTTTGTTTTTGTTTATTACTTCTTTTATAGTGTTTTCAATGGTCATGTAGTCAGAGTCTTCCAGTCGTGTATTTTGTTCGTGTATGTCTATGTATAGATTTTGATAGTCAATTGATTTGTATTCAACGCGTTTCAGTGGTTTAGGTTTGTACTTCAGAACTTCAAGGTAAATTTGCTTGTGGTCAGATAGAGATGAGTCAATCAAGGTTAATTGACATGGATGTTCATTTAAGTTGGTGGAGACGTGATCGAGGATTGTTTTACTAGTTGCGGTTTCGCGCGTGCAATATTCCTTGCTTATTTTATTGAGTATTTTGTACCCATTTTCTTTAAGAGTGTCTTAAAGATTTGTTAGTAGGTCATAATTTAGGTCTCCAATAATAATAACTCTTCGCCTTTTTGATAGGTACTCTCCAAAAGTCTCAAGAAATTTACTATTATTAGTTCTTTCTGGTTTATAAATTGCCCCAATATTAAGTGAAAATTTCTCGATATAAACCCACAGATAGTGATTGTCATCTTCGCACTTTTCTTCCATTAATTCATGTTTCATATCATCATTTACATAGATAGATACTCCACCCCCTATAGTATGTTTTCTAAAGTTGTAGTAGTGTGTATAGTTAGGGAGTTTCAATCTTTTTGCTTCATCGTCACTCTTAATCCAAGTTTCGACAATAACTATAACATGTGTTTTTGGAAGTGATTCTATCATACATCTCAGTTCATCAACTTTTCCGGGCTTAACTAGACTTCGTGCATTTGCATATAAAATTTTTAATGATTTTTTATTTAATTGTATGTTTGCGTAAGTGCTGGCGACTTTGTAAGTTACTTTATTTGTGGTCTCTGATGGATCCTCATTTACTGGTGCTTGTAGTTTTTTGCCGTCTGTTTTATTATTTTTGGAGTACCTTTAACATATTTGATAGTTAAGTCGCTTTCTCCATTTTCAGTTCGTTTTTGTAGATCTGCTCGCAGGTTCTTCATAAATTCTTTCTGGTACTGTGTTTGATCAGAATAGATTTTAATGTTCTCGGCTTGTGTTTTATTTTTCAGCATAGATTTTGCTATATGCGAGTTTTCAAAGCATACCTTTGTGGGGCGCGGCCTCTCACTATTATGTTTGCCCAGCCGGAATATTTTTGTTATCTTGGGGATCGTTTGTTCTGGGAAGGATGTTGCTACAATTTTGGTCACTTCGGCACGATCGTGTTCGCGTTTCTCTTCAATATTTTCCGAGTTAATTTCTGGGATACCTGTTATTACGATATTTTTATCTCTGACCAGACGTTCCTGTACCTCAGTGACTATATCAGCATGAGTAAGTGTAGCAGATTGGGAAGGCGGTTGGACTTCTGTGGATGATTTAAGTTGTTTTAGATCATTTTCCATTGCCTTGATCTTTTCATCTGTAGTTGTTTTGGAGGATTTCAGTTCCGCTATGTCCTGCTTTAGCTTATTGTTCTCCAAGACCAGCGACTCAGTGGTAAACTTAATCTCAGCAAGTTGTGCATTAATCGATGAAATGTTTTGACTAATTGTTTGCATGTTTTCATTTTGGGAAGAAGTAAAAGTTATCAACATTTCCTTAATTTCATTTTTAAATACGCTAAACTGATGCAGATAATCGTCATCTGGAGTTTTCCTCTTTCGGTAAGTAATTTGTTGTACGTCTTCCAGGTTTGGCAACTTTGACAGATCAGGATGAGACTGCGATCCAGTATTGACTCCCTTGATTGGGGTCTCAGAAGGAGAGCGCATAAAGAGTGCCATTTTTGTTCACGCTCCGCTAGTCGCTCCGCTAGGCTCGTATGATCTCACCCAGAGAACCAAATATGTCGACCTGCCCACAAGTACCGTACAGTTCGAGCGCGTCGACTCGTAAGTATAATTCAAAAACCGTGGTGAGCTACAGTTAACACTAAGTACAGTTGAAGTAGGGGGTCACCAGTCGGTTTGTAATGCGGTAATCGGTTTGTAGATGCGCCGATTTGCTGAGCCTTTGGTGAGCTTCCGATGATAGTAGTTGGGGTAGCCGCGAGGGCCACCAAGTGGTCGGTACTAGTGCGGCTTAAGTTGATCGATAGGTTGGTGACTGGTCAGTGTCTTAGCAGGTTTGCTTAGAGAGGAACGTCGGGGACTTTGACAACTCTTCTGCTGTTGTGATTGGCTGTTAGGGTGACTGCTGCTTGTCAGTGTCTTGATTTTTGACGTTTTACACCTTCTTTCTCTTTCTTACCAAGACGGTTATTGGTTATACCTTCCGAAATTTTGAGTAAGATGTTTAGGAAATGTATATTTTTACTCACAATTCTCTGCTTTTTCTTGTAAACTTTGGGTCGTACTTATAGTTTACACTTCACTCGACGTAACCCAATAGTTATTTAGCTGCGCTGAAGAGTATTTCTTCCAAAATAGTAAGTAATAACTCCCTAGGTAATGCAGGTATGTTTACGCTTTTACGGCACGTTCCGTTTCCGGCCGCTGGTCGCGTGTAATTGGCCAGTACAGCAATTTCGATTTATCTCGAAGAAGGTTGTCCAAATAATGCTCAAATTTCCAAGCATGTTTGAGAAAAATACTTTTTTTATCTTTATCTTTAAACGAACTTACGGGTAAGTGAAGTTCTATTATAATTAACAGCAGGTTACCACTGCCTTTAGTGATAAGGTCACTGTAAAATGTTCCTTGAATAAATTATCTTTTATCTTTATCTTTAATTATACGATAGCATTATCCGCACATGTGAATTATATACTAATATAGAAGGATAAAGCTTTGCAGTTTGGCAAAATTGTGTACTAATGTTAAGGTGTTTTTTATTTTGAATAAATAAACGTGTAAAATAAATAACTTTTTGACAGATTACATTACAAGAAGCACGATTATTGACTTTTTAACACGGCCTGTCCAATAACAACTGAATGTTCCTTTTTGTTAAATTTAATGTAGTTTTCGGGTTCCGTAACTCAAAAGGAAAAAACGGAACCCTTATAGGATCACTTTGTTGTCCGTCCGTCGCTTCGAGTTGTCGGAGCGAGTAATATTTGTATGGACGTATTCAAACCAACGCGTTCTAACTGCGATCGCAGCATCATTCGTTTAGCGGTCAATCAATTAATCGCGACGATACAACTAATTCGTGTGGCGCCGGATTAAGAATAGCGTCACTCCAATTCCTTCCGTGGATGTCGTAGAAGGGGATTAGGAGATAAATTACCAGGAGACGGGCAGCAGCGTCTTCCAACCGCATACTGCGATCGCCAACCCGCCTGCCAAGCGTGGCGATTATGGCAAACCACTCATGGTTATGAAAACCGCGAAGGAGGCCTATGTCCTGCAGTGGGCGTCAAATGGCTGGTGATTATGATGATGATGATGATGATGTCTGTGTTTGCATCCCGCAGCGACACACAACTGCCGGTGGCGACTCGCACGCGGCGTCAGCTCGCCATAGAGAAGTGCCAGGAGCTGGCGCGCACTGTGGACAACTGGGACGGCCGAGACGTGGCTCAGTGCTGCAGCGAGTTCGTTAGAGGTACCTAGACTTTGAAAACCGCTGTATACTTTTATGTATTGAGTTTTACGTAAACCATCCACAGAAAATAACAAAACGTACATTGTACATCATATTAGAATAATCATTAAAAGGTTCATTATTAATATAAGTTTCTCAGGGGCAGCGCGTTCGTCAGTGGTACAACAAGGAGTTCGTTAGCGGAAAGAACCGAGTTCATCAGTTGAGAACAAATCGTTCATCTTCTTTAAGGCGCCCGCAGTCTCACAGTCGGACTCATGCGGGGATGGGCAGGGCATGGGATCAGGCGGCAGGACGATCGGTGAACTAAGGCGGTCACAGAGTGTTGGCCGAGGTTGGGCAAACGATGGGTAGGGAGACCAGGGAGCCGATGGGTCGATTAGTCGACGTTACTCGGACGTAGTAAAGTGATCAGCGCTAGAAGTTTATTAGTCATTAGTAAATGTGTCTCAATCTAGTCTCAAAGCTAGTTCAATAGTAGTTACATATAGAGAAGTGCCAGGAGCTGGACGCGCACTGTGGACAACTGAGAGGTAGAGGTACCTACACTTTGAAAACCCATTGTATTTTTTATGTATTTAGTTTTAGGAAAACCATCGACAAAGATTACGAAAGGTACGTTGTACCAGAGAGTACATAGTAGCAGAGAGTCATTACACGTTTCATTTTTTTTTTTCTAAGTTCTTCAGCGATAGCGGGTTCATCAGTAGTAAAAGCGAGTTCATTAGTGGTTAGAACCGAGTTCATCAGTTGAGAACAGAACACGTGAAAAATAAAGTTACTCTATTTCGTTTTGTCATTTAATTCTGAACGTGTTCTTATAAGGGTGTACAGTACAAACATAAAAACGTTATTTTACGGGATAACTCAAATATTGATCAACGCTTCATACATTATAAGCGTTACTTTAGGGAGTGACGTCATAGTGTAAGGTCGATTTGTATGGCGCGTTTTAGTACCACGTGACTATATTGACTTTTCGACTGTTTATATTACAAAACGTATTAGTTACAGGGGAAAAAATACCACGTCCATTTATATTTTAATATGTCCTCTCCTATTCTTTTAAAACATTAATTAGTCCCCAATAACATTGGGGAACTTGACTCTTGAAGTTGTAGACGAATACGTCTACTTAGGACACACAGTCCAACTAGGCCGGTCCAACTTCGTGAAAGAGGTCAATCGTCGAATCCAACTCGGCTCTGGGCAGCATTCGGGAAACTTAGAAAAGTCTTTTCGTCTAATATACCTCAATCGCTCAAGACAAAATTATACAACCAGTGTGTGTTACCAGTGATGACTTATGGCACTGAAACGTGGTCTCTCACTATGGGCTTCATAAGAAGGCTCAAGGTCACGCAACGAGCTATGGAAAGGGCTATGCTCGGAATTTCTCTACGAGATCGAATCAGAAATGATGAGATCCGTAGACGAACGAAAGTCGTCGACATAGCCCAGCGGATTAGTAAGTTGAAGTGGCAGTGGGCGGGGCACATAGCACGCAGAACTGATGGCCGATGGGGCCGAAAAGTTCTCGAATGGAGACCACATATCGGCAAGCGCAGCGTGGGACGACCAGCCACAAGATGGACAGATGACCTCATCCAAATGGAAGACGGTGGATGCAGGCCGCTTCCGACCGGTGTTTTTGGAAATCCATGGAGGAGGCTTATGTCCAGCAGTGGACTTCTTGTGGCTGAATGATGATGATGATGATGATGATAATTAATTAGTGCAAGTTCGCCATTGTGGTGTTTAAAAGAAAATACATTGACGTGTCTTTTTGCAGAGGACACGCTGGTGAAGCTGGGCCCGGGTCGGCGCGCGGCCGAGCGGCGGGCATTCTTGTTCGACGGCCTGCTGCTCCTCTGCAAGCCCGTGCCCGGCGCGGTGAGTGCCCAACGACACTTTAATGCCCAGTGCCCACCCTCCGTAATTAGTCTTGTTTCCCGATTTAAAAGCAATACCAGTACCGAGCGGCCTATAAAGATAAGATAGATAAGGTAATTTATTCAAGGAACATTTTTCAGTGACCTTATCACTAAGGCAGTGGTACCCTGCTCCCTAAAAAAGGTTAAAACCTGTGGTTTAGGATAAGCAGTGCTCCTCCGAAAAACATTTTTACATTTTCAAGGTCAACAGACTTCAATACACTAATTTACACAATATATTGTGCTTTTGACACGAAAGTTTATATTTAATGAAAAAACTTAAATGAGGTTAGAACTAGGTAATAAACAATGTTCGTGTGCGTAGTGTGTGTGCGTGTGAGTGTGTGTGTATGTGTGTGTGTGTGCTTGTGTGTGTTAAATTGTGAAAAAAATTATAAGTACCCTAAATCTCTCTATAATAATTATCAGTCAATTGTTCTTGGATCTAATCGGGATTTATTAATCGATTAAATATATTCTACTTTGCACATCACTACCCATCACACTACGTCAATTACTCACACACACACTGTAAAGACAGTAAGTGATGTGCAAACGATATGTGACTATGTTCACGTTACCGCCAAAAACATTTGTATACTTCACTACGAGTGCGGAAAGCCTGTCATTGCAAAGAGTTTCCGAGCCGAGGCGCAGCTAGTTGCAATGACGGTTCCGCACGTGTACTGAACGACTATTTTTAATACAGTTGCGAAAAAATGAACCCTTCGTGCTCGAGTTCGATTTAACACAAATATCGCTTTCACCGTACAGACGACGGGCAACAGCACGACGGCGCTGCTGGGGGGCGGCGGGGGCGGTGCGGGGGGCGGCGGGGGCGGCGGGGGGCTGCTCAAGCTGAAGGAGAAACTGCACGTCAGGAAACTGGAGCTGCTGGAGCATGCTGATACGGACGGTGAGATTATATTGGATTTGTGTTTTTTTTAGTTAGCCACGTTTGTTCGGTTGGAATCTCAGGAAGACGCTGCTGCCCGTCTCCTGGTAATCGATTTCCTTAGTCGCCTTCTACGACATCCACGGAAGGAACTGGAGCCAACCGCATGCCGAGCGTGGCGATTATGGCAGAACCCCTCACGGTTATGAAAAAACCACGAAGGAGCGTGAAATGGCTGATGATGATTTATCTGAATGAAAATCTTCATTAATTCATTCATACGCAGCATGACGATCAGTTTCTCCTACAGAGGCGCGTCACTGCATAGAGGTGTCTTCGGGCGGCACGAGCCTGGTGCTGGGCTGCGCCAGCGCCGCCGACCGCCGCGCCTGGCTCGCCGACCTCGTCATGCTCAGCACCAAGCCCATGCTGGACCGCGCGCTGGACAGGTACGGCGGCCGTTGGACGGGGGTGGCCGAGTGGCTCGGCCTGGCTCGCCGACCTCGTCATGCTCAGCACCAAGCCCATGCTGGACCGCGCGCTGGACAGGTACGGCGGCCGTTGGACGGGGGTGGCCGAGTGGCTCGGCCTGGCTCGCCGACCTCGTCATGCTCAGCACCAAGCCCATGCTGGACCGCGCGCTGGACAGGTACGGCGGCCGTTGGACGGGGGTGGCCGAGTGGCTCGGCCTGGCTCGCCGACCTCGTCATGCTCAGCACCAAGCCCATGCTGGAACGCGCGCTGGACAGGTACGGCGGCCGTTGGACGGGGGTGGCCGAGTGGCTCAGGTTGGCTCGCCGACCTCGTCATGCTCAGCACCGAGCCCATGCTGGACCGCGCGCTGGACAGGTACGGCGGCCGCTGGACGGGGGTGGCCGAGTGGCTCAGGTTGGCTCGCCGACCTCGTCATGCTCAGCACCGAGCCCATGCTGGACCGCGCGCTGGACAGGTACGGCGGCCGTTGGACGGGGGTGGCCGAGTGGCTCAGGTTGGCTCGCCGACCTCGTCATGCTCAGCACCGAGCCCATGCTGGACCGCGCGCTGGACAGGTACGGCGGCCGTTGGACGGGGGTGGCCGAGTGGCTCAGGTTGGCTCGCCGACCTCGTCATGCTCAGCACCGAGCCCATGCTGGACCGCGCGCTGGACAGGTACGGCGGCCGCTGGACGGGGGTGGCCGAGTGGCTCAGGTTGGCTCGCCGACCTCGTCATGCTCAGCACCGAGCCCATGCTGGACCGCGCGCTGGACAGGTACGGCGGCCGTTGGACGGGGGTGGCCGAGTGGCTCAGGTTGGCTCGCCGACCTCGTCATGCTCAGCACCGAGCCCATGCTGGACCGCGCGCTGGACAGGTACGGCGGCCGTTGGACGGGGGTGGCCGAGTGGCTCAGGTTGGCTCGCCGACCTCGTCATGCTCAGCACCGAGCCCATGCTGGACCGCGCGCTGGACAGGTACGGCGGCCGCTGGACGGGGGTGGCCGAGTGGCTCAGGTTGGCTCGCCGACCTCGTCATGCTCAGCACCGAGCCCATGCTGGACCGCGCGCTGGACAGGTACGGCGGCCGTTGGACGGGGGTGGCCGAGTGGCTCAGGTTGGCTCGCCGACCTCGTCATGCTCAGCACCGAGCCCATGCTGGACCGCGCGCTGGACCGGTATGGCGGCCGTCGGACGGGGATGCACGAGGGTGGCTGACGATCGATAAGTGTGGCCGATGGTGGACGAGTGTGGTGGATGGTGGAGGCATGTGCCTGTTGAGCACCATCCGTAATGAATGAATGAGTTTGCTGACCCTCAAACCGTAATGTGTTTGGGCGGCGCCGGCCCCGGTGTTGGGCCGCTCATCGTGCTCGGCCCGGCTCATCGTGCTCGGCCCGGCTCATCGTGCTCGGCCCGGCTCATCGTGCTCGGCCCGGCTCATCGTGCTCGGCCCGGCTCATCGTGCTCGGCCCGGCTCATCGTGCTCGGCCCGGCTCATCGTGCTCGGCCCGGCTCATCGTGCTCGGCCCGGCTCATCGTGCTCGGCCCGGCTCATCGTGCTCGGCCCGGCTCATCGTGCTCGGCCCGGCTCATCGACTCGTCCGCTCGGCACCGAGCCCGTACTAAATCGATAGCCGGTTAGGTGTGACCGGTCGGCCTGGGTGGACCAGTGTGGTATGTGATGGACGAGAACGGATAACTGGCAGAGGATCATCGATAACAGAGAAATGTGGTGGGGTATGTATGACTGCGTGTACGACCCTGAACGAGTGTGGCTGAATGTGGCCAGACACGTCTCTCGAAAGGCACGTTCTAAAACCTGTACAAACTGCTAATGCTAATCTCCCCTCTCCCCAGCATACTGGCGGACCTGGAGAGGCGGCATCCACTGCAGCTCCCCCCGGCATCGCTCTACCGCTTCGCTATTCCTGACTCGCCCGACAATATTGTGCTGGAGGAGCATAAGGGGGCGACGCCCGCGCCGCTCATCAAGGTATGCTAAGTGCGCTGACGTATGCTGCAGTATGCCGGCATTAGCTCTTCGCTATTCCTGACTTGCCCGACGATATTGTACTCGAGGAGCATAAGGGGGCGAAGCCCGCGCTGCTCATCAATATATGCTCACTGCGCTCATGTATGCTGACGACGTCCTATCGCTTCAGTATTCCTAATTTGGAGTATGTTTAACCCCCGGTCTCGATTACATTATTGTCAATGTCAGTTATTTATTTCAATAAAATTTGGCTAACTGACAGCAGATAGCAGTAAATTAACAGATTATACATTAGCGAACGAAAAACGGGTGGTAAGTGTGCCGTAGGGTGTCGGCATTCGCTATCCTAACTCGAACGGTAATATTGTGTTAAAAGAGCATAAGGTTGCCACGCCTCCGCCGCTCATCTAAGTATGTTTAGTACGCTAAACCGCTTAAGTATGCCGATATCGCTCTACCTCTTCGCCGTTCCTCTTTGGACAATATTATGCTGAAGGAGAATAAGCACCTTGTGACGTCATAGTTATGACCCGACTTTTATGGCGCGTTTTTGTATCACGTGACTAACATTACTTTTTGACAGGTTATAAGTATTAGTCGATAATTATAAGTATTAGTCGTAGAGAAAAAAGTAACCACGTTTATTGTGTTTACTTTTTCTCTTCAATGGAAAGGAAACTTTTTGACGTGAAACGTCTTTCAGTACGGTAGTAGGGGGTCACTTGCCAAAACCGCGTGCAACGAAAACATGTCGCCCCGGGGCGTTCCGTAACTCTGTTACTACGTGTCGTGTGCAATTCACTTATATGTCGAGTAGAGCAAAGCAGCAACAACTCAGATCCTCTGGATTCGTGCCGCCAGATGACGCCAGTGGCGCGTGACACGTTGCGCAGTTTGAGCAAAAATTACCGTCTGCAGACGTTTCACGTTAACCCCCCCCCCAGGGCGCGACCCTCATCAAGCTGGTGGAGCGCCTGACGTACCACATCTACGCGGACCTGAACCTGGTGCGGACGTTCCTCACCACGTACCGCTCGTTCTGCTCGCCGGCCGAGCTGCTGGCGCTGCTCGTGGAGCGGTTCCGCATCCCGGAGCCCGGACAGGTCTACGACCCGCCGCACCGTGAGTTCGTTGGCCTACCGGGGTCATTATTGACCCCCATTTAGTGGTTCCTCATCTCTTTTGTAGTAGAATATAGATAGTTAGTGGACCCCGCGAGTTTCTTGGAAATGAAGCCCCTAATAGGTTCCTAGTTACTTAACTCCAAAAGATTCTTAGTTACTTTACTCGCAGTAGTTTATTAGTTACTTGACCCTCAATAGAATCTTAGTTACTTGATCCCCAATTTATTTATTTATATTTATTCAGAACAAAACAAAAAAAAAAACACAATTTCATTAGTTTGCCAAACTGCTAATGCAGTTTATCGACAAACTCTTGGTAACAATCCTTATAAAACTTACACAATGTTCACAACAAACAGTATGCAGCAGCAGTAAATGTGTTCTTTTCTTTTCTATCGATAATCATCATCAGCCATTTGACGCCCACTGCAGGACACAAGCCTCCCTCGTGGTTTTCATAACTTTTGTAACATAATGTTTTGCCATAATCGCCACGCTTGAGCTTGACAGGCGGGTTGGCGATCGCAGTATGTGGTTAGGATCTCGGGAAGACGCTGCTGCCCGTCTCCTGGCAATGTATTTCCTTAGTCGCCTTCTACGACATCCACGGGAGAAAATGGAGTGACGCTATTCTTAATCCGGCGCCACACGACGCCGATAATACTTTCTAAGGATTTAGAAGATTTGGATTTTTAGATACCTGATTCCACAGAAACCCTAATTCATAGTCACCTGACCCTTATTACTCGTAGTATGATGTCTCCACGGAGATAGATCCTCAGTCAGTCGCCCATCCTCAAGCCGGTCCCACGTCTCGTATATCTTCTGCTCGCCGGCCAGGTGTCCGCCCGGACTGGTCTACTTTGACCTCTTGGTGTCTGGATTTTGACCCTTAAAAGATATCTAGTTACTTGGTTTATATTAGAATTTTCATGTGTATTGACGTCTAAAGGATTCATAGTGACTTTGTTGCTATAAAGATTTATGCTACTAAAATCCACTAGGTTCCTGGACATTTGACCCCCAATAGACACTTAGTTACTTGACCCCCAATAGATCCTTAGTTACTTGACCCCCAATTCTTAGTTACTAAATTCTCTTTAGATTCTTATCCCTCCTCGATTCTTAGTTCCTCTCCCAGTACCTATAAGGTTCTAACTTAAGTGACCTTAGCATTCAAATCACTCGCTCGACCTCAAATGACTTCTTAGTTACGGAAATTCCAGTTTAAAATTGCTTTTTATCGTTTCAACGCTGCTCAGCTCGAGTAAAGTGTAAAAAGGATGAAACTGCGGGTATGTTCACTGTTGCGTAAACATTTATAATTATTGTAAAAAACTTAAGATAGGTACTTTTTAAAATTTGGTGTGGAACTGTAGAAAAGAACATTACAGACATTTTGAGTCATAATTTTAATTACCTGACTGAGGCGAAACCCAAAACCAAATGAAGGGTAATGAATGTGTTTCTGTTTTCTCTCGTAACTTTAACCGATGGTCAGATTTTAACCAATAAGATCTCAATTGATTTGTCGTTTGCGCGGGCGGCACAGTAATATGAAATCAGCATAACATAAACATAACATAAGCAGCCTATATACGTCCCACTGTAGGGCACAGGCCTTCTCTCAGAGAGATAGTATGGGTTTAATCACCACGCGTGCCCACCGCGGATTGGCCTAAATTCAGAAAAGAAAAGAAATAACTGTTGATTCAACAAAAAACAAATACGTTCTAAAATTCCTGATGTAATTTGCAAAAAAAATCCTACGTTGTAACTATTTAAGGCCACCGGTGTACCGACATGCGATACCACCGCACATGGTACACAATTGGCGGTCTTATCGCTTAAAGATTTCTTAAATTTCTTCCTGATCATAATCATCTTCAGCAATTCGACGCCCAAGGCAGGACATAGGCCTCCCTCATGGTTTACCAAGCTTCCCGGTGTCGAGCCGCCCGCATCCAGCGACTCTCCGCCACCGTAACCAGGTCGTCAGACCATCCGGTGGGGGGCCCGCCACCGTAACCAGGTCGTCAGACCATCCGGTGGGGGGCCCGCCACCGTAACCAGGTCGTCAGACCATCCGGTGGGGGGCCCGCCACCGTAAACAGGTCGTCAGACCATCCGGTGGGGGGCCCGCCACCGTAACCAGGTCGTCAGACCATCCGATGGGGGGCCCGCCACCGTAAACAGGTCGTCAGACCATCCGGTGGGGGGCCCGCCACCGTAACCAGGTCGTCAGACCATCCGGTGGGGGGCCCGCCACCGTAACCAGGTCGTCAGACCATCCGGTGGGGGGCCCGCCACCGTAACCAGGTCGTCAGACCATCTGGTCGGGGGTCTGTCCCTAGTGAATAGAAATAATAAGTAACGTTTATCTATATCTATCTTTTCCCGCAGCGGAGAGCATAGAAAGCATAGCGAGTGACGCCGAGAAACTCAGCAAGAATTCCACCAGGGAAGACTGGAAGCGGTATAGGAAAGAATTCGAGCAGCCTGTTAAATTTCGGTGAGTTGGTTAAAGTTAAATCTGACCATTCACTCGGATAAACGTTCACTCGGGAGAACGTTATTGGGGAAGAGCCCCGCAGAGTAATAAACGTGTTCCGTCACTGGGTGGACCAGCATCTACAGCATTTCTTCGCTCTTTTCATATTGTTCTTGTTCGTTTTTATTTTTGTTCTTGTCCTCTTTTTGGTCTGCCGAGGAGAGGACAAGAACAAAAATAAATGGGCTCCCAAACGTGGACAAGCATTTACAGAATTTCCTTGCTCTTTTTCAATTGTTCTTGTTTATTTTTGTTGTTGTTCTCCCCTTGGCAGAGTAATAAACGTGCTCCGGCACTGGGTAGACCAGCATCTACGGCGGTTCTTCGCTATTTTTTTAATTGTTCTTCATCATCAACCCATTATGTCCCCACCGAGGGGCACGGGTCTCTTCCCTGAAGAAGGTATAGGCCATACTCCACTACGGGGGCCAAGTCCGGATTGGTGGAGGCTTGTAGACTAGTGGCTCGTCTACTGTCAGAAGTTGTCAAGCCGCCCTAAGGCCTCTGACTTGGCTTAACGACTGCCATCTATCGACGGCAGCCGGCACCAACAGCTTAACGTGCCTTGCGAAGCACGGAACCGCTCGGAAAAATGCCACTAGCGTTAGGCATAGACGGCGACCCATCCATGCACTGAACGCACCCTGTGTTGCTTAACCTTCGTGATCGTTTAAGATCACTCAGGCAGCCGGGGCTACGAGCGATTAATTGTTCTTGTTTTTATTTATTTTTGTCGTTGTTCTCCGCTTGGCAGAGTAATAAACGTGCTCCGGCACTGGGTGGACCAGCACTTCTACGACTTCGAGCGCGACCCGCCGCTGCTGCAGCAACTGAAGGAGTTCCTGGAGAGCGTCGACGGGAAGCCGATGAAGAAATGGGTGCAGAGCGTCCTCAAGACGCTGCAGAGGAAGGTACTCTTGAGGATATCAAGGCTGCTGTTACGACGGCCGTGACGCCTCGCTCGCACAATTTAACATTTTTAGTAATTGTAATAAAATGAGTATACATTTCGTAAAAGTCATCCGAGGGTTTGGTAGATAATGAAATTATAAAATTACGGACATTCAAGACATATTTTTGTTATCCTGTACCTAGGTTTTGATTGAGATAGTTTGATTCCAAAATAGATTTTCTTTGTTAAATACTGTTTATAGCAAAATAAAAATGTATTTCAAATATCCGTTAACCCTCAGATGACTTTTATGAAATGTATACTCATTTTATTACAATTACAGAAAAAAAAATATCGTGCGAACGAGACAGGATGCCCGACGTAAAAACGGCCTTAATAATAGGGGTTAAAGTATGAAATTGCCGTTTTATTGCAATAGGTTCTTTGAATTGACATAGAATCTTCATGGTTTGAGGTTTTCGAATGAAACTTTTTTCAAATGGTTTCTATGATGTTCTTTTTTTAAAAATTGTGAAACATTTGAATATCGACTTTCAATTGTTTTTATTATTCAATTTAGACAAGAAAGATGGATACTGCGAAAATTCGAGTGATTTTTGAATACGAGTTCCGACGCGGAACTAACGCGGCAGAAACAGCCCGCAATATCAATGCTGCGTTTGGAGAGGGGTCTACTAATGAACGCACCGTGCGATTTTGGTTTAAACGCTTTCGTGATGGAAATTTCGACTTAAAGAACGAGCCACGAGGAAGACCGCCCACACAGGTGAATAACGATGAATTAAGAGAGATAGTGGAAGCCGACCCTAGTCAAACTACCCAGAAATGAGCGGCATGGTTTAACGTTACCTTACCCACAATATTGACTCACTTGTGTCAAATCAATAAAATAAAAAAATACGAAAAATAGGTGCCTCATAATCACTCGAATTTTCGCAGTATCCATCTTTCTAGTCTAAATTGAATAACAAAAACAATTGAAAGTCGATATTCAAATGTTTCACATTTTTTAAAAAAAGAACATCATAGAAACCATTTGAAAAAAGTTTCATTCGAAAACCTCAAACCATGAAGATTCTATGTCAATTCAAAGAACCTATTGGAATAAAACGCAATTTCATACTTTAACCCCTAATACATTAATTTTCATTACTCTTACTCTGAAAGGGGGTCATTGTTCATCCAGGCACCGTGCTGAAAGTGGAACATGCCTGCTGTAAAGCAGAAAAGTATTAAAAAAAATATATATGAATCGTAGTTTATATTGAACAACGCAATGGTAGTAACCTATACAGCCATAAAACGATTAATTCTTAATTTATTAGTTTTGTTGACATTTATAATTCATTTATAAGACATTCTTTTTGATGTTTATAATTAATATAATGTACTTTATGTATTTATTAGTCACTTTCAAGGCGAGATGTGATTTGCGAATTAAATTAAAATATTGTTTAAGACACAGATAAAACCACCAAATACGCAAATTGAAAATGGCCGTCTTTCGCGGTCGCGCGCCATCTTGCGAGTTGTGATGTACGGCTAGCACAAGTTGGCGCGCGAGCTATCTCGCCGCGAGCTAGACCATCCGTCTGTTTCGGCGTGATTTCCTTAAGTTTTATATTTTGATTTTAACTGGCTTGTGTTTACTTTCTTCGTATTCGTATGCCAAAACATCTCGTCAGGAATGGGTGCCTTTCAGCCCTCGGTTAACAATCTACTATTATACCACACCTGATTAGAAAGTGTCTCATTGCTCGTTCATAAACGGGTTACAAAGTTCGTCATTTCCCCCTTATAAATGTGCAGCGGGAAAAGTTATGTGGAATTTCATATCTGCCCTCCGTAGCAGGGCAAGAATGTTGTATGTAAATCCATTTCTGCCCGGCTAGCGTTCTTTTGTTTTTGGGCAGCGAATTTAGAATCTCAAAAAGGTTCAATATAAAATAATTAGAAAAAGGAGGTGGGATTTTTTGTACTCGATTTTCAAAGTAAGGAGGCTGGCAACCTTTTTCTGCACTACGAAAAAACAAAACAAGCGAGGCAATTTGTTTTGTTAAATTTTGTCTTTTACTAAATTAATAATAACGGTACGCTTTTAATTACTCTAAATGATTTTATTTTCTTCGTAGGTAGTATAAAGCACTATGTATTACTCTGTACTCGAGTTTCTTTCAAGTCCTCCGCTACACGTCGGGCTTACTCTCGAACAGACATACTCTCGAACAAAAATATATCGTTTTCTCCCCTCAGTGTCCAATGTGCTACTCTTCTTTCTTCGGTCCTAAGGGAGCATAAGGCCTCAACCACTGATTTCCATTTCTGATTTTTATTTTTCTATTTTTAGTGAGGAAGTGGCAGGAAAAAAAATCAAAATATGCATATTAGTAAAGAATGGACTCCTTTAGGCCTTATTTACTGCTGTCCATTGAAGAGTTCCGTTCTCAATCTCTGAAAGTCTTCATCAGATCTTTACCAAATTTAAATGGGACCAATGAGACGTTATATCTATTCTAACAAAAATAATTGTCGAAATCGGTTAAGATTTGACGAAGTTATGCGAGAACAGTTAGATGTTGTGAGAGAAGTTAGAAAAAATATCAGAAACTTCGAAAATGTTGGTGGCCACCATAATGTTAATACTAGAAATAAACATAAATTGCCATTTCCACGATTTAGACTTGCATCCTTTATGGGGCACTGTATAAGGTTCTACAACAAAATTCCTCAAGATATATTAGAGTTACCTCCAACGCGGTTTAAAAAATGTGTTAAGCACATTCTGTGCCAAATGGCTTACTATAACATCAAGGATTATTTAGAAGACAAAGATGTTTGGCATTAAACAGTAGATTAATATTATTTAAAGGACGATTGTGACTAGTGTTCAACACATTCATGACTAATATTTTAAGTTGAAAACTCTGTTAATTAAGTGAAAACGTGTTTTGAAAAGAATAAATGTGGAGTTTCTTTGTTAGCTTCTTCTCCACATAATCCATTAATTGTGAAACTAATAACTTTGACGTTCATTAAGTAAACATTCTGTTTTTATAATGAATAAAAATATTTGAATTGAATTGAACATAGCAAATAAAATGGAATATACGCGTCGTATTGAGATGCTTCTTTTTTAGGGTTCTGTACCTGAAGGGTACCAAACTGGACTCTATTACTAAAACTTAATTGTCCATCTGTTTGTCTGTCTGTCTGTCCGTTTGTCTGTCTATCATCAGGCTGTGTCTCATAAACATAAAATAAATAGCTAAGGGGAGCTCCTATACGTTTCGCCCCTCACCCCAGAGCGCGGCGGCGGCGGCGGCGGACGCGGAGCTGGGCGTGTGCCACGTGTTCGACCGGCCCGCGCCCGCGCTGCTGCGGCACCTGCACGACCCCGAGCGCTGCGACTGGCACCCCCTCGCCCTGCACCCCGTCGAGCTGGCCCGCCAGCTCACCGTGCTCGAGTTCCAGCTCTACAGACAGGTCGGTCGGCTCACACGCGGACCTATACGGACGTCGAGCTGGCCCGCCAGCTCACCGTGCTCGAGTTCCAGCTCTACAGACAGGTCGGTCGGCTCACACGCGGACCTATACGGACGTCGAGCTGGCCCGCCAGCTCACCGTGCTCGAGTTCCAGCTCTACAGACAGGTCGGTCGGCTCACACGCGGACCTATACGGACGTCGAGCTGGCCCGCCAGCTCACCGTGCTCGAGTTCCAGCTCTACAGACAGGTCGGTCGGCTCACACGCGGACCTATACGGACGTCGAGCTGGCCCGCCAGCTCACCGTGCTCGAGTTCCAGCTCTACAGACAGGTCGGTCGGCTCACACGCGGACCTATACGGACTAAAGAGGTCCCCGAATCCCGGAACTCGAGCCTCGGCCTCGCCGAGTTTGTCCTGTAGTGTGAGGTCCGTCGAAGCGGGCGAGTCTAGGCTTAAATCCCTCAGAGATAGTACACTGGATTATCTGCCGTCGCCATATGTAGCTCCCCCTCCTGAACAGATCATCTAAAAAGCAAAACGCCGAAGTATCTTATTGCCATAAAGCCGACGAAGCGTTCGACCGGTGGAATCGACCAGACGACTCGCCGTACTCGAGTTTCGACTGACAGGTCAGTGCTAACTATACGGACTGAAAAATACCTTAAACGTTCACAGATTCTACACGCAGCGAGACCGCTCAGCCTTCGACCTAACTTAGTTTGTCCTGATCTGGCAAGATTATTGAAAATCCAACTGTTCAGACAGGCCTTCGACCTCCGTGATACTTGATCGAAGACCTCGACAAATTCGTCCTTATCTGACTTTCGTGCTCAAAGTTATTAGCGTCTCTAGCTCTGCATCCCGTAGCTGGAAAAAGGTTTGGATCCTTTGAAGCTATCGTCTCGCTATAAACTCGCTGTTATCTATGTATACCTGGCACCCACAAAGGCAGCATAGTGTTCGACCGGCCTACACTACCGTTCCTGCGACATTTTCACGACACCGAAGTTTACACGGCAGATCAGTCACTAAAAAGGGCATGTGCAATGAAAGTCTCCCGACTGCCGACTGCAGTGGTAAGTGCTTTATCAATTCTAAGTGGAAGGAGAAAATAAGGAAAGCTGACCCCGCCATCATGTGCGACTAAAGCTGAGAAGAAAGAGATCAGTAACTAAAATGACCTGTAAACTCTTGATGAAATTCGTGGTATGCAACTCACTGATTCCACAAGCGCCGAGGTCCGAGACGCTCCACGCCTCGCTAAATTATTGTTAATTTAACTTTTATGCTCAAGGTTATTATTGGCATGTCTAGCTGGGATGCGCCCGTGGTTAGAGAGTGGTTTGGATCCTTTGAAGCTGGTATCCGGCTCGAGGGAACAAATTATGCAGAGGTCTGGACTGATTGTACAGGGTTTGGAGTAAACGCTGGATTTTCACATTATAAAACATTATTATAAATTGAAATGTCACTACAGCTCAACGGTGACGTAGAGAAGAGAAAAAGTTACAACGTTCTCACAGCTACAAAACACAAGAATAACTATGCTTTGCTGGTGACCAACATCTTTATCCACGGGGCATTCACATAGATTGTGCGAACAGCATCTTTTTGTGACCCCGATTTAATATTTAAAAGAAAAGTTGTAACACTGTGTCCTAATAAACAGTTTGTCTCCAGGTGAAACCCTCGGAGCTGGTGGGAGCCGTCTGGACCAAGAAGGATAAGGAGAAAACCAGCCCCAACCTTCTCAGGATAATCAAACATACCACCAACGTGAGTGTAGATATATTGGGATTTTATCATGATGATGATGATGATGATGTTACCTACTTTTTGGGATGTGTTTATTGTATGTGTCAGAATATGAAATCTTAATTTGTGTAATGTGCTTGTATTAGTAATCTAGTTCACATTTATCGAAAGTAGAGTGGCAGAACTATAAAAGCTATATTGAACATAATAAAAGAAAAAGCTGGCCAAGTGCGAGTCGGATTCGCGCACGAAGGGTTTCGTACTATTATCTATACAGCATTAGACACAAAAATTGAGAAAAAATGGCAAAAGATCACGTTTGTTGTATGGGAGCCCCACCCCCCTCCTTATATATTTATTTTATTTTAATTTCATTATTTATTTTTGAACCGAATATAGAATTTAATATTCTGTAAATATTTCAAACGTCTGTCTGTTACCGTTATTAATATCGGGTAAAAAATGGCAAAAAAATAATCACGTTTGTTGTCTATACATCCCTATGGTTATGGGAGCCCCCTTAAATATTTATAAACAGAATTTATAGTGTTTGTTGTTATAGCTGCAACAGAAATACATCCTCTGTGAAAATTTCAACTGTCTAGCTATCTCGGTTCACGAGATACGGCCTGGTGACAGACGCACAACGGAGTCTTAGTAATAGGGTTCTCACCCTTCGGGTACGGAACCCTTAAAAGTAACAATATTTTTTTTAACAATCATTAGAAACGTGTCCATACGGATACCCTAAAAACCTATTTAGAGGCTAAAAATTCCACCCACGCCGGGACTCGAACCCGCGACTCTCCCAACCGAGCCGACGGGCGAGTGCAGGCGTCGGCGCCACGTCGAGCCTCTCCACAGACCTGTCCGCGTCGGTCGCGGACACTCTCCGTACACGTCCCGCGTCCGCCCGCAGTTCACCCGCTGGATGGAGAAGTGGATCGTGTGCAGCGAGAACTTGGAGGAGCGCGTGGGCGTGGTGTGCCGGCTGCTGGCGCTGGCCTCGGCGCTGCACGCGCTGCACAACTTCAACGCCGTGCTGGCCTGCGTCTGCGCCGCCGGCAGCGCCTCCGTGCACCGCCTGGCGCGGACCTGGCAGGTGGGTGAGGGTGCGGGTGCACTGTTTGTGAGTGGCCGGCGAGTGTACGATATTCGTGAGTCGCTAACGGGTGTGCAATATTTTTGCGTAGCTGCCGTGTGTGCAATATTTATGAATAGCTAGCGGGTTTGCAATCAGTAAGCGAGTGGCCAGCGTGTGTGTGGTTGGTAGATAAATAGCTTTTTTTCTGTAATGGTACTAAAGAACACAAAACAGTTTTTATTCTAATGCTAAACTCCTTCTCTCAAATATCGACGAATCAAATCTCGAAGAGTTATTTGCACGAAAAGTTTGTATGTCGAGTATTCTTTGCGTGAGAAGTTTGTATCGAGTATTTTTTGCGCAAGGAGGTTGTATAAACATTGAGATGGAGGTCGAATATATTTTAACCCCCCATCTCGGAAAGAGTATTTTTGCTCTTCGATATTTGAGTGCAAAAGCCGTTTTTATCCGCTGGAGGATAAAGTAAATTGAATTTTTCTAATTATTCTCATCGAGTGCACTAAGTTTGTAAATTCAAAACATCATTAAACCTATTTACTTCTACCTCCATGGTGCCGAATTTATTATACTACTTTTTTTATTTTTTATAAACTCAGACTCGGAACCTCCTTTGTGTTTTTTTGCATTTAGTCATTTCCTCGCTGAGGTGGGATCAAGAATCCTTGGGTGGGATGAAAAGTTACGTGTTGCACTCGAGTGCAAAGATTTTTCACCTCGTGCTCTTTTGATTCCTTCGCTAACGCTTAGGATTCTAATTTTTACTGCGCTCGTGATTCAATTTTAGAATCCTTCGCTTGCTCGGTCATCAAAATTGAGCACCCGGTTAAAAAGCAACTTTTCACTCTTGTATAACAAATAACTATTATTAGTGTGTTCTAAATTCAAACACCAAAATAATGATTAAAAGGCCATTTTATTCACTGTTTGCAGTGAATAAAATAAGCTGTTTAGAGTGGAAATGGTATAAAATGTCGACCCCAACCCAGCTGGTGCCGCCGCGCCTGCTGCGAGTGCTGCAAGCGCTGAGGGAGCTGAACTCGGACCACTTCCGCCGCTACCAGGAGCGCCTACGGAGCATAAACCCGCCCTGCGTGCCCTTCCTCGGGATGTACCTCACTAATATACTGCACATTGAAGAGGGGAATCTCGGTGAGCTACCCCCGGTTTCTCGTTCACTAAAGAGTCCGTTAATCTACTGTTAACAGCTGTCAACTGATTAGCAGAATATTAGCGTACTGGAAACAGGTGGTTAACGATTTATGTCAGCGTCATCATCATCACCATCATTCAGCGACAAAAAGTCTACTGCTGGACGTAGGCCTCCTCCATGGATGTCCAAAAGGACCGATTGAAAGCGGCTTGCATCCAGCGTCTTCCTGTCAACGTAAGCGTTCAAAATTCTCTTCTCAAAAGTCATAGAATCTTGAGTAGATTTATGTGTCAATACGAGCAACTGTGCCTATTTTGAATACGTTGCAATATCGAAGAACATACCATATAAGTTGTTCGTATTGATGAACATAACCGCCTTAAGTTTTACCGGAGCTTTCTGCATCACCTAGACTAGCTCCCAACTTGTACAATGCCCAATGTCCGCAGACTACCTGCCGAACTCGGAGCTGATCAACTTCTCGAAGCGCCGCAAGGTGGCCGAGATCACCGGCGAGATACAGCAGTACCAGAACCAGCCCTACTGCCTCACCGTGGAGCCCAAGACGCGGGTGAGTGTGGGTTCAAACACTGAATAAAGCAGCAGGGTTACAGTTTCGCGGTTTATTTCAGGTACTTCGAAAGGATTATTGCATAAAAACCGCTCGAATGCGAGTCGGACACGCACACGAAGGGTTCCCTGCTATTATCTATACAACATTAGACGAAGATCGCATTCGAGAACAGCGTCTTTCGTAGAAACCAACAAGAAGCGTTTAACATTGACATTTAACGACTCGACATCGGCGCTGTGAAGGTTACATAGATGGCCGCTAGATGGCGAGCGCTGTCTTTAGGTAACGTTTGTTGTATGGGAGCCCCCCTTAAATATTTACTTTATTCTGTTTTTAGTATTTGTTGTTATAGCGGCAACAGAAATACATCATCTGTGAAAATTTCAACTGCCTAGCTATCACGGTTCATGAGATACAGCCTGGTGACAGACAGACAGACGGACAGTGAAGTCTTAGTAATAGGGTCCCGTTTGCCACCCTTCGGGTACGGAACCCTAAAAAGGAGACGTTCGGTGACCTCGATGTCGATTTGCTTAATGGCAAACAAAATGGCGGAAGTAACAAAATTCATCATAGATATAATAATAGTACTCCATGGAGGTCAATGGGATCCAAGCACACCCTGACCCCCGCGCCTTTTTGACTTTGACCTAGACATAATAATAAGAATGCCGTCTTATGAAAAAAGTCTACCCTCTTGTTTGGTTGGAATGAAATTTGGCTAATTATATCTAATTTAAATTATAGGCTAAAAATAGTCTTTGAAGTTCGGGAAAAGCTCGGAAAAATCTGCGTGACTTGATTCCTGAACTATTTATAACAGGTAAGTAAATATAACCTACAAATTTGTACGGATACCTCGATGCGCGAGTCCGACTCGCACTCGTCCGTTTTCCTTTCATTTACTTTTTTTTTTTCATAATTATCAGCGTTATCTTAAACACCCCACGATCTATGTGTGTGTTGATACCATTCCTGAATCTCCACAGGCGTTCCTGGAAAGCCTGGACCCGTTCCCCGGGATGGACGACAACGAGATCACCAACTACCTGTACGCGCAGAGTCTGCACATCGAGCCGCGGACGCCCGCTAAGCCGCTGCCCAAGTTTGTGAGTGCACTATACATTGTACTACACCAAACTTTGGCCTTTCATCATCATCATCATCATCATCATCAGCCATCCGAGGCCCACTGCAGGACACAGCCCTACCTCATGGTTTTTCAATCTTCGCACATATCCATGAGGGTACCAACCACTTCATTCATTTTGATAAAGTTCAAGTTCTAGCCCTAGAGGACCGTTTCTTTCCTAGAATGCTTCGCGAGGCAATAGAGATCCGCCGGCTTCAAAATTTCAATAGAGATCGTGGTTAGAACATAGCTACAGCATGGGAACCAGTGCTTAAGTGCATGAGACCCCCTTGCTAGAAGTGTAAGCGTAGATTTAATTTTAATTTCAATAAATAATAATCAATATTTTTGAGTTTTATCACCATCATCATCGTCAGCCATTTAACGGCCACTGCAGTACACCCGGTAGATATTGTAGATTCACCGAGCATAGCCATTTTTAAAAGCAAATTGCCGTGCTGGCTTGTCAAGCAATTCTTATGATGAATTTTTAGATTCATCAAAGTATCAATGAAATGCTGAATAAATTTGAATAATTGTATCATCATCATTATTCAGCCACAAGAAGTCCACTGCTGCACATAGGCCTCCTCCATGGATTTCCAAAAAGACGGGTTGAAAGCGGCCTGTATAATCAAATATGATAATTGCTTAATGTGTAATTTTATTTTATAATGTACTTATTATTTTATATTATTGACGTGTAATGAATATTACCGATAAATTGTATTGTATTTAGTATTACTGTATTGACCGACCGACCCCCAGCCGCGCCGCTACCCCGAGCTGTCGCTGAAGTTGGTGAAGCTCTCTCGCCGCGCCGCCGACCAGCAGCCGCCCGACGACAACATCAGTGAGTGGTTATTATTCTGTCGTCAGGCTGCATCTCACGAACCGTGATAGATAGGCCTTCGTGCGTGAGTCATTTCATTAGGCATGCCTACAGCATACATTTATTCGATTCAATTTCTTACAACTATCTTTACAGGACAAGCCTAATGTGAAAGAGGCGCAACAATCTCAATTGTATGTTGTATTCAGATCTATTTTACATACGAAATATAGTACAATGGTGCTGCAAAAATGTAGAATTACGTGTATTTACACCACTTAAGCGAAGGTGACTAAGGAAATAAATTACCAGGAGACGGGCAGCAGCGTTTTCCTGAGATTCCAACCGCACACTGCGATCGCCAACCCGCCTGTTTATTAACTAATTAACTTGCAATCTAATTACAAAATTTTTAACTATCCTAATGATTATTGTAACATTATGGCTAACGGTCAACTTTGTCCGCGAAAAGACGATCTTCCCTTCAGAATTATACGTGGCAAAGTGATAGACAATGACTTTGTCGTTCCCGCAGGCGTATCGCAGCTGTCTCCCACGGGCAGCAGTATGTGGGGCGATGGGGCGTCCGTCTGCTCACTGCCCATACACCAGGACGACCGAGGTATGTCCGCCGGGTAGCACATGGGGCGTCTGTCTGCTCACTGCCCATACACCAGGACGACCGAGGTATGTCCGCCGGGTAGCACATGGGGCGTCCGTCTGCTCGCTGCCCATACACCAGGACGACCGAGGTATGTCCGCCGGGTAGCACATGGGGCGTCCGTCTGCTCGCTGCCCACACACCAGGACGACCGAGGTATGTCCGCCGGGTAGTACATGGGGCGTCCGTCTGCTCGCTGCCCATACACCAGGACGACCGAGGTATGTCCGCCGGGTAGCACATGGGGCGTCCGTCTGCTCGCTGCCCATACACCAGGACGACCGAGGTACGTCCGCCGGGTAGCACATGGGGCGTCCGTCTGCTCGCTGCCCATACACCAGGACGACCGAGGTATGTCCGCCGGGTAGCACATGGGGCGTCCGTCTGCTCGCTGCCCACACACCAGGACGACCGAGGTATGTCCGCCGGGTAGTACATGGGGCGTCCGTCTGCTCGCTGCCCATACACCAGGACGACCGAGGTATGTCCGCCGGGTAGCACATGGGGCGTCCGTCTGCTCGCTGCCCATACACCAGGACGACTGAGGTATGTCCGCCGGGTAGCACATGGGGCGTGGGTATGTTCGTCGCTTATACATACACAGGACGAAAGAGGTACGTGTCTTGTATTTGGGTCGTCCTCTAAACGTATTTGACGATGTTTAATCGCTAACACTTCGTTTGTAAATGACGACCCAATTAAGGGAATTCGCTCGCAATATATCTCAGTAAAGTTGCCTATTGGCTGCCCTCAGGTCCCCGGTCCGAGGAGCGAGGGTCCCTCATCAGCCCGCGGCTGGAGCGCTCCTCCAGCCACACCTTCAGCCAGCTGTCGCTGCTGGATAAGGGCCTCGCGCTGTTCGACAAGACGGCCCGATCCAGCACGTCTAGGTAAGAGATCCAGGTAGCAGATCCAGTACATTCAAATACTGGATCCAGCAACCGTGGTCTCTGCTGGATCAGAGACTAGGTTTGTTCGACATGACAGCTACATGCAGCGTTTCTAGGTATTAGATCCGGCACATCTAGGTACCGGATCCAGCAACTGTGCTAGTCACGACTGTCTTTGCTGGATAAGAGGCTAGCTTTGTTCAACGTGACAGCTAGATGTAGCATTTCCAGATATTAGATCTAGCATATCCAGGTACCAGATCCAACAACTGTGTCAGACTCTACTTTCTCTGCTGGATGAGAGACTAAATTTGTTCAACGTGACAGCTAGATGCAGCACATCCAGGTGTTAGGTCGAGCATATCCAAGTACTAACTAGAGCCAGCAGCCATATTACATCCAACTGTCTATGTGGCCTACAATGGAACTTATATTCGACGTCAATACGCATGAGATTGAGCAGTGAAAATTATAAGGTTGTATCTAGTTTTAACTAGGCGGTACTTTGGGAAATTGAAAGCTTCCCAAAGTACCGCCTAGTTAAACTTAACGTAACCTAAACTCACGCCTGTATCTCGGAGGGGTAGGCAGAGACCAGGGACTGCCACTTGCCATGAAAAATGAATAAATTATATAATTTAACAAAGTCGGGTTAGTTGCAGCATTTATAACTCTGTAATGGCGAGATCCATTTTTATTATCATTAATATTTGTTAGATTTGACTCTGTCCCGAATAGCAGAATAACTACCAATTTGGTTGTGACCGTACTAAGTCTGTTGGGCTAGCTACTACTAAATTGGACCGTGTTACGCAAAAACATTCCAGAACATTCCAAACTATTATGTACCATAAAAAGTCGTTGTTCACAAAAGGAACTTATTGTGGGTCGGAATGTTTCCGCGTAATAGTCCAATTATAAAAGGTGTGCGGGTGCGCAGATCGTCCAGCGGGCGCGACGAGCCCCCCTCCCCGCGCGGGCGCCACTCCCCGCGCCGCTCGCGCCCCCCCTCGGCCGAGCGGCGCCCCCCCGCGCTCTCCCCGCGCGCGCCCATCGTCGACGCCGACCTCTTCTACTGCCAGGACCACCGCTCGGAGGTAGGTCCGAGGGGGCGCCGACATGTAAAACGGGGACGCCAAAATAGTTCTTATGCTTTGGTATGTATTTTGAAGCAAAGACAAAAAGTTTATCAATGGGCGACATAAGACCCATGAGTGGACTGCCTCAGTGCGGTTTGTAGTCCGCCAAAATGTCGCATAGGGGTGCCAAAGTATATTTAAATGCAACTATTTGAGGAGGCGCCAATGACTATGAACTTTGACAAATGACTATTTAAAGGTGCCTCGGTAACTATATCTAACGGACGCCATAAAGTCCCCGCGCCGGCCGCACCCTCATCGGCCAAACGTCCTTTTCTTACGGGCACCGAATTGTCTTTAAGGGGCGCGTCAGTATTTTTTCCCAAATTCAAATCCTGAGGTATTCAAATCCAGTTTTGTAGGGACGCTATATTTTTTAAGGGTGCCATATTTTTAAAGGAAGCCATAGAATACTTACTCATAATCGCAAATCCAGTCAACACAGCGTCCCGTCTTTGCCCGCAGAAGTGATTACCTCCGCTGCTGCCTCGCACCAGCATCACAGTGCGCGGCTCGGACGAACTTTACTTTTGTAGAGCGCCACTGTTCTTTAAGGGCGCCATAATTTTCTTAGGGGCGCCAAATTATCTTCGCTAGGCTACCTTTGCAGGGCGCCATAGTAAGTTTATCCCTTTGACGCCACCAATCGCACAGCCAGCCCCCCCTGCCCGCAGGAGCGAGTGCCCCCGCTGCTGCCCCGCAACAGTATCACGATGCAGGGCGCCGACGAGCCTCCCCGAGTACCTAGACGCCCTAATGACGACATACGTGAGTATTCTATTCCTAAAGTTCAAGTTGTAAAAACCTATTTAAATTCAAATTGTAATTGGTATACATTTTAAACAAAAATAAAAACCGACTTCGAAACACTACAGCACTAAAAAGTTACAAATAATTTAAATAATTAGAAGTTGTACTTCTCTTGCAGCGATTTCTTACATTACAATTAACCACCTGTAAACATTGTCATAACTTTTCAATAACAGATTGATCCACTTAATTCCACATTGATACTTCCACGTCTCAAGAAAGCACAATAAATTTTATCTTAACTTACTCAAATGGAATCAATCGCTCAACTAAATTCGTGGATCTGCATTTCATAGGGAACTTGTTTGAATGGAGCTTAGGGCCCATTCAGGAGAAGTCGTAGCTAGTTAGTAGCAGTAGTCGTTGTTCAAGTTAAAGATGAATGACGTAGTTATTTGTTTATTAACACTTTCACAATGATACGTGTTGGCTACTCTCAAGGTTATTTCGTCACTGAGTGAATACAGGTAAAATACGTATGTCATTGCGTGAAGAGCTAGCGCAGCGAACTGCAATGTGTGCAACAACCCTTATATTATACAGCTGACCCGGCGAACTTCGTACCGCCACAGAATCCGTTTATACCACTCTTGCACAGCGCCATCTATTTTTTAAACACAACGTTCGCTCGCACAACGCCATCTAGATTAAACTTGAAATAAATATTATGCCACGGGAACGCATTACCGGGTTATCAAGTGTGTTACGTCTCAATTCAGGTCTTTGTCTATCTGTACGCCAAGTTTCATGTAAATCCGTTCGGCCGTTATTGCGTGATTGAGTAACAAACATCCAAACATCTTCACATACTTTCACATTTATAATGTTAGTAGGATGTATAGCTTAGCTTAGATCCAATGGACGAACGTGTAGTTGTTGTGCCCTCCCCGCAGCCCCCTCGCTGCCCCCCGCGCCGGGCTCGGAGCCCCCCGCCTCCCCCCCGGAGCGGCCCCCGCCCAGCCCCAAGCATCAAGACCTTGTCAGGTGACTACCATAAATAATTCTTTTTATTTACCTCTTTATCATTGTATGCATATTTATTCAGCCTATATACGTCCCACTGCGAGTACGGGCTTAATCACCACGCGTGCCCACCGCGGCTTGGCGATTTCGAGCGCTGAGGTACGTGAATAGCTCAGACACTCAGGTTTCCTCACGATGTTTTCCTTCACCGTTAGCGAGTGTTATTGCTACTGTAACTTCACAAATGTACATAACTTAAAAAACAAAGTCATAGGTACATGCCCGCACTGGGAATCGAACCTGGGTCTCTCGCTTCAGAGTCCAATGTTCTACCCACTGGGCTACCACCGCTCTTCGATGTTTGATGTACGTTCAGCGATACTTGCTTACCTGCTGATACTTTTTTCTTTTTGTTGGAAAGAGGGTACGTCAGAGACGGTCCCGTATAAATTTGGTCAAGATCTGTTTATGAGATCTATGAAAAGACCATAACACTCTTCTTTTTAATGCGAGGTTTTCCTGAAGCCTGTTTGTTTTTTCACAGGTGTGACTTTACGTAATGTGAAATAGTTAATTTTTTTTTTCGTTTCGTTTGTCACAAAAACCAGTTATTTGAAAGCACTTACCTTAGCAAAAACGTAAAAATATGACAGCTTTCACCAGACTTGTTGAAACACAAACTTGTAACGGTCGCAATGGCGTCTGTTTTACGATTTCAGCGATAGTGTTGCCAGTTTAATGAAGTTTAAGACTACCATTTTTTTTCATTATTGCAATGTTGAAACAGTGGCCATAGTTTGCTTGTTAAAAAGAAAAAATACTCGAGGGCCAATAAATTGGGGAGATGCCAACAACAGGGTGGTTTACCCTATATGTATTTATCTTGTACTGCAAGGGAGTAATTTCCAACTGTTTCAAAAGTTTGGTATAGAAAAATGTATTTGTACCCAACACAAAGTATTAACGGTACAGAATAAGGACAAGAACAGAGTTTTCGATAAACCTAAAAAACGATTGTCACAATTAACGAATAATCATATTCTTTTGGTTGCACTAACCCGTGCTGAGGACAATTTTGAAAACCTATTTAGAGGCTGAAAATTCCACCCATGCCGGGACTTGAACCCGCGACTTCTGGCATGGTTAGCCAGAGGTCGCGGGTTCAAGTCCCGGCGTGGGTGGAATTTTTAGCCTCTAAATAGGTCTTTTTAGCGAATAATGTCACAATTAACACTGAATCCGCTGTGTTCTACTACATTTAGAAAAATCTCGTTTTGTTTGGCTTTAAAATGGTACGATAAGCATTCATCACAACTGTTATAGAATTACAGCGATATCGACAAATGTGCGTAATTTAACACCTTTGTATCTACAGGATGTGTCAGAAAGTCTTATTTATAAAACACGTCTTTTATTACATCTTTTTGTAACAAAAACTATCGTAATAGTACGCTGGTTGATTCACATGAAAATTGATTAAGAAATGTTTAATTCGTACAGTATTTGGTCTGACGAACCTAAATATATCGATTTGAATTCATAAGAGTAGAAGAAGATGGCTGTAGAAATGCAATAAAAAAATTCATGGTCGTTTGGTTTTGTTGCCTTAGGTGCATGCCCGTGGACTCGACATGGGTTCTAAAAATCACTATGAACACGATTGAGAGTATGGTTTTTTAAAAAAAAAAACGATCTTTTAAAAAAGATATGAGAATATTTATTTGATGTTTATGCATTTTAGTTACATTGTTTTAATTTACGTAGCCTATGTGATGTTGGCCTTTTTTTTAAGACACCCTGTATTATGAATCCGGCATCGCACATGAGCGCTACATCTGCGCGCGCTGTTCCAATCTCGAGTTACCGAACGGAGTCTGTGTGTTATTTAGTTACCGATATTTGTGAGTGGCTGGTTCCGTGGTCTGGTCTGTAATTTATTTTATTTTATTTTATTTGGTGTACAAAACAGATCACAACCATTACGATAATTGTTATTTATTTAGAGGAACAGTAGTTTGGATGAGGTTCTCGACGAGGCTAACTGCTTCTTTAAGCACGAGGCTTAAACATTCTTAGCGTAAGCCATCACCATCAGAGACCTGCAGAAATAAACAGATTATGAGGACTGAGAAACGTGTATTTGTACGTTATTTGCATGGTATTATTTGTGCGGCGGTAGGTCGGTCGGTAGAACGCTTGCCTCACATTCTGGGTTCGAATCCTGGCGCATGTACAGATGACTTTTTTTCTAAGTTACGTAAATTTGGGAATTTGCAGTGGCAATACCACTCGCTAACTGTGAAGGAAAACATGGTGAGGAAACCTGTGTGCCTGAGGTGTTCACGTGCTTCAGAGCTTGATGCGTACAATAGCCCAACTTATTTATTTATGTCTTATTATTTTTCCCCTTTAATGTTTCATGAAACTTTTTGCGAACAAATTTAATTTTAATATTTTTTAGCGTGTTCCTTAGCAAACCTCTACTACCTAGCTTGTAAATACTTGGAATTACATAACCAAATAAATAATAATACAGCCGTACATTAAACAATTAGTCCGTGTTACGCAGAAACATTCCAACCCACAATAAGTCGTTTAAAAATAATATTAGTTTAGGAAAACCATTTTTCGATTTAGGAATCCGCTTGCAAAATATTAAGCTTTAAAGCGCAATTTTTTGTTAGAGTTGTGCATTGAAAAAAACAATAGTTTATTAGCTTCAATGAGATCGAAAATTTTGTCGATACAAACAACATCAATTTCATTTTAGTATTAAACTAGTGCTTTTTTTCAAGGAAATGTAAATTGGCGCAGATCAAATCTTGATTCATGCAGAGAGATATAATTTCAGTGTGTAATTATGTAATTGTTTTAACTTTAAATTTGGAAAAAATAATTTGTGTGAGAATCGTCCCACCTTAAAAAGCGTTTTTCTCGAGAGTAAGTTATTGTGGGTTGGAATGTTCCTGCGTGTTACGGTCCGCCCGTTGGCCCGCAGCAGCACGTTGGCCCGCATGCCGACGCTGTCGCCGAAGCGGTCGCCGGCGCCGCAGCCGCCCAGTCCGCACGTCGCCGCCGACAGGTCCGTCTGGCTAGATTACTTTCTTAACCTTAACTTAACTTAAAATAACAATGGTTTTCAATTATAACAATTGAAAACCATTGTTATTTTCAAGGTCAGGACTGAAGAGGTTAAACTGTTTTAAAGATCACAATTTTGAGTTTTTCAAGTTGAGAGTTTTCAGGTTTTTTAAGATCGAAAATTTTGAGTTTTTCGAGTTCTATGTTTTAAGTTTTTAAACTTCGGAATTTGAATAAACAGAACCTGCGGTCTTACATGTTGTTACACAGTCGGTTTGTTATAGTTGTGTACTTCTTGGATGTATTAAAATGATGTCATATCATCATCATCATCAGCCCCTTGACGCCCACTGCAGGACATAGGCCTCCCTCATGGTTTTCATAACCATGAGGGGTTTTGCCATAATCGCCACGCTCGGCAGGCGGGTTGGCGATCGCAGTATGCGGTTGGAATGTCAGGTAGACGCTGCTGCCCGTCTCCTGGTAATTGATTTCCTTCATAATTCATAATTATAGAGCGCTGGCGTTTAGCTTCCCCGCGCGAGGCGCGCCCGCCCCCTCCCCGCCCGCGCCCCCGCTGACGCCCCATCCCGGTGAGTACATTATCACGACCGCTCTTACGACCCGACCGAGCTAAGTTTGCACCTCGCTGGAACGCGGGATGGTGATTAAAATTGATTTTATTAAAAACCAATGCACTTTTCACGCTTATGGAAATGTCGAAAGAAGAGAGAAATGTTGCCACACGACAAAATAATATTCACATACGAAAATGCTGCCAATATTATGGGATCAAAAATTAAATTTTTATGTATTGAACACTTTCCGTGATCGTTAGGATCTTTATCTTTACTAATACGAGTCTTACGAGTTTTCATCTCCCACTTGCTGATTTTTTTTTATTTTTGGAGTGTTCTTGTTAAGTTTTTAATATAGATAGCAATCGACGCGAGGTGCAAACTTAGCTTGGTCGGGCTATACTTCTGGCGTGCGCCTCGTACATTACAACACAGTAAGGGACATTTTTTTTTTTTCGCTGCGCTCTCAGTCGCGGAGAGCGTGGAAAATGTCAAATTCAAAAACGTTTTATTCAAAGTGGCACAGAAACTGCGACTTAATGAACCTTACAAGTAAAACCAGTTGTGCATTTCAAATAAAAATCATTATGGAGAAAAAATGGACAAAAAAAACTCCAGTCTTTTCATGTATTCTCCTTAATTAACTGAGTTTACATATTTTAATCTTCTAAGACCTAATACTGCTGCAAATGATGTATATTACTTCAGCCAGATGTCGCTGCCTGTACGTAATACAGAGAAGTTTGTAAAGAGGTTCGAAATTTCGCCGATCCCTGCACTCGCCCATTAGCTCAGTTGGGAGAGCGCTGGCACGGTTAGCCAGAGGTCGCGGGTTCAAATCCCGGCATGGGTGGAATTTTTAGCCTTTAAATAGGTTTTTAAAATTGCACTAGTGTGCAAGAGACTAGGATTCCCAGTGTCGAGCAAGCTAGTCTCTTCCAAAAGTCAACGTCAACGACCTCCCGCCAGTGTCGTCGGCGTCATCGGCGTGCGGCACGCCCCCCCCGCTGCCCCCGCGCCGCCGCCGCGACTCGGCCGCGCCCCCCACCCCCGCGCCGCCCGCCCCCGCCCCCGCCCCCGCCCCCGCCGCGGCCCCCGCGCCGCCCCCGCTGCCCCCGCGGCCCCCGCCGCCGCCCGAGCTGCTGCGGCCGGCGCACTCCACTATACTGCAGCGGCGGCATCATACCAGGTTGGTACAAATGCGTACACGTCATTTTGGGTTTTTAAGGTTCGGCGGTTTGAGTTTTTAATGTTGCGAATTCTGAGGTAAGGGACGACCCAGACGGACATACTTCGACCAAATAGAGGATGTATTAACAAAGGGCAAGATAAAAAGTACCCGAAACCGGCGTGCGTGCATGCAACGACTAATTAATCTTGAGGAAGCAAAAGTGATCTGTCAGGATCGTAGCAAGTGGCAGTCCCTGGTCTCTGGCTATCCCTCTGGGATACAGGCGTGAGTTTATGTTATGTTATGAATTCTGAGATTTTGAAATTCAGGATTTTGATATTTCACAGTTGAGGGATTTTAATATTTAGTTCTGAAATTTGAATTTTAAAAAGATAAGAGTTATCAGTTTTTTATTCCGATTCCAGAGTTTAAATAAATAACTGTAGAAACTCAAACTTTTAAAACTAAACCTATTTCAGAATTCACATTTTTGAGCTTCTAAAGTTAAAATGTTAACCTTAAAGACTCCAACTCAAAACTCTCAATTTAAAGAAAAACTTGAACTTTAAAAACTCAAATTCAAATCTAAATTAGAAAAAAAACTCAAACATTTAAAGAATGTTACCGGTAACGCTGTTAACATTCTTTAAATACCAGACATCTTTGTCTTCTAAATAATCCTTAATGTTACAATAGGCTTTTTTTGCACAGAGTATGCTTAACACATTTTTAAACCGCGGCGGTGGTAACTCTGATATATCTTGAGGAATCTTGTTGTAGAACCGTATACAGGATGTATTAACTTTTGCATTACGTGTGTAACACCGTCAATTAAATACTCGTAAAAGGACTGGACAAGTATTTGCCTCGCGCTTATGCAATGTATATTATGTATGTAAAGTAAATAATTCTTTATTAATAAAAATGGTTACAAGCAGATAATAGTTTATTGTGGTTGTGGTCGCCTTATGTTAAGTTCTATTAGTGAAAATATACATTTTTTTATTACGATGCCATATTGCACTCTATCCTGCGTGAGCGAGAGACAAATAGCTCATTCCGTTTCTTTAATTGACGGATATGTCTGTCTGGCAGCACGACCGCCCCGCAGCTGCCGCCCAAACCGCCCCCGCCGGCCGTCGCGCCGCGCACCTAGCCCCCGGCCGGCCCGGCCCAGCATAGTCCGGCCCGGCCCAGCATAGTCCGGCCCGGCCCAGCATAGTCCGGCCCGGTCCAGCATAGTCCGGCCCGGCCCAGCATAGTCCGGCCCGGCCCAACCCAGCATAGTCCAGCCTAACGGAGCCCAGCGTAGCGCAGTCCAGACCAACGCAGCCCGACCCGGTCAAAACCAGCATAATCCAGCTTAGCCAGCGGCCAACGCAGCACAATCTAGCCGAACTTAGAGAGCCACAGGTCGTAGGACCTAGCTGTGTGCCCTTCATAGTTCTACACAGAAAGCTCGGGGCAGTCCGGCCCAGCCTAACGGAGCTTAGCCCACTGCAGTCCAGCTCAGCACAATCTAACCTAGCGCGGTCTAGCTCAACGCAGCCCAGCTCGGCACAGTCCGGCCTAGCTCAGTTCGGCCTAGCTCAGCTGTGAACCCTTATAATTTTACACAAACCAGCCACGCCCGGTCTAGCCCTAAAAAACCCCGGGAAACAAGGCCGTAGGACTTAGCTGTGAGCCCTTGTGAGATTATAGCGGAGCTGTGGGACTTAACATTACAATGTAATCAACTAGCACTTATAATTTGCGTATGTAAGATTTTTCCGAAAAATCGTATTTCCTGCCAGAACAATTCTTTTATTGGCTATCTAAGCCGCCATTTTAATTTTTCTGATCTCTGATTGGCTGGGCAGATCGCCATTTTTTTTCAACCTTTACTAGCTTTGTCCCATCCTGGTGGCCGAGTAATAAGCTTCAATAACTATACTGAAAAAGTCAATGTCTGTGTGTTTGTAATGATGTAATGTAAAAATTGTAAGTGTGTAAAATAATGTAAATAAATAATTGTATCGTTAGACATTCCAAATGTAACGTCACGTTGCTCGAGAATAATATTGGTTATATTTTTTTAAACAGCGAACCAAAAACATAATAATTGTATAAACGCACTTCGAAGAAATATTTTGTTCAATCAAATTACTATGTATATATATATTATCCGTGGAAACCAGCTACAATTACACATGAAAAAAAAAAATACTTTTTTTGCACAACATACAAATGAAACACAGACTAAATGGTTACAAAGATATTATCCAAATCATTTTCGCGTGTGATACGCGATGTTAGGTTTATTCATGTCACACGAAATAAATCATAAAATCTTTGTCCTTGAAAACCTGTGCAGTGCCAATATAAAAATTATAACTCATAAGAAAAGTATATTATTTATAGACGGTAAGATAGAAAAAACAAATATGTATATGGATACACTTATGTATAAACAGTTTGCATAAATTATATAACGGGTTATGTACAAATAACCGCCCTCGAGGGTGAATTAGAGACAGATTTATAGTGAATTTCTCTTTTGCAGCAGAACAGATAGGTGATATTAAATATTATCTGAAAAATTGCGAGGTTTGCCGAAATGTGGCATAATTATGGCAAAATTTAAGTTACTTTTACGTATAGTATTGACTTAACAAAGAGGCCTCAATGATGAATATAAAGATTTACAGTCTTATTTATTTAAACACGATTCCTTAAAACACTCCTCAAATCCAGTTTAAATAGTCTGTGGTGAAGCGATAGTCTACCACGGACTATTTAAACTGCGTTCGAGGAGTATTTTAGTTAAGAGGTTTCGTGATTTCATAAATAACACAGTCAGCATTTATTTTGTTAATAAACAGATATGTATAATATAAATATATTATTGTGAACATTTGTCCTTGTTAGTGTCTTTATGAAATGTTATTTTGTACAAAAATACATTTTTCGTGCAAGTCGTAATAAAATATACGTACGCATTTATTCTCTTGGGATGTAGAGAGGCGTACAAATATCCAAGTAGTTCTTCCAATATTTGTATTGTTTTTTTAAATATTCTTTGCGAGAATTATAAAAGGCCTCTGTTTAATTTGTTGGTAAGGAACAAATATAAATGGTTTTATTATATAATGCTTTAAATAAATCAACTTAAATATATATTGTTAGAATCGAAAAATGAAATAATTATTATTATTAAATAGAAGATGCCATAAGACGTTATACAAAAAAATAGATCGTCGTGTTGAAATTATACGTTATCGTAAATTATTGTGAAATAAAAACCTATGTAGTTGAAGTTGTCTAAGTTGTAAAATATAGTTTAGTAGGTATGAAAAATGAATTTATCGTCAAACCTTATGCCGCCAACGCATGTGGAAATGGACAAATATGTATGTTGTCGGAGTTATTTTTAAAATGCCGATAAACTTAAAATAACTATTTGTTACGTAAAACTTTATTTTAGTTACATTTTTTCGGTTGAAAATGTTTCTTGTGTCGCGCTGCTGGGCAAGGTTTAATCAAATTGTTTAAAACATAATAAGATTTAGATTCTCGTGTAGCCTATACACGTCCCACTGCGGGGCACAGGTCTTGTCAGATAGAGAGAGAGTATGGGCTTAGTTACACGTGTGCCCACCGCATTTTTATATTGTTGAAAAATATATATTCTTTTATTTTAAATTTTATATATTTTTAAATAATTACATATATAATTTATAACAAAACAAGCAAAAGCTTGAGATTTAATGATCGAATCGTTCGTCCTTTTCCCCATTCCTTAGCGGTGTCGTGTATAATATATTTTATATACAGGGTTCAATATGATAAGAGAACAAACAAACAACAAACATTGACAATAGATGAAATGAATATAATATGAAAGATTTCTATTGAGTAATTGATATGATATTAAAATCCCCTCCAAATCCGAGGGAGGTGGCTGAACCTGAACTGAACTTGTTTTAACATACAAAGCCCTAATAGCCTTATTTATATAGACACGATGCCTCTGGACACACCTCAGAGGTTATTTAAACTGCATCTGAGGCGTGTTTTAGGTAATCTTGTTTTTATAAATAATACTGTAAGTATGACACATTACTGCTATTTAACTTTTATCCGCCCTATAGATGTCAGAAAGATCCAGTGAAACTTGAGGTTTTTATTCATCAATTAACTTTTTGGCCGACTTGCACTACTTCTTAATTGTCACAATATACAGCCATTTAAATTGACCTTTGTATGAAGAATTTTAGTAAAACGCTACTTAAGCCCCTTTTAAGGCTCGAATAAGGGCTAACTAGCGCCGCCAATGAAAAAAAAATCACATCTCCGTTTGTATCCATTTTTCCAAAAAAGTGAAATACAGAGTTTTCTGTATTAGCGACAGCTATTTTTAGAACCTACAACTTAGAACTTAGGGCCAAGAACCTAGTACACAATTTAATTTACGACAAAAACGGCCGTTTTCGCCAAAAACGAAATCGTAGCCTAGATTCTTGAACCTAATTTCTAAGCTGTAGGTTCTAAAAATTGCTGTTACCGACACTTGACAATTTTTGTCCTTCACTTTTTTGCAAAAACGGATTGTGAAAGAAGATATGATTTTAAAAACCTATTTATAGGCTAAAAATTCCACCCATGCCGGGACTTGAACCCGCGACCTCTGGCTAACCGTGCCAGCGCTCTCCCAACTGAGCTAATGGGCAAGTGCAAGCATCGATGAAATTTCGAGCCTCTTTACAAACTTCTCTGTATTACGTACAGGCAGCGACATCTGGCCGAAGTGAATTACATCACTTGCAGATATGATTTTCTATTCATTGGCGGCGCTAGTTAGCCCTCGTTGGCCTTTTAAGGAAGCAATGCAAACAAGTCTTGTTATGGGAGCAACTCCAAAACATCTATTTCATACATTCGCTAGAGCAAGTGTCAAAATGTTGTATGGAACAGCTGAAATGATTTCGGATACCCCGGAGATCGTCACATAATCAAAATCGTTTGTATTGATGATTAAAATAATCCCCTTAAGGTTATCCCAGAGGTTCGCTAGCGCTAGCAATGAACGACAAACCCCAGTTTCTCGTACACTGACACGCTGTTAATCTACTGTTAACAGCTGTCAATTGACCATAGTGCATATAAAAAAACAGCTTGTTAGTGTACGAGAAACCGGGAGAAAATCATGTCTTCTTTTACAGCATCTATTTTACAAAAAAGTGTCCGATCAATCTTTCTATCATGTTAATAGTGATTTTTAGGCCCCATGAACATAAGGCGTAAAACCTAACACTGTACAGACCTAAACGGCTGTTTTTGGCATAAATGCTATCTGGTCCCATGTCGGTGATCCGAGATTCTCGGTCGTTTTTGACAGTTTTTGCTAAAATAATCTGTAGAAAACCGGCCGACCCGAGCACGAAGGGTTCCGTACCATTATCTATACAAAAAATCACGTTTGTTGTATGGGAGCCGCCCTTAAATATTTATTTTATTCTGTTTTTAGTATTTGTTGCTATAGCGGCAACAGAAATACATCATCTGTGAAAGTTTCAACTGTTCGGTTCATGAGATACAGCCTGGTGACAGACGGACAGTGAAGTCTTAGTAATAGGGTCCCGTTTGGCACCCTTCGGGTACGGAACCCTAAAAAGATTTAAAAAAAATCCATTGCTGTCGCTAGTGTTACTGCATGATGCCTCTTGGGGAAGTAACAGCGAACCTTTCTGAGACACTATATGCACAGTTCCTGTAAAAAGTTAATGAAACTCATTTACAACAACAATCTTGTTGGTTTTTTAAAGATTTTTTTTCACTAACCGACTTTATAAAAAGTTCTCATGTCGCTTTCTGGCGCTGTCTATATACAGGGCCGCGGTTCATAAAACTACAATATCTAGTTTATTATGACAACTCGATATACACTGCGTAACTGACACTTAGTCGACAGCACGTCAACCTCTACATTTTAGTTGCAAAGTCGGCCGTAACGCAAAGGAGTAGAGTGCATGGATGTATACCATGATGTGCTGTCGACTGTACATTTAATTAGTCTTCCTACTTGCTAATCTGTGTGTTAGACAGCGAATGAACATAGTAAACCGTACATTGTAGTTCTATGAAATGGGGCCCTGGTTCTGGTGTAGGTAACTTGTGAACAGTTTCTTCACTATCGACAAACCATTCCCGGGAATTGAAAATTTTCAATTATTTATTTTACTTTTCTCTCTAATAGAAGGCCTGTGCCCTACGTATGGGACAGTGCAGTGCAGTGGGATGTATATGATATGATTTTTCATACAATCTTGGGTTGTATGATAAATAAAAAAAAAAAGTTATTGGAAGTGATACAGAGAAAAATGTTTTCAGTTAACAAGAAACTTTCTTTACGCCGTACTTGCTAATCCGATGCCGAAAGCCATAGGTATTTGTTAATAAATAGTATGGACATTTTTTAGGTAATGATCGGCCAGCGACATTGGTGCTGTGGGCGCGAGTTTCATAAAGTCAAAGTCAAAAAACTTTATTCACTATAAAAACAAAGGGGGGGTAAATAATTGTAATAAATCTGCTTACCTCATACTTGAACGGCCCCTTATTCATAAAAACGCCATTCCTTAAAACACTTCAAAAACGCCGTTTAAAATAGTCTGTGGTGGAGACAATTTAGATTGGTTTTAGCGGAATCGTGTTTTTATAAAGAAGGTCTCAACTCTTCATTACGTTTTGCAATAAGATTTTTAAAGTTATGTCAAAGCCAAGTCAGACGGAAGTACGCTTTCTCATCTCCTCTATCAACGGTCTAAGTGTGCCCTCAAATAGATTATAGTTGTTATAAAAGACCAGTCTATATTAAAGAATAAATAAATAGATGCTATGTAATGATTGAATAATTGTATTTACTTGTAAATATTGCCCTAGTGTACGATGACCTCTAAATATAGTGACATTATATACACAGTTATAAGGTGTCGTTTTATTTCAACCCAGTATGGGGTTCAAGAAACTTAGAGATACTTCGACCGTACCGTACCGTACTTTGTGTGTGCCCGAAATGTGCGACTTTGTCACTGAATACACTCGGCGCCGTGTGGCGCCGGATTAAGAACAGCGTTACTCCATTTCCTTCCGTGAATGTCGTAGAAGGCGACTAAGGGAATAGATTTCCAGGAGACGGGCAGCAGCGTCTTCCTGAGATTCCAACCGCATACTGCGATCGCCAACCCGCCTGCCAAGCGTGGCGATTATGGAAAAACCCCTCATGGTTTTCATAACCTGTCCTGCAGTGGGCGTAAATGGCTGATGATGATGATGAATGACACTGCCAGATTTACCAGTAAAATAATTGGTGCAGCATAAAAACCGGCCAAGTGCGAGTCGGTCTCGTGCACGAAGGGTTCTGTACACAGATATAGATATCATTTTCTACACAACATCAGACAAAGATCGAATTTGACACCACGGAGCGTTTCACATTGACATTTAACAACATGAAATCGGCGCTGTGAAGATTACATAGATGGCGAGCGCCGTCTTTAGACAACGTTTGTTGTATGGGAGCCCCCCTTAAATATTTATTTTATTCTCTTTCTAGTATTTGTTATAGCGGCAACAGAAATACATCATCTGTGAAAATCTCAACTGCCTGTCACGGTCACGGTTCATGAGATACAGCCTGGTGACAGACAGACGGACAGTGAAGTCTTATTCATAGGGTCCTGTTTGGCTCCCTTCGGATACGGAACCCTAAAAAGAGCAGTTAAATCTGCCACATAGCAAGTAAGACGACGCGAGACGCGCGTTTCAAATGTTAAAAGTCGCGATTTTCCAGTAAATTTAGTTGTCAAATTCTGACATTTTAGCTTCGAAAAACGCATCACTCGTGCCGCCAATACTACCCGCCAATGGCGTCCGCCATTTCAATATTTTCGTGACGTCATACCATTCTTGGTGATATGCCCAGAGACAAGTAGTTCAAAGCTAACATCAGAATGAGTGAAATAACAATGCTCTCGAGACTTCAAATCACTTTATTATATTATATTAGTATATGTATACACCTACATAATTAAAATATCCTTACTCCATTTAGTAGCATAACGCGTGTACTTGGTTTAAACAACAAAATTACGCTAAAACTGCAGCCAGAACACCGAGAAAGTCTTACTTTTGAGCATTTCTAATAACGAACATTTTTATTACAAATAACCAAAGTTAACAAAAGTATAGTATAAGTAAAAAGGATTATTTGCAATGAATGTGTAGTACAGCTGTGAACAGGACGCATGCTTATCTTTGAAACTAAAAAAGGGCATAAATCGGCGAAGAGTTTGCAAGTTCAAAATTGCAAATGTAATGATTGCAAAACTGAAATTGAACAACCGGACAAGTGCGAGTCGGACTCGCCCACCGAGGGTTCCGTACAAATTTGTAGTCTCGCATTTTTTCCGAGCTTTTCCCGAACTTCAGACAATTTTTTTTATGTAAATCATAAATTTTATTAAGTTTTCAGATTTATCCCTGTACTTGTAGTATACGACAACATTACTTACCGAATTTCATAGTTCTACGTCAACGGAAAGTACCCTATGAATTTTGATTCCCTTGAAAGTGTCGAAATATAAGTTTTTTGAGGCATAAGCGGCCGTAACTTTTTTTTACGTTAACTTAGAAGTTTGATTTTTTCACAGCTTCAAGGGAATAGACACGAGTGTATGGTTTTAATTTCAACTCGATACCTCCACGCGTTCCCGAGATAAAGGATCTTGACAGACAGACGGACGGACAACAAAGTGATCCCATAAGGGTTTCATTTCAAAGGGTGCCAAACGAGACACCATTACTAAGACTTCACTGTCCGTCTATCTGTCTGTCTGTCCGTCCGTATGTCTGTCTGCCACCAGACTGTATCTCATGAACCGTGATAGCTAGGCAGTTGAAATTTTCACAGATAATGTATCTCTGTTGCCGCTATAACAACAAATACTAAAAACAGAATAAAATAAATATTAAAGGGGGTCTCCCATACAACAAACTCTTTTTTGCTCGATATTAATAACGGCAACAAGTAGACGCTTGAAATATTCACGGAATATTTAGTTATATATTCGCTTCAAAAATTAAAATACAATAAATATTTAGGGGGGCTCCCACACAACAAATGTGACAAACGTGAAACGTTGTTTCCCAATCTGTGTTTAATGTTACATAGATAATGGTACGGAACCCTTCGTGCGCGAGTCCAACTCGCACTTGGCCGGTTTTCCTTTTCGAGTACGGAACCCTAAAAATTGACCCTAACATTTTACTCACACTTGCGCATAATACGCAGCCTCTATACGCCGCTATAAGCCTTCTCTTCGAGATAGAAACCGCATGCCAACTGTGGCTGATATATTATGTAAAATCCGAGAATAGATGGCCAGAGTGGAGTTTTTTTCCGCTCACTTTTTCTGCAAATCGACCCGAAGTCAGCGGATAACATTGTACATTGACATTCAACAAATAGAAGGTAAATTCTTTACACTGAAATATTATTTCTTTTATTATCCTTGATAGAAATAGTTTGCCAAAGGTAGGTTCTCTCAGAGTTCTATGCTGAACGCATCCGGGCTACGTCACTGGTAAACTTAAACAGTCAATTCAACACTCAATAATTCATAGAGCTAAAAAGTAATTAAAAATGGATTTTGTTACGCAGAAACATTCCAACCCACAACAAGTAACGTTTGACAAAAACGCTTTGTTATGACATTGTTTCTTTTCCACGTTTTTGCTCAGATGTGTAGAAATATAAAGCTCCTGAACAAAAACACGGAGCATGGAAATGCGTTTCTCTCGCAAGTTACGTATTGCGGGTGTAATGTTTCTGCGTAACACGGTCCAAATGTCCAACAGATTTCTGAAATAGCAAATATTAAGTAAACTTAACAGTCCATATTCTTAAATAGATAAGGAGACACTTGTTTTAAACAACATTCATACAATAAAATAATACACTTCATTAGGTATTGTCAGAGTAAAACAATTTGACGCCCTAATTCGGGTACATTAAGAGGGTTCCTCGAGGAGTAATTCCCATACAAACGTAGTTTGATTTTAATTTACAAACTCAATCTCTCGATGGCACTTCACCAATATGTTAGGAGACAAATCAAGGTTGCTCATGCCTACAACTGAGACTAACAGAATAAAAAAGTAAAACTTTTCGCAGAAACTATCAAACTTACATTCTTTTTGTTGCGACATCTGGCCGAAGAAATTTACCCGTACTGCTGTCTGTATGTAATACAGAGAAGTTTGCAAAGAGGTTCGAAATTTCGTCGATTGCCTGCACTTGCCCATTAGCTCAGTTGGGAGAGCGCTGGCACGGTTAGCCAGAGGTCGCGGGTTCAAGTCCCGGCATAGGTGGATTTTTTAACCGCTAAATAGGTTTTTAAAACTATGAAACTTTTCAAAAAGAAATTTTAGTCTTGTAGGCTGTCATTTCCAAAAGTTTTTTTTTCAATTCTCAGTACGATCTAACCTCAATTTGTGCCCTCTTAACGTATTGGCAGTTTCATTGCGATCAGGCATGTCGTTGGTAAATAAAAACCAAACTACATTTGTATGGGAATTGCACCTTGAGGGGTTGCCTTAACAGTCTGATCATTAATCTACTGTTCAGTTTTCAGTCGGCGAAATGCACACAAAAAACGACTGGGCTGCGTTTCATAACACTAGAATTCCTAGTTTATTGTGACAATTCGATGCGTAGATGAGTGTTCTTATTTAATCTGTTGGTTAAACGACTTTGCAATGTGCATCGATATAATTTAGGTATAAGAGGAGACTTATAATTGGCCTTCTATGTTACATATTCTGTTTTATTGTGCTGTTATTCTTTTTTTATGTAGCGTATATCCGCCTCACTGCAGGGCACAGGCATGCTCTCAGAGAGAGAGTATGGGCTTAATTACCACGCGTGCATGCCACGGATTGGAAATTTCAAGCGGTGAGGTACGTAAACACCTCAGAACTCAGGTTTCCTCACAGTCAGCAGTAGGTATTGCTACTACAACTTCACAAATGTACGCAACTTAAAAAACAAAGATGCCACGATTCGAACCCACGACCTCCCGAATGAGAGACCGCCGTTCTACCGCTCAGCTACCACCGCTCTTAAATTAATAAACAGTAGACTAATAAAATTCTGTACGAGATATCGGGGGTGAGTCATGCAACTCATGCGTGCCGTACAGAGCTACTTGAAATAAATCAGTATGTTTTAAATACTTACAATTAGCTTAACATGACAAGAACCTGACTAAAGTCGACTTGCGTCACTTCTTAAATGTCACTTAAGTCGCCATTTAAATCGACTTTCGTATGGAGAATGTTAGTTAAATGCCGTTTAAGCCACATTTAAAAAAGTGGTGCAAGAAATATTTTCGGGGATTTATTTGTAAAATCACGATTCTACTAAAGTAATCCTCAAATGGAGGTTAAATAGTCTGGTAGTGTTTCCCTTTTACCACAGACCATATTTGAACTGCCTTTTAGGATTGTTTTAAGAAAATTGTTATTCATAAATAAGATCGATTTTTTTTTTCTACTGCTTCTCCTATACCCGAAGGTTTGCTGGAAGAAATCTCTTACAGAGATAAGCTCGCCTTTGTACATGTAATTTCCTATGTAATGTCCTGTTAAAAGTCTTGTGTGCAAAGTATAATAATAATAATCGTCTCCCTTTACCCCGGAGTGACGAATCGTGTTTTTACAAACAAGACTGAATTACTGAAAACATGATATGGAGTATGACACAGAAATACATGACGGTATCGAATAGAATATACGACTGTCTGTCTCGGGCACACTTAGGGGGGTATTACACTATACAAATTCTAGGATACTATTTATTGGATGCAGGAAAAAGAACGCAGCTACTTGCCTTCATCAGCCATTTGACGCCCACTGCAGGACAAAGGCTTCCCTCATGGTTTTCTAACCATGAGGGGTTTTTCCATAATCGCCACGCTTGGCAGGCGGGTTGGCGATCGCAGTATGCGGTTGGATTCTCAGGAAGACGCTGCTGCCCGTCTCCTGGTAATTTATTTTCTTAGTAGCCTTCTACCTCTACAGAAAGAAATGGCAGCTACTTGCCTTGTTTATAATAAATAGCTGGATGACCGCATATTTTTTTTTTGTTAATCGTATTTTTTAGAAATTATTTTTAGATAAGATGAAAAAAGCAATTGGACTGGAACCAGCGTCTTCTACCTTGTAGATGGTGGCGTAATGTACCTTCGTATTTTAATGATATTTTACCAGTTTTTCATTAGTTCTCTAAAAATGAAACCAGGCTAGATCGATTTATCGCCCCAAAAACCCTTTGCGTACTAACTTTCATGAAAATCGTTGGAGCCGTTTCCGAGATTCAGATTTATATATGTGTATATAAAAATCGGTAGGTAGATAGAGAACTTCCACACAACACAATGGAAAATGGAATGGAGGACATGTCCTTGCCTGGTTATCATTATAGAACCAACGGAATCCTTTCTCTTTCAGCCAAGAAACAGGGAATATCATTTAAAATATGGTTTTAGCCAACAATAGAATATTTTTTGTCAGCAATAAAAGTCCGTACGCTATTTATAGGCTAAAAATACAAAAAAGGGCAATAAAAAATCAAATTGAGTAGCAGACAAGTTCAAATTAATCAGCTTACAAATAGTTCGCAGTAAACAAGGCAAATGTGTAACTGTAAACGAGCGTGAGCATCGCGAGTCTTTAAAAAATCCTTTTCCAAATTCCTTTTGTAATTTAATTAATTAATTTGCTGACCAAAATAACTGCTTTTTGATCGAATGTCTTTTTTGTTAATTTTTGTTTCTCAGAAAATATTAATAAAATACTATTAATGCAGTAGAAATGAGGTCCTTGAGAAGTATGTATCGCGTTTGAATGACAGGATACGCAATAGTTTGATTAGAGACGTTGTGGACATAAAGACTAGAACTGAGAAAGGAATGTTTGGACATGTGGAGAGGATGAAGGAAGAAAAGTTTCGTCAAACAAATGTATCGAGCGAATGTGAGTGGAAGGGCCGGTAAGGGACGACCCAGGCGGACATACTTCGACCAAATAGGGGATATATTAGCAAAGGGCAAGATAAAAAGTACCCGAAACCGGCGTGCGTGCATGCAAAGACTAATGAATGTTGAGGAAGCGAAGTCTCTGCCTACCCCTCTGGGATACAGGCGTGAGTTTATGTACGTATGTATGTAGAAAACATTTTGCTGATCCTAGTTTAGTTAACCCGAGAACCAGTATCCTAGAACTTGCATAGTGTAACACCCCCCTTATCCTTGCCCGGCACCTAAACCGCGTTCCCTCCTCTAGTAAATACATTCTAACGTTTAAAACTTAGCTTTTCATTCTCAGCTTCTTCTTGAAGAACGGATTGATCGGCGACGGCGTAGAATTCGGTTTCAAGTTAGTTTTTGTGGGCTGCTTCTTGCTGTCAAAGGGTATGTTCGGACTTTGCCGCACGCTCTTGTAATAATCCAACGTGCTCTGCATTGAGTTGTTTTTTAGGGCGAATTTTATCTTTTTCGGCGTGTCGAAGCTTGACTTCGCTTTTGGGGTTTTCTCTTCGGCTTGTATGGTCTTTTTCCCGGATTTCTTCTCGATCTTCGCAGGAGTAGTTTGCTTTTGGAAATTCCTTGCTTTGTTCGCAACGACTGTGGTGTTTTGTGTCTTCACCTTTTGCGCGGCCAGTTGCTCCTTGACTTTAGCTTTGTCTGGCTTTCCTTTCACTGCGCTCTCTGTGATAGTAATTTTTAATTTCCTCAACTTTTTGTTGGAGGTATCACTGTCTGGTTTTGCAGTCTTCGGGCTGGAATCTTTAGTTTTCTCTTTAGATTTCTTGTCTTTGCCGTTGTGTTGAACTTTAGGTTTGTTATCGTCAAGTTTTTGCTTCTTAGAGGGCGAGTCGTCATCAGTTTCGTCGCTGGGTTTACGCTTTTTCGGCTTTTTGGCGTTTTTGTTGAAGTTTTCTTTGTTCGAAGAGTCTTCTGACGCGGTCTTGAGCGGTTGCGCGTCCTCCACTTTCCATTTGCCGTTCTGTGGAAAGAAGAATAATTTATCATTAATTATTGATCGCAATAATGGAACCTTTATCATTTAGGTAGCATGTATTATGAAAACCAATTTAGAGGCTAAAAATTCCATCCATGCCGGGACTTGAACCCGCGACCTCTTGTCCTCAGCCAATCCAATCTACAAATCTGGCAATAAAGCTACACCAGGTAACTATAGACCGGTGTCAGTTCTGCCTGTAACATCCAAAATATTAGAAAAAATTATCTACAGTCACCTTGAATCACACCTCTCACAGATTAACTTTCTCTCAGACAAACAGTATGGATTTAGGCCACGCTCAAATACACTATCTGCCACGATTGATTTAGTTACAGACATTCAAGTTAATATAGATAGCAAAAAACTAGTTCTTGGTATCTTTATCGATCTACAAAAAGCTTTTGATACCGTGAATCATAGAATCCTACAGGAAAAACTAAAAAACATAGGGCTAACAGGGGCTGTATCTAAAATGTTTGAGTCTTATCTAACAGACAGGTACCAAAAGGTAAAAATCGATGAAATAGAAAGCGAGCCTCACGATATTGAGTGCGGTGTGCCGCAAGGCTCAGTCTTGGGTTCACTGCTCTTTTTGGTGTATGTCAACAATATTAGTGAGATGGGATTACACGGGAACATTGCCCTTTATGCTGACGACACTTGTCTGTTTTATTCCGGAAACGCAATTAATGAAATTCTCAAATTGGCCCAAGACGATCTAGATAAACTGTCAGAATGGTTCCAGTATAACCTACTCTCTATAAACACCTCAAAAACTAGCTACATAATTTTTTCAGCAAAAAACAGGAAAATTGGTGACCATGAACCACTAACTATAAACGGCACTACGTTACAGCAATCAATACAAGAGAAATACCTGGGCCTTATACTGGACCCACAATTAACATGGCAGGAACACATAAAACGTCTAAAATCAAAAATAACATCCCTTACAGGAGCGTTACGCAGAGTTGCAGGATGCCTTCCAAGACGAGTGCGATACACTATTTATAACTCGCTGATAAAACCACACTTAGAATATCTTATCGAAATCTGGGGCACAGCAGCTAAGGTACACATACAAAAACTACAAAGAGCACAAAATAAACTTATTAAAGCTCTGTTTGGATATAACTACTTAACTACCACTGACAAAATCTACCAGGATACCAAAATAATGCACATAAACCAAATGTACACATTTAAAACCTGTTTGTTAATACACAAAATAATAACAAAATCAACACATTCAAACCTTTCATTTACAAAAAAGTCACACAAATACAACACTAGAAATGCCCACAACGTGGAAACTATATCACCAAGAACCAATTATGGCAAGAGGAGCATAAAATTTGAGGGAACGCAACTATACAATAAACTACCAAAAAATATCAAAGAATCAGAAAAACTCAACATTTTCAAGAAACGTTTAGCAAAATACGTCCGCGAAAATACCGCTCGCATAGTTTAGTCGATCCATTAAGATTGTAATTGTTTAACAGAATACGGCCGCGTAAATAAGTTTAGTCGATAACTTTTTAGATCACCTGCGTTTGTAGTGATTGTTTTGTATTCTACCTACACTACAAATTAATGTGTGCAACCGATATTGCACTCACCTTATTACAACATACAACTACCTACGATATACGGAACTATTGTCTACTGGAACCTTAATTTTAAATTGTTGTTATTTTATAGGCTCATGCATGTATTAACTAAATTAATTAGTCATTAATTCTCATTTCAAGTGAACATCTGTATTGTTCTTATGAGAATAAACGTCTTAAACCATATTCTTGGTTACGCGAATGTTTTTCCCGTGTTTCCTGCTCATTTCGATAATTTTAGCTAGTTTTTCGAGTCCACACGAGTAGATGCAACATGTGAAAGAGATGTCTATTGTATAAATAAAGGATCTTTTTACTTTTGTTTTGATAACAGAGTTTTTTGGCATAGATTTCATTGTAACCTTAGATTTATGGCCGTCACAGACAACGGCGATATTTTTGATAATTTTTCTATTATATGATAATTAATGAGATATTTTTTCCACAAAATATCCAACATGCAACCCGCTTCCACACATTACTGCGGTCGGATTTTGGCCATCGTCTGACACGACTTTTAAAAAATAATGTCCACATAGAGTACGTCAACAAATGTAATGGGTTTTGATGGTTTACGACCCCGGCACATGTCAAAGTGACAGTTTTTTTGCATCGACTTACAGACTAGTTTATCTAACAAATAAAAAAAATCATCGTAAAAAATGGAATTTCAAGTCGAGCCCGTTCAACAAATCAGTGTGATTCAAATTACGTGTTCTGTTGCTAAACACAGCTGCTCTGCAACATGAAAGCTCAAACTTAAAAAAATTATTCACTATAAAAACAAAATGTTTACTTAATGAACGTCAAAGCTGTTCACAATTAATTGTATCTGGTTTTTTATGTATTTTATATATTTTGTTATTACTACATCACCACAACTGACCAAAAACAAAAAAAAAAAAACTTGCTATCTCCAAAACTCGACATTGGCAGAATCCTTAGGGTAGCCATAATTAAGAACTCATTCACTTCCGTAATTACAACACTCCACAATTGGTATTGGATATTGCGGTAGAAAATACAGAGATTGCGCTGGTGAACCATGCTAGGTTTTTAGGTATTATCGCGGATGAATACATGAACTGGAAAAAACACATTGAAGCCCTGGAAGGAAAACTGAGCAGCTTTTGTTACGCGTTGAGATGCTTGTCAAAGATTACTACTGCCCACGCATCACTGCAGGCATACTACGCTTTCTTTCACTCAAGAATTCCGTACGGCTTGATTCTGTGGGGAGGCAGTGTAGACGTAAAAAAAATATTCATTTTGCAAAAAAGATGCATCCGTATTTTGTCTGGAATAAAATCGAATAGAGTTTCCTGCCGTGACTTATTTTTAAAATTGAAAATTCACTCAATTACAGCCCTTTACATAATAGAATTGTGCAAATTGGTGAGGCGCCATCCAGACAAATTCCCAATCAGTGATGAATGGAAAAGTAGTAGGTTAAGAGACTATTTTAGGCTAAATCTTAAATTTAAGCCTTGCAGAACTACGTCCTACAGTAAAAGTACTAGTCATATGGCTATTAGTATTTATAACAAACTACCAACAGAAATCAAGGATCTCTCTGGTAATCGGTTCCTAAAGTCTTTAAAGCAGTATTTATTAGTAATGTGCCCATATAATTTAAATGAATATTTTGAAAATAGTAAATAGATTTTAATAGCATTATAATTTGCTTAATTTTATATCAGATACTAATACATAAATACAATATAATATAATTATAATTTAATTAAATTGTATACTCCATAATAATAAGATAATGTAATTATTATAAATAATTAATAATTACTATAATATTGCCATGCCGCTCCCGGTAAAATTACACGTACTTTTATGTATAATCATTTCTTAAGACCTAAAATTATACTGTAATTTATCGCAATAAACGAATTGAATTGAATTGAATTGAATTGAATTGAATTACATTAATAGGTTATGTGGAAAAGAAGCTAACAAAGAAACTCCACATTTAACCTTTTCAAAACACGCTTTAATTTAATTAACACAGTTTTCAACTCAAAGTCACACTACACTAGACAATGGACTCCGTTAACATTATTTTAAAACCAGACATACTTGTCTTTTGAATAATCCTTAAATAACCTGTTAAGATAGCGAAGAAATCATATTAAACTCACAGTCTGCGCGGAAGACTTGGGTCGGAGCGCGGCCAACTCCTCAACGATGCTGACACCTTCGCGAGACTTGGCCAGCAGCCGCTTCCGGTGTTTGCGGCTCAGACCTGGAATAGAGGCGACGCTATTTATTACATTACATAAACTCACGCCTGTATCCCGGAGGGGTAGGCGGAGACCAGGGACTGCCACTTGCCACGATTCTTACAGATCTCTTTCGCTTCATCAACGTTCATTAGTCGTTGCATGCACGCACGCCGGTTTCGGGTACTTTTTATTTGAACCTTTTTACTTTGCGCACGAAGGGTTCCGTACTACCTACATTATCTGTACAACATTAGAGTACTACAGAACCCTACATTGCGCGTGGCTCGACACGCACTTAGCCGGTTTTCCTTCAGACGTTTTTAATATTATAGTGAATACAAAATACGTTCGAACAAAAGCGTGGGAGAAACAACGTTATGCGTAAAAAACCGGCCAAGTGCCTGTCGGACCCGCGCACGAAGGGTTCCGTATCATTATCTATACAACATTTGAATATTTCAAGCCTCCACCTGTTGCCGTTATTAAAATCGCGCAAAAAACGGTAAAATAATCACGTTTATTGTATGGGAGTTCCCCTTAAATATTTGTTTCATCCTGTTTTTAGTATTCGTTGATATAGCGGCAACAGAAATAAAATCATCTGTGAAAATGTCAACTGTCTAACTATCACGGTTCACGAGATACAGCCTGGTGACAGACAGACAGTGAAGTCTTAGTAATAGGCTCCCGTTTCGCACCCTTCGTGTACGGAACCCTGAAAAACAAATGAAATGGAGCGATTCCGACCGAGGACCGTCGGCCTCACCTCTCATAGCCGCCCGCCCCGGGTCGTGTCTCACCTCTCATAGCCGCCCGCCCCGGGTCGTGTCTCACCTCTCATAGCCGCCCGCCCCGGGTCGTGTCTCACCTCTCATAGCCGCCCGCCCCGGGTCGTGTCTCACCTCTCATAGCCGCCCGCCCCGGGTCGTGTCTCACCTCTCATAGCCGCCCGCCCCGGGTCGTGTCTCACCTCTCATAGCCGCCCGCCCCGGGTCGTGTCTCACCTCTCATAGCCGCCCGCCCCGGGTCGTGTCTCACCTCTCATAGCCGCCCGCCCCGGGTCGTGCCGCAGGTTCCGGTCGAGCCTGGCGAGCCGCCGCGCGGCGGCGCGGGCCGGCGGCAGCGGCTCCGGCTGCGCGGCCGGCGCCGGCGACACGCGGAGCGGGTACTGCGACGACGCGAACTGCTCGAACCTGATCGAGGAAGTAAGTGATCGATCAATAACCGGTCGAGTTAGATAGACAATGACATAGTCAAAGTCAACATTTTTTATTCACTATAAAAACAACATGTTTACATGTTTAGTTTGACAATTAATAGATTATGCGGAGAAGAAGCTAACAAAAAAGAAAGTGTTCAACACATTCATGACTTATATTTTGAGTTGAAAACTCTGTTAATCAATTTAAAACGTGGTTCGAAAAGAATAAATGTGGAGTTTGTCTTTGTTAGCTTCTTCTCCACATAATCCATTAATTGTGAAACTGACAACTTTGATGCTCATTATGTAAACACTGTTTCTCTGATGAATAAAAATACCTGAGCAGGCAGCGCTTGGCGCGGGCGTGGTGCTGGCCGCGTGCGGCTCGCAGCCGGCCGCGCAGCCGGCGCGCCAGCTCGGCGGCCGGCACCGGCAGCGAGCGGAGCACCACGTCGCCGCGGCCGGCGCGCGGGTCCAGCTCGCCGCCGCTGCACAGATACATCAAGCTAGGTTACATTTATTAATGTTACTAGCTGTGCCCGCGACTCCGTTCGCGTACATTTCGATTTTTACGAAGCAGCATTTGTATGGGGGCCACGTCCTATCATAACTGGAGCTAGAATTTAAATAGCCTATCCTGTGTCCCAGATGTCTATATGTTTTTATACCAAATTTCATAAAATTCGGATAATTGGTTTAAGAGTTATGGAGGAACATACATACATACACACATACAGAAAAAAATTCTAAAAATCGTGAAATTAGTTTCAGTATCATATATTGAGCCTATAAACACAATATCTCTGAAAACAAACTAACTTACTCCATGACCGACCCTTACAGATTTATTATTAGTATAGATATAGATTAATGCGGTGGTACATAAGCAGCCTATATACGTCCCATTCTAGAGCACAGGCCTTCTCTCAGGAAGATAGTATGGGCTAAATCACCACGCGTGCCCACCGCGGATTGGCGATTTTAAGCGCTGAGGTATGTGAATAGCTCAGACGCTCAGGTTTCCTCACGATGTTTTCCTTCACCGTTAGCGAGTGGTATTGCTACTATAACTTCACAAATGTACATAATTTAGAAAACCAAGTCATAGGTACATGCCCGCACCGGGGATCGAACCTGGGTCTCCCGCTTCCGAGTCCGTCTTCAACCAACTGTGCCATACAGCTCTCCATTTTCCCGCATCGTGTCAGCTGAAAGGTAGCTAATTATTTTTTATACAGGAATGTAAAATGTTTATGAGAGGGTATATATATGTGTGTCTGTGTGTGTGTGTGTGTGTGTGTGTGTGTGTGTGTGTGTGTGTGTGTGTGTGCGCGTGCGTGTGTTTTAATGTGTGTGCTCTGCTCAGCCTTACGACCGTGGTCTTGGCTTCGGTTGAGTAGCGAACGGCTACCTGCCACTGAGCAAAAGGTATGTATGCGTGTATGGGTTGTTTTTTGGTTAATCCCGGCTAGTCTTCCAACTGTTATGATAAGATTTTCTAAGGATAAAAGATCACACATTGGCCGAACTTACTCATCACCGTTCTCCCCCACGTTCTCCGAGTCATCACCGGCGGACTGATCACCGTTCTCATCACCATCTTCGTCATCATCATCGCTGATGGCTTCCAGCGCATCTGGACCGCCTTCCGGACATCCCATCTGCGGTAAACGAAAAAGGAATATTCTAAGATATCCGTTACTTTAACACTGCAGGTAGCCAAGACAATGTAAGTAAAGTCAAAGTCAAAAATTTTATTCACTATAAAAACAAAATAAACATAAAACATAAACATTTACATACAGGCACATACATTGCTTCTGGCCCCACACTAGGATACCCTGTGTCGTGGGAACCAGAAACAACGACATCACAAACATGTAAACATCCAAGACCTGGGGTTTTTTTTTTGTCCCCAGCCGGGATTCGAACCCGGGACCTCACGCATGGTATGCAGATGCACTACCGCTGCGCCACGAGGTCGTCAATGTTTACTTAATGAACGTCAAAGCTGTTAGTTTCACAATTAATAGATTATGCGGAGAAGAAGCTAATAAACAAACTCCACATTTATTCTTTTCACAACAGGTTTGCTGTGTTTGTTTGGTAGGTTTGCCGCGTTCGAGGCAGTGCCAGCAGCCTCCTGCAGGTATTGGCGGACAGGCCGGACTGTCCAATGTGGAGACATTTGGATAACTTACATCTTCTAAAAAAAAAATGTAAATAAGTTTTTAAACCTACTAACATAGTTTGTACTTCTAGTTTAGTTTTAGTATTTAAGGCTACTAACAACACTATGGATCTCTGTTCTATCCGAAATAAATGTTTATTATTATTATTAATTATGTACTAGAAATGAAAATAATCTTTTGTTTCCAACATTTAGGCTGGCAAAGGTTGACACATCCTTTATGGTCGTTGTTGACGATTTTACAGTAAGATATCTGAAGATACAGTAAGTTTGCCTGTATGTGTATAAATGTATAAGGCACACTTTGTGCAAAGAGGGCTGGAATTAAAGCCAGTTCAATGCAGGAGTTTGTAGGTTTGAAAATAATATGTACTTTGTTAATTAAGAAACAAATTTGAAAACACTGGTAAGTTTTAATTTTATGTGTGCAATAAAGTATAAAGTAAGTTTGAAATGTTTTTGTCCCATTTTTTTCACCAAAATGATCTATCTAGAGTCTAAAATGGACACCTAGTTTAACTTGGGATTTCATATAGTCGCAGTTTCTGCGTTACTTTGAATATAATATAGATAGGGCTAGAAACTCAAACCGTAGTTTAGAAGTTGCCACTAACAGAAGTAGAAAGTTTTTGTGCCAAATGCGCTGTGTTCACACGCTTGGACCTTGACGAGGGCTCGCTATCCTATGTTGAGGAGTTCAAATATTTTCGAATTAAATATAGCTGCGGTCGGGCTTTCGCACCTATTGTGTGGAGGATTTTTGTAGATTTTTTTATTGAACACTATTTCCTCGCCCTAATCCACTCCCACTGCGCTCTGCCGCAGCAGTCGTGTGAGCACCTTCCTCGCCGCGATGTTAAAGTTAATTTTAGACAAGTCTTCGTCGGGCTTGCTTTACGAAACATGGCGCCTATTGTGTGAAGGATTTTTTTTATAGAACACTACCACTTACCCTCTCCCAAGCCCGCCGCCGCTCCTCGTACTCCACTCCCACTGCGCTCTGCCGCAGCAGTTGTGTGAACACCCGCCTTGCTGCAATACACCCGCGCAGCTCCTGTCCCGCGCACACGTATGCCACGAAAGGCTCGAGTAAAGCCGCCACACTCTCGGTGGGGAGTTCGCCTTTTGATACCTGGTGGGTATCGGGTGGGAGATTATGGCGAAGCTAATGGAAATCTCGGCGTTGGTAGCCTAGTGGGTAGAACATTGGACTCGGAAGCGAGAGACCCAGGTTCGATTCCCAGTGCGGGCATGTACCTATGACTTTGTTTTCTAAGTTATGTTCATTTGTGAAGTGAAGTTATAGTAGCAATACCACTCGCTAACGGTGAAGGAAAACATCGTAAGGAAACCTGAGCGTCTGAGCTATTCACATACCTCAGCGCTTGAAATCGCCAATTAGGCACGCGTGGTGATTAAGCCCATACTGTCTTCCTGAGAGAAGGCCTGTGCCCTACAGTAGGACTTATATAGGCTGCTTATGTATGCTATGCATGTAATGGAGAAATTGTGCAATAATATTTTGGTCTTATTGGAGAGGCCATGGTTAACAGATAAATAACCGTGCAGATTTTTTTCTCTGCGATTAATAATTTTCATGATATAACCTGTCGAAGTCGTTCTAGTCACGTGGCACTAAAACGCGCCATACAACGCGGGCTCGAACTATGACGTCAAAACTTTAAGCCTAATAATTTATGAAGCGTTTATCAAAACATTATGCTTTTATGCGTCTACTTTCTTTTCAGAATTAATCAATAAAAATACTAAATCTAATAAGTCTTTTTAGGGTTCCGTACCTCAAAAGGAAAAACGGAACCCAATAGCATCACTTTGTTGTTCGTCCTTCCGCCTGTCTGTCTGTCTGTCAAGACCCTTTATCTCGGGAACGCGTGGAGGTAACGAGTTGAAATTAAAACCATAATATATTCAGGTCTACAGTCCCTTGAAGCAGTGGAAAAACGTAACGTTAACGTAAAAAAAAATTACGGCCGTCTATGCTGCAATAAACGTATATTTCGACACTCTCAAGGGAATCAAGATTTATAGGGTACTTTCCGTTCACCTAGAACTATGAAAAAATCTGACAACTAGGTACTTAATACATTTGTAATTAAATAATAATAAAAATTGTCTGTGAAGTTCGGGAGAAGAGAGGAAAAACTGCGAGACTACGAATGTGTACGGAACCCTCGGTGGGCGAGTCCGACTCGCACTTGTCTGGTTTTTTTTTTTGTTATTGAAAATTAAAATTAAAAAAACTTTATTTAGAAACGGGTTAAGCGTAGTTACTGGCTCCCAAACTAGGATTCCCTGTTTTAAAGTAACTTGACATTTCGCATTTTTTGAGATCTGTAAAAACCCGAACATATTTATTTTTCAGATTTAAATTTTTTCTGAGTTTTCCCACGTTTTTATGTGCATCATTGCTTCCAGTATTTTAAAGATTTGTTTACACCCAGACCACAGCAGAATGAAGTGACATATAGCTAGAAACGTACAGTTTGAGCTCAAAAACTCGGTTTCACCTTGGACAGTTCCTCCAAAAAGCAGTCGCAGATGTGAAGCATGAGCGAGAGCGCGTTACGGGCGAATGCTGGTGTTGTCACCGACAGAATGCCTGGGGAAAAGAATAAATACAAATACAAAAAGAACAAAATACAAATACAAAAAGAACAAAATTCTTTATTTCGTGCGTGCGTGCGTGCGTGCGTGCGTGCGTGCGTGCGTGCGTGCGTGTGTAGATAGCCCAGGATTTCAAGAAAAAAGGGGAAAATGAAATTCAGGGTTGGGCACCCTTGACGATTCGGGCAAAACGGGTTAAAAGTTATTGTGGACAGTATTTTAACTTTCATATTTTATGTCTCGCTTATTGTGTGCAATAAAGAATATTCTTATCTTATCTTATTTCTTACTCCATATTATTGAATCAAAAACTAATTTAAAGTAAAATATGTCTAAAATGACACTTTTACTGTAGTATATTATACTTTCAACCATAGATATCACATTCTCATAACCATAGCAGCTTGTTCATCTATACTAATAATAAATCTGTAAGGGTCGGTCATGGAGTAAGTTAGTTTGTTTTCAGAGATATTGTGTTTATAGGCTCAATATATGATACTGAAACTAATTTCACGATTTTTAGAATTTTTTTCTGTATGTGTGTATGTATGTATGTTCCTCCATAACTCTTAAACCAATTATCCGAATTTGATGAAATTTGGTATAAAAACATATAGACATCTGGGACACAGGATAGGCTATTTAAATTCTAGCTCCAGTTATGATAAGACGTGGCCCCCATACAAATGCTTCGTAAAAATCGAAATGTACGCGAACGGAGTCGCGGGCACAGCTAGTAAAAAATAAGACATTCTAATTATGTACTTTAAATTTTTTGGACTTGTATTTAAAGAGATTTGATAAGCGACAGATAATAAGAAATTGCGCTGTGTTGAAAGTTTTTTTTTCTTTCATAACATAATGAGTAAGCATTGCTATAAAATTACAACAACAGAGCAAAAAAAAAAATTTAAAAAATCACGTTTCTTAAATGGGAATGCCACAGATTTTTTTTTTATTCGCAATCCGCCGAAATATTCTATACTATGTAAAAAAACAACTGGCTACCTAATACTTTATCAAGAGATAAAGCCCTTTAAAGGCAAGACTTATTCTTAGTACTAGGGCCTTGTTACCACCCGTCGAGTATCCCAAAAAGAGACAATCAAAATCATAATCATAGTTGCTATTTGTAGAACACAATAGTCTAGACTGTAATGTTTTGCAATTTAAAGAAATAAACAATAATAATAATCATAATCTTGCAAAGCAAGTGTAGATAAACAGCCCCTATATTGTATCTCAGATCCCAGAAGTGTTGAGTACTCACTATCGTCAGTAAGGGCGTCGCTGTACTGTTTACACGCCTCCTCCGACCACTCCTGCCGTGCCACGCAGCGCAGGGAGGCGCGGAGTAAACGGCGCACCAGCTGAGAATAAAAAAGATTTTATTGACTCCTCATTGGTTGCTTCTGATGCTAAATATTACGAGCCCCTATATTACGCGCACCAAATCCCTGATTCCAATCGTCTAACTGTGAAATTCCATACCAATTTGACAGTTACACGATTGGAATCGCTCAGGATTTGATGCGCATATTAGGCCACTGATCTGCAAGTAGAAAAATATTCATCGCACATACATAAATTTCACACACTGGGCAAAGCAGTACATTTCTATAATACACTAGTGGAACCCGCACATATGGTCCTGCCCAGCCCCAGCCTAAAGATTTCCTGGCACCCGATCGCAGCGCCACCTACCGGGCGCAATTGTCTCAGAGTACCCAAACACACACAAACCGTGCAAATTCAGTTTTTATTATGTCTAGTGCTCGTGTTCACCTTAGAAAATACTACAAACAATTTGTTTAGCAAAATCTGTCAAGACATTTAGAAAGATTTCAGTGACATACACACATACAGAACACTTGTCGACCTCGTGGCGCAGCGGTAGTGCATCTGCATACCATGCGAGAGGTCCCGGGTTCGAATCCCGGCTGGGGACAAAAAAAAACCCAGGTCTTGGATGTTTATATGTTCGTGATGTCGTTGTTTCTGGTTCCCACGATACAGGGTATCCTAGTGTGGGGCCAGAAGCAATGTATGTGCCTGTATGTAAATGTTTATGTTTAATAAAGATATTCAGTCGAAATTACAGCGTCATTACGATACTAGACATTAGGAGTTGACAGTACTTAGGACAAATATACTCTCACACACACAAACACACACACGCACACAAACGCACGCACACGCACGCACACACGCACGCACACACGCACACACGCACACACGCACGCACACACGCACGCACACACGCACGCACACACACACGCACACACGCACACACGCTCACACGCACGCAAGCGCACACACGCACCCACTTACAGCCTACAATGATCATTGACCTTTTTTTATTTTATTTAATTTGAATGCTTTGTGGCGAGCACATGTCAACTCTGCGCGCGCACTATAAACTCCAACATTCCTATATCGCGCAAGCAAAATGTTTCACATGACATACCATAAATATAACGTCCGACGAACATCAGTTGGACCGGTCGTCCTCAGGCATACGATCTGCCTGGCGGGAAATTTCCCTTTATAGTGGAAGAGCACGATCACCGGCTCTTCCCTATACTTATTAAATAATGCTTATGAATGCTCACCATAAGAAACTTGTCAATCCGATGCTGGTCGAGTCCGTACCATTCGGTGGCGAGCACCCGGAGTCCGGCCTTGTACATGAGCAGCGCGTGCTTATACTGCTCCAGCGGGAACTGGTCCAGTAATGCCGAGATGCTCTCACATAGCTCCTCCTGCACAGGAAATAACGCACAGTGTAAGAAAGAAAGACATTTATTGGGACAAATTAACACATCACAAGAAAAAAAAAAGGCATAACAAGTAACATAAACAAGTACAAAGGAAAATTAAGTCATAAATACAACATATGACAAGGCAAAGTCAGAGCGTCAGAGTGCATCCTGTGGTGTGTCAAAGTTGCCACAAAGGGCATTTGACTCAGCGTTGTTTAAATAGACAGATAGAGAACACTTTCCTCCACAGCCAGAAGTTAGGAAATAAAAACCAGCCAAGTGCGAGTTTCGCTCTCGCGACTCGCGCACCAAGGGCTCCGTAAAAATTTGTAGGTAGGTACTCACAATATTACACCTGGTTCAGGTATCGAGTCTCACAGTTTTTACAGAGTTTTTCCTGAACTCCAGTCAATTTTCTTTATGATTGTATGCTGTTGTGTATTGGACTTGGGGTAGTTCGTGATAAGTAAATGTGAGTGACAGCCGGGGGTAGTTGCAACTGCAGTCTGGTGATGTCAAGTTCCAGGAGACATGCTACTCATCAAAACTGAGACAATTTAGTGAGTATATAATAGTGGCGACGAGAGAAAGCAATTGGATTGTATAGTGAAGTGTTAGTGCAGTGCATAAAAACAAAATTTTGTACTAAATACAAATAAAAATGAGTTTAAAGTTTGGTGAGTTTGACATAGCACATGGTTGTTGGAAGAGCTACAAAGACAGGTTTACCTATGGTTTGGTGGCTAATGGAATATTAGAGGATACATTAAAAAAGCTAATTTACTAGCTGTTTGCGGTCCTGACTTGTATGATCTGATTGTGTCACTGAGTGCCCCGTTAGAGGTTAGTGAGGTTAGTTTCTCTCACATAACATTAAAGTTAGACAAACATATCAACCCGAAACCTAATGAAATTGTAGAATCATACAAATTTCACACAAGGAATCAAGAAGAGGGGGAAATTATGAGGGATTACATTGCGCAACTACGAAAATTAAGCATAACTTGCCATTTCTCAGATTTAGATTGGACACTGCGAGACCGCTTGGTATGTGGTATTTTAGATAAAGATATACAGAAGAAGTTACTACAACAGGGCAGATTAACTTTCGAGCAAGCTTGTGGAATAGCTGTAGCACACGAGACTGCCAATATTGATGTTAGCATTTTGACCGTTTGCCCGAATAAACCAAATGGAGACATTGAAGAACCGATGGAGGTCAACAAAATCTCTAGTAACAAACAAAAACCCTTTAAGCAACCGGATAGAGGTGGTTGTTTCCGCTGTGGAAATAAACATGGTGGCAATTGTAGGTTCCGGTGGAGCAAGTGTAATGGTTGCAGCAAGATTGGTCATATAGAAGCAGTCTGCATGAGTAAGCTTCAACACTCCCAGCAAGGTAATAAAAACCTTTCCAATTGTAATGGTTTGTATGAGAAATGTAACAATATCAGACAGGAAAGAGTGGCAGCTTTTATAGTTAAGGTGCATCTGAACAAGGTACAAGTGAAAATGGAGGTAGACTCAGGTTGTGCATATACATTAATAAGTGAAAGGACAGCCAGACTCATATGTAAAGGAGAACTGCTAAAGCTTGAGGCAGTAGAGATAGCACTGACAACATGGACGGACAGTAAGCTGAAGTTGCTAGGTAAAGCTATGGTCCAAGTGCAGTATAAGAATATTGACAGAGAAATGATAGTATTCATTGCTGAAGGAAGTGGCCCAAGTTTGATAGGTCGCAATTGGTTTAATGAATTAAATATCCAGTTGCAAGGAGTCTACAGCGCAAGGCTAGACTTGAGTCAAGTAACCAGATTACTTCAGAAGTATAAAGATTTATTTAAAAGTGGGTTAGGCAAATATAAAGGACCAGTTGTGAGTATTGTACCCAGAGAAGGAGCGACACCAAAGTTTTTGAAGAGCAGACCCATTCCGTTTGCTATAAAAGATCGAGTGAATAAAGAGCTTGATAGACTTGTCAACGATAGTGTACTGGAATCGACGCCTCATTCAAAGTGGGCCACACCTATAGTGCCTGTGTTAAAACAAAATGGAGGTGTGCGTGTATGTGGGGACTATAGGTCCACGGTGAATGCTGCTACCGATACTGACACACACCCACTACCGACGCAAAACGAAGCTTTCGCTGAGTTACAAGGAGGTGTACTATTCACTAAAATTGATTTAGAAAGAGCGTATACACAATTGGTCGTCGACGAACCTACTTCTGAGCTATTAACTCTCAACACTCCGAAAGTACTTTATAAGATGAAACGCTTAGCGTTTGGTGTTAAAGCATGCCCAGGCATATTCCAACGTTTGATGTCTTCCCTTATGGCAGGTATTGCCGGTGTTGCGATCCTGTTAGACTACATTGTTGTGAGTGGGGAGAATGAGGAACAACACAATGAGCGTTTAAACAAAGTGTTACAGAGGCTACATTCTGCTGGACTTAAAGTCAATAAAGACAAATGCAAATTTGCTGAGAAAATTGTTGAATTTTTGGGATTTATCATCGACGAATTTGGTATTCATCCTTGTGAAGAGAAAATTCACTCGATTGGAAAAACCCAAGCACCGCGTAATTTCAAAGAACTACAAGCGTTTTTGGGACTACTCAACTTCTATGACAGATTTATACCGCACAAAGCTACTATGGCAGAACCGTTGTACCGGTTATTAGACAAAGGAGCAAGATGGCATTGGAACAATGAACATCAAAAAGCATTCGTACAATTAAGAGAGATGTTGTCGAGCAAAGACACATTAGTGCATTATGATGTACAACGAAAATTGATTTTGTCGTGCGATGCCTCACAGTACGGACTTGGAGCAGTGCTGGAGCATATCATGGATGATGGCAGCATCAGGCCTGTTATGTTTGCATCGCAAACTATGAACACACATGAACGTAATTATGCGCAAATAGACAAAGAAGCTGCGGCGATAATATTTGGGCTAAAAAATTCCACCAGTTTATAAGTGGAAGGAAAGTGACAATTAGAACTGATCTTAAACCCTTGTTGGGCATATTTGACCCGAAAAAGTCGATACCAAATATAATATCACCAAGAATGCTGAGATGGGCATTATTACTGAGTTCATACGATTATCAAATAGAATATGTAGAAGGCAAGAAGTTAGGAAACGCTGATGCGCTGAGCCGTTGGCCATCAACAGAACAATCACAAGATGATGACTACATGGGAGTTTTACTGATTGAAGAAACCCCAATAGAATTAGATTTCTCGGCTAAAGAAGTTGCGGAGTTAACGAAGAAAGATAATTTACTGAGTAAAGTAATGTATTGGATTCGCAATGGCTGGACCTTTTCAAGGCAAAGTATTTCTTATATTAATAGACTCCTATTCAAAATGGCCTGAAGTTAAAATTATGGCAAATATGGGTAGTGATTTGTTGATTAAAACATTAAGAGAAGTTTTTGCTGAACAAGGATTGCCTGATACAATCGTTAGTGACAATGGAAGAAGCTTTATTTCTGAAGAATTCAAACAATACTTGGCAACGAATGGAATTAGGCAAGTCTTGGTTCCACCATATCATCCAGCGTCCAATGGACAAGCCGAACGCACAGTGCAGACAGTGAAAAGGAAGTTGAATAAACTGTCGTCAGAGCCATGGCATATTAGACTACCGATGATTCTGTACAATTTGCGGACAACTCCTAGCAGTGTTACAGGTTCGACTCCAGCAGAACTCTTAAACAATAGACGATTTAGAACTAAGTTCGATCATCTCAATCCCTTGTCACACAAACTGACTGACTGAAACTTTAGAGACAGTTGAAAGAAATGAGAGAACAAGTGTACGAGAGTTTGAGATTGGACAAGTGGTCTATGTGAGAAACTATTGTGGAAATCCGCGTTGGTTAAGAGGTGTCGTAGAAAGAAGAACTGGAATAAGTAGATATTTAGTTAGATGGAATGGAAGACTACTAACAAGGCACATAAATCAGATGCAAAGTAGTGGGGTGGAGGAGGAGATCCGAGCAAAATCTCAGAATAAGAGAGTTGAGGAAGGAGATGTTGAAATCATGATACCACCACCACATAAATGGGCAGAGATCATTGGAGTGTCAGGGCCTGAAGATCTGATAATTCATCAGAGTCCTCAAGAGGAATCATCAGATATCCGAAATAAGAGACAACGATCCCCTTCCCCGACATCATCACCTCAACAAAACAAGAGAATAGCCTTGAGTGGACAAGACAAATATGTACAGGCCGATAATGGTGAAATTGAAGAGATTTTGGAAAGTGAAATAGAAGAGGCATGAATATACTGTAAAAAAGCATGTTAGGTTAGGAATTTAGGACATAATAATGAAGTGTAGTGAATAATATAAGTGCATTTAAAACAATAGTGTGGACTATCCCGAGGGAAAGGCATGTTGTGTATTGGACTTGGGGTAGTTCGTGATAAGTAAATGTGAGTGACAGCCGGGGGTAGTTGCAACTGCAGTCTGGTGATGTCAAGTTCCAGGAGACATGCTACTCATCAAAACTGAGACAATTTAGTGAGTATATAATATATGCATTTGTAATGCAAAGTATCCAGATTTTTCCCTGTACTTACTATACTATATACTACATAACTTACTATACTATATACTACAATATTACTTGCCAAAAGTAGTTCTAGGTCAACGGAAAGTAAGTATAAATTTTGTTTCCCTTGAGTGTCGAAATACACGTTTTTTGCGGCATAACCGGCTGCATCTTTTTTTTAGAAGTTTGATTTTTTCACAGCTTCAAGGGACTGTTTAATTTCAACTCTATACCTCTACGTGTTCCCTAGATAAAGAGTCATGGCAGACAGACAGACGGACGGACAGACTGGCAACAAAGTGATAAGGATTCAGTTTTTTTCCTTTTCAGGGTATGGAACCTTAAAAATGACATCAAGAAAAACATGCAATAAAACAAGAGTTTAATCAACAGATGTTAACCAAATTTACATGGGACTACCCCCTTTCTAAGAAAAAAGAATTAATCAAATAAGACAAAGACTTTGGTAAAGAAATATTTTTAAACACACATAAAAAACTATACAGATGAATTGAGACTTCTCCTTCTTTTGATGTTGGTTAAAAGATTTCATATATGTAATGGTATGCATGTATGGTTTAAAAACCTATTTAGAGGCTAAAAATTCCACCCATGCCTGGACTTGAACCCGCGAACTCTGGCTAACCACGCCAGCGCTCTCCCAACTGAGCTAATGGGTAAGTGCAGGCATCAGGGAAATTTCGAGCCTTTATAAACTTCTCTGTATTAAGTACAAGCAGCACCATCCAGCCAAGTTATTTACATCACTTGCAGCCCCAAGTAACCCACTTTGCAGTTAGGTTTCAGTCAGAATGATATCGCTGTACCTAACATAACATAACATAAACTTACGCCTGTATCCCAGAGGGGTAGGCAGAGACCAGGGAGTGCCACTTGCTACGATCCTGACAGATCACTTTCGCTTCCTTAACATTCATTAGTCGTTGCATGCACGCACGCCGGTTTCGGGTACTTTTTATCTTGCCCTTTGTTAATACATCCTCTATTTGGTCGAAGTATGTCCGTCTGGGTCGTCCCTTACCGGCCCTTCCATCCACATTCGCTCGATATATTTGTTTTGTCAATCTTTCTTCTTTCATCCTCTCCACATGTCCAAACCAACGCAACATTCCTTTCTCAATTCGCTGTACCTATGTGATTATATTCTTTTTGTTGCGCTAACCTGTGCTGAGGACAATTTTTACAACCCATTTAGAGGCTAAAAATTCCACCCATGCCGGGACTTAACCCGCGACCTCTGGCTAACCGTGCCAGCGCTCTACAAGCACTAGACATTTTCATTTTACATTTTTCCAACATTTCGGTACATTAGCAAGTCCCGTGGTCTATATGCTGCTTACGTATCCAGTCACAGAGCTCCACACCTTGTTTCGTAAGTTAAATTGGGCCAAAAGCTTAGTTTGAGCAGGTACATGGAGAAATAGACTTGAGACAACAACCATTTTTTTAAGCTTACTGATAGTATTGGACCAATTTATAATTTGAATTACCTTAAGAAAAGTCTATATTACCTGGATTAAAGGTTTGTCCGACATCCAGACAGCGTAGAACAAACCCTTCCATACACGAATGAAGTCTTCTTCTTTGAAGTCTGAAGACAAAAAATACCAATTTTGAACCTCCATATGTCAATTTAGGTTATGTTTAGCACGATTTTCTCTGGGGCAAAAGTGTGATCCAAAAGGTTTTTCCATGTGAAAATATAGCATCTCCTTACCGTATTCTTTATCGAAGCAGTTGTTGAGCCATTTTTTCAGGGATTTGAGCACTCTGTCCCTAGATTTTTTCTCATTTCCAGCAAGCAGTCTTGCGAACTTTAGTTCCTGGGCTACGATCAATACTTTGGCCTTTGGAACGGCCTTAGCGTTCTTCTTTCCTTTCTTCGCCTTCTTGTTTTTATCTATCTTCATTGTGAAGCGATTCTTTTACGAGATATTGAAGTAAAACAATAATAACATGTGCGCAAGACAGAATCGACACAGTTTGATTGATAGCATAGAGTATCTTTTTTGATAGATATGGCGTTTGCGTTCCGTTACGTTACGGCTTAGCAAGCTCAAAAAAATATTCTTTTTTTTTAACTTTTCAAACGAAACAAAAATCGGCCAAGAGTCTCTTTCTCCATTAGATTCATAGATATTTAGATTGACATTTCGGTTCAAAACAAAAAGCCCTTTATGTATTAGTTCAGATGGACAAACAGACACAACGTCTGTCTGTCTTTTCTGTCAACTTTTGTTAACAGAAAAATTCTTGTGAAACGAAACGCCTTTTAATGATACCACATCATAGGATTCCCGATCCCCCAAAATCGGGGAATATGGGAAATTGTTGAAACAAACAGAACTTCTAAGTAACCGTTTTATTGTTCATGTATAAAATAATATAAATTACGTAAGCACTCCTTTTTATATACAGCATGTTACAATACAATATCTTCTTACAAATTAGAAAATAGCTAAACTCTCAAAAAGCGTGAAACAAACACGGAGATACGATAAAATTCAATACAATCTTTAATGCGCGAGGCTACATTTAGCTCCTAGCAAACTTTAACTGTCAAATTAGTTAATAAATTATTTTTAAAAAATAGGCCTGTGCACTGTGATACAGCGCAATTTTTAATTTTGATTAAGACAGTTCGAGATTGCGGAGCTGCAAAATGCAATGGATTTTTTTCTGTAGCTTTCTCGCCGAATTAATCTAGACATAAAAAAAGGACATAAGAAGTAGTGACATCAGAAAATATTCTTTTTTAATTCGTTATTGACGTATAATAAAAGCTACACTGGATTCAAATTATTAACATTTATAAAAACAAAGCGTTATTCCTTCTAAACAATAAAGTACGTCGATAAACAACAATTATTTACCTAATCTGATTTCATAAATAAAATCTTTTACTAATGCAGAAATGCTTTACGTTTCCAATTATTTTAACGAAAAGAAAAAATTGTTGATGAAAATCTAATAGCAACCATTTATAAAAACTCTTAACAATGCAAATAACATAGTCTCAGAATAAAAAAATAACATAATCTGTAATTAAGAACAATGGAATGTTAACATTAAGCAGAAAATTTCTTACAACAAACAATACTTAACCCACAATGATGGTTAAGATCCTTCATAGTTTCAGGAAAAGGCCTTCTAAGATTAAATCGTGATCATCTTCATCCATCGCCTTGTTAAAATATGACAGATGATGCACCATAGATATGCTAGATGATTTATTTATAATGTGTAGCACGATAGCGCGAGTCACGCGTTTTGTGACACTAAAATATCAGAATTTGAAAATTAATGTACTGAAAGTCGCGACTTTTGACGTTACAACGCGCCACTCGCGTCATCGTGCCACCCATACTGAACTCCTATCAACACTAGACAAGTGGAGTGACTGCAGTGACTGGAAATAGGGTTGCAAGACTATAGTTAGCCATAGACAAAAAGTCTGACCAAAATCGTCAATCAATAAACTCCTGCTATGTGGCTTCCCTAAATTTAATTGTCACAGGTGAGTTTGAATTTGACTTCGGCCACAATGCAGTGTTGCCATTAAATTGGGCCACAATGCAGTGTTGCCAGTGTATCTTATGTTTTGCTCGCTATGCGTCATCTTCTGTACCGAACATAGAGAGTGGATCGTCGAAGACTGTCGCTGCAGTAGTGGCCGAGGTTTTGGGCGCGGGTCGATTGTTGGCCGGTTGGAGTTCCTCTGCAAATGAAGAAAGTCATTAACTTAATTCCGGATTCACCAAAATGTTTTTTCTAGGAAGAGTCCGACCAGGTTTCCGCCGCAACCGACGACGCGAGCTCCGTCTCTACTCACCATGATTACGCTTTGCGAATCAGAGCGAAACCTGGTAGGACTCTTCCGACGAAAAAGCAAGTAAGTAAATGTGTTACGAAAGATTTAGTTCGAAGACAAGTCAGTTAACAAATTGTGCACAGAGGCCTGATTATGCGCACCAAATTCTGAAGGAATCCTGATACATGTGCGATAGCAATGAGGGATTTTCTTTTTATTTTTTAAATTATTGCCTAGGAACGGAACGTCACATTTTTTTTTATTATTTCACTTGGATATGTTTTTTAGATCATAAAACGAAAATTACTTATGTCATTGTCACATCACAAATAAATATCGTTCCGAATTGATCCATTCACGTTATTGCAATATCCATTGACGTCTATTTCAGAACGGCTATCATATCATAGACACGAATACGCACGAAATACGTGAGCCATGAGCGCATGTAGTGCGTTCCGATTTGCCCATGATCGCTGACAGTCGCACGGCTAGTAACGTAGTCAGTTCAGCGCCATCTACAGAGTTCTTGGGAACTCCTTTGTTTCTTTATAGTCAAAAAGAAAACCTCCATTAGTATGGAATTTGACAGTTAGACGATTGGAATCGTTAGTTTGGTGCGCCTAATACATGAGCAATTCATCTAAGATCAGTTTGCGTGTTGTGACCAGTCTTAGGCCCGGTTTATACAGAAGAGGCGTGGCGAGGACGTAGGTTGGTCAAAGTAAGACAATATAAACCTTAATAGTACGTACGTAGCATAATTTTTGCCGTAAGTCGAATTGTGCCCGCGCGTCCAGGCCACAAAGTGGCACGCCACAAATTGGCTCGCCGCCGCCATAAAGTGGCGCGTCCGTCGTAATCAGTCGCAAGTTCAGAGCTAGTCGTCGCACATGGAGCAATATAGGAGACAGACGATGCTGAATTTAATACCTATACAGTTTTGTCAACTAGTGGACCAATATCCTGCTCTATATCAATACCCGCCTCTCTGCCACTTCAGTATAATTTATGCCGCGACGTGACACGTCCGAGCCACGTCATACGCCACACGCCTCTTCTGTATAAACCAAGCCTTAGGCGCTGCAACCACTTTAATTTATATATCTTCTCTCAGAGAGTAATGCTTATGGATTTAATCACCGTGGCCTCAGCAGATTGACGATTACAACCGCCGAGGTATGTGAACGCCTCAGATACTCAGACTTCCTCACGATGTTTTCCTTCACTTTAGCGACTACAACGTCAAGAATGTACATAACTTAGAAAAAAAGTGTGTTTGACAGCCGTTTCAATCGATTTGCCACCGCGCTGCGTTGTTTCCGTGACAAAATTAATCCAATTAGGTATATTAGTTGGATGGGAATATAATAAAATAATTGAACGTAACTGCCTCGCTGGTGTACCGGTATCATGTCTGATTCCCACTGGCCGCAGTCTGGATGTATTTCCGCGGTTGTGATGTCCTTGCCTGGTTACCATAGCATTGAGTCCTAGTTTGCGACCAGGACGAGTGAATGTGTTGTGTGGAAGTTATATTATAATTTCTTACCTCGACTAGTCTTCCTCTTGACTCCAAATAAATCTTCATCATCATCGTCTTCATCACCAAAAAGTGACTTTTCGCCACCAACGCTCTTCAACGCATCTTTTCTGATTGAAGCTGTCGCAGCAAACAGACTTACATCATCTTCAGTATCAGAGAACACGTTTCTCTGTTTTGACTTTTCTGTTTTTGTATTGTTGCTAAATAGGTCATCATCATCAGATAGGTCGTCGAAAAGTGATGACTTTTTTAGCGCCATATGCTTAGTTTCTGACTGGATTGAATTTTGCTTACTTGTGAATGTATCTTGTACATCTGTAGGATTAGAATCTGAAGAAATTTTCTTTTGTTCATCTGTTCTTTTGTAGATTCTTCCAATAGTTTGGACTGAAGTATCTTCGTCTAAAACAATTTTGGTACTAACTTCGTTCGATTTATAATCTGCATCTTTTGTGACATTTTTTTGTTCTTTTACTTGTGTATCCTTGAATATGTAGACGTCCGTGTCATTTATGTTCAAAACTTGGGTCCTTTCTGAGATTTCGCTTGAAATTTGTTCTTTTTCAACTTTGCTTGTCACTTTTTCAGCTATATCCATGACTTTTTGTTTAAAGAGATCTTCAAAGTCGTTGGTTGCTTCAATGTGCTTATGTTTTTCAATTACGTTGATCTTTGCGTCAATACTTACATTATCGACTGTAGATAACACTTTTTCAGCACTCAATTGTTGGGTTTTGTCCATAAAATCTATGCCCACGTTCGGTCGCACTTCTTTCTTTTCACTTGTTTCTGAACCTTCAATTTCAACACTGTGATCCTTACCATGTTCTTCTTTTTCTGTAGCATTATTAATGGAAACATCTTTGACTACAGCGTTATCATTATAATCGTCAGACTTTTTTTCTGCTTCTATATTCTTATTGTTTCCATCAGAACCTTGACTACCATCGTCAGGACCGTCAACAAAATCAATTGCAGATTTTCTCGCAGCCTCTTTCCGTGCTCGTCTGGTTGAAGGTCTTCTCTTGACTTGAATCTTAGCTCTGTCTTTAGACAATTTATTGTCTAGAACAGGTGACTCTGGTGTTTCTTCGAAACTTGCAGATTTTACTAGTTTAGAAGTCCCTTGATCGCTTACGGTCTTTGATGTTGTTGGTCCAGTTATTGATTTTGAGTTTAACTCTTGGTTCATAGATTCTTGTTTTAGTTGAGGTTCTGATTCTGGTGCTATCCTAACGACTTTTTTTGGCGATGCACCAGGCAAAAGAGTATTAACGTTAATATTGAACTGCATGGGCTTTAGTTTACCTATAGGTTTAATCGGTTCAGTTTTACTTTGACTGCCACCATCTGTTTTGTCTAAATCTTTAGATTGAAGCTGTTTTTCGTGGACTTTTATAGACTTTTCTGGTAGTTTTGATTCTACGTCAACTTTTTCAGTTTTATTATCTGGTTTTTCATCGACTTGAGTAGGTTTTTCTATATATTTAACAACGTTTTGTTCAGCTATGTTCATTTCCTCAGGTTTTTCATTACTTTTCACACTAAAATCTAAATCAATAGCTGGAGGCTCATCGTGGAATATAGGGAATATCTTCTCATCGCTAGCCACAGGAAATTCTACTATTTTATCATCACTGATAACATCATTCTTCTTAAAGAACAATGATTCGTCATCTGAATCATCGTCAAAGAGTGCGTTTACATTTTTAGATCTTTTAGGCTCTTTAGGCTTTTCGAATACTGGAGGTTCAGTGTAAATATCATCAAAAATACTAGGTTCATTAATTTTAGTGTTTGAGGTCGCTATGTTATCCTTTTCTACATCTTCTTCCGTTGTGAATAAAGTGTCCTTTTCTTCAATGTTTTTATTCGTGTCTAGATTCCCCGTTGCATTGTCAATTGCGTGAATGTATTTTGGTACTCCAATTGTAGAGGTTTCTTTTACATCTTCTTTTATTTTTGTTTTATTATTGTCGTTAATAGGTTTACAAGTACTGTCTAAATTATCTTTTTGAGATTTAGCCTTTTCTGTTTTCGCGAATATGTCATCATCACTGTCACTGTCGAAAATACTTGGTGATTTGACAACATCCTGTTTCTTGATGACTTCATTTTTTTTATTAAGGTTTCCAATGACCACTTTAGTATCTTCTGCTATATCAGGCTTTTCTGTTGTGGCAAATTTTCTTTCCACTATTTTCTCTTTCGTTGCTTGCTCTTTTTCTACCTCTTTCGTAAATAAATTATCCTGTTCATCCTCATCATCGAATATGGAAGGACTCTTGAACGATTTTTGCTGGCTTTCTGTAGGTTTTACATGAATAATATTTTCAATTTCTTTCGCAGTGTCATTTTTAACGCTATCTGTGAACGTCTGCATTTTGGAATCTGTTTTAGGTGTTTCTATGTCCACAGAAAACATTTGAGATGCCCCTCCATTTTTTGATTCTGTCTTAAGATCAAGAAGGCCACTCACCTTTTCGATCTCATTTTGTTCATTATTCTTCACACTTTCAGTAGTAACTACATCACGTTTCTCTGCTTCTGCCATTTTGTTTTCTGGTGTTTGATTCAATGTTGGCGGTTTTGTGTTTGAGAAAATATTGTTATCGTCATCGTCATCAAATAGACCTCTAGTTTCTTTTGGTTTACCTGGAATGTCGGAACCCAACTTGACCTCAGTTTTTGCTACTTCTGATGCGCTTTTTTTTACAGAGAAAAGTTCATCATCTCTGTCAAAAATGCTTTTGGTCTTAGCATCAGTTTTAAAGACGTTTGTTGCAGTTTTATCTATGCTTTCGTGTTTGACCTCTTCTTTATTACTTTTAACACTCTTTTTATTAGAGAATAAATCATCATCGCTATCAAAAAGTCCTGTATCATCTTTCTTAACATTTTTTGTTAATTTGTCAACCGCATTGTTTTTACTCTTAACTGATCTATCAACTTCAACAAATAACAAATTATCGTCGTCAAATAAAGACTTGGTATTATCATGTTTTGTAGTTTTCTTAATAACAACACTGGACGAAAATATGTCATCAATATCATCGAAAATGTTGTCACTGAACAAATCCACTTTTTTCTTCTCATCGTGTTTATTTGAGTTAGCCGTAGACTGTTCTTTTTTGGCCGATCTTTCGAACAGATCATCGAAAATGTCTTTCTCCTTCTGCCTCACACCATCGTCTATAACATCCTTCTCTTTTGCACCTGCCGCCTTATTACCATTTGGATTTACTTTAGTTTTAGCTGCCTCGTTAGTGTTGCTCAATACTTTATTTTTACTAGCAGCTTTAGATTGTATTCCTTCTCTGTTTATACTATCTTCTCGATTATTTCCTCTGCCAATGGTTTCTGCACCTCTCGATTCTTCCCTATCATTCGAATCATCATCATTAGATTCTCCGGAGCTCGATTTCCGCCGGTTTCTACTCAAAATGGCCGCTCCAATGCTAGCAGCGCCTTGGTTGTTGCCGAAAAGGGAGATGGCGCCCGCAGGCTTCTGAAATTAAAGAAATTTACTTAAGTAGTGCTTATGAAAAAAAGCGGTAGCAACGCTATCTCAAACGCGAGTGGTTCGTTTAGATATATTTATATCGTAGCTATTAGTTATTGTACTTTTGGCATTAAAATGAGTAATTCGGAAACAGCGAAACGCCTGGCATGTAAGGCCGGCTGGTATGCACTAAGGAGTATTATTTTTATATCCTCAAATCAAATAATAATAAGACTTTATTAATTTATTTGCTTCTTACTAAGTAAGTTACAGAGTGAGCCTAAAAATAACAGGTGATATAAAAGGATGTTCTTTGATTCAAATAAAATATCACAAACTTTTAATTACCTTAACGTTTGCCTTTCCGTTTTCATCTCTTCTCTGTCCATCCAGTTTCTTCTGAAACAAACCCGACTCTTCAGGCTCCTCGAATAGAGGTTTATTTTGCTTAACATCCGCTTTTCTCGCCGACTCCCCATTATTCGAAGCAACTTTAGCTTTGATCTCATTTACCAAAGCAGTTTGGCCTCTGTTTCCATCGACGAAAGCATCATCTTGCTCCAAATCACCAAAAAGATCTGCTTTGGGACGATTCTGAGAGTAATTTTTGACAGGGCCAGGTTCTCTTCTGCCAAAATCATCATCAGTACTGTGTAGATCGGCAAAAATATCCACGTTTGTAGCGTTTTGAGGCTTATTCTGAGTGCTGTAGGGTGCTTTTCGGTTAATTTCAGCGAAAATATCGTCGTTGTCGCTCTCGGTGTCGCCGTCAACGTCGGAGTCCCGCGCGGGAGGCAGGGGGGGAGGCTCGTCGGAGAATATTGTCGCTGAGGAAGGGGGCAGTTTTAGTTTTACACATTTTACACACGAATATGAAACATGAATGTAATTTTAATCGAATGGACCCAACCATTCTGTAACACAATTAACGGATTATACTGAATAAGTTTTATGACTAAAACCTTTACGGCAAAAACTATGAAGACAACTTTGAAATCGCTAAGCAGTTAAAGACGGTCTTAATAATAAAAACACGATTCGTCTAAGACACCCCTCAGAGGCAGTTGAAATAATCTGTGATAACGTACTTCCAGTAGCGTACGACGACCAGCCACAAGATGGACAGATGACCTCATCCAAGTGGCAGGAAGACGCTGGATGCAAGCCGCTTCCAACCGGTCTTTGTGGAAATCCATGGAGGGGGCCTATGTCCAGCAGTGGACTTCTTGTGGCTGAATGATGATGATGAACGTACTTCCCTTTACCACAGACTGTACTGCAACTGAGGAGTATTTTAAGGAACTGTATTTTCATACATAAGACTGTTATTGAATACTTATACGTAGCGACTAAATCACACAACAAATTAAATTAAAAAAAAACATTGAGAAAACCGGCCAAGTGCGAGTCGGACTCGCGCACGAAGGGTTCCGTACCATTATCATTATTTATCTGTTGCCGTTATTTATATCGAGCAAAAAATCACATTTATTGTATGGTGGCCCCCTTAAATACTTATTTATTCTGTTTTTAGTATTTGTTGTTATAGCGGCAACAGAAATACATCATCTGTGAAAATTTCAACTGTCTAACTATGATGGTTCATGAGATACAGCCTGGTGATAGACGGACGGAGTCTAAGTAATAGGGTCCCTTTGGGTACGGAGCCCTAAATAACTATGTAACTACTCTAGAGCCGAGACAAGTGATTGTGTCGTGTGGAAGTTACAATTATTGTGATTATCTGTCGATCGATCTGTCTGCGTTTACCTGAAGTCGGTTGCTGCGGCTTGTAGACCTTCCTTTGTACCGGAGTCTGGTCTTCATCATCATCGAGCCTCGCCGGCGGTAGAGTGTCCTGAAGGAAACGAAGTTCGACATAACTCGCCACTTGTGGGGATTAAACTAATATTGGGTCAAACGATCAGTAAAGAAATAGTTTTGGTTGCGTCATTCCAATGCCTCAATTACAAATTAATAATATTCACTGATTTCTTGAATTTTTGTGAATGAGTGTGTGAGTAATGCGACCTTCTAATGTTCGTTTCACGCGTGACTGAAAGTACCTTTAATATTTTTGAATGAAAAACGCCAAGATATTGACATCGCGGTATTCCGTAAAAAAACAAATATAATATATCTTTTACGTTTGCACAAATTAGGAGTCTTTTTAGTTTTGTTTATATAAAGAGTTCTTGTATCGAGCCATGGTATCACTAGAAACTAACAGCTTCTAGGACCTCAGTTGATGACGTACTTCCGGTTTCGTGGACTCTTCTTTTTTTTCTCGCTTTAAAAATTAATTAGGGAGCCCAAGTCGAATATTCAGCCTAAGCTCTCAAAATTAACAAAAAATATTAAAACAGAACTTGTTTTTTTAGGACAATGCCCATTGTGGTGTATATATACACATACAAGCTCGACCTCAGTCGAGTTTCCCAACGTGTGGGCCTTAAAATGAACATGGACAAAACGAAGGTCATGTCGAACGCTCGTGTTGTGCCCACCCCAATAACATTGGGGAACACGACTCTCGAAGTTGTAGACGAATACGTCTACTTAGGACAAACAATCCAACTAGGCCGGTCTAACTTCGTGAAAGAGGTCAATCGTCGAATCCAACTCGGCTGGGCAGCTTTCGGGAAACTTAGAAAAGTATTTTCGTCTAATATACCTCAATCGCTCAAGACAAAATTATACAACCAGTGTGTGTTACCAGTGATGACTTATGGCACTGAAACGTGGTCTCTCACTATGGGCCTCATAAGAAGGCTCAAGGTCACGCAACGAGCTATGGAAAGGGCTACGCTCGGAATTTCTCTACGAGATCGAATCAGAAATGATGAGATCCGTAGACGAACGAAAGTCGTCGACATAGCCCAGCGGATTAGTAAGTTGAAGTGGCAGTGGGCGGGGCACATAGCACGCAGAACTGATGGCCGATGGGGCCGAAAAGTTCTCGAATGGAGACCACATATCGGCAAGCGCAGCGTGGGAAGACCAGCCACAAGATGGACGGATCACCTCATCCAAGTGGCAGGAAGACGCTGGATGGAGGCCGCTTCCAACCGGTCTTTTTGGAAATCCATGGAGGAGGCCTATGTCCAGCAGTGGACTTCTTATGGCTGAATGATGATGATGACGATGACATACATAAACTCACGCCTCTGTCCCAGAGGGGTAGGCAGAGACCAGTGGCTGCCACGTGCCACGATCCTGACAGATCACTTTCGCTTTCTCAACATTCATTAGTTGTTGCATGCAAGCACGCCGGTACGTTTCTTTCTGTTCTTTTTCGTAGTGTATCTTCGTGAATAATTTATGTTTATTTTTTTTTTGTGTACAATAAAGAGTATTCTTATCTTATCTTACCTCAACATAGCCACCGAGTCGCCTAGCAAGCTCGGCGGCAATGTCGGCCTGGCTCGGCTGCACTGATTGGGACGAATTCCCCTCAGCCGACTGTGTTAGTTCGCGCTCCGAAGAGGTGCTGCTGGATTGCTGGAGACGAAAGATCTAGGTTAAAATGGAGTTGTTTTTATAGGTGCTGGAAATGAAAGATCGAGATGAAAATGAAATGTTTTCGTAGGTGGTGGAGGTGAAAGATCGAGGTTGAAATAGAGTTGTTTCTATAAGCGATGGAGACAAAAGATCGAGGTTAAAATAAAATTGTTTCGTAAGTGGTGGAGACGGAAGCTCGAGGTTAATATGGAGTTGTTTCTATAAGTGCTGGAGACGAAAGATCGAGGTAAAAGAAATTGTTTCGGAGGTGGTGGAGACCAAAGATTGCGGTTAAAATGGAGTTGTTTCTGTAAGTACTGAAGACGAAGATCGAGGTTAATTTGGAGTTGGTTCTATAAGTGCTGGAGCCGAAAGATCGAGGTTGAATAGAAATGTTTGTTCCTGTAAGTGGTGGAGACGGCAGATCAATGTTAAAATGAAGTTATTTCTACAAGTAAACTTAACATCTAGAGCTTGCTTTGTAAGTCGCCCACGACACAGGCTTAGCACAGCATAGTGTGGGGACATCCGCACACAAAATAAATACTCTCTGTTTAGAGGATAATACATCAGCCTACAACGATACAGCAAATTATTATTGGTATAATTAGAAAGAAAAATCAATTTTGAAAAGAAATTATACGGAAGGAAATAAATACAACAAAAAAAACACCACAATCAAGAAGAGAACATTGTGTTGTTTAATAAAGTACTTTAAATCTATTCAGTTTTGATACTAATATTTCAGAACGTTCTTTCATACAACTTATATCAAACATTAACCTAGGCAGTGTAAGAACTAGTGGCAGCGATCCGCAAATTCATATCTACACACATTACACTTTGCCTACAACGCCAGTGACCCCAGCTCTCCCAGCAGCTCAGACCATAAAAAATAAATAAAATAAAAACTGAGTTTATTAAATTTACATTCACTTAACTGAAACATATACATACTCGTTATGAGACATTAAAAATTTTCCTAATCACAAAAAAGTCACAACTGCCTATTGAGTCATTCGTTTTCGCTGGTTCAGTGATTATACCCTGCTCTGAGCTAAGTTTACTGATTTTTATAAGGCAGCATTATACCCGTGTCATAGAGGATACTATTCCGGTCTATCACAATCTCAACCTTTCAACGCAAAGACCTTAAATTCATATCCACACACATTACACATGCCCCCGACTTACCCGGTAGCGCACCTCCAACGGACCGGGCTTCGTCCCCGGCTCGGAGTCAGTCTCCGAATACTGCGCGGGGGAGGCACTACGGCTCGGGCCTGAGCTGTCCGGGTCGCTATCCTCGCATACTAAGCCTGAAGACAACAGAAAAGTCAAAGCCAATTAAAAAAATCCATAATATACATTATTTTTTTCCGTTCGGCCGTTTTGGTTCTACGACTTATGAAATTTTGACGCGAAATGCCTTTCAGTTCTAGTAGGGGGTCACTTGCTAGAACAGCATGCAACAAAAATATGTCGCCTCGGCGAGGCTGTAACACTGTAACTACCTACGTATTTTTTCAAGACTCGCGATGCGATATACAACTACATAGTTGTAAGACTCTGTAACTAAGTGTCGTGTGCAATTCATTTATATATCGTTGAGATGCTCTTGACTCGTGGCGCTAGATGGCGCCAGTGCCGCTTAACACATGTCATTGCGAAGTTTCAGCTAAAAATTCCCGCTTACTCATAGACGTTTTACCTTAAACCAATGGCCGGGTAAACCAACCCACTTCTTATGAATATGTATGGTTTTTCTGCTTTGGAATGCGCTGTTTGATAGATAATGTTTAAAAAACCGATGTGTTAAATTTATTATCCTATATTTTGCAAATTTAATAAAGTTATATTACACATTACACAAACTCTAATTGGGGTGTCTCAAGAATTGCGCATTCTAGAAGTAACCCTGTATATTGTTAACCGTGTGGCGCCGGATTAAGAATAGCGTCACTCCATTTCCTTCCGTGGATGTCGTAGAAGGCGACAAAGAAAATCAATTACCAGGATACGGGAGGTGTTTACATACCTCAGCGCTTGAAATTGCCAATCCGCGGTGGGCACGCGTGGTGATTAAGCCCATACTCTCTCCCTGAGAGAAGGCCTGTGCCCTACAGTGGGACGTATATAGGCTACACAAAGATATATATTAACCTAATTCCAGAATTAATTATTTGAAATTTTGTGGGATGAGTCCGACCAGGTTTCGTTCTTCCGACAAAAAAAAAATCAAGGATTTACATCCGAAATACACGCTGAAATCTGGGTGGTTTGAGAGCCGTCGTTATTTAATGAGTAATTCAAAAAGGCATTTATTTAGATTATTAGTTTTAAGTATAGCCTTTGCATCAACGTAATGAGATGATTTATACAGAGTCCAGTGGCACCATCATTAACACTAGATCGGTGAAGGGACCAATCGGACGCTGCAGTGCCTGGGACACTGTTTTTTTAGATGGAGTAGGCTTGCCCAGCACCTTTACCATCCTGAAAGCTTAGTCGGTCTAGCCCACAGGAAAGACAAGTCAATGCGTGCGGAGCCAATGTTTTCTTTCACCGTTAGCGTGTGGAAATAAACAAAGTCACAGGTACGTGCCCGCACTGGGAATCGAACCTGGGTCTCCCGCTTCCGAGTCGAGTTGTTTTAAGTGTAGACGTAAAATAAAAAAAAAGTGAGTTCAGAATTCTTGTTTAAAAAAAATTGCGAGTAATTTATACAGTCTCTCTGTCTATCAGAACAATGACGTGCGGACTGTCTGGCTCCTAATGGTTCTCACAGATTCGAGTTTGTGTCGAGATACTTTTGGTAAGTGCCTTAACAAAAGAAAAAACTAGCGTATTCGATAGCTATCGTTTGGGCACGTTCAATTTGCTATGGCTTTCAAACCACCCAAAATTCACGGTGTATAGTTAATAATTTCTAGTCGAAACTTCAAAATAACCTATTGTTACCTTATTGCCTACTGAATTATTTGGTTTTGATTTTGTTGGTTCTTTTTGTATACCTAGTCTATTTGTCTCCATTATTTTGCACTAATTTGCATTGTACTGGAGCTCTATTTTTGAATCACTCGTATCGCGTCGAGCGCTCGATTTCTACTGATTTTCGTTCGACATCTGAAATTCCGTATTTTTGAATCACTCGACTGCAACGAATGGTCCTTACCACTCGTCTCGCATGGCGATCGGTAGATTAATTGTCAAAAAACGATAAATTTTAATGTGTGTTGGTACTGTTTGTCATTCTGAGTGTCAACAATCAAAAAAGGTTGACAGTATGTAGTGTTTTGTTTGTAACAAAAGACAAAGATTTTTTATTTAAACAGCCAATAAAACAGTGTTTTACGTTCCGTTTCTGTTACGGTAGTTTCCGGTTTTTTAATTTCTACGTGGAATGGATAAAATACAATACTTCAAATTGTACTGGCAACACTTCAGGCGAACGATTCAAAAATACGGAAAAACGACATCATGCGACTTAGAAGACGAGTGTGACTTAAGTCGCATTCGACGATACAATTTCATACGAGTGATTCAAAAATAGGTCTCCTGTACACATATTTAAGGGAAGTCACTTGCTCCTGACGCACAGGTGATCCTGGTTTGGGAGCAAGGGTTTGAAATTTCACAGTGGCAAATTGTATAATTCTCAATAAAGGTACTTGTATTTGTATTTGTATTTGTCTAGTGCTTACGAAAGTTTTAGTTTGAATGTACCTTATATGGGCAGTAACTCACCGACATGCCACTTCGCCTTCCAGTTGTCTGAACCTATAATGTAGGGCAGCGGGCGAGCGGCGTACGGATCCTTGGGCTTCAGAATTATGCTGGAACAATAAATACACCATTAATTTTGGGTGGTTTGAAAGACATAGCAAAATGCACGTGCCTGAAAATAGCTATCGAATATACTAGTTTGTTTTTAAAAAACGCACTTTTCTAAAGTATCTCGACACAAACTCGAATCTATTAGAACCATTAGTAGCCATCCACAGCGGTGCGTGCGTACCGCGGGTCCGCGGATCATTGTTCTGTTAGACGGAGAGGCGGTAATAATTGTTCGCGCATTTTTTTTGCAACAATTTTTTTTTATTTACGTGAATGATTTAAAGTAATTCTAAATAGATGCCATTTTTAATTATTAATTACATAACCGCGGCTTTTAAACCACCCAGCAATCAGCCAGTATAACAATAACAACTTGCACACAACACAATCACCTGTCCTGCTCCCAAACTCTCTCCCTTCGAGAGAAGGTTCTATAAACGCACCGTGTAGGCTGGTCGCTGCCAGTGTCGCTGTCGGAGTCCTCGCATATCGGCACCGGCTCGTGCAGGCTTTCCAGCGTGAGGAGACCCGCAAGCAGCGACGGGGCGGTCGCCGGCGGCTGTGGAGTCTTCTGCAGAAAAAATACAAATATATATTATTTTCTCCAGAACACAAATCACTCAAAAATTTATGAAACTCTTAGCGTTCGGCGTAGGGTGTCTTTGATACTTTGCACTCAGTGGTCGTATTTGGTTGTGTGTGGCTTGATGTGCTTTGGCTCTCGTCCATATTCTACCATGCTGTCATCACACGTTAAAGGATATGTAACTAAATATATATATGTGATATGTAAAAAAATAAAGCTTTCATCATGATATTATAACATGCAATGTTACTTATCTGTTGTGTAATGCAATAAATAAATAAATAAATAAATAAACTAGCGTGTTACATTATGAAGTAGGAGACAGGAGTACGAAATCGGTTTTCCCCGTGCTGTGGATCTCCTGGCTTCCACTTAAAAAAACCGAGGGCGCAATTCTTAAAATCAGGTCAATATACTACTGTTTTATCTCTCTTATAGATTTTTTTTATGATCCCTGTTGGTCGAAATAAATTATTCAATGATTAAAGTATACATAAGATAAACGTGTGTAATATCAGTAACTCAAATATCCCTTCGTAAGAATCTAGTTTCTTTTGCAACGGCGAAAATGCGCCAATATTTATTTGAAGTGACATTGCATTTCCATTCCGTTCCGTGTGGCGCCGGATTAAGAATAGCGTCACTCCATTTCCTTCCGTGGATGTCGTAGAAGGCGACTAAGGAAATAAATTACCAGGAGACGGGCAGCAGCGTCTTCCTGAGATCCCAACCGCATACTGCGACGGCCAACCCGCCTGCCAAGCGTGGCGATTATGGCAAAACCCTTCGTGGTTTGTGAAACCATGAGGGAGGCCTATGTCCTGCAGTGGGCGTTAAATGGCTGATGATGATGTATTTCCATTAAATAAAAATAAAAACCGACTTTAAAACACTACAGCACGAAAACCACAGAAATAATTTAAACTAATATGACATTTAAATTCGAAGTAGGTAGATAGATAGATAGAATATTCTTTATTGTACACAAAGATTACATTAACAGAAATTCAATAAATACAAAGTACAATTAGCGGCCTTATTACTGCAAGCAATTTCTTCCAGGCAACCATAGACGGAGACAAGAAAGAAGTGAGAGACGGGTAGTCGGTGCAATTAAGAAATATGAGTTTAAAAGTCTATAAACTTACTTAAACCATACATAAATATTTAAACAAATAGACATACATACATACTAATAATCAAATTATATACGGGGAGAGGAAATAATATAATATACCTACGTAATATTGGATAGATTATCTATTCTATGGACAGGTAATACTCTTTCACTCTGCTTTTAAAGACCGCTGGTGCTACGTACTACGTAGGTATTGCAGTAGTATAAGTTGTTTCTACCTGTACGTACCTAGTTCAAATTTAAAGGTCATATTCGGTTAAATTGTTTTTGTGTTTTTAGTGATGTAGTGTTTTGAAGTCGGCCGTTATTTTTTTTATTGATAAAAAATTATATTAACTTACTAGATGACTCCGTGAATTTCGTGTCACCTACATCAATCTTTTTTTCTTCTCACCGTTTAAACCTTCCCTGTACTTCCACAAATATAAAAAAAAGAAAAAAAATGCCAAATCGGCCCAGCCGTTCTCGACTTTTAGCGAGACAAACGAACAGCAATTGATAAATATTAAGGAAAGGGCTATGCTCGAGGTTTCTCTTAAAGGTCGAATTCGAAACGAGGTGATTCGACAGAGAACCAGTCACCGACATAGCCCACCGAATTAGCATGCCGAAGTGGCAGTGGGCCGGCCATATCATCCGAAGAACTGATAACCGATGGGGTAGACGAGTTCTCGAGTGGAGACCGCGGATCGGTAAACGTAGTGTAGGACGTCCTCAGACTCTGTGGAGCGATGATCTTCGCAGGGCGGCTGGCAAGAGCTGGATGAGAGTAGCCGAGGACCGTGCTCAGTGGCGTGCAATAGGAGAGGCCTATGTCCAGCAGTGGACAAGCATAGGCTGATGATGATGAAGTTAATAAAGTAAACATATTGCAACTACGTAAGCTATGGTCATCAGCATCAAGCACGAGTCACTATAAAAAAACACCCAAATCGCTTGTCAGCATTAAAATTTGAAGAGTTTCATCATCAGATCCTGACCTGGTGACCATGGGACGACCTGGTAAGTCTACCCTTTCAAAGAAAAATTAATTTCAGGGAACATACATAAAAAATGAAAAGACGCCGACGAATTGAGACGAACCTCTTTTTTTTAAGGAGGTTAAAAAGTTGTTGCCAAACACAGTCTAATTGGGGTGTCTGCGCGTTTTGGAAATAACCCTGTACACGAGCACGTACCTTTTTCTCAGCGGCTTCCACTGTAAATTCATTGTCATCGTCATCATAGACTCTGCTTTCTATAAACTGACTGTTGCTTAGCGCCATGAATCTGACAAAGAACAGAAAATTAATGTCTTCACTTATCCTTTACTTTATTTCTTATTTGTTGAAATGTTTCATTAGCTTAGGTTTACTGATCTTCGGTTTTTTAAGCTTGTTTACATATCCTGAAATTACGTGTGTGTGTTTGCGTGCGTGCGTGCGTACTTGCGTCCGTCCGTGCGTGCGTGCGTGTGTGTGTGTGTGTGTGTGAATGTGTGTTTGTGTGTGTGTGTGCGTGTGTGTGTGTGTGTGTGTGTGTGTGTATGGATGGATGTGTGGAGGTGACAGATTCTCAGGAAAGTAATTATTGGATATGTTACACCATGTATATCTTCACGCTGTATGTTTAGGGACTGAACAAAGGTAGGGGTAATACAAGATTGTAGGCGAAAGTGCAGACTTCCTACAATGTAGTTATGCAGCAACAATTTACTAAAGTAAAAGAAACGAGACTGACTTTATTTCATGAATACTAATGGCCTTGTAATTAGTTTTCTCTGCGTCTTAGTTTGTTTCACAATTCACGCTTTCACTTCACCGAATGTGTTGTCTGCTCTTGTTCCTCATTATACTTTATTGCACATGAAACATTTAACAAGATATTCCAAAAGAAATAACATGCACAAAGGCGAGATTATCTCTGTAAGAGATTTCTTCCAGCAAACTTCGGAGAGTCGGAGAAGCTGTAAAGAAAACCGGTCAAGTGCGAATCAGACTCGCGCACGAGGGGTTCTGTTCCATTATCTATACAACATTTGAATATTTCAAGCGTCTACCTGTTGCCGTTAATATCGAGCAAAAAACGGCAAAAAAAATACGTTTATGCCATTACGCTACGCGTACGGGAAAACCCACTTTGAGGCCAAGTGACGACTCGTGTGATTGTGACACTGAAGTGATTGTGTACACAACACGGACTGTGAAATAGAAAGCCCTCTATCGCATATTTATGACCCTCGCCTGCGGCTCGGGCCTTAAACTTCTGCGATATCGGCCTTTCTTTATTTTACGGCCCTAGTTACGTAAATAACTATTATACCACTTCCAATAAAAAGGCCTTTTAATCACTGTTTGAGTGTTTGAATTTAGAACACACCAATATATTCGACCTCCATCTCAATGCTTATATAACCTCCTTGCGCAAAAAACACTCGATACAAACTCCTTGCGCAATAATACTCGACATACAAACTCTTTGTGCAAATAACTCCTCGAGATTTGATTGATCAATATTTGCGACAAAGAGTTTAGCATTAGAATAAAAACTGTTTTGTGTTCTTTACTGCCATTACAGAAAAAAAAAATGACTGAATTTTGTGCATTTTAATTACCTAATTTAACCTTCCTTTTTTTCATCATTAAAGGTCTATTTTCGCTTAAATTATTTCTTTTTCTCGTAGTCATGGTATAAAGTAAAGTATGCAACTCTTGAATAAAGTACTAATAATAGAAAAAAATAATAGAAAACTGCAAAATTTCAATTTAAAATTCAACTTTTCATGAACAGATGACACCGCTGTCAGCTATGATGTTCTAAGATGACCTCATCCAAGTGGCAGGAAGACGCTGGATGCAAGCCGCTTCCAACCGGTCTTTTTGGAAATCCATGGAGGAGGCCTATGTCCGGCAGTGGACGTCTTGTGGCTGAATGATGATGATAAAGTTAGTAAAAACTGGGGCCGCCATTGTTGCGCCCCAGCCTTACGCGTTTGTTTTCGAACTATGTGACGTCATAACCACGGTGAATAGCATTTTCAGCGTTTCCAATCAAAGATTTTTGAATGGAATTTCTACAGCAATCTTATTCTTGCCTCCTCATTCGGGAGGGCGTCGGCTCGAATCCTGGCATGTAGCAATGACTTTGTTTTGTAAGTTTGAGATTTTACTTTATAAATAATAATTTAGTTAAGACTTATCTTAAGACCGCCACAAGTCTACCTGAGGGCTGTTTTAGTGGCATAGTTTTTAGGGTTCCGTACTCGAAGGGTGCCAAACGGGACCTTACTACTAAGACTTCACTGTCCATCTGTCTGTCTGTATAGACAGATGGACAGTGCTGTATTTCATGAACCGTGATAGCTAGGCAGTTAAAATTTTCACAGATGATGTATTTCTGTTGCCGCTATAGCAACAAATACTAAAAGCGGAATAAAATAAATATTTAAGGGGGACTCCCATACAACGAACGTTGTCTAAAGAAAGCGCACGCCATCTAGCGGCCATCTATGTAACAATCACAGCGCCGATGTCATGTCGTTAAGTGTCAATGTTAAACGCTTCTTGTTGGTTTCTATAGATGGCGCTGTTCTCAAATTCGATCTTTGTCTAATGTTGTATAGATAACGGTACGGAACCCTACGTGCGCGAGTCCGACTCGCACTTGGTCGGTTTTTTTTAAATTTAATTTCACTAACGTGGTCCGTTCACCAACCTGTTGTTAACATTCTGCAGTGACACGCTGGCCGTGTCGAGAGCTGCCACCATTTCCTCCAGCTTGTTGCTAGTGTCCTCGCATCGGCTCATTATTTTCTGTGTAACGAATTTGCACGTAAGAGGCAGGGTATGTGCGAAAGAGAGGGAGCGATCACTCGTACACGAAAGTTGAGACAGGTATGGGTCTCGCCTCAGAACACAAAAAGAAGGAGAAGTGCCATATGGGCGTGGCACTGTCTCTCAACGTTAGCCCGGTTGGGCTAACCTCGGCGAAACTTTTAAATATGGCCGTCAATCGCCTCGCGCCCGCTATCGCCGTAACATATGTGAAAAATGCCTGATTACCTACAGAAATCGCAGTGATACATGCTATTCAAATAACAGTGCAGTGTGTTTTCACCGGTAAGCCTATTTTACTCACTATATCCATCTTTAAACTACGAAAAATCATAATTATAATAATTTTCCTGTGCAATATGCATTTCAGTACTAAGAACATAAATGAGACGTATTTATATCGTCGGGTTTACTCCACTGCTGTTTTTATGTAGAATTTTCGTGGAGGTTTTCTAACATGGAAAAGCAAGCCCGCAATGGACCGTCTCGCGAAACTGACTATTGTTCTATGCGATGAATTGCGATGTTTCGTGGTACGGCCGCATGTATTTGCCGTGAACTGTCAAAGTCACAGTAGGTGTCAGCGGGAGTCATAGTGATGGGGTAGTTGCTTTCTTTCCAGACTGATTAAGTATCGATAGGTACTTCGTCGCATTTACACTCGTTCGTCCAGACTTCCAAAATTACTAGAACCAATTATATTGTACGACTAGGTAGCTATTGTCCGCGACTCCGTCCGCGTGGACTTCAGTTGCTAAGGAAGCTTCTACTTTAGTGGCAGATTTTGTCGTAATATAAACAGGCTTAGTTTTCACCACGTACCTATTTCAAAAAGTTTTTAATAAAGATTTAATTTCAGGTTTCCCAAAGACCCTAATAGGAAGGATAAATGGATTGAAACTACAGGGAGATTGCTTAACTGGCTTCCTCTCAAATCAAATACCTCTTGCTCCATCCATTTTACGGAGAAATGTTTCCAGATGCTAAAGAGTGGAAAAAATATTAACGTGGGCAGGTCCTGCTTTGAAAATACCAGTAATAAGGAGTTCCATAAATGTTGAGGTACCAATATACCTAAAATCACGGCATAATTATATTTTACATGGTGTGGAATATTCGATTGTTACTTTATTCTGATTCTCTATTTCAGGTGACAATGGACGCAACGACGCATAACTCTGCAAAAGAAAGTGTTTCTAAAGAAACAAGTCAGGTGATGTGGTTATGGTACTAAATAATATTCTTATACTCTTTTATGAGCCTAAAATTCAATTAATTTAAAATAAAGTAAATGAAGTGTTTTCAATAATTTAATAATTTATTTACTATTTTAGATCCGTATTAGAAAGTTTCGGATATTGTTACTGTTGAAACATGCGTTCCTGAAGAAATAACAGGTGACCAGGTAATGTTTTTAATAATTTCATAATTTATTTACTATTTTAGATCCCCTTGGAAGTAACGGATATTTTTTTGTCGAAAAATGCTGCAAATGTCAAAGACCTCTGTAAATAATCGTCAGACATAGAGGAATGTCCATTCGATTGAACACATAATTTATCGGTCATATAGCGCCGCCACAGACTAGAAAATCGAAAAATCATATGAACAAAGTTGAAAATATAACATCGAGTTTTCAAAAGTTGTAAACCAAAGTTGTTGTAAATGATTTATTTTAATTGACGTGTTTCAGGAATTGTGTTAACTTAAAAATGGCCCTGTATAAATAAAAAAATATTAGATTTTTTACAAATGCATACTTTTTGTATTTTAGATACAGCAACGAGTTGCCGAAGGCCCAGAAACTGGTAGATTTATGTCGATTGAAGAAAAACCTCGAAAAAAGAAATCACGCAAAACATTGAACAATGTCAACAAGTGACAAGTTCTAAATAAATATTTACCTTTTAAGGGAACAGTAAAATATTCATTGCAGGATCTCAGTCGGATGATGATGTTATCTTTTTAATGTAAATGTGTTTCGAAAGTTTCTTTAAGTTTATGTTTCACAAGTTTCTTTTGGCCAGTTTCTGAATTGAGAATTTCGCTAAGTAAATGGTTAACTGTAGTACTGTCTCTTCGAATTTTTCACAAAAGAGCGTGACAGAACGTTACTTATGTTTTTACTTAGTGAAATTCTCAATTCAGAAACCGGCCCTTTGAGTTCTTACTACCTAATGTATTTTTCACAAGTTAATAAAAATATGATTTATGTGATATTATTGAGAATGTTTTTTATGTACCCATCACAGTTGTCACCCACCAAGGCAATGAAAATTTTAATCCAAACTCAGAAACATCTACAGTCACTGCTCATTAATTTACGAGTTAAAATAAGTAGTTCTAGATTTTTTAAGGTGTGCGCTATACAAAAACGCGCATAAGGTGAAGGCAAGGCGCAGGCATCTTGCCGCTTCAAACAAAAATTACGCAGGCGATATGTTTTGAATTATATTCAAGCGGCGCGGCACAGCCAACGTCGTTTCGTCGCCTTGCATACTATATTTTGTAGGTAACTCAGCGAATGTTCTCTAAACTTTGTCATTTAGAATAATAAATTGTATGATTAGAATTTACGATGAAACGGAATTTACGAATTATACGATAGGTAGGTATGAACAAAACTGACATATTTAGGAATTAACACATTGGTAGGCAAAGCCTGTAAAAATAAAAGCTTAGGCAGCCTTTTGCAAAGGATTACTACAACGAAATAAAGTAGTTACAGACTACGCGACGTAGAGAAATAATTAGTTACTATTTAGGTATAGATGGCAAGAAAAAAATCGACATAATGTACAAAAAGTTTTTGTACGATGTACGATTTTTTTTAAGTATAGGTAATCGATAATGTACTTTTTCGTCCCCATCACTAATGTTGTGCTGCTCTTCTCATTGGCTGTTTCATTTGTGTAAACAGCGAATAGTGAGCCGGTTGTTTATGTTGTAATCAAATAGAGATTATGAGGACAATGTAGCTGTGTGAGTAAGTGGCGACATCGGTTTTCTAGCAAACGGGCCATTATAACACTTCTCCTTATTTTTGTGTTCTGAGGGTCTCGCGTACATAACGCAACAGCCCCTATATTACGCGCACCAAATCCTGAAAGATTTCAATCGTGTAACTGCCGAATTCCATACTAATTGATATCGCAAACGTCAGGTTTTTGACAGGATTTAGAGCGCATAATTAGGCGTAATTGGGAACCTGCAGAAAAATGCTTTAATATTATTATTATAAGTACTGTATTGGGGAGTGTTCAGCCAAATCTCACCAAATTAATGAAAAGGATGTGAATGAAAATCTCACGCAAAGTTTACCTATCAGAAAGACAGGATTTCGAGCGCATAATTAGGCGTAATGGGGTCCTGCACAAAAAATGTTTTAAAATTTTTATTATAATAAGTACTTTATAATTTTATCATTTTAGGTACTTTAATGGGGAGGGTTCCGCCAAATCTCACCAAATTAATGAAAAGGGTGTGAATGTTGAATTTACCTAATAAACTATATTAATTTGTTTTCTAACCATGAAAGGGTTTTGCCATAATCGCCACGCTTGGTAGGCGGGTTGGCGATCGCAGTATGCGGTTGGAATCTCAGGAAGGCGCTGCTGCCCGTCTCCTGGTAATTTATATCCTTAGTAGCCTCCTGCGACATCCACGGAAGGAACTGGAGTGACGCTATTCTTAACCCGGCGCCACACCGAGCGGGTCTAAATTTGCGAAAATCCACCTCACATATTAAACGAGGCCTTACCTGATGAATCTCATGCAGCAGAGCCAGCAGCTGCTGGTCGCCGGCCAGGCTCCAGTCCGGCGCGGCGGCGCGCAGGGCGTCGCTACCGCGTAACCTCTCCATCGCACGGGGTTCTGTCGCGAGAGAATGGTACGTGAAGCCCTACGTTCAATTCGAGTCGAGCGCTACAGCCTACAGCGCTACAATTCGGCTTCTTGCCTGCTACACGTCGTGTTTTCCGGATCTAAGTGCACTCACAAATCAGAGTTTCAATTTAAACAACGTATACTGTTTGTTGAATTTCAAGGTCCAACGTTAGCCGCTGCCTTAGAGTTGTAGTGAAGAAAAAGGCAGCGAAAAATGCTCCACTCTAATCATCTTTTAACAACATAACATAACATAAACTCACACCTGTATCCCTGAGGGGTAGGCAGAGACCAGGGACTGCCACTTGCTACGATCCTGACAGATAGAGATGGGTAGTGGATTATATTATAACCCAGTAGTTATAATCCAGTTTTAATCCGGGTTATAACGTTATCGACCAGTTTTATCCCATTAACTACTTTTTTGGTGGGTCAAAATGAAAGACAGGAGCGATACGATTTAACAAGAACAAATTACAACTAAACAAATATGCTTTGGGTAATCGGGAGTTTTGCTTGACATTATAGTGCCATAGTGATCTATTTTTGCACCACTAAAGTATTTTTAAGTTTTAATGAACTGCATACACTTTTAAAATACTATGTTTTCTTTGAATAAAAGTACAAATAGAAGCGTGTCGGGCCACGCGTAGCTTAGGGTTCCACAGACATCTAGTTGTTACAACCTATTACCTAACATAATCACAAAATTCAGCTATCAAACAAAATAGGAGGCTTTTTTACTAATCCCATTAATGTAATCGACCTGTAAACCTGTAAAGCCTAGTCAGCTGTGATAATTTTTCTTTTAAATTTATTATATTTGCTACTATCGTGATTTTTTTTAGATTTTAAATGCAACGGTTTAGATTGTAGAGGGGGGGGGACACAGGTACAAGCTAAATATTTCGAAAATGGATGCCTCAATTATAAAATGATCTTAGTAAACTCCCAATGTTTTTAAAATAGCTATCCAACGATTGCCCACACGGTGGGGTAGAGAAGAAAAAAAATCAGCCCCCCCCCTTTTCATGTTAGGGGAGGTACATTAAAAAAAAACTTTCTGACATTTTATTATTTAACTTTGTCGGCGTGATAAATATGTATACACATACCAAATTACAGCTTTCTAGTACCACCGGTCTTTGCGCTAGGCCGCGGACGGACGGACAGACAGACAGACAGACAGACAAGTACCACCGGTCTTTGCGCTAGGCCGCGGACGGACGGACAGACAGACAGACAGGCGGACATGGCGAAACTATAAGGGTCCCTTGTCGGACTGCGGAACCCTAAAAATGAAAGATTTAACCTAAGTAACATGTTGTAAGATTTACACTAAGTGACACGCTGCACTAAGTGCCCGTGAAATATTTTCAGATAATGTAGTCCTAATAATGATTCTGCATCTATACTTTCTAAATAATCCAGAAATATTTAAGTAAAACGCCAAGTGCATTCAACACAGGCGGGCATCATCACTTCCTCAGGAACTGCAGTGAGTGACTGAATCCTTTACACAATGAAAAAGTGCATAAAATATCGCGTTGGAAGTTCAGTCAGCATTCAGGCCAAGGTCATTCAGGTAAACAGTGATCACAGTAACAATAAACAATGCCGGTTCGATAAAAAAAAAAACACAAAATTATACCAAAAAACGCTCGTACGCATTCTAAGCAACAAAGTACTGGAGTGAGTGCTGTGCCGTACGCATTGTGCACGGCGCAAGTGCGAGCGAGATTGACGATGTCGTTGTCCCACTCGCTCACACCCGGGGATTTCCGGCGCAAAGGATAATAAAAGTGGGGCTTGCTTGATATACTTTATGAGATGCATTGACTGCAATGCTTAGGTTTAAATGTACTTAGGTACTTAGGGCCACCTTGCAGATCTCGCAAACTAGAGTTTAAGTCAAGCATTTGACAGATAATGCACGAACTGTCAAAATCTCGACTTAAACTCCATTTAGGACACTGGCCCTTAGTACAATGCGAGCGCAAGAGATAAAAACTAAACATCGAAGTGAAATCCCAACCTAATATTGTATTGTATGGATAATTTCCTGTATATTTTTGCGTGCATAATTTCATAACGATACATGCAGCTTACAACTACAACGCCGTGCACATTATTCGACGTATTCCGTATTACTATAAATTAACGAAATCATTATGAACCGCCATAATTGGTTATAACGGGTGCATAACTGGGTCAAAACTGGATTATATCTTACCAGTGGTTTATAACCTGGGCCATTACCCATCTCTAGTTGGAATTTTTAGCCGCTAAATAGGTTTTTATACATTTTTAGTTAGAGAAAGAATGGCTTCTCAACCCTGAGGATCTTAGAAATGGTTGTATTAGTATCCACGAGACCTAACATTAGATAAGCTATGATGCCATAAACAGATAAGATGATTTATTTAGTAGGCGTCAAACACATAACACCCCTTGATTTTCAAAGTCGGGGGTGATTTTATGTAGAAGCATCACAGAACCAGGCAGTGTGTATGTGTAGTCTTGGAGTCAGGAGAATCACTTACCTTCTTGTGTCAAAGCGAGTGGCTTAGTGTTCACTTCAACTATTTCATTTGTACCAAACTGTAAATACAGTTTACGGTTTACCCAAGGCTACTGTGGAGTAACGTTGTCTGCTTAGCTCTGATCACTGTTTTAAAGATTTTTATTTCCAGTCCCCTTATTCATAATTTATTTGCCTGGTTAATTACATCAATGTGTCCTGGCTCCCAAACTAGGATAGCCAGTGCTGTGGGTAGCCATATACAATGTATCCCACAAAGCTAGCTCAAATTTGTGGTTTATTAGTAAGTAGTGAGTTTTTCAATGGCACATACCTAATTATAATACCCGCGATGACTCGATGCTGAGGACTGCGTGGCACTGTTCTGCTTCTTTGAATCTAAATACGGTATGATTCATTTCTTAAAATGTATTTCTAATTACTTGCTTACATTTTCGATAAGGTTCGGACTTGGTCTCGTTAAAATGCAGTTATACCGACCTAGATATAGAAGTTCGACTCTCAAATCGGTTCGGTACTTGGGATTCAGATAATCAGTAAACGTATTTTGTCACTGTTTCAAACAGAATGGTTTTAGGACCCTAAACGCCTTACAGGAAATCGTGGCAAATGGCAGTCCCTGGTCTCTGCCTACCCCTCCGGGATGCAGGCGTGAGATTATGTATGCATGTGTATGTGTAAACGCCTTACAAACAGTAGAATGGCTCTTGAATGATGCAGTTCATTTTCTATTCGATTCGGCGTTACCGCATGATCCGATTCGGCTTCACCACACAAAAAAAAATATGCCTTCCTGCCATTGATCTCGGGTTACCTGCAAACAACGTGCGAAGCACGATCCGCGGAAATCGGCTACTGTATTTTTTTCCACGTATTCCAAGAAAACCGCTGAATCGAAGTGTTTGTATAGTAATTAGTTAGCTGTCGTGAAAGCTAGTCAAAATGACCTACTCGAAAATTATCCTAAAACACGTTGATAACTACAAGTAGAGATGGGTTGTGTTATAACCCAGTAGTTATAATCCAGTTTTAATCCGGGTTATAACGTTATCGACCAGTTTTATCCCATTAACTACTTTTTTGGTGGGTCAAAATGAAAGACAGGAGCGATACGATTTAACAAGAACAAATGACAACGGTTTAATGAACTGCATACACTTTTAAAATACTATGTTTTCTTTGAATAAAAGTACAAATAGAAGCGTGTCGGGCCACGCGTAGCTTAGGGTTCCACAGACATCTAGTTATTACAACCTATTACCTAACATAATCACAAAATTCAACTATCAAACAAAATAGGAGGCTTTTTTACTAATCCCATTAATGTAATCGAACATTGACCTGTAAGACAGACAGACAGACAGACAGGCGGACATGGCGAAACTATAAGGGTTCCATGTCGGACTGCGGAACCCTAAAAATGAAAGATTTAACCTAAGTAACATGTCGTAAGATTTGGACTAAGTGACACGCTGCACTAAGTGCCCGTGAAATATTTTCAGATAATGTAGTCCTAATAATGATTCTGCATCTATACTTTCTAAATAATCCAGAAATATTTAAGTAAAACGCCAAGTGCATTCAACACAGGCGGGCATCATCACTTCATCAGGAACTGCAGTGAGTGACTGAATCCTTTACACAATGAAAAAGTGCATAAAATATCGCGTTGGAAGTTCAGTCAGCATTCAGGCCAAGGTCATTCAGGTAAACAGTAATCACAGTAACAATAAACAATGCCGGTTCGATAAAAAAAAAACACGAAATTATACCAAAAATCGCTCGTGCGCATTCTAAGCAACAAAGTACTGGAGTGAGTGCTGTGCCGTACGCATTGTGCACGGCGCAAGTGCGAGCGAGATTGACGATGTCGTTGTCCCACTCGCTCACGCCCGGGGATTTCCGGCGCAAAGGATCATAAAAGTGGGGCTTGCTTGATATACTTTATGAGATGCATTGCCTGCAATGCTTAGGTTTAAATGTACTTAGGGCCACTTGCAGATCTCGCAAACTAGAGTTTAAGTCAAGCATTTGACTAGTTTGCTTAGTTAGTTTAACAGATACCTAATACACGAACTGTCAAAATCTCGACTTAAACTCCATTTAGGACACTGGCCCTTAGTAAAATGCGAGCGCAAGAGATAAAAACTAAACATCGAAGTGAAATCCCAACCTAATATTGTATTGAATGGAGAATTTCCTGTATATTTTTGCGTGCATAATTTCATAACGATACATGCAGCTTACAACTACAACGCCGTGCACATTATTCGACGTATTCCGTATTACTATTGAACGAAATCATTATGAACCGCCATAATGGGTTATAACGGGTGCATAACTGGGTCAAAACTGGATTATAACTCACCAGTGGTTTATAACCTGGGCCATTACCCATCTCTACTGACAGATCACTTTCGCTTCCTCAACATTCATTAGTCGTTGCATGCACGCACGCCGGTTTCGGGTACTTTTTATCTTGCCCTTTGTTAATACATCCCCTATTTGGTCGAAGTATGTCCGTCTGGGTCGTCCCTTACTGGCCCTTCCAGCCACATTCGCTCGATATATTTGTTTTGTCAATCTTTCTTCCTTCATCCTCTCCACATGTCCAAACCAACGCAACATTCCTTTCTCAATTCTTGTCACTACATGCTCTTTTTTTTTTATTTGGACTTTGCCCCGTGCTTGTAGGGTGCACAGGGATTTTGCCAGTGTCACGTTGTGAAAGGTACACGCTACTTTATATATACAAGAAACCAATGTAGAAGGAAAGAGATATTATAATTTGATGAGGAGTTAAAGTCGAATGTTGAAATAATTAATATATTTACATAGTATTGTAATGAATTTAGTATGGGTGTACAGAAGAAGGGTTTTGAAGTTGATGGGACGAGGGATAAAGCAAGGGAGGAATGGGTATAAAGAGGGGAAACGGGGGCAATTGAAAAAAATATGATCAGTGGTCCCTTCGTCGAGACCACACTCACACAAAGAATTATCCCGAATTCGAATTTTGTGAAGGAAAACAGGGGTGCAGCAGTGGCCTAAGCACATGCTCTTTCAGTCCACAACGTTCTCTAATCACACTATTGCGTATCCTGTCATTCAAAGTAACGCCAGACATACTTCTCAAGGACCTCATTTCTACTGCTATAATCCTACTTTTTTGCTTCTTTTGCCATACCCAAGTCTCGCTAGCATGCTTTTACTCTTCTTTCTATATCACCTTCACACTTTCCATGCCTGGTAAAGAAGCTCCCCAAATAGACAAATTCTTTCACTTGTTCCACCCGTTCACCTCTAACAAATCATATTAAATCTAATACATAAGTACATGAGTACCTATCTCATGATACATGAGTGCCTATTTAACAAGATCCCATGGGGTGCAATGAACATCGTGCAATGCCAAAACATGTGCTACTATTCTTACAAAAGTAGGAAAACCTGCGGCCGACAGCACCCTTTCACTAGCATAAAGCAGGGTTCAGCCATCGCCAGTCACAACCATATTAGAGGGAGATAAGTGGAGCGAGGCCTTAGGGCGGCTTGACAACTTCTGACAGTAGACGAGCCGCTAGTCTACAAGCCTCCACCAATCTGGACTTGGCCCCCGTGGTGGAGTATGGCCTATACCTTCCTCAGGGAAGAAACCCGTGCCCCTCGGTGGGGACATAATGGGTTGATGATGATGATGATGAAGTGGAGCGAGTGAGCTAAAATTGCTGCTCGTACCGTGACCACCGAAGATCTTAGTACATTCTGATGAAAACAGCCATTTTTCGTACTAAGTGTACACGACACGAGTAGCGTCCGAGTAGCTAACATAGGCCACTCTGTCCGAGCGTACTCAGATCGTAAAACGCAAGCTGCGCACGGATCCGAATCGCCCAGCGAATTGTGGTCTCCTAGAACGATCAAGAAGATATTGGCAGTGCCATCTCGGCGTGACGACTCATGACTGAGTCGAAGCAGGATGTGTGTCCGTCTATTTTTCAAGACCGTTTTCATGAAGATCTGTGTAAGAAATTCAACATAAAGTCAAAGCAATAAAAAGACAATTCAAATGTCAAATATTACTTTCCAGGAAATGGTTATATAATAAATTAATTTCACATAGTAAATTAATAGCCCTCTGGCTCTTGCGGGGAAAAAAAACACTTGCCATCTTCAGAAACCTTATGTAAATTGACAGTACCCTAGGGAGCCATAGAAAAGAATTCAATTGAAAATATAGCCACTAACGGCAAGCAAGCCCATTTCACATATGGCTGGCTAAATGATTTGCTATGCATTTATTACACACTTAATATGTCGAACTTTCTCTACGTAAACAATTGATATTCTGTTTTTTAATGCTAAAGTACAATATCAGAACGTTAAAATAAAAACATTGTCACTTTTGAGCGGAAGTCTGGTGACCCATTATGCAGAGTATTCTAGTTTGGGGACCAGGCACTATCTGTGTACACTTTTATGACAGTAAAGATTTTAGTAACTACAGACAGTTGAGATCTCACAGTCTTGCCAGGGTTTTTCGCTTAGCAAAAAACTGCAAAGGCTGGGTAAAATAAAACAAATACAACACAACAAACTTTACTAACATACATACATACATAAACTCAAGCCTGTATCCCAGAGGGGTTGGCAGAGACCAGGGACTGCCACTTGCCACGATCCTGACAGATCACTTTCGCTTCCTCAACATTCATTAGTCGTTGCAAGCACGCACGCCGGTTTCGGGTACTTTTTAGGGTTCCGTACCTCAAAAGGAAAAAACGGAACCCTTATAGGATCACTTTGTTGTCCGTCTGTCCGTCCGTCCGTCTGTCAAGACCCTTTTTCTCAGGAACGCGTGGAGGTATGAAGCTGAAATTTATATCAATTACTCAGGTCTACTGTCCCTTGAAGTTGTGAAAAAATCAAACTTCTAAGCCAACGCAATCAAAAGATACAGCCGTTTATGCCGCAAATTTTCGACACTTGCAAGGGAATCAAAACCTACAGGGTGCTTCCCGTGAACTCAGAATCTTGAAATTTGGTACGAAGCAACGTCTTATAGCATAGATAAAGGAAAAATTACGAAAACCATAAATTTTTAGTTACATCACATAATATATATTTTTTTAATAATTTTAAACTTACTACCCATTTCCTCATAAACGCGTAGAGGTATTAAATTGAAATTCAAATGAACGAACTTTGTAAACCTCGCAGGTTTGTACGGAACCCTCGGTGCGCGAGTCCGACTCGCACTTGGCCGGTTTTTTTATCTTGCCCTTTGCTAATACATTCCCTACTTGGTCGAAGTATGTCGGCTTTACTAAGACAGATCACAAATAGCAGCTGTTCTTGCTGTTGACATGCTAGATCTAGAGCTATTCATATAGCGTCATTAAAATGGGGGCAGCGCGAGACGATTTGAAACATAGATAGATAGATAAATACGTGTACAGAACACAGGTTTTCTAGTAACTATTTAATTTATTCTGTAATTAACTCATTCAAGATTAAAAACCTATTTAGAGGCTAAAAATTCCAGCCATGCCGGGACTTGAACCCGCGACCGCGAAATAAAAAAATATGAAAAATGGGTGCCTCATAATCACTCGAATTTTCGCAGTATCCATCTTTCTTGTCTAAATTGAATAACAAAAACAATTGAAAGTCGATATTCAAATGTTTCACATTTTTTAAAAAAAGAACATCATAGAAACTATTTGAAAAAAGTTTCATTCGAAAACCTCAAACCATGAAGATTCTATGTCAATTCAAAGAACCTATTGCAATAAAACGGCAATTTCATACTTTAACCCCTATTATTATTGTTTACCTCCTTAACTTTTTCTTCAGTTAATTGTTCCGATTACAATAAGTATATTTCGGGCCATCGTCTTAATTAGCAGGGGAGTTCAGTCCGCAACTGCGAATCATACATTTGTTTTGTGAGTTTTCCCCTTTAGTCCCCTACAACAAAAAAAACTTACAAAACAAATGTCACAAATAAGTGTCACGTTACCTGTGGCACAATCCTAGATCCGGCCCTGTGGCTTTGTGATATTGATATTTATGAATGCTAAACGACAACAGTCAAACGTCAACATTCCGTTTGTGTCAATTATCTGCTGAACTGTTTTCTAAACAATAGATATTACTATAATTTTGTTTTGATTACCAGCTAAGGACGGATATGTACAGAGGTTTCCCGTTTTTAAGGGAATTCAAGTTTAACGGTCTTATTTATAAGAAACACGATTCCTTATATAGCTGAATAAAATAGTCTGTGATGGAGATTTTACAAGGAAAAGTCGTAACCACAGATTACATAAACTGACTCTTAGGAGTGCTTCGGAAGAATTATGTTTTTTTTTAAATAAGCCTGACTCTTTAAATCCGTGCTATTTGATTAGGATAATATATAGGATGCCCACCAGCTCGCTGGACCATCAATCTACACACAATTCTGCTATCAAAAAGTGTAATAAATTTAAGATTAATAAACCAGCTGCAGCGAATGCTAGAAGACCTCCAGAAATCATATAACAGTGAGAAACAAGAAAGTTCCTACTGCCTAAAAGCCCAAAATCTTGGTAGGTAATTAAAGTTTATTTTTTTGTTTCTTGTAGTAAGTGTTAAGATGTTTTCGAACGCAACCCAAGTAGTTTTTTTTAATCTGTCACCTTTAGCGCTTTTTCACTTGTCATTCTTGTTGTACCGTTAGGCGTTAGTTCCTATTAGAATAAAACCTATATTTCCCGTGAAAATACAATTTTCTTTCATTAAACAAACCACGAAAATCCTTTAGTAAGGAACCACCCATAAAGTATGTCACACGTTAAGGAGGGGGAGGGGGTCGACAAAGTGTGACATTGTGTGACAAGGCATGGGACTCCTAAGTTTTGTGATGTCACATTTCAAAAATATTATATAATTAAATATATTATTGTTTTATAAATTTTTTCAAATGTTTGATACAATGTTTGTTTGTTATAATTACTTACTTTATACTTTATTGCACAAAATACAAAAAATATCGTTTAAAAAATTGTCTTAGACTATAAGCAAGACCGGACTTATGTTGGAAAGAAGTAAAACTAATTTCGGAACTGCTGATTAAATTGATTTAATAATTTCTAGATGTAAAATTGCATAATATGTAGCGTCACACAAGGGAGGAGGGGGTCTCACAAATGTGAACAAATTGTGACAAGGACGGGGCAGGGGTAAAAAAATTACAAAATTAGTGTGAAACACTTTATAGATGAATACTAATTGGAATGTCCAAGTAAGACATGCCAGAAGTAAAAACGGCCTACAGCTAGTTGCCAAATTAACTTCATGACACCATAGGTAAGGACTCAATCAATTCTTATTACGTGGCTTCCCTGTGGTCTCTGCCATAACGAGTTTTCAAGATTGCAGGGTGTTTTCTTCCTTTTGTACTCGTTCCAAAGTAGAGTATTTTCTCTTTCCAGCAGATTTTTATTTGGCTCCATCTCTTCTTCTTTTTGTAGCAAATCGTACGTGCGAGCAAATAACTCGCAACAAAACATTGAACCAATTCACAATACCAGTCCGCGGATAATTTATGGACCATCTAGGAGCAATAACAAGTCCGATATTTACCCAAACGAATGTGATGCTAACGCGTCGCCGCTCAATAAAATAGATAGACGCAAAAAACGACCAATTATACCATTTAATCATCGTAAATCGCCTAGTGTTTCGAACGACACAAAACGGTAGTACAATTTACATCTAATTATGATCAAATGAGAGCTTTTACTTACTTTATTCTCCTCAGACAGTCCACTTACATAACGGGGGTTTTGTTGAGAAGTAATTCCAGCCGTTTTTGGCAATTATTCAGGTAAAAAATAGGATTTTTGCAACAAAATACTGCAGAAAACGCGATCACTCTTCGACAGAAAAACATAAACTGACAATGACGTTAGTGAGCTAAGTGTTGCTAGGAAATCAATTTTAATTTCACCTTCAATGTGAAAACAAATTCTCAGAGGGTCACACTTTCAAAGTTAATATTTCAAAATGGTACTTCTAATGGTAACTTGAAATAACATGAAAGAAATTAATACTATGATGAAATAATAACTTCAATTCGATCTATGATGAAAACGCTGCTAGTTATGTGTAGAGAAGAAACTTGGCATAGTTTCTTGCTATATACTTTTAGTGAACAATTTATTTTTTTGAGAAAGAAAATTACATAATAAAACAGGTTTAACTTTATGAATAGGATGTTCTGATGCCATAAAAGTAAAAAAGTGAAACCTGACTTCCTCGCAGACTGTTTCAAATTAGTATTTAATGTAATTTATTTCAAATTAGTATTTAATGTAGGGGTAGTAAGTAAGGGATAGGTGAAATTTTCTCTTGCCTACAACAGATACAAAGGTGCCCTTGCTGTGTTGTCTTAAATTATGACGCTGTATAATCCAGCCACCGTGTACATTTTAAAATATTTTCTATTTTTTTCATTGTCTACTCGTCTACAAAGCTCCAATAGAGAAATATCAGAGATAGGTTTTTGATGATCTATCAGGGAGTGTGTGTGTGTGTGTGTGTGTGTGTGTGTGTGTGTGTGTGTGTGTGTGTGTGGCAGTGAGTGCTGAATTTGCAATTTTTGGCCCTTCCAGATCTTAGAAACTGTACAAGCTGGATGAAATTTGCACGAATGTTTGTTTTTAGTAACTCCTCTGCATATTTGTAGCCTGTAAAAATATTCTAAGATACGAGGGGTTTGAAAAGGGATGATCTGTAAGAATATTGAACTTGTGTACCAAAGAAAGCTTGCAGAGTTTGAAGGTGGCATTATCTGCTGCTTACCTCAACCCAGTTTGACCATTAGTTACTTTTATGCTACATGGATTTTTTGATCAAAACTGAAATTATCATAAATTGTACTATTTCAATATTATTTTTTGTATAACGCAAATAAACGTGGCTCGATTTGTTCCTACTTCTTTGTTATTTAAAATTGAATGGAGAGGTGGGTCAAATGATGGCTTAAATAGTTTACCTACTTAATAAATTAACATACCTTACGTACCAATTTTTACTACTAGAACCCTACCTCCCTGTTACTTACGGAATAAAAGATAAGCTTTACTTCAACCACGTAAAAGAAAAATAAATACTTGTTTGGACTCCCTTCCCCTATAACCTTCCCCTTCCTATAACGACTTACGTTAGAAATTATCAGCAATGTTTTAAGTCTGTATTCTACCTAAGTCTTTTTTCTGTCTGTTTTCGTGTACCCGCTTATTAATGACTATAAAACTAAAACGGTAAAGCTTAAAAAAGTAAAACTTTAAAAATAGTAATGTTTTGTCTGATAGAAAGAAAAACTACATTTTAAAAGCTTAGGTACGAGTTTGACACTAAAATTAAGTTTAGTATTCTTAGACTTCTTAGGTTGGATTGGTAAAAAAGTAAAATCTAAAAACAAAAAGTGAATCCCCATAAAACAGATTTCCACAGTCAGCTGGCAGCCCTATTTATTTCATTTTTTTCTTGGGTGGCAACGACATTCACTACATACAGCATCCATCTCGATTAGCATATTTTTATCGTATTCAGTATTCCGAAAGCAATTACCTAGTGTACAACAAAATTAATTAAATTATCCTCCGTATCTATACAACGTGTTATTCAAATAATGTAAAACATAATTAAATTAACCTCCGTATCTATACAACGTGTTATTCAAATAATTTAAAACATACAAACATTACATTAATACCGATCGAGCACGCATGTACGTACGCCGGTTTCGGGTATATTTTATTTTGCCCTTTGCTAACACATCCCCTATTTGGTCGAAGGACGTCGGCGTGCGTGCTTGCAACGTCTAATGAATGTTGAGGAAGCGAAAGTGATCTGTCAGGATCGTGGCAAGTGGCAGTCTCTGGTCTCTGCCTACCCCTCTGGGATACAGACGTGGGTTTATGTATGTGTATGTATGTATGATAACGAGTCTAATCACGATTTCTTATTCCTTTGTTTCAAACTAGGATACCTGTGCTATCGTAACCAGGAAATGACATCACAACATGAAAATACACCCAGACCGAGGCCATTTGTGCGAATGTACGGCGGCCCAAAATGGAAATCGAACCCACCACCTGTGTCCTTGTAATCAAACGTGATGAAAATACACTCAGACTGAGGCCATTTGTACAAATCAGGACGGCTGACTCCAGCGGGAATTCAACTCACGACCTCCTTATAGTTAGTCAAACCTCTCAACCGCTAGACCGACGAGGCAGTCAATTACATTTGCGGATGGAATACACACCCAGCTCTGACTAAATGAGATAATTATGTGATGATGACTGTGAATCATTAAAATTGCAATGATTTCAGCCGCGTGCACCCGGTACTGGACAGACAATAATTGATATGCATTCCATATATAAACTTGAAGGTTAGTAAATGTGTTTGGATATGTCTTACAAACGTAACATAAGCAGATTATATACGTCCCACTGTAGGGCACAGGCCTTCTCTCAGTGAGAGAGTATGGGCTTAATCACCACGCGTACCTACCGCGGATTGGCGGTTTCCTCACGATGTTTTCCTTCACCGCTAGCGAGTGGTATTGCTACTATAACTTCACACACGTAAAAAAGGTATAAGCTTTTTTTTCACGTCTGTGGTTTTCACTTTGCTCAATAAATTGACTGCCTCGTTGGCCTGCGGTATCACGTCTGATTGCCATGCCGGAGGTCGTGGGTTCGATACCTACTGGGGGCCGTTCAAATTTGTTCACATGGTCTTAGTCTGAGTGTATTTCGATGTTTGTGATGTTTTGGCCTGGTTACTATAGCACAGGGTATCCTAGTTTGGGCGAGTTATTGTATTTTGTGGAAGTTATTTATAAATTTTATTACAGTGCACCTATTATGATAAAAACCGTGTGTCGATAATGATAAAAAAGTGTGTGTCGGACTCCCGGTAGAGGTCGCGAACTTAACTTATCAAAGAAAATATAAAAACGTTTGTTTGAAAGAAAAAAAAGAAAGAATCCTTTTTTTATTTGTTTTTTTAATTTACTTTGACTTTGTGAACGAAACGTTAGTGAATGTGTTATGGTTGTATATTTTTTGCCTTTTGCTGTGAAAGATTAATAATTATTTCATATTTTGATTTGATTTGTTGTGTAAATTTGAACACGTAATAACGTAATATTATGTCTTTAGTAATACGGGCTACTAGGTACAGGATGCGAGTAGGACTCGCATTTGAACAGTTTTTTGTATTATATATTCTTTTTGTTGCACTAGCCCGTGCTGAGGACAATTTAAAAACCTATTTAGAGGCTAAAAATTCCACCCACGCCGGGACTTGAGCTTGCACATGCCCATTAGCTCAGTTGGGAGAGCGCTGGCACGGTGAGCCAGATGTCGCGGGTTCAAGTCCCGGCATGGGTGGAATTTTTTGCCTCTAAATAGGTTTTAAGTTTTTTTATTCGAATCGCCTGCGAGCGATGTCGCGGGCCCAGCTAGTGTCCTCCATGAGTATTTATTTATCAACCAATAAACCACTACTATTAAATTCATTATTAATTTTGATGCAATATTATGTGTGAGTAGGTAGATCCCACGCTACATTGCAATGAGGTATACCCTAGGTATGGGCTATAGAGCCATGCCAGGTCTTAGACTCTTACCACCAGTTTCTCGTACACTAACACGCTGTTAATCTACTGTTAAACAGCTGTCAATTTCTTGAACAAGATTGCTCAACAATTTTTTTTTACGTCTTACTTAAAAGCTTAAAAGTAAGAAGAAGAAGCCATTTTTAATGACTAATTACATAACCGCGGCTTCCAAACCACCCAGATTTAATCCAGTATAATACAGGGCACTTTTTAAACACCATCTTAGACGGCCTAGCCAGGAGTCTCATCATCATCAGCCTTTTGACGCCCACTGCAGGCAGGACATAGGCATCTCTCATGGTTTTCCTAACCCTGACGGGTTTCGCCATAATCGGGTTGGCGATCTCAGGAAGACGCTACTGCCCGTCTCCTGGTAATGTATTTCCTTAGTCGCCTTCTACGACACCCACGGAAGGAAATGGCTACTAACTAAATACGCTATTCTTAATCCGGCGTCACACAGTCAGGAGTCAGAAGTCTGCCTTTATTTATTTATTGCTTTTATTTATTTATTTATTGTAGTCTAGTTTCACTTCGAACATAGTTAGGTGTGGTATCTACAAAGGTAGGAGCAAGACGCAGCGAGAATAGAACCTTATAGCTGGTACCTCAGAGCCATCGCAGAGAACTTGCAGTGTCATCGCCTGTTAACGGAATACCGACGAACTGTACAAACTTTAACTTTTATAGAGAGAGCATGATACTTATACAGGGTTATATTTTAGTATGCGCAATTCGTGACAGACGATTAACTTAATTCCGGATTCACTAAGTTGGTTTTTAATACTGTACCGTTTGTTTCCTGAATAAAATAAAATAAATAAATGAAAAATAAGTGAGTGAAGTAGTGAACCAAGTAAGTGAATCCGGAATCCGGCTTATGAAAGTTTTGGTGCAAAAATTCGTGACACACTTAATTTAGATTGATTTTATTTATTGGGTAACCTAGCTTGGGCCCAGGGCAAGTGATTGAGTCGTTTGGAAAAAAAAATGACAAGTTAATTACATTTTGTGTTTTACAGCAATTTTGTGTTTGCTTTAAGTAGATGAGTTAATTTCTCAGTTACGTAAATAGTTTTAAATGTTTTAAGTAAATTTATTAAATTCTATTAAATATATTATAGAATTCCCTTTAAAAAGCGCAATTCCTAAAACACTCCAGTTAGAGCAATAAAGTTATGAATTAGATTTGTGTTTCACAATAACATTAATGTCCCATGAGGATTTTTTTCCCAGGTTGATATTATTCGAAATATCGGAGTTTAATTCTACGCGACCACGGCAGTTGCCGAAACGTCGGGAATTTAAGGTAATTAAATTTTACCTAATAAATAATCGCGATTAGACCCGTTTCATAAATGTAAACTATGTATGAGCGTAGCGAGTCAATAAAATATTTATACTGATTCTATGCTAATTTGCATAAACACTTCTAGTTTGGGTTAGTATTTACAACTTATTGTTAGTTTGAACAATCTATCTAGCTAGACCAGGGGTCGGCAACCGGCGGCCCGCGGGCCGCATGCGGCCCGTAGACTATCTCGGTGCGGCCCGCAAGCCTGAGGTCCGTAAGAAAAAAATACCGAAGCAAAAGGCCATATAAATTCACTAGAATTTATACGGCCATGCTGCTGGGCCATGAGAGTATTCTTGAAAGCTCGCTCCCACGCGGGGTGATAAAAATGTACCTCTATTTCATTTCTTAAGAACTGTTTATCAAGACTGTGATGTTATGTATTGTTTCTACCGAAAATAAATATTTGCTGTACTTATTCAATTCTTGGCAATTTCTTTTGCGTTTATCCGCCGCACGTGCGGCGGCGGGCGGCTCCTTTGAGACAATAGGCGGGGCGGCAGTCTTTGATTAGACGCAGGTGTGCGGCGGCGAAAAAATTTAAAGCGACCGGTTTTAGTTAAAATCACAGCCGCGCGCAGCTCTCGCCACATTCGGTTGTGGAAATTCGCCGGAAACTCACGTCTCATCTGGTTGCTAGCTACGCGTTTCGTTTCACCTTTCTTCCCTTCGCTGATAGCTTCTCACGCACGACGTATGAGGTAAGTTGTATGCACTCGCGAGCATTTTGTTTTATTTTATTTACTGCTTGTTAATGTGAACCTTCAGATTGATGGGTAAATGTTATAAGGACGGGGATAGTAGTTACATGACATGAAGTTAGTTACGAGTGTGTCATGTTTTAATTATTATTTGAATGTGGAGTTGAATTTGTAGGTGCTAACTGGAACATATAATTTTACAACGAATTTAATTTTTTTCATTATTGTTACAGAATAATTATATAAACATGGCTTCAAGAAAAAGGAAGATAGAAGAAGAAAAAAGAGTTTTTAACGAATTATGGACAGAATTATACTTTTTTATCGAGTTGAAAGGAAAACCGTTATGCTTGATTTGTCAAAAGAGTATTTCTGTAGTAAAGGAATATAACCTGAAGCGACATTACGACACTGAGCACAAAGCTAAATTTGACTGTCTTGAAGGAGAAATACGGAAAAGGAAAATTTCCACTTTGAAATTGTCATTACAAAATCAACAAAACATATTTAAGGTTGTGGCAGACAACAGCGAATCGAATGTTCGGGCCAGTTACAGGGTAGCAGAGATTCTGGCAAAAAGTGGACGTCCGTTTACCGATAGTGAATTAGTAAAAGAGTGTGTCTTAGCTATCGCAGAAGAAATATGCCCAGAGCAGAAAAAAATGTTTGAAAGTCTTAGTCTCTCTGCAAGAACTTGCACCCGACGTACTTAGGTGCTAATTTGTGTGAACAACTCAGGGATAAGGCGCAGTCTTTCGACTGCTTCTCTTTAGCGATAGATGAAAGTACGGACGTGTCGGATACAGCACAGCTACTCATATTTGTACGGGGGATTGACGAAAACTTTACTGTTTACGAAGAGCTTGTGAAAATGTGCAGTTTGAAAGGTACAACTACGGGAGAAGATTTATTTCACCATGTGGAACAAGCTCTGGATTCATTGCAATTAAGCTGGGAAAAGTTAACAAGTGTCACTACCGATGGAGGCAAGAACATGAGCGGTCAAAACAAAGGTGTTGTTGGGAGAATCATCAGCAAAGTGAAAGATTCTGGATCTACTGTGCCATTGATTTTTCACTGTATTGTCCATCAAGAGGCATTGTGCTCCAAAGTTATATCCTGGAAAGAAATAATGGATACTGTAACATCCACTGTTAATTTTATAAGAAGAAATGGGCTCACACACCGTCAGTTCCAAAAGTTTTTGGAAGATCTGGAAGCTGAACATGGTGACGTGGTTTACTACTGTGAAGTGAGGTGGCTCAGTCGAGGTGCCGTTTTGGAACGGTTTTTTGATTTGAGGAAAGAAATTGGCAACTTCATGGAGATGAAAGGAAAGCCAGTAGAAGAGCTTACTAACAAACAGTGGATTATCGATCTTGGTTTTTTGACTGACTTGACTAACGAACTGAATCAGCTCAACAAATGCTTGCAGGGAAAAAATAAATTGATTTGCGATATGTATACAGATGTAAAGTCATTTGAAATGAAACTGAAACTGTTTATCAAGCATATTGATGAAAAAAAGCTTGACCATTTTCCTAATTGCAAGAAAGCCGTGGAAGAAGCTGGAGATAACTTTGTGTGGCAAAATATTACAATGAGAAACGTGTTAACACAACTACAAACTGAGTTTGTAAATCGATTCACCGACTTTAAAAAGAGCTCCCTTAACATGGAAATATTCCAAAACCCTTTTGCAATTGATATTAGTGAGGTACCAAGCAATTTGCAAATGAACATAGTAGATTTGCAAAGTAATAGCACACTTAAAACGGCATTTAAGGAAAGCACTGACTTGATACAGTTCTACGGAGGTTTGAGTTCTGAAAACTTCAAAGAATTGAAAAAGTTTGCTCAGCAGATAATAACTATGTTTTGTAGTACATATTTGTGTGAGCAGACTTTTTCAATTCTCAACTACCGCAAAAATAAGAATTGTTCGCGGTTAACGGATGAACATTTAGACGCGATACTGCGCGTGTCTACTACTAAAATGAAAGCAGACGTTAAAAAACTTGCAAGTCAAATGCAGCCTCAAAAATCTCACTAGTACTTACTTTTATGTTAGTATAGTAGTTCAATTAAAAAAGACATAATTGTATGAATATATATGCGTTTTATTTCAAATATTAAAAATACATGCCCGAACATATAAATATAAGTGCGGCCCGCACTGATACTCTGGCAACATATGTGGCCCGGCTATAGCATAAGGTTGCCGACCCCTGAGCTAGACAATTGACGTTGTAATTTTATGAAAATCGGTTTTCTCCTTTTTTAGTGGTATAGCCATTATAATAACCTTTACCACGTCTTCCGTGAGAAGTGAAAGTCGTATTAATGGATTAGCCATACGGCGAGCTTGGATATTGATACGCTATACAGAAGTGCTTTCAAATAATTACTGTTACTTACGAGGGAAAAAATTGGCACGTCGGATATGATGGTAGGTAGAATACTTTCTTATTTGTAACTACCTACCTGTACCTTCATCATCATCATCATTCAGCTCCAAGAAGTACCTACACTGCTGGACATAGGCCTCCTCCATCGATTCCCAAAAAGACCGATTGGAAGCGACTTGCATCCAGCGTCTGGATGAGGTCTTCTGTCCATCTTGTGGCTGGTCGTCCTACGCTGCGCTTGCCGATATGTGGTCTCCATTCGAGAACTTTTCGGCCCCATCGGCCATCAGTTCTGCGTGCTATGTGCCCCGCGCACTGCCACTTCAACTTCAATCTGTACCTATTACTTCGTAAATCCTTTATACACATACATTGTATACAAAAAATCACGCCTGTATCCCAGGACAATGCCCATAATTGCGTAGGCGAGTTTTCCTACTTGTTAATTTGTGGGTTAACCGACTTTGCGGTACATGACGTAGTGTGATGTGTAGTAAATTACTATTAGTCAGTTACTCACACATACACTGTAAAGACACTAAGTAAGCAATGTAAGTATATCTGTGACTACTAGACCAAAAATATTTGTGTGGACTATAAACCGTGAATTGTAGTTCTATAAAACAGGTCCCTGGAGTTCTTCTGCTGCTCATCATCAGACTCTTATGTCTTCGGATGTATAAAACTTTATAAAACTATAACTTTTAACTTTTGTGTTATAAAACTATAGTTTGTAAAACTTACTAAACTTAAAACTTAATAGTTGTGGAAGAGCGGCATCTCCTGGCATAGTTGTTATAGGTACACTTAAAAGTTGGTCTCAACCTTGTAAAATATGTTTGTATTTTGGTTTTAGAAACAAACATTTAATTTTTTTAATAAAATTATAATAGTTGTCTAAATACATATGACGAGCGAATGTGGTTGGATGGGCCGGTAAGGGACGTCCTACAAAATTTACCCTTGGCAATTAAAGGGAGCGGTTGGCTTCTCATTCGGGAGGTCGTGGGTTCGAATCTAATGTCCAATGACTTCCTTTTCTATGTTAAGTTCATTTATGACATTATAGTATGAATGTTGAGGAAGCGAAAGTGATCTGTCAGGATCGTAGCAAGTGGCAGTCCCTGGTCTCTGCCTACCCCTCAGGGATACAGGCGTGAGTTTATGTTATGTTATGTTTAGTAGCAATACCACTCGCTAACTGTAAAGGAAAACATCGTGACAAAACCTGAGTCTGAGCTGAGGTGTTCACATACCTTAGCGATTGAAATTGCCAACCAGCGGTGGGCACGCGTGCTAACTAAGCCCACACTCTCTTTGCAGCGGGTATATGTGTAATGGATGCATTATAATTTAAGACAAGATAATCTTTGAAATAAACGGTACTGAAATGTCTGGCCTTACTTTTTAACTATAGCTACAAGGAAGGAAAACTGCGCCCTACTTTACTTATAAAAATATTTATATAAAAAATAAAAACCGACTTCGAAATACTACAGCACTAAAAAGTTAGAAATAATTTAAATTATTAGAAGTATGTATACATGTAGGTATACCCAAAATATATGTGCTGGTCATGAAACGGCACCGACTACAAATTATACTTCTACAATACCTACATGTATACCTACATACTTCTAATCATTTAAATTATTTCTAACTTTTTAGTGCTTTAGTGTTTCGAAGTCGGTTTTTATTTTTTATTTTCAAATTTTTAGTGGGGGAGCGCGAGAAAAAGATACTTATAACCATAATTTACCCTACTTAATTCGTTGCTTTAAAATTTGACGTTCTCAATGTCCATCTCCAAAAGTCTTCACCAGAACATCACCAAACTACCTTGGGACTACTTTTATGCTATTTTCTGAAACATACGGATATTACTAAAGGATGTGCCTCATTAGGCCTTATTTACTGCTGTCCATTGAAGAGTTCCGTTCTCCATCTCTGAAAGTCTTCATCAGATCTTCACCAAATTAAAATGTGACCAATAAGACGTTCTATCTATTCGAACAAAAAAAGAATTGTCGAAATCGGTTAAGATTTGACGGAGTTATGGTGGAACATAGCCAAAAAAATATATACGCGTCGAATTGATAACCTCCTCCTATTTTGAAGTCGGTAAAAAAGAAAGTGGTTTCTTTCGGTCTCCATGCATGCAGTTTATTGTTATTATTAATCACATAAAGTATTACATTTGTTATTGACCCGCGAAAGTGTGAAGTTTTTGTCCATTTTTTCTTCAGAACGATCTAGATTTTGAAATGGACACCTACGAGTATGTTTAACTTGTAACGTTCATTGAGTCGCAGTTTCTGCGCTATATTGAATAAAAAAATAATGTTAAAACTTGGTATCAATATTTGCAAGTAAACACGTAGTTATGCTGGTCATCCGTTAAACTCAATAGTTAAAAAATGGTCTAAGAAACGTTTATTTAAACAAGTAAAAAGTTTATTTAGTACAGGTTAGAATAGGTAGGCCAGTGATAGCGAAGCAATGACACGCGTGCCAATCACAGAACAGAGAAATAATAATTCGGCAGGCATCATAACGGAGTTTATTTAAACTTGTCAAAATTTTATTGATTTAAATATGAAATAAAGAAAATATTGAAATAAGGAAAGGAAATATGTAGAAAGACGGCAAAATGGGTAAAAATGCCAGTACCAAAATTATGGAAGGTGGAATTTAATTCTGATTATTCTGGCTAATGTTTTCTGGCTAATAGAAAGCTGCCAATACCGGCTTAATTTTTTAGGACAAAGTGGGTACGTCACGGCCACGTAGGTATATATTTTCTTAGCACGTGCTGCTTCGCCATCCCTGACGTAGGCAAAGAGATTCCCTGAGATTCCCAAACAAATTCACTACTGTTGGTTAGATTCCAACAGAGAGCTTTTTTAAACAAATAATTTAAACCCTTTTTTTAAGACCTTTCCTTTTTATAGTGTTTTATTTATATTTCTGGTTTCCCCGAAGGCATTTTACATCGGCAACATTCTTCAAGGACTTTCCAATAACCCATAGATGGAACTTATGAAACACAAAAAATATATTGTAACCCCTTTTTTTTTTTAACTCTTTTTGAGTTCACTCAGCCGTAGCCGTGGTGAACCGTAAAGCCGAGCGCGCCCGATGTTAGCCGAGGATGCCCGAGCGCGGCAGAGTTCGGAGTTTGAAAGTGAGTGTTACCAGCGCGGAGAAGTTTTGGTGAGATTTCAGTAACTTTTTCGGTGAAGATGTTCTTATTTTTTATTTTTTGAGACCCCAATAGTTTTGTTTCGTTTATTGTGTAAAGTAAAAAGATAAAAGACAATCAAAGTAGTTCCGACAAACCGAAAGTTAATTGAATACCGCGATAAAGGTTCACCTAGTGCGGAGGCCAAAGGAAAGCGTACTTTGTAAGTGAAATTAATTTTGGTGTACCCTCCTCATTCGATTAAGTATAACTTGTAACCCTTTTGGTAAATAAATTAGTAAATATGTACCAACATGCATACGTCGTATTATGTCATTATGTCTAGACAGATTGTAGTGGCTTATATGGATCGATATGGATCTTTATAAGATGTACCAAATCACTGCTAGATATTAAACACTAACAAAAGGCTGAGTTCTACATTTTTTGCTACTAACAAAATATTGTATCATGTCAACTGTAGAAAAGGATACTCATTTGAAAATATCAATAAAGAATCTTTTTTAAACCTCAACCAGCGCGAGAGTTCCCAAAAAATGCTGATGAATCGCAAGATTTTGCATAATTTTTTAATTTATTCTAATATGGATATTCAGAAAGCCATTTGCTGCCCAGTTATGAGTTTCAAAGTTATTTCTGTCAGATAAAAAGAGATACATGAATATAATATGCATTGCTGTTTTAGTTTTAATACTTTTAGCCTCTCCTCTCGTAACTGGAATAGACCTATTGTCAGTATTATTCCACTCGAGTCAGCTATTATTTTAATTCGGAGAATATATCCAGCACGGGCGTAAAGGCTAGTTCGCTATTTGCCAACGGTAGGTACGAGTATTTATGCTGTACCAATTCCTCTCTCTACTACTAATACTATACTCAAAATTAACTTTAGTAAAATGAGAAATTTTAGATGATTTATGCTAAGTGAAAAATGTTGACGTACCGGGCGTTTTAGAAAAGTACAAAATAATTGAGGTATAATAAAAAATAATGGAGAATATGGGTAATTCCTACATTTTGAGACTTTTCTAATTTCGAAGAAGTTTTGTGGAGTCTGTAAAGCTTGGAAAGAAATAGTGAAAAGATGTTCCTGAGAATTTTGGTCTTTATCTCTTAATTTGTGTATTTACATAACATAACACACAACATAACAGAAACTCACGCCTGTATCCCAGAGGGGTAGGCAGAGACGGGACTGTATTTACATGAGATATAATAAATTAAGGATGTTTAGATTTTCGGTAAGACAATAAGTGAATTTTAATTTCCAGTTTCTACTCTTTTTTGCCGAGTTGTACTTGCGTGTCACTATTCCACATCACAGAAATCCCCAGCCCAGGAATTTGTCCCGCCGCACGCTGGCAACCTCACTAAACATTTTCTTTCTTTAGTTCGATTGAGGCGTCCGCGCGGTCTGTACGTGCCGTTCCGTTCCGAAACACAGCGAGACTACTTTTACGCCGCCGAGTCGGTTGACCAAACCGGTTTGAAAGTGACTAAGGTGTGTCGTGGGCGGTTGCTCTTGCTAGTGCTCGCCTTGGCGTCCCTACAACAGCCTTCCGTGAAAAATACGATCCAGTGCGACTTTTCGACTTGGAAAGTGGTAAAAGTGTGACTCATCCCCGTACTGTTGCATTTGTGAATTGGATTTTCAAGCGGACGCTATCAAGATTATTTCGAGGTGAGATAAGTGTTTTATTTATCATTTTGGTACACGTTTGGCCAGTTTACTCGAAGCTTGTCGTCTACTTCGAGCGTTATTCACAAGAAAAACGGTGTAACATTTCGAAAGCCAATTTCTAGGCTGTTAGAATGTTGCCTTGCCTTTTAAATTTTTTTTCTCTGTAGGTACCGGTCAAAAGTAGGGTATTTCTCTTAAAAAGGAGTCCGACCGATCCAATTGAAACCTTCCTATTCAGAGGACTGGTGATGGTGCAATAACCTACCCTGCTCTTTTTGTGATCGCCGCATACGCGCAAAAAAAAAGGTTTCTTTTCAGCCTGCCTGCAGCCATCCAGTCAATCTTCAAATGGCGGTTAAAAAAAAGTTACAAAAAAACATGGCCGTGCGTCGCGGTTACCTAGTCCTTTTTGGAGTAATTAGTGTTTTATCACATTTTAAACGACAATTGAAGCCTGTTATGTGCTTGATAGTGATGCAAACTACAAATAACCTCGTTCACAGTTTTGCGATTATGTATTCTAATTTTCGTCTTATTTTGCGCAACACAAAGGTGCCTGACTGTGCCTTCTACCTTGGCGGAATACTTCGACGATTCGCAGTGAATAGTGATTCAAAGAGAATAAACAAGTGTCTTTTGTCGCGATACCACACACATCGGATTGTAGATCACTGATGAAGTGATGAATGTAGCTGACTGTTGGACATAAAATAAAGCATTACTTCGCTCGATTAAAGCCTTTGGCATCATTTTATTTGCCTACTGTATTTGTAATAGTAATAAGTGTAGCTAAAGCATTTTTTTTTTTTGTTAATTTATTAAGATAATGTCCGAAGAATTCTAAGTCACAGCCCAGAAGCAGATTAAATAATCTGTGGTTACGTTTTTTCCTTTACCACATACTTTTTAAACTCTCTTTGAGGTTTGTTTTAGGGAAGCCTGTTTTTATAAGGGTGTGTCTCCTGCTAAAAAACATTACACAAAACATTCCGTTTTCTTTGCGCAAAACATTTTCGATGCTAGGGGAAGCAAAATAAAATGTAAATTTGGAGAATTTAAAACCGTTTGCTTTGTGTAATGTTTCATGACAAACACGAGCAAGAGACCCGGTTTAAGACAGAAAGTCCTTTGGTCAAGTTATTTGTCAGACATACATATCTAGTCTAGGTAGTGCCTAGTTATAGACAATGGTGACTCGGTGAGGGAGACTCGGTTATTACTCAAATACTTCTTACCTACTTAGGTACTTTAAGGCAACAGAGCCGCGCGTCATAAAACTACAATTCATGGTTTAGTAATGTATTAAGTAAACGGGTCTAACCGCGACTATTTATTAGTTAACGTTGGGAATCGAAGGTAAATAAATGTTACCTAATACCTAATCGCGGTTAGACCCGTTTAATATATAATTACTATGTATGAGCATCGCGAGTCATAAAAAAATACTAATTCATGGTTTACTATGAAAATTCGATGTAGGTACACTGCATAGTCAATTAACACACAGCTAAATAATTTACGCATTGTACACATTGTACGTCGAGTTTTCTTAGAAAACCACGAATTGTAGTTCTATTAAATTGAGCTATGGTCAATGTTCGAATTATTGTTGCAAAGTCGTCCGTTATAAATAATATCAACTTAATAATAATAATAATAATTTATTTAACAGCGGTGGTAGCCTAGTGGGTACAACATTGGACCCAGGTTCGATTCCCAGAGCGGGCATGTAGGTACCTATAACTTTGTTTTCTATGTTATGTACATTTGTAAAGTTATAGTAGTAATACCACTCACTTACTGTGAAGGATAATATCGTGAGGAAACCTGAGTGTCTGAGCTATTCATATACCTCGCCAGTTTGAAATCGCCAATCCGCGGTGGACACGCGTGGTGATTGAGCCCATACTCTCTCCCTGAGAGAAGGCCTGTGCCCTACAGTGGGACGTATAGGCTGCTTATGATTGAATAATTTATTTCAACGTAAAGAATTTACATTCTGTTTGCTGAATGTCAATGTACTATGTTACTATGTTAGCCGCTGCCTTCGGACCGTATTTGTAGTGGAGAAAAAGGCAACAGGAAAAAAATCTCCACTCTGACCATCTTTTCTTAAATCATCTTAAACTTAATACATCAGAGCCTACATGATAAATTCAAATTCAAATATTTTTATTCATTGCAAAAACAGAATGTTTACTTAATGAACGTCAAAGTTGTTAGTTTCACAATTAATGGATTATGTGGAGAAGAAGCTTACAAAGAAACTCCACATTTATTCTTTTCAAAACACGTTTTAACTTAATTAACAGAGTTTTCAACTTAAAATATTAGTCATGAATGTGTTAAACACTAGTCACAATCGTCCTTTAAATAATATTAATCTACTGTTTAATGCCAAACATCTTTGTCTTTGATAAGATTCCGTGATTGCCATCAATAACTTTAAAAGCCAAAACATTACGTAATTTTCTTACAAAGAAGGAAAAACATTAATGCTGCGGCCAAACACACGAACAGCATCCGTTCACGAGCATAATGCAGGGGTCAGCCATCACCAGTCTCAATCATTTTGGACTCCTTAGGTACCTTTGGCTGCCTCGTTGGTCTGATTACCATGCCGGAGGTCGTGGGTTCGATTCCCACTGCGGGCCGCCATACATATGTACACATGACCTCATTCTGGGTGTATTTCCATGTTTGTGATGTCCTTGCCTAGTTACCATAGCGCGGGGTATCCTAGTTTGGGACCAGGACAAGTGATTGTGTTGTGTGGAAGTGGAAGTTATACTTTTATCGTGTCTCTCCGACTAGCGAAGGTTAATAATAATAATAATCATCATCATCAGCCATTTGACGCCCACTGCAGGACATAGGCATCCTTCGTGGTTTTTATAACCATGAGGGGTTTTGCCATAATCGCCACGCTTGGCAGGCGGGTTGGCGATCGCAGCATGCGGTTGGAATCTCAGGAAGACGCTGCTACCCGTCAGTAATTGATTTCCTTAGTCGCCTTCTACGACATCCACGGAAGGGAAGGAAGGTGTGACGCTATTCTTAATCCGGCGCCACACGGAATAATAATACTAATATTTTATTCATTTATTTGCTTCTTACTAAGTAAGTTACAGAGTAAGCCTAAAAATAACAGGTGATATAAAAGGATGTTCTTTCATTTAAAAAATTAGTGGCCTACTGAGTTCGACCCGTAACGTGACTAAGTGTAACCCTGGTCTCCTCGCTAGGTTACCCTGTGTGGAGGAAACCAGTGAAACGGACTTAATAATTTTGGTTGAGAATTTAGGGTTCCGACGATTAGAAGAAAATAAAGTTCCGCGATTTAAATTTGTAAGTTATGGAACCATTAAAAATACTAAAACCTTTGTAGGTTGGAAGTCGGTTCTGCATATTGTCTGTCTCTCGCAAGGCGGAGGAGCTCGGCAGCACTTGCGATTCCCGTCCACTCTCGTCGGTTTCTCAGTTAGGATTGGCTTCTGATGGACACCTAGGAGCAATAAAACCCCTTGTTATCTTTAGACAAACGAGGCAGGCGAATATGGACGGCAATATGGGTCGGCCAGAGGCAAAGCCGCTCAAATGCTTTTTTTATTTAGCTTTATTTGACTGCGTTATAAAAAAAAATTAACGTTCATTTTGACCGTATTGTGCTATCGACAAATTAAATCAGAAATCAATAATTTATTTCAACGCAAAGAATTTACATTCTGTTTGCTGAATGTCAATTTACTATGTTAAAAAAAAAACTACTCTGACCATCTTTTCTCAAATCATCTTAAACTTATACATCAAAGCCTATATGATATGATTCCGTGATAGCCACCAATAACTTTAAAAGCCAAAATAACAGTTCTTACAAAAGTAGGAAAAACATGAATGCTGCGGCCAGACACACGAACAGCACCCGTTCACGAGCATAACGCAGGGGTCAGCAGAAATTGAACGAGTCGGTCGTCTGGGCTGCGTTTCACAAAACTACAATGGCAGTCTTACAATCACCGGTCCTGGATCCAAACCAGGATACCCTGTGCTATGGTAACCAGGCAAGGACATCGCAAACAGGGAAATACACCCAGACTTAGGAAATTTACACAAACATGTACAGCTGCCCTGGGAATCCAACCCACGACCTCCGGTATGGTAATCAGACGTGATACCGCTAAACCAAAGAGGCAGTCAAAAACTGTTTGATAATATAATAGGGGTTAAAGTATGAAATTGCCGTTTTATTGCAATAGGTTCTTTGAATTGACATAGAATCTTCATGGCTTGAGGTTTTCGAATGAAACTTTTTTCAAGTGGTTTCTATGATGTTCTTTTTTTAAAAAATGTGAAACATTTGAATATCGACTTTCAATTGTTTTTGTTATTCAATTTAGACAAGAAAGATGGATACTGCGAAAATTCGAGTGATTTTTGAATACGAGTTCCGACGCGGAACTAACGCGGCAGAAACAGCCCGCAATATCAATACTGCGTTTGGAGAGGGGTCTACTAGTGAACGCACCGTGCGATTTTGGTTTAAACGCTTTCGTGATGGAAATTTCGACTTAAAGAACGAGCCACGAGGAAGACCGCCCACACAGGTGAATAACGATGAATTAAGAGAGATAGTGGAAGCCGACCCTAGTCAAACTACCCAGGAATTAGCGGCATGGTTTAACGTTACCTTACCCACAATATTGACTCACTTGCATCAAATCAATAAAATAAAAAAATACGAAAAATGGGTGCCTCATAATCACTCGAATTTTCGCAGTATCCATCTTTCTTGTCTAAATGGAATAACAAAAACAATTGAAAGTCGATATTCAAATGTTTCACATTTTTTAAAAAAAGAACATCATAGAAACCATTTGAAAAAAGTTTCATTCGAAAACCTCAAACCATGAAGATTCTATGTCAATTCAAAGAACCTATTGCAATAAAACGGCAATTTCATACTTTAACCCCTAATACTTGGCAATATACATCAAATTGCCATAGCAAACCATAAATTGTAGTCCTATGAAGTTGGATCCAGGCTTTGCCGGGAACCGAACCAGTGCCTCTGACTTAGCCGACTAGTAAGAATCCAATAATGAAAAGGAAATAACCGTTCAAGATACCAGAGTGAAAGTAGCCGACAACTCGTAGCGGACATGTAGCCTTGTATCATCGGCTGGTCGACCCAGTTGCGTGTGAGTAGAGGCATTGCTACATTTCACTTGCTGAGCTAAAAAAAGGAATAATAAAAACTCCTTGTGTAGTGTGCCCGACAGATAAGTTGTTTGAACAAAAATTCGCGCAGTCGAAATGAGGCGAAATGAAATGGGCTCGCAAGAGAAAAATCTTTTTTTAATTAATGGTTAATGCGACAAAACTAAGACGAAGTGAGACCCGAAATACGTCCACGCGGAGTCAAAGTAATTTGTTCAAGTTGTTTGTGTGGGATTGTATCTGGACGTCCAATAAAAAAATACTTACTGTGCTACGAAAAAAATCCAAATCCTGACCAAAAAAAAAAACCCCAAATTGCATTTTATCAACAATCCTAATCCTTACCAAGACATGCCAAGACAATCCTAATCCTTACCAAGACGAATAAATTCTTTAGACCGGATTTTTCAGTAGTCAGATAAAACTTAACTGAAAAATAAAATCACTTGTCACTGTCTTGTCGTATGATTTAGACAGTTATAGCATGCAATTTATTCTCCAGTTAATCTGACTATTAAAAAATTGGCCCTAAGTCAAATTAACAAACAATAAAAAAATGCTCTTACGTGTCCAACGCAAACTTATACCTCTTGCGCGGATTTTTGTTCAAGTTATCTGCCGGGCATTATGCCTATTAGAACCCTGAATCAATAACACTTTAGTTTGGGTATTCGGGTAAAGCAGCGCTGTTCTCTCTTCAACCTATTTTGGGCAAGGGATGCTCTATAATAAGTTTTACCACAAAGCCAAATTGAAATTATACGAGTCAATTTCGATTCCCATCTTAATTCATCCAAAATTCATTGCCCGCGACCGCTAAAAACTTCCTACGGCCGGGGTTGCCAGGGCCGAGTTTCATAAAACTACAATTCGTAGTTTATTATGACAAATCAAGGTGCGTTGCGTAGCAGAGTGTACTAATTAATCTGTGGGTTAATCGACTTTAATCATAGTAAACCATGAATTGTAGTTCTATGAAACAGGCCACTGATAATTACAAAAGAAGGACTTTTCCTTCTTTTCCACGCTTAATTCTTCTTTGTCTACCGTATGTCCTCGCTTTGTTTAATCGTTAATTCTTGCTAAAATAAGTACTCAGTGGAGCAAAGAAAGAGATAGACTAATTGTGAACTCAGTTAGATATTTAATTTAATTCACTTATTTGCTAGAATGTGGAAGTACATACATAAATATAAGTATAGATCATAAAACATATTATGGGACGCTCATTCTGTCAGTCTTGACATGCAACATTTATAGACATACAGGAATTAAACTCACTTTTTCTAATTAATATAATTGTAGCGCAATATATCTTTAAAAATTATGTGTGAAGATATACATAATTATTTATTGACAAACCAAGAACTTCTTATTGCAAATTGGCAGCTCAGCTAAATATGCCCACTAAAAAAAGTAAAATAATAAAAGAAGTCTACCTTTTTTCGGGTTGCGTACCTCAAAAGGAAAAAAACAGAACCCTTATAGGATCACTTTGTTGTCCGTCCGTCCGTCCGTTCGGCCCTCCGTCTGTCTGTCAAGACCTTTACGGAACGCGAACGCGTGGAGGTATCAAGTTGAAATTAAAACCATACTCAGGTCTACAGTCCCTTGAAGCTGTGAAAAAATCAAACTTAAGCTAACGATAAAAAAAAGATACAGCCGTTTATGCCGCAAAAAAACGTATATTTCGACACTCATCATCATCATCAGCCACAAGAAGTCCGCTGCTGGACTTAGGCCTCCTCCATGGATTTCCAAAAAGACCGGTTGGAAGCGGCTTACATCCAGCGTCTTCCTACCACTTGGATGAGGTCATCTGTCCATCTTGTGGCTGGTCGTCCTACGCTGCGCTTGCGATATATGGTCTCCATTCGAGAACTTTTCGGCTCCATCGGCCATCAGTCGACACTCAAGGGAATCATATAGGGCACTTTCCGTTGACCTACTGAAATTAACCTTTGTCCTACTGAACTATGAAATTTGGCAAGTAATATCGTCGTATACTACAAATACAGGCAACAATCTGAAGACTATACGTTTGTAATTAAATCATAAGAAAAAAGACTAGACTTTGAAGTTCAGGAAAAGCTCTGAAAAAAGTGCAAGACTCGATTCCTGAACTATTTATTATATGTGAGTACCTACAAATTTATGCGGAACCCTCGGTGGGCGCGTCCGACTCGCACTTGTGCAGTTTTTTTACAGCAAAGTTTACCAGTTTTTTTTTAGACTCATCAGTACTCCTTTATCAAATTATCATCTGGCAACCCTTCCTACGCCTCTCGCGGCTGATTGGACAAAGCTCCGAATATCACTCGCAATAATGAAATGATGTGTACTTAGTGAATTGAGACTACGGGAAACTAATCAGTTAATGGTTGGGTAATAAAATCACTGATTTACTGGAGACTAGCTTTTGAGCGATTCTCTGTACTATAACCATATAAAACTCTTTTCCTGTACATTGGCTTTTTGGCATACAAAAGAAAAACTGGAAATTGATAACATTCAGATAACAGTTAAGGGGATCCAATGGGCTAACTAGCGTCATCACTTCATCAGTAAAAAAAAATCATATCTTCTTTTACAGATCGTATTGGCAAAAAGTGTCTGTACAATCTACTCAATCATGTTAACAGTGATTTTTAGGACCCACGACAAAGAACCTAGGATCACGGCCGTTTTTTGCGTTAATGCTGTCTAGTCCTAGGTTTTTTGCCTTAGGTTCACGGCCATGGGTCCTAAAAATCACTGTTAACATCTTCTTTTTGTGTTCTGTGATTAACATGATAGAGATTTTACAAACACTTTTTGCAAATTCCATCTGTAAAAAGATATGTTTGTTTTCCTCGGTTACGGATAGCGCTAGTGTTACTCCCTGGAGCCCCTTAACGTACGAGAAACCGATAGACGTGTATAAGATTTTTTATACATTTTACGTAGCAATTTTTAGCCAAAGAACGCGTTTGTAACGTGGAATAATTTACATCGAATGTAGGTTGTAATAATAACTTTGAAACTTTAAAACAATATTCTTATTTCAAACTTGACGTTTATTTGTGAGAGGTAAGTTTTGTTTATCGCTCAGCAAAATTAAGTGGGTCCTTAAATCTGTCATTTTTACTCGAAGTGGTCGTAAATAAACGGAAGTTTATGTTCTGTTTGTTTGTAAAACTGCCTGATACTGCCTAAGTGTTGCTTTTTAATACAGCTTAAGAGGGTCTAAGAGTGTGTCTCAAATGGCAAGTATTTTATGATGATGATGATGATGATGACGATTATAAGGCGCCCATTGTGCCTTTTTGTCGTTGTAACTTTTATTCTGTTACTCGTGTTTTCAATAAAGAATAATAATAATCATGCTTAATTATCACGCGTGCCCACCGTGGATTGGCAATTTCAGGCGCTGAAGTATGTAAACACCTCAGCCACTCAGGTTTTCTCACCATGTTTTCCTTCACAGTTAGCGAGTGGTGTTGCTAGTGATTCTAATTCACAAATGTATACATATATAACTTACAAAACAAAGTTATTGGTACATGCGAAAGAGTTCGAACCCACGACCTCCCGAATGTGACGCTAGCGTTCTACCGATTCGATAGTCATATTCAGAATATGTTATTTTATCTAATACACTTGCAGCTTGAATTGTGTCTGGCACTTGATGGTTTTTAGTTTTTGTCAACAAATTAAATGTCAGGAATGATTCGCAATGTCTTAAGACTCGCCTATGTCTATTTGTTGGAAGGAAGGAAAGAAAATTAAACAATCTCCTGTTAAATTAAAATATTTTCTTGAAGAAATAGGGATGGATTTCTATGTCTACCCCTCTGGGATATAAGCGTGAGTTTATGTATGTTTTTCTGCGAGAATACACGCTGATTTCTGGGTGGTTTAAAAGCCGTGGTATGTAATTAGTAATTTAAAATGGCATCTATTTAGACTATTTCTTTTAAGTATAGCCGTAAATAGAATAAAAAAATAGTTGAGAAATCATGTTTTGAGTTGAAAAATCTTGTTTAAAAAATGCTCGAAAAATTATTACCGCCTCTTCGTCTAACACAACAATGACCCGCGGACCCGCGGCGCGCGCGCACCGCTCTGGCTGGCTACTAATGGTTCTAATAGACAAAGTAAACCCTAGTGTCTGAGGTATTTACATACCTCAGCGCTTTTATGTTTATTTACATTATGTTGGGTACCCTCAGTGTTAAAGTTATTGACACTTTTCCTGGCGTACATAATATTCTCATATATTTACTGACTATACTTTCCGTGTGGCGCCGGATTAAGAATTGCGTCACTCCATTTCCTTCCGTGGATGTCGTAGAAGGCGACCAAGGAAATACATTACCAGGAGACGGGCAGCAGCGTCTTCCTGAGATTTCAACAGCATACTGCGATCGCCAACCCGCCTGCCAAGCGTGGCGATTATGGCAAAACCCTTCATGGTTAGGAAAACCATGAAGGAGGCCTGTGTCCTGCAGTGGGCGTCGAGTGGCTGATGATGATAATGATACTGACTAGAAACTGTCAGGATGTTAGTTTCGCAGATGTAACTAGAACTTAGCCATAATATTAATTCCCCCTCCCAGGTGAGAAGGGCTTACTCGACATTCTTCTAAGACAGTGATTCTTAACCTTTTAGTGATGAGAAACCAGTTCGTATCCTTCACTCGAGAGGCCATCGACCATCGGCCCACTGCCACTTTAATTTGCTAATCTCATAGGCCATTTGAGTCACTTTAGTACCTTGGCGAATTGATTCATTCCTGATGTGATCCGTCTAAGAGAAATGAAATGAAATGAAATAAAATTTATTTGTCTCCCAGAAATATGTTACAGCTATATTTAAAATATAGAACATACAATCCAATTAAGTTCTATTATCATTATTCATTTTAAAGATCTAAGAATAAGCAGTGGTCCCCACACTAGGCCGAGCCTGTCCTGTGGGGGCCGTGATTATAAATATATATATAAAAAAAAAAACAATGTAGGTGTACCTAGTAACGAAACAGCGTTTAGCGCTTTTTAATGCAGGGCTTGGTGTTATGTGCCGTTATGTGTTTATGTGGTATACTTTGTGTGTTTGTGTGAGTGTCCGCTATCGCAGAAAAATTACTTTCGGATCAGAAGCAGGGATTCGGTGGCGTTGTAGTCCAATGTCAATAAGTATTGAGTTATTATGTATTTGGCTTTTGTGGTAGTGGTCATAGCTATTTGAGAGACTGTTAAAATTTTATTGTAGATAAAAGGGAATTTAAAGAGGCTGAATCGCTGCGCAAAGGCTGATTTTACCAAGGGTACTGGGACTCTGATAGTGCGTTGTTTCAGGATCGCTTCACAGTTCTTGAGGTTAGTGAAGGATATGTGAGCTGATAAAGCTGCTTTTAAAATATACAGCTGCACAGCCCGTTCCATAGCACGGTGAGCGACTTTTGATCGGTGACTAGTCCTACCGTCTGAGAACAACTTCTCTAACGAAATAAATAGATGGTGTGCGTCCGTAAAAATAAAATATCACGAGAACCGCATCAAAAACGGCGGAAACCACAAAAAAAAAACCTCAAGGCACACGCGTTACCAACATGGCCACGCCACGCTTTGATGGACATTTTTATCTTTCGAATCAAAAATACGTTAGGAAAGACTCAAGAAGTGTGCAGACGGATTCTTTATCTTCACGCGTCGTGGCTTACGAGGGTAATTATGTAGATCGCTAGTTACAAAGAGTGGTATCATGTTTTTAATTGATTTTTAACATGAGTGGTACTGTTAGGCTTGAGTTGAATAGGCTCGATGAACAAACTTAAAAAAAAGCCGGCCAAGTGCTAGTCGGACTGCGCACAAAGGGTTCCGTACCATTATCTATACAACATTTGAATATTTTAGGCTGTTGACGTTAATAGACTATCCCAAGGTTTCTCGTACACTAAAAAGCTGTTAATCTACTGTTAACAGCTGTCAGTGGTTTTTTACTGTTAACAGTAGATTAACAGCGTGTTAGTGTACGAGAAACTGGGCGTATAATACTAATATACCGAAATAGATGTCTAGTGTAAAATATAAATAATTAGTAATTGTCCGACTTATGTCAACCTAAGCTTAGGTTAGAAAAACAAACATATCTTTTTTGCCAAAAATCAATATTAACATGATTGAGAGATTGTACAGACACTTTTTGAAAATTTGATCTGTAAAAAAAGATATGGTTATTTTTTTTCTCGATGGCGCTAGTGTTACTCCCTGGACCCCCTTAAAATGATGATCTTAAATTCCTTCTCCCTTTTCTTCGTGGAGCCCTCTCCACGAAAAAAATCCTTAAGTCTTAAAATTCTCAAGAGAAAAGTGAATAGTACGGACCATACTCCACGCATATCTAACTAGCACTCGACCGGTTTATTGTTGCAAAATAGCCCGTAACGTAACTGAATAAAATGCAACTGCTGCAATGCAAATAAAACGACATTGAAAAAACAATGCAATACCCACAATAGTTTGTTTATTTCATTTCTAACGTGAAATCACAGGACACGTTCTGAAACCAAAATAAAAACAGAAGTACCTAACGTATTTTCGCGCTACGTTTTTTGTCAGTCTCTATCCCAGTAGGAACCATAATAAACTTTACTGGAAGGTAACATGGTCTAAATTGAACAATTACACCACTGAAATAATAACTTTCTTGGCTCGAAGTAATGAATCTTAATAGACCCTAGAACAAAGTCACCTTATTCTTTCCCTTCCCTGCTCCATTCGGCTGCAGTGAGCGTGATGTAAACCCGACACATCCTATCAGAAACAGTGTTGCTAGAACTAGGTAGAATAGAACGACCGTTTTGAGACTGCAAAAGTTGTAATCGTAAATTTTTTTTGTCGTAAACTTTGTCGAGCAAAAAAAATAAGGTAGAAAAGGTTAGATGGCACAAAGTACTTGAATGAGGTTGGCAATACTTAAATATGTAATTAAGGCTGCCTTGACTTCCGGATACCGGAATCTCGCTTGCACATATAAAGACAAAAAAAAAATTAAATAAAAAATAAAACCCGACTTCAAAACACTACTGATGTTTAAAATATCAGTAATTTTTGCCGCGTTCAAAGTCGTTCACAAAATATAGTAATTTTACAGACATTACGTAAAATTATGCGGACGAAAAGGATGCCAGACGAATCTTCTGCATTACTCGCGTTGACAAATATTTCTCTCAAAATGTTGGCCGACCTGTTGCCTTTTTCAGGGCAGAATTTTTTTCAACGTGCCAGCTAAGGGCTGTGAGCGTAACCTTTTTTTGCCACCGTTTTTTCTGACGTTAGACGTGTGCTGGCTGTTGTTATTACTTTTTAAAAAAAAAAAGGTCGTGTTTTGTAGACGTATTTACTATTTAATAGCCCGGGGAGTCAAAATAGCTTTGTTAAGGCTGGGTTCTCCGATATTAGCCCTAAATAAGGTGTTTTAAAATACACTACTCTCTAAGGGTTAGTATTTAAAATCTGAAAAAAAAAAAATTAAGTTTCAATGTCCTATCTAGGATTCTAATTACTAGGGCCGTCGCTCCCTTTTTAATTTTCTTTTAAACTTTATAGCATCAAAAAAAAATCGCGATCATGAGTCTAAATTACCACTAGATACGGTTTTATCCGAGCTTTACTGAGTTTTTCATAATAAAAAATATACCAAAATGACTATCACTGAAAGTGACGTCAGTGATTCTTTTCTTAATAGGATTTTTATTTGTGTCATTTCAAAAATGCCTATTCCCCCCCCATCGATTCGCTCGCGCAGCGCAATAAGTCCCATACAAATCCGTGTGCTCAGAGAACCCAGCCCTAACGCCACAAGTGCAACCTGAATTCTACTTTGTGTCTTTCGAATTGTTGCAAGGCGAAATTGAGCTTAGATATTGGTTGCATGAACAAAATATTTTGCGCACTCAAAACGAATTGTTTCTCTGTGTAAGGTTCACGCACAGCCCAAAAATGGTTCATCTTCTATGCAAAATAGAGAGAAAGTGGAAAAGAAACGCCCATTCACTATGTATTAATTAATATGATGCCCTACAAAAACTAACACTTCCATAGCGCAACAATTAAATTCAAATTACATAAGCTATATTACGCGGACATGCCTACGATTTAATTATACAACGCTAGCACATGGAGTTTTTTTGTTGTCTACTTATATCACACAGACAATGATTTTTCCCGCGGGCTGTGGGAAATGTTGGCAACACCAGCCGTGTTGGCTGAATAGCGGATTGTCATTGTCTAAAAAAGGTAATTTATGAATTGATAACTTGTATTTTTTTCTTAGATTGGTATAACTGCTTTCCTATTTTCTAACCTAAGTCAACATTTTCTGGGACCACTTATTTGGGTGAAATTATAATTAATTAATTAATTCTTAGGGCGATGGAGGGATGATTTTGAAAAACTCTTGCCGGAGTAGTCAGAGGTGGCACATCACCGAAAATCTTAGTGTAAAAGATGGGAGGCCTCTGCCCTGCAGTGGGAGACCCATGTTATGTCTTGGCCACATTAAGGAAACGCTTAATAGCCATAAACGCGTTAATTAAGGCGGAAAATTAGCGCGTCACAAAACGCGATAATTCTGTTGGCTACACTGGTTTTCAATGTTCAATGGCAATAATTATGCGTAAAATTAAAAAAGTGACTTCTATGAATTCAATATGGACGTTGTATGAATCCATAGTGCTGAACAAACTTTTAGACATAAATCCATTAAAGTAAAAAAAAAACTTTTTGGACCGACGCACCTCACAAAACAAAAACAACCTAACTCCACACCACAGATGAAAAACAAAATCAAATCGACTCTACACGTTCTCGAATGACAGATGACAAACCCCAGTGTAGCCATATCAACGCAGCAAGAAACGCGATAATGCCTTTGATGTGTCGAAAGAGACCGCCACCCTAGCTATCGCCAAACGTTTAACGTCATTGACCACCGCGTTTATAAAATTACGGCATTAAGCCGGCCACACTAACGTTCAACGCCATTTCACGTTAATGCAGCCAAGGCCTTATGGAGGTTACATAAAAAAAAATCTTAGGGTTCCGAACTGGGAGCCATCTGGATTTTATTACGCTTTCTAACCGTCTGTAGCGTTTGTCTGCTTGTTTGGGTTGTAACTCTTATATTTAGTTGAACTTCAGATTATTGGGATCCTTAGCATTGATTACGATTTAGGACTTAATGTTATATGACATTTTTATTCGTTTATAGTTCTTCTAAAGATAAACAGAGTACGCCGCTTTTAAAAAAATCCCTCAAAATTGATGACCATCATCACAAGGTATGACAGACTGTCACACAAAAAGGTTGCCTTCCTAACCTAACCTAACGTTTTCTGTGTTAATTTTTTATTTGAATGAAATTCACCCCCGACCGTTTTTATATTCCTTCAGCCCACTAATTACTTTTTAACTTTACCAACAATTTATCTTACTTTTCGAGCTCCCAAAGCTTAACCTCAAAATAACTTCGGCAAGTATTTAGCATAAGGTACCTTGGGATAACTTTCGGAGGTATTTTAAGAAAGTTTTGCTCTTTTTTGTTGGAACTCATTTAGGTACAGATGTCTGACGCAACGAACTCAGGATAGGTAATTACTTCATAATGATTTGTGTGCGTTTCGACTGCTTGGCCACGGCGTATTTTCAAAAAAAGTTATATATGCCAAGATTTAGTAAAAAATTGTCAAAGTCGATTCCCGAAACCGTGAATTTGTCAAAGTAATAGTTTTAAAGATATAAGGGTTTGAATGTGGCTGCGCCATCGAAACGTGGAGAACTGCGTGCCCACAGATCTTTAAAACTACGCGTTGCAGAGTCTTGAAACTTAGGTAAACAACAGATTGAATTTGTAAAAGATAGTTTAAGTCCCTAGTTTTGGGACCAGTAAGCTTAGCATGCCACGCTCGAGAAATGCCCTTCTCTATGCAAAAATGTCAATTTATCTGTCGAGCCCGAGATGTCTCGACGTTAGCATGGCGACCGCGACCGAGATGGACACGACCGAGGCTTGTCTATAACCCGTAACATGGCGGCATTGCCGAGATGATTTCGGCTGAGTTAGACACTAATTTTGCCATAATAATATGCGACCGAGACATGTCTGGTACCCACGGAGGTGAAACAAGGCTTCGAGACCATAGAATTCAACAGAAAATACATATTTTGTTAATGTTTTTTGTGTTCTTGCTGCATTATACTTTCTTTTTTATGTTCTTTTCTTAATTTTTTCCATACTTCAGATTTATCAGATTTTTTGATTTTTTTAAGATTAATGATTTATTTTTTATTCTTTTGAGATTAATGATTTTACGACCTGCAAAAGTGAAGAGGCACTTTAGATTTATATTTTACGATTTTATATTATTATTTTTTTTGAAGTGGCTTCCACAGGCAAAAGACCAGTCGACCAACCATTTCGCCCCAAAGGCGACCGTTTAATAACGGCAATGGCGGATAATGAGCAAATAAGCAAATACCCGCAAGACCACTGCAGTCGGATGCTGCGTGGAGCGGTTCACTAAGGGCGGCGGCAAATTTGCGATTAGAATTAATATTTTTTTTTGCTGTTACCCACATTTCGGCTGATACTGTGTTTTCTGTTGACTGTTGTATTTCGTTTTGTGATTTTATGTTTTTGAGTATTGTGTCGTCAAATAAATATATCTTTCTTTCTTTCTTTCTAATTGTATTCAATGTGCTTGAACGTCTACCAAAAAGTTACTTTTGTACTACCGACAAAATATACCACACGAACGCTCATTACACAATCCTTCATTAGTCGTTAATGATTTGTTAGTCATTGCATGCAAGCACGCTGGTATCGGGTAGTTTAAAAAAAATATACAAATCCCAAAATTTGTCAGCAAATTAAATAAATTCCCACCATTTTGCGTTTACCATAACATTTCATAGGTATATTCTTTTTTGTTGCACTAAGCCGTGCTGAGGACAATTTTTAAAAACCTATTTAGAGGCTAAAAATTCCACCCATGCCGAGACTTGAACCCGCGACATCCGGTAACCGTGCCAGCGCTCTCCCAACTGAGCTAAAGGGCAAGTGCAGGCATCAGCGAAATTTCGAGCCTCTTTACAAACTTCTCTGTATTACGTACAGGCAACCTGCAGGATGACGTCATTCAAGTGGCAGGAAGACGCTGGATGCAGGCCGCTTCCAACCGATCTTTTTGGAAATCCATGGAGGAGGCCTATGTCCAGCAGTGGACTTCTTGTGGCTGAATGATGATGATGATGATGAACCTGCCTCTAAATGGGTTTTTAAAAATTTCATAGGTATTCAAAGTTTTGTGACGATTTCTTTATTTATTACTTGTCTATTTCGGTGACCGATACTTTCTCTACTGTGGGAACAATTTATTGGTAAGCATTTATGCAATGTGTCTAAGTCGTCATTTAACTTGACTTATGAGTAAAAAAAAATTGTTAAATGCTTCGAAATTTAAAAAAAAAGGGCTACTATAACATTAAAGTTTATTTATATGACATTCCGTGTGGCGCCGGATTAAGAATAGCATCACTCCATTTCCTTCCGTGGATGTCGTAGAAGGCGACTAAGGAAATCAATTACCAGGAGACGGGCAGCAGCGTCTTCCTGAGATACCAACCGCATCCTGCGATCGCCAACCCGCCTGCCAAGCGTGGCGATTATGGCAAAACCCCTCATGGTTATGAAAACCACGAGGGAGGCCTATGTCCTGCAGTGGGCGTCAAATGATTGATGATGATATGACAACGACGTCTGGAATTAAATCCAGTTCATGAGTTCAGAAGCTCTTAGATGAGTTCTCATGTCCAGTTCAGTGCACGAGTTTTAGGTTTGAGAATAATAATTTTAACGCTATTAATTAAGGGCCAAAACTCAGTTTCGAGTTTTTATTGTTAAAAATCTTGAAATGGGCCCCTATGCTTACTAATACTTAGCACAAGCCACCCTAAGTTAGGCGTTCAAATACCTCAGCGATTCAAATGGCGAATCCGCGCTGGGCACGCGTGTTAATTAAGCCCATAGTCTCTCTGAGAGGCCTGTGCCTTGCAGTGCAACGTATATAGGCGACATAAAAAATAGTGTAGACGGAGATTGAAACGAGACCTTTTCCGTTCGTTTTCTCGTCACTCTTGCATATCTCAAGGTCTGTAACGAGCCTAATCCATCAAAAACCCTTTCCGCGGCGCCGACTTCCTTCCTTATTATGAATAAATTAAACCTTTCGCTGGAACTTTTACGGAATATAAGCCGCGCTTTACAATTTCCAGTCGTTGACCAACTCCGGAGGGAGATTGGATAAGGTTCTTTTGGTTTAAATGAACACACAGTGTGTAAAACTCAGCGTTACAGGTCCTAACATAATCATAATATATATTTTATGTGGCCTATATACGTTCCACTGCAGGAAGAGTAGAGAGTATGGGCTTTGTTACCACGTGTGCCCACCGCGGATTGGCAATTTAACGCTCTGAGGTATGTGAACACCTCAGACACTCAGGTTTCCTCACGAGGCTTTCCTTCGCAGTTAGCTAATAAAAACTATTATTTTAAAATAAAATATATAGATATATCGTAAAATTTTATTATAACGAAGGTCAAAATCCAGTTTCAGAATTAATAGTCATGTGGAGATAAAATTGCCAAAGAAACTCCACATTTAGTTTCACTCTAAGACACACTGATTACAAATAGACATCCTCTCTCCCCCAAATACGTAGGTAATAAATGTAATCGAAAATCAAACATTTTATTCATTATCGCGCAGAAACTGACTTAATGAAAAAAAAACTGGCCTTTGCATCTAAGTAATGAGATAATTTATACAGCGTCCAGTGGCACCTTCACTCACAATAGATGGGTGAAAGGAGCACTCGGACGTTGCAGTGGCATTCGCCCGGGACATTGCTTTTTTTTAGATGGACTAAGCTTGCCCAGCACCTATACCATCCTGACAGCTTAGTCGACCTAGCCCACAAGAAAGACAAGTCAATACGTGCGGAGCCAACCAAGCCGCGGTTTCCCTCACGGCGTTTTCCTTTCCTTGACTTAATGAACATTACAAATAAACATAGGTGTCAATTTCAAGTACGATCTCGATTGTTATGCAAGAAAGATAGTGGAAAATACCTTTCTTGGTCTTATTCTTAGTCATGTTTGGTTTTTAATTAACGGAGTTTCAATTTTTATTCTAAAATCTGCAACTTCTGGTGTATTAGTTTGGTTGGTCTTAGTGCCAGACACCTTTCCTTGACATCTTAAATGTTATAGTAGCCTTTTTACATAAAGTGTGCTCTGCGAATTTTTTGAAGCGCGTCTTTGATAAGGTCAATAAATACATCTTCAGCATAGGTAGTATGACGTCGCGAGTTACGCGTTTTGTGGCGCTAACCGCCAAAATATGATAATTATTTTCCTGGAAAGTGGCGACTTTGGACATTTAAAACTCGTTATTGGCGTCCATGCTACCAATGCATTGATCTTATTGTAGAACTGTATACAATGCGACCCCCTCATGGTTACGAAAACCACGAAGGAGGCCTATGTCCTGCAGTGGGCGTCAAATGGCTGGTGATGATGATGATACAATGCGAAATAAATGGGAACTAAAGTTTATGTTTCTTTCCAGCTGGGGCTCGCTACCTACAGTTTCAAAGTAACTAATATTTCAAAGTAAACGATCGTCGCGGTTCCCTCCCGCGTTGCTCAACAGTCCTTTGAGCATTCCCTTCGGATTGCTAAGCATCTTGTACCCCACTCTCAGCCCTCGCTGAATAAACAGCGATGGAGACGCGAATAACTTATTAATTAACAAGGAAGGACACTGGGTATTTCAGAAAGAAAACGAGCTTCAGAACAAGCTGATATAATACTGTTACCTCTAGAATGGGCAGTTCTTGAAACACGCCAATTAGTGTTTGTGTCTCACAAGAAATTATGTTCTAGGAGTCTTCTGAAAGATTTATGTTTTTCGAAATGTCACAGTTTGTATAATTTAATTAAATTCGCGCTTTGAGTGCTCTGCCCTCAGAACACAAAAAGAAGTGTTCTGTGGCTCTGCCACTGTCGCAGGCTTCGTGAATCGTGAATCATCGTCTTCCATAGAGTAATATCTATTTTATACCACTCGACAGCACTTCAACCTTTTTTTAAACGACTTCAAAAAAGGAGGATGTTATCAATTCGCGCGTATATAAATAAAAAATTTGTCGAAATCTAACAAAGAAATATATATATTGCTATGTTCGATTTCGACAATTTTTTTTTAATAGGTATAACGTCACATTGGTCCGATTTTAATTTGGTGAAGATCTGATGAAGACTTTCAGAGATGGAGAATTGAGAACTTAAAATTTTAAAGCAACGATTCTCGACTACAAATTATACTTCTACAATACCTACTTAAAGTTATTCTTTTAAATTATTTCTAACTCTTTAGTGCTATAGTGTTTTGAAGTCGGTTTTTATTTTTTGTACAACGTTCTTCTTACCATTTATTTATTAAATTTAAAGGCAAAGCTTGGTCTCTGGCTACCCCTCCAGGTTACAGGCCTGAGTTAATGTATGTATGAATTGTACATTTAGGGAAACTTACAATTAAAATGGGTACTATGGTATAATATGAGCCAAAAATAAGTTAGACCAGTAACCAGCTAAGTAAGCTAATCTTCATCACATTACTGTATGGTACCCGGCTGTCTTCGACTCTATCATCATCATCATCAACCCATTATGTCCCCACCGAGGGGCACGGGTCTCTTCCCTGAGGAAGGTATAGGCCCTACTCCACCACGGGGGCCAAGTCCGGATTGGTGGAGGCTAGTGGCTCGTCTACTGTCAGAAGTTGTCAAGCCGCCCTAAGGCTTCTGACTTGGCTTGACGACTGCCATCTATCGACGGCAGCCGGCACCAACAGCTTAACGTGCCTTGCGAAGCACGGAACCGCTCGGAAAAATGCCACTAGCGTTAGGCATAGACGGCGACCCATCCATGTACTGAACGCGTCCTGTGTTGCTTAACCTTCGTGATAGTTTCAGATAACTCAGGCAGCCGGGGCTACGAGCGATTCTATATGCCTCACATGTTTTCTTCGCGATTGTTTTGTTTTTATTTTTGTTTTTTTGAGCTTCGTGTATTTTGTTTGTGTACATTTGTGTTTCTGGGACAATTTAAATAAATGTTCTTTTTCTTTCTTCTTTCGTTTATCGTAATCACATAATTGAACTAAGTTTTTTTCTTATCGTTTCAGGTAATTTAAAACTGCCCTTTATCCAGCCCTCCCAGAGTCAAAAGCAGAAGTAAAACTAAGACAAACTACGGTATACACCCTGTATAGCATTTCTAAATATTTCGCAAATTGACGCATCTTAGAAAACAAAGTCTTTGGTACATGCCGATACGACAATGTTTTTTTTAGTAACGTTTGACTTTGTACTTTTAGAATCGACTTTAGTTTCTTCACAAGCCACTAGAAATCACTCGAAAAGTTAAAATTAAATAGATTTCATTGTAACCGCGACCAAAATCAGTCTCGCTCGTACCTTCACACCCTCTTATAATTAAGTGGTAGGGTAAACAAACAATCCACGACCCTCCCTGATAAAGTGTCGCCTCGCATTTTATGACTAGCACTTAATGGGGTAGGCAGACTTAATAAAAAGTCAAGGGATTACGTTAACCAATGTCGTGGGGGTCTTAGATGGCGTTAAGAACGGAGAGCACCAAAATTGTTCTGTTTGGAGCACCTTTTTTCAAAGAGCACCTTTTTTGTGGCTATTTGACGTCTCTAGGCTTGATAGTGAGGGCACTAACATTATTCTACTTGGCGCACCTTTTTCTATAGAGCATAGGTTATTGTAACTACTTTAGTGGTTATATCTCTGGAGATCAAAAGCCTCTATAAAAGAAAAGGTGCGGCGGTGGTAGCCTAGTGGGTAGAACCTCGGACTCGGAAGTGGGAGACCCAGGTTCGATCCCCGGTGCGGGCCTGTACCCATGACTTTGTTTTCTAAGTTATGTACATTTGTGAAGTTATAGTAGCAATACCACTCGCTAACGGTGAAGGAAAACATCGTGAGGAAACCTGAGTTTCTGAGCTATTCACATACCTCAGCGCTTGAAATCGCCGATCCGCGGTGGGCACGCGTGGTGATTAAGCCCATACTCTCTCCCTGAGAGAAGGCTTGTGCCCTACAGTGGGACGTATATAGGCTGCTTATGTATAAAATAAAAGAAGAAAAAAGAGAAAATTCGAAATTATTACGTTTAGAGCACCTTTTTCTTCCACCTATTTCTTTCGTCCATCCTCCCCCGCTCTCCTGGCTAAATGGTTGATTTTAGAAACGTGAGAAAATTAAGGGTTTCGGCTAAGTGGGCTTTACAAGTTAACGAGGAATAGGCGACCAACTTATAAAAGGAAAATTTCGTGCAAAATCCATTGAAAATCACGTTGATGAAAGTTGTTAGTTCTGTAAAGCAGATAAAAATCCTCTCTTTCTACGGAACCCTACACTGCGCGTGGCCGGACACGCCCTTGGCCGGTTATATTTTTGTCTTTATCGACTCGTTATGTTATTAATTTAACACAGCACGAAACATAAAGATAACATAAACATAACATTTTTAAAACTCGTCGTATAAAAGTTAAAAAACACCGTTTTTGATTTGACATGGCTTCAAAATACAATTATTTACAACCAAGTTGGTCCAAAGCGAATTTGACTCAGTATTTTCTTTATTCATAAGCAGCCTGTCCCGCTGCTGTACATCCCACTGTAGGGCACAGGCCTTCTCTCAGAGAGAGAGAGTATGGGCTTAATCACCACGCGTGCCCACCGCGGATTGGCCATTTCAAGCGCTAATATATGTGAATAGCTCAGACACCCAGGTTTCCTCACGATGTTTTCCTTCACCGTTAGCGAGTGGTATTGCTACTATAACTTCACAAATTTACATAACTTAGAAAACAAAGTCATAGGTACATGCCCGCACTGGGAATCGAACCTGGGTCTCCCGCTTCCGAGTCCAATGTTCTACCCACTAGGCTACCATCGCTTCCGATCGCTTTTCTTTATTATCTAGCCCATAATATGCATCGCACTGCAGGGCACAGGCCTTCTCTCAGAGAGAGTATGGCCCTAATTACCACGCGTGCCCAGCGCGGACCGGATATTTCAAGCCCTGAGGTATGTGAACACCTCAGACACTCAGGTTTCCTCACAATGTTTTCCTTGACTCAAATAACTGTCAGTAAAAACTTGAGTCTAGTAATTCAGAATCCCTGCAAACAATTTCGCGTCATAAAGTTCCCCTTCCTGTTAATCAAACCTGTATACCACTACGTGGAAACGCCTGGCAAATCCCGCTTGGCCATTAGGGTGGTTTATTAGCGTAACAGCGATATTATTAGAGACTACAAACATTCATAAACTCACGCCTGTATCCCGGAGGGGTAGACAGACCTGGGTTTGCCACTTTCGAGTGCTCTTGTGCGGATTTTATTGCTGCACAAATTCCACTGTAGGGCACAGGTCTTTTCTTGGATGAGAGTAGGGGTTGAATCACAACGCGTGCCCAACGCAGATTGGCTATTTCAATCGCTGAGTTATGAGGCAAGGTTTTACTACTGGACGTTTTTATGTCAACAAAGGACTACCTTAACTACCTTAGAACTTAGGGTTTCCGCACAAAGCTTTCCTTCACAATTAGCGTAGCGTAGACTACTAATAGAAAGGTTGCTAAATGTTCTTACACATAAAAGAAAGAGCTACCACCGGTTATTTTAGCACGGCAGCGCTAATTGCCCGTGCCAGCCCCCTTTGTGCGAGGCGTAATGAAGCTACAAGAGGGTAAATTGACTTTATGCTAATGCAAAGAAAGGTCTCTGTCTGTCTGACAGCTATGGTCCGTTCCAATTAAGTGTTGCGCAAAGGTAAACGAACGGGTTCATTATTGACCAGACATTTACGCAATCAAATGCACAAGAATGTATATTTCGTTAGCTTTGGTGTGGGTGTAAACAAAAAACAGATTTTAATGCTGTCAAAATATACCATAGACGGGGGGGGGCAATTGTATATCTTTTGAATCTATTGAGATCCCTTTCCAGGGTCGAATTAAAAGGGTGCTGACAAACTTCAGACTGCATTCGACCTGTCCCTATCACTTTGAATGACAGCTCGTGTCAAATAAATGCAGTCTGAATTTCGCCAGCACCTTTCAAACGTCAAATTGAAGGGGATCGCGATAGATTCAAAAGATAGACAATGGACGAGATTTAAAGGGTCACGAATCGAGAAAGTTTCTTCTAGGATATGGATATGAGCGGTCACTAAATGAGAATATGTTTTTTGTTTATTTTTAGGTGCTGTAGTTTAACCCAACCGGTCTTTTTGAAAATCCATGGAGGAGGCCTATGTCCAGCAGTGGACTTTTTGTGGCTGAAGGATGATGATGACCTGATGATGGGGTCTGGTCGCGTCGGAGTTTGGGAAGTGGCTGGCGAGACAGGGAGCTAGGTCTGAGGGTTCGGGAAGGGAAATGCTGAGTCAGGGAATCTAGTACTCGTAGCACAAAGGCATACATACAAGGGGTATAACAGTCAGCTGTTGGGCATATACAATACATTACATAAACTCAGGCCTGCGTACCGGAGGGGTAAGCAAAGACCATGGTTTCCCACTTGCCACGATGCTGACAAACCTATGTTGGGTATATATTCCCCAAAATCCACTCTTCCTCGGTCAGTCTCATCCATCCTCAGTAAAGGCCGACTGTATCTTTATTGAAATGTAGACTTTGACGAAGTCACAGAAAACAAGTGGTGTTCAACAATTTGTCCTGAAGCAGGGACTAAGTAATAAAATATTCAAATATATTCAAACTCACAAATCGGAAACTCCGGGGACGGATGAACAAAACAGAATTTGGCAGGAGTTTTAAACAATGTCTCTTTTTTCGGTCGCTTTTATTGGATAGCAATTTTGACCGATTTGTAAAAGGAATTTCAAGTTTTTTAACTTTTTTTGTTATTTTGTTACACACACACACACACACACACGCACACGCACAGGCAAGCGCACGCGCACACATACACACACACACACACACACACACACACACACACACACACATCTTGAACATTATAAAAGCAATTCCTTAAAATCAGATAAGCAAAAACCAAATCTTAAAAGAATACAAAAAAAACACAAGAAAAGTTTATCAGTCGTAGCCAGTACCGTATCCAAACCCTTCAGTGACCATTAGGCACTCAGCTCAAATTGTCGAATTTCCGCGCTTGGCTGATCATAAGAACAAATCATAAAGGCGAACAGTGGCCTACTCAGGATTTGAGTTTTCTGATAAAGGTCGAATTATTCGAATATTGCGTTCTAATGAAGGTCTTATTATTCGAATGTTATTATGCCGAAGAACCGATGGTCGATGGGGAGCAAAGGTTCTCGAGCGGAGACCAGGGACTGGCAGACGCAGCTGCGGACGTCCACCAGCTCGCTGGACTGACGATCTGAGGCAGATTGCTGGCAGCAGCTGGATGAGGATGGGTCAGGACAGAAGGAAGTGGCGTGCCGCGGGGGAGATATATGTCCAGCAGCTGATTTGTTTGATTTGAGTATTCCGTTGATTTGAAAACAAAGGAACAAACGCACTATTGCTGAGCATGAGTCAATTTGCCAAAAACTTTAATAATATAACAAGATAGCCTAAGAATATTCCTTGTTGTACACACCAGAAAACAGCACCCTTATGTTGTAATTTTTTTATAAAAGGAAAAAGTTTTAATTGAATCGTGTGATTTTAAAACAATACATGTCCTTTCATTACAACTTGTCAGGAAATAGAAAAAACTGTTTTATTCAAATACTAATATCTACAACAGCAATATTTTAGCTTATTGTGTTAATTTCTGTATGAATAAACTACATTTTTTCTAATTTTTTTATTTATTTATTTTATTAATTTTACGAAGTCCACAGCACAAAGTTACAAAAGATAGGCAATTAATGTAGACCAAACATAGGCCAATTACGGACTAGTATTTTTTAAACTTATCTTACTTATCTAATGTAAATCAATACCTAGGTAGGTGTAAATACTTTAATAAAAAGAAAAATGGACAAGTGTTATTTTAAAAACACATATGACTTGTGTTGTTTTAAAATCACACGATTCAATTATGTAAGCTTATGTCTATATTTATGTACAAAGTGTGTTTTTGGCAATAAATGTAGTTTTTCACTGTGCGTCTTGCGGGCCGCAACCCGAACTCTGCATTTAATTTTATGCATTTAACTTTCGCTCCATATGCAGACGATTGTTATTCGAATCAGTAGAACCATCGAATCGGCGCTCTATGAGGTTCACTAGCGGGACCAATGGAAAAGAATCATGCATTTTACAGATCGGTTTCGAAAGAGTGTCTTTCTATTCTTTCAATCATATTAATAGTGATTTTTTTACACCCACGACCGAGAATCTAAGGCCAAAAATCTAGGACTAAACATTGTTTGGCATAGCTGGTGTTATGGTTTAAAAATAAAACATCTCTTGCACTTACTCTTAACGAGTCCCTTAATCGAATCGCCTAAAACCTCAAGAAAGTTAGGGCTGCGTGCCACAGTAGTAGCCAAGCCAAGGCATGTCAGCGCGGCCATTTTGGTTAGAGCATCTGCCGTCGACAGGCGGCAAAAAGACGTTCCTTTTTAGAGTTCCGTACCCGAAGGGTGCCAAACGGGACCCAGTTACTAAGACTTCACTGTCCGTCTGTGTGGCTGTCTGTCTGTCTGTCACCAGGCTGTGTCTCATGAACCGTGATAGCTAGGCAGTTAAAATTTTCACAGATGATGTACTTCTGTTGCCGCTATAAAAACAAATACTAAAAACAACATAAAATAAACATTTAAGGGGGGCTCCCATACAACAAACGTTACCTAAAGACAGCGCTCGCCATCTAGCGGCCATCTATGTAACCTTTACGGCGCCGATGTCATGCTGTTAAATGGCAATGTTAAACGCTTCTTTTTGGTGTCTATAGATGGCGCTGTTCTGAAATTGGATCTTTGTCTAATGTTACAATAATGGTACGAAACCTTTCGTGTGCGAGTCCGACTCGCACTTGGCCGGTTTTTTGAAATTCCTTCCTTCACAAAATGTTACAAGCCCCTTTATTTCAAGCTTTGTTTTCATATTATTACGAAGAAAACTACAACTTTGAAGAAAATTAATTGTCCTGTCGGAGTTTATGGTCGAAAAACTCTTTGGGCTGAACTTGAACCTAATTTTTATTTAAAAGGGAAACCCATCCAGGTTAACTAATTTATTTAAAAAAAACTTAATGTAATAAAAAACCGACTGCACGCTAATCCTAAACAAGGTAACATTTTTAACCTTAATTTCGAACTTTTAAGTATAAATTACTTTCTGGTGGCTTTTTAAAATGTCAATAATAATATTCAAAATGTCAACTGACGTCCGCCATTTTGATTTTCGTGACGTGACATAGCCTGTGAATCTCGCGGCGTGTATACATCGGTAAAATCGGTCAAGCCATTTGGCCCCTGGATGTGCTGTAAAGATCTATGCTCTCGAAAAACATAGCAGCCTTCCTTTAACTCTCACAGCCGGACAAAAAGAGGAATCACACGGTTTGACGTCATCTGTGTGGGGCGCCATAAGGCAGATTGTCTTCTTCTTGGTTGGAAGGAAGCAGTATTTTTATCTTGTCAGCGCCTTGTTTTATTTCGTCGAAGGAAACATTACATGACTTTTAATTTTGTAACTCTACGAGCTTGTGGGAGTAACGAGCTAGTTAGTTAGACCTGAGATTTCCGCACAGCCTCATTCTTGGGTCTATAGTACATGAGGTACGAAAATACTTCAGATACTAGGGTTTCCTCACGATGTTTCCTCGCCTATGTGCAAAACTTTCTGTTTTATATGCAATAAAGGATTTAATAATAATAATAATAATGTTTTCCTTCGCTGGTAGCGAGTGGTATTGCCACTACAAATTCACAAATGTACGTAACTTAGAAAATAAAGTCATTGTTACATGCGGATCCACCACCTCCCGAATCTGAGGCCGGCGTTCCACCGTTGCCCTATCCCCGCTCGGGAGTAACGAGCTTACAGGAACATAAAGATGAATTAAATAACACAGGAAACGACAGAGATGGTTTTAAGTTTCCAAGCACGTGTAATATATTGTCAAGTAAATAAAAATCACGCGCATTATCACCGGACCTATCCGCGGACGTAGTGAGTGTTGTGTGTCGGCTCGACCCGCTGCGAAAAATACGAGTGACTTGATTGTAGTGCGGGTAGGTGACCATCACTACAATAATGGAGAACTTGCACTAAAAATGTTTTAATAGAATAGGAGAGGACACGTTGATAAATAAACGTGGTATTATTGTTCCGTGACTGATACACTTTGAAAGATAACCAGGTGAAAAGTCAATATAGTCACGTGGTACTAAAACGCGCTATACAAATCGACCCTAGACTATGAGGTCACTCCCTAACATAACGCCTTATATGTCATCATCATCATCATTCAGCCACAAGAAGTCCACTGCTGAACATTGGCCTCCTCCATGGATTTCCAAAGAGACCGGTTGGAAGCGGCCTGCATCCAGCGCCTTCCTGCCACTTGGATGAGGTCATCTGTCCATCGTGTGGCTGGTCGTCCTACGCTGCGCTTGCCTTATATGTATGAAGCGTTTATCCATAGTTTAGCTATCTCGTCAAATAATGTTTTTATGCATGTACTGTACACCCTTGCATGAAAACGTTCAGAATTCAATGACAAAACGAATTCTAATATTTTTTATGTTATTCGAGTAACTTTATTTTTCGTATATTTTGTGACCCCGAAAACCACGATTTTTTAATTTTGCTAGGTTTCTATATGATTTCTATGGTATAAAAGCAAACTCACTCCAATCAAGTTACACGCAAATTCCCCATTGTCTGTTGTCACCACTTCAGTATATTAGGAACCACGGAAACGGTGGGCTACGGTAATTATTAACCCCATACTCTCTCTTTCTGAGAGAAGGCCTGTGTCCTACAGTGGGACGTACATAGGCTGCCTTATTATTTTTAAGTTTTGTCAAGTCAACAGTCTTCTTACAAGTCAATTTACAAACGGTATACAGTTGTTATCTAGCTTTATAGTAATCTGGGACAACTATTCACTGATCAGATGACTGTCAAACTAAGCCTTTAGTAATATTTCAATTGAGAGCACAAAAAAATCCAACCCAAACAGAAGAATGGTCGCTTAAAAAAACCACGAAAAAAACATCGAATTAACTACCTACTACCTCTACAGACAATGGTTCTTCACAGACGTTTAACTTTGCAACTTCATGCTGAACCCACGTAGAAACAAAAATAACCCGTAAAGTTATTAAAACAAGACTTATAGTTGCAGCAAATTTAACTTCGCCAAGACGCAAGACATCTGACCGGACAAAAACTATGTGGTGACTCCCAGTTTCTATATTTAAAAGTCTAACTAATAGATCACCGTTACCATCACCAAGGATAAGGTCTTTAACCTACTATAAAGCACCAATTGAATTCAAGACAAAGCGGCAACTCTTACTGTCCTATGAATAATGAGTAAATTGGCTTGACAGGAAGGAGTCGGTAAGGTTGCCAAGGTAACGGCACAGTCCGTTATGTTTGCAATCGTGGTTCGAAAAAAAGCATTCGCAGCCAACGATGTTGCGTCGTAAGTCCTTTGGTAATAAAAAAGTTTGCGTAAAAACTTAAGCTACGTTCACACACGCCTCGTCGTCACTAGGGCTGTATCCTGTCCGGGTTTGACCCGGAGTCTACGGGTTTAAATGGTACGAGTCCGGGCTCCGGGTTAATATTATTTTCTCTGTTCTGTGGTTAATATTATAATTCTCCGGGTCCAGAGAATATTTTCGTTCACCTACCTATATATTATGGTAGTAAATAAACTTATATGAACTTGTTCTGGAAAATTAAATTATTTATTTTAAAATACGCATGCATTAAATTTTTGACTTTCAATTTTGTTCAATGTGAATATTATAATTTTTTTCTTTGCAAAAATTTTCTTCAACATATATCAATTTTTTATCAGTTTCCCGACTTTTCGAGCCTGACTTTTTTTAAAGGTGGCAGCCCTAGTCGTAACCAACGAGGAATTTTCACAACGTTGTTCAACAGTATTTTGCATTATAAAAATCGCCGAGGACTCAAAACTATGATGAATTGATGACCAACAAAAAGTGCAGTTTAAAAAAAAAAATTACAGATCCCGTTCAAATTTTGCGCGGTAAATCAGTACAGTGCTACCAACATGCAGTATAAAAATTAATACAACCTCTTTTACGCGGGTCTTTTACTGACATATTCCCGATACTTTTTACACCGAGCAGTATAAATGGTTCCCAAAATATATAAATGTTCCCGAAAATAGATAAATCCTTCCCAAACAAAATTAATCGATACTTATATGTGGGACCATGATTTACTGAAGTCTGCAACATTGGCAAAGCGCGCGAAGCGCGAATTTAATAAAATTATATTCGCTGTTGATATCCTTAATAAAATAAAAAAAAAATCACTGATATTTCGAAAAGTAAAAGTCTGGGAAAAAACTTACAGAACAAAGGTTGTTGCCAAAGACAATCTCTAAAATCGATGACATTATTTAAATGTCAATTGTTACAAATGATGGCATTTCAAAGCTAAATAATGCTACAATTATCAATTAATTATATTCACTGATTTCCAGTATTTTTGTGAATAAGTATGTATGAATATGAATAACTTTCATTCGACCTTCCGTTCGCTTCACTCTAGAATAAAAGGTTTAATTTTTTTTACATAGAAAACAAAGATTTTGACATCTCAGTACTCGTTAAAAAAACGTAACTTCTACGTTTGCACAGATTTGGATTTTTTTTAGTTTTGTTTGTTCGGTCCAGCCTATCAAAATTACAGATTTTACCGAAAAAAAAAACATGAAATCAGAACTGCCATTAAAAAAAGTCTCAGAAACGGGTAATTTTAGAAATAGAGCTGTATTCATAAAAATAAGTTTGTTTACGAAGAGGGAAATACTACCTGGGGCGCAGTGGACGTTTAGAAACGCGTCTGAGCATTCACTGGTTAACCATTAGCAAAACAATTACATGTTCCGATTAGTTTCTTTGGTTACCATTGCGCAATGAACGTTAATTAGGTGTATTATGGTTTTCTACTGTCAAGAATATTGTGGTGTGAAATACTAGTATCGATTAGCTTGATGTGCAAATAGTAAATACTAGTATCGATTAGCTTAATGTGCAAATAGTTAATATTAGGTAAATATGTAACTAGCCTTGTGACTTTTGTGCGAACGCTATCTGATAACATGATAACTATGCTTCTTATTAGCGCTTGCCTAGTTACCATAGCACAGAGTATTTTTATTAGCACTTTCCTGGTTACCAAAGCATAGGGTATCCTTATTAGAACTTGGCTGGTTACCATAGCACAGAGTAACCTTATTAGCACTTGCCTGGTTACCATAGCACAGAGTATTTTTATTAGCTCTTTCCTGGTTACCAAAGCATAGGGTATCCTTATTAGCACTTGGCTGGTTACCATAGCACAGAGTAACCTTATTAGCACTTGCCCGATTACCACAGCACAGAGTATCCTTATTAGCGCTTGCCTGGTTACCATAGCACAGGTTATCCTTATTTGGGACGAGGACAAGTGATTGTGTCGTGTGGAAGTTATTATTATTATTTATCCAGAGGTAAGCTCTATCCAGTGAATAAGCCAAAAACATCTTGCACTGCTTGAACTGCAGTGGGACGTAATAGGCTATATAAATTGAGCAAGGCAGCTTAACTTTAGCAAGGGCCCCCTTTCAAAATGGATCCTCCTGACGCAACTTTTAATACTCTGAATAATAACTTTTAGCAAAGGCAGTGAAACTTAGATCGTTACCGTCTTTTGTCTTAGTCCGGTCAAAAACAAATACTTGTTGCTTAAAACAAAAACGAGAGTCGCACGTATTTGTTTAAAACGAAGTCACGTACTCGGCGCGAAAATGACAAAAGGTGACCCACTTCCGGGTACGAATTAGTTTCTCGAATAAGATCACGATGGATACTGTCAGTACGTAAACTCACGCTTATGTCCCGGAGGGGTAGGCAGAGGCCAGGGCCGCGTTTCATAAAACTACAGTTTATGGTTTATAATAAACTATAAACTAATACAGTCGTTAGCTTACGAACTAACAAGTAGGAAGACTCGGCTAAGCATTATACATCGAATTGTCATAGTAAAGCCATGAATTGTAGTTCTATGAAATAGGGCCCAGGGTTTGCCACTTGATACGATGAGAAACCTCTTTCGCATCATCAAAATTTATATGGACGCACGTCGGTTTCGTTTACTTTTTATCTTGCCCTTCGCTAAAACATGCCCTATTTAGTCAACATATTTCCGCCTGGGGCGTCTCTTACCCGCTCGAAATATTTCTTTTGTCAATCTTTCGTCCTTCATCCTTTTTTCGGTTCACAACGTTCTCTGATCCAAAGAAATATCTGCTGAATAAAATAGCCTATGAATTTCAGTAGCCTTGGCGTGATTCTAGACAAGTCTAGCTATATTTCAGTATATCTAGCCCAATTTGGTTGCGTCTAGATTTCCAACAATGAATTTGCAAGCCACTATTATTGACAATATTGGCGTATAATTACTACAGTCGTATTGCCGAGCGGTTTGCTCTGCACTTGGTTTTGACCATGCCATTGAGTATATCTACTTAAAAAGCGTATGAGTTTAAGCGTATGGGCTCTCCCACAGGTGTTTGTGATATTCATGTCTGGTTGCCATAATTGAGTATCCCAGTTTGGGACCAGGACAAGGGACTGTGTGGGTGTGAAGTATTTTTATTACCTGCAACAAATGGACCGTGTTAGGCAGAAACATTCCAATCAACAAAAAGTAACTTTAGAGGTAAACGCTTTTTATCTTTAACATTGTTTTTGTTTCATAAGTTTTATATTTGTAATCACTATTAAGTTTTTTATCAGTACACGATTACTTTTTCTTTCTATGTAGGTATATTATATTCATTCTATCTTAATATATGTATATATTTTACGCTTTATGGTGGCGTTGTCTGATAATGCAACCGCAAGTGTCTAACAGAATGAAGATTCTGTTTGATCCGAGACTGGCATTGTAATTACAAGCGCGAATGGAATTTAACATAGGCTATGGAAGAATCTTCCGTTTGGCGCCGGATTAAGAATCGTCCGTTTGGCGCCGGATTAAGAATAGCGTCACTTCTTTTCCTTCCGTGGATGTCGTAGAACGCGACTAAGGGAATCAGAACACCAGGAGACGGGCAGCAGCGTCTTCCTGAGATTCCAACCGTATACTGCGATCGCCAACCCGCCTGCCAAGCGTGGCGATTATGGCGAAACCCCTCATGGTCATGAAAACCACAAAGGAGGCCTATTTCCTGCAGTGGGCGTCAAAAGGCTGATGACGATGGAAGTATGGAAGTGTCAAAAACTTCTATTACTGAGCAAAGATCACTTCACTGCAAAAGAACTATGGAGCTTTGCTGACAAAAAACACGGTCGCTATTCAAACTGATCGATTTGTGTACATTTTGATTCGTTTGATCTACTCTCTTACATCATCTCATTATAACCATTTGTAATAGGTGAAGCGAATTACACGTAAAGAGGGGGTCGACAAAGTCTGACATCGTGTGACAAGGGATGGGACCCCTGAGTTTCGTCACGTCACATTTCAAAAATACCCTACACTAATATTATAAATGTGAAAGTTTGTGAAGATGTTTGGATGCTTGTGTTACTCAATCACGCAATAACGGATGAACAGATTTAGATGAAGTTTGGTATGGAGATAGTTTGAGTCCCGGGGAAGGACATAGGAAATAACTCATTCCAATGCGGACGAAGTCGCGGGCAAAAACTAGTATTTAATAATTTATTGTTTTAATTGTTTCAAATGTGATAATATTAACAAATAATTTAAATGGAAATAAAACTAATTTGGGAACTGCATTAATTTAATAATTTCTAGATGTAAAATTGCAAAATATGTACGTCACACTAGGGAGGTGGTCTCACAAATGTGACAAATGAGGCAAAATTAGTGTAACTTCCTTTATGGATGATCCCTCATTAGATAGAATATTCTTTATTGTATGTACACCAGGAATTAAGTACTTGAGTACGTGAGAATTAAACAATAATATAGTGCAGTAAGTTAACCTAATCTACGCCATTCACCGCCTGTCCCCCTCTGAAAGTGTTAATTGGCCGAAATCTATCAAGTTATAAACTTTTATGGCGTGCTTTTATAACCTTTTCAACTGCCATAAACAGTTTTAAAGTATACAACTTGAATGCTACGTCGTTATTCGCTGGAATTAGCCTTTGTTCGATTCTTTAATGGGACTTCCACACGTCACATCGGTGTAGGTTCTTTACTGAAATGTTTGCATCTCAGTAAAAAACAAGCTTTAGAAGAAAAATTTAATCTTCTTTTATATAGCCTATACATGTCCCACTGCAGGGCCAGGCCCTCTCTCAGAGAGTATGGGCTTCACCACGCCTGCCCATCACGGATTGGCAATTTCAAGCGCTGGGGTATGTGAACACTTCAGACGCTCCTCACGGTTTCCTCAAGATGTTTTCATTGTAAAATGTAACATCTAACTTGGACGTAGTAGGTGTGCCTAGCACCTGCAAGTTTCAGTACGATCTCAGCCTGCGGGCTCCGACCGGAAGGGATCTCGTCCTTCGGCCTCTTCGTAGAGGGATCCGCTCCGCGAAGTTTGGCTTTCGGCTTACAATAAACCTAAAACTACATAAACTCACGCCTATATCTCGAAGCCTAACCGAGCCTTCTATCTAACCGAGAGGAATGGCGTGAAATCGTGAGGCCCGCAACAGCACCAAACAAAATAAAGCCTCTTCATGAGGACCACGAGCGGTGGTAGCCTATTGGGTAGAACATTGGACTCGGACGCGAGAGACCCAGGTTTGATTCCCAGTGCGGGTACGTACCAATAACTGCTTTCTAAGTCATGTACATTTATGAAATTATAGTAGCAACACCACTCGCTTACTGTGAAGGAAAACATCGTGAGGGAACCTGAGTGTCTGAGCTATTCAATACCTCAGCGCTTGAAATCACCAATCCGCGGTGGGCACGTGTGGTGATTAAACCCGTACCAGGGCTTTCAGGGTTCTCGGGGTTTTGAATGCACAAAGCTGGGCATTTCTTGTCGCCAAGGCGTAAAAAAGTAAGAAAAACCGACCTCCACTGCCACCAGCCATTATACAACGGTGTCGTGACTAACAATTCACTCCACGTAACGTAATAGTCGCCGATAAACATAAACCCAGTTTTGAAGCGTGGTGTGTTTACTAACCGACTTCGAAAAAAGGAGATGGTTTTAAGTTACAAAGTTAGGAAGAAAGATAGAAAAATATTGCAACATGGTTACTCACACATTAATTACGAGTAAAACTTAAGACGGAACAAAATATGGACAAAAAAAAAAACCCGGCCAAGTGCGTGTCGGGCCACGCGCAGTGTAGGGTTCCGTAGAAAGGGGTTTTATCTGTTTTTAAACATAACTAAATTATTAACTTCATCAACATAATTTTGAATGGATTTTATACAAAGTTTTCTTTTATAAGTTAAAAGCCTTGTAAAACCTACTTAGCCGTCATAGTTTTCCTTTTAAGTTCATTATATGCGTTACTACCCTGAAATTTTTCACGTTTCTACAATCAACCGTTTAGCCAGGAGAGGGACGCCCTACTCAGAAAAATTTGCGCTTTTAGGCTAAATATTTCGCAAACGGAACTATCAATGAAAAAAATATCTTCCTACGCCCACAATATTTTTACACGACCAATCCAACGATACCACACACACTATGGTGTGGACGAGAAACAAAAATTGCAGCCCTAATTTAGGTGTATAACCTTGAAAAGGTTTCCTTTTTAAAGATTTTTGTCTACCGTTTTGTCGGCGTGATTAATATGTATATCTATGCCAAATTTCAGCGTTCCGACAGACGGACAGACATACAGACGGCCATGGCGAAACTATAAGGGTTCCGTGTCGACCACGGTGTCGAAACTTTGCCGCGGTGTGTCTCTGCTGCTGCAAATGGCAGCTGAGTCAGCATAGTGCTGAAGGTGTGAACCCTAGGCGCTGATTTTCAGTCAGTACCGATAGCCCTGAGTGTTGTAGAGCGCAGTTCGTTTATATGGTTCAGCGATAATTCCTTGCCGCGTTGTCTGATCGCATTGCTTTTTTTTGTTAAGAAAGGGGGTGCCTCAGAAGTAGTGCCATATAAATTTGGTCAAGTTCTGTGGACGGCATCCGTGAGAAAATCCTCAAACGCATCTTTACAGCATTACGGACACAACCATACCGCGACAAAGAATACCGTCAGCGCCACCTAGTGTTAAAATTAGCGAACTGTAGTTTCTGTGTATACTTTGAAGGCGGTTTTTTTTTCTTTAGCGACTTGTTCACTCACTTTCATTGCTTTGTTCTGGCGGTGAATTTATTTGTAGCAGCAACGTCACACACGCGAAGGATCATGACGCGGAAGGAAGCACGTCTACTCTCCTCTAAAAATCTCAAACTATAAAAAATCTACGAATTACTCCCGGGTGCTTAGCTGTCCGTGTATGTCTGGCCGCAGCGCAGTATTGGCGGTTCCCTACTTTTGTAAGAATAGACTAATGTTTATTATTGCATGTTCTTGATTGCACTCATGGGATCTTGTTAGTTAGGTACTTGTACCAAGTAATGTACCCATTATACTGAAGATAAAACGAATAAAATTAGATGATTTAAGACACCTGGCGAAGCGGGAAGACGGTGGCCGAGAACCGGGTGGCGGTTATTCGGTAGACCCAACTGCCCGATGGTCGGACGATGTGGTCAGGTCAAAGATGGCGTGATGGGGAAAAGGCCTACACCCAGCAGTGGGCAGAGGTTGTCTGATGATGATGATGATGATGAAGAAAAGATGGCCAGAGTGGTGTTTTTTGTCTCCACTACTCGACCCGAAAACAGCGAATTACATTGTACTTACGTAGACACTCACAAACAGAATGTAAATTCTTTTACGTTGATATAAATTTTTGATTTCTGACTTCTTCTAAAAAGCTCACTGCTTGTTCAAGTGTCTGATTCAAGCCTTTTTCGCCGCCGCCCCTAAATTCCTATCCCATAATTCCTAGCCACTGAATCTAGGGCCGGGAATTATGGGGTAATCAATATGGGGTTTTTAATCAATGGTCTGTAGATTGCAGGTGTGCAGTTTCTAATAATTTCGACGGTAATGTCTGCAGCAAAGCAACCTTTATGCGCTCCACTTATGTTAGTTACGTCGGGGCGACTATGCAATAGAACTGCAAAGGTGGAAACATGCATGCAACCCACAATTTGCGTACGTGAATCAAATCGTAGCAAATGTGTGTGCTAATGATTATAGCTGGCTTGTATATGAGATCTCCAGGCATAATTCCTAATCCCATGTTATATTTGACATTGGAAATATATTTTCGTTCGCTCCAGAGTAGACTCCGATTCCACGAAAAAGTGCGATCCGCTTATATCTCGGAGAGTTGTGAAGATATGATGTTAAAAAAGACTCAAAAGATGCGTATTCACGAGAGCTGTGTGGTACAAAACGAATTATTCGAAAAAGTCAAAAACTAAAAAAGTTAAGGGCGAAATAGTGAAAAAAAAAAAAATTTTGGCGCTCGATATTTTGGAAACGAAGAACGACATCAAAAATTTGAGAAAAACTAAAACTAAAACAAAGACGATCGGGTTAAGGGTTTGCCTAACCTTTTTGAAAAAAGTCAGAAAGTTAGAACGACATTTTTCACATGACATTTATGAGTCGATTCATTTACAATGTGCTCGATAGTCGTGTGAGGCACGAAATTTGTGATATTTTTCTTCATAACTTTTCCTGGTCCCAAACTAGGATCCTGTCCTAAACCCAGTCCTATAGTTACCAGGCATGGACGTCGCAAACATGGAAATACAACCAGACTGAGGCCATTTGTACAAATGCACGCCGGCCCCCAGTGGAAATCAAACCCTTGACGTCCGGCATGGTAATCAGACGTGATACCGCTAGACCAACGAGGCAGTCAATTATTATGAGTGTGTTTACCTTTCCCTCAGTAACCTGCAAAAACGTCATCGGTGCTTTAAATTGAACCTGAAAAGCGCCTGCGCTGCGAGATAACACGAGAAACTGAGGGAGGGTTATAGGAATTATTACTAAGTTTTTTTTAGGTTCCGTAGTCAACAAAGAACCCTTATAGTTTCGCCATGTCGCCATACATATTTATTACGCCGACAAAACGACAAAATAAAATGTCGAAAAAAATGGGACCTAATTATTACGGATGCAATTTTTTTCTCGCCTGCACCATAGTATGGGGTATCGTTGGATTGTTCGTTTAAAAATATTTTAGGTGTAAGAAGACCATTTTTCGGTTTAGGGTTCCGTTCCGAGTAGGTTCACCCAAAATTCAGGGCAGTAGCATATTCATCATCATCATCATCATTCAGCCACAAGAAGTCCACTGCTGGACATAGGCCTCCTCCATGGATTTCCAAAAAGACCGGTTGGAAGCGGCCTGCATCCAGCGTCTTCCTGCCACTTGAATGACGTCATCTGTCCATCTTGTGGCTGGTCGTCCCACGCTGCGCTTGCCGATATGTGGTCTCCATTCGAGAACTTTTCGGCCCCATCGGCCATCAGTTCTGCGTGCTATGTGCCCCGCCCACTGCCACTTCAACTTACTAATCCGCTGGGCTATGTCGACGACTTTCGTTCGTCTACGGATCTCATCATTTCTGATTCGATCTCGTAGAGAAATTCCGAGCATAGCCCTTTCCATAGCTCGTTGCGTGACCTTGAGCCTTCTTATGAGGAATAGTAGCATATTAATGAATTTAAAAGGAAAACTATCACGGCTAAGTAGGCTTTACAAGTTAACGACTTATAGGCGACCAACTTTTATAAAGAAAACATCGCACAAAATCCATTGAAAATAACGTTGATGAAGTTGTTAGTTCTGCAAAGCATATAAAACCTCCTCTAGACACGCACTTGGCCGGTTTTTGCATTGGCTGAATTCTGTCCTATCTACTATTTTTTTGAGAGTGTCATTAAAATCTAGGGCTTATTCCCGAAGGAGCAAGGTCGAAGGGTCTGAATAGCACGAAGAACTAAGCACGCAATCCGATCTGCCCTTACCAAGTGAAAGGCGCATACGCACGCCTTATAGACCGGGAGCAGGCGGGTTAAAAGTTAGCTCTGTGGGCTAAATCAAGGTTACATTACATCGCATCAACTCACCCCTGTATCCCAGAGGGGTATACTTGACTTTATGTGTAGTTTATTGTACACGAAGAAAAAAATATTTACACAAGACATAAGCGTAACATACCTAGACGAGTACATAGGCGAGGTTATTTCTATAGAAATTTCTTCCAGCGAACCAGATCCGTCGTGAAACGATACTTTTAGGGCTCACCGGATTTTTTATCCCGGAGGGGTAGGCAGAGTGGCAGAGACCAGGGTTTGCCACGTGCCACGATCTTGTCAAACGGTTAGTCGTTGCATGAACGCACGCCATTTTCTACCTATTCAAGATTCATAAGCAGCCTATATACGTCCCACTGTTAGGATACAGGCCTTCTCTCTGGGAGAGAGTGTGGATTTAATCACCACGCGTGTCCACCGCGGATTGGCGATTTCAAGCGTTGAGGTATGTAAATAGCACAGACACTCAGGTTTCCTCACGATGTTTTCCTTCACCGTTAGCGAGTGGTATTGCTACTATAACTTCACAAAATTCTATACACAATACCAATTAAACGTTAAATTTGCGATTTAGTTCATTGTATACCCTTCAAAAACGAGTCGCAATCGTTTTCAATGACAGCTCGTTTCAAATAAATGCAGTCTGATGATCGCCAGCCCCCTTCAAACGTCAAATTGAATGGGATCGCGATAGATTCAAAAGATAGACAATTGCCCCCCAGATTACTACAAAATCTCAAATATCGTGAAGAAACCTGACCTAGTTGATTACATACTCTCTCTCTGAGAGAAGACCTGAGCTCTGCAGTGAGACGTACATCTTAAATCTTGGCAAAAAAAGAAGAAGATAGATCTAGCAGCTACTAGAGGCTCAAAGCAGGATTTTTAGATTTTTAAGATTTATTTTATTTTTATTTTATTTTATTTTATACAAGTTACTTAATAGATTTAAATTTAATTATTATAATTAACTTGTATTGGACTGGTTCAGAAAATAAATAATTTATTATTATTTTTAAGCTGCGACTCCCGGCGTACCGTGACATTAACGCTTAAACCGGGCCACAGCGGCCATCTTGCATTACCTACATTACCACCGACCAACGCTGACCTCTAATCCTGTTACCATAACTTGACTGCAGAGGTCTTCGTAACTGGAGAGTTGAGACCACCATTGAATGATGATCACTGGGTTCTACACAGGCCCTAGATTTTGCTAAGGCTGCCTTTGATTTTGGCATCCGTCCTTCTCGTACATAACATACATAAGCAGCCTTAGGGCACAGGCCTTCTCTCAGGGAGAGAGTATGGGCTTAATCACGGATTGGCGGATTGTCGATTTCAGGCGCTGAAGTATGTGAATAGCTCAGACACTCCGGTTTCCTCACGATGTTTTCCTTCACCGTTAGCGAGTGGTATTGCTGCTGTAACTTCACAAATGTACATAACTTAGAAAACAGTGTCATTGGCCGGGTTTCGAATCCACTGTGTGCATTGAATTTGTGTGTAAAAAAATTCATCTAATTTATTATGAAATATAATGTAACAGTACAATAGTATTACTTTGACGAAAGAGATTCTATGTCTTCTGAGTTACCGGCCGTACAACGGGCCGTTTTTCCAATCCCTTGATCACAAAAACTAAATCTCTTTGTAATTAGGTTAAAAAGGTAACAAAACCTCCACTCCAGGGTGAAGCATTAGATACTCACAGTCTTGTTTATAAAAAGTCGATGCCACGAAAACACTCATAAGACGGAGTTAATGCCAGCTTATTACGGGAACTCCTGTCATAAACCGGCTTTAACTCCGTCTAAAGAGTTTTTAGCGGGATCGGCTTTTTATAAGGCCGTTATTATTTATTGTACCCCCGGAATTATACAAGACTTAAATTAAACAATAATATAGTACACTACAAACGCCGGTCTAGTATCATTGATATGATTTAATTGGTATTAGTATCATTTTCGCGAAAAGGGTGGTGAGTAAGTAAATAAATAAATGTATTTAAAAAAAACCTGACAAGTGTGAGCCGGACTCGCCCACCGAGGGTTCCGTACAAATTTGTAGCTTTCATATTTTAAATAGTTCAGAAATCGAGTCTCGCAGTTTTTTCTCAGCTTTTCCCTAACTTCAGATATCTTTTTTTTATGATTTAGTAACATAATATGTATAGTTTCAGGTTTTTCTTTATACTTGTAGTATAAGACGATATTACTTGCCAGATTTCATAGTTCCAGGTCAACGGTAAGTACCCTATAAATTTTAATTCCCTTGAGTGTCAAAATATAATTTTTTTGCGGCAGAAACGGCCGTATCTTTTTTTTTATTTTAACTCAGAAGTTTGATGTTTTCACAGCTTCAAGGGACTGCAGATCTCAGTATATGGTTATAATTTCAACTCGATACCTCCACGCGTTCCCGAGATAAAGGGTCTTTACAGACCGACGGACGGACGGACGGACGGACAACAAAGTGATCCTATAACGGTTCAGTTTTTTCCTTTCGAAGTACGGAATCCTAAAAAGACAATATCTTATAAATGGACAGTGAGGGTAAAATTTTTTTTTACGTTAATTTTTTTTAACCCATTTAAGCCTGTACCATGGGTTTTTTTTTGAGATATCTCGTAGCACAAACTGCATTACTTTCATTTTGACTAAAAGGATATCTCGTAAGGTGTACAAAAACCTTTAACCAGCTCTCCAGCGGACCGTCTTTCCAATCCCTTGGTCACAAAAACTGAATCTCTTTGTAATTCGGTTAAGAAAGTAACAAAACCTCGGCTCCGTTCACAAGGATGTTTAAGTGACCAATCTCATTCAGGTCGTTGCCACCATGGCCTACAAAATAAAGCAGAGAATATCCCTAGCCGATTCCAGAGAAGACAGGGTGGTGTTTTTGAGTCGTGTAAGTGTGTGTGATTAGACCAAAGTGTCGGAGAATTGAATAGAGAACTTGAACTTAAAAAAATGTTTTAATATAATCGAAGAGCCCATGTAAAAAGATAAATAAACGTTGTAATTTTTATCTACATTTAATACTTTTCATGATATAACCCGTCGAAAATTCATTCTAGTCATGTGGTACAAAAACGCGCCATAAAAAACTGGCTCAGCCTATGAAGTCACACCTTGCACATAACGCCTTAGAATGTATGTAGCGTTTATCAATATTTGAGTTATCTCGTAAAATAATGTTTTATGCACCTAATCTTTATTAAAGAACGTTTACAATTTAATGAAAAATGTAAATCTAAAAGGTTTTTTATTGCTAGAGTTTATTTATTATTATTATTACAGATTTAGTTAATAATGTTTAGTGCTTACTAAGGTTTTGGTTAAAAAAAGCTTAAACAAAGCCAAATATAATAAATGCAAAACAAACCTACGACCTATATTGTAAAAATCGTTTTACAATTTACTCAAAGGTTTTATAAACGCGTTGATCTTTGAACACTGAACGCGTAGTGTCGTTGATTAAGGATCAACGACATAACACATTGAATTTTCCGTAGTAGGTTTTAATATTTTATTTACTATTTTGGACTGGTTGTCGTTTTGTTTTTGGTAGTTGCACTGCGTAGGTAGATTCAATCCAATATGGCGGCCAAGCGTTTATAGTTTTTTAGGGTTCCGTACCCAAAGGCTAAGACTCCGCTGTCCGTCCGTCCGTTTGTCACCAGGCTGTATCTCGTGAACCGTGATAGTTAGACAGTTGAAATTTTCACAGATGATGTATTTTTGTTGCCGCTATGACAACAAATACTAACGAAACAAACACATTACCCTCCTTTTGGGCTCCGCCGCAGTCGGGTAAAAACAGAATAAAATAAATATTTCCCATACAACAAACGTGATTTTTATGCCGTTTTTTTGCTCGATGTTAATCACGGCAACAGGTAGACGCTTAAAATATTCAAATGTTGTATAGATAATGGTACGGAACCCTTCGTGTGCGGGTCCGACTCGCACCTGGCCAGTTTTTTTTTATTATTTATAATAGAGCGGGCAAGGATTGTCTGTTGGATGGACCGTGATTTAAGAAAATTTCGTTTTCTTTAGTTTTGTTAATAAGATACAACTTAAAATACTTACAGCTGTGTTACCTAAACAAGGTTACTTTAATTTACTAATAATCCTGTATCTTAGGCGTATTTCCAATTTTAGGGTTCCGTACGTCAAAAGGGAAAAACGGAACCCTTATAGGGTCACTATGTTGACCGTCCGTCTGTCCGTCAAGACCTTTTATCTCGGGAACGCGTGGAGGATCGAGTTGAAATTAAAACCATATACTTAGGTCTAGTCCCTTGAAGATGTGAAAAAATCGAACTCTTTCTGTTGTTTGTTTTTGCGATGTGTCTTGTTGGTATAATAAATGTCTTTCTTCTTCTTCTTTTTCAAACTTCTAAAATAACGTAAAAAAAGGATACGGCCGTTTATGCCGCAAAAAACGAATATTTCGACACTCAAGGGAAATAAGGGAATCAAAATATTTAGGAATCGGGTACTTGATCTAGAACTATAAAATTGGGCAAGTAATATCTTCTTATACTACAAGTACAGGAAAAAATCTGAAAACTATTTATAATATTAAGTACCCATAAATTTGTACGGAACCTGCCCACCTGGGGGGGCGAGTCCGTCTCGCACTTGTCGGTTTTTTTAATAGAGGCAAAATGTTTATGCTGAGTCTTCACATCGCCAATCCCACAGAGTCTCAAGACGAAAGTCTTCAATCAGTGCGTCCTACCCGTCATGACATATGGTGCCGAAACGTGGACGCTCACGGTGGGGCTGGTCCACAAATTTAAAGTCGCTCAGCGTGCTATGGAAAGGGTTATGCTCGAGGTTTCTCTGAAAGATCGAATTCGAGACGAGGTGATCCGACAGAGAACCAAAGTCACCGACATAGCCCACCGAATTGGCATGCTGAAGTGGCAGTGGGCCGGCCATATCATCCGAAGAACTGATAACCAATGGGGTAGACGAGTTCTCGAGTGTAGACCGCGGATCGGTAAACGTAGTGTAGGACGTCCTCGGACTCGGTGGAGCGATGATCTTCGCAGGGCGGCTGGCGAGAGCTGGATGAGAGTAGCCGAGGACCGTGCTCAGTGGCGTGCTATAGTAGAGGCCTATGTCCAGCAGTGGACAAGCATAGGCTGATGATGATGATGATGATGATGATGATGATGTTTATGCTGTTCGCAAGAGTAAATAATAATTATACAAAGAGATTTGCTTCGATTTGAATTGCTTTGGTTTGATTTGTCACTTTTGGATTTTTTTTACTCGACATTTTTTTTTTAGTTTGTTCAACTTTTAAATTCAAATTGAAAGCGTTTTAACATTTATCAAAACTATAATCCCTATTTAATTGTATCAACTGTATCAAAGCGGTGGTAGTCCAGTGGGTTGAACAATGGACTCGGAAGCGAGAGACCCAGGTGAAAGTATCGTACATCTGCAAATTTGTACTAGCAACACCACCGGCGATCCGTGAAGGAAAACATCGTGAGGAAACCCGCGGCCTGGTTGGCTTCGCACGTATTGACTTCTCTTACCTGTGGGCTAGCGCGACTAAGCTGTCAGGATAGTATAGGTGCTGGGTAAGCCTACTCCATCTAAAAAAAAATGTCTCAGGCACTCCAGCATCCGAGTGGCCCTAGATGCGTGAAGGTGCCACTGGTCGCTGCATAAATCATCTCATAACGTAGATGCAAACGACAAAGTATTGAACTGTGAATACCCAGTATCCTGCGTTCATATGCTGTTTACGTTTAAATGCATGGCGATTCTATATTATGTCTCTCTTTCTGAGAGAAGGCTTACGCTACGATACGTGAACGAATTATGCTACGATACGTGAACGAATCCGTTATTTACAGTGAACTATAAGTGGAACACGTAATATGTATTCAAGTGTCGCACACAACGCACCCTGAATACACAATTACTCAATTTTATTATTTGTATGCTAATTTCTGTATAATTTCACAGCCATTCGTACATTCCCGGGACGCGTGGCCTAATATGAACGAATCGATGTCTCTGGCTTACCCCTTTGGGATGCGAAACCCGTGGTGTGCCAATGTTTAATTATGTAGGGCACAGACTTCTAAGAGAAACAGTGCAGGTTTAATCGCCACGCGTACCCACCGCGGATTGGTGATTTCAAGCGCTAAAAGGGCCACAGATTTCCGGGTTTTTGCATTAAAATTTTTTATTTGTAAAAGAGTCGACTTCAAGAAAAACTCACTAAATGATTTGCTTTTTTCGTGGATCAACAGATCCTGACCAAATTTATAAAGGACCGCCCTTGATGTTTCAAATAACTAACAAAAAATTAATTAATGAAATAAGATAACTTAAAAATTAAATGTACCTTATGTAATGCTTATTTGTAAAATGTACCTTCTCATGGCAATAAATACTTTTATCTTATATTTATCTTTAACTTGTTAAGGACTTATCAAAAGTACAAATACTAAAGAGGTAAAACTAAACATTGGTCTTTATTAACAAAATAATTTTTTTTTCAACAAATAACAATCTTTAAGGTAAACCTAAACTATATTATTTTTGTTGCACTAACCCGTGCATTAAGTGCGGTGGTAGCCTAGTAGGTAGAACATTGGACTCGGAAGCGGGAGACCCAGGTTCGATTCCCAGTGCGGGCATGTACCTGTGACTTTGTTTTCTAAGTTATGGAGGAGGTTGCCTGGAAGAAATTGCTATAAGCAATAAGGCCGCCAATTGTACTGCATTTTTGTAAACATTTCATGTTTGTGTTGTTCCTGGTACAATAAAGAATTTTCTTATCTTATATTTGTGAAGTTATAGTAGCAATACCACTCGCTAACGGTGAAGGAAAACATCGCGAGGAAACCTGAGTGTCTGAGCTATTTAGATACCTCAGCGCTTGAAATCGTCAATCCGCGGTGGGCACGCGTGGTGATTAAGCCCATACTCTCTCTCTCTCTGAGAGAAGGCCTGTGCCCTACAGTGGGACGTATATAGGCTGCTTATGTATACCCCTTCCAATTGGGTGGAATTTTTAGCCCCTAAGTATATTTTTCAAAGTCAAAAATTTTTATTCACTATAAAAACAAAATGTTTACTTAATGAACGTCAAAGCTGTTAGTTTCACAATTAATAGATTATGCGGAGAAGAAGCTAACAAAGAAACTCCACATTTATTCTTTTCAAAACAGGTTTGCTTAATTAACAGAGTTTTCAACTTAAAGTTACACTACACTAGATACAATCGTTCCTGTTAACATTATTTAAATACCAGACATCCTTGTCTTCCAAATAATCCTTAATGTTATAATAGGCTTTTTTGCACAGAGTATGCTTAATACATTTTTTAAACCGCGTCGGTGGTAACTCTAATATATCTTGACGAATCTTATTGTAGAACCGTACACAGTGGCCCAAAAAGGATGTGTTAACTTTTGCAAGTCTAAAACGTGGAAACGACAATTTATGTTTCTAAACAATTTATGTTAGTTTAGGTAAAACCTAAACTAACCGATTAAAAGCTAACCAAAAACTAATCTATAAACTAATTGTATACTGATAAAAAAATTAAGGACTCAACATACACAAGGTAAAAATAACTCCATGGGTCTTGTATCTTGATTATTTTTACACACTGAAATAAACCAAACACAGCTCAAGCATCCCTTTTACGTTGTTAAGTTTGACAACATAATACTCTGACAGACAAACAGACAGCCGGAGTTAAGAGTTTATACTCCGGATTAGTCCACTCAAATCAAACGTGAAGGAAACCATCTTATTACACACACCTAGTTTTATACTGCCTCGTTGATCTAGCGGTTAATATGCTTAACTGAGGTCGTGGGTTCGATTCCCGGTGGAGGCCGCCGTACTTGATTTGTACATGGCCACAGTCTTTATTTTCGTGTTTGTGACGTCCTTGTCCTCTCTGTCTGAGAGAAGGTCTGTGCCCTACAATGCGAGATATATAGGCTGCTTATGAAAGGTCCTTGTCTGGTTACCATAGCACAGGGTGTCCTAGCTTGGGACCAGGATTGCGTGTATGGAAGCGGATGTACCTACCGGACAAAGGTCCGGGGTGTCGCAGCCACGTGCTGAAGGTTTCCTCGCGATGGTTTCCTTAACGATAGATGTCACGCTGCCGTGGAACAAAATGAACGTGGGAACACGACTTGACTCCTCCATCCAGCCTTGGACCACATCTCATACGCTATAATCAACGTTGTTCGAAGATTGAAATTAATATAATTACGGTCATGCACGGACGTCAACCACTTATTGGGTGTGCATTCTACTCGGTTGTTTACCGATGTCCTTGCAACTGAGTTTCAAAAATATTTTTTAATCGATAGAAACTGAAACAGAAAAAATCCGACTGCTGATCACTTCACTAACTAATCAAAAAGGCATCATCATCATCATTAGCCTCCTTCATGGTTTTCATAGCCATGAGGGGTTTAGCCATAATCGCCACCGTTGGCAGGCGCTTTGGAATCTCAGGACGACGCTGCTGCCCGTCTCCTGGTAATTGATTTCCTTAGTCGCCTCCTACGACATCCACGGAAGGAAATTGAGTGACGTTATTCTTAATCCGGCGCCACACGGAAAAAAGGCATACCCAACTTCTTTTATAATCCGTATGTGCATAGAGTGAATATCAAAAATCTCTAAAAAGATACATTGTATACATACATAAACTCATACTAGCCTAACCTAACCCAGAGGGGTATGCAGAGTCCCGGGACTGCCACTTGCCACGATCCTGACGCTTCACTTTCGCTTCCTCAGCATTCATAAAAATAGTGATAGTTACTTTTAGAACCCAGGACTTGGCATATACCTTTAATTAAAGCATTTTTGCCAAAAACAGCTGATCCTAGCGAAAATCGATTCGGTTAGAAAACGAAGCGGAACTCCTAGAATTTCTAAAGATACCCTCTATCTGAGAGTGTGCCCTGCAGCGGGAAGTACTAGGTTCTTTACTATTCTTCGTAGACGTTTTAGTTTTGCGTCTGCGCATTTGAATTTGCGCAATCACTTCGTTTTATTCGTCCACTGCTGGACATAGGCCTCCTCCAAAAACGCCACTTCTTTCTGCCCTTGATCATCATTATCCAGCTGCTGCCAGTAACCTTCCTCAGATCGCCGGGCCCGCGAGCTGGTGGGCGTCCTAGCTCGTGGTCTCCACTCGAGAACATTTGTACCCCAACGGTTATTGGTTCTTCGGCATATGCACTGTGCCAGTCTTATAAGCTTTGTCAATAACATTAGTTCTTTGGCGAAATGTCTTATTTGTGATGTGGTCCATCAAAGAGACTCCGGGCACAACAAGCCTTTCAAACACCTAAAAATATCGTACACACCTTCACGAGTACACGATAATGTTGGTGTCTAATCGATGTGATATTAACACGATAGCCGACCGTGTGATAAAATTACAATAGGTACTGCGAAACCTACGTGTTTGTTTAAAACATAAACACTAATAACATTGCGATCTGTACCAATCACCACGTACAAACTGTGAAAGAGAACGACGGGTGTAGGTCGCGAATGAATGCTTCCAACGAAGGACTTCACTTCGTAAAACGGCATATACATTCATTCATTCATTCAATATATATCTGACTGTATCATATTAGCTAACTCCTTCACTCTACTAAGTATTTTTCTTAATTTGTTATCCTCTCTTATAAAATAAAATAAATAGTTCGCATAAAAGTAAGTCTTTAAGAATGTGATGTCCTTTATACAGTTTCTGTCCCTTACAAATAAAATAAAATAAAAATGATAGTTCATACGGTAAGGTCTCCCTAAATCCATCCTAAGGCGAAGGCGATATAATAAGATATGAAGTGATTGAATGATTGTGTTCTTTTACGAAGTTAAGTCCTTCATTTAAAGTTCTTTATTATTTGAATTATTTGAAGTCTGTGAAGCTCTCCATCGAAACTAGTCAGCCATCCCGACGTTAATAAAAGTAAGTGAAACCGTTAAACCAATATATAAAAAGTTCTTCATTCAATCGCGAACTACACACGTCTTTACTCCGTGCCACGAGTTGAACTCGCATCTCATTGGTCAAAATACTCGCATCTCATTGGTCAATGCGGGCGGCTAGAGATCAGCGAAACAATAATCGAAGACGGTCCGCTTCATAGGGTAGGGTAGGTATACTTAATGCAGTGGCTATTGAAGGTCACGCAGATTAACCAATGGGCGCACATAGACGACTTTCTTTGGGAGCTCGTTTCGTGGAATGTAGTAAGGTACTCGAGTGGAGACCACGGACAGGCAAAGGGAAATACACCCAGATTGAAGCCATTTGTGCAAATCGAGTACGGCGGCCATCGACGGAAATCGCACCCATCGACCTCTGTCTTGGCCTAGACCACCGAGGCAGACAAAAACGGCTGGATAAGGATTGCCGGGGACAGAAATCAGTAGAGTTCCGTGTGACGGTCGTTTGATCAGTAGTGGACGAATGTGGTTTGATGGACGTTTTTGTTCCAACATACAGCCACTGCGTACAATATAAAGAAGGCTACCTCAACACAGGCTTGACCTAGCGTGGTGACCACAGGAAACTATTTCTGCTTGTACCTATCATTGTCAATAAAAACCTTTTCACTTTTCCTAAAAATACCAAACATTCAGTGGAGGGCTGCGTTCGTGAATCAAGTCCAAATCGTATGCAAGTTTGGGACAAAGAAATGTGGTTATTTTTGAACGCGGCGGATGCGATGCGATGCTCTCCACAAGTTCAGTGCAGGATCGGGGAGGGACAGCAAAAACAAAATTATGTTATTCTATTTGGAATTATGTTATTCTATTTAGAAGACTCTTGACGGTGCACCATTTGTCGTATAATTACCAACTCGCAAAATGTCCAACTCTCAGAATATCTAGGTCCTACTCGCAAAATGTCAAATCGTAGGATGTCCAATCTAAATAGAAAACTAGAAATAAAGTCCTTTAAAAAGTAAAAAATTGGAAAAACAAATTGTTTTAATTGTAAATGAATTGAAATTTAGATTCCTGGTGTACAATAAAGAAGATTTTATCCATCTATCTAGTTATTATATTTCACATTTTAGATCATTTTTATGTGATTTCTGTAAGATTGGCTTGTAGAAATACTTAGTACCTACAGTCCGCTTTTCGTTACTAGAAACATTAAAATTATATGCAATTATATGTAGTGGTGGTTTTTTTTCGGTGGGCACACGTGGTAATGAAGCCCATACTCTCTCTTTGAGAGAAGGCTTGTGCCCTGCAGTGTGACGTGTCATCATCAGCCATTTGACGCCCACTGCAGGACATAGGCCTCCTTCGTGGTTTTCCTAACCATGAAGGGGTTTGCCATAATCGCCACGCTTGGCAGGCGGGTTGGCGATCGCAGTATGCGGTTGGCATCTCAGGAAGATGCTGCTGCCCGTCTCCTGGTAATGTATTTCCTTAGTCGTCTCCGGCGCCACACGGAACACATCACGGTGTGACGTGTATAGGCAACATAATATGTATTTTCTTCAATTACAATTTCGGGCGTTGTTTTGCCGACGCCCCCGCGTGTGAACGGGGGCTCGCGGACACAAAAATAAACACGGACAGCGTCTGCGTGTAAATATACACGACGCTTCGTGATAGTTTGGCCGAGGGAAAACGCCCTGAGGGGGCCCGCGCGAAAGGATTGATGGTTGCTTCACTGCCGATCCACGGTCTCATCATCATCAACAGATCCCTGTTGCCCACGTCTGGATATAGTTTTCCCCCAAATGCAATGTCTCACGGATTCTTGCCATCCGAATCTACGGACAGATAGATGTCTACTGACAGTTAATGTTTGACTGCCTCGTCGGCCTAGCGGTTAACACGCTTGATTAGCTAAACACAGGTCGTGGGTTCGATTCCCAATGAGGGGCTACGTACTTGATTTGTACAAATGGCCTTAGTCTGGTGTTTTTCCAAGTTTGTAATGTCCTTGTCACAGAGTATCCTAGTTTGGGACCAGGACAAGTGATTGTGTTTTGTGGATGTTATTATTATTATAATAGTTGTTTTGCCATAGTAATACGTCGAATTCTAAATGACCCGATCAGACCACCATAATAATGGTTTTTAATTGTTCTTTTCAAGGTTCTTTCTAGGCCCATAATCATAAAAGCCTACGATCTATTCTCAGACCTACCAATTATGCACAAAAAAATTCATAAAAATCGGTGAAGCCGTTTCGGAGCAGTTCGATAACAAACACTGTGACACGAGATTTTTATATTATTCGATTTTAAAAGTTATAAAAGTGGTTTAATGGTGTGAGGAACCCTAAAAACGATCTGTTCCATATACAAATCAATAAAATCAAAATAACCTGAACAAATCCCTTAGCGAATGGATAAGAACTGGGGCAATTCGATAGCCTATCGTCCTGCTGCCACCTGTGTGGATTGCCGTAAAGATAAGCGATTTACTGCAGCTTTTTATTACCCGGAGGCGGTAAAACTAACACACTGACCGAAATTTCGATGCAAGGGTTTAGTCGGAAAAGGGCCCAAAAGTATCGGCCCATACACACTGACCGAAATTTCGATGCAAGGGTTTTGTCGGGAGAAGGCCCAAAAGTATCTGCCCATACTCGTCCACTGCTGGTCAGACGCCTCCACTAAGGCGCGCCACTTTTGTCTGTCCTCGGCCAGCCTCACCCAGCCGCTGTCAGCAATCCGCCTCAGATCGTCAGTCCAGCGAGCTGGTGGGCGTCCTACATCATTGAAATAATGATAACGGTTAAAAATGAATTGATTGTACGAAAGCGAAAGCGAAAGTGATCTGTCAGGATCGTAGCCCCTCAGGGATACAGGCGTGAGTTTATGTTATGTTATGTTATTGTACTTTATTTGTTGGCACCGTTGTTTAAATTTGCATAGTTTGGTTGTTATAGTTTATATAGCCCTCTCACGGGGCCCTAATTTCTAAAATAAATTAATGAGAACATTATATTCCACACAACATAATCACGTATCCTGGTCCCAAACTACGATACCCTGTGATATGGTAACCAGCCAAAGACATCACAAATACGGACGTATGTACAGTACACCCAGACTGAGGTCATTTGTACAAATTAAGTACCGCGGTCTCCGGCGGGAATCGATCCCACGATCACTATCTTGGTAGTCAAGCGCGTTATCACTAGACCAACGAGGCAGTCGAAAATTAACCGTCAGAAATCATCTATCTTTCTGTGGATTGTGACCACGCAAGGACATAACAAACATGGACGTGCTTACACCCAGACTGAAATTAAATTAAAGGTGGTCAGATAAGTATTTAGCCATTTGTGCAAATCAAGTAAGGCGGAATCCAGTGGAAATAAAATCTCACAAACACACACACAATGTCCAACTTTCGTCAGAATAACCTGAACCGTTGCTTACCGTGAAAGCGTAAAATTGTACCGATAAAGTTTCGTATTGAGAACAAGTGTGATTATATTCTGCACGGTTGGTAACGTGTGTTCCAATAAATTGTTCCATCAAATGATAAATGCTCTAATAGCCTAATCACCATCAGCCATTTGACGCCCACTGCAGGACCCAGGCCTCCTTCAGGGTTTTCATAGCCATGAGGGGTCTAGCCATAATCGCCACGCTCGGCAGGCGGGTTGGCGATCGCAGTATGCGGTTGGAATCTCAGGAAGACGCTGCTGCCCGTCTCGTGGTAATTGATTTCCTTAGTCGCCTTCTACGACACCCACGGAAGGAAATAGAGTGACGCTATTCTTCATCCGGCGCTTTGTTGTCCGTCCGTCCGTCCCTCTGTCTGTCAAGACCCTTTATCTCGGAAAGGCGTGGAGGTATCGAGTTGAATTTAAAACCATATACTTATAGGTCTACAGTCCCTTGAATCTGTGAAAAAAATCACTATTCTAAGTTAACATAAAAAAAAGGTACGGCCGTTTATGCCGCAAGAAACGTTTATTTCGACACTCAAGGGAAACACAATTTATAGGCTACTTTCCGTTGACTTACAACTATGAAATTTGGCAAGTAATATCGTCTTAAACTACAAGTGCAGGGAAAAATTTGAAAGTGTACATTTTAAATTAAATCACAAAAATTGTAGTATAACACATGCTAACTTCTTAACTACCAAAGATATTGAATTTAAAGTTGAATATTTATAAAACTCGTTACATTTTTACTATATCTGTAATCAGTGAATTAATACGGCGTTTGAAAGGGAAAAGATATAAAACTTCTTTTATAATTTTTTTTTTGTTTAATTTTAGCTGACAAGAACTCAATCTGCAGGTTTGCTAAAGGTCATTCGAATGGTGGCGTGGTGGCCGGGTCACCTATCTCCCTCTAAAATGGTTGAGACTGGTGATGGCTGACCCCTGCGTTATGCTCGTGAACGGGTGCTGTTCGTGTGTCTGGCCGCAGCATTAATGTTTTTCCTACTTTTGTAAGAAGTGTTATTTTGGCTTTTAATGTTATTGGTGGCTATCACGGAATCATATCATATAGGCTTTGATGTATAAGTTTAAGATGATTTGAGAAAAGATGGTCAGAGTTGAGTTTTTTTTCCGCTGCCTTTTTCTCCACTACAAATACGGCCCGAAGACAGCGGCTAACATAGTAACATAGTACATTGACATTCAGCAAACAGAATGTAAATTCTTTACGTTGAAATAAATTATTGATTTCTGATTTCTGTTCTCGCTCTCCTGTGAAATTCGTAAAATGGCTTCTACTACATTTCTTCTCTAAAGGGTAGCATCGCATGTTGTAGTCACATTATGTTCACATCACTACTAGCTTTACTATTTGATGAACTTTTATGTAATTTCAAGGTGTAACATTCAGCTTGTGAATAAAAAAATAACTTGAACCCTTTCTGACAATGTTTACTTAGCTCTGGTTAGTTAGTACCTGAGATTTCCCCACTTAAGCTTCGGTCACACACAGCGACTAATCGCTGCGAGTGCCTACTCGTCGCGAGTATTCGCTGTGTGTGCCAGGCTATTCGCCGCGAATACATTCACTCGCCGTTCATCAAGTCGCGGATTCTGTGCTACTTTGAATAAAACACTTGAATTTGAATTGAAATTTAATTTGAACATTGCCTTTACGTAACTCAGAAAACAAAGTCCGGGACATGCCTGGGTTTGAGAGCACGACCTCTTGAACGAGAAGCAATCGACCAATGTGCTACCACCGCTCTTCACGTAATGGTATTGTTAGGTACGATCAAAGATTATGATACATTCCGGGAATCGAATCAAAGACCTCATGTAATAAGGTAACCGGACTAAATAAACAATTGAACCCGAATAGTTAAGCTAACTAAGTATGTATGATGCTCCAAAAACGACTTTGCAGCATATCTTGATGAAGCGAATGAGGCCCGTCAGGATCATGGCGAGCGGCAAACCCTGGTGTCTGCCTACCCCTCCGGGATGCATGCGTGAGTTTATGGAATGGAATATAATGTAAAAAAATACCATTCCATATTTTTCCACTCATACGAGTACAATTAATATCCGTGCAGGTAATATTCCAGGGAAATCCACTAAGCACACTTTCCTTATAACAATGGAACACCGGGCGCCATGCTGTGACGTCAGTTGTTGTCACCCAGTCGCCATGCCAACCATTGATCACTGCTAGAACAGTAATAGCCCGAGGTTGTTCGCCTTCCTAGTTTTGGGGTTCCTCACCTGAATTATGTCAATAACGGGACCCTTTTACATGCTATGCCTACGACACCCAATAAGGGGCCAACAAAGAAAAAAAAATCTTTTTTAACCGACTTCAAAAAGCCGGAGGTCAATCAAGGTCAATTCGACGCCTATATATAATATTTTCTTTATTAATTTTTTTTAAAGATCAATTCAATTTTGCAAAACATTTATTATATTATTATTATTTATTTTGCAAAAAGTATCAGTGCAATCTTTCAATCATGTTAGTAGTGATTTTTATGACCTTTTGATTTTGAGGTTTTATGAAACGCAGCCTTGGGACGGAACCCTGTGCACGCGCGTCTGCCTCGCACTTTCGGATTTTCTGCTAAGGCTCCTTTTTCCAATTCCGGCTTATTAATAAAATTAATCAACAAAAATAATAAAATCAATATTGACTGCCTCATCGATACCAAAACAGAGGTCGTGAGTTCGATTACCGTTGGAGGCTACGACTTATAAATGACCTCAGTCTGGGTGTATTTTCATGTTTGTGATGTCTTGTACCATAGCACAGGGTATCCTAGTTTGGAACCAGGACAAGTGGTTGTGTTGTGTGGAAGTTATTATTTCAAATAAATAATAGGAACTTTTTTTTTTAAACCTATTTAGAGGCTAAAAATTCCACCCATGCCGGAATTTGAACCCGCGGCCTCTGGCTAACCGTGCCAGCGCTCTCCCAGCTGAGCTAATGGCAAGTGTAGGCATCGGCGAAACTTCGAGGCTCTTTATTTTCTCTGTATTTACATAAAAAATTGTCCTCAGCACGAGTTAGTGCAACAAAAAGAATATAATAGTAACATATTAATTTAATTTCATTATTATCATTATTAAGTTGTTGTATTGGAGTTGTTTTAGTTAGATGGTAAAACATTCCCTTTGTAAAATTGTATTTAAAGAATGAGACCTGTTAAGAACTGTAACCGGATTCAATAATGAATGACACAACTGAAACCCTCATTTCATCTTTATTGTTTTCTTTTATTCTTGCTAAAAAGATGATTTAATTGACGAGGAGTTCTTGTAGTTATGGAAGAGCGGTGCGGTGCTACAGGTATTTTTATACTTACAAGTAGATACTGTCTATGTGCGTAGTCCAAGATGTAGCCATATCATAAGCAGCTTATATACGTCCCACTGTAGGGCACAGGCCTTCTCTCAGAGAGAGAGAATGGGAGAGAGAGGGCACCAGGCGTGCCCACCGCGGATTGGTGATTTCAAGCGCTTAGGTATGTGAATAGCTCAGACACTCAGGTTTCCTTACTATGTTTACCTTCACGGTTAGCGAGTGGTATTGGTAACTTCACAAATGTACATAACTTAGAAAACAAAGTCATAGGTACATGCCCGCACTGGGAATCGAATCTGGGTCTCTCGCTACCGCGTCCAATGTTCTACCCACTAGGCTACAACCGCTGATATTTAGTGGATAACGAAATAAAGAATTTATTTAGTATTTTTTTAGGACTGCGAAAATATTCCTTCACTCGGCATCTGCTCAGGATCTACAAAGCGAACGTCCAAATGAGGATTTATGTTGATTAATCACGTAACTGTCAAAAAGGAGAAAAAAACGCGGGAAAAAACGTAATTTTCGCCCCTTATTGTTTTTAGGAAGAAAAGGCGGGAAAGACGTTCATAAATAGAAATACAATTTATGAGTTAGACTTAAGCCATAAAGGAGCATTTACCTTGAGCGACAGAGCAGTGTAAAGCCGAGTAAGGCGTTGATAAAAAGCTTACATAAGTTTTTCGTATATATCTATCTTTGTAAAAAGAAAAATTGTTTATAAAAACATCTTTGTGCCCGTGTTTCGGATTGTAATGGAAAACCCACGATAAAATATGCCGAAATGATATAACCGAATTCCCATGATAAAAAATGCCAAAACTGTAGAATTTACCATTTACCAAAAATATCTCTGTTATTTATGTAACTATAAAATCAAGGAAACAAACAACATTGTTGTTAAAAAACATTGTTGATTTATATTTCCTATAGTTTTTGGCTAAATAACTTTTTTCCGATCTGTGGCACGCCGTCTTTTTTCTCTTTTATTCGTATTAAACATAAACATAAAACATAAACATTTACATACAGGCACATACATTGCTTCTGGCCCCACACTAGGATACCCTGTGTCGTGGGAACCAGAAACAGCGACATCACAAACATGTAAACATCCAAGACCTGGGGGGTTTTTTTTTGTCCCCAGCCGGGATTCGAACCCGGGACCTCTCGCATGGTATGCAGATGCACTACCGCTGCGTCACGAGGTCGTCGTATTCACACAGGCGGTGATGGCTGAACCTTGTCTGTCAGCCTCTCACCTCAGAAGTTACTGTGATTTGCAACTTTCCATAATTTTCTTTTGATCTTGACCACAAGTTTTAATTAATATTATGACAATGACATATTAAGAATTCTTGCTCCTAAATGCAGAGATTCCCTGAAGGCAATAAGTTCATTCTATTGTCGAACCAAAACTTTCTTAAGCACTACATTATTATTAATTAATTACTTCTCGGTAGTCTTAGAATATTGCATTCATATTAAGAAATTACCTGGCAACAAATATAATAATGTTATGTAGGAAGGCCATATAAATAAACGTCGACGAATTCTGGCTTATTCAACCTTACGTAATCCATAAAATGATCCTGGCCAGAAAGAATTCAGCCTTGTACCTTTTAAAAATAGAAACAAGATATAAAATAAAAATAAAAACAGGAAAGAAAATTGTAGAGCTACATAGTTGCCTCTTTTTGTTACAGAGTGAACGGGAGAGAAACTCGCTAGGTGCGAGAGCGACGGAGACAGGAGAAGTCCAGTTTCGAAAACCAGTTTTTCGATAGGATACGTCTGTTCGTTTTTCAAAGTGACCGTTTCTAAGGAGGTTTATTTTAGAAAAAGTTCTTGTTTTTGAACGTGCAGTGGGGGGTTTAAGGAAAATAAAAAAAGAAAGTGAAGTGACAATTGTGTTTTCAAAATGGCTGCCTTTGCCGCGTTTTTTGGATTGCTCTGGGCGGTGTACACAGTATCAGGTGAGTTTAGTACTATAACATTTTGTTGTAGTTTAACCTACTTGTATTATGAATTTATTCTCGTGTGCGTAGCAAACTCGTAAAGCTCGTAAAGCAAGACGTCTACATATGTCTACAGATAGATAGATCGATAGGTAGATAGAGAACACTTTATTGTACAGGAAATTACACACATATTTCTTAATCAATAATAATAAATAAAAAATAAAAACTGACTTCAAAACACTACAGCACGGAAAATTTTTAAATAATTTAAAAGAACACCTTTCAGTTAGAAGTACGTATACATGTAGGTATTGTAGAAGTATAATATGGAGTCGGTGCCTAACATATAATAATATGTGCTGGTCATGAAATCCCAATATTTTTATGGTTTTATTTTTAAATTTTTCCTGAGTTTTTATGTGTCCTCTATGGTATAAAAGCAGTGTCACTGCAATCTAAGTTCCCAATTGTCATAGCAAACCGTGAATTGTAGTGTAATTGTATGAAAAAGGGCTCTCAACGCCTACTAGCAGTATATACCATCGTGATGGGAACCAATTTACCGTGAGTGAGATGTTCTAGCCGTAGGTATCCCAACAAAAACATGGCAGTCCCGTTATTCGCAGACAGTTGAGACGTGATTCGAATGGCGGACGTGCGTTTTTTGCCCCACTACGTCAGCAGTAGGCAGGCTGTTGTGTGATGATTGATGGCGCGGCCAGTGTTACCAACCTTAATAAAATAAATGGTAATTATAAAATTCCAGACCTTAGAAAAAAAATGCAACGCGTTACACAAAAGCATTTCTTTAGTATCAATAATTGAATCAATTTCAATAAGCAAAAGCGTTTCATTCCCAATTATTTACAAATTTTATACATATTAACAAATTATATAATATGCTAGCAGTGCCCGCGATTATGTCCACCTTGAAGGTGGTGAAATTTCTTTAAAAATTGGATCGTTACTTTCGGAGATTACCCCTACATACAAACATAATATAAACTCGCAAACTTTTTCTCTTACCTTTTTATTTTTCCTACAAAACGAACCGCGTGAATTTTCAAGATTGTATGATAATTTAAATTTATATCATTTAAATTTTTTGTATATTGGCAGGTTTAATTTACAGAAACTGAAGAAACTATTGTCATATTTTGCGTTATCTCAAAAACATGGTGTAATGTATCAGTAATTCACCATATTATACGTAAAGATTTCACGATCAATGACCTAAAGTTGCTATACTTACCCCGATAACCTATTTCGGAATTTGAGAAAAATTAACATACCTACCTCTTAAGTGGTTTTCTACCTCTTAAGGCTGCTGTCACGTCGAGCAGGCTGTCTCGCTCGTACAATAGTAATGTAATGAAAAACTTTTATTTTAAAACACGGTTACAATGATGGTTACTGGCTGCCAAACTAGGAAAACATTTTTAGTGATTGTAGGTAATTAAATGAGTAACTTTCCGTGTGGCGCCGGATTAAGAATAGCGTCCCTCCATTCGCGTCTTCCTGAGATTCCGACCGCATATTGCGATCGCCAACCCGCCTGCCAAGCGTGGCGATTATGGCAAAACCCCTCATGGTAATGAAAACCACGAAGGAGGCCTAAGTCCTGCAGTGGGCTTCAAATGGCTGATGATGAAATGCGTAACTTTCGATTTCGTGACTTCAAAAGCTCCGTTTGTGTTAGGTTATGCTCGCCGATTGTAGGCATTTATATTCTGCTTCCAATCAAAGAAAATAAGATTCATAGTTGCATATATGTACACAAATGTAGCAATGTTCATAAGAATGTACTTCTATATTCGACTGCCACGTTGGCAAAGCTCGTAACCCGCTTGACAGAACGTAGGTCGTTTGTTCGATTCCCGCTAGCCACCGTACTTAATACAAATATGTAGAAATGCCTCAGTCTGGGTGTATTTCCATGCGTGTGATGTCCTTCCCTGGTTACCATAGCGCAGGGTATCCTAGTTTGGGACCAGTCCCCCTTATCCGTAACTACCCACTGAATCGGGTTTTGACCCTTGACGTTTCCGAAGTGTCAAAATAGTATTTGACAGTTCGGAGTAGGTCAAATCAGACGTGTGACTCGTCTGATTTGTCACGAGTCCATACTATGGTGAAAATACGTAACAGAGCCCCAGGACTAGTGATTGTGTTGTGTGGAAAAAAACTTTGGCCTTTGCGTCTACGTAATGAGATGATTTATACAGCGTCCAGTGGCACCTTCACGCACACTAGATGGGTGAAGGGACCAGTCGGACGCTGCAGTGCCTGGGCCATTGTTTTTTAGGTGGAGTAGGCTTGAACAGCACCTATACCATACTGACAGCTTACGATCAATTTCTGAATTGAGAATTTCGCTAAGTAAATGATGAACAGCACTACATGCTGTCTCTTCGAATTTCTCGGAAAAGAGCGTAACGGAACGTTACTTAAGTTTACCGAGTGAAATTCTCAATTCAGAAACGGTTCGGTTCGGTTCTTAGTCGGCCTAGCCCACAAGAAAGACAACGGCGCCAACCAAGCCGCGATGCGATCAAACATCGTGAATTTCCTCACGATGTTTTCCTTCACAGCTAGCGTGCGGTATTGCTACCACAAATTCACAGATGTGCGTAACTTTCAAAATAAACAAAGTCATAGGTACATGCCGTTAGCGTGTGTCAATTGCTAATAGAAAATGTTTGTGTGGAAGTGATGATAAATATGTAGCGCCTTGAAAACGTGAATAATATTTAATCAATACTATCCTCCTGTGTCGCGCGAATTCTTCAAATTACTTTACCAACGGCCCAAAAATGAGTCTCAACGCACGAATTAGTGGCTCTGCGGCCTCATTACAACGTTATCAAAAGAATTTACCCACTCGGCTTCGGGGAAAAACTGAATGGAAGCCCTAAATTGGGTCTACTTGTTACTTTGAATTGAAAATAACGTATTGCACGCGTGTTTCCGTGAGGTCGGCTTTCCGTGGTGTTGACCTAAAATGGGTTTTGTCCTCCGCAACCGAAAGACGCCATCTTTCGCTGTCGTATACTAAACATTTCTTTCTAAGAAACCTCATTCCTTTATTCATTCATTCATCCTGACTCAGGGACGCAACCAAAAGACGCCATCTTTCCCTATCCTGCGCTGCCTCCCTCCAATCATCCACCTGGAGCTCTTGGAGGTTTCTTTACACCTCATTCGAGCTTTCATTTAGATCCTATGCGTACCTATATTTAATTTTTAACTTGCAATAAGGCCGACTGGCAAGAGCTGGATGAGAGTAGCCGAGGACCGTGCTCAGTGGCGTGCTATAGGAGAGGCCTATGTCCAGCAGTGGACAAGGATAGGCTGATGATGATGATGATGATGAAGGCCGACTGGCACCACTTTCTTAAATGTGGCTTGAACAGCATTTAACTAAAATTCTTCATACAAAAGTCGTTTTAAATGGCGACGTGACATTTAAGAAGTGGTTTATTGATATAAGAACAATTCACAATCAGATCATATCCACGCCACTTAAAAAGACAGTTTGCAAATTTAAATTAAAGTAAAATTAGCGTGACTTTTGTCGTTGCAGATTAGAAGACAAATGACTTATATTAAGGTTCAACAAACAAACAACATGAAACTGAGTAGGTAATTAAATTAATCAAAAATGCCACCCCGGGACACACCCAATCCAAAAGTTTCCATGACGCCAGCAGCGTTCCCCCGCTGCAACGCCATTTCCCTCTGCATCAGGTATGCCCCGGAACGATGGTCATACCCACGACTTCTCGGGCGCCGACCGAAGAAACAAGAAGAAGAAAAAAGAATTGGTTGGACTTTTCTAGAAGTGGTGCAAGTCGGCCTAAGTCTGCGCTATAATGAATGAAAAAAAAAATTGATTTTTTAATATTGAAAATATTTCCCGCCAAACTTTATGGATGAAGCAGTTTACTTCGGTGTCAACTATGCTTTCGTTGCGGGCATTATTTCTGTGACACCCTGTAAATAGAGGAAGTTTTGCCCAGATAAGACTAAGAATAAACGTTATTTCACAACATTACCAACAATTACTGTAGTAAATTAGTATAGTACTTGAACTAAATAACCAAGTTAATAATAATCAGATGCTCGCAAACTGTGAAGGAAAACATCGTGTGAAAACCTGAGTGTCCGATCTATTCACTAACCTCGGCGCTTGAAATCGCCAATCCGCGGCGGGTACGCGTGGCGATTAAGCACATACTCTCTCCCTGGAAGAAGGCCTGTGCCGAGTGTGTCCCTACAGTGGGACGTATATGTAGGCTGCTTCTGTAGGTACGAGCCAACGCCCCACCAAAACACCTACATCCACTTTGAATTGAAAACACCCTCTGTAGTTTATTTAGGGCAGCCGGGCCCTGATTAAAAAAACCTCATCCAGCCTTCGATTGTGTAAACACAGCTCTAGTGTGGTTGGCTAATAAGGGGTATTCCCTTGCGCGTACTTCGTGGAGGTCGTGGGTTCGATTCCCGCCGGAGGTCGCCGTACTTGATTTGTACAAATGGCCTCAGTCTGGGTGTATTTACACGCTTGTGGTGTCCTCGCCTGGGTACCATAGCAAACGGTATCCTAGTTTGGGACCAGGACAAGTGATTGTGTTGTGTGGAAATTATTATTTTAATTCTCGCGTCTTACACGCAGCGTGAGTTGTGACCTTACGAACGGAATACCCGGTCTTAACCGTCAATCGACGGTGCTCTGAATACATTGTTTTTATTTTCACTGCCATGCCACCGCAGTGTCTAGAAAAATAATGTCCTGACCGGCGAATTGTAAATATACGACGGAAGTGTAAACCTAGGCAACTTACTAGCTCAGAAAATAGTAAACACGCCATTATATTGCTTTTTATGGTTCGAATTCCAGGTGTTGTACATAAGCAGCCTGGATGCGTCCCACTGTAGGGCACAGGTAGGGCTGCCAACTTTTTTTCTAACAAATGTAGTAGTTCTGAAGCTATTACTCTAAAAATATAGTAGATGGCAAAATAATGGTCAAAAAATAGTAAAAAATAGCGGGAGTCGTGCCGCGCGATTCACGGACTTAAGAGTCTTAGACTTGAAGAGCGAGCTTTAGAAAAAGATTAAGGCTGGGTTCCGCTTTACGCAAAATATAGGAGATTCGCCTACTATATATATTTTTTTTAGAAATATAGTATTTGAGCCTCTAATATAGTAGGGTTGACTATATTATATAGTAGGATTGGCAACCCTAGGCACAGGCATTCTCCCAGGGAGAGAGTATGGGCTTAATCACCACGCGTGCCCACCGCGGATGCCTATCCGCTTGATTTTAAGCGCTGAGGTATGTGAATAGCTCAGACAGTCAGATTTCCTCACAATGTTTTTCTTTAAATGTACATAACTTAGAAAACAAGTCATAGGTAATGCTCGTACTGGGAATCGAACCTGGGTCTCTCGCTTCCGAGTCCAATGTTCTACCCACTAGTTTACCACCGCTCTCACGTGTTGTTAACGCCTTTTTAACATAAAAACCTCTCTTTGTCTCTCTTTTCCTTCAGCAACTTTCCATCATAGGGTTATCTGAAAGAAATTGCTTTTAGCAATAAGGCCGCCGGTTGTACTTTGTATCCTTACAAGCTTTTATGTCACGTGCTCTGGAGTTTTTCTCGTGTTTTTATTTAAAATAAAACCGTTTGTTTTAAACATGCCTACCCGAGTAAAATATTATGTGTTAGTGTGCCTAGAAACTAAAAAAGTTTTTTTCTTCTTTAACTTTATTATTATTCTTTAATATTATTAATAACATAGCATAAGTCACGATTGTTACTAATACTGTATGGGCATTGCCTTAAATAAATGAATACAATTTAACGTAAAAATGGTAACAAACTTGCTAATTAAGCGTTATAGAAACTTTAAAATAGTCTGTGGTGGAGATTTTACAAAGAAAATATGTAGCCACAGATTAGATAAACAGAGCCTTAGATTGGTTATAGAGGAATCGTGTTTTTATAAAATAAGGTCGTTTGTATACAGTCTGGATACGCCCTTTTCGGAATTCTTCGTGATGACTAACAGCCACTGTAAAATGGTTTGTTAAATATTTCAAGTTGGTCTTTTCAAATATTAGTGATAGTGATGATGGAAATTTATTACTTTACTATTAAAATAAAACTTCAATATCATCATCATCAGCCATTACACGCCCACGCAGGACATAGGCATCCCTCATGGTTTTCGAAGCTTCCCGGGCCTAGATTCTGTTAATGCATTGTAGTAACATGACAACTGCATGAACATGGCGGTTTTCATTTCATGGCTGCTTTAAGTCTACGCGGGCACACCCATCAAACCTTCTAGGCGTCAATGGTACGAAATAACACGTCACGTGACCCGACAGTGTACCTGTCATTATACTACAATGCACTAACAGAATCGAGGCCCGGGTCTTGTGCCGCCCGCATCCAGCGACTCGCCGCATAAAAATAAAACTTAGTAGTTCTATTTTCAAACATATTTTTTTCTAATTTGTGACTACTGCCACGATTCGATTTTCAAAGACATATTTCTAATTTAAAAAACCTATTTAGAGGCTAAAAATTCCACCCATGCCGGGACTTGAACCCGCGAACTCTCGCTAACCGTGCCAAAGCTCTTCCAACTGAGCAAATGGGCAAGTGCAGGCATCAGTGAAATTTCGAGCCATTTTACAAACTTCTCTGTATTACGTACAGGTCGCGGGTTCAAGTCCCGGCATAGGTGGAATTTTTAGCCTCTAAATAGGTTTTTAAAATTGTCTTCAGCACGGGTTAGTGCAGCAAAAAAAATATTATCATATTTATAATTTGTGACTGCCCCCTGTGATAAAAAATGTGACAGTATTAAAAATCGATTTTCAAACACTTTTTTTTTCTTATTTGTGACTGCTGCCACTATTAAAATGTGACAGTATGTATCGAAGTTCGATTTTCAAAGACATTTTTCTAATTTGTGGCTGCTCCCTGTGATAAAATGTGACAGTATTAGAGTTCTATTTTCAAACACTTCATTTGGGCATCGGTACGCACCTACGCCCTTCAGTAACCGGCCGAATGTTTTTTTTTTCTCCTAGGTGTGTTTACGGAGGCCGGTTAACAACGCCGCCTCTGTAAATGTTTACAATAAACACACTAACAGAAGAAGGGCCGTCTGTGCGTCGGTTTGTTTGTAAAATTAGTCGTTTCACTTCCTGTTTTTGTTTGGAATACTTTCTTTGTTTTAATTAAAACATAACGTAGGTGCGGACAATGCGGGGTCCTGTTATTACTTTGAGTTATTGGAAACCTGTGCGGTTCATAATTGTGATTGTGATGGGGGTAAAACAATCTGTATCAATACTTTACTGAAAGTCGTCTGCCTCCTTGATTAGCGGTTAACACGCTTGACTGCCAAAACGAGACAGAGGTCGTGGGTTCGACTCCCACTGGAGGCCGCCGTACTTGATTTGTACACAAATGGTATCAAGTTCTGTATCTATACAGGGTTATTTTTAAAATGTGTAATTCCTGTTACTAAATCCTGATACTTGCTCTAGCGGATGTATAAAAAGTCTGTAATTTTTATCGCGATTTAAGAGTTGGCCATAATAAAAGGTATTCCTAATAGTGATGTAGAATTTAAAGTTAACAAGTTTGCGACACCGTGTATAAACCTTCATATTAATTATATTAGCAGATAACCTATAGAAACAAAATATGTTTCAGGCACTACAGCGTCTGAGCGGGTACCGCGCCTATCTAATAGGTAGTATAAGTGGTAGCAGGGTAGGTCGGGTTATTGGCACTAAGCTATTTCCATGATTTAGATTTGCAAAAGTTAGTACATCCTTTATGGGGCACTGTATAAGGTTCTACAACAAAATTCCCCAAGATATATTAGAGTTACCACCGACGCGGTTTAAAAAATGTGTCAAGCACATTCTGTAAAAAAAAGCTACTATAACATGAAGGATTATTTAGAAGACAAAGATGTCTGTTATTAAACAGTAGGTTAATATTAAAGGGTATTTTTAGATGACGATTGTGTCTAGTGTTCAACACATTCATGAGACATAATTTTTAAGTTGAAAACTCTGTAAATAAAGTTAAAACTTTTTTGAAAAAAATAAATGTGGAGTATCTTTGTTATATCTTTGTAATATCTTTGTTTTGAGCGGTGGTAGCCTAGTGGGTTCTACCCATTAGGGTTCTACCCATTAGGCTACCATTGGACTCAGAAGCGGGAGACACAGGTTCGATTCCCGGTGCGGGCATGTACCTATAACTTTTCTTTCTAAGTTATGTACATTTGTGAAGTTATAGTAGCAATGTCGTAGCCATATCATAGAATTGACCATATCATGATGTGGTTAGCCATATCACGAAATGTGTCCTTTTCATGAAAAGGCCAAGTGAAACTGGCCGTATCATGAAATGGCTTAACCAGATCAATGAGCGACCGACGTTTGACGATTTGAATAGCGAAATGGATTTTCATGATGCGGCCAAACGTTAGCGGCCATATCGTAAAATACCTACTTCCATTATCCACCGTTGGAGGCGCTGATGTTAGTTTGTTGTGTATTTCTACCATGGAGGCGACAGAAAATATTTCTAGTGACGGCAATATTCCCGTAAATACTGTGCAAAATGAGGAAAGTAGGGCAGCAATCTCATTTTGTTGTAATCATTGTACCGCATTGTATTTTACGAGTGATAAAATATAAACTGTTGCTTCTTTTATTGGTATTTCAACCTATAAGGTTCAAATGCACCAAAACACTAAATACGTTAGGCATCTTTAATCTATTTTTCAGCTCAATGCAGTAAATATGCCAAACTTAAATCAGGTTGGTGCATGGAAAAGTCATGGGTACCCTACATTATGATATGGCAAAACGTAGATTGCCATATCGTCAAACGTTGATGCTTAAACGATATGGCCAGTTTGACTTGACCTTTTCTTGAAAAGGACACATTTCGTGATATGGCTAACCACATCATGATATGGCACAATCTACGATATAGCTACGACAGTAGCAATACCATTCGCTAACGGTGAAGGAAAACATCGGGAGGAAACCTGAGTGTCTGAGCTATTCACATACCTCAGCGCTTGAAATCGCCAATCCGCCGTGGGCACGCGTGGTGATTAAGCCCATACTCTCTCTCTGAGAGAATGTTTGTGCCCTACAGTGGGACGTATATAGGCTGCTTATGCTATCTTTGTTAGCTTCTTCTCCATATAATCTATTAATTGTGAAACTAACATCTTTTACGTCCATTAGGTAAACATTTTGTTTTTATCTAAGATATAAAAATCTCGTGTCACAGTGTTTGTTATCGAGCTCGTCCGAAACGACTTCACCGATTTTTACGAAATGAAATAAAGCTGAGGGCAAGGTAATAACAATTACCCGAAACTAGCGTGCATGCCTATTATTATTATTTAAGAAAATCCCTTCAGACGCATCCTGTCTTCGACTTAGAGGCCATGTGTTTAGGCTCCCAAGTTTAAACACGAATTTGGCCGTGACAGTGGAGCAGGTTACAACCTCAACATTCGGCTTTCGTAAGCAGACGCGTGGGACGGTAATAAATAATTACTTAAACACTACTGTGGCTTAGGGCTTCGACATTGAATTTTCGCCTGTTTTACTATTAAAATATTTTGTATTTTAGTAATCAAATATTTACATGATCGTCCCTAGCACGCCCGAGCAGAATAAGTAGCGGTACTGATAGTACGCCTAGACCGTGGATAGTAAACAACAAAGACACTCAGTGGCGGGGGACGAGTGATGTGACTTAGGATTATCGAATTTAGTCTCATCATCATCAGCCATTTGACGCCCACTGTAGGACAGGGCGTCAAATGGCCGGTTTTGGTTTTCATAACCATGTGGGGTTTTGCCATAATATTTACATAGTAATAGAATATCTACGCCTGTTTCCAGGGCCCTTATTATGAAGCTGCGATATTATCTGAAGGGTCGTCAACGTCGCACCTGAGCCCGAGAATTCACTCGAGTAGTTTCCATAGTGGAATAGCAATAGCTATTAAAAAAAAGGTAGCTAGATTCGAGTGAATTGTCGGGCTTAAGCGCGGCGTTGACTGCATTTTTCATAATAAAGGCCCAGGGTCTGCTCTAGCCACGACCCTGACACACTTATTTCGCTTCATCAACCGTTCATCAGTCGTTGCATGCACGCACGCCAGTTTCGGGTACCCTTTTCTCCCCATTACTTTTGACTATGCCACGTAACCTCACGAATCATTGACTCAATTACCGTTCTGACACCTGTCGCGATGAGTGATTCAGGTCAGGTGGGCCTGCCTGAATCATTTATCAGTGACTCATCTCGAGGACGTGATCGGCTGACTCAGTCGTTTATTACTCTGTATTGATTAGCTTTGTTTGAGGCTGTAACTATCGAGCGGAGGTTAGTCACTGGTCAGATCTTTTGACGTATGTGGGAAGAGTCAGTTTTGTTGACTCTTTGTTGCATCATGAAACTGCGGGAAATCGTCACGTGATGTGATAGTATCACGTCACGTTTTAATGGACTTTATTTTTGGTACAAATTGACACGTCAAGTTTCAGGAAGATGGTATGAAAAGAAATTGAGAATTTTAAATCTTTGCTTTTTGGAAGTGGGTTAGTTAAAATATCGTTGGTCGCATACAACTTTTAAAATAGTTCAAGCAATCGGCCGCGCTCGTCCACTGCTGGACATAGGCCTCCCCCGAGGCACGCCACTACTCTCTGTCCCCGGCCATCCACATCCAGGCGCTGCCAGCAACCTGCCTTAGTTCATCTGTCCAGCGAGATCGACAGAGATAGATACAGAACACTTTATTGTACGTAGAAATGGAAATTACACAGATCATCATCATCATCAGCCATTTGACGCCCACCGCAGGACATAGGCCTCCCTCATGGTTTTCCTAACCACGAGGGGTTTTGCCATAATCGCCACGCTTGGCAGGCGGGTGGGCGGTCGCAGTATGCGGTTGTAGTCTCAGGAAGACGCTGCTGCCCGTCTCCTGGTAATTGATTTCCTTAGTCGCCTTCTACGACATCCACGGAAGGAAATGGAGTGACCCTATTCTTAATCCGGCGCCACACAGATATAAGTTTTAAACTTTTGCTTTAACAGAATGAGCCCCCTGGGGGGTGAGTGTCCAAAAAGCACCGTTTTTCAATAGAATCATACCAGTACGGTAATGTTCCATTGAATCTATTGGTATTCTAGTAACTAATCGCATTTCAATGGTATAACCCGTGCAACTTAACTCGGCGCCTCGCGCGATTCGATCTTCTTCACGAGAGATGCCTATTTAATTTGCTCGGGTTCTACCATTGGAATGACATCGTGCTGCTATTGCTCAGTAGACAACCAAATAGAAGCAAATAACATTAATTGTCGTGCTTACACCATTCTATTGAAATACTACGTGTGTATTAGACTCGAGGGCCTGGTTTTCTTGTTATAATAATTTAGGTGGGTGTTATTAAATAATTATTCAATAAAATTTATTGCGATGCTTAATTTCGTCGGTAGCAGTAAATATTATATGTACTTAGAGGTCAGTCAGTGATTTGCAGGGAACATACGACTATCATGTTGTTATCAGTCCCTTTGTTTATAACATTTATGCGACACAGTACGCAGCGGAAAAATATGCCTGACAGCGTTTGATTGGTAGGTAATATGTCTATGTATATGTTAGTAACCTCCGGTTTCTCTAACATTAACAACTTATAAGCGACTGTTAAGAGCTGTCAGTGTGTGCATTTTGGCAAACTGACAGCCGTTAACATTGGATTAACAAATTAGGGGAAAAAAACTGGGGCTTAGAGTATTATACGATAAGCAACCTATAAATGTCCCTCTGCAGGGCACAGGGCTTCTTTCAGAGAGAGAGAGAGAGAGAGAGAGAGTGAGAGTTTGGGCTTAGCCAATACGCGTGCCCACTGCGGATTGGCGATTTCAAGCGCTGAGGTATGTGAACACCTCAGACACGCGGGTTTCCTCAAGATGTGGTTCTGCACCGCAGTAAGCGTGCGGTATTTCTATTGCAGTTCAACAATTGTACGTCACTTTGAAGACAAATTCATTGGTACAGCCGGAATCGAATCCTGGACCTCTCGAATGCGATCCGCTACAATCTATTCGAATATTATAATAGTAGGGTATTTTGTTCTCGAAGAATTGCTCAGTTGAAGTGGCAGTGGGCGTGGCTCATAGCTCTGAGAACTGATGGCCGTTGGGGCGAAAAATTACTGACTTGGCGACCGCGGACCGGACGACGCAGCGTGGGAAGGCCCCCCACCAGATGGTCTGACGACCTCGTTACGGTGACGGGGAGTCGCTGGATGCGAGCGGCACAACACCGGGAAGCTTGGAAAACCATGAGGGAGCCCTATGACATGCAGTGGGCGTCAAATAGATGATGATGATGTTGATGGAGGGTATTTTATAGTAGGGAAATAACAAATATAATCATATCTTCTACGATTGCACAGATTAGAAGCCATTTTAGTTTTGTTTATTTAAAAAGTTTTTGTATCGAATCATGGTAAAAACCTATTTAGGGGCTAAAAATTCCACCCATGCCGGGACTTGAACTCGCGACCTGTGGCTAACCGTGCCGGTCATATAATCGAGTCATGATATCATTAGAAACTGGCAGCTCGTAGGATCTCAGTTGGTGACGTACTTCCGTGCTAGACGTACTTCCGGTTTCACAGACTCTGGTACTTTTTTTTTTTGCTTTAAAAATAACTAGAGCAGCCCAAATCGAAGTATTCCGCCCAGGCTCTCAAAATTACCTATTTTCTCGAAAAAAAAAACTGAACTAATATTTTTTCGGACTATTTTTATTTTTAAATGACTTAATGCAATGACGATGGACCTCGCGGTTGGCATTCTACCAAAACATAACCGTTAACGTGATTCAGCTACCAAAACCATCGCTTTTTTGGTCGCCGAACCTTCTAACTAATTGTACGTAAGTACGGGTCACCGGTTTAGAATCCACTGGTTTGGCCTGTGACACAAAGAACATAATACACTATGAGCACATAGTGTAGGCTTTTTGTTGACGTCTGGGCCTTTCTTAATGGGAACTTTATAGTAGACGCTGAAGATTGGGTTGGGTGGCTATAAGTTGACGAAGAAGAATATGCTGATTGTGAAAAAAAGAGATAGACTGATAAAGAATTACCGCTTGTCATAAATAAAAAATTCTCAGATTTCGTGCTTCTCACGACATCTAGCACATTGGAACTGAATCGAGTCATAAATGTCATGTGAAAAATATCGTTCTGACTTTTTGACTTTTTTCAAAAAGGTTAGGCTATAGGGCAAACCCTTAAACCGATCATCTTTGTTTTAGGCTCAAATTGTAGCTGGCTAAATTGTCCAGAGGAGTTTTTCTCATATTTTAGGTATCATTCTTCGGTACCAAAATATCGAGCGCCAAAAAAATATTCGGGGAAAAAAAATCCACTATATCGCCCATAACTTTTTTCGTTTTTGACTTTCTCGAATAATCATTTTTGCACCTTACAGATCTTGTGAATACGCGTCTTTTGAGGATAAGTGATTGTGTTCTGAAGAATTAACAAAAAAAAAAAAACAGTGGACTGGTTCCAAAATAAACAATATTGAATTGAATCGAAGCCCGCTCGTCGACAAGAGCCCACATATGACACAAAGAACAATAGGTATAACGTATAACCTACCTATCTGACCACATAACACAGTTGACCACAGGTCGAGTGCTGTATTGTGCGGTGGGAATGACGGCGGTATACTCTGTGCCGGCAAGGTTTCCCTGGATGTATACAGCCGGATATAAATTCAAAGTAAAAAAATCTTATTCGTTAGGGGATGCATTAGCAAAGGGCAAGATAAAAAGTACCCGAAACCGGCGTGCGTGCATGCAACGACTAATGAATGTTGAGGAAGCGAAAGTGATCTGTCAGGATCGTGGCAAGTGGCAGTCCCTGGTCTGCCTACCCCTCTGGGATACAGGCGTGAGTTTATGTATGTATGTGTTATTCGTTACAAAAAGAAACGGTCTTATTTATAAAGACACTAAATCTAGAACTACATCCTGTATTGCGCCTCTTACTTATTTTTTATATTGTATTACCTATCTGTGGGAAATGCTGAAGAATTGGCAACATGTACTTTATTGACTCTAATATTTTTTATCTTACAAGTTTGTCGATTCTGTTTTTTCTCCTTGAATAAATAATAAAAATAATAATAATGATAAAAAACACGCTTTCGTCAAACACTCCTTAGAGGCAGTTTAAATAATCTGTGGCTACTTGTTGCCCTTTACCACAGATTATTTAAACTACGTCTGAAGAGAGTCTTAAGGAATTGTGTTTTTGTAAATAACACTGAAAGCGTTTAATAAATGAACGCCAAAGTTCGATAAAATTAAACCACTGACGATAAACATAAGTTCAAAATTCTTAATGATTCATTTTTCTTATCACATTGTCCGTATTGGTTTTAATATTTTCAAAATTGGTTTCAAATTTGTACAAAAAAATAAAACTGAAAATAAACTTTTGCTCATTGGAATTCTTGATACTGAAGATACGGTCTTCGGGGTTTGTGTTCCTTATCTCTTGACTTAGAAAAAAAAACTTTGTTTACATTTAGGGAAAGTGTATTTGGTTCGGAGTATACATGCACATTATGTAGTCATTATCATCAGGTCTGGCTCCAAATCGCTGGACATGAAGGCCTCGGGTTCAACAGACCGACATTCGTCCTACACTTGGCTAGATTACAACTGGGCTCCACTTGTGCGAAATTACTAATTAACCCCGCGGGGATAATAGCAACTTCCACACAACACCATCACCTGTCCCGGTCCCAAACTAGGTTAACCTGACTATGGTGGCCAAATATAGAAACACAGCTACACTAAGGCCGTTTGTACACATCAAGTACGAACCCACGAACTCAGGTGGCCAAAAGGTCTGTAATCTATAAAAACAAAACCGGCCAAGTGCGAGTCTCTATCTATGCAACATATGAATTTTTCAAGCGTCTACCTGTGGCCGTTAATAACATCGAGCAAAAAACGGCAAAAAAATCACGTTGAGCCCCCTTAATATTATATTATTATGTTTTCAGTATTTGTTGCTACAGCGGCAACAGAAATACATCATCTGTGAAAATTTCAACTGTCTAACTATCACGGTTCATGAGATACAGCCTGGTGACAGACGGACGGACGGACGGAAAGCGGGGTCTTAGTAATACCCTTACCCTTTAGGTACGGAACCCTAAAAAGTAAATTCGACTAGTAAATTCCACACAACACAAACACTAGTCCTGCTTACAAACTAGAATACACTGTGCTACGATTACCACCAGGCAAATGCATCACAATACCTATACATGCATAAAGAAGTTCCTTTCCGTTCCGTGTGGCGCCGGATTAAGAATAGCGTCACTCCATTTCCTTCTGTGGATGTCGTAGAAGGCGACTAAGGAAATCAATTACCAGGAGACGGGCAGCAGCGTGTTCCTGAGATTCCAACCCGCATACTGCGATCGCCAACCCGCCTGCCGATTATGGCAAAACCCCTCATGTTTATGAAAACCACGAAGGAGGCCTATGTCCTGCAGTGGGCGTCAAATGCCTGATGATGAACTGTACATACATAAAGAAGTTCCTTATAGGTTTTGATAATATGATGAGTCATGTGTTTTGATTCGAAGCTCGAATATTTTACATCATTTGGTGTCCTGCCGTTTATTATATTTTATTGCACTTAAATGTGTTCCCGTGATGGTTCTTTTAAGGTTCCAATCATAGTACGGCGGCTGGTTGCGGGAATCAAACCGACAACACTGCGTTGCTAATCAAGCGTTTTAATAATATGTTTATTGCACATAAGTAAATATTACAATAGCAATGCGGCGGACTTAATGCTACAAGCATTTTCTACTAGTCAACCACGTGAGGTGAATGAGAATAACTGGTAGGCATTCGGAAGTGACCAAAAGATAAATTGAATAAATAAATTATGACATAGAATAACAGAAGCGGATATATAATTAATTATTTCTCATCCAGTGCGGTAGATAGAAAACTAGATTTTCCTTGTTTTTATTGTTAGTTTTTAAGATGAGTTTTATATGTGGGCCATTGTAGCCAAGTGAATAAAAGTTAAATAAATAATGTAGTATATTAATACTAATACTTAATATACATGTAAATAACTATGATACACAAAAATATAATATTAATAACAATTTCATTAGAAAAAAAGTACCCGAAACCGGCGTGCGTGCATGCACCGACTAATGAATGTAATGATCGGCAGCATCGTGGCAAGTGGCAGTCCCTGGTCTCTGCCTACCCATCTGGGATACAGGCGTGAGTTTATGTATGTATGTATATAGTACTCAAAAAGTTATTAAGTTTTATTTAATACTATAGATACTCTACATATATAATGAATTACCTTCTTATTCAGCGTTGTAAGTTGGTTGAAATTCAACGGCAAATAATCACAAAACTAGTAATCGTTTCTCGGCCCCCACGATACAGGCTCGGCCTAGTGTGGGGACCGCAGTTACTTCAAAATTGTTAACAGCCAATATTTTGCAATCATGTAAAAAAAAAATATATATATATATTATGGGGATGAAAAAATTCAGTCGTTACGTTTTACCGCTAGAACAACGTCAATATTTAGTTCAAAATCCTCGGAGCGTAACAAAACCCCCTGCTGCTACAAGTGTTGGCCAATAAAGGCCGTTGTATAAAACTCAATTATCGGTTTATCGTCGACTTGCATAAAACTGCAGTGTTGGGCTAGTACAATCGACAACAAAATAAAAATGAAAAAATACACATTTAGCACCAGTAAATTATGACTGCCTCGTTGGATTAGCCGTTAAGGCGCGCTATCAGAACAGAGGTCGTGGGTTCGACTCCCACTGGGGGCCGCCGTACATTTGTACAAGTGGCCTCAGTCTGGGTGTATTTTCATGTTTGTATTATTTTTGTGTCCGTGTGGCGCCGGATTAAGAATAGCGTCACTCCATTTCCTTCCGTGGATGTCGTAGAAGGCGACCAAGAAAATCAATTACCAGGAGACGGGCGGCAGCGTCTTCCTGAGAATCCAACCGCATACTGCTATCGCCAACCCGCCTGCCAAGCGTGGCGATTAAGGCAAAACCCCTCATGGTTATGAAAACCACGGAGGAGGCCTATGTCCTGCAGTGGGCGTGAAATGACTGATGACGAATGATTATTTTTTTGAAGTTATTTTGTTTATTTTTTTCTTTATCATGCTTATAGTCTAAGTGGGGCGGTAATGTTGCCAGCGTTATAGGAAGAAGATGAATAGTTCAGAGAAGCCCGGGGCGGTTTGATTGACTGATTTAATTATGTTTGTGTGTGTGTGTGTGTGTTTTTTAAATCCTTTTTGCTACGTTACACATCCGAGCATACAAAGTTTCAATTTCGGACAAAATCTGTGTGGCTGTAATATTTGACCAGTTGCAAAATGTGACATTAATTTGGAACTTAGCACAAAAAATTACAATTACTAAAAAAAAGAAAGATATACTTAACAAAATAAACCAATTCCAAAAATTAACTAACTGTCAATTAAATAAACCACCCCGAGCCACATCCGACCCAAAGGTCCCCATAATGCTGGCGGCGTTCCCGCGCTGCACAGCAAGGGAGATCCTCTGCATCAGATGTGCCCCGGAGCGGTTGTCAAAACCTCGGTTCCTCAATCGCCGACCGATCTCTTTCACAAGGGTCCTCCCCTGCGAACCCCAGACCCCAGAGTTGTCTCCAAAGCCAGTGGCACGAAAATGTACCGAACTATTCATCAACTTACTGTACTTGAGACATTTCTGTCCAGCAGCCAGCTCAGCGGCGGCACCGGGGGTGACAGTCGTTAAATTGACGCGTGAAGGCGCGACAGTGCACACACATGTCTCGGCCCACAGAAGCCATCACAAATAGATAACATGGTTTTCATTTGGTGCAGTTACAGTTAAGGAAGGATGAATTAATCCGTGTCCCCTGCACTAGTCACATCCTGTAACACCCTTGCATTGTCGTTACAAAGTCGCCCGTAAAGAAACTGGGTGAAGATAGATCATCCTTGTCGTCTGATCCTACCTGTTAGGGGCCGTTCAAATATTACGTAAGCAGATTTATTACGATTATTTACCCCCTCCTCCCCCTCGTCAGCAAAAGTAAGCACTTTTAGTGCTGAGGTGTGTGAACATGTCAGGCACTCAGGCTTCCTCACGACGTTTCCCTTTCTTTCGCAATTCAAAATTCTTATTCACTCATGTGTGCCCAGAAACGGGTTTATGGGAGATTAAGTTCGCAAAACAGTTTTCCATAGTGGCCGATTTTTCATCCACTTCTTCAGCCGACTGTACCTGTAAAAGTGCTTCGTGTGAAAAAAATCTTAATTCGCGCTTATTCCGCGTTTGTTCGATATTGGATTGTTTATAGTACCAAGTCGAACATCAGCGATTTTGTTTTGGGTTAAGGTCTTGTAACACTAGCTGAGCCACTCATTTACGTGAGATTTGCACGAACCTGTTTATGCTTGGTGATGGCTGACCCCTGCGTTATGCTCGTGAACGGGTAAGAGCGGTGGTAGCCCAGTGGGTAGAACAATGGACTCGGCAGCGAGAGACCCAGGTTCGATTCCCAGTACGGGCATGTACCTATGACTTTTATTTTCGAAGTTCCGTACATCTGCGAATTCGTAGTAGCAATACTACACGCTGACGGTGAAGGAAACGGTTGGAAAAATGGAGAACACCTACAAAAAATATCATGGCATGGCATGATGTGATGTATCTTGTTGGTATAATAAATGTCTTTCTTCTTCTTTAAAAGATAAATAAACTTGGTTTTTTTTTCTCTACGGTTAATACATCCTTTATAGGGCATTGTATACGTTTCTACAATAATATCCCTGAAGATATAATAATCTTGCCAGAAGCGTGGTTCAAAAATGTGTAAAGCGCACTTTGTGCCAAAAGGGCTACTATAGCATTGAGGATTATTTAGATGACAAAGATGTGTGGAATTAATGCCAGTTCAATGCATTAGCACTAGGTTTTAGAAGATTAAAAATTGTAAACTCTGTTAATTAAGGAACATATTTGAAAAGACTAAGGGCTTTACCAATAAACTCGACATAAATTTACACCTTGAAATAATATAAAATTTTGTATAGGTATTCCTAGTTTAACCTACGCATAACTTTATACTAGGTTTATAAGTAAGGGGGTTCGTTTGTCCGTTTTTCTCCAAATGATCTAGATTTTGAAATGGACGCCTAGTTTTACTTGTAACGTTCAATAAGTCACAGTATCTGAGTAACTTTGAATAAAAAATTTTGATTTTTTTTAATTTAATACTTTTCATAATATAGCCTGTCGAAAAGTCAATAAAGTCATGAGGTACAAAAAAAACACTCCATACAAGTCGGTCTCAAACTATGACGTCACAACATGCACGTAACGCCTTATTCCTAACGTATGAAGCGTTTATCAATATTTGAGTTATCTCGTAAAATAATGTTTTATGCATCTACACTACAACTACACCCGAAAAGAAAAAAGATTGACAAAACAAATATATCGAGCGAATGTGGATGGAAGGGCCTATAAGGGACGTCCCAGACGGACATACTTCGACCAAATAGAGGATGTATTAACAAAGGGCAAGATAAAAGTACCCGAAACCGGCGTGCGTGCATGCAACGACTAATGAATGTTGAGGAAGCGAAAGTGATCTGTCAGGATCGTAGCAAGTGGCACTCCCTGGTCTCTGCCTACCCCTCTGGGATACAGGCGTGAGTTTATGTTATGCTATGTTATTTTAACTACACCCTTATAAGAAAACAAGAAAAACTTTAGAATTAAATGAAAAAACTAAATCTAATAAGTTTTTTATTATTATGATAGTTATATTTTTTGCATTTTTTGTGATCCAAAAAACCTGAAAAAAAATATTTTTTACCGTTTTATTTTTTAATTTTTAGTTTTTATGTCTTCTATGGTATAAAAGCACTGTTACTCCCATCTAAGTTAGACGCAAGTTCCCCATTGTGAGTAAAAATTAACAACTGTAAGTAACTTACAAAATCTGAGTCACAGGTACATGACAGGATTCGAACCCACGACCTCTGGCATGTGAGGCAAAGTTTCTACCGTTAGACCATCACTGCCTGGCAGTGGGACATAGACGCTACGTAAACAAAGGACGGATGGACGGGTGGACGCCCCTGGCTACCCCAGCCGCGTAAAATAACGGTCCGCAGTATCCATTGACCGGTACGCACACACCATGACGCCTGAGCTTCCTTTGTATGTACAGTGCGCCTAGCACGCTCTCGTTACGTAAAATTACGTGAGATAATTAAAAATAACGCCGAAATACGTAAGCAACCTGTCGCAACAAAATCGTGAAGGGCAAAGGGCGCTTTGTTCTCAAACCCCCGGTTTCTCGCACACTAACAATCTGCCCAGGTAGCAAGACGACGCGCGGACATTGTACGCGCGCGCTTTTTTATTTTTACATTTTGAGATCTTACAGCTTATCGTAATAAAATATCTTAAGTAAAATACTGACACAAAAAAGCCATGGGTTATGCCCGGTTCCTATATTTAACGAATCGTTATTGGTAATCGGTAAGTTATTCTTTTCCGTGTGGCGCCGGCTTAAGAATAGCGTCACTCCATTTCCTTCCGTGGATGTCGTAGAAGGCGACTAAGGAAATCAATTACCAAGAGACGGGCAGCAGCGTCTTCCTGAAATTACAACCGCATACTGCGATCGCCAACCCGCCTGCCAAGCGTGGCGATTATAGCAAAACCCTTCATGGTTAAAAACCATGATGGAGGCCTATGTCCTGCAGTAAGCATCAAATGGCTGATGATGAAGTTATTCTTAATAAGCGTCCTGTAACTTGTCTAGGTAGTTGATGTTTAAATAATTGTTAGGAACTTTACAAATTGTTATCACCACACTTCGTACGGTACGTTATTCGAAACCATTTTTGAGAGGAATACTTGAATAGACATCTTAATCATCCGTCAGCAAAACGAGTCGTGCTTGAATACAGGAACCCGGCATTAGTCTCGCAGATAGCACTAAATTTGTAAGTCGTGGCAAAACCAGTGTTTCAGGCTTTCTGGGCTAAATCAAGGGCCGACTTTTCGATGTATAGGCCTGGCAACCCTAGGCACATGGTACCTGTGCGGTGTCCCTAGCACGCCCACGCAGAATAAGTAGCGGTACTGATAGTACGCCTAGACCGTGGATAGTTAACAACAAAGACACTCAGTGGCGGGGGACGAGTGATGTGACTTAAAATTATCGAATTTAGTCTCATCATCATCATCAGCAGCAGCCATTTGACGTCCACTGCAGGACATAGGCCTCCTTCGTGGTTTTCATAACCATGAGGGGTTTTGCCATAATCGATCGCAGTATGCGGTTGTAATCTCAGGAAGACGCTGCTGCCCGTCTCCTGGTAATTGATTTCCTTAGTCGCCTTCTACGACATCCACGGAAGGAAATTGGTGACGCTATTCTTAATCCGGCACCACACGCATTTAGTCCGAATTTAGTCTAATTAACAAATAAAAAATAATCCTTTCATGTGTCCATCGCAAATTCATCGATTTTGCTTTCAACAAGGGCTAACGCTCGTTGAATAACGCAGCGATGCACCGTCCTTAAGGAGATCCAGCGGGCAACTAGCGTATCGTATTGGCAAAAAGTGTCTGTACAATCTCTCAATCACGTTAACAGTGATTTTTAGGACCCACAACAAAGAACTTAGGATCACGAACCTAGAACTCGATAGCAGTTATGCCGAAAACGGCCGTTTTTGGCGTTAATGCTGTCTATACCTAGGTATTTTGCCTTAGGTTCACGGCAAAAAAGTTTTTTTTTTGACAGATCGAATTTTTAAAAAGTTGTGGTCTTTAGGACCCATGGACCCGGTAACCTAAAGCAAAAAACCTAGTCCTCGGTCGTTTTTGGCATAAATACTATCTATTCCTCGGTTCGTGATCCTAGTTTCGTTGTCGTGGGTCCTAAAAATCACTGTTAACATGATTGAGAGATTGTACGGACACTTTTTGCAAATACGATCTGTAAAAAAAGATATGACTATTGAACAATAGATATGGTGGCGCTAGTCAAAGTCAAAATTTTTTATTCAAAGTAACACAGAAACTGTGACTTATTGAACGTTACAAGAAAAACTAGGTGTCCGTTTCAAAATCTAGATCATTTGGAGAAAAAACGGACAAAAAAACTCCAAACTTAGTCTTTTCAAACATAGTCCTTAATTAACAGAGTTTACATGCATATCTTCTAAAAACCTAGTACTAGGATGCATTGAACTGGCTTTAATTCCACACATCTTTGTCATCTAAATAATCCTTAATGCTATAGTAGCTCTTTTGGCGTAAAGTGATCCCCTTAAGGGGTAACCCGGTGCTGACAGTCGCCCCCAATTGAAAAAAATCTTCAAGTATTTATTTTATTTACATAAATATTGCGGCGTAAAAAGCAAGTATCATATCTTCTTTTGTAATTAGTTATTTGCAAAATGGTAACACAAATGTCAATAATGGACATAGCTATCTTTAGAACTGAAAGCCTAGAACCTACGGCAACAATAACTTAGGACTTTAAGCGAATTTCCGCTGAACACGGCCTTTTTTGTCAAGTATATTTTGAAGTCCTAGGTTCTAAAAATAACTATTATTATGTCGCCGTTATTGAGTCTTACGATGTTCACATTTTACAAAAACGGATTGTAAAGGCGTGAGTTTATGATGTTGATGTAATAATTACATAATGTATTTTTTCCTTGTTGGCGCTGGTTGAACCACTGCTATAACTTTACGATACACCGTGATGTTTGTGACATAGTTGTCAATAAAATATCGCTCGGAACGCAACGGATATTTTATTGGAAATACCTCAATCTCGTGGAGGTATCGGTTTAAATTGAATCCGCCATGACAGCTCTGATTGGCGCCGTGAGAACGGATTGACGGGAAAATACGTAGGGGTAATCAGAGGCCGTGGATCGATGAAATAGCGTGCTTCCAGGGGCCTCTTTTTAAAGAACTACCTTTCTATGCACATTGCAAAGTCGATTAACCCAAAGATTAACAAGCAGGAGGACTGCTACGCAACGTACATCGTAATAAACTTCGAATAGTAGTTTTAAAGCGGTGGTAACCTATTGGGTTGGACTCGGAAGCGAGGCACCCAGGTTCGATTCCCAGTGCGGGCATGTACCTATGACTATGCTTTCTAAGTTATGTACTTACATTTGTGAAGTTATAGTAGCAATACCACTCGGTAACTGTGAAGGAAAACATCTTGAGGAAACCTGAGTGTCTGAGCTATTCACATACCTCAGCGCTTGACATCGCCAATCCGCGGTGGGCAAGCGTGGTGATTAAGCCCATACTCTCTCCCTGAGAGAAGGCCTGTGCCCTTCAGTGGGACGTATATAAAAAACTCCGTCGCAGTCTCTACGTATGTAAAAAATCGGATCGCCCTGGTTACGTCCCTTGAATGTTTCCTTTCGCATTTTATTGTAGGTATAATAAGTAGTTAAAACTTACTGTCTGACTGTCTCGTTGCTCTAGCGGTTTCATGTCTGATTTCCATGCCGGAGCCCGTGGGTTCGATTCCCACTGGGGGCCGCCGTATGTATGTACAAATAGCCTCGGTCTGGGTGTGTTTCCATGTTTGTGACGTCCTTGCCTGGTTATCATAGCTCAGGGTATCCTAGTTTGGGACCAGGTCAAGTGATTGTGTTGTGTGGAAGTTATTATTATTATTACTGTTCCATAAGGAGAGAGGCATTTATTATCTACGTTATTACTTTCAAAAGAATTCGCTTAATTAACTGCGAAAGAAAAAAAATATTCTGTGCCATTTTCTTAACGAATTTTTTCATTTTTTCCGTTAACGAATCTCTTTGACACCGTAATTAGATTAAAATACAATTCAACGATATGCGAATTACGATTTTAGTCTACAGCAGGACCTTTACATTTTTGTGGCGAAGTCGCCCGTAAAGTATCTGAATAGAGTGCACGCGTGTAAAGGTTAATGTGCCGTCGACTGTACCTACTCAAACATGCATACGTACGGAGAATCGCAGAGTTATGGCCGAAGATGGCTGCCTGCAATTGAATCACGTCCCCGCCCCTGTAGCATGACCGCAAGCCCGCGAGAAATAGACAAAGATTCGCGCCAATCCGCCCTCATCCGCCATGGATGGTAATGAAATGAAATATACTTACTTACTTACTTTATACTTTATTGCACACATAAAATTACATGAATAAAACAAAACATGTATTTCTCATCACATTATTTTATAAAAGATTGCTGCGATTACAGTGCTCGTATGTTAAGGGGATCCAGTGGACTAACTAGCGCCACCAATGAAGTAGTCATATCTTTTTTTACAGATCGTGTTTGCAAAAAGTGTCTGCACAATCTCCGAATCATGTTAACAGTGATTTTTAGGACCCACGACAAAGAACCTAGGATCACGAACCTGGGACTAAATAGCATTTATGCCAAAAACGGCCGTTTCTGGGGTTAATGCCATCTAATCCTGGGTTTTTTGCCTTAGGTTCACGACCATGGGTTTGCCAGGTCAGGTATTAATAAATAAAATATTTCGCTCACTCCAAAAGTTGGCGAGCTTATATGTGTATTTGTAGGAGAGGAGTGAGTGTAATTTATTATTATTATTAATGAAATTATTTATAAGCGAGTCTTTGTCTATTTCTCGCGTGCGGGGTGAGGCTCATGCTACAGTAGAAACATATTTTACGGAAAACTATAGAGGGCCTGGTGGGGTAGTTGATCAAAATGGAATTGTGGGAAATTTGTTCATGCTAGTCATCTTACAGGGGGTTTCTGAAATGACCTGGGGGTTATTCTACACATACAAACAACTTTTATTTTGACAAAAACTTGGATATATTAGCCACATATGCATCAGTTTTGGCATGGAGTGAGTGACTTCTTGCTAATAGTAATCTTCATTTAAGATGGACCTTTGAAAAAATTATAAGAAAAGATAGGAGTATTCTTTATTGCAGAGAAGAAAAGAAAACACAATTTACAATGAAAAAAGTACAATTTCAATTCAATTTTATTTCATCTTCATCATCAGCCATTTGACGCTCACTGCAGGACATAGGCCTCCTTTGTGGTTTTCATAACCATGAGGGGTTTTGCCATAATCGCCACGCTCGGCAGGCGGGTTGGCGATCGCTGTATGCGGTTGTTATCTCAGGAAGACGCTGCTGCCCGTCTCCTGGTAATTGACTTCCTTAGTCGCCTTCTACGACATCCACGGAACGAAATGGAGTGACGACATTCTTAATCCGGCGCCACGCGGATTTCATTTAATGTTCGTTAATCTCTTGACGATGGCCATGGTGAATTATTATTATTAAGATTATAACTTCCACACAGCACAATCCATTGTTCTGATCCCAAACTAGGATACCCTGCGCTATGGTAACCAGCAGGGTAAGTACGATGATGCTAGTCGCCCGTCAAAATACGCGACTTTCCAGTACATTAGTTGTCAAATTCTGACATTTAAGCGCCACAAAACGCGTGACTCGTTCCATCGTACTACCCATGCTGGCAAGGACGTCACAAACATCGCAACCTGCATATTCATTTGTATTTAAGTATGTTTTATTTGAGTAAAAAATAACTGAGACATCACGTGATTATTGCTTGAGCGCTTAAAGTCGTTCCAATCCCAGTGACGTATCTCACACGCCGTTGCAGGTCCCCTCACGACGCGCACGGCCCGTGGCCAGTACGTGAGGGCATCCGCTTTCATTTACCAGCCGGAGCACAACGCTGTTATGTATTTACGGTACAGACAGAGAGGATGTACTCCATCCAAAAATATACGATACTTTAGGGGGAGTAGCAAGTGGCAAGCCCTTGTCTCTGCCTACCCCTCCGGGATACTGTAATGTATGTGACAGTATCCCGGATGTATGTGCGTGTAATGTAATGTATGTGACTGACCGTTTGTGATGTGCTTGCCTGGTTACGATAACACGGGGTATCCTAGTTTGGGCCCAGGTCCAGTGGTGTGTTGTGTGGAAGTTAATATATATATATTTTTTAATCTTTCGGGGGTACATACGCACGCATGGGCACAGACAGACACACACACGCACACGCACACACAGACACGCACACGCACACACGGACACAATCACACACACACAAGGATAGGACATTCTCTGAAAATAAATACGTAGTCAACAGAGAGTTACCATAGCACAGGGGTATCCTAGTTTGGGATCAGGGAAAGTGATTTTACAAAGAAAAGAAGTGATGAAAGGTCGCCCAGGGCCCAGTTTCATAAAACTACAATTCGTCGATTATTATGAGAATTCGAGGTACATTGCGCATCAGAGTCTACTTGGTAATCTGTGGGGTATGCAATGTACATCGAATTGTCATAGTAAACCACTAATTGTAGTTCTATGAAACAGGCCCAAGGTACTAACTAATATGAGCAGTTTATATGAGGAGGTTGGTGGAGGCTTGTAGACTTGTGGCTCGTCTACTGTCAGAAGTTGTCAAGCCGCCCTAAGGCCTCTGACTTGGTTTAACGACTGCCATCTATCGACGGCAGCCGGCACCTATACCTTCCTCAGGGAAGAGACCCGTGCCCCTCGGTGGGGACATAATGGGTTGATGATGATGATATGAGGAGGTTATCCTCCTAAGCCTTGGCGTCTTATACGTAGGATAACACCTATTACTTTCTTAATTCACACCCAATGCTCTCTAAGCAGAAAATCTGGGCAACGTACTTGTGACTTGTGTACTTGTAAGTTCAATATTTTTTTTGGACGTTTTTATTAATTTAAGGTAATTTCAGAAGATTCGGTGTAATTTTTACCTCCAGGGGTTAAGAGGATAAGCCTTGAAGCTGAAAAGGTAATAGTTTTTTTCTATTATTTCTTTCTTTTTATGTCTAATTTGTCACGGCCGGAGCGAAATTACCCTGTCTGCTTTAACCGCGAAAGTGTATCTACCACACTTTGCACTTTTTACCGCGTTGACTGTTGTTTCTTAGTCACGTAGTAAATTAAGCTTTTTTTCCCGCAGCGTGGAGGAAAACGGACCTTGTTAAGAGATAGAAGGCCTTTGACGGATCGTGTCTATTTGTTTTGTCAGCGTAATGTGATTGTTAAATTGATGTATGTTACTCAAAAAAATGTGTTTAAATTGAAAACTCGTGTCGTAAAATTAGGGTCTATTTCCATGCATACAATAAGATAAGATAACAATATTCTTTATTGTACACGAGAGCACATGTCAGAATTTTGTCTTAAGATACAGAGTACAATTAGTGGCCCTCCCTTTTGCCAATAGCAATTTCTTTCCAACTACCTTTGGTGGAATGTTGCTGATAAATTTTTTAAATTAATCATAAAAGCGGACTTCAAAACACGTCAGCACTAAAAAGTTACAAATAATTTAAAAGAATACCTTTAAATTAGAAGTATGTATACATGTAGGTATTGTAGAAGTATAATTTGTAGTCGTTGCCCGAAATATATGTCCTGGGCCTCGATTCTGTTAGTGCATTGTAGTATAATGACAGGTACACTGTCAGGTCACGTGACGTATTTTTTCGTACCATTGACGCCTAGAAGGTTTGATGGGTGTGCCCGCGTAGACTTAACGCAGCCATGAAATGAAAACCGCCATGTTCATGCAGTTGTCATGTTACTACAATGCATTACAAAATACAAAAAATACAAAAATATTTATTCATCCAACCAATTCTATTGCTAACATACACTTTTGCTGGGATTCCCTTTTAAGTATAAAGTACCTGTGCCAGGGAAACCCGCTCTTCCATAACTTGTAAAGGTTGAACATCTAAACCTACGCAAAATAAAGATTTTGTTTTAAGTGTGAGCTTAATCTAATTCTCTATTTTATTTAAAGATATCAATTTCAGAAATTAATTATAAGTAAGATTTCTGACATGATTTATACTTGTGTAGTGTGTGTGTGTGCGTGCGTGCGTGCGTGCGTGCGTGTGTGTGTGTGTGTGTGTGTGTGTGTGTGTGTGTGTGTGTGTGTGTGTGAGTGTGTGTGTGTGTGTGTGTGTGTGTGTGTGTGTTCATATTTATTTATACTTATTGTAGGTAGTTATGTGACATGTTGTAACAGAAATTCTGTTTCCTCATAGTTCTGGTTTAGGAGCCATTCAGTCACTGCCTTCTTGCACTCAAATGTTAGCATAGGATAGATGACCAAACTACGATTTATCTGGTTATACAAATAGCCAGACAAATTTTCATATTGGCGACTAGCAAAACATGTTTTCACGCGGTTTGATTTAACGACTATATCATTTCTCCTTCTAGATTGAATTTTAGGATCATACGCTAAGGATTTATGTTTTTTTAAAATGGCTGCCAAAATATACAACTTCCTGATTGTAAGAAGATGACATGATTGGTACAGTAATTCTGTGGGAAATATGCGCGGTTTGAAGAGCATAACCTTAAGTAAAGAACGTTGTGCTCTTTCAGCCTCCAAAAATTTTGTTTTAGTTGTCCCTCCCCACACAGAAATACAGTAAATTATAATAGATTGGACCAATGATTTATATATTTGAATTATTAATGGTCTTGGTGCAACATGTCTCAAGTTTTTGAAGATCCAGATTAGTTTTCGTATTCGGCTATTAACTAAATCAACTTGACTATGCCAAGAAAGTCTCTGGTCTATGACAATTCCCAAGTATTTGGTAGACACAACTTTATTGATACAGGGACAGGAACATAGCCTATTTTGTATGTTTTTGCAGGTATGTATTTTGATTTTTAAGTCGGTATCCGGTTGTGTTTGTTTGTAAATAGTGAAGCAAATATAATTCGTTTTTTGGGTGTTTAGCGTCAGTAAGTTTTCTGTCAGCCAGTTTGCTGTCTTGGCTAGTTCTTGTTCCACTTTTTCATGAATTTCCTGCCATGACCCACCTATGAAAGCTATTGCCGTATCATCGGCGTATGATATAGTCCGAGCACCGCTAACCTTCATGTCGCACAAGTCATCTATATATATTAAAAATAAAGTGGGGCCTAATACACTGCCTTGTGGCACGCCGTAAGTTACGCTAGAATCTTCACTGAAATGTTGGCCAATTTTAACACGCTGTTTTCGGTCGTTCAGGTAGTCTTTAAACAGTGCTAGCGATGTGTCTCTGATGCCAATACGTTCTAGTTTTTGTAGGAGGATGGGGACGGAGACGGTATCAAATGCCTTCTTGAGATCTAGAAAGACAGTTAGGCACTTTTTACCACTATCTAGTTGCTCAACAATATAGGAGCTTAGGGCTGTGACTGCATCTTCTGTCGATCTGCCTTTCCTAAACCCGTACTGATTGTCTGATAACAAATTATACTTTTCCAGATAATCAAGAAGCCTGACATTTATAAGCTTTTCTAAAACTTTTGAAATAGAAGGTAGAACCGATATTGGCCTGTAGTTGTTAACATCGTCTCGGTCTCCACCCTTCCACACTGGGGTGATAATAGATTGCTTTAGGCATGATGGAAAAGCGCCTTTGCTGAAACAGAGGTTAGCTAGGTGGCAAATAATAGGTGCGATTAGATTTTTGGCAGTTTTTATGAAAATTGTAGGGATATTATCATAGCCAGGTGCACTATCCGACTTAAGTTTGATGATAATACGATGTATTTCCTCTGTGTCGGTGTCAAAGAGTGCAAAAGATGATGAGGGAGACTTATGTGTTTTGACGCTAGACAGGTTTTCGGCACTTTGACGCTTTTTAATATTTTCAGCTAGAGTTTTACCTATGTTTCCAAAAAAATCATTGACATAGTTAAGTGCTTCTACAGGGCAGGATTTTATATTGAGTAATTTAGAGTTATCTTCAGTTTTTTGTTTCAGATTTGTAATATTTTTTATACAGCTCCACAGACTTTTAGTGTTTTTAGAATTTTTTAATTGCTCTCTATCATAATTTCGTTTTAGCTTTTTTATTAAATTGTTACAAAAATTACGGTATCTTTTATATATTATTCTATTTATTTCGTCATGAGGATTTTTACGTAACTTATTTTGCATTTTGTTTCTATTTCTGATACATCGCAATATGCCAGGGGTTATCCAGGGTTTTATTGTCCGTCTTGTTTTCGCAATACTAACAATATTCGTATTCTCTATCAAAGACTCAGAAATCTTATGGACCAGTAAATTCATTACCCAATTTGGATCATCGCTAAACAGTAGTTCATTTAGGTTCTTAGTTGATAAACTCTCAAGTGCTTTTTTAAAATCAGTCACAGATTTAGTTTTACGACATTTACGACTTGTTTTAATATTTGATATACTCAGGAGTATCATTGAGTGATCCGTGACTGTAGTATTTAGTACGCAAATAGATGCAGAGACTTTCCTTTTTGGTAGTTTTAGCATAAAATGGTCCAAACAACTGTTTTCCCTTGTCGGAATAGTATGACCCGGTAGAATGCTGTGTAGTGTTACCATGTTAAGATAGTTAAATCGGTTTTTCTTCTCATAAGTTTGTTCAGTGTCTCTTGCAATTAAGTTTATGTTTATATCTCCTACCAGTATAATAGATTCCTTTGATTTGAGTGTTTCTAAGTGTAAGTTAAGTGACTCAATGAACCTATCCGCACAGGTGTTTCCAGGAGGACGATAGATACCTAAGATAGTACTTTTACATGCTTCTATTTGCAAGCATGATGCCTCATCCAGTTTAATCTCCTTAACAGTTGCTGTGATAGTGTTATTGATGTAAGACACGACTCCATCATTCTGATTGAGATGGTGAGTTGTTGAAAATGAGGTATAATTTGTTAAACATGGAATATGCTTATTAGAGTTTAGTCTGCATTCAGTAAGAATTATTATGTCAGGTGAAAACTTTAGTTGAGCTAGGGTAATGCTTAGGTCATCAATATTACTGTACACGCTCCTGATATTTTGAGAAACGATAGTTAGGTTCTCCACCTTAACATATTTTGGGAGATCATCAATATCACATTTGATAGAATACGCGATATCTGTGCTATCAATTTCATTTAATGCTGTTAGAGAATCATTCATCATAAGAATCTTTTAAAAAATCTGCATATGCAATATCGTTCATGGCATATGTGATGTAGGTGTAGTTGAGGCAACACTGCTCGTATAACAATTTTTTTAAGTGGGTACATATGAATTTGATGTGTATTTTGTTTTGTGTAATGGGTGTGTTTTTGTACTTGTGTTTGTGTGATGTTATAATATCATTTATCAAATAGACATGACTAATAAATATATTTTTAATTTTATGGGCGACATAGTTTAAGGCAAGTAGTCATGCTTGGTGTAAAAGCTGGTGTGCCTGAGCTTCTGACTTTATTTGTATAGATGGGCAGTTTTCCTCTTTCCTCACATATACTTTTCCGTAGGCAGTCCAGCAGAATTTGTATTTTTTGCATTTCACAAGGTCTCTAGCTAAAAAATGCAGACGGGATCCCTTGGCAGTAAGCTGCTCCGATATAAATACAGGTGTATCCTCAGCATTGCGTAAACCTAGATGCTTCGCACAAAGCTTTGTTTGGTGTTTGATATTGAATGCCTTACTCAGTTTCAGGGTTTCATTTTTTATGAGAGTAGAAGCGGTTTCCACGATGATGGGAGTGTTTTGCGCCCCTCCTTTCTTCACACGCACTCTGTAGATGTCTTTGATGTCTCCTTTCACCATAGCACTTCCAATGCTTTTTGAGAGACAGATAACCATCTCAATTAGTTCTTCTTTCGTTTCATTGTTTTGTTTCGGTACATTTTTCATTTCAAAGTTTCCTTTGCGGCTTCCCATTTGTATGTCCTCGATTTTGTCTTCTAGTATTGTGATATATTTTCTATCTTCCTTCATTTGGGTCTCGAGGCAGTCAATTTTCTTTCTATATTCTTCATTCTGAGCTGTGAGGAAACTAACGGAGCTCTCAATACTTGCATTTGATTGCTGAATTTCTTTCAAGGTTTGGCGAAGCTCTCGTCCTTGCACGGCTATCAACTCTTTCATTTCCTTTTTAAATGTGTCTAGCTGTGAGCTAATATCCATCTGGCGACTATCACCATCTTTCTGCTCGGTAAGTAATTGTGTCGGTTTTTGCGGTTTTCCAACCGGAGTATCATCGTTGCGATTTCGTCGACAAACATTTCGGCAGCCTTGACATTGCCATATTTTTTTGTCACTATCCGATAGTTCTTTGAAAAGTGCCTTTTGTATATCAAGGCAATGATAGTGAAATTGACATTTACAGTCCTTACACAAAAGTAGTTCTGAGTTCGAAACAGTCTTTCTGCATGTTGAGCACGGCATGGCGTACTTATAACCCTAATGACAACAAATGATAGACAAAAAGTGTTAAACAAAAAGTCGCCGATGGGATTTGAACACTAGTTGCGTTGTTGCAAGTCGGACGTTGTAACCGCTGCACCACGGGTATCTGTGTGATTGTTGCCAAAAATGTGTATAATATGTGGATCCTCTCTTCTACGGACTTCGATGTGTTTATGAACGCCTGGTACTTTGAAGTAACAAATCTTCTGTCTTGCTCACCCGTGATTCTCGTTCTGCGCCGAACGCTCAAGTATGTACTGCTGCCGCCCTTTGAGCTCCTATTATTTCGCACGATTTTAATTTGTGTATTGGAATTTTTAAATAAAATTAATACGACTTTGGTTTGCGTCCACTCAGTGCAGAGGTCCGGGGGGAAGAGGAGCATTAACAGAATCTAGGCCCTGGTCATGCATGAAAGTGAGCACCGACTACAAATTATATATCTCCAATACCTACACGTATACATACTTCTAATTCATCCTTCCAGCGATGCTTAAAAGTAATAGCCAAAATAGATAAAATTTCAAATTACTAATTACATAACCGCGGCTTTCAAACCACCCAGATTTCAGCGTGTGCATGGATTTTGTGCATGTATGCTTTGGGCGACTAGATCTACACTGTTAAACCTATTCTGTATATTATTGATTGTTTGTTACCTGGTTAACACACCAATAGAGTAAAATAAAATTCTCTTACACACTGTATAGGGCGACCAAGTGGAAATACTTCGACCAAATAGGGGATGTGTTAGCAAAGGGCAAGATAAAAAGTACTTACACGAAAGCGGCGTGCGTGCATGCAACGACTGATGAATGTTGATGAAGCGAAAGAGATCTGTCAGGATCGTGGCAAGTGGCAGTCCCTGGTCTCTGCCTACCCCTCCGGGATACAGGCGTGAGTTTTACTGTTTCTAGGCATGCTACTTAAAATATGCTTATTTTAGACAAAGACAGTTCTGCGCGATTCTCTATCGCAATAGCTAGCCCGTACCTATTACTTACCTGGGCCTCGATTCTGTTAGTGCATTGTAGTATAATGACAGGTACACGGTCGGGTCACGTGACGTGTTTTTTCGTACCATTGACGCCTAGAAGGTTTGATGGGTGTGCCCGCGTAGACTTAAAGCAGCCATGAAATGAAAACCGCCATGTTCATTCAGTTGTCATGTTACTACAATGCATTAACAGAATCTAGGCCCCGCTATAGCACCATCCACCTCAGAATGCGGCAAATTGCTTCTATTTTGCGCCAAAATGCAGTGATTTTCGTTCCCACGGGCGCTTTCATTAGAACTGTATTGTTGGCGTAGCTCGTGCGGTTCTGAATGTATACGTAGTTAGGTCATAAGTTCTGTCACATAGGGGCCATCCAAGTATTACGTAAGCACTACGGGGGGGGGGGGGGACGACGATTTTTGATGACATGGGGGGTGGGGAGGTCTGGATGGTGATTCCGTCAGCAGTAGGTATTTATTTTTTTTCTGCACAATTTTGTCGGTTTTGCTTTGAACACATAAATGGTAATCCTACTTGTCTGTGCCTGAAAACGAAACGCATTTTCAGGGATTCCCAAAAATAATGGATACGTGTAGGTACTCGGTAAGAACCGAGTAGGGGAATTACCGCGCGCTATTAATTAATTTGTCTCAATTTCGATTTGCACGACTTGAGTCCAACCGGCAAAATTACCAGTTTTTACCAGTTGTTACCAAAATTTATTTCAACGTAAAGAATTTACATTCTGTTTGCTGAATGTCAATGTCGCTGCCTTCGGGCCGTATTTGTAGTGGAGAAAAAGGCAGCCGGAAAAAAAACTCAACTCTGACCATCTTTTCTCAAATCATCTTAAACTTATACATCAAATCCTATATGATATGATTCCGTGATAGCCACCAATAACTTTAAAAGCCAAAATAACACTTCTTACAAAAGTAGGAAAAACATTAATGCTGCGGCCAGACACACGAACAGCACCCGTTCACGAGCATAACTCAGGGGTCAGCCATCACCAGTCTCAACCATTTTAGAGGGAGATAGGTGACCCGGCCACCACGCCACCATTCGATGACGCATGTCATCAGGGTCATTATTTTTTCAGTTGGGCATTATTCTGATTTGTTGAATAATTGTAGTAAATCTGTTTACACGTAATACATGAACAGCCCCATAGTTCAAATTCGGAATTAAGAATGCGAACCGATAAATGGTGTTCAAAATTTGACACTACAAGAAAATAAATAGAGTGGATGCCTCCCCCCACCAGTCTCTCTGTCTCTCTGAGAAAGCCTGTATCCTGCCTTGGGACGTAAGTATACTATAGTCCATTCCACTAAACGAGCTCCCAAAGAAAATCGTCCACGTGCCCCCATTGGTTAATGCGCGTGACCTTCAATAGCCACTGCATTAAGTAAGCCTACCCTATGAAGCGGACCGTCTTCGCTTATTGTTTCGCTTATCTCTAGTCGCGCGCATTGCCCATCGACATGCAAGTATTTAGTTCCCTAGGAGTTCGACTCGTGGAACGGAGTATAGCTGCTTATGTCCACACCTTGCTTTCGACACTCCAACATGATTAATCGGACCGAATCTGATTCACCGCACACGTTCCGTACAAATTTACTATGGGAATTTGATTACTGCAGCTTAACGGGTTTTGCAATGAAATTTACCTTGACCGGTTAGTCTACATAGTGTTAAAGACACATAATAACATAACATACAACATAAGCAGCCTATATACGTCCCACTGTAGGGCACAGGCTGTCTCGGGCGGTCATGTACCTATGACTTTGTTTTCGAAGTTATGTACATTTGCGAAGTTATAGTAGCAATACTACTCGCTAACGGTGAAGGAAAACATCGTGAGGAAACCAGGGTCACATACTCAATCACATACCTCAGCGCTTGAAATCGCCAATCCGCGGTGGGCACGCGTGGTGATTAAGCCGTCAGTATCGGGAGCTTTGTTTTCTAAGTTACGTACATATGTGAAGTTATAGTAGCAATACCACTCGCCACTCGCTAACGGTGAAGGAAAACATTGTGAGGAAACCTGGGTGTCTGAGCTATTCACGTACCTCAGCGCTTGAAATCGCCAATCCGCGGTGGGCACGCGTGGTCATTAAGCCCATACTCTCTCTCTGAGAGAAGGCCCGTGCCCTACAACGGGACTTAAATACGTTGCTTATGAAATGGATGAGCTTGAACTGAAGACGCAAAATCGGCCGCTATTGAAGTCGGTTTTGAGAGCCCTATGTCCCTAATGAGAGATGTCAGTAACTGATGATCACGATGATGATGGTAAAATTTAAATGATTTCCCGGAAGAAAGTGTAATTTTTTCCCTGCATCAAAATTTACCCTATAAATTATATATAATGGATGGATAAAGACCCCAAGTTCTTTTTTTACTTATCGCATTTTACTGTCCTATGGCTGCTCTATAGAGGTGGGTTATAAATATTTCTGCCTTCTTCCCGTTATCTCAGTTTAAACACCCTATGCTGAGGTTGGCTGGAAGAGATATCTCTCAGAGATAAGTTCGCCTTTGTAACAGTGCTATGTAATTAATTTTCAAATTAATGATTTGCAATAAATAATTAAAGAATTCTAAAAAAAATAACAGGCTGTTATTTGCTATTAGCAATAAAGCCGCCAATTGTGTCTTTTCTTTTGTCATTGCTGTTTCTGTAACATTTTTTCCGGTTTACAATAAAGAATATTCTTATCTTATCTTATTTTCGCAACGTTGGCGTAGAACGTCTTGTTGCGGATAAGGCTCTAGTATTTTATAACAGGTATTGCTAATAAACATTCATTCCTATGACTTAGGCTAGCAGAGGTTCATACAAAAAAAATTTAACCGCGTTTTGTGCTAAAAGGGCTACTATACCATTAAAAGCTATTTAGAAGACAAAAATGTCTCCTGCCAAGCGCCACGATTATGGTAATGCCCCTCATGGTCACGAAAACCACGAAGGAGGCCTATGTCCTGCAGTGGGCGTCAAATGGCTGCTAATGATGATGAATGTCTAAGGTTTAAAACTCTTAATTATAGACCAAATTTGGAAAGACTTATAATTTTATTCCAGCGAAAGCCTTATTAAATAACATAACAAATAGATTAATCAAATTAAATTACACTATGGAAAAATTAACTATTAATTTCTCTGGAGGCCCGTCCACATCGAGCGTATACCAGTGTATGCCTTGCTGGCCAGTCGTGTACCGCTCGGAGAGTGTTTGTCGAGAGGCGCAGGCGTTCGGCGGCGGCCGTGGTCACGTGCGTGGCTTAACTGAATAAAACATTTTGACTCGGTGTATAAATAATAATATCACTGATACGTCTGGGCCGCGTTTCATAAAACTACAGTTCAGTTTATTATGACAGTTCGACGTACATTGCGTAGCCGATTAGTACAATAACTCTTACATAAGCAGCCCAAATACGTCCCACTGTAGGGCACAGGCCTTCTCTCAGGGAGAGAGTATGGGCTTTATCACCACGCGTGCCCAGCGCGGATTGGCGATTTTAAGGGCTGAGGAATAGCTCAGACACAGGTTTCCTCACGATGTTTTTTCAATTACTCTTACTACTTGTAATTCTCTGGGTTAATCGGCCTGCATTGAACATCGAATTGTCATAGCAACCGTTAATTGTAGTTCTATGAAATGAGTATCTTTTATATTTTAATACTAGGTTAAAAATAACTGCTGTTAAATACGGCTCATCCCTACTGCTCTACTTATTTCCCTCTTAATGGATATAATGCCTTCGGGCGTTTCTTCTTCGCAAATAGGTTGGAAATTTTAATTCTCTTTTGGTCTGTTTACTAAGCGATTGTGAACTTTTAGGTGGGTAGATGCTACTCTGAAATAACAACAATTTCTGGCCTCAGACTACAACAAACAGCTTTGGATTAAAAACTTCAACGTAATATTAGCAAGGCAACGTTTGTAGCTTAGAACATCAGAACATATTAGCGAAGGGCAAGATAAAAGTTAACCGAAACCGCCGGGGCTGGTTTGGAGATTTTTTGGTCCATCTTATATACAAAAGATGTAGATTTTTTCTATGTCCATTTACACCTAGTTTAACTTGTAACGTTCCTTGAGTAGCATATTCTGTGTTATTTTGAATAAAACACGTTGGATTTCGATTTTTGACTAGATAGATATATAGATAAATCATTTATTTGTGCTTAGAGACACACACACATAAAGCAATAAGTAATAAGACTTATCTTACAAACTAACTTACGTATATGCATAAACATAAAGTTCTACGGCCAGTATTTAGTAGACTAACCCCCGCTTTCTCGTACACTAACAAGCTGTTAATATACTGTTAGTGGTTTTTTTTTTGTATGCACTTTTAATTCACAGCTGTTAACAGGGATTAACAGCGTCTTAGTGTACGAGAAACTGGGGGTAAGTATTTAGTAGACTCGTCCCCCGGTTCGCTCGATATACATCCCTCGCGTTGGACTCCTAATGAATGTTGATAAAGCTGTATTGCTTCGCAGAATTCAGTCACCTGCAGCAGTTTTTGTTTCTCAGAATGGAATGGCGACCGTTGCGAAAAGAATACGCTGTTTCATTGTATCGCGACTGCCTTGGTGGTCTATCGGGTTGCGTGCTAACTCGGATGTCGTGGGTTCGATTGACTTCCACACAACATAATCACTTGTTCTGGTCCCAAACTAGGATACTCTGTGCTATGGTAACCAGACAGAGATATCACAAACATGGAAATATACCCAGACTAAGACCATTTGTATAAATCAATTACGCGGCGTGTAAGGGACGTCCCAGGCGGACATCATCATCATCATCAACCCATTATGTCCCCACCGAGGGGCACGGGTCTCTTCCCTGAGGAAGGTTTAGGCCATACTCCACCACGGGGGCCAAGTCCGGATCGGTGGAGGCTTGTAGACTAGTGGCTCGTCTACTGTCAGAAGTGTCAAGCCGCCCTAAGGCCTCTGACTTGGCTTAACGACTGCCATCTATCGACGGCAGCCGGCACCAACAGCTTAACGTGCCTTGCGAAGCACGGAACCGCTCGGAAAAATGCCACTACCATTAGGCATAGACGGCGACCCATCCATGCACTGAACGCGCCCTGTGTTGCTTAACCTTCGTGATCGTTTAAGATCACTCAGGCAGCCGGGGCTACGAGGCGGACATACTACGACCAAATAGAGGATATATTGGCAAGGGGCAAGATAAAAAGTACCCGAAAACGGCGTGCGTGCATGTAACGTCCGATGAATGTTGAGGAAGCGGAAGTGATCTATCAGGATCGTGGCAGGTGGCAGTACCTGGTCTCGGCCTACTCCTCTGGGATACAGGCCTCAGTTTATGTATCATCATCAGCCATTTGACGCGCACTGCAGGACATAGGCCTCCCTCATGGTTTTCATAACCATGAGGGGTTTTGCCATAATCGCCACGCTTGGCAGGCGGGTTGGCGACCGCAGTATGCGGTTGGAATCTCAAAAAGACGCTGCTGCTCGCCTGCTAGTTGATAGCTAGCCTTCTACGACATCCACGAAATGAAATGGAGTGACGCTATTCTTAATCCGGCGCCACGCGGTCGGCGAGCTGGTGCTACAGAAATAAAACCAACAGCAGTGTATTTAGTTTTATTTCTGTTGTGCATATTTTTTTTTTTTATCTTTATTTTAGAAACAAACAGTCATTCAAATGCTATTAATAAATCGTATCTTATGTTAAATAAATAGACCTCTAGTTTCTCATAATTTCAAATACAACATTTTTTAAGGTAGATAAACTTATTGTAAGACATCGTTCGGAGAAGAACTTTAAGAAACAAAATTTAAAAACCAAACATGCAAAAAACACTCCAAAATTGCATAATAATATTATTATTGATATTATTTATTGCACAAAGACAGTGTACAAATGTTACTTGTCTGTTTATTTTCTTTCTGTGATGTGTCTTGTTTGTATAAAAAATGTCGTTCTTTCTTAGACTCTAACGTTAAATTAAATTCCTTCGCCTCTTAAAGCAAACTCCGAAGGGCAGGTTTCCCCACAATGCAGACCCGCTCATTAAAATTCTCGCCTTTCAGTCGTACCCTGCATCGGCGCATCTCAACTGCATTTTTTCGTAAACAACTAGCGCTGCGATTTCCATTCCATTATTGTATTTCGACCGACCGAGACTCGCTTTGGAGAAAAATGGCGGCGCTAGTGAGACTGCTCCAGTGTTGCCAACCCTACCAAACAAAAAAGCTGAAAGTCAGCGCCAAAAATGTGGTAAAAGTTAGTTTCTGGTATAAAGTAAAGAATATAACAATGAATTAACAAATTTCCATTTCACACCTGCTATTCGGGAAAGATCCCTTGATTCCCTCAAATGAGGGATCAAAGTTGTACTTTTCTTCCCTGATATTCTAGTTTTTTTTTTATTGCCCTCAATATGATCCGTGTGCAGATTTTCACAAAACAGGTTTGTATATTGGGATTACTTTATAACTGATACAATTTGCTTACAAATAATAAACTTCTTTCGATATCTTAATTGTGTTTGATTTAAATTTTCCTTATAGCAGGTGTGAAAAGCAGTATGTATCACTCGGTAGCAAAATTATTTCCGTCTTGGGCGTAAACACTTGAATCCCTCGCTACGCTCAGGGCCTAGATTCTGTTAATGCATTGTAGTAACATGACAACTGCATGAACATGGCGGTTTTCATTTCATGGCTGCTTTAAGTCTACGCGGGCACACTCATCAAACCTTCTAGGCGTCAATGGTACGAAAAAACACGTCACGTGACCCGACAGTGTACCTGTCATTATACTACAATGCACTAACAGAATCGAGGCCCTGGATTCAATATACCGCCCTCGCCGTAAATATATCATTTTGCTCCCTTGAGACACAATCTACTATTGCACATCTGCGGACACAAATGTCAAAAATCCGAATTCGCAGATATTTTGTCTTCATCAATCACTAGCAGTTCCCGCGACTACGTTCGCGTGGTAAACAGATCACCGTATAACCTATGTCCTCCCTGAAGGTACGTTCTAATTACTGGTAAAATAATTAAAGTTAAGTATTATATGGCTAGCATAGATAAGATAAGATCATTTATTTCACAAAAAAACATCTCACAAAATATTACCTTACTGATAAGGATAATAGGTGGCACCCTGTTCCTAATAGGAGAGGAACCGAAAATTAGCTTCAAGCTAATCAGAACGAGAATCTTTCAAACAGTACATTCTAGAATGAATTTTAGTAGACAATTAACCTTAGCCTGAGGCCCGGTTTTTGGAATTGAGATTTTAACTAAGTAAATACTTAAGTAAAGTTGTGTCACGCTCTTTTCAGAGAAATTCGAAGAGACAACACTACAGTTAACTATTTACTTAGCGATATTCTCAATTCAGAAACTGGCCCTAACCTACTTTGTTAATCTTTGGAATCCTATTATTGGCCTTTGAACATTGTTAGTGCGCTACACTTAAGCTTCTATTGTTATTTAACAATAAAATAAAGTAATGTATTATGATTGATTAATTGACTTTCCCGCCCGCTCGTCTGTCCACAATCGCCAGTCAGAATGCTGTCGCACTCAGGTTTCGTCACGATGCTTTCCTTCACAGTTAGCGAGTGGCAGTCTGTCCACAATCGCCAGTCAGAATGCTGTCGCACTCAGGCTTCCCCACGATGCTTTCCTTCACATTTAGCGAGTGGCAGTCTGTCCACAATCGCCAGTCAGAATGCTGTCGCACTCAGGTTTCGTCACGATGCTTTCCTTCACAGTTAGCGAGTGGCAGTCTGTCCACAATCGCCAGTCAGAATGCTGTCGCACTCAGGCTTCCCCACGATGCTTTCCTTCACATTTAGCGAGTGGCAGTCTGTCCACAATCGCCAGTCAGAATGCTGTCGCACTCAGGTTTCCCCACGATGCTTTCCTTCACAGTTAGCGAGTGGCAGTCTGTCCACAATCGCCAATCAGAATGCTGTCGCACTCAGGCTTCCTCACGATGCTTTCCTTCACAGTTAGCGAGTAGCAATCTGTCCACAATCGCCAGTCAGAATACTGTCGCACTCAGGCTTCCCCACGATGCTTTCCTTCACAGTTAGCGAGTGGCAGTCTGTCCACAATCGCCAGTCAGAATGCTGTCGCCCTCAGGTTTCCCCACGATGCTTCCTTCACAGTTAGCGAGTGACACAGTCTGTCTACAATCGGCAGCCAGGGTACAGTCGCGCTCGGTTGAAAGCACTGAGCGGAGTGGCGGTCTCACTTTACCACTAGACCAGACAAAGGAGCGGGTGTTCGTACGTCTGTATACTGCGGAGGAATGGGGTACTTGTTGTAATGCCCGGCAGGTAACTTGAGTAGAAATTACTTGGTACAACACCCGTCAGGTAGCTTGGACAAAAATAGGCGTAGCCGGGATGAGTTTGCGATATGGACTCGTTAGAGCATTTTTTTTTTATTTATTATTATAGAATGTTCGAAATTTGTTTCAATGTTGTTGATCCGTTCTTTTGTTATTTCTTTTTAAGATTATGTTCGTAAATAAATGTAAATAATTGTATTAAATGTGTAATAGTAGCGATACCACTCGCAATCGTGAAGGAAAACATCGCGAGGAAACCTCAGTGGGCATGCGTGGTAATTAAGCCCACACACTCTCTCTGAGATAAGGTCTATGCCCTCCAGTGGTAAATACTTGTATAGGCTTCATTATTTATTAAAAATAAATGGTGTAAAAATACCTTCGAGGCAATTGAATCGCTCGTAGCCCCGGCTGACTGAGTGATCTTAAACGATCAGGAAGGTTAAGCAACACAGGGCGCGTTTAGTGCATGGATGGGTCGCCGTCTATGCCTAACGCTAGTGGCATTTTTCCGAGCGGTTCCGTGCTTCGCAAGGCACGTTAAGCTGTTGGTGCCGGCTGCCGTCGATAGATGGCATTCGTTAAGCCAAGTCAGAGGCCTTAGGGCGGCTTGACAACTTCTGACAGTAGACGAGCCACTAGTCTACAAGCCTCCACCAATCCGGACTTGGCCCCCGTGGTGGAGTATGGCTTATACCTTCCTCAAGGAAGAGACCCGTGCCCCTCGGTGGGGACATAATGATGATGAATTGCACCCAAACACATTTGGGTCATAGGATTACACCATCCTACCAAATTTCACCTGATTTGGTCCAGTAGATTCGGAGCAAACTGGCTGTGACAGACGGACTGACAGACAGACACGAGTGATCCTATAAGGGTTCCATTTTTTTTGTACGGTGTATGGAACCATAAAAATTAAGTTAACTTTTTGTTTTATTTACAGTTAACATAGTGCGGTATGGTTAGACCACCCCTTAGTAACAAAGTCGCTCGCTAACTGTGAAGGAAAATGTCGTGAGAAAATCCGTGACATAGCTCTGCAGCTGTCTCCGCTTGTCTTTCTGTCTATTGAGCCATTTAGGGGCTGTGTAAAATTATTTTAAAATACGAATCTATGGAAAAAGCTATGCTCGGAATTTCTCTACGAGATCGAATCGGAAATTATGACGAATGAAAGTCGTCGACATAGCCCAGCGGATTAGTAAGTTGAAGTGGCAGTGGGCGGGGCACGTAGCACGCAGAACTGATGGCCGATGGGGCCGAAAAGTTCTCGAATGGAGACCACGTATCGGCAAGCGCAGCGTAGGACGACCAGCCACAAGATGGACAGATGACCTCATCCAAGTGGCAGGAAGACGCTGGATGCAGGCCGCTTCCAACCGGTCTTTTTTGGGAATCCATGGAGCAGGCCTTTGTTCAGCAGTGGACTTTTTGTGGCTGAATGATGATGATGATGAAGTTGGTCGACTATTAAATACATGTTAGTACTCTTTTTGAAACGACGCGACTGACTGAGTATCAGACAGACCAGAAAATCATATCATAGTTTTTGATGAAAAACCTACAGTAATTTAATTATAGCACATTCTCATGTGCTCACCAAAACGACTGTCGCAGCCTGGACAATCGCTCCCATCTCGAATTTTACACACGTGTACCCTATATGGTCACGTTACGGGCGACTTCGCAACGGCAATAACTTACTGTGTACTGTACTAAACAAACACACTTGGCTCTCTTCCAGGTGAAATGCAACAGTTAGTGCCAGTTCAATGAACCGGCCAATGCAATTGCTTCGGAAGTATTTTTACACCTACCGCACTTGAGTGTCAATTCAATGCTCTTATTTTTTTTTAAATAATGCCTATATAGGGCATTGGCCTCATAGAGAGAGAGAAAGAGACTATGGGCTTAATCACCAAGTGTGCCCACCGCGGATTGGCAATTTCCACCGCTGAGGTATGCGAACACCTCAGACACTCAGGTTTCCTCACGATGTTTTCTATCACAATTAGCGAGTGGTATTTCTACTATAACTTAGAAAACAAAGTCATTGGTATATGCCGAAATTCGAACCCACGACCTCCCGAATGAGGAGCCGGCGTTATACCGCCCCGCTAACATCTCTAATCAATGTTTTATTCACTATAATACGTCAAAGCTGTTTGTTTCAGAATTAATAGATTATGTGGATAAGCCAATAAAGAAACTCCACATTTATTCTTTTCACAACACGTTTTTACTTAATGAATGTATTGAACACCAGTCGTCCCCGTTAACGTTATTTTAATTCCAGACATCTCTAATATCATGTACTAAAACTACTTATCCGATTTCAAATGTCATTTCACTAGTATTTTGAATGGACCTTCAGGATGGACAATAAGGCTTATTCATTACCAATTCATTGTGGCGCAGAGAATTAACGTTACAAAATATTATTAATTTTTTTTTTTAATCCGTGCAGGGTTTTTGTCACCAACACAGAGGACGCTACCTATTTCAATTTCCAATTTATTTTAATTGATTATCAACGTAATTAATTATTGTCTGTCACAAATAGGTAAACCATAATGGGCGAGGAACGAAGGCTGATTGAAAACGAGTGGTGCACTGGTAATCCCGGGAACGACGGAAAATTAATTCGATTGCATACTCGTATTAAAGTTCTGTCCTCGTTACCACGGGCTACGGGCCGGCGACGCTTTTTATTTATTTGGCAACAGATAATCACAGTTTTGAAGATAGGCACAATGGAAATATACTAAAAATAATCTAAAAGTAACTGTAATAAAAAATAACCAACAACCCGACTGCTGAGCTTAACTGCTAAGCAGGCGGGACCAACCTACGTACCTTGTTGGGTCCCGCCTTTTTAGTAGTTAATGCTCACAGTCGAGAAGTTGGTTATTTTTGTTATTAAAGTTTTGTTTAAGGTTTTTTAAGGAGTCTTCATATACTTACATACATACGAACCAAACAGATTACCCTCCTTTTGGTCCTTGTCACAGTCGGGTAACAATCCCTAACATGATAAATAAATAAATAAATGTTAGATATGACCTTAAAAAATAATTAAAATTTCTACCTCTTGAACCAACAACCTGACTGCTGAGCATTAATTAACGCAGGCGGAACCAAATTCTGCAATGTAATTAATTTGGAGGTACCTAGGTTGGTCCCGCCCCTGCTTAGTAGTTAATACTCAGCAGTCGGGTCGTTGATTATTTTTAACCGACTTCATTTGTTCCAGTTCCTTTTTGCGCTAGTTTTCTAGTCTCTAACTTTAAGTATTTAAGGTTTATTTTAGGTCGCCGTTGGCTCGTTGTAGTGTGGACAGTCCTTTACTCATGCCTCGATTCATATTCGTATTAACTTTCACAATATTATTAACGAGCTAATGTGGTATTATTGAGGTGACAACCTTAGGCTGGATAGGACTGTAAGATGAGGAGAGTAGGTAGGTGTCATCATCATCAACCCATCATGTCCCCACCGAGGGGCAGGGGTCTCTTCCCTGAGGAAGGTATAGGCCATACTCCACCACGGGGGCCAAGTCCGGATTGGTGGAGGCTTGTAGACTAGTGGCTCGTCTACTGTCAGAAGTTGTCAAGCCACCCTAAGGCCTCTGACTTGGCTTAACGACTGCCATCTATCGACGGCAGCCGGCACCAACAGCTTAACGTGCCTTGCGAAGCACGGAACCGCTCGGAAAAATGCCACTAGCGTTAGGCATAGACGGCGACCCATCCATGCACTGAACGCGCCCTGTGTTGCTTAACCTTCGTGATCGTTTAAGATCACTCAGGCGGCCGGGGCTACGAGCGATTCAGGTAGGTGTACATAAATTATATAAGAATAGCCTAATGGGTAGAACATTTGACTCGGAAGCGAGAGACGCAGTTCGATTCCCAGTACGGGCATGTACCTATGAATTTGTTTTCTAAGTTATGTACATTCATGAAGTTACAGTAGAAATACCACTCGCTAACGGTAAAGGAAAACATCGTGAGGAAACCTGAGTGTCTGAGCTATTATTCACATACCTCGGCGCTTGAAATCGCCAATCCCCAGTGGGCACGCGTGGTGATTAAGCCCATATTCTCTGTCTAGAGAGAAGGCCTGTGCCCACAGTGGGACGTATATAGGCTGCTCATGTTGTTATGTACTTGTGTATTTTATTTTAAGGTTATTTTAATGTGTAACTCATCCTGCTGTGGCCCCAACAAATAAAATAAAATAACTACGTGTGCAATTAATTTATATATCGTAGCGAAGAGCGAAGTAGCCATTACTCAGCCTCTCTTGACTCATACCGCTAGATGGCGCCTGTGCCGCGTAACACATTGCGCAGTTTGAGCTAAAAATTAACGCTTATAGACGTTTCACGGGTAACCCGACTCAGCCCCATCTGCTTTTTAATTGTGTATTCCCGTTTAAATACAATCCGTAGAAAACTTCCTACTGCAAATTCAATGTCAGTCTGAAATAGCCTCATTGGGCTTCGAACAAGTGCTAGAATCGGTCAATGACTTCATTTCTCATAGACGCCAGCGATAATGTGCACATGAATATTTATTAATATTTTGCTTAATTTAAATACACTTACAGGAACAACTGGTTAAAATTTAAAAAAAAATTATTCACCCTTGACGTAACTGTTGACCTGCTGTGGAGTGTACAAGCTAGTAGTTACTTTATAGGTACTTGCATAGCTTAACTGGATGGAAAGGGCAACGCCTTCAGTTTGCTGTATTTTATGTAAAAAGGCTGGGATTATAGAGACGACACGAATACATTTTTAATAGTTTTTAATAGTTTCAGAACATCACACACACACACACACACTTTGTTACACTACATCGCACTACACTTTACATACCAACTGTTAGGCATGCATTGTTTCTTTTGTTTTTAATTATTTTTGTCTCTTTAATTTTCACAAACACGCGACTAACTCGCAACATGGTCTCGACAGAATATCAGCGTTGTGGTTAGATACCTCGGTGGCAGCTACAACATATGCTGAGTCGGGAACCATTTTAGGGGCTCAATACTTTAAACTAATAATATTATTTATGTTCGAATTATGATTTAAAAATTTTTTGTGCTAATGTATTAAATTTTTATTTTATGTTTTTGTTAAATTTGTCTTTTTTATGTTTTTTTGCCACCTTTTTGTTTATTTTTGGAGTATTGTGCCGTTAAATAAATTGTTTCTCTCTCTCTCTCTCTCTCTCTCTCTCTCTCTCTCATTCTCTCATAAGCATATATTTTTGCTATTATGGTTCACGTAGGTGTTTTACATTACAATTTTCGCGTGCTGTGGACACCTATAATTATGTAAGGTAGCATTTGGTTATATCCTTGGTGCATGTGGGATGTTGGTGTAAGTAGGAGGTGTTAATGTATACCTTATAAGCGGTGTAAGCGGACAATGTATAAACGGTGGTAGCCTAGTAGGTAGAACATTGGACTCGGAAGCGAGAGACCCAGGTTCGATTCCCAGTGCGGGCATGTACCTATGACTTTGTTTTATAAGTTATGTACATTTGTGAAGTTATAGTAGCAGTACTACTCGCTAACCATAAAACCTGGGTGTCTGAGCTATTCACATACCTCAGCGGCAGCCAATCCGCGGTGGGCACGCGTGGTGATTAAGCCCATACTCTCTCTCTCTCTGGGAGAAGGCCTGTGCCCTACAGTGGGACGGCTGCTTATGTAATGTATACCTTGTTGGTGACCCTAAATATACTTATAACGTTTCTGTGTTATTGTGAATAAAACATTTTGATTTGATTTCTCAATCCACTGTTAACAGCTGTCGGTTGGCCAAAGCACATAAAAAAACTGACATGAATAACAGCTTGATATCAAGAATGCGGGGCACGACCATCAAAGAGGAATGTGAAAATGTACGCTTAGTGGTGCTCCTCTCTACTGAACTGGTCCATCTCTGTATATGTCCGATTATAGGGCACAGGCCTTCTCTCAGAGAGAGATAGTATTGACTTCTTCGTCACCACGCCTGCCCGTGGCGGGTTTCCTCGCGATATTTTGTTTCTTTTCAGCACAACTTTCGTACCCCTAAATATTATCAATTTTCTATTTCAAGTGACCACACTAGTGTGTGGTATTAGGATTGCCTCGTTGGTACAGCGATAACACGTTTGATTTACCGTGCCAGAGGTCTTGGGTTCGATTCCCACTGGGGGCCTCCGTATTTTGATTTGTGGGCATGGCCGCCAAAATTTGTACCCCGGCAATGAAATTGTAATCAGATGTTTTATGCTGCTTATTTTGTCTTTATTTTTACCATATGGAAACTTCACAAACCCAAGGAAACATTCATAATGAATTATTTCACCAAAGGACAGCTGATGTAACGACATGTACAAATGTTGGCAACCATGCTCTTAGTACAAATGGCCTCAGTCTGGCTGTTTTTAGGGTTCCGTATCCAAAGGGTGCCAAACGGGACCCTATTAATAAGACTTCACTGTCCGTCTGTCTGTCGGTCACCAGGCTGTGTCTCATGACCCATGATAGCTAGGCAGTTGACATATTCATAGATGATGTATTTCTGTTGCCGCTATAACAACAAATACTAAAAACAGAATAAAATAAATATTTAAGGGGGGCTCCCATACAACAAACTTTGTCTAAAGACAGCGCTCGCCATCTAGCGGTCATCTATGTAACCATCACAGCGCCGATGTCATGTCGTTAAATGTCAATGTTAAACGTTTCTTGTTGGTTTCTATAGTTCTCAAATTCGATCTTTGTCTAATGTTGTAATGTAATGGTACGGAACCCTTCGTGCGCGAGTCCGACTCGCACTTGGCTGGTTTTTTCGTGTTTGTGATGTCCTTGCCTGGTTACCATAGCGCAGGTCATCCTACTTTAGGACCAGGCCAAGTAAATCTTATTTTAAGTTAAATCGTTGTGTGGTCTACGAATCCAGTCCTTAGAATGTTTCAAAGCAACCTAGACAGTGCTTTGACCCTTAGAGAAATGAGAGTTGGAGTATGTATATACATATTATTAGGAGATTGGGCTGACGTAAAACATACATAAGAAATTTAAATACCTTCCACTTCGAGGCACAAGCCTTCTCTCAGAGAGGGAGAAAGCGTTAATCCACATGCGTGCCCTATTACTAAGACTTTTATGTAGCCTATATACGTCCCTCTGCAGGGCACAGGACTTCTCTCAGAGAGAGAGTATGGGCTTAATCACCACACGTGCCCGCTGCGGATTGGCAGTTTCGAGCGCTGACGTATGTGAACAACTCATACACTCGGCGTTTTCCTTCACAGTTGGCGAGTGTTATTGCTAACTTCACAAAATATGTAACTTAGAAAACATTATAGTTATTCATAATATTTATAAGATGCCCAATATTCTGAAGAAGGTCGTATTGTTTCTAGGGTTTTACAAATGTTCGTCAGAAAACAAAGTCATTGGTAGATGCACGCTTGAGATTTTCAGGGTTTCCTCACGATTTTTTCATTCACCGTCAGCGAGTGGTATTGCTACTGCAACTTCACCAATGTACGTAACTTAGACAGCAGAGTCATTGGTACATGCACAGCTTTGAGATTTAGGGTTTTCCCACGATCTCTTCCTGAACGGGTAGGTTAATATTGCCTTACCTTATATTACAATACATAAATTCACATCTGTCTCGGAGGGGTAGCCAGAGACTAGGGTTTGCCAATTGCCACGATCGTCATGATAAACCTCTTTCGCTTCATGAACATCCATATTTTATTTTATTTTATTTTATTTGGGTAAACAAACAATTATACAATGAGTGGTAACAGCAACTCAGGTAACAATTGAGTATTTTAAGTAATTGTACAACCAGCAACGCTTACCACGAATTGGAGAAAGAGAAAATAAATACGGAAAACAAAGGCCTCAGAGAGAGGTAACTTCTGACTTATTAGAACTAAGTTAATTAAAACAATTAATATCTTATCGGTTTCAGCCTTCAAGGACGAATTTGAACCATAGAAATTAAACCTAGAGTGTGCTAAATTATATGCTTTTTAGAAGGATTAATATTTATTTTTACGTACTCAATATTGCTACTATAGTAGGGGTAATCCAGTAGAAATGAGGTCCTGGGGTTGCTTTCAATGACAGACGCAATGAAAGAGGATGTAGTGACTAGAATCGAGAAAGGAATATTGCTTTGGTTTGGACATGTGGAGAGGAAAGGAAGAGGAAGGAAGATTGATCGAGCGATTTTGGTTGGAAGGGCCTATAAGGGACGTCCCAGGCGGACATACTTCGACCAATAAGGGGATGTATTAGCGAAAAGCAAGATAAACAGTACCCAAAACCGGTGTGCGTGCACGCAACGACTAATGAATGTTGAGGAAGCGAAAGTGATCTGTCAGGATCGTGGCAAGTGGCAGTCCCTGAACTCTGCCTACTCCTCTACGAAACAGGCGTGAGTTTATGTATGTACGTATGTATGTAAATACATATAAAACGAACGACCTCACACACACATATTTATAGATTTATATGTATGACTTGTTAATTTTAAGATGTAAGTATGCCATTATTAAAATTTTATTCCGTGTGGCGCCGGAATAAGAATAGCGTCACTCTATTTCCTTCCATGGATGTCGTAGAAGGCGACTAAGGAAATCAATTACCAAGAGACGGGCAGCAGCGTCTTCCTGAGATTCCAACCGCATACTGCGATCGCCTACCCGCCTGCCAAGCGTGGCGATTATGACAAAACCCCTCATGGTTGTGAAAAACACGAAGGAGGTCTGTGTCCTGCAGATTAAAATTTGGTAAACAAAATAAACCCCGCTGCTGGTTTCATTCTAAAATATTTATTTTGTTCCAAACCGGTATCGAACCCAGAACCTCTCGACTGTGAGACAAATAATCTATCCATGCACCACCGTTGCAAATGCAGGATGTCCCGTAATTTACCGTGATTTGGAAATAATTTCGTGTGTCAAGTTCAGAGACCTTGCAGGTGCGCGTATCGGGGCAGAAATATTGTGCTGCATTTAGATTAGAACGCTACATTTCTGGCATAAATACAATTTGCCTTTCAGTATCTAACGGCTTTGGGGTAAAAAGTAGCGTTTGTGTTAATGATTTTGGGGTAAAAAATGTCTTAATTAGTTTGTCTATCAACATGCATACATTTTATTGCACCAAAGGTTTACCGAAAATATAAAAGTTATAAATTCAAAAATACAGGGCGAGCTTGTTTCAGGCAGTGATAGATTTCAGCAGAAATATCTTCCAGTCTACACGTGATGCGACACACACACACGCTCGCACGCACGCACGCACGCACGCACGCACGCACGCGCGCACGTGCGCACGCACGCACGGCTTCTCTCAGAGAGAGACTCTAGGAGAGACTAGGGAAGGGGGGTTCACATGGACGGGGGAGGAGTCAAAAAATCACGAAATTATATGTCACGTATTTTATGGGTCATCTCTTAACTTCAGCGCTTTTTTAGCAGTTCTTTCAAGCGATAAAAAATTGACCTTTGGTGTCGACCGAGCTATTGTTTTAAACCGTCGCAAATCGTCAATAGGCCGTCGACGGATCATCAATTATCGGAGCGATGCCTTTAACGGGGATTTGCGGGACCAGTTTCACTGACGAACCTAAACGCACATAAAATGAAACATTTTTGAGCCATAATCCCTAATTTGACGTCCCCCGCACATTTAGATAACTGTATTTATTCTGCTTTATTTTTAATTCAAATAAAAAAACCAAGATATACTTTGACCAAATAGCAAAGTGCAACATAAAAAAAACTACCCGGCGTGCTTGCATGCAACGACTAATTAATGTTGAGAGAGCGAAAGGGATCTGTCAGAATTGTGGCAAGTGGCAGTCCCAATTGCTTCCGTAATTTTAGGGCCGGTTTCTGAATTGAGAATTTCACTAAGTAAATAGAATAGAATAGAATAGAAATTTGAAGTGACTGCACTACAGTTAACCATTTACTTAGCGAAATTCTCAATTCAGAAACTGGCCACAAAACGTCATGCGGCCTGTTCAGAAGTTAAAACTTTAGTCCATCTAGTTACAGTTTATAATTTTATATCTACTTTGCCGGTTTCGCTCAAACGAATGGTTTTCCGTTTACCTCGGCAAAGGAAATCTCAGAGTTGGAAATAGGATTTTAGGTCCGGCTCGAATTTAGTGTAGGAGCTGGCTGTGGCAACCTTACGTCATAAGATAACAATGTGAATCAAATATACACCATGACTCTTAGGTGGTTTGAAAGCCATAGCAATATGAACGTGCCTTAACAATAGCTATCGAATACGCTAGTTTGTTATTTTAAAAAAAGGCACTTCCCAAAAATATCTCGACACAAACTCGAATCTGTGAGAACCATTAGTAGCCAGCCAGAGCGGTGCGTGCGTGCCGCGGGGTCCGCGGGTCATTGTTCTGTCTGATAGACGAAGAGGCGGGACTTACTTGTTAGCTAATTTTTAGAAACAAGATTTTGCCAGGTCCCTGGATCGTTTTGTGCAGACAGTGATAGGGTAGAGATCAAATTTGGGCCGGATGCACTACAATAATATTTGAAGTGAATTAATGAAAAAACATTACGTTCGTTTGTAACAGAATTTTTAACCGACTTCAAAAAAGGAGTGTGTTCTCAATTCGTTCGAATATATTTTGTTATTTTTTTATGTATGTTGTCCGATTACTCGAAGATGCCTGGACCGATTTGGATGAAAATTATTTTTTTCATTGTAAGGGTAGACTTCACAGGTGGTCCCGTGCTTAACAAGTCAGGATCTGATGATGGGATCCTGGAAAAATAGAGAGAACTCCTCAAATTTTAAATTCGCACTTGAAGCTGTTTGGTTGTTTTTTACAGTAATTACAGTGAAAAACCAATTTGGTGGAGTCATTATTCACACAAAAAGTTCGAAGGCTTCAATGAATCAATTCTTCGCTTACTGCTTTTAAAAAAGCGTGTACTAAAAAGGTCTTACTTCACATTCGTCAAAGACATTCGCCACGCGGTCATTATGACGTAGGCTAACGAACTGCGCGCTCCAGGTCTAGTTCCAGAACATTGTTTTTGTAGTCAGCCTCGTGTTAGGTCTCTTTGAGCGAGCATAGTTTGCTTCATGAGTGGAAACGTAACGCGGTCCAGCAGCGGTGTCACGTAATTTTGAATTTCCAGTTAGATTTACACTTACCCCTGGTTTCTCGTACGGTAGCATCTGTTAATCAACTGTTAGCAGCTGTTAAGTTTTTTTTTCTATATGGACTTTGGCCAACTGACAGCATAGTATTTTCTAAGGTTAGACAAGCACTAGACATAATAAAAACTGAATTTACACGGATATGTACTCGTTTATTTATCGTTTATGGTCTACCGAGACCACGGGACTCGCAAAAGTACCGAAACGTCGGCAAATTGTGAAATGAAAAAATAAACATGTAAATATCTGTGCAAATTCAGTTTTTATTACAACTGACAGCAGTTAATAGTAGATCAACAGATTAGATTTGTACGAGAAACTGGGGGTTAGTCATCAATTCTTCGTCGGTGATACAGGGTGTAATAAAATTCCCCTATGTGTCCGAAAATTTTGGGTTCTTCTCGTCAAGACGAACCATTTTCACTACGACAAAGACTTTGAGTTCGCGGAGAAATCTGCTGTTCTACAAATTTTATTGCCGTTGATGTAAATACTAGAAATAGACATAAACTTTCGTTCCCAAAATTTTGGCTGGCAAAGGTTAGTACGTCCTTTATGGGGTATTCTATACGTTTCTGCAATAAGATCCAGCTTGCCAGAAACGCGGTTCAAAAAATGTGTAAAGTACACTTTGTGCCAAAAAAGCTGGAATTAAAGCCAGTTCAATGCATGAGTTCCAAGTTTTAGAATATTTATATAAATTCTGTAAATTAAGGACTTGAAAAGACTAAGTTTGGAGTTTTTTTTGTCCATTTTTTCTCCAAAATGATCCAGATTTTGAAATGGACACCTAGTTTAATTTGTAACGTTCATTAAGTCGCAGTTTCTGTGCAACTTTGTGTAAAAAATTTGGATTTGATTTCATGTTTGTAGTATGGAATAGCTGATGTTTGTTTTGCTATTTTGAAGATGTTAACTTATTATAAGAAACGCTTTATAAAGAAGCGACGTGGCGATGGCGTGTGACAGTAGCGGAAATCGTAAGTAACGCAATGTACACCTTAATAGCACGTAGCGTAGCGTCGTTTTTGCCGTAAGGTCGTATTTTTGGAAAAATATGGGGTTTATTATCACACTTAAAAAAAGGAGATCCGTGCTCAGTTCGTCTATTATCAGGAATTATGTATGTTCAGCGATAATTGGGGTACCTCTGAGGTGGTCCTATATTTTAGTGAAGATCTGTTGGCGAAATCCACGAGAAAATCATCAAACTCTTCAATTTCCACACAATTTGCAGTTATGGACACAGCCACACCGCGATAAACAATACCACCCACGCCACCTAGTGTTAAAATTAGCGAACTACAATTACTGTTTAGTGCGCATTTTAAAGGCGGTATTTTTTTGCGTTCATCAACTTGTATCACACACTATCGACGGTCATACCGTCCTGTACCGGCCATACCAGACTGTATGTTATTCCCAGATGTTTTTGTCATATAAGCTGGTCGTGTAAGAGTATTCAATTCGGCGATTTAGTCACTCCATAACATCAATACGATCCTTACCTTCAACTAGTCGTTTTAACGTTCTTATGGGTTACACCGCTATTGTATAAAATGGTCACCACACAAGGTTTACGTCAGCATTGTACGACTGTTTAGTCGGATAATTGGGGCTAGTGTCGCATCCGAACTTTATCAATGCTCTTACAGGTCGAGCTTATACGACGAAAAACGTCTTTGTGACTATTATACGACACAGAATTACTAGAAAGGGGTCGCGCGAACGGGAAACGAAGCACAGGACGAGCAACAATGCGATGGACGGACACCATGGTCGTCCATCGCATTGTTGTTAACGGGGGGGACTCTACAAGCGGCCATACATCTGGCGTATAATCGGACCAAATGGAGAGTGTTGGTGGCGGAAGCTGCCCCTAGTCACGACCCTCAGTCGTGAAGCCACCATCAAAAAGTAGAAGAAATCACACACTATCTAATCTATATATTTATAACCTTTAAACGAGCAATTCTTGTATGTATAATTTGAATCTCGGAAACGGCTCCAACGATTTTCATGAAATTTAGTATGCATGGGGGCGATAAATCGATCTAGCTACGTTACATTTTCAGAAAACGTTGTTTTATCCGTGTTTTCAGGCAATGAAAAACTGGTACAATATTATTAGAAGAAGAAGAAGAAGAAAAACATTTATTTAACACCACAAAGACATACGTTTAACAATGATTAAAAACGGACAAACAATTGAACATGAAAAAAAAAAACAAAAATAATCCCAAAACAATAAAGGGGCCAGGGTATGTCTATGCAGCGGTAAAATGGCCTCGAGCTCAGTATACGCTGCGGTTTTGCCCACAGCACTGATTTTCAGCACGGGCCTTTGGTAAATCACGGAGTTTCAACCGAACGTGAACAAAAAGTGATACTTAAGAAAATATATTAACATACATACACTGAAAAATAATTACTAATAAACCAGACGTAAATTTCGCCACGATTTACAAAGTTGTAACAGTTCAGGTGGGAAGTCGGGCGGTCCGCGATCGGAACACCACGGTTCGAGTTCAGTGTCCGATAATGATTTTTCCCCTTTTTTTTTCATCGTATCTAAATATTTCAAAATAACACGAACGACCCAAAAAAGAAACCGAGCAAAGATCGGTCATCCAGATACTTAAAACTTGAATGCGATAATGGATTCAAACGAAGCTCATCTTTGAGATCATCAATATTGTGTGGAGCGACACATAGTTAGCATGTGCGTCATCGAATTTGAATAAACTGACGTAATGAATGGGCTGACTTATTCTTTTATTATCCTAATGATGCTATTTTAAATACTGGCGGTATATTTAAAGTTCCCAAATATTGTCTTTTGTAGCCGGAGCTAATGAAATTATTCCTTGTTTCAGGTAAGATGCGGTGGCATTGAAGTTACTGGCTCCTGAAAAGAACTACTCGTAAGATAATAGCAAGTTTCTAACCGACTTCGATTCGTCCGTGTATTTTTGTATGTTCAGCGATAACTCATTACCACGTTGTCTGGTTTAATGTCTTATTTTTTTGTTAGAAAGGGAGGTACCCCTTTCTAACAAAAAAGGTGGTCCTATATAAATTTGGTCAAGATCTGTTGATAAGATCAACGAGAAAGTAATCGAACTCCTCTCTTTAGTGCGTGTTTTTCTTGCGGTCGGTATATTTCTGTTAAAACGGTAATTTTTACAAATAGTTATTTTACAAGTTCTCACTTCTTTTAATAGAGACTTTTCGGAATTAGGGTCTCAAACCTTTGACATCATTTTCGTAAAAAAGTCGTTTTTGGCAGAAATGCTGTCTCGTTTTTTTCATCGATAGCGCTGATGATCCTCGAGAAGCCCCTTAAAAAACTGTACGTTGCATTATATATTGCACTAGAACCATCGACTACTTTCTAACATTGAAACTACTCTCGGAAATGTACCAAACCCTCTCTCCTCCAAAATGGCAACGTTTCTAGCCCATAATGGTGTAATGTTCGTGTCTCTGGCATCCCTCTACGGCTAATTATGCGTGAAGGCGGCGGCCAGAGTGAAAAATGTGCTGCAGCTCTGCTAACGCGGTCTGGTACAGGGTTTGGACCCTGTGACCCCTAGATTGGACCTCCCACTAAATTGCGTTACCTATCTCTCGTTGAGAGCGAGAATTGTCTAAGCCTTAACATTATACTGCATTAATTTTGGATGGTTTGAAAGACATAGCATAATGAACGTGCCTGACAATACGCTCTTCTTCGAATACGCTAGTCTGTTTGTTAAATACTGCCGATTAACAAGTAGCAAGACCGGCTGGGCAATATTCATCATCAAATTGTCATAATGCACGATGAATTGTAGTTTTTACTGGCACTTTACGACATTCACCTCCTCTTTAAGGGACTCTAACACTAGCGCCACCGTGGAAAAAAATCATGTCTTTTTTACAGATCGAATTTGCAAAAAGTGTCTCTACAATCTCTCAATCATGTTAAAAGTTCTTTTCCCATGGCCGTGAACCTAAGGCTTTTGCCGTTTTTGGCGATAATGCTATTTAGTCCCAGGTCCGTGAAACTAGGTTCTTTGTCGTGGGTCCTAAAAATCACTGTTAACATGATTGAGAGATTGTACAGACACTTTTTGCAAATACGATCTGTAAAAGAAGTTTTTTTTTTCATTCGTGGCGCTAGTTAAGCCCACTGGATCCCCTTTATTTTAAAGTTGTTTGCATATAGGCGAGCTTAATGCTACTTAGCACTATCTACCAGCTAACCTAAAGTTATGACGAAAACATTAACAGGCATCGCAACTTACTCGTAGAATACTAAATGTAGGTACTTACTAATTACTTATTTAGACCTAGATATATAAAATATAGTAGAGGGAAATGTTATACAAATACAACATAATAATAAATAAATACATGATACAATGAATAAATACCTACATAAACCTACAGACCAACAAATGCTGGAGATTAAGATAGTGACGGTAAACGGATTCTTCTTTTTTTAGTAAAAACTTACTCGTATTGACGAGGACTCATCTTTTCGGGTGTACATACAGAGGCATTTGGTTACACCCTGTATGTAGGGTCAATATACAGGGTCCAAACAGGGTCAAAACCTATGTACTGGACCAGCCACTTCCTGTCTCATGAATATTCCGCTTCTGACGCACATCACTTGGACTAAGAGTGGAATTGCAGAGGCACCACTTTGGGAGACGTGGTTTTGAAGTGAAAACTTTTCAATTCAATTTAATTCAATTCAAATATTTTTATTCATTATAAAAACAGAATGTTTACTTAATGAACGTCAAAGGTCAGGCAAGGACGGATAAACAAGTCACATATATACAAGACCGGACAAGGCAAATTCAGAGCTGGAAGCTCGGAAGCGAGGGACCCAGGTTCGATTCCCAGTGCGGGCATGTACCTATGACGTGATTTTCTAAGTACATTTGTGAAGTTATAGTAGCAATACCACTCGCTAACGGTGAAGGAAAACATCGTGAGGAAACCTGAGTGTCTGAGCTATTCACATACCTCAGCGCTTGAAATGGCCAATCCGCGGTGGGCACGCATGGTGATTAAGCCCATATTCTCTCTCTGAGTGAAGGCCTCTGCCCTACAGTGGGACGTATATAGGCTGCTCATCTCATAGAATTAGAACCAGTTCCTCTCCGCGCGGGTTCCCTCACGCTCTGTTTCTTCAACACTAGCGGGTCAGGCTTTCTGTTATATCTTGTATTCACGTACGGATACACGCCTTGTTGTTTTTCCATTTGGCTTCTCCTGCGTTTTTTAATTACAATAAAATGGCTTTAAAGAAATCTCGTAACTTACCTCTACTGCCTAGCTTATATTATATGAATCTGATCTCTCTCTTCTGCAAGACGAAGATGGTCTCAATGTTTGCTGTCCGACCCCCCAGTAGTATGCCATAATACTATGGAAGTAACTAAAATAAACAAGTCTAGCAGTTGCGACATCAGTTACTTCCCGACTTCTTTTGACAGCACAGGGTATCCTAGTTTGGGACTAGGACAAGTGTTTGTATTGCGTAGAAGATATTTATTATAATTAAAACAATAAAGTACTTAGTTATTGAACCACTGTTTCTGACATTTATGGACCTGAGTTGTCTTGTTATTATAGTTCTGTGGATACGTCGTAGGATTATTTGATAAGTTGAATTTTCGCGAAAATACTAGGAAAATTGCGAAAACACAGATAAAGAAAATGGAAAATGGAGGAAAAAAAATTTATTGTCAAAAGACAACATCTTACCTCTCCTGTTATTCAAGTACGTTCAACTTCTGAGTACTATAATTTATTTTGCAAGCACCCATGTCAACTGGACGAGAAGGTTGAGACAAAATGATATATAGCCGAAAACAGAAATATTTGATACCGGTTCCAATTGTAGCAATGTTTCTCAACTTGTTCAAGACCTGTCTGAACAAAAAAAGATGCCCCAGAACAGAAATTGTTGTACGTCCCATCATTTAAACTTTCTGTGATTGATATGTACCACCTAAAGGGTATTCAACGTTTGTATTTTAATTGTTAAAATTTTCAATCAAACGTTATTATAAATAGGCAATATCATTTCTTACCCTATGATATAGTACCTGTTACCTGTTACACCTATGAAATAATACCTCAAAACTACAGGGGAACCAATCAGAATAAGATTTGACCAGCAAGAAAAATCAAACCAATCAGAGTAAGGACATTCAATATAATCTTACTAAGGCGACTCACGTTTTTTTGCAAAAACCCTAACTTTTTTCAGTAAGATTAAGAAATATCATCATCATTGTCTAGTTATCCGCGTTTTAGCAACATCTCTAGAATTTTCGCAAAAATTCATTTTATTACATCTTCCTACGACGTATACAAGAAAAGCATCCAATTTGCAGATCCTAATTAATTTCACAGCTTAGGAAATCTTAACAATTCCTAACTCACGGTAACATAAATCGCCTTAATTCGATTGGTCAGCAAGGCCAGTTAGCAGATTCTGTAAACAATTGAAATGATAAACGTACCATTTGTCCGTATTTGATAGTCGTTCATTTAACAACTCATTCATTCGTTCATTGAAATTCGCCAACTAAAGCGAGTCACAAGATATGAGAGCTGGAACGAAATATAGCGGACGAGCTACTGAATGATAATGGACTACTAAGAGGAACTACTTCTCTGAAGGAAATTAACTAATTCACTGTTTTCTTTTGAACGAAGCGTTTGGCACTCGTCTAGTTCAAATGAACCCTAATTTTAATAAAGAAAGGTGGTTCAAGTTCTAGCACACCTGCCGCGTCATATGCTAATCGAAGTTATGGAAAGCGATTCGGTTAACTAATAATTGACCCTAACGCGTCGCCACTAAGATTATTTTTGGTTTTTAGATGAGTGCTCGCTATCTGAAAGTCAGCAGGTGGGTTTTGAAGGCTACTGTTACATTTGGCTTTCAGTCTCATTTATCAGTATTATTTTGATAAATGTGGTCTGAAACTTTACTAGTTTTTGGAACGGGTTCAAAATACCACAAACAGATTCTTCCAGTTTAACGCCAAATATATAGCATGTTGTACGTCCGCAGGGCACAGAGAGTATGGGCTTAATTACCACGCGTGCCCACCGCGGATTGGCGATCTCAAGTGGTAGGGTATGTGAACACCTCAGACACTCAGGTTTCCTCACGATGTTTTCCTTCACATACTTCACACCGAGTGAATTTGCTACTACAAATTTAAAAATTTACGTAACTTACAAAACAACGTCATTGGTGCATGCCGGGATTCGAACCCACGACCTCCCGATTGTGAGGCCATTGTTCTACCATTGCGCTACGACCGCCGAATAACAATTTATAATCCTATTATCATACACTGTCCCACAACAGTTATTTTGATCAGACAGGTGTTAAAAATAGACACGGTAACCTCGCTACAGGGGGTGGGCAGTGGTACGGAACGTCTAAATTTATGGGCGAAAGTCACAAAAACGTTCGAATATTCGTTGATTTGAAAGCATTCGAATAATATTAGGGGTTAAAGTATGAAATTGCCGTTTTATTGCAATAGGTTCTTTGAATTGACATAGAATCTTCATGGTTTGAGGTTTTCGAATTAAACTTTTTTCAAATGGTTTCTATGATGTTCTTTTTTTAAAAAATGTGAAACATTTGAATATCGACTTTCAATTGTTTTTTTATTCAATTTAGAAAAGAAAGATGGATACTGCGAAAATTTGAGTGATTATGAGGCACCCATTTTTCGTATTTTTTTATTTTATTGATTTGACGCAAGTGAGTCAATATTGTGGGTAAGGTAACGTTAAACCATGCCGCTAATTCCTGGGTAGTTTGACTAGGGTCGGCTTCCACTATCTCTCTTAATTCATCGTTATTCACCTGTGTGGGCGGTCTTCCTCGTGGCTCGTTCTTTAAGTCGAAATTTCCATCACGAAAGCGTTTAAACCAAAATCGCACGGTGCGTTCATTAGTAGACCCCTCTCCAAACGCAGCATTGATATTGCGGGCTGTTTCTGCCGCGTTAGTTCCGCGTCGGAACTCGTATTCAAAAATCACTCGAATTTTCGCAGTATCCATCTTTCTTGTCTAAATTGAATAACAAAAACAATTGAAAGTCGATATTCAAATGTTTCACATTTTTTAAAAAAAGAACATCATAGAAACCATTTGAAAAAAGTTTCATTCGAAAACCTCAAACCATGAAGATTCTATGTCAATTCAAAGAACCTATTGCAATAAAACGGCAATTTCATACTTTAACCCCTATTATTTGAATGAGTCTAATAATCGTTACGTCTGCGTCTGCATACTTAATTTTGAGCCTTTCGTAATGCATAAAGCATTATTGGATACTTTGACCGTGTAATGACGTTTCAATAAGTAATTAAATAGTCTGCTTATTCGATTGGTAACGTCATGCAAACCTATTTAATTTTCAGTTACCAGACTGTTCGTGTCTGTCTAACGTTTGAATAATCGACGACAAAGACGTCATTTTACAATACCTACTCAATTAAACATTCTGTTTATTAGATTCGAAACCGTCACACAAAACTATTCAATTTTTAGAGTTATGAGCTTTTTTTCATCTCACGACGCCCATTCATAGTTATACATTTTAAATTTGAATTTTTGTCGGAAGAGTCCGACCCGAGGTCGATCTTATTCGAAGGGTATTTGACACAATATCAAATGAGTTACTTTTAAAACGGAACTTTGTATGAAAATACTGGCTTATGACGTCACATTTGAAGGCACTCTTTTTATGTGTAAATGATTAAAAAATTGTAATAACTAGTAATTGACTAAAAGAGATACATTTTCCGAGATATTTTGTAACTTTTGTTTTAATCGAGCATCATCATCATCATCATCATCATCAGCCATTTGACACCCACTGCAGGACATAGGCATCCTTCGTGGATTTCATAAGCATGAAGGGTTTTGCCATAATCGCCACGCTTGGCAGGCGGGTTGGCGATCGCAGTATGCGGTTGGAGTCTCAGGAAGACGCTGCTGCCCGTCTCCTGGTAATTGATTTCCTTAGTCGCCTCCTACGACATCCACGGAAGGAAATGGAGTGACCCTATTCTTAATCCGGCGCCACACGGATCGAGCATATGAAATAATTTATTGTTGATCGTGTCAAATACCGTATTATGGTTACCCGTGGTAATCATGGAACCCGATTTACTAATATAGCTCGGAGAATTACTCAGTTGAAGTGGCAGTGGGCGGGGCACATAGCTCGGAGAACTGATGGCCGTTGGGGCGGAAAAATTCTGACCTGGTGACCGCGGACCGGACGACGCACGCAGCGTGGGCAGGCCCCCCACCAGATGGTCTGACGACCCGGTTACGGTAGCGGGGAGTCGCTGGATGCGGGCGGCACAACAACGGGAATCTTGGAAAACCATGAGGGAGGCCTAGTCCTGCAGTGGGCGTCAAATGACTGATGATGATGATGAACCATGGTTAGCTACGTCTCTATTCGCCATGATTAATCTCTTCAAATAAGAGCGAAACCTTAATAAATTCAACTAAGTGGTTCCGGAATTAAGTTAATCATGCGTAATGTTTGCGAAAGTTGGAAGTCGTTCAAAAATATTTTACATTCGGTCGTAAAGTTGCACGAAATACTTTTCAACGTGTTTGGCAAATTAATAGGTCTAGCTATCTGTTGTCACGTTTTAGCAGCGCGGCGTATTCGCTATTTATGCAGCGCACAGATCAAAATTCGGTCGAAAAATTTTTATTCGAATATTCGAAAGCATTTTTTTAGTTCTGCCATCCCTACCACGTAGGAGGGGCCAGTAATTATACAGAGTGACAAATAACGATGCCTACCCATTTTCGTGGCATAGTCAACGTTTTTATCATGATAACTGTCCGTTAGGATTATTTATGGGTGCGTTTACGGCAAAGCGGTCAAACTGCAAGGTGTAAAAATGTCCTCATATACATACAAAACCAGCCAAGTACGTGTCAGGCCACGCGCAGTGTGGGGTTCCGTAGAAAGCTGGTTTTTTATCTGCTTTACAAAACTAACAACTTCATGAAAGTAATTTTCAATGGCTTTTGTACAAAATTTTCCTTTTATAAGTTGGTCGCCTATTACTCGTTAACTTGTAAAGCCTACTTAGCCGTGATAGTTTTTCTTTTAAGTTCATTATATGTGCTACTGTCTTGAATTTTGTTGGCTTTTCTACATTCAACCGTTTAGCCAGGAGAGGGAGGCGGGGGGTTACGCCCTACTCTGATAAAGAATTTGCTTTAAAGTTTAATGTTCCGCAAACGGAACCCTAGATTGAAAAATAGTTTTCTTACATCCACAATATTTTTTTAGGACCAATCCAACGATAACCCACACAATCGTGTAGGCGAGAAAAAAAAAATTGCATCCCTAATTTAGTCCGTCGGTCTGTCTGTCTGTCTGTCTGCGGCTTAGCACAGAGACGATAAGAACTAGATAAGGCAGAGATATACATATTTATTACGCCGACAAAAGGGTAGAATAATAATCTAGAAAAAAAATTGCATCCCTAATTTAGGTGTAGGGGATGTACACTGAAATTAAAATTTATTGTTCCGCTGACTTTTTAGGGTTCCGTAGTTAACCCTTATAGTTAAGCATGTTCGTCGGTCTGTCTGTCCGCGGCTTAGCAGAAATTGGGGGAAGATATACATATTATTATTTATTACGCCAACGTCGTGGATTTCCTCAAACAACTTTCCTGCACGGAAAATTGGCAAAATACAACATTACTATTTGTAGTAATGAAAAGGTTACATAAATGTAACCTCTACATTGTGATGTTGTAGTTACAACTGCATGAATGAAGTGACTAGGGTTTTCTCACGGTCCGATGCGTGTAATTTATTTGTACGGGCGAGAGTTCCCATGTTGCATTGTATGTAAAAGGTGAAAACCGAATGCGTAAAATTGAAAGTCAGTATTTTATTACCTCTGTTGTTATTGATGATGATGGATGCGGAGAAAGCATTTTATCGACTTGTTGGTCGGAGGTAGACGAGCGCGAATTGTCAGTATTATTTATGATAATAACTAGCTGACTCGGCAAACGTTGTTTTGCCACATTAATTAGCCTACGACCTAATCTCAGACCTACCAAATATACACAAAAAATTTCATAACAATCCGTGAAGCCGTTTCGGAGGAGTTCGATAACAAACACTGACGTCAGATTTTTATATATTAGAAGATAAGTTCCACGCAACACAATCACTGCCTTGGTCCCAAACTAGGCATCCCCATGTGTAAACACAAACACATCACAAACATGGAAATACACCCGGACTGCGGTCATTTGTACAAATCAAGTACGCTGGCCTCCAGCGGGAATCAAACCCACGAACTGTGTTTTAGGAGTCGAGGGTGTTAAATACTAGACCGACGAGGCAGTCCAATTAATAAAAGGAGAGGAGTTAATTTACCTAATATTTGTTGCGTTTGCGTTTTAGGCTTTTTTGTTACATGTAACCAGGCAAGGACGTCATAAACATGGAAATACGCCCATTTACATAAATTCGATTCCTTAAAGCACTCCTCAAGTGCAGTTTAAATAGTGTGTGGTAAAGGGAAAGACTTTACTCAATAATCTTTTTAAATAGTCTTAAAATGCACTTGAGGAGTGCTTTAGAGGAATCATGTTTTTATATTTGTTTGCTTATCGAGTAACTTTTTTATAGATTTTTTTGCTGATTAAATGAATTCAGCTGAGCTATACAATAACCTAAGTCATTTACTAAATATATTTATAGCTATATTTAGTAAATGACAGGTTATAGATAAGTAAAGTATGCATAGGTTATTTTTACATCTGCCGACGTGATTTCCACGTCACCCATGGAAACAAAAAAAATATATATTTTTTTATAGGTATGTAATTCTAAACGGTTCCGTTATCATTTCAAGATTACTCTTGAGACCGTAAAGTCTTAAGGGACGCTGACCCAATTAATATCACGTACCGTAATCGGTAAAAACGTTTGAAGAAAAAAACAAAGGCTTAGCTTATTTTATCCGTCCATTATTTCCAAATTACTCCCCTGCACTTATACTGAGCCACACGCAGCCTAAAAGACAAAATAATTGGCGGCACTAGTTTGGTATAGACACACGGTCGTTCTCTTCCGTCCGCGTCATAATTAGTCGTAATTAACACTTCAGGTAATCATATTGTTGTAAATTAACAATCTGTCAATCCACTGTTAACAGCTGTCAGTTGGCCTATAGCTATAGCCTATTTGCAAATAAATACTAATGAAAGATTTTTTTAAATCGGATAAGTATTTTCGGAGATTAAACTGTAAACACATACCAACTTTTTTTAAGGAGCCTATTACATTCCACTGTAGGGCATAAGTTTCTCTCAGAAAGATAGTATGGGCGCGAGTGCGCAATTTCAAGCGCTGAGGTACCTTAGACACTCAGGCTTACGAACATATAAAACTTACAAACTTTTCCTCTTTATAATATTGGTATAGATAGATTAATTGTCAAATTTTGAAATTATAGCGCCACAAAACGCGCAACTCGTCATGCGTCCTAAGCTATAAGAATCATTTATTTCCATATACCTTACAGTGTTGATACAATCTAATACTAGAACTTATCAAAAATGTTTACAGAATGGCACAAAATATATCATCATAAAGTAACAATGTCCCTGCACTAGGCACAGCCTGTGTCGTGGGCGACGGTTTCAGTATTGTTTAACAATAAGTGTGGTGTGTTCTTGTTTAAATTTGAGATATGTTATGGTAAGTATACAAATCACCCAGTGAAGCTTGGTCAGCCAGGGTGATTAGACCACAAACCACATGGCGCGTGGGAGGCCAAGCATGTCCTGTAGACGGATACCCTAATCACACATGCATGAATTGTGCCGAAAACAAAAAAAAACTCAAGAAATGTTGAAAATAAAATAAATTTATTCAATAGCTAATCTAATATTCAATTATATTAATTTCATGCATGTAGTTAATTAGTATTTATAAGAATCCAATAAAGGCTTATATTATTATTATAAGCATACAAATCTAATCTATAAACTAAATGAAAACTAAACCTAAAATTAGTAAATTTTAACTTTTAAAATATTTAAAACATTTTTTTTTATGTATTTAAAACTACGTACTATCGAACTGAACAGAACACCCTTTTCGCCAGTACCTACAGTTCCCTGGTGGTACACCTACCTACAGCTATCCTATCCCACGGACCGGAAGTCAATGTTGAGATAGCAATAATAATAATGGCGGCAACGGGCCGTCATTTCCGGCGTTCACGCACGGCCGGCCGGCGAAATGGGAAACTAAAACACAGGTAGAAACTGTCCGTGTTATGTATTAAAACACGTTTCCTCTAAAACACTCCTGAAATGCAGTTTAGATAGTCTGTGGTAAGTATTCTAATTTAGCACTTATTTGTTTTTATAAGACTGATTGGCTTTGGTGTATGTGTGTGTGTGCAGCGTTTTCCTGATATTCCAACCGCATGCTGCGATCGCCAACCAGCCTGCCAAACGTGGCGATTATGGCAAAACCCCTCATGGTTAGGAAAACCATATCCTGCAGTGGGCGTCAAATAGCTGATGATGATGATGATGACGATTGGCTTTTATTAACAACTCTAGCTGTCCCGGCGAACTTCGTACCGCCACAGAATACGTTTATGCGATTCTTGTTCCCATGGTAACGCAATAAATAAATCTCTTAGAGTTTGGCTTGAAAAAAGATTACGGTAACAATAAAATATTATCCCACGGGAACGCTACCGGGATATCAAGTATCCTATGTCTCAATTCAGATCTTTGTCTATCTGTATGCCAAGGTTCAGCCGTTATTGCGTGATTGAGTAACAAACATCCAAACATCTTCACAACACAGACATACTTACACATTTATAATATTAGTAACATTCCGTATAACAACGGTTTCACGCTTGAGATGACTGCACGACATTTCCTTCATAAATACGCTTTTCTCTCCTCGGCTATTCCTCAGAGCCTAAAGATATTCAAAATTCAAAATTCAAATATTTTTATTCATTGTAAAAACAGAATGTTTACTTAATGAACGTCAAAGTTGTTAGTTTCACAATTAATGGATTATGTGGAGAAGAAGCTAACAAAGAAACTCCACATTTATTCTTTTCAAAACACGTTTTAACTTAATTAACAGAGTTTTCAACTTAAAATATTAGTCATGAATGTGTTGAACACTAGTCACAATCGTCCTTTAAATAATATTAATCTACTGTTTAATGCCAAACATCTTTGTCTTCTAAATAATCCTTGATGTTATAGTAAGCCTTTTTGCACAGAATGTGCTTAACACATTTTTTAAATCGCGTTGGAGGTAACTCTAATATATCTTGAGGAATTTTGTTGTAGAACCTTATACAGTGCCCCATAAAGGATGTGTTAACTTTTGCAAGTCTAAATAGTGGAAATGACAATTTATGTTTATTTCTAGTATTAACATTATGGTGGCCACCAACATTTTCGAAGTCTTTGATATTTTTTCTAACGTACATAATATTTTCATAAATGTATTGACATGCAACTGTTAAGATGTTGGTTTCTTTGAAGAAATCTCTTAGTGAATCCCTACTTCCTAACTTGTAAATAAATCGGATGGCTCTCTTCTGTAAGATGAAGATCGTCTCAATGTCTGCTGCCCGACCCCACAGTAGTATGCCGTAGGACATAATACTATGGAAGTAACTAAAATAAACAAGCCTAGCAGTTGCAACGTCAGTGAGCTCTCTAATTCTTTTGACTGCATATGCTGCAGAACTAAGCCTGTGTGCTAGTTTTACAATATGAGGACCCCATTGCAATTTTGAATCGATTGTGATGCCTAGAAAAACGGTATCTTCTACAAATTCTAGTTTTTCTTTTCCGAGTACAATGTTGTTTTCAACTAATCTTACGTTTGGTAAGGTAAACTTTATACATTTTGTCTTTTTGGAATTTAGAAGCAGATTATTTGCCGTGAACCAATCCAACAAACGCGAGAGAGCATCATTTGCATCGTCAAGATTATTTTCTTGTCTCTTAATTTTATAAATAAGTGACGTGTCATCTGCAAATAATACTATCTCGGACATGTTTTGTACCATAAACGGCAAATCATTTACGTATACAAGGAAAAGGAACGGCCCCAAAATTGATCTCTGTGGTACTCCCATTTTTATTTGTGAACCTGTGGATTTTATACGATTTATGTCCGCTTTTTGAACCCTTCCTTTTAGATAAGATCTCATCAGTTGTAAACCTTTCCCCTTTACTCCGTAATGCTCTAGTTTTAGCAAAAGTGTCTCGTGGTCCACGCAATCAAATGCCTTTGACAAGTCACAAAAAACACCTATAGCATCCCTACGATCCTCCCATGCACTATAAATATGTTTAACTAGCAAGACACCAGCGTCCGTCGTCGACCGTCCCTGCGTGAAGCCGAACTGCTGGTTATGGAGAAGTTGATAATTATTAAAGTGCGTAAGTAGTTGAACTAAAACAATCTTTTCGAATATTTTGCTCAATACGGGTAGGATCGAGACTGGTCTGAAATTTGTGGGATCGTGTCTATCGCCACTTTTAAACAACGGAACGAGCCTACTGTATTTCATTAGGTCAGGGAATGTACCCTCACCTACACATTTGTTAAAAATTTTTGCTAAATGAGAAGCGAGGACATCTATTACTGAACTAACTATGATTACCGACATTCCCCACAAATCTTCCGTTTTTTTAAGATTTAATAGTTTAAACGCTTTAATTACGCTATGGGGATTAATGAAGTCGAACGAAAACTCGTAATCGCACGAGGGGACATTGTCTTTTAATAAACTTGCAGCAAGATCAGGAGACGAGTCTAAAGGAGCCGTAGTTTCAATTGGAACATTTGTAAAGAATTGTTCAAAGGCCGCAGCAATGTCCTCATTTGATGTTATTACTTTATCATCTATCTTTAGAGAAAATTCGCGATCCCCTGATTTGGCTTTACCAGTTTCCCTATTTATAATAGTCCAGATTGTTTTAGATTTATTTGAAGACTGGAGGATTTGTTTCTTTATATGTTCGCATTTAGCTTTGTGGCAGACGGCCCTGAATAATTTAGAATATAGTTTAACATACTCTATAAAACTGTGGTCATATGTGTATGTTTTTTTCTCATACAATGCATACAGTGTGTTTCTACTTTTTCGGATGCCCGCAGTGGCCCATTCATTAAACCCTACTTTATTTTCATTGCTAGGTAATTCTCTTAATTTAAAAACATTTTCAAAATTAACTGAAACGACTCTAAAGAAGTCTTCGTAATGGGCGTTAGCATTTAGGGTTTTACCTTTATGAGCAGTTAAGCTACTTTGAAGATGTAATTTAAATGATTCTAGTTTTTTACTTGTAATGGGCCTGCATAGAATAACTTGCTCAGATTTTTCTGAATCTATTTCAAAATTTACAATTTGACCACTGTGATCTGACTTTAAGCAATTCACTGTGGAGTAATCAAAAAAATTGCAATCGCAATAGACGTTATCGAGACAAGTAGCGGTAGTTTCAGTAATCCTGGTGGGCTCTAAAAAAATATGGACTAAATTGAATGATTTAAAAATAATTTGTAATTTAGTTGTCAAAGGGGAATCTACTAGCAGGTCGATATTAAAATCACCACACACTATAACTTTCTTATTACTACTGGAAGCTACTTTTAATACATCCTCTAATACCGATTCGAATATACTGTAATCGCTGGTAGGGGGCCTGTATAAGCTTACTACAATGTGTTTAGACAATTCAACACATGACAGCTCAATTACGTTTTCAACAGAAAGCCTACAAATGTCTTTCCTTTGTTTAAATTTTAAACTATCTTTTACTAGTATTAAAGATCCCCCATGCAGTAAAGACTTTCTATTGTAGCAACTGGCTATTTGATAGTTATGTACAGTAAAATTCATTTGAGTCTCTAGTAGCCAGTGCTCTGTGACACAAAGTATGTCAACTTCATGTTGTTCTAAAAATAATTCTAACTCTAGTAACTTTCCAGAAAAGCCACCCTGTATGTTCTGATTAGCTAAAATTAATTTCTTTAGGGGGGGCTTTTCTGTGGTCTTCAACCACTGCGTCCTGTCAGTTATGTATGACCCACAGCCGAAACGTGGACACTGACGGCAGGACTAGTCCACCGATTCACATTCGCTCAGCGTGCTAAGGAACGGGCTATGCTCGGAGTCTTTTTGATGGATCACATCAGAAATGAGACAATTCGCCATAGAGCTAAGGTGAGTGCCGTAGCCTATATAAAATCAGCAAGTAGAAGCGGCAGTTGGCTGGTCACATATCTATGTCACTCACTCAACATCACTCACCTTCGATTTGCCGACGATATAGTAGTCATGGCAGAAACGATGTAAGACCTCAGCATAATGCTCGAAGACCTCAGTCGAGTTTCCCAAAGGGTGGGCCTTAAGATGAACATGGACAAAACGAAGATGCCATGTCGAACGCCCGTGTTGTGCCCACCCCAATAACATTGGGGAACTCGACTCTTGAACTTGTAGACGAATACGTCTACTTAGGACATACAGTCCAACTAGGCCGGTCCAACTTCGTGAAAGAGGTCAATCGTCGAATCCAACTCGGCTGGGCAGCATTCGGGAAACTCAGTAAAGTCCTTTCGTCTAATATACCTCAATCGCTCAAGACAAAATTATACAACCAGTGTGTGTTACCAGTGATGACTTATGGCACTGAAACGTGGTCTCTCACTATGGGCCTCATAAGAAAGCTCAAGGTCACGCAACGAGCTATGGAAAGGGCTATGCTCGGAATTTCTCTACGAGATCGAATCAGAAATGATGAGATCCGTAGACGAATTAAAGTCGTCGACATAGCCCAGCGGATTAGTAAGTTAAAGTGGCAGTGGGCGGGGCACATAGCACGCAGAACTGATGGCTGATGGGGCCGAAACGTTCTCGAATGGAGACCACATATCGGCAAGCGCAGCGTAGGACGACCAGCCACAAGATGGACCGATGACCTCATCCAAGTGGCAGGAAGACGCTGGATGCAAGCCGCTTCCAACCTGTCTTTTTGGAAATCCATGGAGAAGGCCTATGTTCAGCAGTGGACTTCTTGTGGCTGAATGATGATGATGATATTTATGTCGAAGGACCGATATTCGATTTTGTTCGAAGTGTAAGGGACACACCCGTATTTTCCTATGTTTGCCTATGGATATAGTGGCGGTCCCTATTTGAAATGATATACTTAAAGATATACTCACATTAATATTTGTACTTGTCCGCAGAAGATAACAAGATTATTAGGTACTCGAAGAAAATTACAACTACGTCCTTCCCGCCAAAAAACGATAAGCCAAGATGGTGCCTCCCTTTCTTTTTTTTTACAGTGACGTCATGAAGGTTTCATACCTTCATGTTTATCCTTTATCTAGATGGCCAAGCAAATGTCCGTACTAGTAAATTAGTCAAATTGAATAAAGTTCCACTATTAACAGTTAGGTATTTAAGTCCTAAAGCGTCGCTGACAAAAGGTTCACAAGAGGAGACCACGGACTGGCAGCCGGATTGGCGATTTCAAGCGCTGCTGAGGTATGTGAAAACCGCAACCAAGCAGATCCTCGCGATGTTATGAGATGGAGAAAAGAAACGAGACTTAAAAGTGCAACAGTGTTCTGGGTAACGAACCGCACACCGTTGCAAAGGCCATGCATCACGCGACAGTCTCACAGTTTCTGAAACTCATAAATCTGTCACGGCCAGAGCCGCCGAAGTCCGTAGCTTTGGTGGGTTTTAAAATGGAGCACCTTTTAGCGGGAATTTCGCTTAAATACGACCGACATAACTAGACACACGAGACTAGGTGTTTTTAGGGTTCCGTTCTCGAAGGGCCCGTACTCGTAGTTGGCGACGGGATGGGGTTATACCTCAGACCATTTTTGTTGTCACGGAAGAACTTGAGGCGTTTGGAGTCAAGGGGGGCTGGGTGCCACGGTATCACGTTTGAGTACTTGTGACATGGTACTCAAACGTGCTACCGTGCAACCAACGAGGCAGTCAACATTGGAAGCCATTCGAGTAGTTCCGAGGCCTAACTAAACACTCAGAATAATACAATTTTCGACACATTCTACACTCTCCGAGCGCACGGATTTGTATGGGACCTATTGTGTTGCGCGAGCGAATATGTAGTTGGGGGAAAAGTAGGCATTTTTGAAATCACAGAAATACAAATCGAATTTGGACGACTGACGTCACTAACACGTTCAGTAATAGTTATTTTGTTATATTTTTTATCATCCAAAACTTAGTACAGGTCAAATAAAACCATATCTAGTGATAATAGATTTATTATAAATTTATTTACAAGTTAGGTAGTAGGGATTCGCTAAGAGATTTCTTCAAAGAAACCAACATCTTAACAATTGCATGTCAATACGTTTATGAAAATATTATGTACGTTAGAAAAAATATCAAAGACTTCGAAAATGTTGGTGGCCACCATAATGTTAATACTAGAAATAAACATAAATTGTCATTTCCACTATTTAGACTTGCAAAAGTTAACACATCCTTTATGGGGCACTGTATAAGGTTCTACAACAAAATTCCTCAAGATATATTAGAGTTACCTCCAACGCGATTTAAAAAATGTGTTAAGCACATTCTGTGCAAAAAGGCTTCCTATAACATCAAGGATTATTTAGAAGACAAAGATGTTTGGCATTAAACAGTAGATTAATATTATTTAAAGGACGATTGTGACTAGTGTTCAACACATTCATGACTAATATTTTAAGTTGAAAACTCTGTTAATTAAGTTAAAACGTGTTTTGAAAAGAATAAATGTGGAGTTTCTTTGTTAGCTTCTTCTCCACATAATCCATTAATTGTGAAACTAACAACTTTGACGTTCATTAAGTAAACATTCTGTTTTTACAATGAATAAAAAATATTTGAATTGAATATGTAATAATAATAATAATAACCATATCAAGTGATAATATGTGATAATAAAATGTAATTCTAACCTGTTGAGTGGCTTATACCTAGTTCTCTTTAATAAGTTTTTTTTTTGCATGTTAGAGCGCCTGCCGCTTTTACACTACCTGCTTGAACTATAAGTGAGAAATGTTCCATAGGGCAGATAAGTCCATACCCAATATTGTAAAACATAAAATATTTATTATCTGTGCCTGTATTTTCTCCAAATAAAATAAATAAATAATTTACACTTATGTTCGCGATTTTTTTTTTCAGACTTTAAATACTGTATTTCAAAACACCTGATTCAGGGGCAATATCTGAGAACCCAGACTTAAATCTGTATAATTATGGCTGTCTATTTGATAAATTAAATAAGATTCAAAAGCCTCCTTTCAAATGAAAAGGTTGCATTATTCGCAATTTCCAACGGAATTCACCACGCACCTCGCGCGAAAAAGGCGGCAACGAGTGACAGCTGTCAGCTGAAACAAAATGGCGGACTCATTAGAGCGGGTTTGCCGCCTTTGTTGCGGCTGGCTGTCTGCACGAATTAGAGCATTTTGTAGATTAACTATTATAAAGCGGGTGTGAAAAATTGAGCGTGTTTGAAAATGTAATGCTTAAATTATATATTACATAAGTTAGTCTTAGTGGTCGTGATCCTTTTTAAATACGCATGTCAATATGCAAACGTAAATGACGTGTAAGCTTCTTCAAATCGATTAAAGTTAAGGCTTAAGAATTTTTATTTCTCAAAGAACAAAATTAGTTCACTTATAGAGAAACACATAACGTAACAAAAAAATGTAAGCAAAAATATTATAGAAATAATACGCTCATGCTAGTTAATAGTTTGGCACTAGGAAATGGTTGATTTCACTAGACAATTATGTGCTGTTTTATGTTACAAATACAAGGAGGTCAGAATATAATCAAATAAGTGTATACAACTAAGCATAAATGCTATTTTAAGCCAAATTTAAGAAAGTGGTGCAGGTCGGCCTATGTCAATAGTGTACTGCATCGGAAATATGAATTGTGTAGATCCAAATACTTATCTGATCATCACGATATGCACAAAATTTCATGCAAACAAATAAATTCCTATTCAAATTCAATTCAACCTCGAAACATTGGTAGTTCAGTTCGGTTCTGAATTCAAAAGAATCCGCTCCACGCATTTTCGCGGGAACTAGTGACAGCTGTCAGCGGAAACCAAATGGCGGACTCATTAGCGCGGCATTGCTGCCTTTGCAGTGACTTTGTCGATTTTGTTTCATTAGGTAGCCACAGTTTGTAGACAAACGATTTGGTCCTGCGTTGAAAGCCGAGCAAGGATGTCATGTGGAAAAAAATGCTGATTTACCTATTTTGGTTCGAAGTGCCCAAAGTTTGTGGTAATAATAAATAGATAACCTCCATGCAACACGACCACATGTCCTGGTCCCAAACTAGGATGCCCGTGTGCTATGGTAACCAGGCAAGGACATCACAAACATGGAAATACACCCAGACTGAGGCCATTTGCACAAATGTACGGCGGCCCCCAGTCGGAATCAAACTCACGACCTCCGGCGTGGTAATCAGACGTGATACCGCTAGACCAACGAGGCAGTCGTAATGGTTAGTAAGTTCGTACATTAGAAGAAGAAGAAGAAAAAGAAAGACATCTATTATACCAGCAAGATACACCACAGATACAAAATAAGCAGTTAAGTAACATAATATGCACAACAACAGAAAGAAAACTAAATACACAACCGACAAAACGAAGATAAGATAAGAATATTCTTTATTCTACACTTGAGCACATAACATAAAATTTTTAAAAATACACAGTACAATTGGCGAATAAATAAAACAGGACCATAGATGTAGCCTGTGGTGTGTCTAAGTTGCCGCAAAAGGCAGCTGACTCAGCGTTGTGCTGAGGAAGTGATCCCTCAGCGCTGATTTTCAGTCAGTGCCTACGGTAACCCATAATTGTATTACATAAACTCACGCCTGTATCTCGGAGGGGTAAGCCTGTTTCGCTCCGCAGCAGCTACTTTGTTGGCATTGTCGTTCTTAAGCAGAGAAGATGGTGTAGGTGCTGGGCAAGCCTACTCTATCCCAAATTGGCCCATTCACTACAGCAACTGTGCCGTCATTAACCGACTTCAAAAAAAAAATTAATTTATTTTTATTTGGCTATGTGTTCCTCCATAACTCCGTCAAATCTTAACCGATTTCGACAATTCTTTTTTAGTTCGAACAGGTGTAACGTCGCATTGGTCCCATTTTAATTTGGTGAAGATCTGATGGAGACTTTCAGAGATGGAGAACGGAATTCTTCAATGGACAGCAGTAAATAAGCCCTATTGGGTCCCATCCTTTAGTAATATCCGTATGTTTCATAAAACAGCGTAAAAGTACCCCCAAGTTAACTTGGTGATGTTCTAGTGAAGACTTTCGGAGATGGAAATTTAGAACATAAAATTTTAAAGCAACGAATGAAGTAGTTAGGGTAAATTATGGTTATAAGGGACTTATTTATTTTTCTCCCGCTCCCCCACTAAAAATTGAAAAATAAATTTTTTTAAATAAAAAATAAAACTCGACTTCAAAGTCAAAGTCAAAAATTTTTATTCACTATAAAAACCAAATGTTTACTTAATGAACGTCAAAGCTGTTAGTTTCACAATTAATAGATTATGCGGAGAAGAAGCTAACAAAGAAACTCCACATTTATTCTTTTCAAAACAGGTTTACTTGAACACTACGAAACACTATAGCACTAAAAAGTTAGAAATAATTTAAATAATTAGTAGTAAAACTATTTATACGTGTAGGTATTGTAGAAGTATAATTTGTAGTCGGTGCCCAGTTTCAAGACCAGCACATATATTTTGGGCACCGGCTCCAAATTATACTTCTACAATACCTACATGTATAAAATACTTCTACTTCTAATTATTTAAATTATTTCTAACTTTTTAGTGCTGTAGGTAGTGTTTCGAAGTCGGTTTTTATTTTTTATTTAATTTTACCTATCAAGTGTAACTACCTACACCATCATCTATAAGACTGTTAATTAAGGAAAGGGCCTGAGCAACTATTTGCTTCTCGCTCATTCTATATGAAAATAGTTATTCACGCCATGTCGTAAATTAACCGTGCTATAACTATAAAAGGCCTAAGGGATAGGGCTTAGCGAATGCACAGAGGGCGAATGGCACTTATGCTCAATGTAATACGGGTCGTGTTAAGTGAAGCTGTGATTGTATCTCCTAGTACCAGTCAGTCACGACTTCAGCCGTGCTATCCTGCTGTGAAGGATTAAGTGATGGGGCCACTCTTTCCTCGGTGAATTGTATCGATATCGATTATTTAAGCATGTATTGCATTATAATAATATGTAGGTTTATTCAATCTTACCTTATAATAAGTGTACTATGAACTTGTATTTAAATTTTTCCACATCCTAACATTTTTATCCATTTTTTCTCCAAAATCCTACCTCTTGAGGAACAGCTACGTTTAACTTTTAAGGTTCATTAAGTCGCAGTTTCTGCGCTTCGAACAGAAACATTTTGACTTTAATCTTATTTAGATTTAGGTACTTATTAAAATATTAATTATTCAAATCGTAATTATTAAAATTGACCAAATAGTATAGGACCAGACAAAAAAGTACCTGAAACCGGCGTGCGTGCAACGACTAACGAACGTTGAAGAAGCGAAAGAGGTCTGTCAGGAATCAGGATCGTAGCAAATGGCAAACACTGGTCTCTGCCTACCCCTCCGAGATAAAGGATCGACTTTTTGCTTGATGTGATTAAATTGAATAAATAAACCTTTATTTAAGACTAATATTCACACCGGCAGGCAATATAAAAATAGTAAAAAAAATTTTAAATAAAAAATAAAACCGACTTCGAAAGTTAGAAATAATTTAATGTATATGTATAAATGTATAAATACTTCTACTTCTAATTATTTAAATTATTATTTCTAACTTTTTGGTGCTGTAGTGTTCCGAAGTCGGTTTTTATTTTTTATTTAAAAAAAATATTTTTCAAGGAGCGGGAGAAAAATAAATAAGTCCATAACCATTATTTACCCTACTTAATTCGTCTTCACCAGAACATCACCAAATTAACATGGGACTACTTTTACGTTATTTTATGAAACATACGGATATTACTAAAGGATGGACCCCAATAGGGCTTATTTACTGCTGTCCATTGAAGAGTTCCGTTCTCCATCTCTAAAAGTCTCCATCAGATCTTCACCAAATTAAAATGGGACCAATGAGACGTTACACCTGTTCGAACTAAAAAAGAATTGTCGAAATCGGTTAAGATTTGACGGAGTTATGGAGGAACATAGCTAAATAAAAAAAAATATATATCCGCGTCGAATTGATAACCTCCACCTTTTTGAAGTCGGTTAAAAATAGTTATTAGGGTGACTGACATGTGTAATAAAGTAGGGTCAGAGGGTATTTAAATTGCAGGATATTTTTAGAAAGAATGAAAACGAAAGCAAAAGCACACAAAAATAACAAAAACAATAACAAAACCGTACAAATGAGTACAAGATAACAACACAAGATACAAGATGTTCTGTCGACAACCCGCTGCCCGCGCCCCATCCCTACCGCTTCCAACCGATTACCTCGCCCGAAGATGTACCCGCGCAACTTTCACCGACGAGGTACCGCGTCCACCGCTGTAGTTGCGTCTAGTGAGGACCTGAATACCTATATCGAATGAATATAGGCATAGACTGTCTCGTTGGGCTGACAAGCGACTGCCTCACTGCTCTAGCGGTTGACACGCTTGACTACCAAAACAGAGGTGGTGGGTTCAATTCAATTTATGGTTGAATAGCACTGCACGCGACTACGTTTGCGTAGTAAACGGATTAGTCTATAGCCTAAGTTCCATTTTAAATACTCGTGATTTTTTTTTTTAAATCGGATAGGAAAGTACTTTCGGAGATTAACTTCTGCATAGAAACTTACAAATATTTTCCTCTTTATAATATTAGTGTAGTTTAATTTATACAAATGGCCTCAGTCTGGGTGTATTTTTATGTTAAAAATGCTGGAAAAAGGAGGTCTTGGTTGGGCACTAATTGTGCCCCAAGTGGGTAGTGCCTGCTCGTCTTGGGCACGTAATGACTGCCCCTCTCGTCTTCGCTGGGGGCACCAACCGTGCTGTACCGATATGTACTGCTACAAATAACAAAAACTTTGTGCCCTGCTCATCTTGGCGGGGGTACCCACCGTGCCCCGATAGATACGTAGGGCCCTGCTCGTCTTGGCCGGAGCACGTAGATACCTCATTTACCTCCTACGGGCGTAGTTCAAGTTCGCAAATTAGTTCGCCGTGTTTAGAAGTTGGCGTCTAACTTAATAGAACTAATAGTTTTCGGCGGCAAACTGCGAAGACCGACTGAGCATTTTAAATTCGGGTGCCTCTATTAACTAGAAGTTTCCTAGTTTTATGTATTAGGAATACAATGTTTATCTGCAGGTGAGGTTAAGAAAAGTTCGAAAAGTTCTCGAATGGAGACCACATATCGGCAAGCGCAGCGTAGGACGACCAGCCACAAGATGGACAGATGACCTCATCCAAGTGGCATGAAGACGCTGGATGCAGGCCGCTTCCAACCGTTCTTTTTGAATAACCATGGAGGAGGCCTATGTCCAGCAGTGGACTTCTAGTGGCTGAATGATGATGTTGATGATGATGAATAAATACTAACAGATCGAACGTTGTGGACTAAAAGGGGCTGTACTGACTAGAATTGAGAAAGGAATATGGAGAGGATGAAAGAAGAAAGATTGAAGAAAGATGTATAATGTTATATAATTATACATACTAAAGTGAATATAAATAGACATAAATAATAGTGTCAGCTATAAATATTTAAAATGTTTCATAGTTCCTAGAGAAGCTCCAAAGAAAGCTAATATACGTGTTGTAATGTGAAATTTATTATGAATGTTGGTTAAGACTAAAATATAATCTTATCTATAAATAAGTAAGTGTACCTTAGCAATGCCCTGACTAGGGCCCATAATGTGAGACTTGAACATGTTTAACATAATTTTATGTACCATTATGATCGCTAATAAATTAATATGAATATCGGGAGGAAGCGCAAAACCGAAAAATAAACTCTTTTTTTTTATAAATGAAAATTTAACAAAAAAAAAATAAAAGTTGTAAATGACAAACCGACATGTATCGTGAAATACACATTTTAGAAATACCCTGCATATTTTTTGTTACTAATCCACTGTAATATGTTTAATTACAATGGAACTCTTATTTCGGATATTAAAACCGTTTACAAAGGAACTTTGATGTGAAGCGCGCTCCTAATAATTAATAATTCCCCAAAATTATCTCGAATTTTCAGTTTGTGCAATAAAGCTTCACAAAACAATGCGCCGCGCATTTTAATCAGCGCCTCGGCCGCCATTACTTACTGACAGCTGTCAAACTGCGCGCCATTTTGTATTTTAGTTGTAGAAAATGTGGAATTTTATGGGTTTAATTTTGTGCTGTTTGTGTGCGCAAGTTCTACAGCTTATTAAACTGAAAACCACTTCCAATTAGCAAAAGATTAAAATTCTCAATTTTATTTCTTAATATTTGAATTTTCGACGCAACATTAATAATAATAAACAGTTTATTTACACACTTCGAAAGATGCAGATGCATTTACACATTTTGCTTACAAGGTACTTGTAAGTACTTGTAGCTGCTTGATACGCAATGGGGAACTTGCGTCTGACTTAGATTGGAGTGATATTGCCTTTATACCATAGAAATCATATAAAAACCCAGGAAAAACATAGAAATAAAACAAAAAAATTATTTGTTTCAGGGTTTTTGGGGTCACAAAATACTGAATTCTGAACGTTTTCTTATAAGGGTGTATAGTCTGCACAGATCTTTTTGGCGGTAACGTGAACATAGTCACAGATTGTTTGCACATCGCTTAGTCTTTACAGTGCATGTGTGAGTAACTGACCTAGTGTGATGCGTAGTAAATTACTATTAGACAATTATTACTAAAGTACTATACACAGATAAAAACATTATTTTACGAGATAACTCAAATATTGATAAACACTTCATACGTTATAAGGCGTTACGTTAGGGAGTGACGTCATAGCCTAAGATCGATTTGTATGGCGCGTTTTGGTACCACGTGACTATAGTGACTTTTCGATTGGTTATATTACAAAAAGTATTAGCCGCAGTCTAAAAAAGTATATCTTTTAACGTCCCCTCTCCAATTCTATTAAAACATTTTTTCGTGCAAGTTCTCCATTGTCAACACTAACATCTAAACTGGGCCGGGCCTGTGTGACGCCAGTTCCTTCCATTGGCACCAGTTTATATTATTAAGTAAGCATGAGGTACGAAATTAATATGCTCTTAACAAAGTCAAATTGTTAAACAATATTGTTTAAAGGGAGGTAAGGAGATTCTTAACCAGCGTTTTTTTTTCGTTAAAAGGATGCCAGTGCACTATATTTGTGAAAGGACCCGACCCGACCCAGCATTTGTCACAAAAGAGATGCCTTATGTAAAGCTGGTATGTTGTCGGAATGTAACAAAAAAGCATACGCAACAAATATTAGGTAAATTAACTCCTCTCCTTTTATTAATTGGACTGCCTCGTTGGTCTAGTATTTAAGACGCTTGACTACCAAAACACAGTTCGTGGGTTTGATTCCCGCTGGAGGCCAGCGTACTTGATTTGTACAAATGACCTCATTCTGGGTGTATTTCCATGTTTGTGATGTGTTTGCCAGGACAAGTGATTGTGTTGTTAGGTAAATATACTTATACGTATAAAATTAAAGTTATCAAATCTAACGTACTTAAATATAGAAGGCCTAATAGATTATTGTAATTTCGTCCCTTGGGTGCTTTAAATTCGTGCAACTTTTCTACGAAAGACGAATTGTTCAGTTAACAAATTCCGAATCCATCTTGTAACCTTTTAAAACATTCTTTTAGGGCATTAATGAATCATATTCAACGGTGTTTCTACAGACAGACGGATGGATGTCAACGGCTCTTATTGAAGGTCACTTGTTTTAGGAGTACAGACAGGGTATTCTACTGCTGGCAGCAGTTCAAATTCAAAGACAAAAATATTTATTTGCGAACCACGAGTACTTGCGTCGCGGTGGCAATCCGACTACTCGATTGGTTTACAGAAAAACTTAAAAAAACCCTTTTTTTTCATGAACGGGTAGTGCTTTGAAGTTGTTGACAATAGATTAGTAGATTGTTAGTGTAAGGTATGAAAAATTTTAGTTTAATTATTGGCACCACTTTCTTAAATGTGGCTTAAACGGCATTTAACTAAAATACTTCATACAAAAGTCTATTTGAATGGCGACTTAAGGCGGAACGTTTCCTATACAAATGATTATTACCAAATTTATTAAAAAAATTACATAATTATGCACTGGAATTATGTCTGTCTGCATTAATTAAGATTTTTATTTGCGCCAATACATATTTCCTTGAACAAAACTATAGTTTAATAGGTTAAATAAGATCGATAATGTTTGTATGGACTAAATTGTCGAACTCATTTAAGCTATTAAACTAGTGTTTTTTTTTTAAGAAACTGTATATTGGCGCAAATAAAAATCTTAATTAATGCAGACAGACATAATTCTAGTGTATTATTATGTATTTTTGTAACATATTTGGAAATAATCATTTGTATAGGAATCCTTCCACTTTAAGTGTCATTTAGGAAGTGGTGCAAGTCGGCCTTAGTCAAGTGGTTTCATCATCATCATCAGCCCGCCTCTGCCCACTGCTGGGTCTTTTCCCCATTGCGCCATCTTTCGCGGTCTTTCGCCATTCTTCGCCATAATTAACATAATTTTTATGATTTTTTAAACATTAGTGTATCAAAAAAAGTCACCAACATGAGTCTAAATTATTCGGGCTGTACTCAGTTTTGGATAATTGAAAAAAAAAAACCGAAATGACTATCACTGAATGTGTTAATGACGTCGGTCGTCAAAATTCTGTTAATAGCGTTTGTATTTCTGGAATTTCAAAAATGCCTACTTTTCCCACAACTATTCGCTCGGAGAACCCGGCCATAATAAAGACTTGAAAATGAACTGAAGAATAAATATCGATTTTGGGTTATTTCAGTAACAAAAAGTATGTATATGACTCGGAATAGAACACCTTCTTCTAAAGGACAAACGCAGATAGTCTCTTGATTGGCGCTCGGTTAAACTCGGGGTTAAGGAGAAAGTCTAAGGTTAAGTCGCTGTGGTGGAATTAAAAGTTTCCAGTAACGTTTTATCAGTTCGAGTTTGTTAACCTGGGAGCTTAGAAAGAGTATAATGCCCGACAAATAGCTTGAACGATAATTTTTGACTTGGCATGGATGTATTTCATGTCACTGGCGCCCCCGTCAGAATTATTAGAATTCGAAGCCGAAGAATTCTTTGGGCCGGTTTCTGAATTGAGAATTTCACTAAGTAAATACTTACGTAATGTTCTGTCACGCTCTTTTCTGACAAACTCGAAGAGACAGCATTACAGTTAACCATTTACGTACACACATAAACTCACGCCTGTATCCCAGAGGGGTAGGCAGAGACCAGGGACTGCCACTTGCCACGACCCTGACAGATCACTTTCGCTTCCTCAACATTCATTAGTCATTGGTACTAGTTAACCCATTTACTTAAGGAAATTCTCAATTAAGAAACTGGCCATTAGTCAAATCCCGCCTGGGGAGACTTTAGTTTAGTCAAATTATTAAATCGTGCTCATAGCAAACCCATTACAACCGGCCGGATTGTTATTCAAGTTATCTGTCGGGCATTATACCTAGTTTTTACAGGACGGCTCTTTTTACTAAGTAACGTACATTTGTGAATTTGTATTACTGGATATACCAGCTACACCTAGGTACTCGCTAACTGTGAAGGAAAACATCGTGAGGAAACCCGAGTGTCCGAGGTGTTCACATAGCTTAGCGCGTGAAATCGCTAATCAGCAGTGGACGCGTGTGTGATTAATTAAGCCATTTCTCTGTCTGAGAGAAGGCTTGTGCCCTGCAGTGGGATGTATATTGGCTGCTGATAGCTCGCAATACTGGGGTAGGCAGAGAGAATTTAAAATACAAAGTCATCGATTCGATTCCCATTCTCAGAATCTCAGCCGTACTTGATTTGTACAATCGGCCTCAGTCTGGGTGTATTTCAAAGTTTGTGATGTCCTTCCATGGTTACCAGCACAGGGTGTCCTAGTTTGGGACCGGGGCAAGTGATTGTGTTGTATCCAAGATATACGAATAGTAGCTTCATTAGTAAGCCGATACTCGAACCCATGACCTCCCCAATGTGAATCCAAGCCACCATTCCACCGCTGCGCCCGCCACCACGACTTACGTTAGGAGTATTTTTATTATTCCCATAATATGACGAAACTTTTAACACGACCGTTTTCCGCGCTGTGTAATTCTGCAACAGGGAAATGCTTTCAGGCGGTTGCCATGGCAACGGACTGGTTGCTACGGGGTCACACACCCACACAAATGCCGCACCGATACTTTATCAAGTGAAATATTTTGAAATACGACACGGTGGATCCTACTAATATTATAAATGTGAAAGTTTGTGAAGATGTTTGGACGTTTGTTACTCAATCACGCAATAACAGCTGAACGGAATTACATGAAACTTGGCATACATATAGACAAAGACCTGAACTTAGACATAGCATACTTGATATCCCGGTAATGCGTTCCCGTGGGACAATATTCTGTTGCCGCTATAAAAACAAATACTAAAAATAAAATTATTATTTAAGGGGGGCTCCTATACAACAAACGTGTTGTATAGATAATGGTACGGAACCCTTCGTGCGCGAGTCTGACTCGCACTTGGCCGGTTTTTTTTTAATATTAATTAGCCTACGACCTATTCTCAGTCCTACTAAATAAACACAAAACAGTCATAAAAATCGGTGAAGCCGTTTCGGAGGAGTTCGATAACAAACCCACACGACACGAGATTTTTATATAGTTTTAGTTCTAGTTAGACCTGAGATTTCCGCACTTAGACTCATAGTTGGGCCATTATACGTAGCAAGCGCTAAGGTATGTAACTACCTCAGATCGGGTTTCCTCACGATGATTTTCCTTCACCGTTAGCGAGTGGTATTGCTAATATAGCTTCACGAATGTACTTAACTTAGAAAACAAAGTCATTGGTACATGCCGGAAGCCGGCGTTCTACCGCTCCGCTACCACCGCATGAGATTTTTATATATTAGATAAATTATCTAGGTTTAAACACTGGCCGGCGCGAATTTGCAGACACAGCGAGTATCTAATAAAACGAATGCCTCATTTATCAGAAAGCTACATCGCGCTAAACTTTAGAAAGGGATCAGCCCAGTTGATGGTCTTCATCTATGTTCAATGAGGAGCTACGAGCGAACATTTATCTTGGCCGTCCAATCGACGCTAAAGCCGCAGTTACACTGAGAGACTGCCTCCACGAGTAAAACGATGCGAATCTCGAATGTGTTTGCGTTGAAACTGACCAAAGAGACTTTTAGGAAACTTACTGAGGTCCAGTGCAATATGAACTATAAATATTTGCAAATGTAAAGTGACATCTCAAAATATCTGAGGCGGTTTGCACAAGGTATACGCAAAAATGGCCGAACAAATTGGAGGACGGAAAAACGTAATGATAATACTTTTTACAGACTTTATCACATCATACTCTCTATATGCCCTAGAGTGGGACGTATTTTGACTGCATTATTATAGCATCGTGAGGAAACCTGAGTGAGGTGTTCACATGCCTAAGCGTTTGAAATTGCCAATCCGCGGTAAGCGCGCGTGGTAATAATATAGGCTACGTAATTTATATATTTAAATAGTGCTGTCACGGTTATCGGCCAATATGAAACCATCAAATCCCGTTAAACGTTATACAACTTATAATGTTAAGATTATTAAAATGCTTAACTCTGTTACTTAGTACCTAGCATGCTGTGTAAAATGTTTTTGAGTTGCAGGACTGCATGTAATTCGTATTGCTGTAACTTAAGTGGTTGTAACCTGTAACTTTATCTATTTTTTTCATACTATATATACGTCCCACTGCATGGCACAGGCCTTCTCTCAGAGAGAGAGTATGGGCTTAATCACCACGCGTGCCCACCGCGGATTGGCAATTTGAAGCGCTGAGGTATTACCTCAGACACTCAAGTTTCCTCACGAGGTTTTCCTTCACAGTTAGTGGTATTGCTACTATAACTTCACAAATGTACGTAACTTAGAAAACAAACTCATTGGTACATTGATTTGGACGGATTTGAACGCACGACTTCCCGAATGAGAAGCCGGCGTTCTACCGCTCCGCTACCACCGCCTTACCTATTAATTTGATTTAAAAATAAAATAAATTCTTGCCTCCGCTATCGCCTCAATCCTGCCCAGTGTGGAGCGACCTTAACGGTAAAAGTTATTATTAATTGAACCGATACAATCATGTTGCAGCAAAAACTCGACGGTGGAGAAAAAAACTGTACATTGCCTCTCGCGAAATTGCCATGGACAGGTTTCCTCACGACGTTAGAAAGTAATAGGACGCTCTATCGGCCTTTTACATCTATTGTAGAATTTATATGGTGTTATTTGCAAAGGCACGATTCTACTAAATCACTCATCAAATGTTCATATAGTATTAGTCAGTTGTAAAGGAAGAGTTCAACTTAAATTGCATTTGAAGTGTGTTTAAAAGAATCGAGTTTTTATAAATAAGACTTACAGACTATGAAAAAGACTGAAATCTGACAACACTTTTCCCATAAATAAATAACAGTGTAGAGATGTACTTGGATTGCTCTTCGTTAAGTTTTTAGAAAGATGATGGGAAATAAATCACCTTAAAACTGCGTGAAATGAAAATGTCTAATAAATTGAAATTACAGCTATGCTCCGAAACGTAACAAGATTTGATCCCCATATGTCTGGAGCTAAAAAAATCGAATTTGTAGTGTAGGTACTATATATTATAAAAATTAGGCAATAAAACCTAAGTCATATGAAATAACGAAAAATATATCACTTGTTCCATACATTTTAATGCCATGCTTTTTTTTATTTTACGCTAACAATTCGTAAATCTGCTGTTAACAGCTGTCCATTGTTTTCCATACCCGAAGGGTGCCAAACGGGACCCTATTACTAAGACTTCACTGTCCGTCTGTCTGTCTGTCTGTCTGTCTGTCTGTCTGTCACCAGGCTGTATCTCATGAACCGTGATAGCTAGGAGGTTGAGGAGGAGGAGGTTGGAGGTTGAAATTTTCACAGATGATGTATTTCTGTAGTCGCTACAACAAAAATCACTAAAAACAGAATAAAATTAATATTTAAAGGAGGCTCCCATACAACAAACGTATTTTTTTGCCATTTTTTTGCTCGATATTAATAATGGCAACAGGAAGACGCTTGAAATATTCACGGAATATTTAGTTCTATGTTCGCTTCGAAAGTAAATAATAAAATTAAAATAAAATAAATATTTAAGGGGGGCTCCCATACAACAAACGTGATTTCTGGCGTTTTTCTCGATCTTTGTGTCTAATGTTGTAGAGCTAATGGTACGGAACCCGTCGTGCGTGAATCCGACTCGCACTTGGCTGTTTTCTTTTATAAACTGAGTGATGATGTTATTAACAGTAGATTAGCAGATATATCTTATTCAGCTTCCTGTGCCTCTCGACTGATGAAGGGTGACCGTCAGCGTCACATGTTCTTCTTCGTTTCTTGCCAAGCGAAGCAGGTCTTCGTCTGGCTATACCCGTCCATTCCCTGGTGTTTCTGAGCCACGACTACCTTCTCCTCCCAACATACCTCCGGTAGATTGTTAGTGTATGTGAAACTGGTAGTTGAAATGAAATGAAATGTTTATTTCTCACCACATTAGAGTTAACACTAATATATTGAAAACTTATTTAGAAGGTAAACTAATATATTGCTAATATTACGGAAATTACAATTAAGTAGGTACATCCTGAAGTGTACAATTAGCGTGGTGGTTGTGAGGTATTACAAAGTTTGACTCTGTCTCCTAAGCTAGGCGTAAACCTGTATTTCAGGAGACAGTGTTCGACCATGATCTTATTTTCCATTTATGCCACCAGAGTTAGTACGGACGGATTTTTTTTATTACGTTTTGTTACGCCCTGTATGTTGCAAGTTTATTGTCCATTGCTGCCTCAGCTGGTGGAACCTGTAGTTTTTAAAAACTTTACTCTAGAGCTCTCGCAGCTCAAACTTCATCCGACCCGACGTCACTTAAAAGTTTTTGCTTCCGTGTTAAATTGTGCTCTTTCAGTTTTACGGGAAATGTTGAAAATCTGTATTGCCCTGTTGTTTATTCACTAGCTGCGCCCGCGGCTGCGCTCGTTTGGGTCTGGATTCAAGGCGTACAGAGTGCGTCAGGGCAAGCTCCCGGCCGGTCTGGACTGTGCATATATTTACACGAACCCATTCGACCCCTTTTCGACCCCCTCTATCTTCTAAGCCAGTTATGTCCCAGAAGTATAAATTTGCAAAGGGATTAAGGTTACCGAAAGGAAACATCGCTTCAAAACTCACGCTTCCAGTTGAATGGCTTACAAGATATGGGGGTCCAAAAATTGCAATTTTCGGCACACACTGACTCACTCACTCACTCACTGATGGATCATGAAAAGTCTAGGGTACTACATTCGTACAAATGGCTTCGGTCTGGGTGTATTTCTATTTTCGTGATGTTCTTGCCTGGCTGTCCTAGTTTCGGACCAGGGCAAATCGTTGTGTTGCGTGAAAGTTATTTATCTATATTTATATTTTCTTTTTTGAAGCGTTTTCGAAGTTCTCTCTAAAGTAAGAGTGGTTCGTATTTATAATAGGACCCGACATTTTTTGCTATGGAGACTTTCTTCTACCCTGTACAGACCGCTCGCTATTTACCGTAGCCCTGTCTACCCCCGGGGCGGTAAGCCGATGTCCATTTAATTTAATTCGCCGCTAATGCACTCGTCCGCACCTCGGGTGTTCGCCGGTGTCGTTTGCACGGACGGGTTATGCCCGTCCGAGACTCGCCACCTAATTTGGTTTGACCAAATGTAAAACGTGTTTGAAATGTTTGGAACAGCTAATTTCGAAGTTTCCTCATAATACAACGATATACGATGTAACATTATATTATCGTGCTAGTATAATTCTATTGGACAACTATGTATTTAAGACTTCTGGCCGAGGTCTCACGGATGCAGGCGTGAGTTGAAAGTTTTGTTAAAAAAGTAATTATAAAAAAAAAAAAATTGTTTATTCTGTAAAAGGTGCAAAGAAGAGTCGTAGTGAACTAGCCCGGGGAAAGGTGGGGTCGTTCGGCCGCGCCCGCGGACCACTCGCACCCGCCCTCCCTAACTGATATATACTGTCGCACTAACGCTTCTCTGTCGCTGAAAATAAGCGCGAACGACCGCCAAATGGGGCAGAATTCGCGGAAAATATATCTTGCAGAAATTAACGGTGTTTCAACCAGTTGACCTGACATGTTAGGCCTTTTAAATTCATTAGCCGAGGACAGAAAGTGGCGTGCCTTGAGTGCGGCCTACGTCCAGCAGTGGACAAATACGGGAATGATTGAATGAATGACATTTGACAATTGGGTTTTTGACAAAATATCAAATGAGTTACTTTTAAAACGGAATTTTGTATGAAAATACTGGCTTATGACGTCACATTTCAGAGCACTCTTTTTATGTTTAATCAATTTAAAAATTCTAATAACTAGTAATTGACTAAAAGACATACATTTTCCGAGATATTTTGTAATTTTTGTTTTAATCGAGCATATGAAATAATTTATTGTTGATCGTGTCAAATACCGTATTGGAACCGGTTAGGATTTGGTGCGTGTAAAATGGAAGCTGATCGCATCTAACTTATCTTACGGATGAAGATCGATAGAATGTTTATGAATGAGAATAAAATAAACAAACAAACGCAGCTGCGGACGCCCACCAGGGCCTCGATTCTGTTAGTGCATTGTAGTATAATGACAGGTACACTGTCGGGTCACGTGACGTGTTTTTTCGTACCATTGACGCCTAGAAGGTTTGATGGGTGTGCCCGCGTAGACTTAAAGCAGCCATGAAATGAAAACCGCCATGTTCATGCAGTTGTCATGTTACTACAATGCATTAACAGAATCTAGGCCCAGGTCGCTGGGCCGACGATCTGAGGCAGATTGCTGGCAGCGGGTGGATGTGGATGGTCGAGGACAGAAGTGGCATGTTTTGGGAGCCCTCCCATGTCCAGCAGTGGACGAACACGGACTGATTGATTAATTTACATTCTACTGGGTGGTATTGAAATAAATCGAAGCCGAAAATCTTTCTTCATTTGCTGCTGTTTTCTCCGCTGCAAATTCGACCCGAAAGGCAGCGGCTGACATTGTAGGTGCACTATATTTTTTTTTTATTGTTTCAGAATATAAATTCTATACGTTGAAATGAAATAATTTTTTAGTGCAAGGAAAAACGGAACCCTTATAGGATTACTTTGTTGTCCGTCCGTCCGTATGTCTGTCAAGAACCCTTATCTAGGGAACGCGTGGAGGTGTCCCGTTGAAATTAAAACCATATACTCAAGTCTACAGTACCTTGAAGCTGTTAAAAAATAAAACTTCTAAATGTTAAGAAAAGTTACGGCCTTTTATGCCGCAAGAAACGGATTTTTCGACACTCAAGGGAATCAAAATTTGTAGGGTACTTTCCGTTGACCTAGAACTATGAAATTTGGCAAGTACTGTCGTCTTATACTACAAGTACAGGGGAAAATCCGAAAACTATAAATTTGTTATTAAATCATAAAAAAAAATTGTCTTTCAAGTTCGGGAAAAGCTCGGTACCTACAAATTTGTACGGAACCCTTGGTGGGGAGTCGGACTCGCACTTGTCCGGTTTTCATTTCAGATTTTTGATAACAAATTTTTATTAAATTAAATTTTAGCATTATTTTTATTTCCTTATGGTGCTCTTTTTAAAATCTCATGTTTGACAAACAAATTATCTTCATCTATATTATCTTTTAAGCACATAGGACCTGATTTTCTAAGTTACGTGTGTGCGTGTGATATGAATGACCCAAATCGCAGCAAGTGACGGCTCACGCAAAATGGCGGGTCGCTGTCATATTAGAGCGGGAAATATGAGCAGTAGTTCAGTGGTAATTTAGTGTCACGACAGTAATTAGCGATCTGGGTCAAAGTTTAACGGGGTGTGGGAAGTAATGGGGAGCTCCTGTTACAGCGAAACAAGCCAAAATTGCCAAAAGGCTAGTTTTGCTGTAGATTGATAGATAGGGAACTATTTGTTATATACAAAATTGGATATTACGAATAAAAATAATAATAATACGGGGGGAATCGAACCCACGTCCTCCGGCATGGTAATCAGACGTTACCGCTAGACCAACAAGGCACTGGAGCATATAAATTCTTCCTATTCACACCCTGCTGCTCGACAGGTGTGAGTGTATCGTTCATATTATGGATGGCCTTTTACCATGATTGTGTGGGGACCTGCAAATACGGGTGTGCGGTTACGTAGTCAGCCTTTTCAACTGCCAGTCCAAGCCAGTGTTTTTCAATCTTTTTGAAGACGCGACCCCTTTTACAAGTAAAAAGTTCTAGCGCCCCCCCAGGCCCCTAAACCATATTAAATGTCAGTAATTTCACAGATGATTTAGTTAGAACCTACGATGCCATATCCCTTTTACCAAATATCGGGACTTGAATGATAAAAAACCGGCCAAGTGCGAATCGGACTCGCGCACCAAGGGTTTCGTACCATTATCTATACAACGTTAGACAAAGATCGAGACAAGATAGATTAGGTACATTGAGAACAGTGCCATCTATAGAAACCAAGAAGAAGCGTTTAACATTGACGTTTAACGACCTGACATCGGCGCTGTGAAGGTTACATAGATGGCCGCTAGATGGCGAGCGCTGTCTTTAGACAAGGTTTGTTGTATGGAGGGCTCCTGTAAATATTTATTTTATTCTGTTTTTAGTATTTGTTGTTATAGCGGCAACAGAAAATCATCATCTGTGAAAATTTTCGATTGTATAGCCATCATGGTTCATGAGATAAAGCCTGGTGATAGACAGCCAGACAGACAGACAGAAAGACAAACGGACAGTGGGAGTCTTAGTAATAGGGTCCCTTACCACTTTGGGTACGGAACCCTAAAAAGTGGGCCCAGTCCCACTAAGTCTTTCGGGGCTGCAACATAAGATTCCTCGATGTTCAAAGCACTTTGTGCGTCAGCGCTGCCAAAAAATTACTAAATTATCATGGCATTTCGATTAAGGTCTGTGAAAATCCAGCTCATCTGAAAATAAAAGATCTGTCTAAAAGACGCGCATGAGCTTGACCAAAAATTTACTGCAGTGGCTTTTTTCATTTGCTACCATAAAAACTCAACGCTCTCGAAAATAAAAGAAGTCTCCCAAATCCCGACCGTTCCTGACCGTTTGCTTTATCCACAGCCAAAGAGGCGCATTTAACAATTTTACCACTGGCAACACTACAAACCTTGCATTGTACTTTTACCTGGCTGGCGACCGCGACCCCCGAGCAAGACGTCGCGACACCCGTTTGAAAAGCACTGGTCTAAGCCGTGCGTAAAATAAAAGCTCAATTTCGGGTTTTGTCAACCAGAAAATGTAATGACAATAGAAAAGAAAGAACAAAAGAAAAATTAATGTCAATATGTACTACAGACCGTTCACCTCTACCTCTAGCTATTCTCTGTTGGCCCACCTGAGCATTGTGTTGCCATATTTAGCTTTATGATTTTCGAAAAGATTATGTAATAAGGTACTTAATAAGCATACCAAAATGGATCTCTTGTCTGCATTAATAGTATAATAATTTTCAAAGTTATGGTCGTAATAAGTTTCTGATAACGGCACGGTTAATCGTGCTTATAACTCTCAGTGAAAGCAGCAGTGTATCTCGATTCCGATTAAGATGCGTTTCAAACGATTAACTGGTATCCAAGAATTAAAATTTGTATCAATGAATATCGTACGAGGATGGATGTGAGCTCGTACCTCGTACCGGGACCTCTAAATCTCGTACTTGTACGAGAAAGCTCGTACGGATGGCAACCCTGAGTGATTTTTTTCTCTGTGTACCAACATAACGAAAGGATAAAATGACATCTGTCAGAGGTAAAATAACTGTGAACGGACTGTATGAAACCTTCTATCGCCGTGAACCTCTATGATGGCGTAGACAAGTGAAATAATTTCCTTTCGAAGGGAAAGTAGTTAAGCTGAAAGTCTTTATATTTCCAATTTTCAATGGACTAGTCTAGTCGTCTTCTAAGAGGGATTTTTACAGAGAAAACTTTTTGAAAGAAAAATTGTTTTCGAGCCACTGCAAAAACGACTCCATTTCGTCGGCGATAAGCACTGAAATTGGAGACCAGTTAGTTTCCTTGTAACGGTTTGAAGGGAGTACTGAAATTGCTTTCAGAGTCTTGAGTTATTTTGTCGCTCGATTCCCAGCCATTTTGACCGAATTGAACTAAACTTTTGAACTATAAAACTTTCGTAACCGTTGCACATTATTAACCTTACCTGACCAATCATAAGTTAATGATGAGGGTAACTGCCTTTTTTAACAGAACTGTCATATTTCTGATGACTGTATAACTGCGTTAGGTAATATCTTGCTGAATGTTTTCTTGTGCCTTAATGTTCCGTAATAATAATAATAATAATGATAATAATTGCACGCACGCCGGTTTCGAGTACTTTTTACCTTGCCCTTTGCTAATACATCCTCTATTTGGTCGAAGTATGTCCGCCTGGGACGCCCCTTACCGCCCTTTTCCGGCCCGGTTATATTTGTTTCGTCAATCTTTCTTCCTTCATCCTCTCCACATGCCCAAACCAACGCAACATTCCTTTCTCGATTCTAGTCAGTCACTACATCCTCTTTCAGTCCACAAAGTTATCTGATCAAACTATTGCGTATCCTGTCATGCGTGCATGCACGCGAAAGAGATCTGTCAGGGTCGTGGCAAGTGGCAGTCCCTGGTCTCTGTCAATAAGCAGGCTGTACAGGGCACAGGACTTCTTTGAGAGAGAGAGAGAGAGAGTATGGGCTTAATCACCACGCGTACCCACCGCGGATTGGTAGCTTCAAGAGCTGAGGTATTTAAACATCACCTGCACTAAAGTTTCACACGCTATTTTCCTTCACAGATCCCGAATATGGCTTTGTTTTCTAAGTAACGCACAGTTGTGAATATGTGGCAGCAATGCCACTCGCTAACCGTGAAGGAGAACATCGTGAGGAAACCCTAGTGTCCGAGTCGTTGACATACCTCACCGCTTGCTACGTACAATGGCGCAACTATGAGGCTAAGTGCGGAAAAGATAGATAGAAAGAGTATTCTTTATTTTACAAAGAAATTACATTTAAAAAAACACATCTTGAGCCTAACTACACTCCGTCCAACACTCCGTGTGGCGCCGGATTAAGAATAGGGTCACTCCATTTCCTTCCGTGGATGTCGTAGAAGGCGACTAAGGAAATAAGTTGCCAGGAGACGGGCAGCAGCGAACGCATAGGTACTATTAGGTACTGCGATCGCCAACCCGCCTGCCAAGCGTGGCGATTATGGCAAAACCCCTCATGGATAGAGGGAGGCCTATGTCCTGCAGTGGGCGTCAAATGGCTGATGATGATGATGATGGAGCCTAACTAACTGACTACGTATTGTGATCCTGTGATTCATGTGCATACCAAAAACATACCAAAGTCTAGCCACTTGTAATTATATCGGGGCGCCTTACTAAACTTTTTTCCGATTAAAATGCTTTTTTGTGTCGATCGCGTGTTTTGGATCGCACGCAACCCCCCGCCACGCCAACTCACGTACAGTCGCGGAGTTAACTGTTCACACAGAATAACCGCAGTCCGAGCTTTCAAAGTGAGGCAACAAAGGCCAAATTGGCATTCCCAGCGTAGCCGGTTATCAATGTTGCACAGTTGCACTATAAATGTTACGTTATGTTGTATTAACGTGTGTATATTACGTTACTGTGTGTGTCGTCTCGCTTTTGAGCCGAATTGTATTCGACACACTGTCTTTGCGTGGTATGTCTGTGGCTATATTCTTTTTGTTGCACTAACCCGTGCTGAGGACAATTTTAATAACCTATTTAAAGGCTAAAACTTCTCTAAAAGACCTCTGGCTAACTGTCTATGTCTATGACTGTTAAGCACACTAGAGTTGAACCGACACTATGAGACAATAGCTGTTATTCGCCTATATTTCGTAGAGTACTAAGCAATAGCATAACAATGTCATTCCAATGGTATAACCCGCGCAAATGAATAGATAAATAGGTATCTGTCGTGAAGAAGATCGAATCGCGTTACATAAGCAGCCTATATACGTCACAGTGAAGGGCACAGGGACAGAGTATGGGCTTAATTACCACCCACCGTGGACTGGCGATGTGAGTGGCTCAGACATTCAGGTTCCCTCACGACGTTTTCCTATACATTTAGCGAGTGGTATTGCCGCTATAACTTGACAAATGTTCATGACTTAGAAAACAAAGTCGTAGCATGCCCGCATTGGGAATCGAACCTGGGTCCCTCGCTTCCGAGAGCAATGTTCTACACACTAGTCTACCACCGCACCGATCGGTTAGTAAACTATCAATAGCGTCAATAAAACCACCATTGCCTTGCTATTATCCCTCTTCTAAAAAGTACCCGAAACCGGCGTGCGTGCACACGTGCACACTGATGAATATTGATGAAACGAAAGTGGTCCGTCAGGATCGTGGCAAGTGGCGCAGACCCTGGTCTCTGCCGAGTTTATGTGATGTTTTGAATGCATTTAGGAGACTCGCCCTGTTAAGTCACTGTTGTCCTCGGCAGTACAGTAATGTGGGTAGGCTACTCAAAAAAGATATGGACATTATCAGTCAGTCCGTTATATAGCAATAGATATATACATACATGCATAGATAGATAGACAGACCCAGATATTTTCAAGAGGTCAGTGTACAGTCGGCTGAATATCGATCATAACACGCTTGCACTTTACTCGGTTACATTACGCCTACATTACATAGGCTACATAAACATGAGAATTCAATAAAATTATGTAAGTTCAATAAAATAAGTAAATAAAGTATAAAATAAATTTATTTGCTTAGAACGTGGTATATTATGGTGACATGTTATTAAATATGAGCTCACATTCTGTTTGGTATGTTGTAACATGCAAATAAGGAATTAAATACCATTATGAAATACAAATGTCAAATCTACTGCCAGTTACTCAATCCGCGATGTTGATATTTATACAATGTAAATAATGCGGGAGGCACAAGAACGGGAAGCTTGGAAAACCACGAGGGAGCCCTATGTCCTGCAGTTGGCGTCAAATGGCTGATGGTGATGATGATGACAGGCGTGAGTTATGTTGGAGGGAAAGAAAGGACTTCGGACATTTAGTAAAAATATTTTTATAGATTTTAATTTCTGATATTTGGATAAACTTTCTTATAATTGGCCATTTCTTGCCTAACACGTGACTTTGGCGAAATTGTTCTGGATAAGTGAAGTGAGTAATTGAATTGAATTGAGTTACGTACGTGGCATTGTTATAGAACAAAAATATGTTGTCATATTGTAACTGCAAAGTGGGTTACTCGGGACTGCAAGTGTTGTAAATTGCTTTAGCCAGATGTCGCTACCTGTACGTAATACAGGGAAGTTTGAAAAGAGATTCGAAATTTCGCCGATGCTTGCTCTTGCCCATTAACTCAGTTGGGAGAGCGCTGGCACGGTTAGCCAAAGGTCGCGAGTTCAAGAATTTTTAGCCTCTAAATAGGTTTTTAAAATATGTTGTCGTGTTTCATGAATCGCGCATTGTGGAGGTAGCCTAAATCCCAGACAGCGAAGGAATGTCACAAAATAGAATCGAAATAAAAAGATGAAACGAGCGGAGAAAGACGTCTTCTTATGAGACATGTTATTGGCATTCTGTTGAAAGGTTCTGTGCCTCTTCAGAGTACATGTAGGCCCCGAGCTAAAGTCGTCAAAATATAAGAAGCCCGTTTTGACAGCTACAAAAACATCAGGATCTAACCTAGTTTGAGATCAAAAACATTAAAAAGTAACTTTTCGGGCTATAAAATCTGTTTTTTCTTTCGAGCGTTAAACAATATGCCAGAGTATGTGTCTTTTTATGTATTTGTTGAAGTAAATCCAAAGTGAAATGCAGTTTTGTGTAGCTGTCAAAACGGGCTTTTTACATTTCGACTACTTTACCTATAGGGTTGTTGGAACATCAGGGACCTCATTATGAAGCAGCGATATTTTCGGAAGGGTCGCAACGTCGCGCTTTTCGTTTCGATTAAAACTATCAACTCAATTAAACTATTCGAAAAAGGAACCGTATTTGTCGCTAGATTCGAGTGAATTGTCGGGCCAAGCGCGACGTTACGACCCTTCCGAACATAAGCTGCTTCATAATAAGGGCCCAGGGCCCTATTTGACGGAACTACCATTCATGGCTTACTATGACAATTCGATGCACATTGGAACGTCGATAAACCCACAGATTGAAAGTAGGAAGTTTCGGCATAAGAATGTACATCAATAACTTAATTACCTCAAGGAGCGACGCATAAACCAGCGCCGGCAATAAAAACAAATTTCTAATAAAAATAAAAACCGACTTCGACACATTACAGCACTAATAAGCTAGCAAAAAAAAAATACGCGTCGACCTTCTTTTTTGAAGTCGGTTAAAAAGTGGCCAAGTGCGTGTAGGGCCACTCGCAGTGTAGGGTTCCATAGAAAGAGATGTTTTTTTTAATTACTAACAACTTCATCAAAGTAACTTTCAATGGATTTTGTACGAAGTTTTCCTTTTATAAGTTGGTCGCCTATTACTCGTTAACTCGAAAAGCCCACTTAGCCGTGATAGTTTTCCTTTTAGAAGAAAATAAGAAGAATAAGAACGTTTCTCACCGTTTAGACAGACAGACAGACAGGTTTCCCGTTGACTAAGGAGCCCTTAAAAGAAATACTTTGATTCGCCAATTTGTTATCCATTAACTTAGCAAGAACGTTTAACTAATCGTATGTTGTGTTGTTCCAGGTACGTTGTTTCTTTGACCTACGCTCGTCTTCGTTTATCTTCTCTGCAGTTTTGGTAAGAATTTACGAGGCAATTTAGATCTCTAACAAGGAACCCTTTACACGTGCGAGGCAAGACTCTAAAATGCGCATGAGTTCAATAGAGTCGTTTCATTGACACTATTGGTAGTCTACTAACGACCGCTATTTAGTCAGCAGATGGAAAAACTGACTAATTAGTTCTTTATTTGGTCACTAGATTGATCACATCCATTTCCGACGAAATTCGGCCCAAAAAGTTATTGATTCCAGAAGAAAACATTGAATGGCTGCCAAAAAGCCGTCTTTCAGTCAAAAAGCAATATTTTCAGTAGATGGCTTTTTTCCTGTAAAAAAAAACCGGCCAAGTGCGAGTCGGACTCGCGCACGAAGGGTTCAGTACCGTTATCTATACAACATTAGACACAAAGATCGAGATAAAACACCAAAAAATCACGTTTGTTGTATGGGAGCCTGGGGGTTAAATATTTATTTTATTTCAATTTAATTATTTATTTTTGAAGCGAATACAGAACTAAATATTCAAAGCGTCTACCTGTTGCCGTTATTAATATCGAGCAAAAAAATACGTTTCTTGCATGGGCGCCCCCCTTAAATATTTATTTTATTCTGTTGTTAGTATTTGTTGTTATAGCGGCAACAGGAACACATCATCGGTGAAAATTCCAACGGTCTAACTATCACGGTTCACGAGATACAGCCTGGTGACAGACAGAAAGACGGACAGACAGACAGACGGACAGTGAAGTCTTAATAATAGGGTCCCGTTTGGCACCCTTCGGGTACGGAACCCTAAAAAGGAATTGTGTAACATTGTATTTTCACCTCCTCAATTAGGTTAAGGTCTATTGTATTGTATGTATCGGATTGTATGTGCCTACTTGCCAGAAATAAATAATAATAATTATTATAACCACTTCCACACAACACAATCACCTGTCTTGGGTCCCAAACTAGGATACCCTGTACTATGGTAACCAGGCAAGGACATTACAAATATAGAAATACACCCAGACTAAGGCCAATTGTGACTGCCGCGCCCAGTGGGAATCGAACCAACGACCACCGGCATGGCAATAAGGCGTGATATCCTTTATTATTAACATCTTAGGTACACTCACAAAATCCGAACATTCACGAAAAGTTTCGTCATAAAAAGTGGCACAACAAACACAGAACATAAAACTAAAATACTAAGGTCAAAAATACCGCCCGGGTCACACCCGACCCAAAAGATCCCATGACGCTAGCAGCGTTCCCCCGCTGCACCGCCAGGGAAATCCTCTGCATCAGGTATGCCCCGGAACGATGGTCATACCCACGACTCCTCAGGCGCTGACCGATTTCCCCAACAAAACCTCTTCCCTCATCCCCCCATACTCCCATTGTCTCCACAACCAGCGGGACAAACAATAATGTAGCATGAGCTGGGTACCGCGTGACGTGATACCGCTAGACCAACGAGGCAGTCTTAAATACTATGTTATTACCACTAAGTACTATATGTATTTGACAAATAACACCAATTGCCGTGAGAACTATCCAATCATCATTTGTACTATCATCGACGTGTGCAATTTTAGCACTTCAGCCTACGGGATACGATCTACCGTTTTAGTTGAGAGTGACTGTCTTACTGTACCCAGAAATTTATTTGCTCAGACACCCTGTAGGCCTAGCACGCACTAGATAGATAGATAGAGAACACTTTATTGCGTTCTATTTCTAAAAAAAGCGTTACAATACTGTGTGAAAGGTTTGAGATGTAAGGATTCGAAATCGTAGTTGCTGCTTCGTTAATTTGCATTCTGAACTCTTTGTGGGTATCGCAGGATGATATAAGTGTGAGTCTGTCGAAAAAATCAAGTTGCAAACTTCTGCCTACCTCTAGACGATAGAGGCGTGAAACAAGACTCGACTCGACTTTCAAGTAGAATAAACTGAATAACCTTACCAACTCTTGCCACAATTTTTGAACGTGCACGTCAGTTGAGTGACATACTAGTTCACTCCACATTGGAATGGTCAGACATTTACTGAAAAGAATTATAATTCACATAAAGATTGGTCAAGAAAGGGCAAACTAAAAACTTGACAAATAATACGTAACACAGCGTGGCTTGACGTGGCGCGTCCTGAAGATTTGAACGTGATTTTTTTTTATTATTTTTTTTATTTGGGTTATTGACAGATTAGTTACACGTATTCACTTATTAGATTGCGAGAAATGTGTACTATTTACGAATAATAACTGTGCACCGTTACTGTTGGTACTTTAGATAAGTAACAAACAAAAAAGAGAAAAACCTTCTTTATAAAAATGATTCACAAGGAAAGTAATCTGTATTCGGTAATATTCTTAATTTGTAGACCGAGCAACTAGATCGTGCTTGCGCGATTTTTCGTAGTTCGATATTTCACTGCAGTGTGACAGCTACTTATGTTAGTTAGTTAGTTAGTTAGACCTGAGATTTTCGCACTTAGCCTCATGGTTGGGCCATTGTACGTAGCAAAGCTGTGAGCTAACTTCAGCCAGCCTATCTCTTTCCAGAAAGCTACTTATATCGCCGTATCTAGACACAGAGCGTGCTAGGCAGGCGGTTAGTCGTAACGTATTAAGGCCATATCACTTACAGAAGACGCTGTTAATAATCGGTTTTGGAGTTAGAATCAATTTGGTCGGTCTGGAACTAAGCCCGAAGTCAGTGTGCATTGCGTTACTGTTTGAAACTATTGAGTTTCTAATTTAAATTGACTCGCCGAATAGGATAGCTTTAGCGGCCTGTATTATACGTCCAACTGCAGGGGAATTCCCGAGGAAACCAGAACATAGAATTAAGTACAATTCATGAACTACAAACTGCGAAACATTAATATTCGACAATAACCAATTAAAACATTTAAAAACCTCCGACACAAAAAACTAACCCTTAAAAAGTAAAACCTCTTCAATGTCACTAATCAAAGCAACAACATTTTTATTTAATTTAATTTGCCCAGGGTGTACGTTGTTCATCATCCCTATATTTCTTACCGTTTTGTCAGGCAGTTGACCATGTCTGTTAACGGCTGAGTGGATTTCCATCAAATATGGCTAAGAACCATCTAGCTTTCAAATAAAAAAAACCGCATCGAAATCGCTTGATCCTTTTAGGCGCTACGACGGAACGTACAGACACACAGACATAGGCTTCAAACTTATAACACCCCTCCTTGCGTGCGTCGGTGAAAAAACCGAAGGCGCACACGAATCTTTAAGCTAAAATGGAAATGGGCGGGGCATTAACAGCTTTGACGTTCATTAAGTAAACATTTTGTTTTTATAGTGAATTAAATTGTAATTTTCAATTGCCCAAAATATTTGTTTATTTGTCACACATATATTTTACAGCTAAGCAGGTAGGTTAAACTAAATAGTAAACGAAAAGAGAAATTGTAATGAAATTGAAACGCGGCTCTGAGTTCGAATTGAAATCGGCAAGATTTCACCCTTTTCTTGTGCTAAATGATACTAAATAAAAGAAGAAGCACGTATATTTAAATATTATTTAAATTCAGGATGTTGTCTTATTATGTCTTATGTCACCTATAAGTTGGATTCTCTTTGGCGTAACCTAACTGCGAACTAAAACTGTCGCTTCAATTCGAAGCGAGCAACTCTTGAATGCATATTCGTACGAAACTCGTTGGAAGTCGCAAACATTAATCGCTGAACAAAATATGAACTCTCGACGCGACGGGAAATAAGAAAATCCGAGCATTATCTAATGCATAGATTATGCGTCCATCCGTCCGTCCGTTCGTCTGTCTATCTGTCTATTTTCTCAGTTTTACTGTTGTACCGCATGAATGGATGCTTACTTATTATTGGTGCCCAGCGTGGAGCTTTCACAAAAAATGTAGAACCAGTGTATAATGCCCGACAAATAATCTGACCAAATGATTTGGAATGTGTTACTGAATTCTTCCGATTTTTGTCAAATTAATAATAATGAAAAAAATTACGCTTACGTGTAAATCACAAACTTGTCTGAAGGGGATTATACTACCAAAAAATCCAAATGCGCAGCAAATTTCCACCGAAGTGCGGTTACCTAAAAATATAGTTTTTATTTTGACGAGGGTAAACTTCTTTCACTTTCAATTCCATTTTTGACATTGGGAATGCCTTTTCGTTGGCTCCAGTGTAGGCTCCGATTTCACGAAAAAGCGCGATCCCCTTGTATCTCGGAGAGTTGTAAACATATGATATTCAAAAAGGGCTCAAACGCGTATTCACGAGAGCTGTAAGGTGCAAAAAGAATTTTTAAAAAAAGTAAAAAACGTTAAAAGTTATCGCCGAAATAGTAAAAAAAAATTCTACTTTTCCGAATTTTTGATTTTGGTGCTCGATATTTTGGAAACTAAGAATGATATCAAAAATTTCAGAAAAACTCCTCATTAAGGCACAGTTAAGGGTTAGCCCTGTAGCCTAACCTTTTTGAAAAAAGTCAAAAAGTCAGAACGACATTTTTCACATGAGGCACGAGGTAGGTCTGTGAATTTTTTGTTTGTACAAGCCCAACCTTCAAGTGTAATCTTGGGAACATCTGACATGTAATGAGCAGTGCATAGACGTACTTTATATAATTCACAAATACTGTAGCTCCGCCCGCTGCAATAAAATAAGTTCGCGCTCAGAATACGCAATGAAAGAGCTTCATTACGGGACACTAGTGCGGCGCGCGGCTTCGCTCGTCTATGAATAACAAATTACACGGTAGCTGTGCGTCGCGACGCGTCGCCTCAGAAATTGGCAAGTCTACAATTCTACAAATGAGCAGGTCTTGAATTACACTAAATACTTGAAATACTTTACTGTATTGCAAACAAAAACACACAGAACAATTTCTCCATAAAACAGTGTACATGGCGAGCTTATTTCAACAGAGATCTCTTCCAGTCGACGGTTGGGGTGACGCGAAATCATATTATAAACATAAATTAGAGTATAGTTATGCGTAACTAAAAATCAAAGTAAAAATTATTTTATTCAAAGTAGCGCAAAAACTGCGACATAATGAACGTTACAAGCTAAAGTAGCTACTTAAGTTTGGGTTTCAAAGTTACTTTATATATTGTTAAGTTTTGTTCCGCTCAATAAACATTTTTCATTTTTTTTTCAAGTATCTTTAAGTTAAAGTTTCTTAAGTTTCAGTGTCCATTTCAAGGTCAAGATCGTTTTGGAGAAAAAATGGACAAAAACTGCAAACTTAGTCTTTTCAATTTTGGTCTTTAATTAACAGCATTACAGGTTTTTTGCCGTAGGTTCACGGCCATAGGTCCTAATTCCACCCATGCCGGGACTTGAACCCGCGACCTCTGGCTAACCGTGCCAGCGCTCTCCCAAGTGAGCTAATGGGCAAGTGCAGGCATCGGCGAAATTTCGAACCTCTTTACAAACTTCTCTGTATTACGTACAGGCAGCGACATCTGGCCGAAGCAATTTACATCACTTGCAGCGAGTATCCACTTATGTGCAGTTAGGTTTTAAATCGGAATGATATCGCTGTACCTACATGACTTTCGATTTTCTACGTGAATGATTTTTCTAATTAAAACATAAAATTTGAAGCATAATTTTTGGCGTATTTTGTTTGTTTACTCGATTTTCTGTGGTATTTTGAATGTCTTCTTTGTTTCTTAAAAAAAAAGCATAAAAAAATTTAAAAGAAATGTTAAGAACACAACTACGCGCTGACTCAAATATCAAACTAAAAATTTAATCTAAACCCCAGTTTCTCGTACACTATCAATCTGCTAATCTACTATTGACGGCTGTCAGTTTTTGTATGCACTTTGACCAACTGACAGCTGTTAACAGTAAATTAACATACTGTTAGCGTGCGAGAAACACGACGACGGGGTTAGTATATAGTCCAGATAATTGGAAATGCATGTGAACCCCTGGTTTCTCGTATTAGTCCAGTCATTTCGTCGGAAAAACGGGTTAGAAATTCATGCGAACCTAGAAGACAAAACTTTGGATACTACGTAACATTTTTAATTTTGAAAAATATAAAGGACCTTAATTTAATTAATTAACTTGTGCTGTGGGTTTTGTATTAAAATAAAATAAATAAATAAATAATTGTGGATCGTAAAAAAGCAACAAAAAAGGATTGTATCAAAATTTTCGTGTCTCAACGGAGAACAGAGTTATTGTGAAAAAACTTATTTTAACCCTTTTTTCAAGATGGCGGAAAATGCACATAGGAAATCTTGGTCGACAGTTTGAATTTAAGCATTTCTAGACCCCCCCCCCACGTAATATCCAAAATTTTTCTCGGTCGGTTCCCATGGATTTTTTAACCTGTTTTTTCTGACTAACACGAGAAACCAAGTGTCAGTCTAGTTACCATGGCAACCGACTAGGGACTAGCTAGACAAAGAACTCGCAGTTGACCTCGGTGAGTCATTTAACGCGGAACATTCCTGACCAACGGAAATTAAATGCACTAACTCTTGCCTGCGCATCTAACGGCGTTTATACAGGGTGGCCAAGCGCTCTTTGCAATACTATCTCCAAAATGTGCAATTCCTGAAACGCGTCAAATAGTTAAGAACAACTATTCTACGTCTACGTTTGTATTTTTTTATTTGGTAATATTTCCAGTTTTATTTTTTATTTTGTGGATTTACGGTGTTTCACATTAAAGAAATCATATTTTGTGTCAAATAGAATTGACGTGGCAAAAAGAGAAACGGCGACTCGTAAGTCAAATGTAACCAATCAAAGATTATAAAAATCTGTCCAGCCGTTTTTGACCAATAGCCTCGGTCTGGGTGTAGGTCCATTTTTGTGACGTCTTTGCCTGGTTACCATGGCACAGGGTAACCTACTTCGCGACCTGGACAAGTGATTGTGTTGTGTCGAAGTTATTATTGTTGTTAACTAACCCTGCCGTGTTTTATATATAATTATGTAGGTATAGAGAAGAAAAAAAAACAAATGTTCACTTAATGCATATCAAAGTTGTACACGATACTTACACGATCAAAAGGAACTCTCAAAATATCCGGAGATACATCACCGGAAATGACGTCACAGACGGAAGTGCAAGCCCGTAAATAAGGCGAAGGAGCGGCGCTAGGGGGACTTATGGAGCGAAATCAATGGCTTCCGGAAAACTAGATTTCTCCTGAGATAAGGCGAGGGGTTATTTTAAGACGCCATTTACAACTTTAATGATTTCGTTGTAGGTGTAATGGTAGAGCATCTGACCGCCAACGTAGATTTTGTAGGTTTGAATCCCTTTTAATTAATAATCCCTTTCGGCGCCAAGAATGTTCAGGCTATCCTAGTTTGAGACTAATGTAACTTTGACTGCCTTGCTGGTCCAGCGGTTAACTCACTTGACTACCACAACGGGGGTCGTGTGTTCGATTCCCAGTGGAGGCCGCCGTACTTGATTTGTACAAATGGCTTTAGTCTGGGTGTATTTTCGTGTTTTTCATGTCCTTGTCTGGTTACCATAGCACAGGGTATCCTAGTTTGGGACCAGGTCTTATGACCTTAGTGAGAAGGATAATAGGTATCCAGCTCCCAAATAAGGTAATAACCTGCGATACATTAGAAATTAAGGTTTTTTTGGAATTATAAGTTTTAAGTTTAATCTCCGAAAAAGAAAAACAAAAAGAAAAGAAAATATTAAAAACTGAAAAAAAATAATTGTGTTGTGTGAAAGTTATTACTATCATACAGTTTTTAATTGAATGAATGAAGATTTTTATTCACATATATAAGTACAGAAAAATACAAAGTGGTATTTCTGTTAAACTGCAAGTAATTAACACTGAAGCCTTCTTTTAGTTCCACACTTCACCACTGACGCCCATTAATACGGACGGACTTAGCGAAAAAATCGGTAGCTTTCAATACCATTAAAGGGCAGATTTACGCACTCGGCCCAAACAATAAAGGACCGATAAATAAAAAAGCCCTTTAAGTGGGACTAGACCTATCTGGTCTCAGTAATTGTATGTAACCGAGCGTCACCAGCAAAGAGTCTGGTCGTTAAGATCCCTTCTGCTATTGAGAATAGTTTATTTGACAATCCCTATTATACTCAAGTTATTTATTGGAAATACATTTTATAAAGATTACTTTGGAGAGCTCTAAGCTAAGAGTTAGTTTTGACAGTTTGAGACCGTACAATATTTCATGGAGGTAAGATTTGTGGTTGTAATATGAAAGGCAAATTGTGAAAGAAACCAGCGCGAGGAGATCTGGTTCGTGGATAACACAGGCTTGGCAATCTTTATGGAGTACCTTAGAACGAATGAATGAACTAGAAATAGAATGAATCAGCTTATAGTGCATAATGCGTCATTTCACTGAAATGAATAGAAATTCTATTGTGTCAGGTTTCGCCGTGATTAACTTCCCTTTCCTTCCATGTCCGTGTGGCGCCGGATTAAGAATCCGTGGATGTCGTAGAAGGCGACTAAGGAAATACATTACCAGGAGACGGGCAGCAGCGTCTTCCTGAGATTCCAACCGCATACTGCGATCGCCAACCCGCCTGCCAAGCGTGGCGATTATGGCAAATCCCCTCATGGTTAATGAAAACCACGAAGGAGGCCTATGTCCTGCAGTGGGCGTCAAATGGCTGATGACGATGATGAACTTCCCTTTAGATTTTTAAAAAGTGTAATTCCATCGTGGTTTTTCCGGACGAGCGATATATCGTCGGTTCAGGATGGTACTAGAACATTTCAAAATGAGCTGTTATGAGATAAAGGCATTTTCAACTTTTCGAAATAGCCTCATAATGAATTAGAAACGATCAAACATTTTTCTTAGCGTCATAGTGGTTTTAAGACTTATTGAAGTGTTAGAGCCGTTTTCGACTTATTCCATTATTGATCTAGATAGAAAATGATTTTTTTAGGCAAACCGCATACTTAACTCAAAACATGTAATTTTGGAGATGTTCCAGTACTATCCTGAACAGACGATATGCTGTAGACAAAACGAAAGATGGGGTTAAAAAGGTGCTAGTCCGGAGACCTAGAGATGGGTGCAGAAGTGTGGCCAGCCAGCGAGATGGACTGACGACCTGGTCTAAGTGACAGGAAAAGACTGGATGCGAAAAGCCTAAGACCTCTTAGACGTAGGCATAGGAGAAGTAGGTCTCTTCCAATGCACGCCAGTCACATGGCCTGGTGTGCATTGGAAGAGACCTGCTACCCTCAGCGTTGCGTAGCTGTAGGTTGAAGAACAATATTACAAATAAAATAATTAAGGCCATAAGAAGGTTCAAGGTCACGCAACGAGCTATGGAAAGGGCTATGCTCGGAATTTCTCTACGAGATCGAATCCGAAATCATGAGATCCGTAGACGAACGAAAGTCGTCGACATAGCCCAGCGGATTAGTAAGTTGAAGTGGCAGTGGGCGGGGCACATTGCACGCAGAACTGATGGCCGATGGGGCTGAAAAGTTCTCGAATGGAGACCACATATCGGCAAGCGCAGCGTAGGACGACCAGCCACAAGATGGACAGATGACCTCATCCAAGTGGCAGGAAGACGCTGGATGCAGGCCGCTTCCAACCGGTCTTTTTGGAAATCCATGGAGGAGGCCTATGTCCAGCAGTGGACTTCTTGTGGCTGAATGATGATGATGATGATGAATTTAGGCCATAAAATATGTCATAATGACATTTTGTCACGCGTGAGCCTAAGCCACCTGGCTGACATTAAAAATATCCCAAACCCCGAAATCCCACTGATTAAGTAACCACCATTGTCAGAACTCACGTACGTCTGAAAAAATGCCCTCTACTGCCACTGTGATATACTTTATTAGGGTTCCGTAGTGAAAAAGGGGTGAAAAACTGAATCCTACATTAATGTATGGTGAAGGCGAAAATCTACCTTCACACTAAGACGGTAGGATAAAATCGGTGTTGTTTTACCTCAATAAATCGCAAACGCTGATTTACCTAACTTTATTGATTCCAAATAAAAGACCTTAATTTTAGCAAGGACTCCTTGATAATTAGTACACAATTTCGCCAAACTGCAAAGCAGTTTGTTGGCGAAGCTCTCTATCTCTATATATTACTTATAGAGATAGATCGTTTGTGACGCCCGGCCCGTTTGTCCTATTGCAACGGAACTGCGAATAGAATAGGGACCGAAGGACACGGTTACATAAAACATATTTTTTTAATTATTGCTGAAAAATGTAACAAAAAATGCGTGCAAATGAAATCCAGTGTCCCAGAGGGGTAGGCAGAGATCAGGGACTGCCATTTGCCACGATCCACGATCGATTACAGATCACTTTTTCAACATTCATTAGTCGTTGCATGCACGCACGCCGGTTTCGGGTACTTTTTATCTTGCCCTTTGCTAATAAAACCCCTACTTGGTCGGCCTTCCTCAATTGTAGTCACTACATCCCCTTTCAGTCCACAACGTTCTCTAATCACACTATTGCGTATCCTGATGATGACAGTTGATAAAATAACACTTCTACGTTCGTGCTGTCGTTTCTGATTTGTACCTATATGGAACGTACAGAACCTTTGTCTGCAAGTTCGACACGCGCTTGGCCTGTTTTATTGTTCACCCCTTCAAGGGATTAGCTACCGGATAAAAGCTGGGCGCTTTTTAGCGGTTCAAGCACGATGGATTTTTTATTTCTGACTAGATGACCCCGTGAATTTCGTATCACCTACATTTTGTTTGCTCTCAACATTTAAAATTTCCCTGGACTTCTACTAAATGGCCAAATCGCTCCAGCCGTTCGCGAGTTTGTCTCAGATAAAGAGATGTGGGAGATAATGTGGCATAAAATCCTAAATTAGGGACGAATTATTTTTTCTCGCCTACTCCATAGTGTAAGGTATCATTGGATTGTTCGTTTAAAAATGTGAGTGTAGGAAGATTATTTACATATCTCTTGCTCTGTAAGTAGTCACTTACTTCCCTGAATGCCGGGGTGTATGGATATCATTACAGCATAGGTTTCAAAACATACCATGTAATGTTAACATTACAGCATAGGTTTTGGAATTTGAAAAAAGAACTGTCATACTCATACTGCAAGAAGAATATTTTTTAAAACTTAATATTTTTTTTCTCGGTATCGATTATTTACTCGAATCGGAATCGAGACAATTTATATTAGAATTTATGAAGATTTTATTTTAAATATCGAACTATTTGTTTCGCAGTCACATCGTATGTTAATTGAAATCGATTTAAAAATCAAACTGGCCAGCACGATTTGACGCGCTTGCGTGCCATAAAATCGTGAAGAGTAAAAATGTCAGTCGACTAGCTAGGCGCGAAAGCAATTTTTTTTCGTGTTTTGGAGTTCTTTCTCAAAAGTCCTGCTTTCTTGTTTTTTTACTTACCTCACAATCGATATGTAAAACAGAGTGTTTACCTCGGGTGTAAGCATCAATTGCATACTCGGGCTAATTAGCCAAAAACCTCGTATGCAATTGATGTCATACAGCCCTTGGTTAACAATCTACTATTATTGGTTTAGGGTTCCTTTTATGAAATATTAAGCTTTACATAATAATTAATGTTGAGGAAGCGAAAGTGATCTCTCAGTATCGTGGCCAGGGGCAGTCCCTGGTCTCTGCCTACCTCTCTGGGATATAGGCATGAGTTTATGTCTATAGGCTTTAAATCGCAATTTTTTAAGTCCTAAGTCCGTTTAACTTCAAGCTTTAAGTCCGAGTAGGCCGTGCCCCCCCTCTCCTGGCTAAACACTTGATTGTAGAAACGCGAAGAAAATCAGCAATGAAGTTAAAGGGAAAACTATCACGGCTAAGGAGGCTTTACAAGTTAACGAGTAATAGGCGACCAACTTATAAAGGAAAACTTCTTACAAAATCCATTGAAAATTACATTAGTTCTGTAAAGCAGATAAAACCCCCCTCTTTCTATGGAGCCCTACACTGCGCGTGGCCCGACACGCACTTGGCCGGTTTTTTACGTTGTTTGCTTTCTTTTATTTCAGTTATCGGATCAAACGCACAAACTAAGAACAAACGGTACATACTAATAATTATCAAGCGCTTTTTTGCCCAATATCTCCTGACATAACTAAGCTAGTGTGACCACATCGTTTGACAAATAAGGGACTGTTCTCTATTGTAATCGTCACACTTTATTGGTTTAATACCCTATACAGTTTGAATACAAGGGGTGGGTACGGACACAGATGTGCGGTTTTTTCTTCGCGGTTTGTTACGGTTTTGAATTGTATTTGTTGGTTTTTTATTTATTTTTATTAATCCATTTATTTAAAATAAATCCGTATAAATATTTGTATGTAAGAAGTAAAATTTAGCCTATGTTACTATTATGTATTTATCTATATATTTTTATTTATATTTTTGTTTTGCAACTTTTGAATATTTAAAAAAAAGGCACAGTTTGCTTGTTTTGGATTGGATTTTACATTGAATATTGAACAGATTTTTTATTTTGTATAGAAACGAAAAATTCTTTGAAGGCGATTATCCCTGGTCTCTGCTTACCTCTCCGGGATACAGGCACGATTTTATGCGTGTATGTAATTATTTTACAATAATTATGAAGATTTAAGAATCTCTCTTGAGTTTGGTATCTGTATCCGGCCAAATGTAATTTAGTCAAGGCATCGAAAACAAGGTTCAGAGGTTCAAAGTGTAATTATCTTAATATTTAACAGAATTACTATTATTACTACGCGTAGGTTGGTATTGTTGTCTCTCGTTTACTGTGACATGCACTGATAATATCTGAATGAATAAGCGAATGGGATCTTTGCAGACCAGGGTTGCCACTTGCCACGAACCTGACAAACCACTTGTGCATCATCGACATTCATTTGTAGCTGCATGCGCGCACGCCGGCCGACTTCCCTATTTCGTATAAGCGAATAAGCACCTAAGTATGTTGCTAACGAGCGGTCGCTTGTCGTGGGATCGAATCCCGTTGACTGACAAAATACAAATAATTTATTGGTAAAAAAAATACGGCCTACAATGGGACACTTATCCTAAAGTAAGAGTTTTTTCCCAATTGAGAACGGTCACCAGCGATACGATATTTGACACGATCAATAATAAATTATGTCATATGCTCGATAAAAAAAAAAACAATTACAAAATATCTCGGAAAATGTATCTCTTTTAGTCAATTACTAGTTATTACAATTTTTAAATGGATTAAACATAAAAAGAGTGCTCTGAAATGTGAAGTCATATGCCAGTATCTTCATACAAAATTCCGTTTTAAAAGTAACTCATTTGATATTTTGTCAAATACCCAATTGGATTTTCTAAGTTACTTACGTTGGTCCCTTTGTAGTATCAAAACCACTCGCCAATTGAGAAAGAAAACATCGTGAGGAAACCTGCGCACTTAGTTGAGAAGATGGGGGAAAGCCTACTCCTTTTTTTGTACGTCAGAGTTCCTAAATCAAATCGAAGAGTTTTTATTCAAATAAACGCAGAAGATATGACTTAACGAACTAGGACTTAATGAAAAACTAGGTGTCCATTTCAAAATCTACATAATTTTGGAGAAAAAGTGGACAAAAAACTCCAATTAGATAAAAATACTCCAAAATGGAAAGTTAATTATTAGAATTTTCTAAGGTTAACACGAGCACTAGACATAATAAAAACTGAATTTGCACAGATATTTACTCGTTTATTTTTTCATTTTACAATTTTCCGACGTTTCGGTACTTTTGCAAATCCTGTGGTCTCGGTCTCATCATCATCATCAGCCATTTGACGCCCACTGCAGGACATAGGCCTCCTTCGTGGTTTTCATAACAATGAGGGGTTTTGCCATAATCGCCACGCTTGGCAGGCGGGTTGGCGATCGCAGTATGTGGTTGGAATCTCAGGAAGACGCTTCTGCCCATCTCCTGGTAATATTTCCTTAGTCGAATCCTAGGTGGATACATTCTACATACATCCGACATCCACGACAGGAAATGGAGTGACGCTATTTTTCATCCGGCGCCACACGGTCTCGGTCTACCGAGACAATATCCGTGAAAATTCAATTTTTAATAATTATTAGAGACAATAATTAACTTTCCACTCGTGAATTCGAACCTTGACCGGCAACAGTATCATCAATAATATCCCAAACACTTGAACGTAGCGAATGACAGTCGCAAATTCGACAAAAACTACGACAAAAAAATCCCTTTCATTCTACCGTACAGTAGGGTGACCACACTGGTAATTGGACACGCGGCTCCTTTGTGACGCGCGGCCCGTTTGTCCTATTGCAATGGGACTTGGAATAGAATAGGGACAGAAGGACACGGTTACATAAAAAAATATTTTTATTTGTCGCCGAAAAAGAAACAATAAATACGTGCAAATAAGAAACGAAAACATATTACAGTCAGAAGGTAGATATTGCATAAAAATATCCTAGCGTGTCAATTCCTTGATATTTGAGATAGCAAACAGGATTTGGTGCATCCTTCTTCACTTATGTATACTTATATCGCTCGGGTCTAAGATGGGTCCTTGTCGGGGTGTCGCCGTCGACGGAATCGTTGTGGAGGACATCATCATCATCATTAAACGGGTCTAATTGCTTCTGATCCGAAAGTAATTTTTCTGCGATAGCGGACACTCACACAAACACACAAAGTATACCACATAAACACATAAACACATAACACCAAGCCCTGCATTAAAAAGCGCTAAACGCTGTTTCGTTACTAGGTACACCTACATTGTTTTTTTTTATATATATATTTATAATCACGGCCCCCACAGGACAGGCTCGGCCTAGTGTGGGGACCACTGCTTATTCTTAGATCTTTAAAATTAATAATGATAATAGAACTTAAAGATAGCTGTAACATATTTTTGGGAGACAAATAAATTTAATTTCATTTCATTTAATTAATTTGGTCAAATTTAATTACCTTAAATTAACGACAGGGTTTAAGGTAATTAAATTTTACCTAATAAAATAAGCTCTTGGATGTTTACATGTTTGTGATGTCGTTGTTTCTGGTTCCCACGACACAGGGTATCCTAGTGTGGGGCCAGAACCAATGTATGCCTGTATGTAAATGTTTATATCATAATCATAAGCAGCCTATATACGTCCCACTGTAGGGCACAGGCCTTCTCTCAGAGAGAGAGTATGGGCTTAATCACCACGCGTGCCCACCGCGGATTGGTGATTTCAAGCGCTGAGTTATGTGAATAGCTCAGACACCCAGGTTTCCTCCAGGTAAATCATCATAATCATCATTCAGCCACAAGAAGTCCACTGCTGGACATAGGCCTCCTCCATGGATTTCCAAAAAGACCGGTTGGAAGCGGCCTGCATCCAGCGTCTTCCTGCCACTTGAATGACGTCATCTGTCCATCTTGTGGCTGGTCGTCTCACGCTGCGCTTGCCGATATGTGGTCTCCATTCGAGAACTTTTCGGCCCCATCGGCCATCAGTTCTGCGTGCTATGTGCCCCGCCCACTACCACTTCAACTTACTAATCCGCTGGGCTATGTCGACGACTTTCGTTCGTCTACGGATCTCATCATTTCTGATTCGATCTCGTAGAGAAATTCCGAGCATAGCCCTTTCCATAGCTCGTTGCGTGACCTTGAGCCTTCATATGAGGCCCATAGTGAGAGACCACGTTTCAGTGCCATAAGTCATCACTGGTAACACACACTGGTTGTATAATTTTGTCTTGAGCGATTGAGGTATATTAGACGAAAATACTTTTCTAAGTTTCCCGAAAGCTGCCCAGCCGAGTTGGATTCGACGATTGACCTCTTTCACGAAGTTGGACCGGCCTAGTTGGACTGTTTGTCCTAAGTAGACGTATTCGTCTACAACTTCGAGAGTCGTGTTCCCCAATGTTATTGGGGTGGGCACAACACGAGCGTTCGACATGACCTTCGTTTTGTCCATGTTCATTTTAAGGCCCACACGTTGGGAAACTCGACTGAGGTCGTCGAGCATTATGCCGAGGTCTTCCATCGTTTCTGCCATGACTACTATATCGTCGGCAAATCGAAGGTGCGTGATGTACTCGCCATTGATATTGATGCCGCGTCCCTGCCATTCCAGAAGCTTGAAGGCATCTTCCAGTGCGTTCGTGAACAGTTTCGGAGAGATAACGTCTCCCTGTCTCACGCCTCTTCTCAATGGAATTGCCTCCGAAATCTACTCCTGTACTCGGACCGACATGGTGGCGCTGTTGTACAAGCACTTCAGCACCTCGATATACCGATAGTCAATACGGCAACGCTGGAGAGACTCGAGCACTGCCCATGTCTCGATCGAATCGAAGGCTTTCTCATAGTCCACAAACGCTAAGCAGAATGGCAAATTATACTCCTCAGTCTTCTGTATAATTTGCCGCAGCGTGTGGATGTGGTCTATGGTACTAAAGCCCTTTCGGAAACCGGCTTGTTCGGGAGGCTGGAAGTCATCAAACCTGCGTTCGAGACGATTCGTGAGGACCCTCGAAAACAGCTTATAAACATGGCTCAGAAGCGAGATGGGTCGGTAGTTCTTCAATAGAGAGTTATCCCCTTTCTTGAAGAACAGCGTCACCACGCTTCTGTTCCATGCTTCTGGCGTTTTTCCTTCGAGCACGACGGAATTGAAGAGCTTCTGAAGGACTTTAAGTACTGGTGTTCCACCCGCTTTCAGGAGCTCTGATGTGATTCCGTCCTCTCCTGGTGCCTTGTTATTCTTGAGCTGTTTCAGGGCCATCCTAATCTCGTACAGGCTGATGTCCGGAATGTCTTCGGTATAATGTCGGGTCAGTTTGGCTCTCGGATCTTTGTTCAAACTGCTAACAGGTTTTGCGACTGAGGTGTATAGCTGTCCGTAGAAACTCTCAATCTCCCTCAGCACCTCTGATTTGGTCGACGCTATACTGCCGTCCTCTCTCCTCAGCTTCGTCAGCTGGCTTTGCCCAATAGACAAGTCTTTTGCGAACACTTTGGAGCCCTTGTTCCGCTCTATAGTCTCTTTAATACGTTCGGTATTAAAGGACCGAATATCGTGCCGCATAGACTTTGAGATATGTCTATTGAGCTGCCTATATGACTTAGCATCCTCGGAGGACTGCAGTTGCAACGCGCGACGTTTAGCCATGAGGTCGAGAGTATAGTTTGAGAGCTTTTGTGGTCTACTCGTACGGATGGGTCTATAGAACCTCGAGCCCACTGTACGGACAGTTTCTACAAACCTGTTATTGATCTCGTCCACCGATGCGGCGCTCTCCAGGCACTCAAAGCGATTTGACAATTCGAGTTGAAAGTTCTCGGGGTTCTGGATATGGGCACGAGTAGGTCGGAGCGTGGACTTCATGAGACGAGACCTCTCAAGTTTGACATTGATATTCAATGTGCCTCTTACTATTCGGTGATCGCTTCCGGTTTTCACCATGTTGATCACAGAGACGTCATTGAATATTTGTCTCTTGGAGGTCAGGATGAAGTCTATCTCGTTTCTCGTGGAACCATCGGGACTCAACCAGGTCCATTTCCTGTGAGGTGGCTTCTGAAAGAAAGAGTTCATCATAAAGAGTCCCTCTTTCTCCAGGAAGTCTGCCAACCTTTGTCCTCTCAGGTTCCGTTGCCCATAACCAAATTGCCCCACTCTCATCTCACCCTCGCTTCTTGTGCCCAGCTTCGCATTGAAGTCCCCCATAACCACATTAAAATAGGTCTCCGAGGTATGTATGGCCCTACTAATGTCCTCATACATCGCCTCTACCTCCTCATCGGAGTGTGACGAGGTCGGTGCGTATACCTGAATGACCTTCAGCGAATATCTCTTAGATATTCTGAGTATTAGGTACACCACCCTGCTCGACACACTGTTGATGGCCAAAATGTTATTTACGAGGGACTTGTGGACGAGAAACCCGACACCACCCTGGGACTGTTGCTCGCCCTCCCGGTAGTAGAGCAGGTTACCGGATTTCAGGGTTATCGTGTCCTCTCGACGGACTTCAGATAACCCTAGGATATCCCAGTGTAACCTACCCATTTCCTCTTCCAGCTCAATTAGCTTTTCGTCTGTCCTCAATGTGCGAATGTTGTGTGTTACCAGGGCCAGTCGTTTTCGTTTTTGGGGGTGGTAGCCAGATCTCTGCCGGAGATTCTTAGCACCCCTTGCTCCGCCGTTACCGTGGCCGCTACCGTAGCCAGGAATAGCGGAGCCGCCGGGGACTGGGGGCCTGGTTTTTTGGTGTACTGCCATGAGGGTATTTGCCTTACTCGCCACGCTTGGCATGCGGGTTGGCGAGCGCAGTATATCGTATTTTCGCAGAAGGCGCTGCTGCCCACTTTCTGGTAATGTCCCTTAGCCGGTTTTTACGGCACCCGCGGGAAGAGATGGGGGGGTACTATTCTAAAGCCGGCACCCCACGGCTAAATGGGTCATACCTCCAGGTAAATGTTTATGTTAAATAATCGCAATTGGGCATTTGACAAAATATTTTACTTTTATATGAGTTACTTTTAAAACGGAATTTTGTATGAAAATACTGGTTTATAACGTCACATTTTAGAGCACTCTTTTTATATTTAATCGATTTAAAAATTGTAATAACTAGTAATTGACTAAAAGAGATACATTTTCCGAGATATTTTGTAATTTTTGTTTTAATCGAGCATATGAAATAATTTATTGTTGATCGTGTCAAATACCGAATTAGACCCGTTTAATATATAATTATGTATGAGCATCGCGAGTCATTAAACATACCTTCACTTATGTACCTGTAATTTTGTCTTGACGGAGTTCGCATCGGCAACTACACGGTGACTTCGAATTCGTTCACTGTATTTTGAGAGAATGTTCTTTTCATTGTGAAAACAGTATTATTAATGATTTATCAGTAATGGTGTAACATATTTGTAAATATTCCTGATTACCGACCTGTAGCTCCAAACTATGAATCCAAATTCAAAGTAGTAGGAAGTACGGTAACGTTGACAATTGTTTTTAAATATGTTAACTGCTTAAGAGTCTTTCGTCCGATATGCGTAAATAATTAAAAAAACAATTGAGGTGGCCTTCGGTGAACATAGTTTTTTTCGATTTTTATTGCTTTTCATTCTCATATTGTTTGTTTATGCTTAAGTAAAGTTATTTTGGGTGACAGAAAGAAAAATTTTTTTGACGCGTTTTTTTTTTATTATCTAGCACCATATGTTTTTATTATGGTTAGAATGTCCCCTTAAAATGCAGAGAACGAATTCAAAATCACCCTGTAGTCTCTCAGAGACTAACGTGTATGTGTTGTGCATACGAAAGTTGTAGTTCGAAAAACCAAATTTCTTTTATAGCCCTAACCCCATGTTTCTCGAACTTCGTTAATCTGCTGTTAACAGCTGTCAGTAAGCCAAAGTACTTAAAAAAACCTGGCATCTGGTAACAGTAAATAAACAGATTGTTAGTGTACGAGAAAGCGAGGGAAAGTTTTATAAAAAAGTTTGGGCATATAAGGATGAAAAAAAAAACTCAAAAAAAGTATGAACCTTCTGCCATAATTCGTTTGGCAGTAACAAGCACAGCGCTAATCTCCGGGCAAATAGTATGGCTGTTATATTATTATTTGTCATTGGGATCTATCTCTTGGTGGTGCCCATACACGCAATGATGGGGTCCTCGTTAATTCGGTGGTTCTCAACCTTTACTATTTGGGTTCATTGGGGCCTGAGGCGCGTAAACTTCAAAAAGAAATATCGTCGTCAGGCGACCCAAGAGCTGGTAGCTACCTTGGCCAGCGCTTCAGCCCGGCCATTCAGAGGGGAATGCTGTCAGCATCCTGGGAACTCTCCAACGGCAGCGGTCAAGAGACTATTTAGAACTTATTGTTTATATTTTACAATACAATGCAACGGGATTATTTGACTAAATTACTTGGTACATCTATCAACCGGCGCGGCGGCGCTCTATCGCCGAAGATTTATAATTGCAGGTTTACAAAACATGTGGTAGTGGCTGGTTAATATTTACCAAGTACGCAAATACGAGTGGCCAAGTGAGACGCCGGCTTAATCAGTCAATAAACAGAGCCCACTGTTGGGCATGGACTTCTTCTCTTTCACGGCAACCGATCTCGGCGGTCCCAAAAATAAAAATAGTAAGGGATATTTTTTTTTCAAAACCGAGATACTGCCACTATTGGATACTAGTTGGTTCCAGTAACCAATAGTGGTAATATCTCGGTTTTGAAAAAAAAATGTCCCTTACTTTACTTATTTTTTGTTATTTCAAGTATTGATTGCTAGTTGGTTCCAGTAACCAACAGTGGTAATATCACGGTTTTGAAAAACAAATATCCCTTACTGTGTTTATTTTTAGGACAGACAATCTTTACCTTTGCCAGTCTCGTCCAATGTTTCCCTGCCGCTTTCGCAATGTCGTCGACACACTGGACTGGCTCATTAAATATTTTTATGATTGTTCCTGGACGTAGTTTGGGACTAGGACAAGTGACTGTGTTGTGTAGAAGTAATTTACGTATAATTTTTTTTTCAGAGCAAGTGTAACATATTATTTGCGAAAATTCTACATTCTATGTTCTATTTTAGTACGTCACTCATTTAATCATTTTGTAGCGACTTCGCGGACCACTTCGGGTGCTTTCAGTCATCACTAGAGCTCCACGGTCCACCGATTGAGAAACACTGCGTTAGGTACAATTGGGTAGGACGGTCATGTTTTGGGTTGCCGCTTGGGACTTTTAATTGCCTTTTGCATTAATTGGTGTCGATCCTACCGGTGTTTCCTTTGGGATTCAAAGAACCATGAATGTTATTTGAGTTTTATAGTTAGCCGAGACTCATTAAAATACTTCGAGCTATGAAAATGGCCTTCATATACTCAGGTTTCCTCACTCGTTGCTCTTCGCGATTAACGAACGTATTTCTACCTAACATTAGGGTTTATTTAAAAATATATCCTACTTATTTTTTTATTTCATCTTGATGTCCTTGCCTAGTTACCACAGCACAGGGTATCCTAGTTTGGGACAAGTGATTGTGTTGTGTGGTTTTTTTTAGTTCCTTTTAGGCTTCGTTAAACTATTGCTGGTTATAATATAAGCATATAGAATATCTGTGGTGGGCACAGGTGGTGATTGATCCCTTAATTTCTCTCTCTGAAAGCAATTAAGGGCGTCTGATGGTCCAGGTATGATTTGCCCTGTTCAAATCAAGTCGCTTTTATCGGTAAACTCTTGATAGTCAATATCAACCATCTCCAATTTTAATTCCTAATCATACTTTTATGTACTTAGAAAAAAAATTGTTTTTTAGTAAGTGGTTTAAATTTTTTTTTTAATCTTTTTATCTTATTGAAAATAGCACAAAACTGTGACTTAATGAACGTCACAGGTAAAACTAGGTGTCCATTTCAAAATCTATATCATTTTGGCGAAAAAATGGACAAAACAACTCCAAACCTAGTCTTTTCAAATATTATGTTCCTTAATTAACAGAGTTTACATAATTATTCTAAAACCTAGAACAGATGCATTGAACTGACTTCATACATGTTATGTTGTACAATCAAACCACAAATCGAATCGAAGCCCGTTGATTGTAAGACAGCATCTCATCATAAGCAGCCTATATACGTCCCACTGTAGGGCACAGGCCTTCTCTCAGAGAGAGAGTGTGGGCTTAATCACCACGCGTCCCCACCGCGGATTGGCGATTTCAAGCGCTGAAGTATGTGAATAGCTCAGACACCCAGGTTTCCTCACGATGTTTTCCTTCACCGTTAGCGAGTGGTATTGCTACTATAACTTCACAAATGTACATAACTTAGAAAACATAGTCATAGGTACATGCCCGCACTGGGAATCGAACCTGGGTCTCCCGCTTCCGAGTCCAATGTTCTACCCACTAGGCTACCACCGCAGGTCTAACTATGATGATACTGTATTACTATTGGTGTCTGTTTCCGATAATTGCGAAACACATTACCAGTACGTCTTTCAACTGACGAGCTGTTGGCTCCGCTTGTATTGACATTGTCAATCCCATGGATTAGGACTGTTAAAATGCCGGGATAACTGAGTAGAGGATGGTATAGGTGTTAGGCTGCACCTGAAATATGTCATCAGAATTTTTACGGCAGTCTATTTTGGAGTGGCCCTGTTTGATAGACAGTGGTAAATAGAATGGACATTTTTCGAAAAAACACTTTAGTAAGCGCTACACATTAAACTAAACTAAACTAAACTAAACTAAACTTTTACATACAGGCACATACATTGCGTCTGGCTAATGATTCGGATTCACTTGCATGGTTTTTGTCGGAGGAGTCCGACCAAATTTCGCTCCGATTCGCAGAGCTTAATCGTGGTGAAACAGAGACGAGCGACCGACGCGACGCCGCGAGCTCCGTCTTAACTAACCATGAGTAAGCTCTGCGAATCAGAGCGAAATTTGGTCGGACTCCTCCGACAAAAACCATGCAAGTGAATCCGGAGTTAAGTTAATAAGTATGGACATTCTTTTACGTTGGTATAAAACACGCGGTTATAAAAACCCTGATATGAAAAATTTAATTCTGAGAAAATAATCTTTGAATAAAAGTTGTTGTCAAATACATACTCTAGTTGGGGTGTTTCAGAATTACGCATTATGGACATAACCCTGTATAAAAACTAAAAATACTCGTTCCATCGAAGAGTGCCGAGTTCCTAACAACTTGCCACTACGTAATTTAATCAGGAACCAAATTTTTCTTTTTATTCTTTTGGTGAAAAGTAAAAGAAAAATAAGTGCGGTGGTAGCGGTGCGGTAGAACGCCGGATTCTCATTCGGGAGGTTGTGGGTTCGAATCCCGGCATGTACCAATGACTTTGTTTTCTAAGTTACGTACGTTCGTGAAGTTATAGTAGCAATACCACTCGCTAACGGTCAAAACATCGTAGGGAAACCTGAGTGTCTAAGATGTTCACATACCTCAGCGCTTCAAGTTGCCAATCTGCGGTGGGCACGCGTGGTAATGAAGCCCATACTCTATCTCTGAGAGAAGGCCTGTGCCCTGCAGTGGGACGAATATAGGTGACAAGTAGAAAGCACGTGTGTTGTGTTGAAGTTGTTGTTGTTATTATTATCATCTATTAATGAAATGGCTTTTGCTTTTCAATTATTTATTTTAATAACGTATAAAAGGAGTATTAGCAATTTATTTATAAAAACACGATTCCTCCAAATCCAATCTAAAACTCTGTTTATTTCATCTGTGGCTACATCTTTTCCTTGTTAAAATCTCCACCACAGACTATCGGCGTTTTTGAATTTTTTTAAGGAATGGAGTTTTTATACGTATGACGGATGATGACGCGGATGTATTAGCAAAGGGCAAGATAAAAAGTACCCGAAACCGGCGGCTAATGAATGTTGAGGAAGCGAAAGTGATCTGTCAGGATCGTGGCAAGTGGCGGTCTCTGGTCTCTGCCTACCCCTCTAGGATGCAGGTGTGAGTTTATGTATGTATGTATAAATAAGACCGTTACTCTTTGCTTTCATTTCAGTAAACAAAGGCACCTAGGCTAGCATAATTCATTTTCCTTCCTATTCGCCCTGTCTACACTTCATCCGATGTATTTTGTGTCGGGCTATGCCCAAAACTTACAATATTGTCGTGTTTTATGGCAGTATTCGATAATCAAGCACGTTACAATATTTTGCGCGATTAGAATAATGTAAATTTTTATTGTGAGGTGAGTAAATAATAACATTTTAATATTATATTCGGGGAATAAATTACCAGGAGATGGGCAGCAGCATCTTCCTGAGATTCCAACCACATACTGCGATCGCCAACCGAGCCGATTATGGCAAAACCCCCCATGGTTATGAAAACCATGAGGGAGGCCTATGTCCTGCAGTGGGCGTCAAATGGCTGATGATGATCATGATTATATTCATAATAGATGTTCATAATTGGGTTACATAAACCTTTGTGAGCTATATTTTAAGAAAAAAAGAAAGAAAGAAAAATATATTTATTTGACGACACAATACTCAAAAACATAAAATCAAACAACAAAATACAACAGGTAACAGAAAGTACAAATCAGTTGAAATGAGGGAAACGGTAAAAGTATAACACGAAAGCAAAAAATTATAATAAAATATTGAAAAAAACTTGCAACGCTGATTTTCAGGCGAATGGAGCAATTATTGTTCGGCGTTCGGACGTTTCTTTTTTTTATTGAAACTGTCAAAAGATTTCATTTTAATAAAAGTGTATGTACAATTTTTTTTCAGCTTCAAAAAACCTTAAAGCTTACATATTTTTCGCCAAACTGCAAAGCAGAATTAATCCTGTACTGCGCATTTAAAATATGTCTAATAAAAAAAATATATCTGTAACGGGCTTTTTGTTTTATTTTCCTACTTTAAATTTGTAAGATCAGACATCAGATCTATATATTTTTTATTTTATTTTATTTTATTTTATTTGGGTAAACAAACAATTATACAATGAGTGGTAACAGCAACTTAGGTAACAATTGAGTATTTTAAGTAATTGTACAACCAGCAACGCTTACCACGAATTGGAGAAAGAGAAAATAAATACGGAAAACAAAGACCTCAGAGAGAGGTAACTTCTGACTTATTAGAACTAAGTTAATTAAAACTAACAACATTAATATCTTATCAGTTTATCGGCCTTCAAGGACGAATATGAACCATAGAAATTAAACCTAGAGTGTGCTAAATTATATGCTTTTTAGAAGGATTAATATTTATTTTTACGTACTCAATATCGAGCCCCTTACTATTAAGGCCCGACATCCAGCAAGGACAATACACCCTGTCTAAACAACCCCGTAGAGAGAACAAATATATCAAGTGATTGAAAGTAGCTATATAAGATACATAATTTATTTACATAAGACACACAAACGTATACAATGCATAAACACGTCTTATTACAAGAAACGGCACAAATAAAACATAGTACAAAACAGAAACACACATGAAGAGCAAAAACATTTACATTTGAAATGCACGGTACGGTAATGTACCAATTGGTGAAAAGAGTGGAAACGTAGGTGTGACAAACGTAAATGGGCTCCGACTCAGCATGTGCTGAAAGTTTGGGACAATTTATTTATTGAACTTTTTTTTTTACTCTGCCACCCCTCCGGGATACAGGCGTGAGTTTATGCTATGTTTATATTTTCAACGTAGGTAGGTGCGTCAGTTAGGAGCGACCCAGCAGGATACCAGCATCCCTCGTCACTTGTCTAGCGCACTCTCGCATATTTGCATGTAAAGTTCCGTTTTACAAGGCTTTTTATTCATGTATGGATATCGTAATGATATATGGCAGAGGTTTGTATTTGAAAACTGTTGGAATCAGATCTTACACATTATGTGTACAGTAGAATAAAGTACCCGAAGCGAAAGAGATCTTGTCAGGATCGTGGCAAGTGGCAGACCCCGGTCTCTGCCTACCCCTCCGGAATACTGGCGTGATGTTATTCGATGATGTGAAGAATGAAGTAGAATATCGAAATTATTACATAGAAATATCTGAAATACCGGGTATTTCAGCAGGCCAAACCTTAAGTTTCTCCGACGGCAAAAGTCGATTACTAGAAACCTGGGGTCAGTCTGCTCGTGAGTTCATGTATGTTAATGGCTGCTCTGTAAAAAATTACCTCACCTTAAATAATCCCTTATTGTCCTTAAGACGGGTTTTGACGGTCTCAGTAAGCTCGGATCGTGTGCGTACAGTTTTAGTTTATTATGACGACGCACTCGGTCCGAGCGCACTGACCGTCGTCATAATAACTAAAACCGTACGCACACGGTCCGAGCGTACTAAGACCGTCAAGACCCGGCTTTACTCAAATTTACTCCATAAAAATAAAACCAGCGTTATAGCATAAGCAGCCTATATACGTCCCACTGTAGGGCACAGGCCTTCTCTCAGAGAGAGAGTATGGGCTTAATCACCACGCGTGCCCACCGCGGATTGGCGATTTCAAGCGCTGAGATATGTGAATAGCTCAGACACCCAGGTTTCGTCACGATATTTTCCTTCACCGTTAGCGAGTGGTATTGCTACTATAACTTCACAAAATGTACATAACTTAGAAAGAAACTCATAGGTACATGCCCGGACTGGGAATCGAACCTGGGTCTCCCGCTTCCGAGTCCAATGTTCTACCCACTAGGCTACCACCGCTATACAATCAGCGTTATACAATCCAATAAAAAACCTGTTACATTACGAACCCAATAAACAAATTGAACTAGAGCGTCATTATTCATCGCAACCAATAAAACTTCCTACATTGTCCCCGAAAATCCATCTTTTTGGTCACCCTAGCTATCCAGTAGCGCCCGCAGGGATTTGTCCCTATTATTACCACCATTGTGGTCACCGCAATCGAAGGGGTGCATAACATTATACTGTGCATTTTAAAATCGTCTTGTCCAGATGGTTGCCTAGTACAGTCTAGTATAGTTTTGCCAATTTAAATAAAAAAAATTGCCAAAATAATTTTGGAACGTAACTTAGTAATTATTTTTTTTGTAATTTTTGCCGAGGGTGGTAAACTAACAGCTAATGCTTTCAAAAAGACGCCTGTCACCTCAGTCTACCGAGACCACGGGACTTGCAAATGTACCGAAACGTCGGAATTATTTTGACATGTGTCTAATTAATTAATTATTATTATAAAGGGACATTTATAAGGGCGGATTAGTAAGTTGAAGTGGCAGTGGGCGGGGCACATAGCACGCAAGACTGATGGCCGATGGGGCCGAAAAGTTCTCGAATGGAGACCACATATCGGCAAGCGCAGCGTGGGACGACCAGCCACAAGATGGACAGATGACGTCATTCAAGTGGCAGGAAGACGCTGGATGCAGGCCGCTTCCAACCGGTCTTTTTGGAAATCCATGGAGGAGGCCTATGTCCAGCAGTGGACTTCTTGTGGCTGAATGATGATGATGATGATAAAGGGACATACACAATTGTTGGGCATTACTTCGTCACGAAGCATGCACTTAAATAAATAAATATTAAATACTATATCATAATTCGACATATTACTATCACAATGACATTTATTCAATATACTTATTTTATTTAATATACCGTTAATGCTATCATTAATAATTTATACTTTGACATTTGAATATCCAATTGCTGCCGATTCATTTATTTATTTATTAACCTAGTTTCGTTTCCGAGTGCTGCACGTCAGCGCTTTACTGGGTACTGACGGAAGACCGGCGCTGGAGTGGTCTGCCTCTTCAGCATATGCTGAGTCAGAGCCCCCTTGCATTTGCCACACCCACAAATCGTTTTCTCGTATTCTGTTGTTTTGCCTGTGCTCGCATTTTTGTGCTCTCTGTTTGTCTCAATGTTGTAAAATTGTGCTCTGTTTTCTCTTGTGCAACTATTTCTTGTATTTAAATTGTTGTGTATGTGTGTGTACGCAGATGCAAATAAATGTTTTATCTATCTATCTATCTATTTTTATTTATTAAAAATTTATTAAACAGTTTTTACTTAAACTTTAATGTTATAGTAGCCCTTTTGGCACAAAGGGTTCTCTACACATTTGTTGAACCGCATTTCTGGCAAGCTTATTATATCTTCAGGGATCTTATTGTAGAAACGTATGCAATGCCGCATAAAGGATGTACCTTTGCCAGCCTAAATCTTGGCAACGAAAGTTAGAAGATTTGACCTTCTGTCCGTAGCTAGATCGGGTCTTGCCATTTTGTCATTGATGCTCACTCAATGGATGGGAGAAATGAATGGCTGAGCTGAATTGTATTGCGGCGTGTTTTTGAGTGATTGAGATTTTGTGAAGTGGGCAGCTCGTTTGCGCGGGTTTTATATCAATAGAAAAGTTATTTAAGACTAGAAGAGGAGAAACCGCATTCGTTGCGAACGCAACGGAGCCGCGATTTTTTTTTTCATTTTGCCCTTTTGATTCTTACGTAGGTATACATAAGCAGCCTATATACGTCCCAGTATAGGGCACAGGCCTTCTCTCGGGGAGAGAATATGGGTGGTGATTAACACCACGTGTCCCCACCGCGGATTGGCGATTTCAAGCGCTGAGGTATGTGAATAGCTCAGACACTCAGGTTTCCTCACGATGTTTTCCTTCACCGTTAGCGTGTGCTATTGCTACTATAACTTCACAAATGTACATAACTTAGAAAACCAAGTCATAGGTACATGCCCGCACTGGGGATCGAACCTGGGTCTCTCGCTTCCGAGTCCAATGTTCTACCCACTAGGCTACCACCGCTGTTCAATACAATTCTTACGTAAAAAATATTAAACAGGGAGGGAGGGGGTCGGCCGAATCTTATTTTTTCTTATGTAGAGAAGGGAGGGGGTCAAAAACGGGGGGCGCCGAAGATCGCGAAAACGCTATTTACCATAGCCGTGACGTCACTAGCATAAGCATAATCAGCCTATCTGCGTCCCACTGTAGGGCACAAGCCTTCTCTCAGGGAGAGAGTATGCGCTTAATCACCACGCGTGTCCACTGTGGATTGGCGATTTCAAGCGCTGAAGTTTGTGAATGGCTCAGACACTCAGGTTTCCTTCACGGTTAGCGTGTGGTATTGCTAGTATAACTTCACAAATGTACATAACTTAGAAAACCAAGTCATAGGTACATGCCCGCACTGGGGATCGAACCTGGGTCTCTCGCTTCCGAGTCCGACGTCAAGCTAGTAACAAATTCAAATCGCCATGGTTACCCCCCAGCCATACGTGCTTCTTCGCAAACTATAAGTATGTGGCTGGGGCGTCATGGCTGAGATAATCATATGCCCGGTTCCTATATTTAACGAATCGTTATTGGTAATCGGTAACTTATCCTAACAAGCGTCCCGTAACTTGATGAGCTTATCAACTAGCTATTTAAGTTACGGGACAGTTTAAAAAATTATTAGGAACCTTACAAATCGTTATCTCCATACATTTATAGTATGGTACGTTATTTGAAACCTCGACGACCTCTGTTGCGCAGCGGTAGTGCATCTGCCTACCATGCTAGAGGTACCGGGTTCGAATCCCGGCTGGGGAAAAAAAGAAACACCCCAGGTCTTGGATGTTTGCATGTTTGTGATGTCGTTGTTTCTGGTTCCCACGACACAGGGTATCCTAGTGTGGGGCCAGAAGCCATGTATGTGCCTGTTTATGTTTATTTCTAGGAGGAATACTTGTAAGGAATACTTTTAAGTAGACATTTTAACCATTCGTAAGCAAAACGTGTCGTTCTTGAATATAGGAACCGGGCATTAGACCATTACGGCTGGCAGCGTTTTCGTCTGTTCGTGAAAAGTAGGATTTTAAATTGAAGCTTTGTAGATTTCTAAGCTTCACGGGACTAAAAAGGACTAAAACAATTTTAACAACTTAAGACCTATGCAAAAAAAAATGCGAGTCAGACTCGCGCAAGAATCCATTACGTCGTACCATTATCTATACAACATTTGAATATTTCAAGCGTCTACCTGTTGCCGTTATTAATATCCAACAAAAAACGGCAAAAAAATCCCGCTTGTTGTATGGGAGCCCCCCTTAAATTTTCATTTTATTCTGTTTTTAGTATTTGTTGTCATAGCGGCAACAGAAATACATCATCTGTGAAAATTTCAACTGTCTAACTATCACGGTTCATGAGATACAGCCTCTTGACAGAGGGAAGGACAGAAAGCGGAGTCTCAGTAATAGGGTCCCTTACCCTTTGGGTACGGAACCGAAAAAACGGGTCAAATAGCGTATTCTTTCCCTATACAAAGCAACGTTGGCTGCTAACATTGTCTAGTCTCCCGAAGCGTCGTCTGGATATGAAACCTCGTCTGTCAGTGTGACTGTAACAGTTAATTATTCCGCTGTTGCTTGACGATAGTGGCTTACTGCGGTTCCCAAACCCGGGGACCTTAATAATAATAGTAACTTCCACACAACACAATCACTTGTCCACGCTACCCTGTGCTACGGTAACCCGGCCCTTGCCTGGTTCGGTCCACCTCGTCACGTCTAATTCCCATGCCGGAGGTTGTGGGTTCGATTCCCACTGGAAGCAACCGTGCATTTGTACGTTTGTGATGCCCTTGCCTAGTCACCATAGCACAGAGTATCCTAGTTTGGGACCAGGACAAGTGATTGTGTCGTATGGAAATTATTTATTTGTTTACATTGTAAAATATTCAGTGAAAGGTGTCCTATTACGAGTATTATCCGGTTCAAATGCTGTTGGATACGACCTTTTGGAATGGAGCGGCATATGACGTCGACCGGCGCCTTTCAGTACCGTTAGCATAGCTGTCGGGAAAGCGCGTGACACGTGAGTGACGAATACAACTACATCGGAAGTATTTCTTTTTAAATTATATTTATTGGTACTTTTGTGACAAAAATGAGTGCTAAAAGAAGATGTGCTGAACAGTCGTGCTCGAGAAATGCTTACGAGTGTGAACGAGTATTCTGATAGAGGAAAAGAGCAGTGTAAAAACTTGCAAAAAACTAAATTAACCGATTAAAATTATTAATCTGACTGTTTTTCTGACCCTACAAGTCACCACTGTCGCGTAACGCACCTCCAAAAGTTCGAATCCTAACAGCATTTGAACCGGATAATCGACCCTTCGGGGAAGAAATGTAGTAAAAGCCATTTTACGAATTTTATAGGAGAGCGAAAATAAAAAAAAAATAATAATAAAATGCGTTATATATTTTTTCTTTTAAGTGCCGTATTAATACAATGATTACAGATATACTAAAAATGTAATGAGTTTTATAGACATTCAACTTTAAATTCAATATCTTTGGTAGTTTAGTAGTTAGCACGGCTTATAGTACTTACAAAATAATATAATATAATAATAAACCTGCATCCAATGGCTTTTACAGCAAACAATGTACTAATGGTACTAATAAGTTGGATTGCAACCAGTAAAAAGATTGTAGTATAAGCCATAAGAAAATGCACTACAATGTACTAAGTACTTCACAAATTAAGTAGCATCAGTGTCTTTGACAGCATATTTTAATAAAAAAAACTGTGAACCCTGTTAAAAAATCAAGGTAGTAAAAGCCATTTTTCACACCTGCTATTCAGAAAAGATCCCTTGATTCCCTCAAATGAGGGATCAAAGTTGTACTTTTCTTACCTGATATTCTAGTTTTTTTTTTATTGCCCTCAGCATGATCCGTGTGCAGATTTTCACAAAATGTAATTCCAATTCGATTTTTATTTTGTTGCAATCGATCATAATTGTCTTCCACGGCACATAAATAATTTTTCCTTATAGCAGGTGTGAAAAGCAGTATGTGTCACTCGGTAGCAAAATTATTTCCGTCTTGGGCGTAATCACTTGAATCCCTCGCTACGCTCAAGATTCTACTTTAGAATCCCTCGCTACGCTCGGGATTCTATTGTAGAATCTTTCGCTTCAATATACCGCCCTCGCCGTAAATATATCATTTTGCTCCCTTGAGACACAATCTACTATTTTTGCGAATGTGAGGAAACGAAATAGATTGAAAAACTGGGTAAGACTGCGTTTAAAGTCAATTTTCACCAAATATGGCTTTTACGACATTTCAGCCTCAAAGGGTCGTAATACAAACTTTGAGAATCTTCAAGCTAATTTGCGGGTACAAATTGGATCTGCACGTTCTATACCTACAGAATAACAGAAGTGGTCTCGCCAGGACTTAATGGTGATCTCTCCGGGGGAACCAGCTACAAACGACCGGAGGTCACGTGAAGATGTCGTCTGTCATTGTATTATCATCTGTTGTCTAAAGGGTGATTCAGTGGTCCCTGCCCTTGAAAGAAAGAAAGAAAAGGCATTTATTAAAACAAATCACATCACATAAACAAAATAATCCGTGTGGCGCCGGATTAAGAATAGCGTCACTCCATTTCCTCCCGTGGATGTCGTAGAAGGCGAATAAGGAAATCAATTACCAGGAGACGGGCAGCAGCGTCTTACTGAGATACCAACCGCATACTGCGATCGCCAACCCGCCTGCCAAGCGTGGCGATTATGCCAAAACCCCTCATGGTTATGAAGACCACGAAGGAGGCCTATGTCCTGCAGTAGGCGTCAAATGGCTGATGATGAAACAAAATAATCTGATGCTACAAGTATTATCTTATTTGGCCGTTCTATTTTCTATAGGTATCTATGGCGGCGCATCGATTGAACGATGGCCTCAAATTATTGGGGTCCTGGGTTCGATACCGGCTATGTATCAATTGTTTTATTTTGGAATTTGTAGTAGCAATACCACTCGCTAACCGTGAAGGAAAGCATCGTGAGGAAACCGGAGTGTCTGTGTACACATGCCTCAGCGATTGAGATCGCCAGACCGCTGTGGGCACGCGTGGTGATTAAGCCCGTACTCTCTCACTGAGAGAGAAGGCCTGTGCCCTGCAGTGATTAGCTAATGGAGAACATTAAAGCCTGCCACCTACTTACGCCGCCTGTGTTACTTTTTTCAGGTAGTTGGTAAATAAATAAATCCTAAAACTACCCTCGCTGTGGCCAAATAATCACCCTGTATAACTAGGGAGCAACATTTCTGAATATTGTTTAGAAACTTTGTAATACAATCTTGGAGTCTTAGAGCGCGGTCCCTAAAGAGGTAGGAGAATAGATTGCGCGTGACTTTTTGGCCTCGCAGCCCCTATTCGCTTCCGCTATTGGCAACTTTGCTGCCTTAGATGAATCTGATGATTGTTGATTGATGCCGGGTACTGACCAACCTGAAGATGAATGTTAAAGTGTCCTTATATCGGTTTCTTCGCCTTGTAATAAAGTAAAATCAGAATAAAATGACTTCAGACGTTGCGGCGAAGTACTTATATTTAGATACAAGATTGTACTGTTTAAAACCAGACCTCTTTTTAAATGTGACATTTACCCTCGGTTTCCGTGCACTCATCATGATCATCATCACCCACCTCTGCCCACTGTCGGGTATAGGCCTTTTCCCTATTACGCCATCTTTCCATCGCTTTCGCGGTCTCTCGCCATTCGCATCAACGGCCCCCCTGCCGACCTGGCCGCATAGTCCGACCATCGGGCTGTTGGTCCACTCACTGACCGCCGCCCGGATCTCGGCCGCCACGCCGTTACTGCCTTGGTCCACCTGCCGTCTTCCTGCCTCGCCAGGTGTCCCGTCCATCGCCACGTCAGATACGAGATTAAGTCACCAATATCGTCGACCTACGTCCGACGTGGGATGACGACATTTGGTACTCTATCCACTAGTAAGATTCCTAGCATGGCTCGCTTCATAGTTCTTTGTGCCACTTTGACCCGGTGTATATTCTGCTTCGTGAGCGTCCGCGTTTCGGCCCTATACATGAGGATGGGCAGAACTCACTGGTTGAAAGCACTAATAATCTATTGTTAACCACTGTCAGTTGGCCAAAGTGCTAAAAAAAACTGGCGGAACTGTCAAAATTCTGTTTAACTTAAAGTTAAATGGATTTTAGTCGGTGGTGCAAGCGGGCCTGTTAGTGTACTAGAAACTGAGGGTAAGTCGCCGCGAGCTGTACAGAGAGATAATTGTAGATGTGGCATTTATTCTATTATTAACTTGCAAGTCTTCGTAGAAATTACGTATTTACATTATGATACCTATCAACGTTTTTGGAATTTACCTTCATAATTTTTACCAAGAGCTCACAATATTCTTGATCCTTGAAGAAGCGAAGCGGCCATTTAGTCTCGCTCTCGCCGTAATAACCCATTCACTTAGTTTGACGTTCCATTACGGTTGACAATTATTGGGTTCAAGAGAAAGGTCCCTTGCTCCCACATTATAAAGTGGTAATCCTAGACTACCAGAAATGTATCTACTATTAAAGAAAAAAAAGCTAATGAGCACCAAATGAAATAAATTATGACCAAAAATATAACCAAATCTCTACTATAGTTTTTAAGTACATACTTATTCGACCATTTTTTAAATAGACATCTATATTTAATTAGGAGCTTAAATTAGGTCACTTGATTGCGCGCTACGGTGAAGAAAGTTTTCGATTTTGATTTTAAACTAAACTCCGCGAGCCAAAAAATCCGTAAATAAACAAGTTCCACACAAAACAACCAGTCGTCCCGGTCCCATACGCTGTGGTAAACAGTTAACCATACCAGACAGTTGGTAGCCGGACAATACAGTTTGTACAAAGTACTGCCTGAGGTATGTATGTACCTCTAGTGCTATATAAATAACCGTTCCGCAATTTTTTGTAGTCTTTATTTTCATTTAGAAAACACAAAATGACTGAAAATAATGTCATCTGAAAACAAAAGGAATTGGAATTGAATTAGTAATTCCAATTACGTAGTTGGAATTTGTAACTCGATCTCTTAAGAGTAGATTCATCAATTCATCATCAATTCAGCCATTTGACGCCCACTTCAGGGCACAGGCCTCCTTCGTGGCTCTCATAACCATGAGGGGTTTTGCCATAATCGCCACGCTTGGCAGGCGGGTTGGCGATCGCAGTATGCGGTTGGAGTCTCAGGAAGACGCTGCTGCCCGTCTCCTGGTAATTGATTTCCTTAGTCGCCTTCTACGACATCCACGGAAGGAAATGGAGTGACGCTATTCTTAATCCGGCGCCACACGGAACGGAAGAATAATTAGTTATGGGAACTTGTGATTGCAAATCCATTTTGCCCGACATTGTTGCTTGGTACAAAAACACTACGTCTCGTTTGGATCAACACGAACTGCGGATTTCCACACCACGCTTTCCTTCACAATATCGTCCCTGGTATCCCCCCAGCCGCTTCGATTAGCAATTGCCGTCACCCCATCCGTCTGCCCACCCCTCTAGGTGCGGGGATGAATATATTATTACGCCTATTGTATGTATCCCTTTGAAGTAGGAGACATACTTTTTTATTGTTTTATTGGCATGCTCGTTATTGTAATTCTTCTGTTGTAGAAATAGAACGGTGAGCGAAAAATGAGCGGTGGAAATCTAGTGGGTAGAACATTGGACTCTCAAGCGAGGGACCCAGGTTCGATTCCCAGTGCGGGCATGTACCTATGACTTTGTTTTGTAAGTTATGTACATTTGTGAAGTTACCAATCATCATCATCATCATCATCAGCCATTTGACGCCCACTGCAGGGCACAGGCCTCCATCATGGTTTTTAACGATGAAGGGTTTTGCCATAATAGCCACGCTTGGCAGGCGGGTTGGCGATCGCAGTGTGCGGTTGGCATCTCAGGAAGACGCTGCTGCCCGTTACCTGGTAATTGATTTCCTTAGTCGTCTTCTACGACATCCACGGAAGGATATGGAGTGACGCTATTCTTAATCCGGCGCCACACGGAAGTTACCAATACCACTCGCTAACTGTGAAGGAAAACATCGTGAGGAAACCTGAGTGTCTGTGCTATTCACATACCTCAGCGCTTGAAATGCGGTGGCCACGCGTGATGATTAAGCCAATACTCTATCTCTCTCTCTGAGAGAAGGCCTGTGCCCTACAGTGGGACGTACATAGGCTGCTTATGATACTCACGGCGCAAACAAGGACACGATTAAATTTCTAGTCATTTCATTCAGTTGGCCCTACTTGCCGTAATTGCATTTGTTGTTGTTGGCTCCGATGAAATTTAGTACGTAGGTGGTTTTAACGGTATTTGGACGATATACGTCCGCTTGGGACGCTTTACCGGCAAATTCTTTTTTAGACCAATCAGAAATCGACAATTCATTTCAACGTATTCCATCCACATTCTGTTCGTCGTGTGTCCAGGCACAATGTTGGCCGCTGCCTTCGGGTCGAGTTGTGAGAGGCAGCGTGAAAGGGCTCACTTTGGCCGTCCTTCCTCAACGGCACTCTGACAAATCACTATACGAAGGCCTTTCCCAGCCCCTTAAGAGCAAAATGACAAGACAACAAGAAACATTGTTGTATCATGGCGTGAATGTAATAAAAATATTATGCAATTTGTAATGTAGCGGCTCCGAGGGCTGCCACGGCAATCAAATTAGGGTCCGTTAACGTGATTTATTTTGTAGTGGGCTCCGCACTACTCCGTACTACTAACTACATAATTGTTTCGGGGGTAATTCGTTAAAAGCCACGGGAGGTGGGGTGGGTCTCAGCTCTTTACCTTACCTACCTTTGTGCTTCATCATCAGCCATTTGACGCCCGCTGCAGGACATAGGCCTCCCTCATGGTTTTCCGAGCTTCCCGGTGTTGTGCCGCCCGCATCCAGCGACTCCCCGCCACCGTAACCAGGTCGTCGTCGTATCTTTGTGCTTATCTCGAAGAAAAATCCAAGTGTTTGTATGTTAGGTTTTTTCTTTTAGCTAAACAGAGGCTTAATTAACATAATAATAACTTCCCTACAACACAAACCCTTGTCCTGGTCCCAAACTACGATAGGAACGAACTAAAAAAAAATTTTTGTGACGCGTAATATTTTTTAAAGCTAGCGCCACATGCTTCCAAATCATGGTTAGAATGTCTCCTTAAAAAAACGGTGTACGAATTCGAAGTCACCCTGTAGATATGTTGGCACATCGGTACCTAAACTGATGGCGTCACTTGGCGGGCGGGCTTACGGCTAAAAGCGCTCCCCGTTGAGCCTATAAGCCCCTTTCGATTGCCGCAGGCGGCTCGGTAGTGGAAGTTTCGCTATAAATAAAGAAGTTGTGGTGGAAGATTTTAGGAAGAGCCGCGTACCGGGTAGGTAGGTACTTATTACCATCTTACCCGACTACCGCGGAGCCCTAATAGAGAGTAGGTATTTGGATCGTATATAAGTATTTATGACGACCTCGTGGCGCAGCGGTAGCAATGTATGTGCCTGTATGTAAATGTTTATTTTTATTTAGGTGTGTACGATTCTGGTTTCCCTGGTAACTCCTTAACAAATGGTCAGATTTGATAAATGAGAACTCCGTTGATTCGTCGCGTTTGCGTGAGTGCCACAGGCTATGCGAAATCAGCGTAAATCTAACAAAAAATAATGAAAAAAAAACATTGAAAAGACTCAACAAAAAAACAGAAATAAAAAAATAAAAACCGACTTCAAGACACTACAGCACTAGAAAGTTAGAATTAATTTAAAAGAATACCTTTAAATTAGAAGTACGTATACATGTAGGTATTGTAGAAGTATAATTTGTAGTCGGTGCCCAAAATATATGTCCTGGTCATGAAACTGGGCACCGACCCCAACGAGTCCAGAACCCACTTTTAGGACGCGCTACCCGAGAACCTGGGACCTGGGACTAGATAGCATGTATGCAAAAAACGACAGTTTTCGGCGTTAATGAAGAAGAAGAAGAGAAGAAGAAAATACATTTATTTGACGACACAATACTCAAAACGTCAACAAAAAATCACTCAACAAAATGCAACAGTTAAAAACCTTGTCATTGGTGACGCTTTTGCACCTAATGGCTCCCATTGGTTGCCCTGCGAGGCTGTTCTTATGTGGAGTATGCGGTCTCGCTCACACAATTTATCTAACATCTTTAATTATTGTAATAGATTGAGTAAACTTTTGATTAACATGGTCTGACGGTTTGATGCATAATAAAATTACGGACATTTTAAATAGGTATCTTTTTTTCCTATTTTAATATAAAAAAGTTGTATCCAAAATTATTTTGAAATCTTATTTTCTCAATTCAAATATTAGTACATTATAAAAAAAAATATGCCTTAAATATCCGCAATTTCATTATCCATCAAACCTTTGGACCACATTCATAAAAGTATCATCATCATCATCAGCCATTTGACGCCCACTGCAGGACTTAGGCCTCCCTCATGGTTTTCCTAACAAGGAGGGGTTTTGCCATAATCGCCACGCTTGGTAGGCGGGTTGGCGATCGCAGTATGCGGTTGGATTCTCAGAAAGACGCTGCTGCCCGTCTCCTGGTAATTTATTTCCTTAGTCGCCTTCTCCTGGTAATTTATTTCCTTAGACGACATCCACGGAAGGAAATGGAGTGACGCTATTCTTAATCCGGCGCCACACGGTTAAAAGTATTAAACTCATTTTATTACAATCACTAATTTTTGAAATTGTGCAAGCGAGACAGCGTGCTCCACGTAACAACAGCATTAAAGGCTTACGGCCTTATTTATAAAAACACCAATCTATACCTCTGTTTATTCAATCTGTGGCTACATCTTATCCTTGTAAAATCTCCACGGCAAACTATTTTAATCGGCGTTTTTAAAGTGTTTTAACCTCCTCAGTCCTGACCATGAAAATAAAAATTGAAGACCATTATTATTTTCAAGGTCAGGACCAAGGAGGTTATGGAATCGGGATTCCCAACAGTCTTATTATTTTTATATATAACTGTTAGGAATCCCTGCCCTCCTTGTAAAATCTCACGGCAAACTATTTTAATCGGCGTTTTTAAAGTGTTTTAACCTCCTCAGTCCTGACCTTGAAAATAAAAATTGAAGACCATTATTATTTTCAAGGTCAGGACCAAGGAGGTTATGGAATCGGGATTCCCAACAGTCTTATTATTTTTATATATAACTGTTAGGAATCCCTGCCCTAGACGATGCAATAAAGAAAGCTACGCTGCAATCCTCCTTGTTTACCAGGATTGCTCTATCTGCACGGCTCACGCGCCTCGCCCGCGGCCACCGTCTCGATACGAGAGGGTATATTGCATTCAGCAGTGCAATAAACGGGGCTGTGAGGGAACGCGTCGTGGGGTAACCTGCGGCTACCATGTCTGGCGTGCTGTCTGGACTTGCCGCAGAGTCATTGACTTTAGGGTTCCGTATTTCAAGGGAAAAATGCCAAGGAAAGGAAAGGGAAATACTTTCACGACACGCTAGGAAGAAGAAGAGCAAAACGTATCTGTTGTGCTGTTATGGGATAATTTTCTCGGGAACGAGTTAAAAAAATCCTAATCACCGCTTTCTCATACGCTAACAATCTGTTCATCTACTGTTTACAGCTGTCCATGGGCATTGTTCGTCTGCTGTTTATGTCTTGGCCATATTAAGGAAAAGCTTAATGGCCATAAACGCGTTAATTAAGGCGGAAAATTAGCGCGTCACAAAACGCGATAATTCTGTTGGCTACACTGGTGTTCAATGTTCAATGGCAAAATTATGGCGTTAAATTGTAAAAAATCCTAATTTGTGACTTCGTATGTAATCATTGCAAGGAATTTATTTAAACACTAGCTGTGCCCGCGACTCCGTTCGCGTACATTTCGATTTTTACGAAGCATTTGTATGGGGGCCACGTCTTATCATAACTGGAGCTAGAATTTAAATAGCCTATCCTGTGTCCCAGATGTCTATATGTTTTTATACCAAATTTCATCAAATTCGGATAATTGGTTTAAGAGTTATGGAGGAACATACATACATACACACATACAGAAAAAAATTCTAAAAATCGTGAAATTGGTTTCAGTATCATATATTGAGCCTATAAACACAATATCTCTGAAAACAAACTAACTTACTCCATGACCGACCCTTACAGATTTATTATTAGTAATAGATAGATAAACAACATAAACATTTACATACAGGCACATACATTGCTTCTGGCCCCACACTAGGTTACCCTGTATCGTGGGAACCAGAAACAACGACATCACAAACATGTAAACATCCAAGACCTGGGGTGTTTTTTTTGTCCCCAGCCGGGATTCGAACCCGGGACCTCTCGCATGGTATGCGGATGCACTACCGCTGCGCCACGAGGTCGTAATTTGGATTGAAAAACAAAACAACAAACAAACTCCTAACTCCACACCACAGATAAAAAACAAAATCAAATGAACTCTACGCGTTCTCGAATGACAGAAGACAAACCCCAGTATAGCCACATCAACGCAGCAAGAAACGCGATAATCCCTTTGATGTGTCGAAAGAGACCGCCATCCTAGCTATCGCCAAACGTTTAACGTCATTGACGACGGCGTTTATAAAATAACGGCGTTAAGCCGACCACACTAACGTTCAACGCCCAACAACGCGACAATTAATGCCATTTCCCATTAATGTAGCCAAGGCAATAGCATTGTTCTAAAAAACAATTGGATCAGTTTTTTTTTTCTGAAAATAGGTAATTCTGAATGCCTGGGCTAAACATTTCGACTTTGGGCTGCTTTAATTCAGTTCTAAAGCGAAAAAAAGGAGCCTACGAAGCCGGAAATACGTCATCAACTTAGATCCTACGAGCTGTCGGTTTCCAGTGATATAATGACTCGATATAAGAACTCTTTGAATGAACAAAACTAAAAACACTCCTAATCTGTGCAAACGTAATAGATAATATTATATTTGTTTTTTGACCAAAAACCGAGATGTCAATATCTGGGCGTTTCTTATTAAAAAATATTAAAAGCTATTTCATTCAACTCTGAAACGAACGTTAGAAGGTCGGATTAGTCATACACTTATTCACAAAAATACGAGAAATCGGTGAATATTATTAATTTATAGTTTTAGCATTATATTCACTAACCTTTAAAATGAAGTATCCATTGGTAAAAGTGCATGTAAAAACCGGCCAAGTGCAAGTCGAACTCGCGCACGAAGGGTTCCGTACCATTATCTATACAACATTTGAATATTTCAAGCGTCTACCTGTTATGCTATCTAGTCCCAGGTTCGTCGTCCTAGGTTCTTTGTCGTGGGTCCTAAAAATCACTGTGAACATGACTGAGAGATTGTACTGACACGTTTTGCAAACTCGGTCTGTAAAAGAAGAAATGTTTTTATTTTTCATTGGTGGCGCTAGGATCTGGATCCCATTAGTATCCTACAGGATGAAGAAGTAATCAGCCTATATGCGTCCCACTGTAGGGCACAGGCCTTCTCTCAGGGAGAGAGTATGGGCTTAATCACCACGCGTGCCCACCGCGGATTGGCGATTTCAAGCTCCGAGGTATGTGAATAGCTCCAACACTCAGGTTTCCTCACGATGTTTTCCTTCAACGTTAGCGTGCGGTATTGCTACTATAACTTCACAAATGTACATAACTTATAAAACCAAGTCATGGGTACATGCCCGCACTGGGGATCGAACCTGGGTCTCTCGCTTTCGAGTCCGATGTTCTACCCACTAGGCTACCAACGCTCTAACGCCATTGCATGTAAAATGTGATGTAAATGCCCATATCTTTTGATTGCACGGATTTACAAATTTTGATATTCAGAATAAAATCTATTTACCTACTTAATTTTCATAAAGCACTGACATAAAATATAAAATTGTAACCGTGACAAGGTTTACCGTAGTAATAAGCTAAGGTTAAATTTATACGCCGAAATGGCAAAACACTAAGGAACTCATTATAATATCTCCATGTAGCTTAAACATGTATTATGTGCGTGTATTATGTAGCATGTATTATGAAGCTGTAACTTAAACTCGTTGATTTGACTTACCCCCTATTTCTGGTACGCTAATAGTTTGTGAATCTACTACTCGAAAAAACAACTAGCAGCTGTGAGTTGTTTTTAGGATTCCGTACCCAAAGGGTAAGGGGCCCTATTACTGAGGCTCCACTGACCGTTCTGTATGTCTGTCTGTCACAAGGCTGTATCTCATAAACCGTAATAGCTAGACAGTTGAAATTTTCACAGATGATGTCTTGCTGTTGCCGCTTTAACAACAAATACTAAAAAGGGGGCTCTCATACAACAAATGTGTATTTTTGCCGTTTTTTCTCGACCTTTGTGTCTAATGTTGTATAGTACGGAACCCTTCGTGCGCGAGTCCGACTCGCACTTGGCCGGTTTTTTAAACGTAACATAAACTCACGCCTGTATCCCGGAGGGGTAGACAGAGGCGAGGGCTTGCCACTGCCACGATCCTGACATATCTTTTCCCTTCATCGTTTTTTTGATGTCGTGTAAAGTCGGTTTGGTCATCAACTTTAGTTCTGATTTTCTTCTAGACATGGTTGTTTTTCAGGATGTGCGATAAATAATGCAGCGTGTGCTCGTCCAATTCCCTATTCCCATTTGCCCCAAAAGAAGCTCTAGTAAAGTGAGCAATTTGAAGCGACACCGAGTATGACATCATAGTAATCAACACAGTTGTCCCTGTGGCATGTGGACAGGGGAACCGATGGAGTAGACGACGTAATTGTAAATCCAATCGCATTGGCTGGTTTCAGTAAGGAATAAAGAAGAAGAAGATTAAGGAATATAATAATAATATTAAGATAATAATAATACAGGATTATTTCTGAAGTGTGCAAATCCTGAAACATGTCCGCTAGAGTTCGTCATTCACAAGTTTTATCCTTTGTTGCTTAGATTACATTCAAAACTCTATTGCACCCCATACATAACAAAAAAAAAAAAAAAAAAAATTATTGAATATCCAAGTTACATAGTGTACAACTGGCGGTCTTATCACTAAAAGCAAGCTGAATGATTTTTTTTTATTTTCGAATTTTTTTCTTTGCAATATTTTTCACATTGTTTTTACAGTTTTTCTACTTTGTAGTGGCGCTGTCTGATAGATAATATTAAAAATATCTTGGACAACGATTTACTGAAGGCTGCGACGTTGCTTGAAGCGTATAACGCGAGTTTAATATAAAACTAAATTTATCGAAATTATACTTGAGATTCCAACCGCATACCGCGATCGCCATCCCGCCTGCCAAGCGCGGCGATTATGGCAAAACCCCTCATGGTTATGAAAACCACGAAGGAGGCCTATGTCCTGCAGTGGACGTCAAATGGCTGATGATAATTATACTTCAGTATTTAGTAAGATTCTCCATCCAGAAAGCGGCGATTAGTGATTTAAATATTCAGTGACTTCTCCACAACTTTCTTAGTCTGCGCGGCCAGACGAGTTCAGACGACATCATTTTTCCGTTTGCCCAATCTGAATTGAACCCGTCTATTAGCTCGGCTCTCTAATTGAGCGGCGACATAGATCTAGCAACGAATCCTATATCCCTCCTCGAGTCTATATGTACAGGGTGTCTTATCTACCCGAAAAAATGGTTTTTTTTGACAGCGAGACCACATTTTCAGTTACATTTGAGAATTATTTTATATACAGTATATCCACTATTGGGACGAAATAACGACTATCAGCCGTGCCATACTACGTATGGAACAAACAACCGATATTTTTTACTCATAATAAAACAGGCCAAGTGTGAGTCGGACTCGCGCACCGAGTGTTCCGTACAAATTTGTAGGTAGGTACTCACATTATTATAGATAGTTTAGGAATCGAGTCTCGCAGTTTTTCCGAGCTTTTCCCTAACTTCAGACGATTTTTTTTATGATTACATTACAATGTTTACTTTTAAAATTTTTCCTTTTAAAAATTTTCATGTAGTAAAGGACGATATTTCTTGCCAAATTTCATAGTTCTAGGTCAACGGAAAGTACTCTATAAATTTTGTTTCCCTTGAGAGTGTCGAAATATACGTTTATTGCGGCATAAACGGCCGTATCTTTTTTTACGTTAACTTAGATTTGAGTATATGGTTTGCATTTCAACTTATCTCCACGCATTCCCGAGATAAAGGGTCTTGTCAGACGGACGGACAGACGAACGGACGGACGGACGGACAAAGTAAACCTACAGGGGCTTCGTTTTTCCTTTTGTGGTACGGAACCCTAAAAAGCAGCCTGTACGCGTCACACTGCAGGGCACAGCTTTCTCTCAAGAAGTCCACTGCTGGACATAGGCCTCCTCCATAGATTTCCAAAGACCGGTCGGAAGCGGCGTGCATCCAGCGTCTTCCTGCCACTTGGATGAGGTCATCTGTCCATCGAACTGATGGCCGATGGGACCGAAAAGTTCTCGAATGGAGACCACATATTGGCAAGCGCAGCGTAGGACGACCAGCCATATCAATAGTATAACATAAAAAAATGTCGTGTCGCCTTGTATCTCTAGACGTCTATCACTCTCTGAATGGCAGACATTAAACTGAAAGTGAGAAGTAAAATTCTTTTTTTCATGTAGCCTATATACGTCCCACTGCAGGGCATAGGCCTTCTCTCAGAGAGATAGTATGGGCTTAATCACCACGCGTGCCCGCCGCGAATTTGCGATTTCAAGCGTTGAGGTATGTAAATAGCTCAGACACTCAGGTTTCCTCACAACATTTTCCTTCACAGTTAGCGAGTGGTGTTGCTACTGTAACTTCTCAAATGTACATAACTTAGAAAACAAAGTCATAGGTACATGCCCGCACTAGGAATCGAACCTGGGTCTCTCGCTTCCAAATCCAATGTTCTACCCACTAGGCTACCACCGCTCTCTTGACAGCGCTGGGAAGATATAATCTACCATTTTGCTGCTACAACTTCACGAATGCGTGCCGGTATTCGAACCTACGACCTCCCAAATGTGAGGCCGACGTTTTACCGCTTCGCTACCACCGCTAGTGAAAAACGAATTAAGACTGAATTAAATTCAGCCTTTACAAGGACTCGGAATATCAAAATGTGCAAGTTTCGATCGACGTTATCTATCTGAAACTGAAAGAAAATCTCATATTTTACACCAAATAGACATCTGAAACGCTAAATCAATGATATCCGCTTCGGACCGCCCATATCCGGTTCGAAGCGGCTCGAGCTGGATTTCAGCGGATTTTTCCGGCGAAGCACAGACTTAGGCAAATGGAGTTACTCCTCTGAGCTTTTGCAAAGATTTAAATCTGTGGGGTAAGTCTAAAGTGGCAATATATGTGGCCTATCTATTTTAAAGTTCCTTCGCTTTTTGTTGCAATGTCAGTTGTCACGTTGGTTGGGTGATGATCATCAGCAATATTGACCAATAATAAATCTAATATAAAAAATCTCGTGTCATAGTGTTTGTTATCGAACTCCTCCGAAACGGCTTCACCGATTTTTATGAATTTTTTTGCGTATTTTTGGTAGGTCTGAGAATAGGTCGTAGGCTTATTAATATGGCAAAACAACGTTTGCCCGGTCAGCTAGTAAAACTATAGTATATTTCTTAATGACTCGCAATGCTCATTAGAGTTAAACATTTGACTAATCTAATTGTATATATCGAACGCATGTCGGTGGAAGGGCCGGTAAGGGACGTCCCAGGCGCACATTCTTCGACCAAATAGGGGATGTATTAGCAAAGGGCGAGGTAAAGAGTACCTAACCGAACCGGCGTGAATGGATGTTGATCGTGGCAAGTGTCAGACCATGGTCTCTGCCTACCGCTCCAGGATACAGGCGTGAGTTAATGTTATGTTATGTAATCTAATTGTTGGTTGTGTTGGCAATAATTAAATTAGGTTTCATTATATAATTAGTTCTCATAATAAACTATGATGGCATTTTCTTTGAATGCTTTTGTCAATTGAATACCATTTTAAAAACCTATTTAGAGACTAAAAATTCCACCCATGCCGGGACTTGAACTCGCAACCTCTGGCTAACCGTTCACTCGGCTCACGGGTTCAAGTCCCGGCATGGGTGGAAGTTTTAGCCTCTAACTGGGTTTTTAAAATTGTCCTCAGCACGGGTTAGTGCAACAAAAAGAATGTAATTGAATACCATCTCACGTCGAAGTTGATTTCTTACACACTCATGCCGAATTTGATGTCAATTCTATGTACATTTTACAACCGATTAGAGCAAATAGTCTTCCTACTTGCTATGCAATGTCGATCGAATTGTCATAGCAAATACGGGACATAGGGTCCCGTTTCATAGAAGTACACTTCACCGTTCCTACCCCTACCCCTCCGGCCCCCCTACGGCCTACCCCTCTGGGATACAGGCGTGAGTTTATGTATGTATGCATCTTATTGTATATCCCAGAGGGGTAGGCAGAGACCAGCGACTGCCACTTGCCACGACCCTGACAGATCACTGTCGCTTCCTCGACATTTATTAGTTGTTGCATTCACGCACGCCGGTTTCGGGTACTTTGTATCCTTATCCCCTATTAGCTACCAGTCAATACTAAAGTTGTCACCTACATGTGTAACTTGGGAAGACCTAGAAGTCGCCGCTCAAGACCGCAGCAAGTGGAGATCTTTTATTAAGGCCCCGTGTCCCTGATGAGGGACAACAGGATACAAGTAAGTTCATTAAGTTGCAGTTTCAGTAACTTTTGTTACCGGATTGAGAAGTTCCGAAAGCCTCTATCTAGCCTCTCAGAAAGTTGCACTAGAGATATCTAATCCAAGTTATGATAATGACGGCAGAGCCTTTATCACAATTTATGAATGCGATAGGAAAAAAGCTAGAGATGTTACAATAAAATCACTTGGGGATAAATGGCAAAGACATTTCTTACTTTCATCATGTATAGTCAAGGGAGCAAGTGCTCTTTCTGCTGATATTTACTTTACTGGGTGCTTGAGGGCAGTCTGGTGCTATCCGCTGGGGCATAGCCTAGAGTCTGCGCAGTTTTGTGGATGCAGTGGATGCAGTGGATGCAATTTTGAATTGGAACGGTTCTCAGAATCCCAAACAGTTAACTCCATCCTTCTGGCGTAAAGACAAATGCAGTAAAATATCACTCTGTAGATAACAACAGTTGCCCAAGTGTTGAACAGTTTCACCGCAGCCCTACCGGGATTGGATCTGGAGCAGTTTGAGAACTGGCAACTGCATTCATCAAACAGACTAGGCACAGCGCGTAGGGTTGCCAGGCGATCGGATTTAACCGGACCCGGACAAACAAGAGCTGTGGTAGCGGAGCGGTAGAACGCCGGCTTCTCATTCGGGAGGCCGTGGTTTCGAATCCCGGCTTTGTTTTCCATGTTGCGTACATTTGTGAAGTTATATAACAATATCACTCGCTGACTGTGAAGGAAAACATCGTGAGGAAACCTGAGTGTCTGAGGTGTTCATATACCTCAGAGCTTGAAATTGACAATCCGCCGTGGGCACGCGTGGTAATTAAGCCCACACTCTGAGAGAAGGCTTGTGCCCTATAGTGGAAAGTATAAGGGCTGCATTATTATTAACCGGACAGTTTTTATTTTATTGTTATTGTTATCTAAATAATTTTTTGTTTTAATTAAAGACAATTTTTTTGTCGCAACTTTGAAGATGACCCGTTTTGGGTTTTAAAAAAAAATGGTCACGTTACTTATATGATCCCAATTCAACATCGTGATCCATTGAGACGCATTGTTCCTCGGTTGGTCCCGCCTGCTAGGTATTTTTGTTAAATATCTTACGGCGCCGAGACCGGCTGTTATTTTTTTTTTGGCCTGGCAACCCTAACTAGGGAAGATAATGTGGCCACGGTTTGGATTCAACTTACTAAAACTTAGACCTTCTGAGATTCGTGCTGTATTATTTACACAGCGTCCTTGGCAATTCCTATCTACCACTAGTTAGGTGAAGTGACCGCTCGGTGGTTGAAATAAATAAATAAATACCGTTATGTACATTTGTGAAGCTGAAGTAGCAATACCACTCGCTAACCGTGAAGGGAAACATCGTGTGGAAGCCGGAGTGTCTGAGGTTTTCATGTACCTCAACGCTTGAAATTGCCAATATCTCTCTCTGAGAGAAGGCCTGTGCCCTGCAGCGGGACACATACACCATTAATTTTGGGTGGTTTGAAAGCCATAGCAAAATGAACGCCATAACAAAGAGAAGTTGACGATATCTATCGAATACATTAGTTTGTTGTTTTAAAAAGGTACTTCAAAAAATAACTCGACAAAAACAGGAATCTGTTAGAACAATTAGTAGTGGTGCGTGCGCGCCGCGGGTCCGCGGGTTATTGTTCCAATAGAGAGAGGTGAAAGGTGAAACTGAGAGGCGAAAAAATGCTACTAATCGCATTTAAAAAAAATATGCGATTAGTAACATTTTTTGAAAAAGATTTCTCAACAATTTTTTTTTATTGACATTTGTCATCATCATTATCATCATCAGTCATTTGTCGTCCACTGCAGGATTAGGCCTCCCTCGTGGTTTTTCTGACCGTGAATGGTTTTGCCATAATCGCCACGCTTGGCAGGCGGGTTGGCGATCGCAGTATGCGGTTGGAATCTCAGGCAGACGCTGCTGCCCGTCCCCTGGTAATTGATTTCCTTAGTCGCCTTCTACGACATGCACGAAAGGAAATGGAGTGACGCTATTCTTAATCCGGCACCAAACGGAATCTATATGGACATCTATACTTAAAAGTAATAGTGTAAATAGATGTACTCGTAACATAACATAAACTGACGCCTGTATCCCAGAGGGGTAGGCAGAGACCAGGGACTGCCACTTGCTACGATCCTGATAGATCACTTTCGCTTCCTCAACATTCATTAGTCGTTGAATTCACGCACATTCACGACGAATACTTTAAGTTGAAAACTCTGTTAATTAAGTTAAAACGTGTTTTGAAAAGACAAAAAGGTGGAGTTTCTTTGTTAGCTTCTTCTCCACATAATCCATTAATTGTGAAAATAACTAACTTTGACGTTCATTAAGTAAACATTCTGTTTTTATAATGAATAAAAATAATTGAATTGAATTGAAAAAGTTGCATGCACGCACGCCGGTAAATAGTACTTCTATTTCAATTACTAATTACATAACCGTGGCTTTCAAACCACCACCCAGATTTTAAGGTGTATAGGCTACATAAAAAAGAAAACACATGAAATGCCAGCCCTGAATAGCCCCTTCCGTGTAAACTCCATAACAGTATGCGTGTTGTTACATATTAATATTACATTCTAACAACCAAGCCAATGGCCAAAGGTATTACCATGTAATTTGTAATCTACATATTCTGTTACATTCCCAAAATACACCAACTTATGGTGAACCTCGCTTTCGAACTTTCCCTGTGAAAGGTCACCGACCAGTCTTCCATACGACGGAGTAGGACGACAATTTGTGTCTCTATAGTATGGAAATTCTCTAATTACAAATGTTAATGCCTTTCTGATACGTGGGTTGAGTCTTCGCACCTTGTGATCACTGAAGGGGTAGTTTGATACGCCAAAATAGCATTATACATGCGTCACTGAGATTTAATTTATTTATTCGTAGAGGCAACACTATGTTTTAAAACACCGTTCTGGTTATGGAAGAGCAGGGTCTTCTTTTATATACTCATTAGTAGAGTGTACTTCCTTTTTTATTTGAAATATGTTACATTTTCTAATGGCAACTCCTACTTACACTAGTCAACGACCGCTCCGACGTAAAAGTAAATAAATCAAAGTTTATTAAGCGACAAATAAACATACATTATCTTACCTCAGGCTACCCCAGATATTTTATTCCGATTTTTTTATATCTATTGCTAGTAATAAAGGTACTAACTAAGATATGAATCAGTAACGTAAAAAGAGGAAAATAAACACCTCAGACCCTCAGATTTCCTCACGATCACGATGTTTTTCGTCGCAGTTATTGCTACTACAACTTCACAAATGTACGTAACTTAGAGCTCATTGGAACATACCGGGATTCGAAACCACTCCCTCCCGAATGTGAGGCCGGCGTTAATTAATCATAGCGTGATAAATATTCTTTAATCTGGCACAAAATGTTAAAGTGTATTTGCTTCCAACAAGCATTATTTCGAAATCGCCTTCGAAACAAAGAGGTTTTAAAAATTCCCTGAAACAAAAAAAAAGTTACGAAAGTTCTAGTTCAAACAAAGTTGCGCGAAAACTTAAATAGTTTTTCAGTGCAGTCCGAGTTAACTGGAAAGTTTGTCCACCCTATTGCAATTTTATTTGTCTGAATTTGTTTGTGTGATCCAAGAATATTCTAGATCAGATTGTCACAGGAGTTGTAAGGTCGTCTTTTCTCGCTGCATGTAGAAACGATTTTTTTTATGTATAAGTTAATTTACCGTAGTTATAGTACTTTCTAAGGTTAACACGAGCACTAGACATAATAAAACTGAACCGAGACCACGGGACTTTCAAAAGGTAGACGTGGTGTACCGAGACCACGGGACTTGCAAAAGTACCGGAACGTGGGAAAATTGTAAAATGAAAAAAAAGAGGAAATATCCGTGCAAATTCAGTTTTTATTTAGACAAATTATATTAATAAACAATAAATATATGAATTAACCTAATTATTAAATATATTAATATAACCAACCTAACCTATTACAATTTTAATTATTCAAAAAGATACCTAAATATGTTTTCTGACAAACAAATAATTTTTTTTCTGTATATTTCTTAATACAGAAAGAAAACTTCTTTGAAACCATTATCAAAACGTAAAAACGACTAGCAAGGTATGTGTTTTCCACACCCTGTGTATGCAAAGGCGGTCTAAATCCACTATATTGCCTGCAACTACAGACGGACGGACGGAACTTCTTTCTTGCTGTAAACTTTAGGAATTTCACAAGCTCCTCCGCCTTCTGTGGAAACTTGCGGGCGAGGAATCTCTTTATTGTTTGTTGCGGATGTTTAACAGAATATTTTGCTCCTCATCTGAGGGCAGTAGACATTTTAATGCACACCAAAATATCGCAGTTTTTGCGATCAAAAATAAAAAAAAAACACTAAATGCACATCAAAATTTGCGCAAAAAAATATTTGATCCAACATGATGTCGGTCTAAATAACCGAATGCATACCAAATAATTTTCTTTGGCGCAGCACATTTATATTTGAATGTAAAAATTCTGTGATATTCAAATTTGTACTTAGAAATTACATAATTTCTTAATTAAAGTCCTGTTATATGTTTCGTGTGCAATAAAGTAGAGCAATAAATAGATTTTCACTATTAAATTATTATCAAATGAATAATTAAACCATTTTTCTAGTGTTCTAGTTATAGTATTCTAGTTTGGGGACCAGGCATTGTCTGTGTACACTCTTATGAGAGTAAAGTTTTTTGTATTTATGGTTTTTTTTTTCGATATCTCGCAAAGAGAGTCGTATCTTGAGAGGCGCCGAGTTATGTTGGACGGGTTATACCATTGAAATACGTTCATGAAACAACCATAGCCCTACTATTGTCACTCTATTGAACAACTACGCATTTTAGAAACTCACCCCTTGCTCGTCCTCCAGCAATCAAGCAATTCCTCAAACCACATATATCAAAAGTATACTATATTTTTTACAATCACTATAAATAAGTAGATGAAATAAAGAGATAATGGTACGGAACCCTTCGTCCGTGAGTCCGACTCGCACTTGGCCGGTTTTTTATTTACAAACGACATGCCTGATGCCAATGAAACTTTGCCAATACGTTTAGAAGTCATAAATCGAGGTTTGATCATACTTAGAATTGAAAAAGAAAGAAATTATAGCCTTTTCTATGAAATGTCTCATGAGGCTCTAATTTCTTTTTTATTATTCTGTTTTTCTCAATTGTAAGCACGAGCTACCTTGATTCGTGTCCTTTAAACATATTAGTAGGACATACGTTTGTATGGGAATTGCTCCTTGAAGAAACCTCTAAATAACCTCCGCTCTCCTCTGTTCCAGGTCAAAGCGTGGATATCACGCCACACGAGGCGGTGCGGCGGATTGGCGACGAGGTCCGTGTGAACTGCAAGGTCGCCTACAAGATTGACTCTTGTCGGTAAGTAACTTACATATACATACATACATAAACTGACGCTTATATCCGAGAGGGGTAGGCAGAGACCAGGGACTACCACTTGCCACGATCCTGACAGATCACTTTCGCTTCCTCATCATTCATTAGTCGTTGCATGCACGTACGCCGGTTTCGGGTACTTTTTATCTTGCCCTTTGATATTCCCTATTTGGTCAAATTATGTCCGCCTGGGTCGTCCTTTGCCGGCCCTCCCACCCACATTCGCTCTATATATTTATTTCGTCAATCTTTCTTCCTTCATCCGTCCAAACTATTTATGCTATTTTTGCATATAAGAAGATTCTGTTATACGAGTAAATCTCTGTTACCGATATTACATAAAAAAACCTTCGAATTTTAACAAAAACCATTATGCTTAAAAGGTTACCTCAAAGATTGACTCTTGTCGGTAAGTCCTAGATAAAAAAAGATAAATATTAGGGATGCACCGACTGTTCGCCGACCAGTCGGTTAAGCCGACTAGTCGGCCATATTTGCAGTCGGCGACTGGTCGGCGAACAGTCGGCCAAAACTGCCGACGGATTAGGGTAACTGAAATACGTATTTATTTTAACTGTTATGTACTTAATCGTTTATTAGTTTGTACCATATTAAAGATATTCCACTTCTAAGATACTCTTCTTACGAGATCAGATCAGTCATAAAATTATATACGTATAAAAGTAATCAACAGTCAAACCCTAGATCTAAGCTGGCCTCTATGCTCTCAGGCTTAATCATAACGAATTTAATCAGTCTTATTTATAAGTCTCGATTAGGAATCTGAAAGATCTTATCTACTAAAACATTATATATAAACAAAAAATCATGTCGCGACGTGATCACGAGCGTTGCCGAGGTCACCCGAACTCCCCCGAAAACAATGTCGGCCCGGCCGACATATCGGCCGACATGTCGGCTAATTTGTAGCCGACTGGTCGGCCTGTCGGCCAGTCGGCCAAAGTCACAGTCGGCCCATCTCTAATAAATATATATTTTTACGCAACTTTTGCATATTATAATAAGATCCTGGTATAAAGCTCTGTTACTGAAAAACATTAGTTTGAAAAGGCCACCTTCTCTGGGTTTTTTTAACTTGAATATATTTAACAAAATTATTACACATAATTAAGGCGGTAGACTCTACCAACAAAGTGACAGGTGAAGGACCGTCCAACTTTTCAAAGTGTAACGTTGCCGATGCTGAGATTTCCAATATTGTTTTTAAAATCTCTCGCGATGTGCAAAGTTAAAAGTTATTCTCGCTAAAACCCGAGAACGGCTGGACGGATTTGGCATTTTTTTATATTTGTGAAAGTCCAGGGAAAGTTTGAATAGAGAGAAAAAAAAAAGATACTATTTTTTCTCAAATCCCTCGCAATGTGCAAAGCTGCCAGCGCTGAAATTTCAACTATTTTTCTCACCACCCTCGTGAGGTTGCCAGTGCTTAAATTATAAATATTTTTTCTCAAATCCGTCGCGATGTGCATGGTTGCCAGGGCTGTTTTTTTCTTAAATGCCTCTTAACATGTTTCAGAATGTCAGTAGGAGGAGTGTCGTACATACTCAGGGAAGACCGCTCGGACGGAGACATCGTGTATCAGGGCAATGGATTTCAGGTAAATGCTGTTTCAATCAGTACAATAATTTTATTTAGGTACATTTAACGAGTCGAATCGCGATTAAGTCTAAGTACCTAATAAAAAATTGCGATTAGTTATATATTTAACGGCTGCAATCGCGATTAGGTCTAGGCACATAATTAATTATCGCGATTTAAACTTACATTTAAGGGGGTCCAGAGTTTAACACTAGCGCCACCGAGGAAAAACTTTTTTTACAGATCAAATTTGCAAAAAGTGTCGGCTAAATGTATTTTATAAATTTAAGAGCCTGTTGGATAAATAAATAAAATAGAATACAGTCTCAATTATGTTAGGACGCATGGCCCTGAACCTATGGCAAAAAACCTAGGACTAGATAGCGTTAACGCCAGAAACAGCCGTTTTCGGCGTAAATGCTATCTAGTCCCAGGTTCGTGATCCTAGGTTTTGTGTCGTGGGTCCTAAAAATAACTGTTAACGTGATTGAGAGATTGTACTGACACTTTTTGAAAATTTAATCTGTAAAAAGAATATGATTTTTTTTCCTCGGTAGCGCTACTGCTACTCCCTGGACCCCCTTAACCGATCTAATCGCGATTAAGTCTAGGTACCATAATCGCGATTAGACCAGTTCAATATATGACAGCGTATGAGTATCGCGAAACATAACAAAATGCTAGTTGAATAATACAATTATTTATCCATCTAGCAGTGGCCCTTGTCCGTTTATCCTTCTTCCCCTAGCAGTGGTTCCTAAACTTTTGTCGACCAAGGTCCGCTGTCAAACTGTTTTGTGTTTTACAGGCTAATTACAAAAAAAAACTGTCACATGCAAGAAGTGCAATAATTAAATAATGACGGAACGGTTTACAGGTTATGCGTTATTTCATAAAACTCGTATAAATAAAAGTTCACAAATTGTTCTAAATATATTTTAGTTCAATACTAGGAAGGCACAAGGCTCTCAAAATCTACACTTGCCAATGAATCGTAGGTACAAAAGTCAAACTCACTAAGTGAAATTGTGCCACAGAATGAGTTTTACCTCTAAACTGACGAAATGTAGATTTTAAAATTCCTTTCAGTCTTTTATATTCGCCGCCTAGATAAATTAAGATAAGATAAGAATATTCTTTATTGTACCAGGAAAAACACAACATTAAATATTTATAAATATACAGTTCAATTGGCGGCCTTATTGCTAATAGCAATTTCTTCAGATTAAATCTCAATGTTTCTCCTCAAAACCGCGTCATTTTTGTTCCTCTTCAGAACGGAGAATGTGGCGCCCAAATTCGGAACATCAAAGAAGAATGGAATGGAAACGTCTCATGCGTGCTGCCTCCTAATACTGGAAACATCGAGATCACCGGCACTATGAAGCTTGTTGTTGCACGTGAGTTCATCATCATCATAATCATCGTCATTGTCATCATCATCATCATCTTCATCATACTTGTCGTCATCATCGGCATCGGGGTGAAGGAAAGCATCCTGAGGATACCTGAGAGTCTGAGGCGTTCACTTGCCTCAGCGTTCGAAATCGCTAATCCGCTGTGGGCACACGTGGTGATTAAGCCCATTGTCGCTCTGAGAGAATGTATTCGTATATAGTCTGATTACTCATCGTTATCACAAAAGCGAGTCTCAGTTTTTTAAACAAAAATATATATTTATATGTACCCAATTAAACCTATGTACCCGTTTATGTTACGCTTATGTCTTGTGTCAATATTTCCTTCTTTGTGTTCTATAAAGTATCATCATCATCATCATCAGTTCCTGATATCCCTCATTAGGGACATAGGGCTCTCAAAACAGACTTCGATAGCGGCCGATTTTGCGCCTTTAATTCAAGCTCATCTATATTTGTTCCGATAATAGTGCCTTCCTGCTGGACTGAGCGTCTCCAGGTGGTTTTAGGACGTCCTCATCGTCATCATCATCATCAGCTATTTGACGCCCACTGCAGGACATAGGCCTCCTTCGTGGTTTTCATAACCATGAGGGGTTTTGCCATAATCTCCACGCTTGGTAGGCGGGTTGGCGATCGCAGTATGCGATTGTAATCTCAGGAAGACGCTGCTGCCCGTCTCCTGGTAATTGATTTCCTTAGTCGCCTTCTACGACATCCACGCAAGGAAATGGAGTGACGCAATTCTTAATCCAGCGTCACACGGACGTCCTCACTTTCTGGTAAATCGTACAATAAAGTAACTAATTTGTTGCGTCCACAGATGCTCCAGGTGAACCCCAACTTATCGTCTCGAGCGACGCACCGTCGTTCACCGAAGGAGATGAGCTCAGAGCGCAGTGCGTGGTGCCCAACGGACGGCCTGCCGCCAAGATCACGTGGCTGCTTGGTGAGGATCACCTGTCGTTTCCCATTGAATAGCAGTAGAGACAGAGTATAAATAACATGTGCAAAGGCGGGAGTCACTCACATCTGTATATGTTGTATCTTATGTAATGTCTTGTTAAATGTTTCGTGTGCAATAAGTATTTCTATATCTATACGAGTATTATAAAGAAGAAAAGTTGGTATGTAAGGGGGTACTCTCCAAAAAAACTTCGATTTTCAAAAATTCTTTCTTCCGTATTCAGAATAGACCTTTAGCGTGGACATAGGCTATAGGTTAATCGGATTACCACGCGAACGTAGTCGCGGGTATTGCTAGTAAAGTATAAAGAAGAAGTATCGAGCAGTGGGACATTTCCCACTGTTGGGTATACGTGAACTGTTTTCCTCTCAGAGGCGGAATTCCTTATGACCGACTAGGCATTTTTTTTAAATTATTAGATACACGAAATGGACATAATTTATAAAAATTAAATGACATCAAAACGAAAACAAACGAGAACTGGTTGACTGGTAGAAAATGCCATTAGCATTAGGTCCACCTTTTGTTCACTTTCTTTTGTGCAAAAAATAATTAATAATAATATAGAACATGTGAGGTATATAGAATCAAAGGTAGCCTAAAGTCATTGCGTCTCAACTTCTTCATCTAACTTCATTGTCTCCCCCGCAGATGACGAGCCCCTTCTCCAAGGCGTCCACCAGCCCATCATCACGAAACAGCCGGGCTCCGACCTGGAGACCATCAGCCAGAACCTGACGCGAGCGCTAACGGCCAATGATGGCGCGCGCAGGCTCGTCTGCAAGGCTGAACACGAGGCCATGGACCAGCCCCGCGCTGCCGCCCGGCAGTTGGTCGTTAACTGTACGTAAATACTTCAAACAGAACATGTCGAGGTACTATTACCTCTGTCTGTCTAGAGGAATATATGAATATAATGTGTACAGGAAGCACAGATGGTCCCAAGTGAGATCCTTGCGGAACTGTCAGTGTCCTCGACAAATCTACTGCGAAATTTATCCAACTTGTTACTATTGAGTGCAATAAATGCATTTATTCAGCCAAAATATGCTTTCAGTGTCCGATGGGCTCTGAAGTTCTTGTTCTTAAAGTTATCAGGATAATAATATTATGTAGGTAAATTATATATATGTCTACATGCCGGGTTGTGTCCCGTAGCGGCTATTTATATTGTCAAAATTCCCCATGCCGTTTGGCACAGGCCTTCTCTCTCCCGTACTCCCTGTACGGGCTTAATTACCACGCGTGCCCAACGCGGATTGGCAATTTCAAGCGCTGAAGTATGTAAACACCGCAGACACTTGTTTCCTCACGATGTTTTCTGTGTGATAAGCGACTATATGACATATAAGCGCAAAAAAACATGACCCCCCCGTTTCTAATTGTCTTTTTCATTCTCAGACCCACCCAAGCGCATGGAAGCAGGCACCATCACCATCTTCGGCCTAAAGATCGGCTCGGAGGGCCGCCTCAACGTCACCGTCCGCGCCAACCCTCCCCCGTCCGTGCAGTGGCGTGTGAGAGACCAGACTCTCAGCCCTCACAGCAGTGGTGACGGCATCGTGGTCGCTCTGCAGCCTCAACCCTTGGTAACTTTATTACCTCTAATCCATTAAAGTTTATTTCTAAAGAAGAAAGAATTATTATTAAGGAAGGAGGATGGAGGTCGATGGACCTCACTCTGCAAGTTGAAATTAACGCAACAACAGTTTTAACAAAACATCAGTGTTCATCATCATCATCATTCAGCCACAAGAAGTCCACTGCTGGACATAGGCCTCCTCCATGGATTTCCAAAAAGACCGGTTGGAAGCGGCCTGCATCCAGCGTCTTCCTGCCACTTGAATGACGTCATCTGTCCATCTTGTGGCTGGTCGTCCCACGCTGCGCTTGCCGATAATATATGTGGTCTCCATTCGAGAACTTTTCGGCCCCATCGGCCATCAGTTCTGCGTGCTATGTGCCCCGCCCACTGCCACTTCAACTTACTAATCCGCTGGGCTATGTCGACGACTTTCGTTCGTCTACGGATCTCATCATTTCTGATTCGATCTCGTAGAGAAACTCCGAGCATAGCCCTTTAACATCAGTGTTAGAAATCAGTAATCAATCATTTATTTCAACGTAAAGAATTTACATTCTGTTTGCTGAATGTCAATGTGCTATTTTACTATATTAGCCGAAAAAAGCAGCGGGAAAAATACTCCACTCTGACCATCTTTTCTCAAATCATCTTAAACTTAATACATCAAAGCCGTGATTGCCATCAATGACTTTAAAAACCAAAATAATACTTCTTACAAATGTAGGAAAAACATTAATGCTGTGGGCAGACACACGAACAGCACTTGTTCACGAGCATAACGCAGGGGTCAGCCATCCATCACCAGTCGCAACCATCTTAGAGGGAGATAGGTGACCCGGCCACCACGCCACCGTTCGAATGACCTTCAGCAAACCTGCAGATTAAGTTCTTGTCAGTTACTTATTTTAGTTATAACTACAGGTTGTAATGGGCCAGATAAGCGAAATTAGAAAAAAAACCATCAAGAGTGGCGGCAGAGAACGGATGACGGCCAGTGGACAGACCGACAGCCGATATCGTTGAGTCGGTGGAAGGTCCGTGGTTCGAATGGCAAGGGACCGTGAGAGATAGCATTTGGGGGAAAGGGCCTATGCCCAGCAGTGGACAGCGGTGGGCTGATGATGAGGATGAATCCACATTCGTCCACGACAATTTCAGATCATCTGTCCAGTTAGCTGGCGTCCTAACGTGGACTAAAGATTATTGTTTCTTCAGCAGATGTGGCCATTTCAGTTCGTTAATCTTAGAGAATACATTAAACACCTCAGTCCTGCTATCAAAACCGCTGCTAATGCTGTAAGCCTATTATAACACCATCATAATCATCAACCCATTATGTCCCCACCGAGGGGCACGGGTCTCTTCCCTGAGGAAGGTATAGGCCATACTCCACCACGGGGGCCAAGTCCGGATTGGTGGAGGCTTGTAGACTAGCGGCTCGTCTACTGTCAGAAGTTGTCAAGCCGCCCTAAGGCCTCTGACTATAACACCATATTCCACTATAATGCGGTGGTAGAAAATTATATTCTTATCTCATTTACGAGAGGGCTTGAGTTCTGGCATTTAGCAATTCCTTTGATGTTACGTACATTTGTGAATTCCTAGTAGCAATACCGCTAAGGATGAAGAAAAACATGGTAAGGAAACCTGAGTGTCTGAGGTGTTCACATGCCTCAGCACTTGTAATCAATCGCTAATCCGCGGTGGGCACGCATCGTGATAGAGCCCTTACTCTTTGTCTTTTCTGTGCCATGAAGTGGGTTTTACGTTGGTCGTTCATGTAATAAAAATGAGAATAATAACGAGATTGTTTAATTATTGTTATTTCACTGAAGGGCGCCGGCTTCTACAACTGCTCCCTGGTCCTCTCCCGAGTGGCGAAGGAAGATGTGGACACCACCTACTACCTGACAGTCACCAACGACCTGGGCCGCGAGGAGTTTGCTGTGAGGCTCAGCACAATGGACGAACCCGCCGGTGAGTGCGATTGGTTTTATTTACTATTTGCACTGATCGCACTTAGTTCTGCAAATGCATACGCCACCATCATAGTTTGGGAGCCAGTGACGATTAATGTGGCCCTGATTTACATTAAAGTTTTTTCATTTAATTTTATTCGCCGTGATCATAGTAACATAGTACATTGTAACATAGTAACATAGTAACATAGTAGGCTAACATAGTAACATAGTACATTGACATTCAGCAAACAGAATGTAAATTCTTTACGTTGAAATAAATTATTGATTTCTGATTTCTGATTTCTGATCAACTTAGTTTAATATATGCATATGCCATTATCGCAGTTAGTTCTAAAAGTGCATACGTCATGATCATACTTAGTTCTTCAAATGCGCACGCTATGATCACACTTAGTTTTACAAATGCATACACTAAGATCGCACTTAGTTCGGCAAATGGATACGCCATGATCACACTTATTTCTACAAATGTGTAGGCCACGATCACACTTAGTTGTAAATGTGATCATAGCGATAAGCAACTCTAATTAAACACGCTGGTGAGTGAGTCTGAGCAACGTCATATGGTATTGTGTCGTCAAATAAGTATATCTTTCTTTCTTTCTAAACCCAGTCGAGTTTGTTTACTAATTATTTTGGTGTAATACGCGACGCCCAGGCAATATCAATGATATTGTCACAATTTCAGAACGGTCTCCGATTTATATTAGGTGTCACCGTGTACGGGTTTTGAAATAAGAATTATATATTATTTTTTGCACCATTTGCATGTAGCAAAAGGTGCAAACTTTTCCAGCCAACCTTAACATTAACGGCCTTATTTACAAAAACACGATTCCTTAAAACTCTCCTTAGATGCAGTTTATTTAATCTGTGGTTACGTCTTCTTCCTGTAAAATCTCCACCACAGACTATTTTAATTGGCGTTTGTCGAGTGTTTATATATATAACACCGTTAGGCGTTAATCTATCATGTATTAAATCCTTACATATTTACTTTCCCAAAAATTTTCAAAAACTATTTAAAAAAATTATTTTAACGTATTATACTATGTTTTTCTAGCACGAAGGGCTAAAGCGTCCTTTTTCGTTCTCGATGTCTATGGTAAGGACAACATTATAGAGGCTAGATTCCAGGCATGAGTTTTGAAGCTCGAGATTTGAACTGGGAACCGCTACGTTTTTTTTTGTAGAAATTTTTGTCATATTATAATCGCAACTTTCAAAACTCATAGGCAACCTCATGCCTATGAGTTTGGAAGCCCGATGTTTGAATATGGAACATTTAAGTTATTTATTTTTGTCGGTGTAGAAAAGTTTGTAATAATTTTAGTTGCAACTTTCTAGGCATGAGTTTTTTAAGTCCGAGGTTTTTATTTGGCATCGTGTCGTTTTTTTTTTGGTGTTGAAAAGTTTGTAATATTTAGGTATAGTTTCTGAGCCCGAGATTTGAATTTGGAACCTTTTCTCATTTTTCTTGGCGTATAAAAGTCTGTTAAATGTCTCTGAGAAGTCTGTAGATATATTTATGGTCGCAACTTAAAAAATAAATGTTAATAATTTGTATTCATTGAGGATTAAATTTATACATTGAAAATCAATAAACGCGCAGCATGTAATTTTAGGTGTTTGAAATATCAAAGGAAGGCACATTTCCCATAGCTTTTGTATGTAGTTTACAACTTCGCTTAATGTTGCCATTTTGTATATCATTTTATATATCTCTCGATAGTCAGATCCCAGTCGCTGTGGCCGTATACGGTCGGGATCGAGATATATTTATATATATAAATCTCGATCGATGTCGCAGTGCCTCCGAAACGGCTTCATCGATTTTTATGAAAGTTTTCGTGTATATTTGGTGGCTCGTAGGCTAATTAATATGGGAAAAAAATGTTTGCCGAGTCAGCTAGTAAGTAATATATTACAAAATCAGTGGAGAATGTTAAAGGTATTTATTTTCAAAGTAGCATGAATGTCACGCTATGCGAGCGAACAACATACGAACAAGTTCAACAAAGAGTGCTTACCGTGAGCTTCGAAAAAGGTTTATCTTACGTCATGTTTATTATATTTCAGAAACTTTTGTTTGCACTGTTTTGTGTTTTGTATGCTAGAAATTTAAAAAAGACTTGCTCGACTTGCTAGGAAGAAAAGTAGTGAAACTCTAAAGCTGAGTAGTTATTACATCTTTAATTACTCGCATATTGTTATGAAGAATTTTGCATGATTTTTCGTCTATAGAGCTTTAAGAATATTTCTGGACTGTAATGTTCTAGTGCAAGGCAATTGCGATACTAACGCCCCTTTAGAATTTAGTTGTAGTTAGTTGCATCGTTATTGTTTTTTAGATTGTTATAGTTCTTTAGATACTAAAAACCGGCCAAGTGCGAGTCGCGCATGAAGGGTTCCGTACATTATCTATTACATTAGACAAAGAGCGAATTTGAGAACAGCACCATCTATAGAAACCAACAAGAAGCGTTTAACATTGACATTTAACATCGGCGCGCGGCGCTGAGAAGATTACATAGATGGCCGCTAGATGGCGAGCGCTGTCTTTAGACAATATTTATTGTATCATCTGTGAAAATTGTAACTGCCTAGCTATCACGGTTCATGAGATACAACCTGGCCTGGTGACAAACCGACAGACAGACAGACAGACGGACAGTGAAGTCTTAGTACTAGGGTCCCTTTGGCACCCTTCGGGTACGGAACCCTAAAAACATATGGAAAAAAAACTATTTTTAAAATTAAAGAATAAATTAATTGAACACATACATACATTTAATGAAAATATTGAATTTAGGTATCGAATTCTATTATATATATAGGGTGTAACCAAATCCCTATATCTGTCCGAAAAGTGTAGATATAAAATAGAAAAAAACTGCGGTTCCATACGAAAACCTTGTCACGTCATAGTACCCAAAATTTGTTATGTGGAACTGCCACATAAGTGAACACGTCTGATTCTTTTCGCATATTTCGAACTTGTCCCCATATTAAAAGTTTTTCAAATTAACCTTACTTAAGCTCAAATTTTCAGATAGATGTGGTGATTTTGTTACATCCTGTATGCAAGATGTTATTGAAAATACCTCGCATATCGTAAGAAAACCTGACGGCTCGAGGTGTTCACATGCAGCGCTTGGGCATGTGAATTGCCAATTGCCAATTCGCAGTGGGAAGGCCTATACTCTCTTTCTGAAAGAAGGCCTGGGACGCACATAGGCTGCATTATACCTCGCATATAGTTGCAAATACGCATGTGAAAAAATACTGTGTATTAATATTTTTTCCCCAATCCAGGCGTGGAGCTTGACACCGGCGCCATAGTCGGCATCGTGGTGGGAGTGCTGGTTCTTCTGTTAGCAGTTTTCCTGGTGGTCTTCGCCAAGGCCACCGACCGATGGTGCTTCGGAGGTAAGCCGCACGTTTCTTTATACATTTGTTATGTTATAAAATACTATATACACATTTTCGTTGCGCTAGACCCTAGCGGCTTCGAGTGGTAGGTAGATAGGTAAAATTGCATCGTTTCTTTTAATCTAGGGCTCTGTGTAATGCAGTGGAGTGACAGTTCAATGGAAGCGTCTCTTGGGTTTGCTTCAGCGAACGAAAAATAGTATCTTTTCCATCAAAATAAATTTAAATAATAATGTACCTTTGTCATCGTAGTGATAATCCAGGATCGCATTTTTTTAGCTCGGTAAATGTTTTAAAGATAACACATTTTATTCGTACCATTGCTGATATGCCTCGAAGCTAGCGTCTTCAGATATTACAATGGTAGAAGATAGGTGACATCCATCGTTTCTGCTAGGGCTCTTTGCATTGTAGTGGAGTGGCCGTTAAATGGACGCGTCTCTTGGTGTTGCTTCAGCGAACACAAAATATTTTTCTTGCATCAAATGGTTTATGATGATTTTTCGGACATTCTGGACGTTCAACTAACATAAGTAGAGAATGAAATTGAATTGAATTTTGTATGAAGAATTTAACTTGAATGCTTCTTGAGCCGCGTTCAGGTGAAATGAAAAGGTGTAGCCGTCGGTTAGGTAGGGTTTGGACATGAAGCTTAACGTTTATGCACTCTACTCAGTTACGTTACGGGCGACTTTGCAATTAAAATGTAAAGGTTAATGTGCTGTCGGTTGTACTTCGTACATTACGTGTACGCTTAATCTTGAGGTAGGAGAATGCGAGCTTTTGGGCGCTAACATTAATATTTATAACTTTTAAATTTAAAATTTATTTCATTATTAAATTATATGAATTGTAATTTTTACAACTTGGACAGCTGCTTACATTCTTTTAGCTTTGTTTCTTTTAATTCGAACATAAATTACAATTGGCAACAATGAGCTTTGATTTGAATGTTATTTTACATCTAGCTTTTACCACCCTGCATTCATTATCAATTTATTAGGCATGCACTTTTTTACTATCTATCTTTATTCGATTTATTCACTAGATTTATTAGATTTATACTAGATATAAAAAAATAACAAAACGTTGATCTTAGATATTATTTTCGTTTATTTAATTTTGTCAAAGTAAATTTCCTACTACAATTTAAACAGTCATTTTATTAATAAAAATAGAAAATAATATTCATTTAATGTTGTTTGGATTTAAATAACAAATTCTTTGGCTTTAGTAATTCCAATATTTTTTTTTACTAAATTTAATGTGGCAGTGTTTTCTAGTTACAATAATAAGTGTGCTTGTATTTCTGTGTAGCATTTAGAGTATTATTAGAAAGTAACATTTAATTAATATTAAGCTGTTTTGTACTGTGGATGTCCCCTCCCAATCCCATATAACAATACTTTGAGCGATCAAGAACAAATACAAAAATTTTAATTACCCATTCAAAATTTATTTTTCGACAAAATGCATGGTTCTTAATTCGTCCTATGGAAAGCATGTTTTTGGTGAATGTCTAAAAATCTTCTTCCTTTACTCTTCTATTCAAATTACAACGGTCTTATTTGTAAAAACACGATTCCTCTAAAACGCTCCTCAGGGGCAGTTTAGATTTTCCCTTTACCACAGACTATTCCGGGCGGCATTTTAGCAACCTGACAAACTTTGAGGGATCTTTCTACTCGTCGATACAAACAACTTTTACTATGGGGCCAAACAAATCAGAGCAAAAAATAAATCAGCTGTTTCATACATTTGGTGCAGTACTGCTTCTGTCTTATGTATGGAACAGCTCATTTATTTTTTGCTCTGATTTGTTTGGTCCCATAGTAAAAGTTGTTTATATTTATGAGTAAAAAGCCCCTTTAAAGTTTGGCAGTTGACAAAAATGCCACCCGGTTTAAACTGCCTCTTAGGATTTTTTTTTTAAATGTATCATGTTTTTATATTTAAGACACTTACTTTTAATTTATTCTTTTTAACTACATATGTACTTACTGTATAATTTAGCACGAAAATTACGCATGACCATTAAATACCTATTCCGTACGATAACATGCATTGGGAATGTTTGTAAATCTAAGATATTTTCAGTGTCAACTTAAACTAAAATCGGTGATGGTATAGTTGCTATTGGTTGGGGTATAAAAGCGGCCATAATTATAAAAGCGATTTATTAAGTAGTATTAATCAAAATAATAAACGTAAATTTTAACTTATGGTGCTTAGATTAACTCAATTAAAATTCTCTGTTTTCATTAACATACTTTATAACAACTTGGTGATGGTTTTAATATCTTTTTGTTGTCAATAATGAAAATAATATTTCTCTGTTCGATCTTCCATAACAAAAGTATTACTTTACTTTTCAAATTCAGTGAAGTAAAAACATTTTTAGGAAGTAGGACAAAAAAACATAAAACAACGTGCATTAAATTACATTACTTTGAAATAAAATGTAGTGTTCAAGAAACGATTATTTAATTTTTTTATTATTTTATGTGTTTTAAATGTACATGTAGACATTAATTGATGAAAACACCAAGAAAAGCCATATAAGATCATGCTTAAACTCCTAATAGAATTTTACACGGAATTATGACCTACCTAAGTTGCATTCGCCACAATAACGTGTAAAATAATTATCAATGAGCCACTAATAAAATGAAAACCGTGACTTAATGAACGTTATAAATAAGATATATTTCATTGAAAATTCTAGATTGTTACGGAGAGAATATAAAAAAAACTACATTCTCAGTCTTAAATAATGTATCATAATGTCTAATATGTCAAGTTTTTTTTAGATTATAATGCACAAATATGAAAAAAAACAACTTGTATTGTGACAAACATAAACCAGCAATTTCTTTATGTTCATTTATATCAACAAATCCCGAAACAAGTAAATAAAATTTTAATTATATTAAATATAAATTCCCTTAAATTTATTTTATTTTAATAAATTTTAAGTGTTTTCTGTTTGCCGATTTAGATAGGTAATCTAATCTTAACACGAAAGTATGAAGGTTCAACAAAAAAACAAATCGCGAAATGCATCTAGGTGTCTAAATCTATCTAAATCTTAAGTGGGAGTTTACTGCTTGAATAAAAAAACGAAAAAAAAAACCGCAAAATTTACATCTCAACCAAACCCTGCACCGAATCGAAACAAAACGCACCCAAGTTCTTGATCGCCTAAAGCTTTGTCGCATATGGTTGGCAGGGCGCTCGCATCGCACCGACATCCCCGACGGAGCAGACTCTGAGGCCCCACTGCCGAGCCACGACGATGGGGTCAAGGGTGCCGAGAACCCCTCGCACGAACATGGTGACTACATTACGAACGGCAACGGGCACCCGGAGAAAAAGCCCGACACGGCTGTGTAGGAATGTTCGGGGACAGCGAATTTGGGAACGGTCTGAGGACCGCAGGCTTGGGGACGCGGGCGGAGGATAGAGACGGTGGGGTTTTGGTAGGAGGCTTGGGGTAGCGTTCATAAGCCGGTTGGGTAGCTTTTACAAGCCACAAATTCAGGTTCACTTTTTTATTATTTACGCTTCAGTTTTTGTAATTTTTTTGAATAAATCAGATATGTAGAAACGATATTAAAAATATATATATATGAAAAATATATATTGATTATAAATACAAAATGTTTAACGAACGTCAAAGTTTATAGTTTCGGAATTCATAGGTTATGGGGAGAAGAAACTAACAAAGAAACTCCACATTTGTTCTTTTTAAAAAAACGTATTTCAATATTTAGTTGTCCAAAATTTGATCTGATTGATCACGTGATCGATAAACGTTTATCGATAAAATGGGGCCTAGAAGATACGATAAATACGGGTCGTTATATCACGTTAAAGTAAACCAGTTGCCTCGCACACAATACTACCGTCTATGTTGTGTGAGCGAGAGTGAGTTTTTCAATTACTTTCTTTAAGTAATCGGTTTGTAAAGGCTACTTTATCGCGGGTATCCCCACGTTTAGTCTTATGGACGCTATAATTCTAAGGTCTGTCAACTCTCCTTTAAAAAACAATTTATTCTCCTTCATTTTAACCGTCAATGGTGACTGTCAAATTGTAAGGCAGGAAAATCTTAGTCGATAGCTGCGTGTCTGGCGGTAGGGTTTGATAGTGCGTAATTTTTTTTAAAGGAATTCCAAAGTGGTCAGATTATGCAACCAAAGCACCATTTTGTTTCCACGTCAAAAGGTTTTCGTAAAGTTAATGCCGTTCTTTTGACGCAAGTATGTCTGAAGCAACTGAACTATATTTCGTTTCATTCAACATTGGTTTTCATGAAGTCGTTGCATTGTTTATAATGCATCGCAATAATGTATATCAAGTTGTTTGCTCGTCCAAAATCATTCATTTGTCTCGATAATTTATGAAATATCAACTTCTGTACTCAATTTCTTGACTTTGATAGTACTTAATTTTCTTATCTACACCCTGTCTAAAGCTAAATACGAAACGAAACGAAATATATGTACTGTCTACGAGTATAATTTTAATTTGAAAATAAAACTCGAAGTGTATATTAAACTTGTACTTTTAGAATGATTTTGCTACTTTTTTGGACAAAAACCTTCATAAGCACTACACTCTTAACTTAAGTCGGGATTCAAACGTTCACAAATGATTACGGACTTTAATTTTAATTATTTTGGTAGAGTTAAAGAAAATTGAGCAGGTACTGGCTTGCTTATCGTTTCTTTGTATTTATGATTTTGTACCAATTTGAGATTGCCTCGTATTATTTTTGGGAAAGTATTTAACTGCACATCAAAATCTTCCAGATTTTGCGAATAAAATTTACTAGGATTTTACTGATAAATGTATGTGGTCAACAAAAGAAATCAAACTCGGTATATATTTTCCTTTCGGCATGCCTCATGACCGACAAAGTATATCTTTGGCGCGGCACAAACATTGAACATTTTACAATCCAGCAAGTATTACATGTTCGATACTTTTTTGATGTGCAATGAAATATTTCCTTTATTTGTGAACTGGCAAGGTTAAGTCGTTTTGTTTAGTATTTTTAAATGAGCGTCTGACCTAATAGTTGTCTGCCATTTCTCTAAACAGAAATTGTAAGCGAAAGGACGAGAAATCTCATTATTATTCGAATGACTAGTATCTATAAAATAATGTCAGTCAAGTAAAATCAACACATTCATAATGTAGTATTTTCTAAGGTCAACACGAGCACTAGACATAATAAAAACTTAATTTGCACGGAAATTTACTCGTTTATTTTTTCATTTTACAATTTTTCGACGTTTCGGTACTTTTGCAAGTGCCGTGGTCTCGGAAGTCTGGTCTGGGAAGTCCTGTTTTGGCAAAAGCATTATTATATATAAAATCCAATTTAAATATTGCCAATTTCAATTTGAAAATATGCCAAAAAATTTTTGGAACGAAACTTAATATATTTTTTTGTAATTTTTGCCGAGGGTAGTAAACTAACAGTTAATGCTTTCAAACAGACGCCTGTCACCTCAGTCCACCGAGACCACGGGACTTCCAAAAGTACCGAAAGGTCGGAAAATTGTAAAATGAAAAAATGAACGAGTAAATATCCGTGCAAATTCATTTTTTATTACGTTCATAATGTACTAAGATGGGATCCAAAACTACGATCTAACCAATTTTTAAAACTGAAAATTAATAACTGTGGCAATTTTCTTGACTGTATTATCATTCTTAATAGGTAGATATTGTATGTAATAAGAATCTCATACTATGCAGTTTCAAACAATATTATACAAAACAACGAAATTATTACATAGATACAATTTATTGGATTATACGGTGTTGTTATGGATTTATGTACTATTTCTGTTAACCTTATAAAACATCTTAAAGTGTTTCTTGTGACTCCATAAAAAACTTGTATAATCCTAAAAAAAACTGTTGTGTATTATTAGATAAAATAATTCCGTGACCATAAAGCATATATTAATATGTATAATTAAACTGGTAATTATAATATTTGCGAATTTATTAAATAATTGACCAGCTTTGTACTTTTTATATGATATAAATAAAAATATTGTAACTTGTTTGAAGAAAAGAGAAAACGTTAGATTTAAGATAAATAAACACGATTTGTTTTATATTAAGCGACATCTTAGTTGAATACTTTTAATTCAATAATTGTTGTTGCCAAAAGTAATTATTGTACTACAATTTAATTCAATTATTATAAATATTGTAATTCAATATTTATAATAATTGAATAAATTTTTAATTCAATAAATATAATTCAATAATAATGATTCACAGTTTCTGAAAGGCTCTGAATTTGGATGTAACCATTTAGTTCATTTTAACGTTCAATAAATTGGCCAGACAAATAAAACATCAGTTGTACCAAACTCTCTGTTGCTAGCATTGTCTTGTAACACTTCCTAGGCTAGAAAATACCACCTCGTTTTAGTTTTGTATATACCTATTGTATTAATAGTTTTTAAAACGTCACCCACATATTTTTTGCAGCAAATAATATTAGTTTACTTATTTTTGTTTGTAATGTTGAGCATGCTGATTCTTATTGGATGACCTGTTTCATCGAAGTTTCCTTCTTTCCCGGTAAAATCTTCGTTAAGACTGCTCTTTCGTGGAGCTTTCTCGCTCGCGCAATTTAACATTCTTAGTTATTGTAATAAAATGAGTATGTTTTTGGTGGGCTGACGGTTTCATGCATAATTAAATGGCGGATATTCAAGGCATATTTTTCTTATCCTGTCCTAAGATTTTGAGTGGGAAAATTCGATTCCAAAATTAATAATTTTGGTAACAACTTTTCTTTATTACATACTACGTGTAGGAAAACAAAAATGCATTTTAAATGTCCGTGATTTAATTATGCATCAAACCCTCAGACCACGTTTATCAAAAGCCTTATGCCTTATTATGCATCAAACCCTCAGACCACATTTACTCATTTTAATAATTAAAAATGTTAAATTGTGCGAGCGAGACAGCGTGCTCCACGTAAGAACAGTCTTAAGAGTATGTACCTAACAAAGGTAGCGGAAGTGACACACTTGTGCCAATAATTGTAGACATCGCCCATTACTTGAGATTGAGTTTAAGTTAGAGTTGTAAGTCACCAGAATTGTGATTTTTTTTTAGTATTTTTATCGTAATAATACTAAGAATTTATTTTTGTACCAATATTTAGTTTTACATGCTTCACATATTGCTTTCCAATTGTCAATTAAGCAACTTTTCCTGATAAAAGGAGTTTTTTAATTGTAATTAACAAAAACACTGCCATTTATGCACACTAGCCAAAAAAATCTAAAGTAATTATTAAATTCATTCTTGCTATTATTTTTACTATAGCCATTTGTCCAAATGTTGTCTCATTTTAAAAGTAATTATTAAATGGATACATATTTCTGCCCAAATTCTTAGGGGCAGCAATCGTAACTTCACTGCGCAAAGCATATTTAAATAATAAATAAAAGTTAAAATAATCAAATAGATCGATAATGGTCGTACAGTTTTTCTAATATCTCGTATTAATGTTATAAAAAATTGTCTACTGCGTACGTTGAATAAATAAACGAAATATAAAAGTATTTATTGAATAAGATACGGTTTGTTTTATTTATTATGTACCTACGGTGATATAAAAATCAATTTTGTAAAACATATTCTCATAACATATTAACATACTCTCATACTCTCTCTGAGAGAAGACCTGTGCCCTACAGTGGGACGTATATAGGCTGCTTATGATGATGATGATGAAAACATATTGAAGATACGATTTTCTTAAAAAGGGGCAATTACGATTCTGAGTCGCCGACTGAGGGTTTCGTACAAATTTTTAGGTGCTTACATATGGATTAGTAGTTGTGGAATAGTTCAGGAATAGAGTATCGCAGTTTTTCCGAGCTTTTCTCCAGCTTCAAAGACAATTTTTTTATGATTTAATTACAAATGTACAGTTTTCAGATTGTTCCCTGTACTTGTCGTAGACGACGACATTACTTGCCAAATTTCATAGTTCTAGGTCGACGGAAAGTACCAGCTATACATTTTGATTGCCTTGAGAGTGTCGAAATATACGTTTTTGGAGCATAAACGCCGTAACTTTTTTTTACGTTAACTTATTGATTTTTTTACAGCTTCAAGGGACTGTAGACCTTTTAATTTCAACTCGATACCTCCACGCGTTCCCGAAATAAAGGGTCCTGACAGACAGACGGACGGACAGACAACAAAGTGATCCTATGAGGGTTCCGTTTTTCCTCTTGAGGTACGAAACTCAACAAAATATAAAATAGTTCTTCATTATGAATTAGGTATATAAATAATTATCATTATTTCTGTACGTATGTATTTGTAATTTTTTATATTTAATGATTATTAAATATGTATTTTAGCAACCTTCTTTTAGCTATGTATTAACTTTGACCTTTTCGCTGTTCTTTCAATAAAACTGAAGTAAAAACATATATCATTCTTAGTTAATATGCCCATTGATGATTTCGCATGATTTCTCTATTCCTCAAATCATTTTCAGAGGGCAAACGGCGTGATGCGAAGAACTCGGGAGAATCGTATGTACAATTTTCGTTTTTGCAATTTACGCTTTTTTATTGGGATCTACCTAAGTAGCTACATTATTTTGTGATTAACATTTTAAACAACAATTGCCTAATGCTGTCTTTGTTCTTATTCGACAAAGGTGTCACCAAAGTAATCATATAAAATGAAGCTATGCTTTTGTCAACAAAAATATTCGTATGTCCAGTTTCCGTCTTAAATTTTGGATATTGTACAAATATATGAAATAGCTTTTCAACTTCATATATGAAATGGCTCATCAACTTTATTGAATTTTAACGCCAACATTTGTTTTTTCCCTTGAAAGGCAGCCTTTCGATGGAAATTGGACATAAAAAAACGTTATTTTAACTACAGTTTTGTACCTTACCGCTTTGTACATAAGGGTTCTTTTTATGTCAAGGACGCCAGCAGGGGATGTGCTTTTAGAGTCCGGCCTTCGACAAACGCAAACGTATGTGGCTTAATTACTTACTTATTTTAAACCATTGTTCCAATTCGAAATTATAATATTTAGAGACTTTAAATTTATTTAACATTTTTTTTATTAATAGAGTAACTTAAATCTTTGCACGTAAGTGATTAAATTTATCGCAATATTTGCATATTTTTAATAAGTTTTAAACGTAAAAATACGTATTTTTTATGTTTTTTTTAAATATTTTTTGTTGATAGAAACAAGTAAGCGGCCGAAGGGCGCATTGGACATTATTCTTCCCGGCCTTATTTAAAATTAATCTAAGAATATGAAAAAAAAGAAATTGCTTAAAAAAATTATAGTTTCGAAATGCACGGAGGGTTTCATCTTAATATATACAGTAAAAAAATCGCCATCCTCATCATACATTCGAAAATGTGGGGACCTGCTCGTCAATACAAACAAATATTACTGTGAGGAAAACTTAATCAGCTTTTCCATCCAAAAATACTACGGCATCAAACTGTATGAAGCACCTGATATTTTTTCGCGATCACTAGGTCTCTTCATAGTAAAAGATAGTTTCGCCGTGTAGAACTCCTGTTTTCAGATGTATATGGGAATTTTATTACATATATATATACATATATATATATATATATATATATATATATATATATATATATATATATATATATATATATAAGTTGGTATTGTTTATATACAAGTCCCATGTTCCTTGTGTATATTTACCTAACTACTGTTCTTTTATCTCACGACAACAGGGTGCTGTTCGGTGCTTACGCACGCAAAAACAATGCACGGGTATATACAGGGTAACCTCAAAAATGCACAATTCCTAAAAAAAATAAAAAAAATACATGCCAATTACAATTAGTCATTTACAACAACAAAAATCTAAGAGTTTTGAGAAAAAACTTTTATTAAATTATAATTTAATCTTTAAAAAGATTTTCCATTTTTTAAATTTTTTTCTGATTTGTACCTACTTTTTGACTTTGTTTGATAGATAATGGTAAAATGAATGTTTTAAATAGAACAGACTATGGCCGACTTGCACACTTTCTTAAATGTCGCTTAAACAACATTTAACTAAAATTCTTCGTACAAAAGTCGATTTAAACGGCGACTTAAGTGACATTTAGGAAGTGGTGCAAGTCGGCCTTAATAGATGCAATTTTTTATTGCTAATTACATATTCCAACCACATACTGCGATCGCCAACCCGCCTGCCAAGCGTGGCGATTATGGCAAAACCCCTCATGGTTATGAAAACCACGAGGGAGGCCTATGTCCTGCAGTGGGCGTCAAATGGCTGATGATGATGATGATGATGATGATGATGAATTACATAACCGCGGCTTTCAAATCACCCAGGAATCAGCTAGTATGTAGAACAATTATTTACAGGAGGCTGGTAGATTCGCAAAGCGCGAATTTAATGAAATTATGTCAATCCTGAAGTATAAATCTGCGCATTTTTATGTAAGCCCAATCAGCCTTGCCCCCTGTTTCTCGTACACTTACAACAAAAATAACTGACAGTTAGTAGATTAAAAAATTGTTAGTGTACGAGAAACCGTGAGTTAATGAGATAAAACTTTGTAGCGCGATATATGTGCTTTTTTATTTGCTTCGTTATTAACTAAGTAACATTTAAAATTCCCTTTTCAATAACTAAACAGTCTTATTTATATAAAATCGATACTACGAAAACGGAGTTAAAGTTAGTTTATATCAGGATTTCCTCTTAAAAACCGCCTTTCAAAGACTGTTTGAGTGGAATCGATTTTTTATAAATAAAACTACGTATTAAAAGATCCGATTCTTTAAAAATACCCCTCAAAGGCAGTTTAAGTAGTCAGTGATACAAGTAAAAATGTTATTTAAACTGCCTCTGAGAAGTGTTTTTATAAATAGCACAGTCTTTTAAAAAGTGGACTTAAGTTGCTTTTCATGTAATTATTGACTAATACAATAATTAATGATAAATACGACAATGCCAGCCAACAGGGGTTTCGGTAAATTCATGAATAATATTTTATCATAACGTTACTTTGTAACTATATTTTGCAAACTAACGTAAATAATACGGAAATATGTCATACTGTTAACTACCCACATCTTCTTCCCAATGCTCTGTTAGAGATCATTCTGTCAAATCTATTGAGTGTTTTGGTGTACAACACAGTTGGCCAGTTTCTGAATTGACAATTTCGCTAAGTAAATACTTAACTGTAGTGCTGTCTCTTCAAATTTCTCAGAAAAGAGCGTGACAGAACGTTACTTGAGTATTTACTTAGTGAAATTCTCAATTCAGAAACCGGCCCAGTGTCAGTATCTGGCGTGCTCGCTCGCCCGCCATTCAATATTATTATTATTATTAATTCTTTATTGCACAAAAGATAGTGAACAAAGGTGGACCTAATGTTATTGGCATCCTAGTCACTTAACACACAGCCTTTTTGCCAGTAGCGACACCGAGAGCGCCGTGGGGGGCGGACCGCGCTCCCGGCTTGCGGAGTTGAGCGCGCGGGTGCGCGCTGTCTTGCCCCGGTCCAAGGACAAGGTTCAGGCGACCGAGGCTGTTGATGAGGAGAAGGTACGTGTACAGAGAAGAAAGAGTGAGGGTGTGGGCTGTGCTCGCAGCTAGTGGAGTTGGGCGCGCGAGTGCGCGCTGTCTTACCTCGGTCCAAGGGCGAGGTTCAGGCTACTGAGGCTGTTGATGAGGAGAAAGTACCTGTACAGAATAGATAGAGACGAGAGAGAGATTTCTAAGAGATTAGCGGAGTTGTGTGGTATCTTGCCCCGGTCCAAGGACAAGGTGTACGGATAGAAAGAGAAAGAGAGAGCTTGGAGAAAGAGAGACAGTGACCAGAGGGTGGGCGGAGTTGAGCGCGCTAGTGCGCGCAGTTTTTGCGGTCCAAGGACAAGGTTCAGGCCACTGAGGCTGTTGATGAGGAGAAGGTAAGCAGTATGTATGATAGACTACCAATGATTTCCCAGAGAGATTTAATTGTCTAGACGGAGTGGATAATAGTATTTTTTAATGACTCGTGCTCATGCATAGTAATATATTAGGAAATCTAAGGTAATAAAATTTTACCTAATAAATAATCGCGGTTAGAGCCGATTAAGGCTAATATTAAGTAAGAGAATATTTGCATATCTATTCTCTTACGATATACACAATTACAATATAGGTGATAGAATAGCTAATCCCCAAAGAAAGTGGGCTAGCGGAGTAGGCCGCGCGAGTGCGCACTATTTTACCCCGGTATATTTTCAAGGCTCAGGCAACCGAGAATTTTGATCAGGAGAAAGTACGTGTACAGCGAGAAAGACAGATGAATAATATTAATAAATTATATTCTTTTTGTTGCACTAATCCGTGCTGAGGACAATTTTAAAAACCTATTTAGAGGCTAAAAATTCCACCCATGTCGGGCCTTGAACCCGCGACCTCTGGCTAACCGTGCCGGCGCTCAGCGCTTACGCGCCCGTTTTCCGTAAATATTTGGTAAAGTTGCTGCTGTATGGTTAATTCCTATAAAAAATATCTACTTCAAGTTACTAACAATACAAGTTTGTTTTTTACCTCGCAATTCGGTATTTGACACGATTAACAATAAATTATTTCATATGCTCGATTAAAACAAAATTTACAAAATATCTCGGAAAATGTATCTCTTTTAGTCAATTACAATTTATTACAATTTTTAAATATATTAAACATAAAAAGAGTACTCTGAAATGTGACGTCACAAGCCAGTGTTTTCATACAAAATTCCGTTTTAAAAGTAACTCATTTGATATTTTGTCAAATACCCAATTGTGTTGAAAAACGTCGTATTCATCTCGTGTGCATTGATCATTACACGCTCAGCTTCCTTACCGCGCTCGCCTGTGGCTCGTGGTTACCGTAATGCCTGGTGTGCAATGACCAACTTAGCACACTTTTATCGTAATGTACTATTTTTCCTCAGGCTGAGGAGAAGAAGAAGGATGTTGTTTACGCGGAGCTGGCGCTGGGCGAGGCTGGTCGCGATAAGCCTTCGCCCGCGAGCACAGAATACGCGCAGATCATTTACAGCGCTGCCGAGCCCTCCGCCACCACTCCCGCGCAGCCTGAGCCGCCCAAGAGCGAGTAGAGACGGAATGTAAACGGTAATCTTGAAGCGTCCAAAATACCGTCGCCAAGTTCTAACAACACGTATGTCAAAAATAGCGCGAAAACGAAAACAAACTAAATAATTTTACACAGACACCGTTACTGTAACATTTTGTCATTTGTGTACACTTTATAATAGATTTATTAAATAGAAACATTAGTTTTTAGTAAAAATTTCTAACGCGTCTTACGATTCTATAGTAAGGGGTCATCCATAAAGTAACCATAAAAAACACTTCATGGTTAGAAAACCATGAGGGAGGCCTATGTCCTGCAGTCGGCGTTAAATGGCTGATGATGATGATCCATAAAGTACGTAATTATTTGTAATATCTTTCACCTGGTTGTACAATAAAGTGTTCTCTATCTATCTATCTATCTATCTACGTTACACTAATTTCGTGATCTTGGACCCCTCCCCCGTCCTTCTCTGAGTTGGTCACATTTTTTGACACCCCCCCCCCTATTTTTACAAATAGAAATTATTAAATTAAAACAGCAGTTTTATTTCCATTTAAATGTTTTTTTTATGTTATCCACATCATATCAAACATTTGAAAAGATTGTTTATACGTCCCACTACAGGGCACAGGCCTTCTCTCAGAGAGAGTATGGGCTTAATCACCACGCGTGCCCACCGCGGATTGACCATTTCAAGCGCTGAGGTATGTGAACTCCTCAGCCACTCGGGTTTCACCGATTGAAAAGATTAACAAAAAATATTTTTTCAAATGTGACGTCACGAAACTTAGGACCCCTCCCACCCCCCTTGTCACACTGTCGACCCCCTCCCCCCTCCTTAACGTGTGACGTGCTTTATGGATGGTCCTAAAGGCAACAACATTTCAAAACCGCCAAACAATTACTTACGTGGTGTTAGACGCACTAGAAGCAGTGTGAATCATCTAGATCAGACCCAAAAACAATTTTTGGAAATTTGGCAGTGAATATAACATAAACCCAAATTGGATGGTTTAGAAATGTTTTTGGAAGCTTCGGAGTAAGTTTTACTTCACTTCATTAAGTTTTTCCTTTGGTGTGAACAAAACATTTCGTACCAGGTACCCAAATTTCTTAACTTGGCAAGTTAAGGTTAAGAAATAGATAATTGATGGGGGTGGACATCTCTTCAGTAATTGGGACGAATGAATTACCTAGGACGAGCAAACATATACTTGCACTGACATATATTTTATCAACGGTTTGTTAACAACAATGGAAACGCTAAATGAAGTGAAATATTAGATATGATAGTGATGAAGACTGTGAACAGTCTAATTTGTTGACAAAAAGAAGGATTGCTTAGCTTTTTCGCCACAAAACCGGTGACGAATGTACATGTCAAGTGATCTCAGAATCTCTGCGTAATACACCTTTAAACTCTGAGACTAATTATATTGAATAGCTTTACTTGAAGATATAATATTGACAAGGTAGTTTTCCTATTACATCTTCAAATAAAGCGGTTATAACCTCGTGTGGATGTTCGTTTGATGTTATGCAATAGTCTTACAGTTTTATTTATAAAAACACGATTCCTTAAAACACTCCTCAGAGTCAGTTTAAATAGTTTGCGGCAAAGGGAAAGTCGTAAAGATAGAGTTTTTATAAATAACACCGTCACTTTTTGAGTATCGAACGAATTGGTAAATATTGGTTAAAGTGGCGTTCAATTCCAATAGGCTTTTGTTTTTAACAAAGAGGATGTACGCTCATTTCTAGGGAATGCTTTGGTAGTACAACATAATTTATTAAGTGCAAAACAGCGACTGCGTTCTTGAAATGTATTTCGGTTGGCATTTGCTTATAATTGTACTGTTCAAAATAATTAGGGGAATAAGATTTCAAAGTGGAAAACAAAGCTCTATAACTGCCCAGCGTAAAATAGTAAAGTGACATTGTTAATGAAAATAAATACGTTTTAAAATAAATTAACATCAGCGTTTTTGTCAGCAGTTAGGTTTTTTTAACATAAACTCACGCTTGTATCCCAGAGGGGTAGGCAGAGACCAGGGACTGCCACTTGCTACGATCCTGACAGATCACTTTCGCTTCCTCAACATTCATCTTTATTTTATTTAGGGGCTTGCGCACCTTATGGACGCATGTCAGCCCCATTGTAACTTATTCTAAAATTAACAAAACTACTTATAAAATAAATCAACGCTTAATTAAACTATCTCTAACATATTTATAAATTAACAATGCCTCTCTAGAAAAAGGTTCAGATAGAAAAGTCTGGAATATACCCACATCTAAAACATTTATACTGAGTGAAGCCACTAATGCGTCTCTTTCATTCTGGTTTCCGACACACTCCAGTAACAGGTGCTGAATGTCTTCCACTGTCCCACATTTCTCGCAATTGGCGGATGGTACTGTTTTTATGAGAAAACCAAAATTATTTCGTGGAATATGTCCAGAGCGGATTCTATGGGCCTTTCTTCCCGAGCTTATATTTGCAAACCAAGGGATACGAGGAGGCTCAGATTGCATTGTCTTGTACCAAATGCCTTTCGCTAACGATCTTTTATTGAAGTATTCTTTCCGAGATTCATAGCAATTAATTTTATATTCTGGTAAATCTTCAAAACTGGTAGGTGTTGCTTTTATTTCCGGTGAATTTATATTTGCTGCCTTAGCTAACAGACATAGTGGTGAAGACTCTATGTGCACCTAAAAACAAAGTGATGTCATTGAATTTTCTTAATTTTTAATTACCTACAGATAAATTCTCTCTTTTTATGTGGCCTTTCCAGTCTTCCGAGTGTTGTTATTGATTGAAGTAAGTGTTATTTTGGTTTACAAGGTCATTATGCCAGATCTGACTGAAAGAGGGTTGAACTATGGCATCTGTAGGAACTAGAGATGGAATTTCTTTTCAGTACTTATCCCCCTGAGAGTGAATACTCAATCAATAACAACACTCAGAAGACTAGAAAGGCCACTTCCAAGTGAGTCACTTCTGAGTAAGTTTTCTGTAATTAAAAAAATTAAGCAAATTCAATGGCGTCGCTTTGTTCTTAGGTGTACGTAGACTCTTGACCACTACATTAATAACTGCTGACAAAAACGCTGGTGTTCCTTTGTTTTTAATTTTCGTATAGGATGCTACTTAAATATTTAGTGGCCAGTTATGAAATCTTATTCCACTAATTGTTTTGAGCAGTACAATAGACCAGTGCTTGGTGTAAGCTTGACACAGTTTTATTATAATTATTTAAAAGTACCATCACAAACTTGAATAGTAAAATCCACCGAAAAAAAAGGTATTTTATGTAAGTTTATTTTATATTTAATAAAAATAATATATTTTTGTTTAATGATACCTATTTAATTTTAATTATTATTTCGGAAACGTTTTGATAATCTCATTATTGTAAATGTAAGAAAATGTGTGTGTTTTTATTAAAAGACTTTTGTATCGTGCTTTTTATTAAATATTTGTGTAAGTAAAGTATATACCTTTTGATATTAATGTTACGGAATAGGTGCTTTTATTTAAGAGCTATTAAGTAATATAAATAACCACTTAATTCACTTTTGTACAATCCCGAATGAAGACATTCACAATTTAATTATAATTATCCTGTTTACCACAAACAAGTTAATGAAAAATGTATCATTCACCACAGGTTTAACAACAATAAGTTGTAAGATTTGTGGTAAATAATCTTTTTCACTTTCACTATTAAAGTGAGAAGTAAATACAGGGTTATTTCTGAGACACGCAACTCCTGAAACATGTCGGTTAAAGTTTGTCGCTTAAAAGAACTTTTGTTCTACGACTTTTGAGAAATTTTCTCTTCCATTTCTCAATAAACGATACGTTTTTTCCGGTATTTCTGGTGTCGAGTGCCGCTGTTTATGATAGATAATACTTGAAAACATTATTATGTATTTAACAAAACGGACATAATTGCTTTACTGAAGGCTGCAACATTGATAGAGCGCGGAAAATTTAATAGAAAGAAACAAAGACATTTTTGGGGACAAATTAACACGTCACAAGAAAAAAAGGCATAACGAGTAACATAAACAAGTATAAAGGAAAAACAAAAAATCATTATAATTAATACTTAGTTACGAAAAAAATAAATTTGAGAATAATTATTACTAATTGTGATGTCTCAGGAATTGTGCATCATGCCGGAGGTCGACCGAACATTGTATAGATGGCCTCAGTGTTTCCATGTTTGTCACGTCCTTGCCTGGTTGCCATAGCACAGGGTATCCTAGTTTGGGGCCGAACGTGTAAAGATATAAAAATATGAAACAGAAACAGACTTTAAGATACATATCGTAAATTAAAATCCGATAGTTGCACTGATCCGATAGGAATATTACTGCCATACAGCTTATGTCAGTATAGTTACGTAATTTCGCCTTATATGTCCACGTATTCTATAAATACTAAGTAAATATAGTAAGTACTTATGTAGAACCAACTTGGGGCCCGTGAACTGGGCGATACAAAAATAAAGAGTGTTCTATACCTTACACCGCCGGCTTCTGAACTGAGAATTCAATTAAGTAGTCCTGTTAGGTCTAACAAGCAGGTAACGAAATAACGGGGGTAAAAAAATAAAATAGTATGTGATTAGGATATCATTTATAAAATAGTTTTTTTATGCTAACGCTACATTTCTTACTAACACTATCTCGTCCCTGAGCCGGTTTGATGCATTTTAGTAAGAGAAGTAGCGTCAGCAAAATAACAAAATAAAAAAATCTAAGGAATTTAATTAAAAAATCGATATCCGTGATATTTTATAAATGAGATCACATACTATTTGACCCGCGAAAATATCGTGTTAATTTTTTTTTATGTAGCCTCTATACTTCACACTGCAGGGCACAGGCCTTGTCTCAGAGAGAGGGACTACGGGCTTAATCCCTACGCGTGCCCGCCGCGGATTGGCAATTTTAAGCGCTTAGTTGTGTGAACACCCCCGACACTCGGGTTTCCTCGCGATGTTTTCCTTCAGAGTAAGCGAGCGAGAAAATAAAGTCCTTGGTACATGATGAATGGCAATACTTAACAATTGTTAATCTCCAGCACCAATGAAAAAATCTTCTTTTAAAGATCGTATTTGCAAAAAGTGTCTGTACAATCTCTAGTGATTTTTAGCACCCACGAAAAAGCACCTAGGATCACGAACCTGGGACTAGATGGCATTTATGACAAAAACGGGTTTTTTGCCCTAGGTTCACGGCCATGGGTCCTAAAAATCACTATTAACATGATTGAGAGATTGTACTGACACTTTTTGCAAATTCAATCTGTTAAAAAAAGATACGATATTTTTTCCTCGGTGGGGCGCTAATGTTATTCCCTGGAGCCCCTTAACAGCTGTCAGTTGGCCAGAGTGCTTACAAAAAACAAATACTGTTGCTGTCAGTAATTTTTTGTATGCACATAATTTTAATAATTAACAGACTGGGGGTAAGTACAAAAATCACAAGTCTAACCAACTATTAAAGGTACTTGAGTATCTAGTCTTGTTCTTTTAATCGTGTGCAGTGAAATAACGAGTACTCGGTAAAATTCCTAGTTCGAGAACCGGCGGCGAGTTCAATTTCTAACCGACTTCAAAGAAGGATGAGGTTCCAAATCGACGCGTATATTCCTTTTTTTTAATTTATTTTGAAGATATTAAGAAATTTTAAGAATTTGGGACAGTGGAGTATAAGAAGGCTTGAAGTTCGTTGCTAACATATTATCGTTATAAATCTTGTAGACGATAATTATTAAGTAATTTAAGTATAAGCAGGGTACATTAGGAGGCTTTTAATGTGTAAACACTGCTATTTAAAATAATTTAAACGGTATTGCTCTTTAATGTAAAGAAATTTAATTTAATTAAACCCGAAAGATATTTAAAATACGGTACAAATATAATTTAATTATTTTATTTTCGTACAAACAATCCGTCCTTTTTGTATTGTTTTAAGAATAGGCAATATAAAACATTCATACGTAATTTTCTTTATCGTTGTTTTTCGCACAAATAATTATATTTATTTTTTTATTTACCGTTAATGTAATTTCATAAATGTTTTAATGTATAGAATAAAAATGCTAGTGTTTTGTAGGAGATAATGCTTGTCTATCAGGCACACTGCGATGCCCCTATTTTGTACTTCAGAATGAATGTTTTTTTTTACCTTAAAATAACTTAATCTAAACTTAAAATAATTATTTGTGTTTCAACTACTGTGTATGCAAAATTATTTATCTACTTGATGTAAAATGAAAATAAATATTGTGTCATTTTAATTATATCTTTGTTTTACTTTTCATGGTCTCCACTCTCTGCACCCTATCGAACATCGGTTCTTCGGCATATGTGACCAGCCCACTGCCACTTCAGCTTACTAATCTTATAGGCCTAGTTCTTTGGCGAATTGTCTCATTTCCGACGTGACCCATCAAAGAGACTCAGAGCACAGCCCGCTCCATAGCGCGATGAGCGACTTTGAATCGGTGGACTAGTCCTGCCGTCAGTGTCCACAGTCGAATATGAATGAGTAAAAATTTGTTGGTAAGTACTTACATATTACAAATAGTTCAGGAATCGAGTCTTGCAGTTTTTCCGAAATTCAAAGACTAGTTTTTTATGATATAATTACAAATGTATAGTTTTCAGATTTTTCCCTGTACTTATAGTATAAGACGACAGTACTTGCCAAATTTCATAGTTCTAGGTCAACGGAAAGTACCCTATAAATTTTGATTCTCTTGAGAGTAGAAATATACGTTTTTTGCGGACTAAACGGCCGTATCTTTTTTTAAGTTAGAAATATTAATAGATAAAATAGGTAGTAACTTTAGTTCGGAACAAATGATATATTTTTGCGGTTCCAACGTTTTCACAAAGTAAAAGTTGTCCGTATTGATAAGTAGAACCTCCCCTATAAATTTTGATTCTCTTGAGAGTCGAAATATACGGTTTTTGCGGACTAAGCGGCCGTATCTTTTTTTAAGTTAGAAATATTAATAGATAAAATAGGTATGTAGTAACTTTAGTTCGGAACAAATGATATATTTTTGCGGGTTCCAACGTTTTGCACAAAGTAAAAGTTGTCCGTATTGATAAGTAGAACCTCCCTTTTCCGGAAGTTGTTAAATTAAAATAATAACTTCCGCACAACACAATCACTTATCCGGGTCCCATAACAGGATACCCTGTGCTGTGGTAACCAAGCAAGGACATCGCAAACACGGAAATACACCCAGACTGAGGCCATTTTTACAAATGTGCGGCGGCCCCCCTGGGTATCGAACCCACGACCTCCGGCACAGCAATAAGTAGGTATAAAAAAAATAAAAATATGTACAATACATAAAATTTATTCATATAAATACTTTAATAAATTTTAATTCCGCAATTAAAATTTATTGTACATACTATAAATTATTATAATTATGTAATAAACCGTAACAATTAACTATTCCATTACATTTATGTAAAAGTAAAATGTATTCCAAATTAAACCGTTGTATGGTGTACTTTACATAAAAAACAGTGCGAGCTACATATAACCTCCCTTAGCTGCCCTTCCAGCCAAGTTCGCACGATGCATTTAGATATTTCATACTCCGTGCTGGATACACTTTCCATGTATGTAAATATTTTATTTTTCTACTCGCGGGTTCGAATCTATGAACCCAATGACTTTGTTTACTAAGTTACGTACATTTGCGAATTTTACCAGTTGCTATGAAAGAAAACAACATGAGGAAACCCGAGTGCCTGAGGTATCCTTCCTTAGTGCTTGAAAACGCCAATCCCCAATCCCAGGTGGGCATGCGTGGTGATTAAGCCCATACTCTCCTTCTCTCTGAGATAAGGTCTGTGTCCTACAGTGGGATAATACGGGCCTGTTTATTCCTAACACTTCTTGCTATGCTATATATAAAAATCTCGTGTCACAGTGTTTGTTATCGAACTCCTCCGAAACGGCTTCACCGATTTTTATGAAATTTTTGCGCATGTTTGGTAGGTCTGAGAATAGGTCGTAGGCTTTTAATATGACAAAACAACGTTTGCCGATCTAGTTATTTACTAGTATGCATCTCATTAGTACCGTGGCTATTCTTCATATCTTGAGATCGATCGCATTTCAAAAACATAGTTCACATTCAGAGAAAGCGTTCCAGAACGGAGTATAGAGGATTAGTCCTTTATTGCGCGTTTTCTATTCCGAACTACAGCACAAGCATTATAAAGAGTTGATCACACTCTCATCCAGTTTACCCATATGGGTGCACCGATGCCTCTTAAGCCCGCTACTCTGCGCAAACTGACTGCTGCACATGTCGCAAGAGAACGGCCTTTCTCCCGTATGAATCCTCATATGCAATTTCAAGTTACCGTGCACAGAAAACTGTTTGCTGCAAAGATCACAGTTGTACGGCCTCTCATCGGAGTGGACCCTCATGTGTTTTGAGAGGTTGGCAACCTGTTTATTGCATACTTTGCATGTGTACGGTTTGACGCCGGTATGGACTCTCATGTGACGTTTCAATTGTCCGGACTCTCTGAATTGTCGCTTGCAAATCTCACACGTGTACGGACGCTCGCCTGTATGCGTTCTCATGTGGATCTTCAAGTAGCCTTTGTCTGAGAACGGCTTCTTGCAGACTTTGCAGACGTGCGGACGCTCTCCTGTGTGCGTTCTCTCGTGTATTTTAAAGCTGGAGACCTGAGCGAACTGCCTGCCGCACATTGTGCAGGAATACGGCTTGTCCCCGGTGTGTACCCTCATGTGAACTTTCAGTGTAGCGTAAGCCGCAAACGGTTTCTTACAAATGTCACAGGAGAACGGCTTTTCGCCTGTATGCCTTCGCTCGTGGATAGCCAGGTAGCTTCGACTCGAAAACTGTTTATGGCAGACGCTGCACGCGTGCGGTTTCAACCCTTTGTGTATGATGAAGATGTGGCGTCTCAGGTGAGTCCGTTGCGGGAATCCCCGGCCACAGATGTGGCACACGTAGGGCTTTTCCCCCGTGTGTGTATACATGTGGGATTTCAACGTCTGGTTGTGGGCGAAACTCTTGCTGCAGACCTCACATTTGAATTTCTTTTCCTTCGTATGAGTGAGCATGTGTTCCTTTAAGCATTTGCGCACTTTGAACTCGCGACTGCACACGTCACACTTGAAAATCCTATCGTTGAAGTGCGTTAAAAGATGCTTTTTTAATAACTTCGCCGTGAGAGAAACGTTCGAACACACGTTGCAAGGGAACGTTCCATTTTCCACATGTATTTTCTCCATATGGCTCATCAGTTCCTTGTTTTTCGTGTACACTTTCTTGCATACGAGGCAGGGGTACTGTTTGTTGCCGGCGTGGATGGCCATATGCGCTTCCAGGAAACCTTGGTAGACGAACTTCTTCTGGCAAATCTCGCAGGACAGGAGTTTCGCTTTGCCGTTCTTCGATATGTCATCTGGAAAAGAGAACGAGCCATTTAAAAATTCTAGTTTAAGTAGATAAATGGGCCTCATAAGGCTCAAGGTCACGCAACGAGCTACGGAAAGGGCTAAGCTCGGAATTTCTCTACGAGATCGAATCAGAAATGATGAGATCTGTAGGGGAACGAAAGTCGTCGACATAGCCCAGCGGATTAGTAAGTTGAAGTGGCAGTGGGCGGGGCACATAGCACGCAGAACTGATGGCCGATGGGGCCGAAAAGTTCTCGAATGGAGACCACATATCGGCAAGCGCAGCGTAGGACGACCAGCCACAAGATGGACATATGACCTCATCCAAGGTGCAGGAAGGCGCTGGATGCAGGCCGCTTCCAACCGGTCTTTTTGGAAATCCATGGAGGAGGCCTATGTCCAGCAGTGGACTTCTTGTGGCTGAATGATGATAAGGTAGATAAATAGACAGGGCACTTTTCATCAGTCACATCTGCCGAAGATTACAATTGGTACTGTTAAAACCATCTGTGAGACTGTATATTCAAAGGGTAACCACTGACACATCATTAGGTGGATGTACTCTTGGTCTGACGTTTCCTCACCGACTTATAATTTAGGACTGGTTTTCTGGAAAAGCTGTAGTGAGTGCACCCTTCTTCTTCTTCTTCGCCATCCTGATATGTGGTTTCCGCCTCGACTTATGATGTAAGGCTAGTGAAGCTATGTTGAGACCACCCGAGACTTATAATTCAGGAGGTTAGAAAAGCTGGTAAGTCCGCCCAATCAACATCCCGCACTACCATCACATCCCCTCGGTGCCGCCTGCTCATTATCTTGGTCACCGCCATCCTAGTCTGACGTTTCATCACCGACTTATAATCTAGGGCCAGAAAAGCTGTGGTGAGACCGGCCAATTACCCCCCTCGTTATCTGGTATCCACCTTCCGGGTCAAATGTCTCCTCACTGACTTACTATCTAGGGCTAGAAAACCCGTCACGTACCGTCACTAACATCCGGCGCGTCTTCAGTCGCCGCCGCCCACTCATTATCCTGATCCCCACCATCCTGGTCTGACGCTTCATCCTCGACTTTGGGCGCCTTGCCTTTCTTACGGCACGCGCGGACCGTCCGGCGCTTGCGTTTCGGCTTGCTCGCGGCCGGAGTGGGCTCGGTGAATACGTCCGAGTTGTGATCGTCGTCCGAAACTGGGGAATTATGGGTTTGGAAATTTATTTCAGTGTAAGGAGTCCGTAAGGACCGTAATCAGGTCGATCTTAATATACGGCGGTGAGGCTTGGACACTCACACTCAAGGAGGAACATAAGCTACTGGTTGCGGAGAGGAAGATCATGAGGAAGACAGTAGTTGGAGGGTTAAAAACAAGCAGGCAATCGAAGACCTGATTTCCGTACCCAACATCATCGGACAAAAGAAATTCCACCGAATCCGTTGGCTCGGTCACTTAGGGCGGTGAAGAGCGTATACCTGGGGCAACCAAGCGGCCAAAGACCGGTTGGCCGCCCCAGATATCGCTGAAGTGGCCAAGGAGCTGCGTGAGCTCCAGGCGGGCAACTGGCAGGAGACCGCGCAGGACAGAGACAAGTGGCGACTTCTTCGGGTCGCTGAGCCAGCGCAGTAAGTAAGTAAGTAAAGAAGGAGTGCTTTAACACTTTAAGTGACGAAGAAAGATACTCGAGGTTATAAGGTGTGGGATTGGGTCGCGGTCAGCGTTCTAGTGGCGATCGTCGTCCGAGACACTCCCTGTGTTGGGTTGGGAGATTTATTTCAGTGTAAGTAGTCCTTTAGAACTTAAATTGACAGGGTAAAACATGCATGATACTGGTGTTTATAAGATTCAAATTTTTCTCTGGAATTGACTTGAGATTTCCCACCAACTCTCTGAGGCAGATTTCTGGCAGCGGCCATAGGGAATATTCCGAAGATTCCTGGAAACGGTATATCTGTTGCTGTGTGAAAACAATGGATGGCAGAGTACTAAATGGCAGGAATCGAAGAAAAAACAATTAAGGAGGAGACAAGTCAGGAACATCATAAAAAAATATATGTTAAAATTAAGAGGGCAACTTCATACACATGTAAGTAATAAATAATAATTATTAAATTATTTTAATTAATAGCATTAAGATTGTATTGTATACTAGACTCCTTAACTCATAAAATCTTTCTAGTTTAAGATTAGCAGTTAAGACTGGCATGTTATTGTTCATCTTTATAAAATAAACAGTTTAAATTTTAATTTTTTTTTTTGCATCCTAATTTGACGATTATTATTTCTTTCCATGGGAAATTAATTTAAAAAATTGTCTTACCATCGTTTAGTTTCACGTCCTTAATATTCTCCTCTTCATTGTAAGTCTCATTCTTTATATCTGAAATGAAGATTTATTATTAGATTAAAAGTAAAAAAAAAAAAAAACGTACTGGCAGCGGCAGAGCGGCGGCGCGACAGTTAAAATTTCTTTTGGGCATTTTTTAAACGATCGGTAAAGAGATTTGGTCATCAATAGGTTTTATAAAAAAATTATCAGCAGAAAATTCCAAATTCATCATCATCAGCCATTTTACGCCCACTGCAGGACAAAGGCCTCCCTCATGGTTTTCCCTAACCTTTGCGTTTGTGCGATGTTTTGCTGAAAAGACATTTTGCTATTGTGCACCACCACTTAAATAAAAATAGATAGCACATTAGGCCTGCGCCGAGTAATGGGACATCGTTATACACTCCCACAGCTAATAAGTAGAAGATTACACATGTAATTTGTGTAATGACGTTTTACGAGCAACACAGTTTCCGCTGTTTTAACAGCTCGAAACGCTATAAAGCGTCATGGCAGCTGCTCGGCGCAGCGCGGCACAAATTACTGTGAAGTAAAATGCTGTAACGCGTCACGCCAATGTATCAACATTGTTCTTATTTTTCAATTCAATTCAAATATTTTTATTCATTGTAAAAACAGAATGTTTACTTAATGAACGTCAAAGTTGTTAGTTTCACAATTAATGGATTATGTGGAGAAGAAGCTAACAAAGAAACTCCACATTTATTCTTTTCAAAACACGTTTTAACTTAATTAACAGATTTTTTAACTTAAAATATTAGTCATGAATGTGTTGAACACTAGTCACAATCATCCTTTAAATAATATTAATCTACTGTTTAATGCCAAACATCTTTGTCTTCTACTTTCTTTCTTCTTATCTTGCAATGAAAATATGTTGCGCATGGAAAACAGATTGTTTGGTTTAGTGTAAGGTTTTTTTTTATAAATAATACTGTAAGTATATATTGAGTTATTAATATCGAGCAAATAATTGCAAAAAATCATGTTTGTCGTATGTGAGCCCCCTTAAATATCTCTTGTATTCTGTTTTTGGTATTTGTTGTTATAGCAGCAACAGAAATACATCATCTGTGAAAATACTGTCTTGCTATCACTGTTCAAGTGATACTGCCTGGTGACAGTCAGCCGGACAGTGGAGTCGTAGTAATATGGTCCCTGACCCTTTGGGTACAGAACCCTAAAAATAATAGAATGGGCGAGCGAGAGAGAATGTTGATGTTAGACACACACTTCAAACTAAGAATTACAAACAATAAATCTGTCACATATGGTTAAGAAAGTAAATAAATTATTTATTTTCAAAAGGATAATACAAATTATTCATATTTATATTCATATTATTTATTGCTAAATCACGTTACACAGTTATAATTACAGGTGGTATTTGTAGGTAAGTACATGATACCCTGTGAGGGCACTGCAATACAGTTCGTCTTATGACACAGCTTAATCTAGAGTGCGTTATGGCAAATCAAAGGGGCCATAACATTCCATTTTTGTTCTTCAATATGATCGAGATTTTGAAATGGATTAGTTCAACTTGTAACGTTTTAAGTCAGTTTCTGTATTATTTTGATTAAAATACTTTGATTTGATTTGCTCAAGAGTAAAAAACTATGGGCAATCCAAGAACTTACCAACACAATAATTATACTCTTCCACCTTAACATTAGTTTCAATTTTGCTGTCATTTTGATAGTACTCGGTGAACTTTTTCTCACAGGTCAGGACCTGGTCTTTGAACCTGACGGCGTCCTTCAGGCTCGAGATGCAAGGATCACAGATCATGTAGGAGGCATTGTTGTCAGGCAAAGTTGGGGTAATCTGTGAAGTATTCATCATATTCGTCCATCATCTGCCGATTGCTGCCCACCGTGTGGCGAAGCAGCTGTAAAGTGCCATAAGAAGCAATAGGCCTATTGGGAATGTATTAAATTTCTCCTATTTCGGCAGGGCTCCTTGGGTCAAGATTTTCTTTGTATGGTGGAAATGGGGTATGATGTACTCAATTGAAAATCATGAAGTCACCTGTACTCTGAGACACACTTAGCGGAATCCTTTGGTTTAGTGTTATTACTTACAATAATATCAAAAGATTCGCGGATGAGAACTGAGTAGATCTCTTTTTTGCCTTCAACAATGTAGGTTTCACCCAGATTTTTGAAACTGCCATGTGCATGGCAACAGCGGCATAGGCCGTCAGGAAAACTCGAAGTTTCGGCCATTATTTACGATCTTTTCATTGAAAATTCAGTAAAATTACACTTTTTAGAAACAACCAGACGTTCATATGTAAACAGACGGACGCCATTTTCTTTCTCGTGTTTTTTTTAATTTTAAATATTGTTAGTGTTGGCTAGATGTCGACTCAATTGAGAAATGGTAGTAGAGTTTTATTTCGCTTCACCAAGTCCATACCAGCGGTGCCAGATTAGGCGAATTATCGCCAATTAGGCTACCTTAGAGGGTCAATTGGCGACCAAAAATGTGGATCGGCTACCAGTAGCCATTTAGGCTACTTAGGAAAAAATTACGGGTGATTTAGGCTATTTCAGGATACCCCAAATGAATAGTTCCGTCATAATAATTATTGATTGTATGTTTGCTTGTAACGAAACGTTATAATCACGTCAACAGCGGCCTAATTATGCGCACCAAATTCCATACTAATTTGACAGTTAGACGATTGGAATCGCTCAGGTTTTGGTGCGCGTAATAAAGGGGCAGGGCCCCGATGCTACACACAACCACAGATTATAAACACAAGTCGCAAGCTCGCGCGCGATTTTTTTCATTTCAAACAAATTTATTTCCTGTAGTTATCATCAAAAGCAAAGTTTGCTACCTATTGTTTATTGTGTAAAGGTTTTGTGTTGTTTGGCCCGATTCAAAGTTCTAATGGGTAAACACGGTAAATATGCTAAAGAGAAGTGACAAGAGTTAGTCGAAAGGTATGCTCCAGTACATTTCGCCCTACGGACGAAATGATCAAAATGCACAATTCAAAAGTGTTGTATGGGGGGAGCGCATCTACGTCCAGTGGGAACGAGGATTCCTCTGCTGATGAACTTCTGCAGGAAGTATTCATTTTGTTAGAGGATTAAGCTATAGTTTTCTCCAAAACGAGCAGACTTCCGTCCATCGTAAATGCGCCTTCATTTTGGCGCATTTTTACCATGTACAGAAATCGGTGCCACTTTCGGAGGAAATCCTAGCTTAATCAAAAATAACAATATAGATACTTCCCGTAGAAGTTTCATTAAAGAATTTATTGATTTAATTTTTTTTTGTAGTCCCACTGCTGTCCCAAATTCATTAAATAAATAAAATATCAAATGTTTAAATAGTATTTTATTACTTTTCTTCTTTTTTTGGGCCAAATACAAAAAAAATGGGCTAGTTACCTAAAAATGTAAGGCGAATTAGGCTACTTGACCAAAAACATATGTTAGGCGATTTAGGCTACTCTGTAGGCAAAATTAGGCGAATTGTGTTAGCTGATATCTGGCAACCCTGGTCCATACTGTATCTGTCAAAATGGCGGAATATTGTCATGGCAGCTTTTACCGCGTAGCAGTCTTTGGATCGATTTTTCTATAATATTTTCCTATTACATGGTGAATAGTATGCAAAAATGCCGGAAACAATTATAGAAAGTGTACTTAGGGGTAAAATACCCCACGATGTACTGATAAAATGGCTAAATGATGAAAAAATTGAGGTTAGTTTTACTTCGCATATTTTCACTTAATTTATATATTTTCACAGGGGTTTAACTTATAAAACATTTTCTCAGGATACCCCAGAGTGTTCTCCGCTACTGTGCTGCAGCAGAAGTGAATTTGTGGCTTATTTCTTGTCCTTTTTGAGGTCACAAACTGACAGGTAACTACCAAAACAATACAATCTCTCACTGTACTATGTGGCAATTTCTGACCTATTTTTACGAAAAATTTTGTATTTCAGCATCTTACAAACGAACACTAGCGCTCTAAGCATAATAAAACACCAAAACACGCCCGAGAAACTTCTGAAAACTAAAAGGAAACACCGTCGCTCATGTAGCGATCCGACGAGTGATCCGAAGGCTGATCAGTCTACAGACAGTCTTAGTGTTAAGACAGATAGACACAGAAGCCATGAGTCCCCTAACAGAGACCGTAGCAGCTCAAAAAAACCTGGTAGACGTGTTAAAACAAAGCTCTTTAACGAGCAAGAGAAGAGTAACCAATCATTAAACTTTTCTGGTTCAATCAAGACCGATTCTGATGAATCCCGACTGAGTACAAGCGTAGAGAGGATAGCTCTGTCGAGTACACCTGTGAAAAATGGGATGTCGCCAGTGGAGTACTCCAATTTGTCTGTGACAAGCCCATTAACTCCTCAATCGAGAAGTTTCTCACGAGAACTGCACGAGCGATGCGATACGCCAAGATCAAGCCATAGACATTCGAAATCTCAAGAGAAGTCCAATTTCGGTGACTTTCTCATTATCGCACAACCTAGCAAGAGCGGCAAAAAGAAGCGGGTGCCTCCAAAAAAAATTTTGAGTGAAGCAGAAAGTGCCAATAGCAAAGTTAACTTAGACCTGAGTAACTCTGAAATGTTTCCTGAAATTGGAGCCAGGAAATCAAGTTCACTACGTTCTGAGAAGCGTCGAATAAAACCAACAAACATAGACACAAGTACTGCAAGAAAGAGCTTCTCTCTGAACTCCTTTAGTTCTGATGCCTTCCAACAACCATCACCACTGGCCCTAGAAGATAACTTAGCATTTAAATACCAGAATATACAGCCTAGAGAGTTTGCCAATAGCTTTGAAGCTGAACGCAGTATATTAAAGCAAGAACGACAGAAGCTAATGGAGAAATTCAATGTGTTGAACACATCCAGTGTGCCGGTAACTCCTCTGATAAAAGTAACAAACAAAGATTTTACTGAACGACAAATCAATCTAGTCAATGCTGACGCTACAAAGGTCTTACTAAAAGACACTCTAGAGTATCTTATAGAAATCTATGAGTTACTAATCAAGAACAATTTAATACTAAGCGCCACAAACGAAATCTACTTCCTAATATCAATATTACTTTCAAAACAATACGAAGAAGACTATCTGAATACTCACACAAAGTTGACCCAAGAAACTATGAGTGAATATCTGCTTAAGACCATTCACAATAGCACATATTTTGCTGTGAAGTCTCTCTGGCATCAGAGGCATATCTTAGAATTCATGCTTGACAAGCCATCATTGAAAATCCTTGGTGAAAATAAAAAGGTTCGTAGTTTCTACCCAGAACTGGCCAAGTTCTTACTGAACTTGTATGGCATCAAATGCGAGACTGATACAAACAAGGAAGATAAAGTTATAGTGTTAGAACACAGGTTCAATAATGGAATGGTGTGTTTCAACTCCGAAATGGACAATGCCGAGAATTTTCCATCGCTGCTCAGTTTCCAGAACTTTAAGAAGCAACGAGACATGTTTTATGAGATTTTGAGGTGAGTTTCTTTTAACTATCTATCATTATTACAAATACATATGTAGCAAAGCTAAGCACTTTTCACCTAAAGATAACATCTCCACGACAATGTTGTCTCTGCTTACAGATAATAGAGAAAAAAAAACTATGATTCATTGATTGTATTACTTATTTCATTTATTAGTTTTATTCAAGTTTTATTTATTTAGCAACAAAGGCCCAAATATAAAATTAAACTTAACTTACCAGGTGGTACACTGAGAACCAGCAAAGCGGTGCGGCCCGCTCGACTTTCCGATCGCGAGTTAAAGCGCTTCTTTCCCTCGGAGTGTCAGCCGCCAACGCAGCTCACCTGGCCCGGCTCTATACTGCGCATATGCTGGCTGAGTGTGGGGCTGGAGACCAACAGGTTATTACGATACAAAACTGCAAACAAGTTACTAATTATTACTATAATACTAGTAGGGCTTATTAAACAATATACAAGTTACTAATCTAAAGCAAGTCAAAGGCTCCTGTTCCTCGGTGTGTCAGCCGTCAACGCCGCTCATCTGGCTCGGTTGTATACTGCGCATATGCGGGCGGAGTGTGGGGCTGGTGACCAACAGGTTATTACATTACTAAACTAGAATCACCGAAAGAATACCGAATACTCCTTAGAACGAAACCTTTTAAAGTTCTGCATTTTGCCCGCCTCTAAACTGCGCATATACTGGCACAGTAGGGGGCTGGAGACCAACAGATCATTACATACACAAGTTACAATGACAAGTTACTCTGACAATAGTCAAAGTGCCGCTTTCGTTCGGCGTGTCAGCTGCCAGCGTCACGTATTGATCCCACCTCTATGCTGCGCATAATATGCATATTATCTGGCTGAGTGTGGGGCTGTTGACCATGATCAAGACCAAAGACCGATCGAACATTACACGACCACGAAAGACAAAAGAAATTCAATCAAATAAATTCATTTTACCTTAACACCGGATATACTTACTTGGTTTTTTGTCGGAGGAGTCCGACCAGTTAAGTAAAGTTTTAGTTCAAATAAATTCAGTCCACAATCGTTCACTGTTGTACATAGACCTCCCCCAGGCACGCCACTTCTCTGTCCTCGGCCACCTTCACCCAGCCGCTGCCAGCAATCTGCTTTAGATCTTCAGGATACATTTCCCAAAGTTTGATAGTCTTCAACACAATATTAAACCGAACTCATCTCGCTGTTGTGAACTGCTGGCGTCCCTGGAGGAGCTGCGGTGGCAGGAATAAATTTAACGTTATATTTGTAAAGTTACCGGTTTCGTAGCAAGAAAAACAATTCTTGTTGGTTGCGTGGCGTTGGTTTCATTTCTTCCGAAGGGAAGAAAGGGGTACAATACGGTATTTGACACGATCAACGATAAATTATTTCATTATACTCGATTACAACAAAAATTTCAAAATATCTCGGAAAATGTATTTCTTTTAGTCAATTACTAGATTAAACATAAAAAGAGTGCTCTGAAATGTGACGTCATAAGCAAGTATCTTCATACAAAATTCCGTTTTAAAAGTAACTCATTTGATATTTTGTCAAATACCCTAATCTAGGTGACGATTCATTTACAGGTTGGCAAAGCATTCAACAAAATAAATACGACGTCCCCAATGTGTTCTCTCCCCAGGAGTCAAAACTGAGCAAGCTACAGCGACGTTTTACGGGATCCGCTGGCCACGAATCGCAACGTCTGCCGCAGTTCTCTTACAAGGAGATGTTTTATAAGTACGTCTTTTCATCTTTCTTTCGTCTCGCCTCGTCTCTGTCTATCTTGTATGGCGATAAGTTCTGATAAATGACACGAACTGACTTTGGGAACTTGTAACGAAAGCTGTAGGTAGCCAACACAATGTAAATACTAAAAATAAACTTGCGCTCCCAAGATTTAGGTGCTTGAGTGCTTGTTCTGTAATTTTTTACTAGTTTTCACGACACAGGGAATCCCCGTGTGGGAACTAAGGCTTCATCCTAATTTTGTCTATAGATACTAAGTTGACAATACCCAATCAAATGACTGTAAAAAAAAGTGCAAACTTGCCCGCATGTCGCATGCTAGCTTTTTATTCGGTCATATCTGTATTCCTTGCATATACTGTGACTTTCATACGTACGCGCCCATCTTGCTAGAACTCTGCTTTTCTTAGAATCAATGTACTGTACGGGTCAGCAAAGTTGGTCACGTTTGGCGATGACTCCTACTCTGCCGCAAAGCAACACAGATTTTTAACTAGCGCGGAGGGTAGTTCTGGCTGTTAGACTGTTGCCGCTTATTTTTAGACTTTTCTAAATATATGTACCTACCCTCGAGTGTTTACTATAAGTTATACTTTGCTAAGGGCCAATTTTTCAATCAATAGTCAGATAAAACTTAACTGGAGAATAAATTGCATGCTATCACTATCTAAATCATACGACAAGACAGTGACAACATCAGTTTTATTCTCCAGTTAAGTTTTATCTGACTATTGAAAAATCCGGTCTAAGTAAGTTTAAAAACCGGCAAGGCGCGAGTCTGGCTCGCGCACGAAGGGTTCCGATTATCTATACAACATTTGAATATTTCAAGCGTCTACCTGTTGCCGTTATTAATATCGAGCAAAAAACAATGTATGGGAGCCCACCTTAAATATTTATTTTATTGTGTTTTTAGCGCTTTATTGCGGCAACAGAAATACATCATCTGTGTGAATTTCAACTGTCTAACTATCACGGTTCATGAGATACAGCCTGGTGACAGACAGTCCGACGGACGGACGGACAGCGGAGTCTTAGTAATATACTTACTCTTTGGGTACAGAACCCTAAAAAGGTATCCTAGCACATTAAGTCTTTATACATGTGTGACAGTATGACATAATTCTTATACCAAATAAACTATCTCAAATGGTTTTTTGGAACAAATATTTTTTGTCTAATATACCTCAATCGCTCAAGACAAAAGTATACAACCAGTGTGTGTTACCAGTGATGACTTATGGCACTGATACGTGGTCTCTCACTATGCGCCTCATAAGAAGGCTCAAGGTCACGCAACGAGCTATGGAAAGGGCTATGCTCGGAATTTCTCTACGAGATCGAATCAGAAATAATGAGATCCGTAGACGAACGAAAGTCCTCGACATAGCCCAGCGGATTAGTAAGTTGAAGTGGCAGTGGGCGGGGCACATAGCACGCACAACTGATGGCCGATGGGGCCGAAAAGTTCTCGAATGGAGACCACATATCGGCAAGCGCAGCGTGGGACGACCAGCCACAAGATGGACAAATGACCTCATCCAAGGGGCAGGAAGGCGCTGGATGTAGGCCGCTTCCAACCGGTCTTTTTGGAAATCCATGGAGGAGGCCTATGTCCAGCAGTGGACTTCTTGTGGCTGAATGATGATGATGATGAAATAATTTTTTTATATTGTGAAGGAAAACATCGTGAGGAAACCTGAGTGTCTGAGGTGTTGACATACCTCAGCGCTCGAAACTGCCGTGCTCGCCGCGCACGCGTGGTGATTAAGCCCATACTCGCTCTCTGAGAGAAGGCCTGTGCCCTGCACTGGGATGTGTAGGCTACAGAAAAAAAAAAACTAGTTCTATTATTTTCACAGAGAATTCCTGATGTTCGCCGAGAACGAGTCTTTCCGGGTCCATCTGAAGGATTGCCTGGCCTCCGAGATCTGCTCGCTCAATAGTGCTGGAGTCGGGAACGCCGACGAGCGTGGGAACTGTGAGTTATTAACGGATAGATTGATAGATAGATAGTATATTCTTTATTGTGCACAGAGATTACATTAACAGAAATTCAATAAATCGCAGTACAATTGGCGGCCTTATTACTACAAGAAATTTCTTCCAGGCAACCGTAGACGGAGACAAGAAAGAAGTTAGAGACGGGTAGTCAGTGCAATTTAGAAAAATGAGTTGAAAAGTATATATACATACATATTTAAACAAATAGACATACATACATACTAATAATCAAATTATATATGGGGAGAGGAAATAACATAATATACCTACGTAATATTGGATAGATTATCTATTCTATAGACAGGTAATATTCTTTCACTCTGCTCACTCAGCAAAAAAATGTGGAAAAATATCGCATATATTAACACCGTCGTCTGTGATGGCCATCAATCTAAGGTCCCAATGAAATATATGCCAACACAAAACTCTGTTATCAAAACAAAAGGAAAGAGATCTTTTATTTATACAATAGAAATCTCTTTTACGTGTTGAATCTACTCATATGGACTCGAATGACTATTCAAAATTGTCAAAATCACAAGAGAACACGAGAAACCACATTCGCCGTACCAAGAAAAAAACGGAATGTTTGAAAATAAATTACGTCTTCCTGAATGTCTCAAACCTCAGACCCAATTCAAGTGTTGCCAATACGTAAAAAAATTAATAATCCCATTTTACTTCCAAATAAAAATTTTAAGCTACGTTAGTATTTTTAGGTTTTTTTTTAATACTTATTTAATGAGTAATTAATGTCTTGTATGCAATAAGGTTTTTGCTCACACGAGTCTACTTTTTTTTACAGTAAAACAAAAATCTGCCGAGCATTACGATACATTTTACAATGGTAGCACTGCTTTTTTTTGCATCAAATCAAAAGACACACTTCAGTATCCCCAAAACTACTTCTAAGCGTTGCCCGTCAGAAACTCCCCATTCGATTTGCAGCCAAGTCCGCGGACCTCTCCCGCGGCTACCTGAAGCTATTTAAGAAGCTGCGTCTGCTGGCCAAGTTGCTGGGCTTCCTCGCCGCGCTGCCGTACACGCAAACTCCGGTGGATTTCAGCGTGAAGACTGGCCAAGTCGGCTGCATCGTCGGCAAGCTGCACTGCTTCGCCGCGCCTAAAGAGAGGGTGCTGGAAAACGAGCTGGCGATGAGGAGCTATGTGAGTGCAGTAAACTTTCGTCATCATTCAGCCACAAGAAGTCCACTGATGGACATAGGCCCCCTCCATGGATTTCCAAAAAGACCGGTCGGAAGTGGCTCGCATCCAGCGTCTTCCTGCCACTTGGATGAGGTCACCTGTCCATCTTGTGGCTGGTCGTCCTACGCTGCGCTTGCCGATATGTGGTCTCCATTCGAGAACTTTTCGGCCCCATCGGCCATCAGTTCTGCGTGCTATGTGCCCCGCCCACTGGCACTTCAACTTACTTATCCGCTGGGTTATGTCGACGACTTTCGTTCGTCAACGGATCTAATCATTTCTGCTGCAATAAACTTTAGTTCGCTAATTTTAACACTAGGTGGCGCTGACGGTATTCTTTATCGCGGTATCGAAATTGATAAACACTAAAATAGAGACCTATTTAGAGGCTAAAAATTCTACCCATGCCGGGACTTGAACCCGCGACCTCTGGCTAACCGTGCCAGCGCTCTCCCAACTGAGCTAATGGGCAAGTGCATTCATCGGCGAAATTTCGAGCCTTTTTACAAACTTCTCTGTATTACGTGCAGGCAGCGACATCTGGCCGAAGCAATTTACGTCACTTGCAGCTGCGAGTAATATTTTTAGCCTCTAAATAGGTTTTTAAAATTGTCCTCAGCAGTGGTTAGTGCAACAAAAAGAATATACTCGTAATCATCTAGGTACAGCGATATAATTCCGATATATCAACCAGCAAGCACCAACGGCATCCTGCGCGGAATAGCGGATCGATCTGACGGTCGATTCTTGGCCCATTGGACTCTGATCCATGTAAATAGTAATACTAAGTACTAACATAGTTAAGTTTATAATTGTTACTAACACCCTTTTGTTTTTGTTTGTTTTTATATGGACCTAAATTGTCTGAAATAAATGATATATTATTATTATAACTGCAAGTGATGTAAATTGCTTCGGCCAGATGTCGCTGCCTGTACGTAATACAGAGAAGTTTGTAAAGAGGCTCGAAATTTCGCCGATGCCTGCACTTGCCCATGCTTAGGTCTATACTAATATTATAAACAGGAAAAGTTGTAAGTTTATCCGCTTTCAAAAATTCTTTCACTTGTATTTACAATGGACCTTCTGGCCCTATTCATTAAGATGCGACCGAAGTCGCGGGCACTGCTATTTGTTAATATAATTGTTCTACTAGACCGTGAAAAATATATTAAAAAAAATTGAGGCTTAAAACAAAACCTCTATCTCAACTTTTTCTGAACACACAAAAACGATGTCAGCTAGGATGTTCTAATTTTACCTCTGCCACGACGACGTCACGTAGTTTACAAACAAACGCGTAAGCCTGGGGTGTAACCATGGCGATTCGAATTTTCACTAACTTAGTGACGTCCCAACCATGGCGAAACACATCTTCGGCGTTTAATGAAATTAAATTTCTCCAGCCATTTTCTACTTTTAATTATTCAAATGTATTTAGGTCGTTAGACCAGGACCAAATAAAGTTTTTTTGAATCCATTTTAATATGAGTCAACTAGCGTATTTATACCTAACCCCGACCACTACGAATAATTGTCCCTTATCTCTAAAATAGTTTTCAATGCAGTTGCTCGTAAAGTTTTCTTTTTTGTGTAACAAAATTATGCGGAAACCGACTCTTTATTTCACGCGTGAAATAAAACAGTACTGAAATCATTTATTTCACGCGTAAAATAAAATAATTTTTTTATGTTTTTGACTCTGCGGTGCTTGGTGCAAGTCATAAAATTTAAAAAATTACAAAGATGCAAGGAGGTTTGGCTGTCAAAAAAAAAAAAAACAATTATTTATAAGTATGCGCGCTCTAGCAATAACTGAATGATGATAAACACCATAACACATAATATTCTTGATTTTCTCATTTAAAAATACGTGTTTTGTTTCCGCAAACAAAAATATTTTTCACGTTATTGGCTGTAGGTACACTGTACCTTTGCCTCAAGAAAAAAAAACTGTATGAAACGCGCGCTCTGCAAAGAAAGCACGCCATTTTGCTGTAAATAGGCTTTGGTGAAATAAAATTACTTTACTATACTTATTTTTTTGTTGTATTTCCTCGCAAAATGCATTGAAAAATGTTGTAAGATACTTGAGCGTAAAAGGTTTTTATCCGAATGCGTGCCGATGAAAACACTCGCTGCGCTCGTGTTTTAAATTTGGCACTTATTCGTATTAAACCTTACTTTCCGCACGTGTATTTTAAATAACTATTTTCTCTTTTCAGAGCCAACCGTCCGTAGACTTCAAAGGAATTCTAACCGAAGCAAATCAAAACTGGAGACTATGCGTCACCGTACCGTGGATAGTCCAATACCTCTCCATGCTAGACTACACCAGCCTACGCATCGACTACTACAAAGACCTCCTAAGAATGCTATTCGAAATCTACGTCGATAAACTTAAAACACACAGCGAATCGTCAATAAAAAAGAACACAGTGATATTCCTTAAGCTAACTCTGGGCTGGCTTTTCGACCTGCCACATTTTCCCCAGGACTTTTTTTACGAACTACCCGCGGCTAAATCCAAGATGGCGGCCAAGATGGCCGACGAGGAAAGTCTAGACTCTCTGGACCTGATCGACGAATCGATTCTGTTCGAAGTCTGTCCGTTCTTGAAGGATATCAATGTGTTACTAGTGACATCAAAGCCAAGCAATGACGTCAAATATGGGGGTAGTTTTAGACATATCACGCCGGTGACGATGACGTTGAACGCCGAGGATCGGATGAGGAGTAAGGAGAAGGAGGTGCAGGTGAGTGTCTTTTTCTATTACATCATAGAATTATACCATCTCTCTCACTAGACGGTCGTCATCTGCCACGCTTGATCACAGGGACGGGGGGCTAGGTATTCGTCATGCAGTCAATAAACTCTAGGGAAATCTCGTTTTTTGAGCTATATTCAAATTATAGCGCGCACCTTACAGCGCTTTCTACTCACAGGTGCCAAATAAATGCCGGGACAGGTCTTGTACTTTTTTTTTGTAGTTGTAGCAATTTTTATTTAAAGTTCTTGTTTGCAAAAAAATATTTAAAACCTTATTTATGAATCACGACGTGAAAACTAGAGGGCTAGGGGGAGGTTACTAACTCACTCGGCAAACGTTGTTTTGCCATATTTAATTAGCCTACGACCTATTCTCAGACCTACCGAATATACACAAAAAATTTCACAAAAATCGGTGAAGCCGTTTCGGAGGAGTTCGATAACATACACTGTGATACGAGATTTTCATATATTAGATTGATTTATATCTGTAATGTATTTTTACTTAGATATTTAGTTTATGTAGTTTATTTTATTTTTTGATTTGTGAAAATATATTGCCTTTTGTAGTTTACGAACTTTATTTTATTCACATATAATATAGATCCGCTTCGTTACTGCTTCTCCTATTCTCTAAGGTTTGCTGGAAGAAATCTTTTACAGAAATAAGCTCGCCCTTACATGTTATTTCTTATGTCATGTCCTATTATAGGTTTTTCTATGCAATGAAGTTTAATATTCCTATATTAGTAGGAATATTATAAATGTGAAAGTTTGTGAAGATTTTTAGATGTTTGTTACTCAATCACGCAAAAACGGCTGAACGGAATTACATGAAACTTGGCGTACAGATAGACAAAGACATGAATTGAGACATAGGGTACTCGATATCCCGGTAATGGAACGCATTGGGTATAATATTTGATTGTTACCGTAACCTTTTTTTCAAGCCAAACTCTAAGATATTTATTTATTGCGTTGCCATGGTAACAAGAATCGTATAAACGCATTCTGCGGCGGTACGAAGTTCGTCGGGACAGCTGGTAATATATAAGATACATTATAATTTTATATATATAAAATAAAATATACATGTTTGTGGCATTAAGTTCGCCGCATTGTACGATTTCTTTATATGCAATATAAGTATCAATTAAGAAATAAATAAGCAGCCTATATAGGTACGTGCCATTGTAGGGCACAGGCCTTCTCTCAGGGAGAGAGTATGGGCTTAATCACCACGCGTGCCCATCGCGGATTGGTGATTTCAAGCGCTGAGGTATGTGAATAGCTCAGACACTCAGGTTTCCTCACGATGTTTCCCTTGACCGTTAGCGAGTGGTATTGCTACTTTAACTACACAAATGGACATAACTTAGAGAACCAAGTCATAGGTACATGCCCGCACTGGGGATCGAACCTGGGTCTCTCGCTTCCGAGTCCGATGTTCTACCCACTAGGCTACCAGCGCCTTTATAAGCCAGCAGTAGGTAATTATTCAAAAGTATTTTCATGACAGTCGACAGCCTTTACAACGTCTAGTTAATCAGTGACGTTAAGGGCAACTTTACAAAAAAAAAATCTTTATTATTAATGATGAATGTATAATAAATATGACGATGCATAATAATTAATAATGTGATAATATGATAATTAATAATATGATGCATAATAATATGACGATGGACTATTCATTATTATTTTTAGTAACTTTATTGTACGTCTGTTAGGTATATGTATTTATTTATTGACCATGTATATAATTATGACCCCTCCTCGCCCCCCCTAGTTTTATAACTTAGAAAATAAAGTCATAGGCACATGCCCGCAATGGGAATCGAACCCCGGGCTCTCGCTTCCGAGTCCAATGTTCTACCCACTAGGCTAAGGTGTACGTATGGTGTGCAATAAAAAGTATTAATCTAATCTAATCTAATCTAAGGCCGCCATCTGTACTCTTAGGTTGAGAAATATCTGTGTAAATTCCATTTTTTCTCTCTCTCTCTCTACCACCGCCGATATAAATAAAATAAAATAATGGTACCCAACCTAACCCAACCGACCCCTTCCCAGGCCCGTCTCGAGGAAGAGTTCCTCAAGTCCCAGCCGCCCTCCACCCGCCGCGTGGTGGAGCTGGTCTGCGAGCGCGTGACGTCACGCGGCGTGAGGCAATTACAGCCTCGGCTGCGCGAGGCCAGGCGGCGTGCGAGGCAGGAGGCCGTCGCCGTCATTAAGACCGCTCCGAATCAGGTCAGTCTGCTAAGAAACTTCGAATTTAATTGGTCTCCAGGTCTGTTAGGGGAAAAAAACATATTTTTAGGAAAAAAAAACTGCCTCCGGGCCGTATTTGTTGTGGAGAAAAAGGCAGCGCGGAAATCAGTTGCTGCCAATATGATAAGATTCCACGACTGCCATCGATAACTTTAAAAGCCAAAACATTAGTGCACTAAAGACTTTGTCATGACTAATGACATTTAAATGGTGAAGAAAAGGGCGCTTATACACGAGCATCACGTGTGCCAACTGCAGTGTCGACGCGTCGACGGCAGTTGCCGACATGTCAGCGCCGAATATCCGCATCAGCGCGTCGAAGCCTGCCTTCGATGTGTGTCGACGACAATCGCCGTCAAGTCGGCGTCTAATATCCGCGTCAGCGTGTCGACAGTAGCCCTCGATGTGTGTCGACGACAGTCGCCGACGAGTCGGCGTCTAATATCGGCGTCAGCGCGTCGACGGCAGCAGTTGGCACGCGCGCCGCCCGTGTATAAGCGCCCTGAACGATGTCAATATATCTCTAGGCCGGTAATGCGGACAGAATTCAAGATGGCGGTCCGAATATATAACTTATTCGTAATTTATTTATTCTTATCTTATTTGTATTTATTGATGCCCATATTTTTCACAGGCCGAGCTGACGACGCTAGTCCGCGCGATCTACCAGAAGCAGTTGGAACAGTTGAGAACTGCCGCATTGGCAGCCGCTAGGAAACACGCCGCCGAGCGGGTCAAAGCCGCTTTGGCTGCTCTACTGGCCTCGGGTAAATACCTACAAAAAGAATAATCATCATCATCATCATTCAGCCACAAGAAGTCCACTGCAGGACATAGGCCTCCTCCATGGATTTCCACAAAGACCGGTCGGAAGCGGCCTGCATCCAGCGTGTTCCCGCCACTCGGACGAGGTCACCTGTCCATCTTGTGGCCGGTCGTCGTACGCTGCGCTCGCCATAAGCTCCGCTATTCGGCTACGGTGGCGGCCACGGTAACGGCGGAGCTGTTGTAAAATAACTGTGGAGGCCTATATTAGAAACCTACTAGCAGAGTGTGGCCGATAGTAAAACGCTAGAGATGCTGCTCGGTTGATATATTTACTGCAAGCGTTACACAAAAAAAAAAACAGACAAACATTGGTAACCTAGCGATATTTAAATCCGTGTCAGTCATGTGTCGGGATAGGATTATTACCGGCCTATACATGTGCCTAAAGCACCTCCAATAGGAGCAATGGGTGCTAAGAATCGCCGGCAAGAATAAATAAATAATTATTTACAACCAGGGCAAAGCTGAATGTGATGAAATATAGGTTCCGTACCCAAAGGGCAAGGGACCCTGTTACTAAGACTCCGCCGTCCGTCCGTCTGTCACCAGGCCGTACCTCATGAACGGCGATAGCTAGGCAGTTGTAATTTTCATAGATGATGTATTTCTGTAGCCGCTATAACGACAAATACTAAAAACAGAATAAAATTAATATTTTAGGCGGGCTCCCATACAACAAACGTGATTTTTTTGCCGTTTTCTCGCTCGATATTAATAACGGCAACAGGCAGACGCACAAAATATTAAAATGTTGTATAGATAATGGTACGGAACCCTTCGTGCGCGAGTCCGACTCGCACTTGGCCGGTTTTTTACATAGTTTAAAATTAATGGATGCTTCGTGATGAATAATCTAATCTGATTCTACAGGTGGAGACCAGCGGCCATTGGACGCCTTAGCAGCGCGGCTCTGTTATCGGAGGACCCAGCACTGGATACAACATAACTGGGACACCATTGGTACGTAATTCCATGCACACAACATAACTGGGACACCATTGGTACGTAATTACATGCACGCAACATAACTGGGATACCATTGGTACATATTGAAATGCACACAACATAACTGGGATACCATAGGTATGTATTGACATGCACACAACATAACTGGGATATAATATAACTTGGACCCCATAGGTACGTAATGACATCTATACAACATAACTGGAATACGAGTTATGTCACACGGGTTATACCATTGGAATGCGATTGGTTAGTGGACCAGTTTTTGATTACCTCGCTGGTCTAGCGGTATCACGTCTGATTACCATGCCAGAGGTCGTGGGTTCGATTCCCACTGGGGGCCGCCGTACATTTGTACAAATTGCCTTAGTCTGGGTTTTATTTCCATGTTTGTTATGCTCTTCCCCGGTGACCATAGCACAGGGTATCCTTGTTTGGGACCAAAACAAGTCACTGTGTTAAAAACGAAATAAATTGTTTGCACAAAAATTTTGCTGCTGGTAACTCATCAAGAAGTCACTAAACTTCTAAACCTATATACATACATATATATATGGCCCGTGATCCACCGAATTTGACCACTGGTGGTCAGTGGTTTGTCAGCTGACTGCCACTGACCAAATAACGCGATGTTTATTATGTTACCTACGTGGTTTTATTTATTAGTTAGCAGCAGGCCACGCTCCGCTCTTAGCGTTGGTAGCCTAGCGGGTAGAACATCGGACTCGGAAGCGAGAGACCCAGGTTCGATCCCAAGTGCGGGCATGTACCTATGACTTCTAAGTTATGTACATTGTGAAATTATAGTAGCAATACCACACGCTAACCGTGAAGGAAAACATAGTGAGGAAACCTGAGTGTCCGAGCTATTCACATACCTCAGCGCTTGAAATCGCCAATCCGCGGTGGGCACGCGTGGTGATTAAGCCCATACTCTCTCCCTGAGAGAAGGCCTGTGCCCAACAGTGGGACGCATATAGGCTGCTTATGCACGCTCCGCTCTAGAGCACTTGGGGCTATCGGCACTGACTGAAAATCAGCGCTGAGGGTTCACACCCTCAGCACTATGCTGAGTCAGTTGCCATTTGCTGCAGCAGAGACACACCGCGACAAATTCTGAACAGTGTTCTTATTATTTTTTGCTGTCCATATTTTGTTTTGTTTTATGTTTTAATTAATGTGTGTTTTTTGTTGCTGCAATAAATGCTTCTCTTCCTCTTTCTTTCTATGGTACTCCCATATCACCACCTAGACACAAAAGGGCAAAATAAACCGGTCAAATGCAAGTCGGACTCGTGCACGAAGGGTTCCGTACCAATATCTATGTAACATTTGAATATTCCAAGCGTCTACCTGTTGCCGTTATTAATGTCGAGCAAAAAACGGCAAAAAAATCACGTTTGTTGTATGGGAGCCCCCCTTAAATATTTACATAATACATAATCTGTGAAAATTTCGACTGTCTAACTATCACGGTTCATGAGATATGGCCTGGTGACAGACGGACGGACAGCGGAGTCTTAGTAATAGGGTCCCTTACCCTTTGGGTACTGTACCCTAAGTTGAGACAAAAAAAAAACCCACTTCATCACTGGAATTAATTCCTCTCAACTGACCTCAAGTAGTCAGATGGGAAAGTTTTCGTCTCAACTGACCACCGGTGGTGAGATTGCTCCAGAAGGCTACCGATGGTTAGTGGTAAGTTGAGGCAAAAAAAATCCCACTTCATCACTGGTGATCATTAGGATTGAATTCCTCCCAATTGACCTCCAGCAGTCAGATGGGAACATTTTCGTCTCAACTGACCACCGGTGGTGAGACTTGGTGGTCAGTCGGACCGGAGGGAAACTTCTTACTTTCAACTTAAACTTTCTTCTTCCAACTTTAACTTCTGGAGCTTACGGCGACTCCTTCACAGTCCATTCGGGTTCATCATCCTCATCATCAGCCATTCGACGCCCACTGCAGGACATAGGCCTCACTCATGGGTTACCAAGCTTCCCGGTCTTGTGCCGCCCGCATCCTCCTTCGGGTTCGGTCCTCTGTTTTATACCTTTTAAGATAATTCCTTCTTCCAGACATCCTCTGCAAGGACATAGAGGCTGAAGTGAAGAACCTTCAAGTGCTAGGGGACAGCGCTTTGAGCGATGACGGAAACAAACCCGCACCTAACGTTGACGCTATGCTGGCTGGTGACTTCGACCGGGTCAATGTTAGCCCCTCCTTCGCTATTATTGAATTAAAGGTACGTGAAGTTGGATGTTTTTGGACGAAGGTACAGTAAAGTAAAGTAAATATTTATTCTATTACCAAAATGAGGATAATGCATTCGTTACAGTTATTGAGTAACATCACGAATAATAGGTAACTGAATAGGAATTAAGGATTAAGAACAGCGTCACTCCATTTCCTTCCGTGGATGTCGTAGAAGGCGACTAAGGAAATAAGTTACCAGCTGACGGGCAGCAGCGTCTTCCTGAGATTCCGGCCGCATACTGCGATCGCCAACCCGCCTGCCGAGCGTGGCGATTATGGCGAAACCCCTCATGGTTATGAAAACCACGAAGGAGGCCTATGTCCTGCAGTGGGCGTTAAATGGCTGATGATGATGATGAATAGGAACCTAACTCAGCTGTGAGTCAACACGTTAACCGTCGCTGATTTTCAGTTAGGGCCTGTTGATTCAAACAGTTATGTACTTATGCTATGTCGTATTATAGATAGCTTAAATAAATAAATTAAGAGTGTGTGCTTAAACAAATAACATAAAGTTTTACTTAACTTACACGGAAATAATTTAAAAAATGTTTTTTAAATAAAATGCTGCATAGTTCAATTTTGTAAAGGAATCATAACAATGAATTTTTAGCCTCTAAATAGGTTTTTAAAAATAGTCCTCAGCACGGGTTAGTAAAAAAAAAATACTGTTAAATTATCAATTTAGTAAAAAACAAAACAAATTGCCGCGCTTTTTTTTTTCGTAGTGCAGAAAGAGGTTGCCAAACTGCTTTAATTGAAAATCGAGTACAAAAAAAATCCACCTCTATTTGATTTCCTTATTATTTGATATAAAACCTTTTTGAGATTTGACGTTTATTTTTTTTATGTTCGCTGCTAAAAAACAAAAGAACGCTAGCAGGGCAGGAATGGATGTTCATACAACATTCCTGCCCTGCTACGGAGGGCACGAATGGAATTCCATATAACTTTTCCCGCCGCACATTTGTAAGGGAGAAATGACAAACCTTGTAACCCGTTTGTTTATGAACGACCAATGAGAAACTGAGTGTTAGATTTAAGCTCATTGCACACTGGAGCGGTGGTAGACTAGCGGGTAGAACATTGGACTCGGAAGCGGGAGACCCAGGTTCGATTGCCAGTGCGGGCATGTACCCATGACTTTTCTTTCTAAGTTATGTACATTTGTGAAGTTATAGTAGCAATACCATTCGCTGACCGTGAAGGAAAACATCGTGAGAAAACCTGGGTGTCTGAGCTATTCACATACCTCAGCGCTTGAAATCGCCAATCCGCGGTGGGCACGCGTGGTGATTAAGCCCATACTCTCTCTCTCTCTCTGAGAGAAGGCCTGTGCCCTACAGTGGGACGTATATAGGCTGCTTGTGCTTATGCACACTGTTATACCTCCTTTTATTTGATTTTTTTTTTATTATTAAATAAATTATACTCTAATCCTAGTTTACATTATCTGGCGGCACCAACACCTCGAAACTCCGCATCCTAAACGCCATTTGCGTTCACCGGACTTCACTACAGCACCCCGAATCAATAATATTTACTGTGGGCTTACACATTTGGCTGTAACAGTTGCAATTTAAAAGAGAATTACCAAATGTGCATTTTCTCATCGTCGCAGGAGCAAATCTGCCTCCTGCTGGAGTACGCCGAACCCGCGAACTTGTCGGAAACTTTACAACGCGGCCGCGCCGCCGCCCGCTCCGATAATGTGTTCACGCGGGCGCCCGCCAAGAGGGCTTTACTGCAGTTGACCCTGGATTTATGTCTGGTGCTTGGTGAGTTAACGGTTCATTGCACATTCATACACACTGACACACAAATGTGTGTGTATTTCATGTCATGTAGATTGATAAAAACAAATTAACACTATAAACAATAAATATACAGCTTTTTAGATCTAAAGAAAGCATTCGACACTGTCCTCATCCCAATTCTTGTAGAAAAGCCGGCTAAATGCGAGTCGGACTCGCGCGCGAAGGGATACGTACCATTATCGTACATTGAGAACAGCGCTATCTATAGAAACCAACAAGAAGCGTTTAACATTGGCATTTTAACGACATGACATCGGCGCTGTGAAGGTTACATAGATGGCCGCTAGATGGCGAGCGATGTCCTTAGACAAGTTTTGTTGTATGGGAGACCCCTTAAATATTTATTTTATTTTGTTTTTAGTATTTGTTGTTATAGCGGCAACAGAAATACATCATCTGTGAAAATTTCAACTATTTAACTATCACGGTTCTTGAGATACAGCCTGGTGACAGACAGCCAGACAGACAGACGATCTCTGTCTTCCCCTCCGGGTTAAGAATGTTACATTTTAAATGTCACCGAAAATGTCTGACCTTTGTCTGGGTGCATTTCCATGCTTGTGATGTCCGGGCCTGGTCATTATAGCACAGGGAATCCTACTTCGGGACTGAAACAACAGTTTTTAGAACATATATACATAAACTCACGCCAGAGGGGTAGGCAGAGACCAGGGACTACCACTTGCCACGATCCTGACAGATCACTTTCGCTTCATCAACATTCATTAGTCGTTGCATGCGCGCACGCCGGTTTCGGGTACCTTTATCTTGCCCTATGCTAATACATCCCCTATTTGGTCGAAGTTTGTCCGCCTGGGACGTCCTTTACAGGCCGTTCCACCCACATTCGCTCGATATATTTCGTCAATCTTTCTTCCTTCATCCTCTCCACATGTCCAAACCAACGCAACATTTCTTTCTCGATTCTAGTCACTACATCCTCTTTCAGTCCACAACGTTCTCTATTCAAAATGTTGCGTATCCTGTCATTAAAAGTAACACCAGACTATACTTCTCAAGAACCTCATTTCTGCAGCATTAATTCTACTTTCGTGCTTCTTTTGCCATACTCAAGACTCGCTATCATACATAAGTGTTATCCATTATGGATAGCCAATCTAGCTCTTTTGGAGATACTTTGGCCACTCACTAAGGAGTGCAAGGCACCGTTTACACAATTTCACACTTTTACTCTTCTTTCTATATCACCCTTTCTTATTCCATTCTGTTCACACTTTCCATCCCTTGTAAAGAAGTTCTTAATTAATTAGTTACTATTTTCTTCCACAGCAAGCCGCAAGCCCAAAGAAGTGACGGAATCATTCCTGAGCCTCGCGCACGGAGTCTGGAACGAGTGCTGTCCGGAACGCAGGAAGCACCAACCGATGGATCCGGACATCCCTCGCCGTCCGGACCTGTCTCCGGAACCGAGGAACTTCGACGAAAACGACCGAGCACCCACTCCGATTTCCGACGAAGAGCAGAACGCGCCGGGAACGGTTGACGGCCAAAACGTGTCCGGGCAATCGGGGAATGTTCCCGGGCAAATTACGGTTTCTAAGCCCGCGTTCTTCGGGAACCAACCGAATATTTCCAGTCCGTCGGTGAATGCTTCCACGCTGTCTATCAGCTGTTCGTCGCCGTCGACTTTGCTCAACCATGCCAATATATCTGGGCAATCAATGAGGAATATGTCCCCTTCTTACGTCTCTGGACAGTCTTTGTTCACGATCTCAGCCCAAGCTCCGAGAAGTCCAATACAAACTGAAGTGCGCACAGAGGAAACGAATGACTATTTGGAATACTTTGACAGAGTGCTGTGTCCGCGAAACATCGTGTTATTGAGTGATTCAAAGTGTAAAGCCAGTGAAGTGTGGGAGGCGATGGCGGTTGTGCTGGTGTTTCTGATGAGGATGAACTATTTGAGTGAGGATTCCCTCACGGAACAATGTCTCGCGGTGTTTAGACAGGAGTGGCCGCAGGTATGTTTCTATTTTCGCTGCATTTTTATGTTTACATATATTACATATGTGTTAAGTGCTGCTTTCTCGCACGCACATTTTAAACATTTATATCACATTATAAATAAAGAATTACAGTCTTATGTATAAAAACAAGATTCCTTAAAACACTCCTCAGAGTCAGTTTAAATTGTCTGTGAGAAAGGGAAAGAAGTAACCACAGACTATTTGAACTGCCTCTGAGAACTGTATCGCATCTTGATTTAGCGTTCAGTGCATGGATGGGTCGCCGTCTATGCCTAACGCTAGTGGCATTTTTCCGAGCGGTTCCGTGCTTCGCAAGGCACGTTAAGCTGTTAGTGCCGGCTGCCGTCGATAGATGGCAGTCGTTAAGCCAAGTCAGAGGCCTTAGGGCGGCTTGACAACTTCTGACAGTAGACGAGCCATTAGTCTACAAGCCTCCACCAATCCGGACTTGGCCCCCGTGGTGGAGTATGGCCTATACCTTCCTCAGGGAAGAGACCTGTGCCCCTCGGTGGGGACATAATGGGTTGATGATGATGATGATGCGCACCAAATCCTGAGCGATTCCAATCGTGTAACTGTCAAATTAGTATGGAATTTGGCAGGATTAGGTCCGCCTGCTGAATTTTTAAATTGGCACATTTTGGCTTTGTTTAAGTATTACGTTTATTTTTTCTGTGGCTAAAGCCAGCTTGCCCCACTTATTGCTAATTCTTACGTGAAGTTTATTAACATGTGGTGTAACTCGGTCTTATTGATTATTTTCTTAACCGAAAACCCGAAACATATATAGGGAATGAAACAGTGGTCTCATTTCCAGAAAGCCTACCTAAAGAAGGACAAACCTATTGCTAAATGTCCTAGATGACAGTTGCAATAAAATGAGGAATAAAAAAAAAACCGAAATGTTTTTCTTCACGATGAACTCTTATCTTATCTTATGTTACCATTTTTCTCTTCTCAGCACATCCTGTCATCCCTCGCGCACTGCATGCAGCATGTGGCAAGGAACGGCGTTGGCAGCAAGTTCCTACTGTTTCTGCAGATGTTGGCTGAATATTGCGAGGATATGGACTAAAATATATGACGAGGGTGTTCGCCTGACGGTAAATAGCAAAGCGGCTATTTAACGGGTCTAATCGCTATTGGTAAGCGGTGGTAGCCTAGTGGGTAGAACATTGGACTCGGCAGCGAGAGACCCAGGTTCGAACCGGACAATAAATTGTAAAATCAACGCCAAAATTTTGAAATTTATTAATTGTATTTTGTAGAGAACAGTTTGTGACAGTTCAAAACACCCAGAAGGACTTTTATGCAAATCGGAGGACGATGGCCAGCGGGAATCGAACCCACGACCGCTGTTTTGCTAGTCAAGCGTGCTAACAGTTAGACTAACGGGGCAGTCAATTCTGTCTATGCAAAATATCACGTTCATCCGTTCCAATAATGACAAACCAACGAAAAAATTATGATTTATGATATAAAGTTGGTGCGATTAACTGTCACGAACTGTCAATATTATATACGGAATAAAAAAAACCTAGTAATTAGTTAAAATAATTTTTGAAAAGATCAGAAAGGGATATTAACGCTTCCATATTGGTGAGTAAGAAAGTGATATTTAGATGAAAATGAGAAATAAAGTTTAGTAAGAATTGAGTAACACCATACTGAGGAGGTCTTTTTGAGATATCGTAGAGAAATTATACAATATTACTTAGTTTAGTGGAAATGTTTAGAAAAAATAGCTCTTATTGATGTTACACTCTAGATAAATCCTGTCCACGCTGTAATGTGGGTGGTTTGAAAGCCGTGGTTATGTAATCAGTAATTAAAAATGCACATCATCATCATCATTCAGCCACAAGAAGTCCACTTGGATGAGGTCATCTGTCCATCTTGTGGCTGGTCGTCCTACGCTGCGCTTGCCGATATGTGGTCTCCATTCGAGAACTTTTCGGCCCCATCGGCCATCAGTTCTGCGTGCTATGTGCCCCGCCCACTGCCACTTCAACTTACTAATCCGCTGGGCTATGTCGACGACTTTCATTCGTCTATCGTGCCATATATTTAGACTATTATATTGAAGCAGACGTAAAAAAAGGAGTTCATCATCATCAGCCATTCGACGCCTACTGCAGGACATAGGCCTCCTTCGTGGTTTTCATAACCATGAGCGGTTTTGCCATAATCACCACGCTTGGCAGGCGGGTTGGCGATCGCAGTATGCGGTTGGAATCTCAGGAAGACGCTGCTGCCCGTCTCCTGGTAATTGGTTTCCTTAGTCGCCTTCTCCGACGTCCACGGAAGGTAATCGAGTGCCGCTATTCTTAATCCGGCGCCACACGGTATGAGTTCACGAAAAATGAGTTCAGTAATATTGTATTGAATTGAGAAATGTTGATTCAAAACAATCGTGAGCAGTTTTAGTGCAGCCTCTGCGTCTACAGGTGCTTCCACACCGCAGTTACATAACGTTCGAAGATGTTTGCAAAAGTTATAAATTGTTAATGATACAAGTTCTGTTACACAAAATGTTTTACAACTAATTACAACATGACGTAACAATTTATAACTTTTCGTTGTATAGCATCATCCAACCTTCAGCGGGACGTTAGCGGAAGGGAGACAGACCCAAATTGATTGTTACAGAATGTTATACAACGAGTTCAACAAGTGTGGCAGCGTATATAACATATAACATTCTTGACACGTTGTAGCAAAATGTTACACACTGTTATAAGATGTTATCGTGCTCCAAATGTTTTATTATAACGTTATATAACTGCTGTGTGGCAGCACCTTATCAGAACCAGTGATAGTTAAAACATAGATGTCTAAAAAATTTACGCTAAAAAATGACCCCACGTTCAATTGTGGGGAGGCGGGCGATCGGAGCGAGTTCAGTATTACCCTGCTAAATATCTGTGCACCTGCCACCGTCAGACCACCGTCTTGCGAGGTACCCAGATGTTTCGACGGGTTATACATCAACGAAGTCATTGGTTTGACGAATTTTTATAAAACCAACCAGTTCCAAACCAATCAGTTTCGCTGTCACTTATCCAATCAAGCAACGTTCCCGTCACGCATGGCGCAAATAATGAACCAATCACAGAGTGCCTTACTCTGCAGCACATCTTGCGCTCATTTCATCGGTAAAGACTAATCGACCAGACGGGCCGTTTTTTAGTGTGAATTTTGTAGGAGGAAATACTTCTATGGTTTTTTATTCGTAGATCAGAACAATGACACGCGGCGTTCTGGCTGGCTACTAATGCTTCTCACAGATTCGAGTTTGTGTCGAGATAATTTCGGAAAGTGCCTTTTTTGAAAAAAACAAACTAGCGTATTAGATTGGTATTGTTAAGGCACGTTCATTTTGCTGCGGCTCGCAAACCACCCAAAATTCACGGTGTATACACCCGACAATAAGATTGTTCTAGTTCTTCTCGTCCCAACAGCGAAAGTTGAACACTTTTGTTTTGGGGAAACTTTATATATATTTAAATAATCTGAATCTCGGAAACGGCTCCAAAGATTTTCATGAAACGTAGTGTGCAGGGGGTTTCGGGGGCGATAAACCGATCTAGCTAGGTCTCATCTTTAGAAAACGTCGTATTCGCCGTGTCTTTGGGCAATGAAAAACTGCTACAATGTCATCAGAATACGAAGGTAAACGCCGCCATCTACAAGGTTGTGATAGCTCAAGTGGGAGGTCGGGAAGAATTAGCTTCTGGTCACCCAAAAACTACAATGAACAGATGCTTATGTACATAACTGCCATATTGAAAAAATATTCCATAACTGTATTTATATTGGAGGCTAAAATTCCATGGGTTTTGTTGTATTCATGTGACTATTATTCTGAGACTTGTGAAAATAAATGTTGTATGTTGTACGAGTGATACCACAAAAATGTAAAATTACATGTTAAAATATATGAATGTACTGTACTATCTTGAATTGAATTGAATAATTCTTTATTGCACTAAAAAAATTTTGTACAAAGGCGGTCTTCTTAATGGGCTCCATTTTTATTGAGTGGGTTACATTTTTGGGGTGCCGTTGTCAACAAGGAACCCTTATGGTTTCGCCATGTCCGTCCGTCCGTCTGTCTGTCCGCAGCTTAGCTCAGAGACGACTAATACTAGAAATCTGAGATACATATTAATCACGCCGACACGACGGTAGGATAAAATCTTGAAAAAAAAAAAATAGGGTGCATCCCTTACACCTAAATTACGAATGATTTTTGTTTCTCGTCTATCCCATAGTGTGGGATATCGTTGATAGCGTCGTGTGGGAGTGTGGGGTACCGTGGAATTGTCCACCAAATTGTGAAAGGAGAATTTCTTACAAATTCCATTGCAAACTTTTTTTAATTAAAATTAAATTTCTTGATTGCTTTACACAGTTGTAAGGCAATCAAGAAATCCCTCCTACGGAACCCTACTGCGTGGCCCGGCACGTACTGGGCCGGTTTTTTTCTTGGTTAAAATTGGGCCCGTTAGAAAGATTTTTAAGTATACCACTTGAAGGGTGGACGAGGTATTCATTTATTGTAGCTTGCTGTGTGTGCCTCATAGTAAAATATTATTGACGAATAAAAGTTTGGACTGAGAAATTTACATTTGGCTCAAAAATTATGAAAATGTTTACTTGATAAGTTTTTTGGACAGTTATTGACGTTAGTTACATTTATTGCAAGTTGTTTATAACGTCAGCTTTCGAAATATTATTCTGACGGAAATAGATGTTCAGTATGTAAATATCTTGATTTTTGTATAGATAATCTGTTGTTTGCATTTTTCGTTGTACTTGTAAAAAAAATGTGTACATATTTAAAAAGATTTACTTAAATAAAATACACATTACATGTCATGAAACATAGCGTTTGATTGTTTTACTTTATAATTGTTTATCCGCATTGTAGCGGTGGTAGCGAAGCGGTATAATGCCGGCCTCACATTCGGGAGGTCGTGGGTTCGAATCCCGGTATACAAATGACTTTGTTTCCTAAGTTACGTACATTTGTGAAGTCGCTAACTGTGAAGGAAAACATCGTGAGGAAACCTGAGTGACTGAGGTGTTGACATACCTCAGCGCTTGAAATTGCCAATCCGCGGTGGGCACGCGTGGTAATGAAGCCCCTACTGGCTCTCTGAGAGAAGGCCTGTGCCCTGCAGTGGGACTTATATAGTCCACAACAAAAAAATATTACAGGGTGTAACAAGATCCCTTATACAAAGGAATGGGGCTTCTAGGTAGAACAACTTTAACTTTGTGGAAACTTCGAAATCATGCCATTAAAAATAAAATAATTCCAAAATTATTTTATTTTAAAACTAAGCAATATTGCATTCAAAGTTTAAAAATATCCCGTCTCATCTGGGAACGAACTGACCAAATCGGATGCTTAAGAGGATGTTGTTACGCTCTGCATAAAGAAAGAGTGCAGTAAGAGAAGGTATACGAAATAAAAGGCCTCTGTGCTGTTGGCTCAAGCTCCAAGAAAAGTTTCTTTTTTCAATTATGATCTTATAAGTATATTTCGTTTCATTCAGCTTTGGTCTGGGTGTAAACAAAAATAAAAAAGTGCGAGTCGGACTCGCGCACGAAGGGTTCCGCAACATTATCTATACAACATTAGACAAAGATTTAATTTGAGAACAGCACCATCTATAGAAACCAACAAGAAGCGTTTAACGTTGACATTTAACGACATGACATCGGCGCTGTGAAGGTTACATAGATGGCCGCTAGATGGCGAGCGCTGTCTTTCGACAACGTTTGTTGTATGTTTGTTGTATTTGTTTCACGGCAACAGAAATTAATCATCTGTGAAAATTTAAACTGCCACGGTTCTTGAGATACAACCTGGTGACAGACAGTCAGACAGACGGATAGTGAAGTCTTAATAGTAGGGTTCCGTTTGGCACCCATCGGGTACGGAACCAATAGGGGTTGACATTTCTTGATTTAATATTAACCTAGGACGAGCGAACAACTTGATAGACATTATTGCTTCCCGGATTTTAACGATTTATATTTCCATCGTCGGTTTGTTTACATGTAGACCAAAGATGACTGAAAGTAATTACAATTTCAAAGTTCATTTCAACATACCAAATCCATAAATACCTATGTTAGTAGGAGCCTAATCTACAATAAGAATTAAATTTGTTCTTGTTTTAAAATAATTAAATAGTATTAAATTAACTTGCATTAGGTAACAATTTTTAAAACATAAAATCTATTTAATACCTAGTATAACTACCGAAATCCATCCTTCGAATAATAACATGTAGGTATGGGTGGAAAGTCTCTCTCTGCCTGAGAGAAACTCTCTCCCTGAGAGAAGGCCTGTGCCCTACAGTGGTACCTATATAGGCTGCTTATGTTAAGTTATGGGTGAAAAGATTATTTCTTTTTTCAGAATTTCAAGTTAAAGTGTAATCACTGTCAACGAAAATAGAGTTTGAATTGAAAGTATAGAAATGGTAGGTATAGAATAAGTTAGAATTTAAATCTGTTTTTTTCTGGAGTTTTTTTTTCCTGCTGCCTTTTCCTCCACTACAAATACGGCCCGAAGGCAGCAGCTAACGTTGTACATTGACAATCAGCAAACAGAGTGTAAACTCTTTACGCTGAAATAAGATTTCGATTTCCGTTTTGCAAACCCTACATCCATTAGCCAGTTTCACATTGGACGGTAATCCAGTACCTTCACGACATCGTTGGACCGAAAATGAGGGAGAGCCCCCGCTTATTTTCAGTCCATGACGTCGCGTCAATAAGAACAAAAAAATTGCAAAATAAATATCAGCTATTTGAAAATCAGTGTTGTGGACAGTGATAGTTAAAAACATAGATGTCTATCTTGCGCTGAAAAAATACCCCGTTTAATTACGGGAAGGCGAGCGGGGCTTGTCAATTGTGTTACCAATCGGAGCGAGTTCAGTATTACCCGGCAAAAGCACCTGCCACCGTCAGACCGCCATCTTGCGAGGTACCTCGACGGGTTATACATCACGAAGTAATTTTCGTCTAAAACCAATCGTAAGTTACGTTGTCATCTACTGTCGCCCAATCAACGCATGGCGCACAGAATGAGCCAATCACAGAGTGACTTACTCTGCAGCACATCTTGCGCTCATTTCATTGGTACAGCCTAATCGAGAGCACTGGGGCCGTTTTTGAGAGTAAAAATTTGTAGGAAGAAATACTTCTATGGTTTTATTTATTCGTATGTGGGGTCGCAGCTTATGAATAACCCACAGGTAACTTATAACCTGTAAAGGGGTTTCCTTACACCCTGTAACGGGAGGAATAATTGAACGAAGGCTCGTTGTTGTTTGCGAGAGATATTTCATTTTGTAGGCCGGTACAAGCCCTCCTTTACAAGACCGGGGTGTCGCCTGATAAGATGCCTTATAACGTTAGCCTTATGCGAGAAGAACCGACCACACAAGTCGCAACAGAACGGCTTGGCCTTCGTGTGCGAATTCATATGATAACGCAGCCTACTCTCCCTGGGAAACGTCTTCTGACAGATCGAACAAGTCAGGACCTTCTCCCGACAATGTATCAGAACGTGCTTCACAGTATTATGCTTTAGAGTGAAGGTCTTTTGGCATATCGGACAAGGGTGAGGCTTGTCCCCGACGTGGATGCTGACGTGTGCCTTTATCAAGCCTCTGCCGTTGAAGAATTCTTTGCAGACCGGACATTGATACGGCTGATCGTTCGTGTGTAGCTGTACATGGTTCATTAAAGTGCTACTATGTCTGAAGGCCATAGGGCAGTAATCACAATGGTAAGGTCGAATTTCGCTGTGGATTTTCACGTGCGATCGGTAGAGCAGCATTCGGTTGAAGACCTGACCGCAGTCCTGGCAGATCAAGTCCGGTCTTGGCTTGCAACCACCTCTTGCCTCGTGCGCCTTCAGCGTCTGTTTGCTCTTTAAAGTGCGATTACATTTATTACATTTGTAAATTGTGTCATCATCATTGCTGTGGGTTCTCATGTGGGATTTTAGGAGTTTTTCCGATTTGAATGTTTTCTTGCAGACTTGGCATTTCCCTTTCTCGACGACTTCTGGCTTTGGAGGGCTTTCTGGAAGTAAACGAATGGCATGTTTTATTACAGCTTAATGTACAAATTAATAGACTCATTCAGAGTACAAGAGTTTTTAATCTTTTTTAGTATTTGTTGTGATAGCGGCAACAGAAATACATCACGAAAAACACAGCGGAGTTTGATGACTTTCCCACGGGATCACCCAGAAGACCTTTTCTAAGAAAAAAAATTAATAAATGAAATCAGACAGCGTGGTAAAGAATTATCGTTAAACACACATAAAAACCCCTCTATAGTGACTAAAAAGAAGCTCAAGATCCGAACCCGTCTATCGAATACATGCCAGCAACGTATTTTGTCCTTCTTTAGGCACATCGCACGACGACCTGACAGCCTTGAGTACAGTATAATGACGGAGAAAGAGAAGGGGAAGAAAGCTCGAGGCAGACCACCCGCTAAATGGAGCGACCAGATCACTACAGAAACAAAACTTAAGTGTCACCAGGTGGTCCACACAGCGAACGACAGGTCCAGATGGAGAGCACTCTACACCCATCCTCGTCATAACATTCACGATCTTCAGCATTGAGGGACTGACATGCCCACAATCCTAATAGAAGCTTACCGAACAAAATAAGATTTGGAGTTGTAAGAATTTCACCAAAATCGGTTCAGTAGTTTAGTCTCAATGTGACTGTTGCCGACCGGCCAACCAACCTTTTTTATGTTTTTACTTCTTTTATACTTTTTCTATATGTCTAATATTTTAAAAATTGAAAGAGGACTATGTCAAGCACAAAGACGAATAAAAAAAGATTCCTAAAGTTACTCTCGCGTTTTTCTTAAATTTTACGTGCATGCGTTTCAGTGACCTTGTGATGTGCAAACACATTTACAAAAAAAAACTATTTAGAGGCTAAAAATTCCACCCATGCCGGGACTTGAACCCGCGTCCTCTGGGTAACCGTGCCAGCGCTCTCCCAACTGAGCTAAAGGGCAAGTGCAGGCATCGGCGAAATTTCGAGCCTCTACAAACTTCTCTGTATTACGTACAGGCAGCGACATCTGGCCGAAGCAATTTACATCACTTGCAGCCCCGAGTAACCCACTTTGCAGTTAGGTTAGTCAGCACGGGTAAGTGCAATAAAAAGAATATGAACACATTTACGTTTGTGATTTTCGTGAGTGAACTAACATTTCACAGCTTTATTAATTTACTGGTGTTTGCCCCAGGGCTTTGCGAGGAACTACATACTGAACAAAATGTAGGTCAGGGTGTCATATTATATATTTTGTAAACATCTCCTTTGTAAGAATACACTATATCGATCATGACGAGTTCATACTCCGACTTGCACTTGGTCGATTTTTCGTGGCTGTTACCAAAACCTGTTTTGAAGGCTGGATCCGCGCCCGCCAACTGATTGGATCGGATAAGATTTTTCTACTCACGGAACAGGTACCGTTGATCAACGATAGATATCGTCGGACATGGCTGTTCTGTGCTGGTTTCCTTCTCCGTCTCCGCTCCGTCATTAGAAGGAGGTTTCTCCACGCCCTTCTCCAAGGGCTCCAACTTTATAACAATGTCGATACATTCACGTGGTTCCCCCTTTACATTGACTGTAGGCTTTTCGGGAGGTCTAAAATTAACAATTCAACAACATAATTCTCTTGGAGGAAACATGCCTTGAAACATGTGTTGCTAAAAAAATATATAAATTCTAGGGTCGGCACGGTTAGCCAGAGGTCGCGGGTTCAAGTCCCGGCATGGATGGAATTTTTAGCCTCTAAATAGGTTTTTAAAATTGTCCTCAGCACGGGTTAGTGCAACAAAAAGAATTTAAACTGAATCAACCGTTTGATAAATTTTAGAGAAGAGATTTCTTTGTAAATTTGTGAAAACACATAGGTTTGGGAAAACACATTTTATTTATGTTCTGAATATTTTTTTAATTTGTGGGATTGACTGTGCACCACATTCACAGATGGCAGTCCGGCGCGCGCAGGGTCGATCCACATTATTCGAACCTGCGAACGCCAAGCGTAGCTGGCAGGCTATACATGGTGGAGTAGCCGGGAAGGAAGAAAGTTTACATTTAGAAAATAGTTTTTTCCTGTCATTCTGAAAAAATTGGTAATTTGATAGGTTCTGATTATTTTGGTTTAAAATGTTATTTTTTAAGCATATGCTGCAGTTTTTAGTTCAATTAAGTTATTTCGGTTAGTCAGTGCTAACTCTTTCTGTATATTATGATTTCCATCGTGCCAGTGAACATTTATTCAGCGTTAACAAAACTTGTACATAAATGAACTGTTTTGCTGATCTTGGCACAGAGTTCTAAAAATTCATTTAATTTGGTTCACTATGATGTCATAAATTGGATTAGGTTTTAGGATAGGTAGGTTTTAATAGACAATAGGGTATCCTAGTTTGAGATCACGCCGTTAAAGTCACCTGCTGGAATCGAACACACGACAACTTACTGTTAGACCGACAAGGCAGCCAGTGATTTGGTAATCAGTGGTCTGTTGAGTAAAATTATAACCTTTGTTACAAATTATAACGTTTATTACTCAGGATCTTTATGTACTTACGAGGCTAATTCTTCATATTCTTCCATTATTTCTTGTTTAACAGCTACGAATTCGGTTTTTATTTCGGGTATTTGTACCATCGAGTTACTAGCAGGTATTCGGGGCATTTCTGAGGGGTTTGAGTCTGGTATCTCTTCTTTTATTCTAACCGCTTGTAACGGGAGCATTTTTACCAAAAAATTGAGTACTAACTTTGTTGTCAGATTAATAAATGTTTGCAAATAAAATCAAAGGCTAAGGACAACGTAGCAAGGAACAGCTGTCATCGAATTTATGATATGACAATTTGTTTTTTAATTTTTATGATATTTAAGTGCTGTAGTCAACACAGACTGAAATCACCAACTAAACCGAGAATCGAGAAAAAAATAAACGAGAATCGAGAAAAAAATAAAATAAACTATAAAATAAACTGTAAACATAAAGGTACACAAACAAAAGACACGAACGCCAACAAAACAGAAATAAAATAAAACAATCGTGAAAAGAACATGTGAGACATAATAGAGTCAAAGGCAGCCGGGTACCATACAGTAATGTATGGCACCCAGCCACCTCAGACCCCAAACGCCTCCGTGACAACAAAAAAGGGGCTCCAACTCTGCATACTTTGCCGGTGTGTGCTATAGCACGCTATAGCTAGCATAACACCAGCAAAACAGATTTTCAGTTGGGACCATATTCCTCCTTTGCCACCAATGAGGCAGTCAATGAACGTTCAAGTCTTCACGCATGGCAAACAGAATGAACCTATCACAAAGTAATTTATTCTGCAGCACATCTCGCGCTTATTTAATTGGTAAAGAGTAATCAAGAGACTGGGGCCGTTTTTGAGTGTGAATTTTGTGGGGAAAATACTACGTAAATAGTACTGTACGGTGCCAAACGGGACCCTATTACTAAGACTTAACTGTCCGTCTGTCTGTCCGTCTGTTTGTCTGTCTGTCTGTCTGTAACCAGGCTGTATCTCATGAACCGTGATAGCTAGGCAGTTGAAATTTTCACAGATGATGTATTTCTGCTGCCGCTATAACAACAAATACTAAAAACCGAATAAAATAAATATTTAAGGGGGGCTTCCATACAACAAACGTTGTCTAAAGACAGCGCTTAACATCTAGCAAGTTGTAAGTACCATCTATGTAAGTTTCACAGCGCCGATGTCATGTCTTTAAATGTCAATGTTAAACGCTTCTTATTACTTTCTATAGATGGCGCTGTTCTCAAATTCGATCTTTGTCTAATGTTATATAGATAATGGTACGGAACCCATCGTGCTAGAGTCCGACTCGTACTTGGCTGGTTTTTGTTTTTATTCGTTGGCTAAATCAGACAACTCCATACAGTGGAGGGCTTATGTGGTCGCACCCCTGCTGGTGTACAATAAAGAATATTCGTATTTTATCTTGAATTTGATTACAATTAACACTTTTCCTATTCACACCCGATGAGGCAAGGTAGACCGGGAGATAGTGGCAGAACCCTGCATTTTTTTATTAAAGGAAGCCGCTTGGCACAGTTGTTGGATGATTCTGAGCTGATTTAGACGGGGAGCCATCCGGAACCACCGGGAACTTCCCCCGGAAGTTTATGACGCTCTCTGCCTCCCTACTTAAAGCTACAAGGGCAAATTTGGTATAATTTTTAGGTAAATAAAGGATAAGAAATTCTTGAACTAAAACTTTCGTAAGCACTAAACATTATTATTTTAATACCGGATAAACTTACTCTGATTCGCAGAGCTTAATCATGGTGAGTAGAGTCGGAGCTCGCGTCGTCGGTTGCTCGTCTCTGCTCTGCAAATCAGAGCGAAACCTGGTCGGACTCTTCCGACAAAAAACCAAGTAAGTTTATCCGGTTTTAAGTTAATAATGATAAGAAGTTAATTTCTGAAATAAAAAAAGTACCATTTCATAATTAAAAAACTAAAGTATTTGATGAAAACCAAAAATCATGAACAAAATTTTTGCAAATAAACCTCGTTTATTATTTTAAACTTGCCCTAGTAGCTTTAAGTAGTGAGGTAGAGAGCTTCATAAGGTGCACCGCGGAGGCAAACTTTCCCCCCTCGGCTGACTCGGATGGCTTCTGGTCTAAATCGGCTCCAAATCAACCACAGAAATCAACCAAGGATCAACGGTGCCAAGCGGCTACCTTTAATAAAAAAATACAGGGTTCCCATACAAGAGGTGCCACTATTTCCCGGACTAACGCGAGCACAGTGATCTCAGTATTATGTTATGCCTCTATCTTATTTTCAAGTGTAATCTTTCTTTGTTTAATCTTAGTCGAGTTATTTTACCACATGGTCACACCGGAGATAAAAAGTAAAAAATCCAAACGTCAAACAAAATATTCTGCTATTAGCAGAATAAGATGAAAAAAAAAAAGTATAGCACAAAATCGGACACCTTTGTTTTTTCATTAAAAAATCGCTGCAATATCACAAAAGCCAAACAAATAACGTTTTCCAAGTGAAATGTGCGACCCTGCTTCCGTAGAAAGTAACACAAAAGATGAGGATCGAGCTCCAGTTTGTCCCGTAATTCACTCTGACTCCGTGGCTCTTCAAGACATCGTTAAAGCTAAAAATCCTATTAGGTAAGTTCCATGGTTAGTCCCACGGTCGTTGGTTAGTATTATAGGGAAGAGCGGGTGATCGTGCTCTTCCACTATAAAGGGAATTTTCCCGCCAGGCAGATCGTATGCCTGGGGACGGCCGGTCCAACTAATGTTCGTCGGACGTTATATTTAATGGTATGTCATGTGAAACATTTTGCTTGCGCGATGCAGGAATGTTGGAGTTTATAGTGCGCGCGCAGAGTTGACATGTGCTCGCCACAGTATCTTTTGCAACCGGTTCCTGGATAACTTATTCACATACAATAAGGAATATTCTGAGCGGTGGTAGCCTAGTGGGTAGAACATTGGACTCGGAAGCGAAAGACCCAGGTTCGATTCGCAGTGCGGGGATGTACCTATGACTTTGTTTTCTAAGTTACGTACATTTGTTAAGTTGTAGTAGCAAACTCGCTAACGGTGAAGGAAAACATTTTGTGGAAACCCTAGCATCTGAGGTATTTACATACCTTAGCGCTTCCTACGTGCCCAACTATGAGGCTAAGTGTGGAAATCTTAAGTCGACCTAGAATTAGAATATCATCATTAGCCTACCATCTTTCTCTGTCTCTTGCCATTCAAATCCACGGGCCCTCTTCTGATGACGTTATTATTATTCAGTTGATCCACCCACTGACCGTTCTCCAGTTCTAGGCCGCTGGCACTTTTACTTACATATAACAATGGGCTCTGAAGCGGGAGACTCAGGTTCGATTCACAGTGCTGGCATGTACGTATGACTGTTTATTTTCAAAGTTACGTACATCTGCGAATTTGCAGTAGTTATACCACACGCTAACGGTGAAGGAAAACATTGAGAGAAAAACCCGCGGCTTTGTTGGCTCCGCAGGTATTGACTTGTCTTTCCTGCGGGCTAGGCCGATTAAGCTGTCAGGATGGTCTGAGTGGTTCCTTCACCCGTCTAGTGTGAGTGAAGTTGCCACTGGACTCTGTATAAATATCTCATTACATAGATACAAAGGCCAAAGTTTTAAAAATGTGCTGATATTGTAGCATAAAGTTGGAGCGTCACCTCCAGGAGGACGTTGCAATGAGCCTGCAAACGGAGAATCGGTGGATCAGGGAGGCAGTGGAGCCCGCTTTCACGTGAGTCACAAAAAAAAAAAAAAAAATTGGCTATTACAATAGCAATTATGTACATTGTATGTAAGTTGCTTTTTATTAGGGTTCCGTGCGCAAGGGTGCCAAACGGGACCCTATTACTAAGACTTCACTGTCCGTCTGTCTCGCTGTCTGTCCGTTTGTCTGTCTGTCTGTCACCAGGCTGTATCTCATGAACCGTGATAGTTAGGCAGTTCAAATTTCACAGATGATGTATTTCTGTAGCCACTATAACAACAAATACTAAAAACAAAATATTTAAGGGGGCTCTCATACAACAAACATTGTCTAGAGACAGCGCTCGCCATCTAGCGGCCATCTATATAACCTTCACAGCGCCAATGTCATGTCGTTAAATGTCAATGTTAAACGCTTCTCGTTGGTTTCTATAGATGGCGCTGTTCTCAAATTCGATCCTTGTCTAATATTAATAAAGATAACGGTACGGAACCCTTCGTGCGCGGGTCCGACTCGCACTTGGCCGGTTTATCATACCAGCTATTATATAGGCTAGGATGTTACTGAAGTGAAAGAGGTTCTTATTTTGTTATTTTTATTTGCTGGGGCTACAACAGCATAAGGTAAATTTAGTAAATAAGGTAAATTTTAAAAAAGAGTAACCCAACTTAAATTAACAGTACATCATACAAAAAAATCAAATCTAAAGAACATAGGGTCTAGTATCCTAATAGGTTTGTGAGAATCCTGATAATTGGCATGCTTCTTGAGGGTCCCAACCAAGCGGTGGTAGCCCAGTGGGTAGAACAATGGACTCGGAAGCAGGTGAACCAGGTTTGATTCCCAGTGCGGGCATGTACCTATTGTTAATTTTCAAAGCTATGTCCATTTGCGAATTTGTAGCAGCAATACCACACGCTAACAGTGAAGGAAAACATCGTGAGGAGCCCCGCGGCTTGGTTGGCTCCGCACGTATTGACTTGTCTCTCCTGTGGGCTAGGCCGACTAAGCTGTCAGTATAGGTGCCGGGCAAGCCTACTCCATCTACAAAAACAATGTCCCAGGCACTGCAGCGTCCGAGCGGTCCCTTCACCCACCTAGTGTGAGTGAAGGTGCCATTGGATGCTATACAAATCATCTCATTACGTAAATGCAAAGGCCGAAGTTTTTTGATAGTTTCTCTTTTTATGTAAATGTAAGAGGAGGATATAATGAACATAATATAAGATAAGAATATTCTTTATTGTACACCAGTACAAACAAGAAACACAAAATATACCTACATAGAAAGAAAAAGTAATCATGTACTGATAAATACTGTACTGATTAACTTACTTTGCCTCATCATCATTCATCATCGGCCTACGCTTGTCGGCCTCTCCTATAGCACGCCACTGAGCACGGTCCTCGGCTACTCTCATCCAGCTCGTGCCAGCCGCCCTGCGAAGATAATCGCTCCACCGAGTCCGAGGACGTCCTACACTACGTTTACCGATCCGCGTTCTCCACTCGAGAACTCGTCTACCCCATCGGTTGGCAGTTCTTCGGATGATATAGCCGGCCCACTGCCATTTTAGCATGCTAATTCGGTGGGCTATCTCGGTGACTTTGGTTCTCTGTCGGATCAATTCGTTTTGAATTCGATCTTTCAGAGAAACCCCGAGCATAGCCCTTTCCATAGCACGCTGAGCGCCTTAATTTATTTTGCCTGTTAACATCTAATAAACGAAACTACCTTGCCTGTTCGCAGACTTAAACCGCTGGAATATCAGATGAAGCATGCCCTAGACACGATAGAGGCGAAGGAAGGTATCCTCTTCCAGGCTTTGTCATATGACGCCTTCCAGTCCTCGAGTGGGGCGGAGAAGAAGAAGAAATTTGGGGACGATGGACAGAGCAGCCAAGGTATGGATGATTCATACAGAGTTAACCTTAAAGAGATACAAAACAAAATCGTTCGCAAATACACACACACACACTCGCCCTCACCCTCTCCCTAACACCCTCACACACACACACACACACCCTCACATACCCTCACCCTCACACACACACACACACACACACACTCACATACACACACTCACATACACTCACACATAAAGTTTCAATCCTCATAGCATACAAGATGTAAATAGTCTAAAATAAGTTGGCTATCAAAAATATAGCAAATAGGTTCTAGTATACTTGCTACATTTTCCACAATATTTTTTTGTACTTACCTAGATCTGCATGCTCTAGGTATTTACTCATTAAGATTACAAAACCTCCTTAAGATTTTGCATGTACCGCCGTAACTGTAAGCTAATCAGCCACATCTAATCCTTCCCCCACGGGACAGGCTCTGCCTAGTGTGGGGGTCAGCAAATGTTTAAATGTTACCTTTAAAATGGCAATAAATACTTTTTACTTTTACTTTACTTTACTTTACTTTACTTTATATTATATTCATATATTCATACGTAGGGGGTTCAAAGTATTCTCGGCATCTGAACTTTTTTGTTAGTAATGACCAATAATAATAATAAACATTTACATACAGGCACATACGTTGCGTCTGGCCCCACACTAGGATACCCTGTGTCGTGGGAACCAGAAACAACGACATCACAAACATGTAAACATCCAAGACCTGAGGGTAGTTTTTGTCTATGGTTCTCTTATGACACTATCCAAGGTGACAACTTAAAATTTTCGGCGGTTTATCATAATACGTTTTTTCACAATCTTGCTTCGAGTGCAACAAAATGGCGGACGCGAAAATGTTGACCTTACTGCTCCACGACAACGCGCCCGTTCATTCAGCGCGTGTGTCAAGGCTGCTTGCTATTCAGGAGTGTGTTTTCCAAGAAGTCAATCGTCCACCGTACCTACAGCCCAGACCTGGCATCTAGCGACTATTTTTTGTTCCCTAACCTGAAAAAAGAGCTTCGTGGAAAGCGATTTTCGGACGATGAAGAGCTCAAAGCGGCCATAAATGATCATTTTTCACCGAAGAACGAAAATTATTTTTTGGGGGTTATGTTAAAGATGATCTCGCGATCTAGTAAGTGCATTGAAATTGCAGGGGACTACATAGAAAAATAAGATTATTTCAGGTTTTTCTATCTTTTCTTTCATATCTATACCGAGAATACTTTGAACGCCCCTCGTAGGTAGGGGAGCAATTCCCATACAAACGTAGTTTCGATTTAATTCACAAACGACATGGCGGATCGCAATGACACTTTGCCAATATGCCGAGAGGAAACAAATCAAGGTTTGCTCAAGCTTAGAACTGAGAATTACAGAGTAAAACAAATTAGTACCTCATAAGACTTCACAAAAACTATTCACAAGGCTATAATTTGTTATCGATAAGTTTATTTCCAATTCTAAGGACCAAACCTCGATTTGTGTCCTGTAAACATATTGATAAAGTTTCCTTCCGATCCATCATGTCGTTTGTAAATAAAAACCGTGTTGTGTTCGTTTTTACAACAGAATTCTAGAACATGTTCTATCCTTGTCTGAAAATAAATTTAAAACATTTACTAAAAAATCGCTATGTAAAAAAGCCTATTATAGAATAGATGATTATATGAACGATGTAAGCCCTTGGTAGTAAACCAAATACACTGCGATTTCATTGCTATTTCATTATTAATATTATATTTTATCTGATTTCTGAAAAATCAAGAAATTATTTGAACGTAAAGAATTTAGGTTCTGTTTGCTGAATGTCAATGTACAATGTTATCTGCTTCCTTCGGGCCGTATTTGTACCTAGTGGAGAAAAAGACAGGGGACATGAAACTTATAAATTTTAAAAACCCTCGACACAAAAGACTAACTCTTAAAAAGTAAAACCGCATCAAGGTCGCTAATTTTAGCCAAATCATGGAAACAAAATTTTTGGCGGCCATTTTTCTTCCATTTATTTGTGAAGTTATAGTATAGCAATACTACTTGCTAAAACTGTGAAGGAAAACGTCGTGAGGAAACCTGCGTGTCTGAGCAATTTACATACCTCAACGCTTAAAATCGCCAATCCGCGGGGGGCACGCGCGGTGATTAAGCCCATACTCTCTCCCTGAGAGAAGGCCTATGCCCTGCAGTGGGACGTATATAGGCTGCTTATGTATGTTATGTAACCTGCATTGTGTTTGTGCTGTTGTTGTGGTAGCCAAATATGTCCGGTGCAAATTAACACGTTGTTCCCCAGTGGCGACTACTAGTAGGTGTAGAATCCGAAGACAGCATGACCTGACGACTGTTACACATTGTTTCGTTGTAAATGAAAGATTCGATTGTGGACTGTAGTTTTAATGAATAAACTGTTATTAACAATGTGATAAAGGAAAGGGCAAAATTGCGTGTTGTCTCGACGTTACAAGTAAGAAAGTGAACCCCGCTGCTCGGTGTCCGCGGGGGAGGTGAAGTGGGGCGCCAACAGTGGACCGTTTCGCTGCTGCGCTAACACACATCGACTGGCGAATCACTAGAGGCCATGGGTCCGCGTATTTATAACAAAATTCCCGTGGACATAAGGGAGTCGCCGAGCAATTACATATTGTTAAATAAACTAAAAAAATATCTATGTGTAAAAGGTTACTATTCTGTTGAGGAATATCTGGACGAACAACCGAATTGACATTAATTCATTATCTATGACTATTAATATTTTAATTTTTAATTGATTTAAATTTATTTGTTATGAGACTGTAACTTTATTATTATTGTTAAGTTATTTAAGCTAAGCATCTGCTTAGATCTTGTATTATTATTATTACTGTTTGACGATGTCGTTACCTAAACTGAATAAATGAATATGAATATGTGCTTTAATAAATAAAATAAAATGAACTCCACAGAAACTTCGAGTTCACCGTCCGCCTCGCCCGCCCCCTACTTATGCGAGCTGTGTAACCGAAAGTTCACGCGACAGTCCAACTTGACCGAACATATGCTGCGTCACGCCGGCAAGGTGTACGACTGCGAGGTGGGTGTGACCGCACGCTGGATAGATTGATAGATAGATTGATAGACAGATTGGTAGATAGATTGATGGATAGATTGATAGATAGAAGATAAACAGATTGATGGATAGATTGATAGATAGATTGATAGACAGATTGATAGATAGATTGATGGATAGATCGATAGATAGATTGATAGACAGATTGATAGATAGATTGATGGATAGATTGATAGATAGATTGATAAAGAGATTGATAGATAGATTGATGGATAGACTGATAAACAAATTGATAGGTAGATTGATGGATAGATTGATAGATAGATTGATATACTGATTGATAGATAGATTGATAGATAGATTGATAGGTAGATTGATGGATAGATTGATGGATAGATTGATAGATAGATTGATTTACTGATTGATAGATAGATTGATAGATCAATTGATATCTACGGGTTGAATTCGTTCACCGTATTATAACAGGACATTTTAACCATGATTTAAAAACAGATGGTGCTAAACTAAAAAAAAAATTACGCGCCAAAAATTTTTTTTATCCTAAATTATGTTTCACCAACAATATCAGGACGAAAAGTAATAAAAATAAAAAATAACGTTGTTTTGAGCGTCTTATGGTTGGCGTTGGTCAACACAATTGTTTACGCATATCAGACGTCAGTCTTTTAAGCATTTAACGTATTATAAAACATTTTTCAACATTACGGTACTTCCTACCACTTCGAATTTGGATTGACAGCTCGGAGCCGAAGGTCGGAAATCACGAATATTTACAAACACGTTATTACATTACTGGTGAATCATTAATAATACTGTTTTCCACAATGCGAAGAACATTCGCTAAAAATACGGTGAACGAATTCAAAGTCACCCTGTAGATTGATAGATAGATTGATAGTATATTGATCGATAGATAGATTGATCGATAGATTGATCCATAGATTGATTGATAGATAGATTGATAGATATATTGATAAATAGATTGATAGATAGACTGATAGATTGATCGATAGATTGATCGATCGATTGATTGATAGATTATAGATAGATCGATGGATCAATGGAGCTGGAGGGTGTTTGAGGCATCATCTGCGTTTTCTTCCAAGATAGTATTGCGGTGTCGCCGGCAAAGGAAGCCAAACAACGATAGCATTATTGCTTCCCGTATTTTAATTATTTCTATCGACAGTTTGCTTAAACATATTTACACCAAAGTTGGTTGATATTCATCAGGATGATATAGTATAAACACTGTAGGGAGTATGAGCTTAATCCTGAATATTTCTGTCCAGGTCTGCCTCAAGAAGTTCTCCTGCCTGCGATATCTCACCAGGCATTCCAGGATACACACGGGGGAGCAGACCGTCAAGAAGGAATGTCCAAAAGCCAAGACAAGCGAGCACAAGAGCTACGTCTGCGTTTTCTGCAGCAAAAAGTTCAGCTGCAAATCCCACCTCGTAGCCCACACCAGGATCCACACCGGAGAGAAACCGTACTCCTGTGAGATATGCCAGAAAATGTTCAACCACAAATCGCATCTGACCGCCCATACAAGAATACACACCGGTGAACGACCGTTCCAGTGTAGGATCTGTCAGAAGCAGTTCCGTGATCCGTCCAACCTGGCCGGTCACATGAGGGTTCACAACGGTCAAAAGCCGTTTGCCTGTCAATATTGCAACGAACAATTCTCTCACCGTGCTCAGTTGAAGAAGCATGAACGGAATCATATGGACGAGCCGCAGCAGTCCATTTCTTGCCTAGAGTGTGGTAAAGTGGTCTCGGACGCTTCAAAACTGAAATGTCACATGAAGGTCCACTCTTCGGCCCGTTCGAACACAAGCTCTAGTAAGTACTATGCGTGTAATTTCTGCAACGGTCAGTTTGAGACGAAACGGGGTCAGGATAGGACGGTGGCCTGTGATGTTTGTACGAAGCAGTTTACGGACAGGATCCGGTTGCAGGAGAGAGGACGGGCAGACAGAGCTTATATGATTTATGCTGTAGGTGATCAGTGATTATAAGATAATATTTGGTCAACGGCCTCTTGAAAAATAAAATTTAAATGGAAAATCTGGGCTGGGGAAGTCACGATTTGTAGTTAACGCTTGGCAATCGAGCTATTAGGCTGAACTGAATTATTGATTTTGTTGTTACATGTAGTCTGATGTATTCGTACAATGGCCCAGCTGTGAGGCTGAGTGCGGAAGTCTCAGGACTAACTAACTGAAGTCTGAAATAGTCTGACGTATTGATGGGATGCTAAATGAATATACTCATTATATTCTTTGTTGCACTAACCCGTGCTGAGGACAATTTTAAAAACCTATTTAGAGGCTAAAAATTCCACCCATGCCGGGACTTGAACCCGCGACCTCTGGCTAACCGTGCCAGCGCTCTCCCAACTGTGCTAATGGGCAAGTGCAGGCATCGGCGAAATTTAGAACCTCTTTACAAACTTTCTCTGTATTACGCTGTATTTGTACCAAATTGTATTTTTTTTTTTTTTTTTAGTGCAATTAAGAATTTTTCAATTCAATTCAATGTTCCCGGAGAACCTTCCTGGCCCGACTGCATATTAACCTCCTCAGTCCTGACCTTGAAAATAACAATTGTTTTCAATTTCTTATTTTCAAGGTCAGGACTGAGAAGGTTAAGGTCTTATTTAGAAATTCACGATTACTCTAAAACGCTCCTCAGAGGCAGTTTAAATAATCTGTGGTAACGTCTGTCCCTTCACCACATACTATTTAAACTGCCTCTGAGGAGTGTTTCAAAGAAGCTTGTTTCTAAAAATATGACTGTAAATGTTTAAGTATGAAGCTTGAACTCGTTCTAAGGCGATTAATGCAATATAGGCAGCTGATTACGTTTAATGCCTTCCGTTGAGTTTTAATTTTTACATTTACTAAACGAATTATTTTCGTCAGCCAACTTTAGACAAGCATAACCCGACACCGGCGTGCGCGCATGCAACGGCTAATGATTGTTGAGGAAGCGAAAATGATCTGTCAGGATCGTGGCAAGTGGCAAGCCCTGGTCTCTGCCTACCCCTCTACAGGGATACAGGCGTGAGTTTATGTAATATCTAATATATAAAAATCTCGTGTGACACTGTTTGTTATCGAACTCCTCCGAAACGACTTCACCGATTTTTACAATTTTTTTTGTTTTTTTTTTTTCTTTTTACGTTTATTTATTCAAAAATAGAAAACCTTAATATTGGTACTCAATTTCGCCAAACTGCAAAGCTGGTGGGTTTGAGAATAGGTCGTAGGCTAATTAATATGGCAAAATAACATTTGCCGAGTTCGTTAGTAATGTATAAAATAAGGCTGCTTATTGTATGTAAACTACATTATATAATATTTTATGTAAATACTATGTAGTTTAAAAGCACACACAAGATTTTTGTAGTAGGTTCAATTTAATTATGATTCGGAGCTATTAGACGGCAGAATATACAGGCTGGAAAAAAATGCTAACTAGGTGAGCATAGACACCTAATATTATCTTGTCAATTCTCGAATGAAACGTCAAGTGTTAATAAACGTTGAGACACATAATACGTGTCTTTAATCTGTAGAATTCTAGAGGACCCGGTCGGGCCACCGTAACAATGGTTTTTAATTGTTCTTTTCAAGGTCATAATGTAGCTGGTTAAATTTGGTTAAAATACATTAATATGATTTAATAGTGTTTTATGGCTCTTGAGGACTTGCTGGAGGCCAAAGACGCTGGCCGAGTTCTGGGCCAATAAAATCTGATTGGTTTTGTCACCGACACGTAAGGAGAATGGCTCTCGATGCTCATTTGTGATCTGAGACAGAGATGTCTTTGGATCACTTTGTAGAGCCTCATTTCGACATTATACTGAATGATAATAGCAGAAAAAGTTTAAACAAGTGAAAGTTAAAAAATAGTTTAAAAAAAAGTAAAAAGTTTTATCAGAACTGCTAATAGATGGCACTAGTAAGTGGTGTTAATAAACCCTGATTATAGTTAAATTATTGTTCTGTCGCTTGGCGTATTTCAACATTGTACTTCATTATATTTATGAATATTCCATTGTCAATAACTCGGCCGCCATCTTGAAATTCCAAAATTTCCGTAGTCTCATGTAGGTAACTCACCAACACGATGTCGTTTGCAGCGCAGCCGTTTGGCTTTACCAGTGCCGCGTTTCTTAAAACTACAATTCATAGTTTAGCTATTTTGCTGATTTGAAAGGACAGCACATCAACCTTTACATTTTAAAAACCGGTTTAGTTGGAATAATTAAGTATTTATTTTTACGTCAAAGACGTACCTATTGAAGGTGCACAAATCGTATGTGAATCAGCAGTACCATTTTATGTTGTATAATTAGTCACCGTTTACATTGGCGTCTTTAATTTCTTGTGTTTGTGCCAGGAATCAATTTCCTTGCGCGACCACGAGCACCATGTTACATTTCATTTTTTGTAAAAGTACAGTTTTGGAATCTAGAATGGAATCGATTCGAATCGAAAATCGGCTTCATAGGATGCATTTCCTACAACATTCTCATACTCAGTACTCACATTGTTTTAATATAGGATTGGTAGTTTCTAAAATAAACCTTATATTAATAATATTAGGGTACTTATACATAATGTAAATAAGCTATATTATTTTGCATATGAAAGTAAAGACGAATATGACAATTTGAGGCTTTTATTTAGCATAATGCCCGACAAATACCTAACTTGGTTAGAGAACCACGAGGGAGGCCTATGTCCTGCAGTGGGCGTCAAATGGCTGATGATGATGATGATGATGATGATGATGATGATGAAATACCTAACTTGAACAAGTGACTGACTTCGCTTGAACGTATTTCGGGCCTCATTGGCGCTTACGCGAGATGTGAATTAGAATTCTGAAGTCGGGCTTAAATAAAATGAAAAAAAAAAAAAATGCTCTTACGTGGCCGTCGCTGACAAGTCCCGCGAAGATTTTCGTTCGCGAAGCCGAGGATTTTGCCTAACATAACATGAGAATCAATCAGCCAGTAAACTGCGGTCTGCCCCGCGGCACGCCACTTCTTTCTGTCCCCGGCCATACTTATCCAACCGCTGCCAGCAATCTGCCTCAGATCGTCGGTCCAGCGAGCTGGTGGGCGTCACACGCCGCGTTAGCCAGTCCGTGGTCTCCGCTCGAGCAACTTTGCGCCCCATCGAACATCGATTCTTCGGCAGGTGTGTAGGCTGTGTCAAGCACCTTAGTTCTTTGGCGAATTGTCTCTACACGAGTTGGTAATCCGGCATGTCGTTTGTAAATGAGAACTGAACTAAGTTCTAAGGGAATCGCCTCACGAGGTTGTCAGTTGACACTTTTCTGTGTAATAAAACGTCGTTTAATCTTTTTAAAGCAGTAGTAGCGTATCGTTAGAACGCTTGACTTATATTAGAGAGGTCCTCAGTTCCGTTCCGGCATGTAACATTCCTACTTTGTTTTGTACAACATCAGCGCTTAAAATCGCCAATCCTCGGTGGGCACGCGTGGTGAGCAAGCTCTGTCTGAGAGAAGGTCCGTGCCTTGCAATTGCTATATTTACTGACCTACATTTTGAGATAACTGGCAACACTTCATAACTTTAGCAGGCATCTGCGCTGAGGTACCTACTAAGATACCTCTTATTTAGGTCACGCAAATTATTCTCATAAGCATGGCTTTGAAACGACAAAACTCCAAGCAATTACAACCTTAACGCTTCCATAAATAAAGTCCGAACTTACCTCGTAATCTCAAACGGTATAGCGGAATTGGAAAGTGGTCAGACATGGCTTTACAAGGCATTGTTGGTCTCTATTATGGTAGCTAATAGTTGGACAGTCAGACCACCAGAAATAGTTCGTTTTTCTCGCACACCGTAGCCAGTCCTCTAGGGAGACTTGTGCTTGGTACACGCAAGGTACCGATTTTTGTTCCGAAAAGTCGGTCAAAACGAGGCGAAAACTTTTTGGCAGTTCTGGCTGCGGAAAAATCAGATTAAAAAGAAAAAAAGACAAGTCTGCTGTCAAAAGGTCCGAAGTGGGTGAAAATTTGTGGTGTGTTTTGTAAATTACTATACTCTATGTTGTAAATTATCCGCGTGAAGTAAGATTGAGTTGAATTGCCTTGGAAACAAAACAAGAGTATTGTGGTGCCCGGTGGATTCCCGATTCTGTTCTTACGGTGAGTCATTCATAAGAAAATATGCAGTCTCACTAATAAATAAAATCGATCCCACTAAAACGGTCTTATTTTAAACAACACGGTTCGAGTTTAAATAATCTGCGTTTTTGTCTTTCCCTTTACAACACACTATATAAACTGCCTCTGAGGAGTGTTTTAAGAAATCGTGTTTTTTAAATAAGACCGTCAAGGCGGAGTTCATCATCATAAGCAGCCTATATACGTCGCACGGTAGGGCACAGTCCTTCTCCCAGATAGAGAGAGAGTATGGGATTAATCACCACGCGTGCCCACCGCGGATTGGCGATTTCAAGCGCCGAGGTATACGAATAGTTCAGAAACACAGGTTTCCTCACGATGTAAGACGAACTTAAAGCCGGTATATAACAGGACTTGACGAAATCATAATTTATATAATGAAATCTCCATGTTATTCCTGCTATAGTCTTTCTGTAAGTTAAAGCTACTTTTAACTGTCCGGCACTAGTATTATAGCACCTTGTTGCTGTGTATATGTCTCAGATCAATGAATACCTATACATAATCTGAGATGCATGTCAAAGCAGTCGTTTATTTTCCGAATTTTGGCGTGAAACGTCCTAATAAAGGTGAACGCAGACTTGGCCGCACCGCACGCGCCGCAGTCGCCGCATTCTGTGCAACCTCGCATATCTACCCGCGCTGCGGTCTCCGCAGTACCTGAAGCGGCCGAACTCCCCGAGCCGCAGCTGATGACGTCATCCGCGTTGGCCCGCCCGCGTCGGACGCTGCGACCGGCGGTAGTTGATCCAGTGTGAGGCGTCGGGAACGACTGCGGGTGACCGCTGCGGCGGTGTCCGACACCAATAACAAAAGCGATGACTGCGGCGCGTGTGGTGCGGCCAGGTCTGCGTTCACCTTAATAAAGTACTACGTGTGTCTATGCTTGCTAAGGATCACTTGCTCAAACCGCACGCAACGAAAACATGACGCCTCGGTGAAGGCTGTAACTCTGTAACTACGGGTCGTGTGCAATTCATTAATGTATCGTTGAGTAGATAAAAGTAAGCATTACTTTGATCCTATTGACTCGTGCCGCCAGATGGCGCCAGTGCCGCGTGCACAGTTTGAGCTAAAAATTAACGCCTTTTGCCGTTTCACTTTAAGCCCGACGACGGCCGTTAACCCGACACAGCCCCACCAGCTTTTGTTTTCTGCAGTCTAGGATCTATAGACTATAAAGAATTGAACGTCTCGTCGTAGGGTTGCAACAGCAATTGCATTTTTTATCAAATACACAGAATAATTAACGAATCTCTAAATGAATTTATTAGCGTTTTAGCTAGAACTTTTCCGAATAATAAAAAGTTAAAATGATCATTGAAATTATAAGTACAGCGTTTTAATCAAATAAAATACTTTAATTCACGCTCGCTCATACAAATTTCCGTATGGCGCCGGATTAAGAATAGCGTCACTCCAATTCCTTTCGTGGATGTCGTAGAACGCGACTAAGGCAATCCATTACCAGGAGACGGGCAGCAGCGCCTTTCTGAGATTCCAACCGCCTACTGCGATCGCCAACCCGCCTGCCAAGCGTGGCCATTATGGCAAAACCCTTAATGGTTGTGAAAACCACGAAGGAGGCCTATGTCCTGGAGTGGGCGTCAATATGTCAATATTCACAAAAATACTATTTCGCGTTTATTGCTACAAAAAAAAATGTTTAATAGCAATAAACCTTATTTCTTTATCAACACTGATATCTACTTTGATGTACGCTTGCCATACAAAGGTATACCGGGACATTCGGATGAAAGTCGACACGGGTTCCCGTCGTTGAACATAATAAAATTTTATTTACAGTTGTTTTACTGTAGGAGGAATAAAATATACAAGTGGGTGAGCAATTACCGAGAAAATAAGAGGGTAGGTAGGTGTTACAAAAAAACTGTTAGATCACTGTGTATTACAGTTTTGTTAAGTTTTAGATGCATGCTGTTGCTGAGACATGTAATAAGTGTAAGAATGTAATTTGTATTGCCTTTTGGTTGTTGATGTGGAGAATCGAACGGTGCAAGAAGCCTTCAGAACTCTATTTCATTGGAGTTTTAAATCTCTGCTGTCTTTTTCTCCATTACAACTCCACCCGAACAGCGGGCATAACATTGTGCATTGACACGGCTGATCGAGCTAATCCTGCCCCCCCCCCAACCCCTCTTCTTTTTATATACCTAGGTACTTAAGGTATCATCATATCATAAGCAGCCTATATACGTCCCACTGTAGGGCACAGGCCTTCTCTCAGGGGGAGAGTGTGAGCTTAATCACCACGCGTGCCCACCGCGGATTGGCGATTTCAAGCGCTGAGATATATGAATACACTCAGACACTCAGGTTTCCTCACGATGTTTTCCTTCACAGTTAGCGAGTGGTATTGCTACTATAACTTCACAAATGTACATAACTTAGAAGACAAAGTCATGGGTTCATGCCCGCACTGGAAATCGAACCTGGGTCTTTAGAAAACCAAGTCATAGGTATATGCCCGTACTGGGGATCGAACCTGGGTCTCTCGCTTCCGAGTCCGATGTTCTACCCACTAGGCTACCACCGCTAAAATTAATAAAATAAAATAGAAATCAATGAATCGACATGTGACCCTTGCGAGTGACAACTGTTGCTAAGAAAACAGCGCGCAGGCTTCCAAGATGGCGGGTGGAAGCCCGGCGCGGTAGAAACGCTCTTCCTGCGCGCGCGCCGGTGACGCAAGCGTTGCGCGGGGGTTACGACACCGCGTGCGCCGGCGCATCATTGAGTACAAAAAGCCTAGTATAAACTGTCGGCCTAAAGACACGCCTTATAAATACACGATTCATCTAAAGCTTAACTTATTTTCCTTGTAAAATCTCCACCACAGACTATTTTAATCGGCGTTTATCAAGTGTTTTAAGGAATCGTGTTTTTATAAATAACACTGTATTTTTAGGGTTCCGTAGTCAACATGGAACCCTTATAGTTTTGCCATGTCCCTCCGTATGTCCGTCCGTCCGTCCGTCTGTCTGTCTGTCCGTCCGTGGCTCAGCTCAAAGACAGACTAGAAAGGTGGAATTTGAAATCTAATAGATTTTTTTTCAAGGAATTCATATTATTACCATACGTCTGTATATTTATTTATTTAGGAATGCCAGCAGACTACTGATTACACAGTTTATGTTTTTTTCTGGTACGTATCCCAGTTATAGGCGTTCACGACATTTGCAGAGATAGGTATCTAATAAAGTGAGTGCATGCATCGACTAATGAACGTCGAAGCGATAGAGGTTCGAGGCAAGCAAGCTCTGGTCTCTGCCTACCCTTCCAGGATACACACGTGAATATATGAATCGTGTTTCATCATCATCAGCCATTTGACGCCCACTGCAGGACATAGGCCTCCCTCATGGTTTTCTAACCATGAAGGGGTTTGCCATAATCGCCACGCTTGGCAGGCGGGTTGGCGATCGCAGTATGCGGTTGGAAACTGAGAAAGACGCCGATGCCCGATTTGTTTCCTTGGTAGCCTTCTACGACATCCACGGAAGGAAATGGAGTGACGCTATTCTTAATCCGGCGCCACACGAATCGTGTTTACGAACATGTAAAAATATATCAGTCTAGCAGTTAGACTGATGTATTTTACACTTGAAAGGCGATAAGTAGAATCTAGCTTCACTTAATGCACTTGGACAGGACAGCAAGGCTTAGTCGAGGATAACTACTGTGGATTTTATTTCACAAGGCATACGAGGTATATCGAACACGTAATGGTTTTCTCGATCATTTCTCAGCCTACAGGTGACAGGTTAGTAGTACCTACGTAACATACGTGGAGTGAGCTGGTTGAGTGACATAATTGAATGGTAGGTACCCACTAACCTAGTAAAAGTTCTGCAATGGATAAAGGAAGTGATCGTTTGTGACTGATCCAACACAGCCTCAAAGATTAGCAAGCAGAAGTGGCAGTGGCCTGGTCACATCTGCCATAGTCGATGGGGTGCAAAGGTTCTCGAGTGGAGACCACGAACTTGCAAACGCAGCGTAGGACGCCCACCAGCTCGCTGGACCGACGATCTGACGCAGATTTCCGGCAGCGGTTGGATGAGGCCTATGTTCAGCAGTGGACTTAATACGGGCTGATTGAAGGTCCTCCCCGTCATAAGGTCTGAAGTTTGAAATTGATATAAGGCGTAAAACGTAATTTATGGTACCATCGTAAGTTATTTGGTAATGTCTTTCACACAGTCCTCACAGGACAGGCTTGACCTAGTGTGAGGGCCACAATTAAAATTGTAATACTATCCATACTATCTGTAGATAATAAGGATGTAAAATTGTTTTTTGGTAAAATAAATCCATTTGTATTGTCTTCTTTGCTATTGATATAAGGTGAGCTGTGCAACCACGAACCATCTAAAAAGGACCAACCTCCTCGTTGGCCCCCAAATAGGACCAACTTTCTTGTTGATCCCGCAAATAGGACCAACTGCTTTGTTGATCCCGCTAATAGCAACAACTTCCCTGTTGATCCCGCAGATAGGTCTAACTTCGTTATTGAACCACCAAATAGGACCACCTTTTTTATTGGTCCCCAAATAGGACCAACGTGGCGTAGCAAGTATGGGTTGCCTATATTATGGGATAAACGATGTTTAAATCCGCCACCGTAGCGAGTAGTATGATATCCGACACATAACTTGCGCGTTCGGGATGAGCTTGCGATGGACACGTAAGCCGCGGAGCCCACTGATCTGGCGTCGGAACGTAGGAACTGACTGCGAACTGACCTGGGGCGCGGGCGCCGAAATGGCGTGCTGTAGCACGTCCAACGAAAGGCCGTTGAGTGTGTTCAAATAATGACTTTATAACCATGTGTTTGGTATGGTATTTGAATGAAACAGATTAATGTCAGCGCGATGCCCGATCCAGACGCCAGATCAGTGGGCTCCGCGCCTATGCGATGCATTTGCTGGTCATGTAACTTGAAACCGGCTTCAAACTATACCTCTACAATACCTACAGGTATGTACCTACTTCAAATTTAAAGGTCATATTCGCTCCGTATACTTCGTGTGGCGCCGGATTAAGAATAGCGTAACTCCATTTCCTTCCGTGGATGTCGTAGAAGGCGACTTAGGAAATCAATTACCAGAAGACGGGCAGCAGCGTCTTCCTGAGATTCCAACCGCATACTGCGATCGCCAACCCGCCTGCCAAGCGTGGCGATTATGGCAAAACCCCTCATGGTTATGAAAACCACGAAGGAGGCCTATGTCCTGCAGTGGGCGTCTAATGGCTGATGATGATGATGATTCGCTCAAAGTCTTTTTAGTGCTGTAGTGTTTTGAAGTCGGCTAATATTTTTTATTTAAAAAAAATAGTCGTACGGAATTCTCTTAAGCGAGCGTGGATAAAAACAGAGTTTACGCCTGCCATGTTGGAGAGTCTGTTTCGTTCCGTTTGTGTGCATATAATGGACAAAATTATAATCGTATTAGTGTTATAAATGTCGAGGTTGAAGTTAATTGTTGTTTAAGTACACATTTAAGGGGTCACAAGGCGTTTCTTTTCGTTTTTTTCTGAATAGGGATTACATTTGACAAATACAGGGGTATTAAATAAATGTAATGGCAACTTTTAACTTAATTTGGGTATTTTTAATTTTTAAAAATATTCATTGACACTGCTCCTGTAGAGGGTCTGCTGGATGACCACGAAAAATGTGTCTGGTGGCGAGCAACAAATCTCCGGTTTGATTTAGTAAATCTTATTTTAATATTATCAACGCGAAAGTTTGTATGTATGGATGGATGTTTGTTACTCTTTCGCGATAGATTAAGTCTGGATTAGTACATAGGCTATTTTTTAAAATACACATCAAAATTACCACGCGAACGAATTCGCGGGCAACAGCTAGTCTTAAATAAAAAAAACCTTAGTGGATGAATAAAATTAGGTATTGATCGAAGGAATAAATGAAATTGTATTTATTTTAATTATTTTTCTTTTCCTGAATTATTGTTAACTTTAATCGTTATAATAATTAAAGCTTTTACATACACAACCTAATTTAGTACTTACTCTTACCTATGTTAAATTTTAATTCTTACGTACACTTTATACCTACGATTTTATGAATGAAATCTGATCTTATCTTTGACTTATGACAAAATGGCAGCTCTTAAAAGAAAAAAAAAATCCGCTTTTCGACCAAATTTTTCTGGTTAATTAAAAAAAAAAAAATCATATATCTTATTCCCTGAAGAATATATCTGAGACGGTTGTGTTAGAATTTCAGACCAATCGGTTGGGATGTTTTTGAGAAACTGCTCACCGACATTGAAAACACCGTTTTAAGAAAATCGCATTCAAAATTTAAGAAGCCGCCCCGCCTACTTTGTAATGTTCCAAAGCGTCGTTCCAAATATGCGTGCATCTCCAAGAATATTTGCCAGATTGATTTGAAATCTTCAGAGAATATACTCAAGTAATGTACATTCCGAAAAATAAATAAAAAATCTACTTTTTAACGTTCGTGTACTTTTATGTTTACTTTGTGTTTCTGTGACAACTTAAATAAATATCCTCTTTCTTTGTTTCTTTCTTTCTTTATTTCTTGTATGTAACCCCTTAATGGCACCTCTATACTTCTTAACCATTTAACTAGCTCCAATGATCAAAGGGCTTATACTTTCTTCTAGCTTACTTACGTAACTTAATAATTTTTTACACGTTTTTATTAGCAGATCTTCTTACCTGACAGACTAATACTAATAACTTTCACACAACACAATCGCTTGTCCTAGTCCCAAACTAGGATACTCTGTGCTGCGGAACATGGAAATACACCCATACTGAGACTATTTGTACAAATGTACGGTGGCCCCCAGTGGGAAACGAACCCACGACCTCCGGCATGGTAATCAGACGTAGTACCGCTAGACCAACGAGGCAGTCAAATGCCCGTTTATATAAATCTTAAGGGCTTTCATAAAATAGATAGATAAATAATTGATTAACCTAAGACACAACACGTGTGTGTAGTCTGTGGGCTCATCGACTTTGCCATGCGCATCGAATCTTAATAAGCATCATCATCAGCCATTTCTACGCCCACTGCAGGACACAGGCCTCCCTCATGGTTTTCCCTAAGCATAAAGGGTTCTGCCATAATCGCCACGCTTGGCAGGCGGGTTGGCGGTCGCAGTATGCATGTATGTTATCTTTGTGTACAATAAAGAATATTCTATCTACTATGCGGTTGGAATCTCAGGGAGACGTTGCTGTCCGTCTCCTGGTGATTTATTTCCTTAGTGACGCTATTCTTAATCCGCCACCACACGGATGAGTTAACCATGAATTGTATGAATTTGTTCATGGTGAACTAAAATTTGTAGTTCTGGAAATCAGAAATAAAAAAATTATTGCAACGAAAAAAATTCTCATTCTGTTTGTTGAATTGTATTGTATTTGTATTTAAAGATTTTATTAAAGAAAGAAAATAACAAATAGGTTGACAGATTTGCCAAACTGCGCAGCAGTTTATCGGCAGTTATTGGCTTGTATAAGTGGCATTGTTGTAAACAATCTTTTCTCTGAAACATGTTGATGGCGAATTAAATAAGTTTTATATATTACAAACACTCTTCCTTATGTGCCCTCTCCTGTTGGAGGTTGGCAACAAAGGCTATAAATACAATAAAAAACAACATTAAGTATACCTTAAGTGTAAGTGTATGGCGAAGCGGTGGTAGCCTAGTGGGGCTCGGAATCAGGAGACCCAGGTTCGATTCCCAGTGCGGGCATGTACCTATGACTTTGTTTTCTTAGTTATGTACATTTGTGAAGTTATAGTAGCAATACCACTTGCTAACGGTGAAGGAAAACATCGTGAGGAAACCTGGGTGTCTGAGCTATTCACATACTTCAGCGCTTGAAATCGCCAATCCGCGGTGGGCACGCGTGGTGATTAAGCCCATACTCTCTCTCTGAGAGAAGGCCTGTGCCCTACAGTGGGACGTATATAGGCTGCTTATGATATGATGATACCTTAAGTACCTAGGTATATAAAAAGAAGAGGTGTGGGGGGGGGGGAGGATTGGCTCGATCAGCCGTGTCAATGCACAATGTTATGCCCGCTGTTCGGGTGGAGTTGTAATGGAGAAAAAGACAGCAGAGATTTAAAACTCCAATGAAATAGAGTTCTGAATGCTTCTTGCACCGTTCGATTCTCACACAAAATAGTGCCGTCGTCGGCGATATTCATGCGAATGCAAATCACGAGTGGTGTTTAGAGGCCGAATGATGTACGTAACTGCGACCTTTGGACGATTGACGGCTCCGTGCAGGTATGGAAGTGGTAGTTTCCGAGAAAACCTATCAATAATAATAACAATACATTTTTGACATTGGACATGTCTTTTTGTTCGCACCAGTGTAGGCTCCGATTTCGTGAAAAAGTGCGATTACCTTATATCTCGGAGAGTTGTGAAGATATGATACTCAAAAAAAAAAGGCTCAAAAGACGCGTATTCACCAGAGCTGTAAGGTGCAAAAAGAGTTAGTCGAGAAAGTAAAAAACGAAAAATGTTACGTCCGAAAAAGTAAAAAAAAAACATTAAATTTCTTCCGAATTTTTGATTTTGGGTCTCGATATTTGAGAAACGAAGAATGATATCAAAAATTTGAGAAAAAATCCTGTGAACAATTTCGTCAGCTACAATTTGAGTCTAAAACAAAGACGATCGGGTTAAGGGTTTGCCCTGTAGCCTAACCTTTTTGAAAAAAGTCAAAAAGTCAGAACGACATTTTTCACATGACACTTACGTTTCCCTTTACCACAGACTGTAAACTGCCTCTGAGGAGTGTTTTAAGGAATCGCGTTTTTATAAATAACATTGTCTCTTTAGTATATTTAAAACTATACAATATAGTAAACAATACACGCGCTGGAAAAGACCGTCGAATTCATACTTACAATGTTAGCTACGAGTGTCTAGTGATCTACATTCATTTTAGATTTTCGCACTTACGCAGCGTGTTATAAGAGTGGCGATGGAGAGATAACACTGTAGGTGACTGTACATTTGACATTCGAGAGTGTTTATTGAAAGATTTCATTATATGTATAATTATAATTAAACCGTGAACTATAGATCTACAGTTCTATGAAATAGAACCCAGGTACTTCTATTTTCATAGAATGGTCACCGTGGCACTTACTTCTGTCGTAGGTCAACCGTGTCATAAGTTTCGACCGCTGCCATTACAAAACCCATCCTCACCTTGACTCCGACGCAATGCGGGTTTCGCCACGGTATAATTACGGACCCTGAGCGGTTCCGCTGGTCCGAAGGAAAACTGCGTTTGTAACAGTGTTTGAGCTGAACTGTATGCAATTATTGATGCATTTTCCTGTGAAATAATCGCGTATGAAACAATACTTCCTGATTTGTGTAACGACTCTGTTATATCCATTTACGCCTTTCCGTTCACATGTTTTCGTTTTCAAATGAATGTTTAATAATCGGGTCAAGTGTGGAGCCTGAAAATAGTATCGTAATGTAAAGTTATTCTTTCATCACATTGCAAAATCAAAATTCAATGGACAAAAAAGTTCCAAAGCTATGGCGTTATTAAAAGTTATCTAAAAACGAAACGATTCCTTAAAACACTCCATAAACGCCGTATAAATAGTCTGCCAGCGGAAAAAAAGCGGTGGTAGCGGAGCGGTAGAGCGCCGGCTTCTCATTCGGGAGGTCTTAGGTTCGAACCCGTACATTTATGAAGTTATAGTTGCAATATCACTCGCTAACAGCGAAGGAAACCTGAGTGCCTAAGGCGTTCAGCGTGCTTCAGCGCTTGAAATTGAGAATCCGCAATGGGCACGCGTGGTGATTATCCTTTATGGCGCATTGTATACGTTTCTACAATAAGATCCCTAAGGATATAATAAGCTTGCCAGAAACGCGGTTCAAAAAATGTGTAAAGTACACTTTGTGCCAAAAAACCTACTATAACATTAAAGATTATTTAGATGACAATGATGTCTGGAACTAAACCCAGTTCAATGCATGAGTTTCAGGTTTTAGAATATTTATATAAACTCTGTTAATTGAGGACTTGAAAAGACTAAGTTTGGAGGTTTTTGTCCATTTTTGTAATGGACACGTAGTTTATCTTGTAACGTTCATTAAGTCGCAGTTCCTGTGCTACTTCGAATAAAAAAAATTGATTTGTGTGTGTGTGCGTCTCTAATGGTTAGTATTTAAAAATCTGAAAAATATATGTATTACTTTTCAATATCCTATCTAGGGTCGCCCGTCATTATTTTCAGGATTTTTAAACTTTATAGCATCAAAACAAATCGCGAATATGAGTCTAAATTATCACTACATATGGTTTTATTTGACCTGTTTTGAATAATAAAACATATACCAAAATGACTATCACTCAATGTGTTAGTGACGTCAGTTGTCAAAATTCTATAAATATCATTTGTATTTCGCTAATCTCAAAAATGCCCACTTTCCCCCCCAACTTTTAACTCGCGCAGCGCAATAAGTCCCATATAAATCCGTGCGCTCGGAGAACGCAGCCTTCATTGCCTTCATCATCATCATCATCATCATCATCATCAGCCATTTGACGCCTTTTCACAACCATGAAGGGTTTTGCCATAATCGCCACGCTCGGCAGGCGGGTTGGCGATCGCAGTATGCGGTTGGAATCTCAGGAAGACGCTGCTGCCCGTCTCCTGGTAATTGATTTCCTTAGTCGCCTTCTACGTCATCCACGGAAGGAAATGGAGTGACGCTATTCTTAATCCGACGCCACGCGGACCTTCATTGCCTTATTTCTTGAATGCTGCTGGCAGCGAGTGGATGAGGACGGTTGAGGACTTCCACTGCTGGACGTAGGGAGGCCTACACAAATCCGTGCGCTCCGAGAACACACCCTTAAAAGTTTTCAAGTGTTATTTAAATAACACGGTGTATAAGTAAGACATTTATCAAAGCGTTTGTTCTTGTCCTCTTGCGCGGATTCTCAAACGTTTCTTGATAAACATCCTCAAAATGTTCAGGTTTCTATGCCTCTTATATAGGTATTCCAACAGACACTTCACTTGCGCTTACTTCTTGGCTCGGCAACGCGCATGCGCGGCGAGAGCTCTTTCCGAATTCAAAACAACCAGGGCACGCCATTGGTACACTTTAATCGGAGATCCGTTGGCGTATTGAGTAAACCGTCGGCATGGCAAGTCAAACACAATTTTTTCTGTCAAAATCTAATTGGTTACTTATTTTGAAAAACTCTAAGGCTGTGGTAGCCTAGTGGGTAGAGCATTGGACTCGGAAGCGAGAGACCCAGGTTCGATTCACAGTACGGGCATGTACCTATAACTTTGTTTTCTAAGTTAGGTATGTTCATTTGTGAAGTTATAGTAGCAATACCACTCACTAACGGTGAACGAAAAGATCGTGAGGAAACCTGAGTGTCTGAGCTATTTACATACCTTGTAATCGCCAACCCGCGGTGGACACACGGGGTGATTAAGCCCATACTCTCTCCCTTAGAGAAGGCCTGTGCCCTACAGTGAGACTTATATAGGCTGCTTATGTAAGGCCTGGCGTCCGCGGACCGGACGACGCAGCGCGGGCAGGCCCCCACCAGATGGTCTGACGACCTGATTACGGGCGCTGGATGCGGGCGGCACAACACCGGAAAGCTTGGAAAACCACGAGGGAGGCCTATGTCCTGCAGTGGGCGTGAAATGGCTGATGATGACGTAGGGCAGTTGAAACAGCTTATAAGATTTTAGCAAGTGGCAGTGGTCTGGTCACATGTGCCGAAGACATGTGCTCGGGTGGAGACCACGGACTGACAAAAGTAGCGCAGTATGCCCACTAGCTCGCTAAATGATCTTGAGGCAGATTGCTGGTAGCAGCTGGATAAGGAGGGCAGGAAGAAGTGGCGTGGGGACAGGCCTCTATACAGGAGTGGGAGATATTTTATCAGGAACACTTTGACGTGCGTGCATGCAACGACTAATGAATGTTGAGGAAGCGAAAGTGATCTGTCAGGATCGTGGCAAGTGGCAGTCCGTGGTCTCTGCCTAGCCCCTCTGGGATACGGGCGTGAGTTTATGTATACATGTATGAATACTTTGGCCTTTGCATCTACGTAATGAGATGATTTATGCGGCGTCCAGTGGCACCTTCACTCACACTAGACGAGGAAGGGACAACTCGGATGCTGCAGTGCCTTGGACATTATTTTTTAGATGGAGTAGGCTTGCCCAGCACCTATACCATCCTGACCATACGTGCGGAGGCAACCAAGCGGCGGGTTTCCTCGCGATGTTTTCCTTTACAGTTGTAGTTATTAGGATTGGTGATGACTAAATAAGAGTCGTTTAAAAAGTAAAAAGTATAATAAAAGTGTAATAATAAACATTTCGACGGAATCAATCAATCTTTCAGTTAGCCAGTACTTGCTGCTGGACATAAGCCTCCCCCGAGTTGTCATCATCATCCGGCCCCAGATTATCAAATTAAAATCGCTTAATCTTAGGTTTTATGCCACAATGCAATTTTTTTAGCATCGTCAAGTTCCGACACCGCGTTGATGTCTAATGTTTGTAGCTATAGTTTTGTTTAATTTTTAAGTCCTTTCGAGATTTATGGACAATGTTGTTGTTATTTTTACCATATTCTGTTGTTGAATCTGAGAGCCTAAAATACTCTTTAAGTTTATGTTACAGCTTGTGGTTCTATGAGTAGTTTCTAAGATTTATATTTTTTGAGATATCAGGGATTACCTACATAATTTTATGGAATTTACGCTTTTCATGCTCTACCTATGTCTCAGTTTTCAGTGAGTTATAGTCCTACATTTCTGTTGCAAAATCACTGCTTACGTAAAGTAGTAGATTGCACTAATTTCCTCTTTGACTGTTATTATTAGCATAACTGTGAGTTTTTCTGTTCATTAATATGTCTTTGTATTAATCTATAGAAATGTCTTTGTGTTAATCTATGTCTTTGTATTAATCTATAGAAAACGCCACTGGTTGTACAATTACATGTAAGATTGTTTTGTCTTGTAGCTATATTGTACAATTGTTTGTTTTCTTTCAATAAATAAAAATAAAATAAAAAGATACATTGGAAAATTACCACTCTATTGAACACATATGGTTTTAAGCATTATCTATCAAGGCAGAAAATCCGGAAAAAAATTTTTTTTTTTTAAAACAATGTGAAACGGAAAAGTTTTCGAAAGTCGTGGAACACAAGAAAGTTACCATTTTTATGCATGTGCAATGCCTGTTTACCTACGGAACCACAGCTATGACTGAGAGTAAAACGAAAAAAAAAGGCGAACCTTTTTTCGCCGATCGCGTATATTATCCGTGTATGGATATTTAGAGCGGCCGGCGGATAGGTTTATTCAAGACATCGCTCCGGAGCGAGTCCGCAATCTAGGCCAATCTTATTGGCTAGGGTGAAGAGGCTGACGATGATTGTGACCTGTCTTTGGGATTTTAATTTATTTTACGTTGTAGGAAGTCTAACAGCTATTACGAGGTTATAATATATTACATACAAAAATTAGGACTACGCAAGCTAATTAATGCGGTGGTAGCCTAGTGAGTAGAACATTGGACTCGGAAGCGGGAGACCCAGGTTCGATGCACAGTGCGGGCATGTACCTATGACTTTGTTTTCTAAGTTATGTACATTTGTGAAGTTATAGTAGCAATACCACTCCCTAACGGTGAAGGAAAACATCGTGAGGAAACCTGAGTTTCTGAGCTATTCATATACCTCAGCGTTTGAAATCGCCAATCCGCGGTGGGCACGCGTGGTGATTAAGCCCATACTCTCTCCCTGAGAGAAGGCCTGTACCCTACAGCGGGACGTATATAGGCTGCTTATGCTATACGCTAATTAAAAGTTATAAAAATTAGATAAAATGCATAGGTAAGTTCATATAACCCATGTCGCTAATAGTACAGACTATTACCCATTTCTGCATTATTTTATAGTGAGATTCACAAAAACTCACTCCTAGATCCCGGAGGTGTAGGCAGAGACCAGGGCTTGGCACTTGCCGCAATCCTTGCAAATATTTATTTATTTATTTACAAAGTTCTTGTAACTTAACAGTAGACACCAAATCGTTACAGAACTAGAGACAACCTCTCACATCCTTCGGTTCATCGACATTTATTAGTCTGGGTGGTTTTTTAACATATACTTTATTTTAAAAACCTATTTAGAGGCTGAAAATTCCACCTGTGCCAGGACTTGAAGCCGCGACCTCTGGCTAACCGTGCCAGTGCTCTCCCAACTGAGCTAATGGGCAAGTGCAGGCATTAGCGAAATTTCGGGTCTCTTTACAAACTTCTCTATATTACGTACAGGCAGCGACATCTAGCTGAAGTAATTTACGTCACTTGCAGCCACGAGTAACCACTTTTATGCAGTTAGGTTTTACATCGGAATGATATCGATGTACCTACATGATTATGAAAATAGAATGGTAACTGACAAGAGCTGTTATTTGCCTCTATTTGGTAGTCTACAAAGCAAAGTAGTACAATGTCATTCCAATGGTGTAACCCGCGTGAAATACATAGGCATCTCTCGCGAAGGAGATCGAATCGCGCGGGGCGCCGAGTTAAGTTGCACGGGTTCTACCAATGGAATGCGATTGGTTACTAGACTACTAATAGTGTGAATGACATAACCGTTGCCGTACTAATACGACTCTGTTGAACAACTATCCATCTTAGAGACTCGCATCCCGGGTTCGTATTTTACATCACTTGCAGCCCCGAGTATATCTACCTATTATTTGATCATGGAGGCGGTGGTCTAAGTACATTATATTCGATGCTATTACAAATATTGGCGCTGGTACAGTCAACAGCTCGCCGAGCCCTTATGTTTTGTTGCAAAATCGCACTTAACGTAACTGATTGGAGTGCACTTTTGTTAAAGGTTGACGCGCTATGGACTGTACTGCAACAAGCGGCCGTGTGAGCTAGACTAACCAAAACATCTGTTGTCTAAGCCCAAAACAATGCACTCAAATTCATCGTTACGTGACACAACGTAACAGTGTTGGAATGAAAGTTTATAATTGGAATTAAAAACATAATACCTAATTATCATGCAAAAGTATTCGTAATTGCTCGCGTGATATGACTGTTGCATCATAGCTCTGGTTAGTCCCTAAATGTTTATAGCGTGATGATAGACATCTTGCGCGTTCGTTTCCTTGAAGGTTAGACAGATGGCTGATATGGGAGTACCCTGTATTTGTTTGGGGCAGATCATAGGAAAAAAAAAACTCGATCGTAGCTAGTTGTGCTTAATTTCCACGCGTGCCCACCGCGTATTGGCAATTTCAAGCGCTGATATTTGTGAACACCTCCGACACTCAGGTTTCCTCATGATGTTTTCCTTCACAGTTCGCGAGTGGTATTGCTACTACAATAGTAAGATTTTCGAAAAAACAATAATTAAAAAAAAAACTTCACAAACGTGCGTAACTTAAAAAACCGGCTAAGTGCGAGTCAGAATTTGAATATTTCAAGTGTCTACCTGTTGCCGTTATTAATATCGAGCAAAAACATCACGTTTGTTGTATGGGAGCCCCATTTAAATATTTATTTTATTCTGTTTTTAGTTTTTTTGTTATAACGGCAACAGAAATACGTGAAAATTTCAACTGTCTCGTTATCACGGTTTATGAGATAGAGCCTAGTGACAGATAGACAGTCGGACAGTGGAGTCTTATTAATAGGGTCCCTTACCTTTTGAGTATGGAACCCTAAAAACAAAGTCATTGGTACATGCCGGGATCCGAACCCACGACCTCTCTCAAAGAAATAGCAAACCATACAGGGTGTAAGAAAATACCCACGTACATCCAAAAATGGGGGATTGTATTTGTCAAAATGAAAGTCGTACTTTGGGGAAACCTTGACATCGTAAAACAAATATCATATGTTCCATGTTGATGATTGTTTATGAATCGGGGCTATCCCTGGACTCTGCCTACCCCTTCGGGATAGAGAGATAGAATATTCTTTATTGTATGTACACCAGGAATTACAATATCATTATCATCATCATCATTCATCCACAAGAAGTCCACTGCTGGACGAAGAAGAAGTCCTCCATGGATTTCCAAAAAGCTCGGTTGGAAGCGGCCTGCATCCAGCGCCTTCCTGCCACTTGGATGAGGTCGTTGAGGTCTTGTGGCTGGTCGTCCTACGCTGCGCTTGCCGATATGTGGTCTCCATTCGAGAACTCTTCGGCCTCATCGGCCATCAGTTCTGCGTGCTATGTGCCCCGCCCACTGCCACTTCAACTTACTAATCCGCTGGGCTATGTCGACGACTTTCGTTCGTCTACGCATCTCATCATTTCTGATTCGATCTCGTAGAGAAATTTCGAGCATAGCCCTTTCCATAGCTCGTGGCGTGACCTTGAGCCTTCCTATGAGGCCCATAGTGAGAGACCATGTTTCAGTGCCATAAGTCATCACTGATAACACACACTGGTTGTATAATTTTGTCTTGAGCCATTGAGGTATGTTAGACGAAAAGACTTTTCTAAGTTTCCCGAATGCTGCCCAGCCGAGTTGGATTCGACGATTAACCGACGAATTACAATACAGTGCAATTGGCGGCCAATTGGGATACAGGGGTGTAATTCATTAATGATTTGGTTACGCAAATTTTAAGCTACAAGGGAGCGCTTAATAACCATAAACGCGTTAATTAAGGCGAAAAATTTGCGCGTCAAAAAACGCGATAATTCTGTTGGCTGCACTGGTGTTCAATGTTGAATGGCAATAATAATGGCGTTAAATTTAAAAAAATCCTAATCTGTGACTTCTGTGAATTCAACATGGACGTCGCATGAAATCATTTCAAGGAATTTATTTGGATTGGAAAACAAAACAACAAACAACCTCTTAACTCCACACCACAGATGAAAAACAAAATCAAATCGACTCTACACGTTCTCGAATGACAGATGACAAACCCCAGTGTAGCCATATCAACGCAGCAAGAAACGCGATAATGCCTTTGATGTGTCGAAAGAGACCGCCACCCTAGCTATCGCCAAACGTTTAACGTCATTGACAGCGGCGTTTACAACATTACGGCGTTAAGCCGGCCACACTAACGTTCAACGCCAAACAACGCGTTAAATTATGCCATTTCCTGTTAATGTAGAAAAGACATTACGAGAAAAACATTGTGAGGAAACCCGAGTGTCTGAGTTTAACATATCTTAGCGCTTGAAATTGCCAATCCGCGGTGGTCACGCGTGGTAATCAAGCCAATACTACTACTATCAAGTTATTTTTCCTATGACCTGCCCCAAACAAATCCAGTGTACTCCCATATCAGCCATCTGTCCAGTCTTCAAGGAAACGAACGCGCAAGAGGTTTATCATTACGCTATAAACATTTTGTAACTAAAGCATGTGCAGTGCGACGTATATACGCTATATAACGAAAATAACATAGTCACTAGGTCACCGCTAGGCGATTTAAGTCGAGTGGAATATTCCAGTAGCGGAATAAAAAAAACCGGCCAAGTGCGAGTCGGACTCGCGCACGAATGGTTCCGTACCATTATCTATACAACATTTGAATATTTCAAGCGTCTACCTGTGGCCGTTATTATTATTCAATATTCAGTTCAATTCAATATGCTTTATTTAACAAAATTAATTGGAAAAAATAATTACCCACGCTATACATGATTGATTAAATAATTACATATCGAGAAAAAAACGCCAAAAATACGTTTGTTATACGGGAGCCCCCCTAAATTATTTATTTCATTCTTTTTTTAGTATTTGTTGTTACAGCGGCAACAGAAATACATGATCTGTGAAAATTTCAACTGTCTAACTAACACGGTTCATGAGATACATCTCGGTGACAGACAGACAGACGGACGGACGGGCGGTCGGACGGACGGACAGCCGACTCTTAGTAATAGGGTCCCTTAGCCTTTGGGTGCGGAACCCTAAAAAGGCACTGTCTGCCAAAACACTGGTATGACAAACAAACAAAACAATGACACAAACATCGGACACAACAAAAATTAATTATTTTGTACCTATTCATAGAGGAATTTTCTACACAGTTTTTTTTAGGCATGAAAGGAAATAACAAACATAGAAATAGACCCAGACTGAGGCCATTTGTACCAATGTGCGGCGGCCTCCAGTGGGAATTGAATACGCGACCTCTGTCTTAGTAGTCAGGCATGTTAACCGCCAACCAGGCAGTCAGTGAAGACTTTACGTAATAGCGCCCCGGGTCACAACGTCCACCACAGCGTCTTCAAGGTACCATTAGGTATATTACATCTCGTAATAAGTACACCTCCAGTCGTTTTGTATTTATGCAGCGAGCAATCACCACATCCTGTACGGACGACGTGTGAATATGCCTAGTTCCACACAATGGTTTTAGGCAATGGTCTTATCGCAGACAGACGCGTGTGAGGTGGGTTCCCACGCTTGGTGGCGTTACAGACTCTTGTAGTGTTTGAGCATACGATTTATTTATTACGGTTTAGATATCGCCTTCGACGAAAGCGAAACGTGCGTTTTAGGGTTCCGTAGCTGAAGGGTGCCAAACGGGTGCCTATTACTAAGACTTCACTGTCCGTCTGTCTGTCCGTTACCAGGCTGTATCTCATGAACTGTGATAGCTCGGCCGTTGACATTTTCACAGTTGATGTATTTCTGTTGCCGCTATAACAACAAATACTAAAAAAAGTATAGAATAAATATTTAAGGGGGGCTCCCATACACCAAACGTTGTCTAAAGACAGCGCTCGCCATCTAGCGGCCATATATGTAACCTTCACAGCGCCGATGTCATGTCGTTAAATTTCAATGTTAAACGCTTCTTGTTGGTTTCTATAGATGGCGTTGTTCTCAAATTTGATCTTTGTCTAATAATGTATAGATAATGGTAGGTACGGAACCCTTCGTGCGCGAGTCCGACTCGCACTTGGGCGGTTTTTCAATTTAATTTAGAATCAAGAAAGTAGGATTAATGCAGTAGAAATGAGATCCTCGATAACTATGTGTGGTGTTACTTTGAATGACAGGATACGCAACATTATGATTAGAGAACGTTGTGGTCTGAAAGAGCATGTAGTGACCAGGATTGAGAAAGAAATGTTACTTTGGCTTGGACACAAGGAGAGGATGAAGGAAGAAAGATTGACGAAACAAATATATGGAGCGAATGTGGTTGAAAGGGCCGGTAAGGGACGTCCTGGACGGACAAACTTCGACCAAATAGGCAAAGAGCAAGATAAAAAGTACGTGAATCCGGCGTGGACCGACTGATGAATGTTGATGAAGTGGAAGAGATCTATCAGGATCATGGCAAGTGGCCGACCCTGGTGCTGCCTAGCCCTCCGGGATACAGGCGTGAGTTTATGTTATGTTTTTTTTTTCATTCATTCCATTCTTTAGTTATGACCCACGAAGCCGAAACGTGGACACTGACGGCAGGACTAGTGCACCGATTCAAAGTCGCTCAGCGTACTATGGAACGGGCTTTGTTAGTTTCTTTGATGGATCACATCAGAAATGAGACAATTCGCCAAAGAACTAAGGTGAATGACATAGCCTATAAGATTAGCAAGTTGAAGTGGCTGTGGGCTGGTCACATATGTCGAAGAACCGACGGTCGATGGTAAATGTTCTCGAGTGGAGACCACGAGGAGGACGCCCTTCAGCTCGCTGTACCGACGATCAAGTCAAAAGTCAAAGTCAAAAAATGTTATTCAAAGTAACACAGAAACTGTGACTTATTGAACGTTACAAGTAAAGCTAGGTGTCCGTTTCAAAATCTAGATCATTTGGAGAAAAAACGGACAAAACACTCCAAACTTAGTCTTTTCTAACATACTCCTTAATTAACAGAGTTTACATGTCATGTCTTCTAAAATCTATACTAGGATGCATTGAACTGGCTTTAATTCCACTGTTATAGTAGCCCTTTTGGCACAAAGTGCCCTTTACACATTTTTTGAACCGCGCTTCTGGCACGCTTAGGTAGATGGCCAGCAACGGCATGAGACTGGCTGAGAAGTGGTCGAGTGAAGAACACTGTCTTCTTCATGTTTATGTGCCGTCTCCTATCGGAGGTTGGTAACCAATTCGGCTTTCTTGTTTTTCGAGTCTGCTAAAACTAAGAAGCCTTTATTGAAGTGAGGACCGTCACACCGTCACACTCGGGTCGGTGACGCGGAATCGCCTATACTCGGCTCCAGTCGGTCGGTGACGCTGGATCGCGTATACTCGGCTCCAGTCGGTCGGTGACGCTGAATCGTACTCGTGATCGTAGAAAATCGTACTCATATAAGTTTTCACTTCTAGGTATTGTCTGTTCATAATATTTGACGGAAAAAAATTATAATTTATTGACGATAGAGATAAGACATAATTATGTACTTAGACATAAATGTAATTTGTAATTCCTTCTTCTGGCTGTGCAATAAATATCTATCTATATTTATTAATTATTTTTTGTACACAAAAAAGGAAACTACACAGATATCTCCTAACCTAAGACGAGACACAATCCCTAATTTGATTTCTTCCAGACAACGTTTAAACGTATTCGTAAACAAATCAATCGAACACTTATTGACTTTATTAATCGACTGTACTTGAATGATTTGCATACAATGCAGCCCGTATAGGTACATAAGTTATTAGTCATACATAACCGCAGATTCTAGTAATTTAATTTGTTGTCCTGTACAGTGAGCCAAATCGCGCAAACACTCCGGAAGCCTCTTTTGCCTATGTCATAAGAACGTTGTTGCATAAAAGGGTATTATATTATTGATCGTCGACATTACACTGTGCAGCCACTTATTATTTTTCTATTTATTAAAGAAGGTTGAAAGAACTGACTCCGGTTCTTTTACCTCATGTTAGCCCCGTGGTAACCTCTCCTATGCCCTATTTACATGGTACCGGTAGCGATCTACTCCAGCGATTTAATCTAGCGCTGGATTGCAACTGGAATGATCTAAACGGAGACTGAAATGCACTGGATCCGGTAATAACACCAATGTTGACCTCTCTTGTGGCCTATTTACATTATTCCAGTAGCCATCCAGTCCAGCAATCCAGTCCAGTCCGTTTAGATTATTCCAGCGCTTGATTGCTACTGGAATAATCTAAACGGACACTAGAATGCACTGGATCCAGTGTTAACCAGGGCCGTCTTTAACCAACTGGAGGCTATGGGCACATTTCGTTGATACAACCTTGACAGAACACAATTTTGTTAGATTTGACCAATATAACGTTAAAATATATTTTGTATAATTGTTGCATGTACTTTAATAAATATCGGTTATCGTTTGGTGATCTGTCAGGATCAAGGGGGCCCCTATCAATTGCGGCCATTGGGCACGTGCCCAGAGTGCTCAGTGGGAAAGAGGAGCCTGGTGTTAACCTTTCTTCTTCCTATTTACATGGTTACAGCAGCGATCCACTCCAGCGACACACCCAACACTGGATTGCTACAGGAATTATCTAAACGGGCACTGGGTCCAGTAATAACACCATGTTTAACCTCTCTATGGCCTATTTACTATTTACTGGAATAATCTTCACGTACATCGTCGCTTTAAATTGGCAATCCACGCGTGGTAATAAGCCCATACTCTGTCTCTGAGCGAAGGCCTGTGCCCTGCAGTGGGACGTATATAGGCTACATAAAAAATAAGGTACACCCTGTATAGTTGAAGTAAATACTCAGCAAAGCGGATCCTGCAGTGTCTAGGACATCGCCGCTATCTTGTCGGTTTAACAGGAAAGACTAAGAAAAATGGTTTTTTTTCATAATATGACAATCTAAATATTATTCGACCTTGGGCGAGTTATCTATTAAGCTCCGTAAACTCTTGTCAAGGATGACACATTTGCAAACAAAACAGGTTGTGTGATTCGAATAATATAATGTCATTACCTGAACAACTTCCAAACAGCAAACGTTTAAGATTCTAATTAATTTTTAACCGACTTATACCGATATATATATTTTTTTGGCTATGTTCCTCCATAACTGCGTCAAATCTTAACCGATTTCGACAATTCTTTTTTTTGTTAGAACAGATATAATGTCCCATTGGTCCCATTTTAATTTTGTGAAGATCTGATGGAGACTTTCAGAGATGGAGAACGGAACTCTTCAATGGACAGCAGTAAATAAGCCCTAATGGGGCCCATCCTTTAGTAATATCCGTATGTTTCATAAAATATCGTATAAGTAGTATTTTTATCTGAGCAAGAAGCATTTTCGGAGACTCGATCGTCGCTCAGTAAAGTTTTGTGTCTGTAAATGCATTATCAGCGTTTTAGCTAGAACTTCTTATAAATCGTACAGTGTTTCACGAACCCTGTAGAATTGTAAAAGAGCCGATCGGGCCACCATAACGATGGTTTTTAATTGTTCTTTTCAATGTCATAGTCTAACAGAAGCTGGAGCTTCGGGACTGGTGTTACTTTGTGAGCAAGGCTTCTTCTTTATAAATAAGTCTGCAAGTAGTTCAATTTCGTCGTGACTCCGTTAACCTTGACATCTTTAAGCGGAATCGTGACCTGACGTCATACTGAGCCCTAAACTTATTAATGCACAGTCCACTCCACAGCTAATATTTATAACTACCGCACAATTTCTTGTCCTGATCTCAAACTAGGATACTCTGTGCTACGGTGGTTACCGCCAACCACCTGCCTGTCTGGTTAGGCAGTGACATCACAAACATGGAAATACACCCAGACTGAGGCCATTGGTACAAATGTACGGCGGCCCCCAGTGGGAATCGGACCCGCGACCTCCGGCATGGTAATCAGACGTGATACCACTAGACCGACGAGACAGTCGACTTTGCACGGTACGGTACTGAGATGCCCTTCACTTCTTTCAGCCTGTACGCGTGTACTAAGCTAAACATCTCCGAGGTAACTTCTTGACAGAACACCTTTAGGAAAATAGTCTGTTTGGTCGCCAAACAAACAGTTTACGCAAAATGTCCGCCGGCACACGGGACGTACGTAATTGTGACAGACAACGAGGCGAGAAGATTCGTGAGCGCGGTCCAAGTTACGGGGGTTGGCGATTCTGAAACGAGAAACGAAGACTGTCTTATGGGTCTAGCGGTTAAAACGCTTGACTGCCGAAACAGAGGTCGTGGGTTCGATTCCCACTTGAGGCCGCCGGCCGCCGTACTTGACTTGACCGTTTATACGATGGCCTCAGTCTGGATGAATTCCCATGTTTATAATGTCCTTATCTAGTGACCACAGCACAGGGTATCCTAGATTGGGACCAGGTCAAGTGATTGTGTTGTGCGTAATTTATTATTATTGTTACTGATTTATTTTTGAATTAGTAATACTAAAAGCGTAGCTGATCTGAAGCTGCAGATTCACAGTTTTTGGAGAAATGGTACAAAATATTAAATGATAAATAGTTTCATTATTGACATATTTAATTGGTCAATTTAAATCTATAAACGATAGCTCATTAATTACCGAAAAACCTAGCTTAAATAGAATCACTAGCAAAAATAATATACGTACGTTAGTTCCGTTTTGTTCCGATTTCTTCAAATCTTCATCATCATCATCAGCCATTTGACGCTCACTGCAGTACATGCAGTACATAGGCATGAGGGATCATGGTATTCCAAGCTTCCCGGTGTTGTGCCGCCCGCATCCAGTGACTCCCCGCCACCGTAACCAGGTCGTCAGAACTTTTTCGCCCCAACGGCCATCAGTTCTCTAAGCTATGTGCCCCGCCCACTGCCACTTTAACGGAGCAATTCTTCGAGTTATATCAGTAACTCGGATTCTACTGCGGATCTCGTCATTCCTGACTCGATCACGCAGTGAAACTCCTAACATCGCTGTCTCCATTGCTTGTTGGGCGAGCTTGAGCCTTCGTATGAGGCCTATAGTCTTCAAATCATTGCATTGTAATAACGTATTTAGAGGCTAAAAATTTCACCAAGTGAGTGAGAGTCACTCGGGGCTGCAAGTGATGTCAATTGCTTCGGCCAGATGTCGCTGCCTGTACATAATACAGAGAAGTTTGTAAAGAGGCTCGCCGATGCCTGCACTTGCCCATAATTAGCTCAGTTGGGAGGGCGCTGGCACGGTTAGCCAGAGGTCGCGGGTTCAAGTCCCGGCATGGGTGAAATTTTTTAGCGTCTAAATAGGTTTTTAAAATTTTCCTCAGCACGGGTTAGTGTAACAAAAAGAATATATTCATTGCATTGTAATTTGTTTATTTATTTATTTTATGTAGGTATTTATTAAGGAAAACAAAAATAATTAAGTAATTCTGTTTTGTCCCTGGGTTATTCCATAAGCTCGCCCCACCACCGCACATGGACCACACGCCGCGTCCGACTCGTCCGAGAGAGCTGCGCGCGCGCTTTCACCTACCGAAATGCCGCGGTTTTTGCGCGCCATCACTTTCTGTGCGTTCGGCTGTTGTTTTAGCGCTATGCGGGTGTACGTCGTGGGCAAACCCTAGTTTTATTTACGCGGTTTAGGTCGGCCTGATTTCAGCTGGGATCTTCCGTAAGCGGATTTTCACATATGGCCTGAAGTGGCCCAAACAGCCTCATAATATAAATGATGAATGTATAAACAAAGCTCAAAAAACTGATTTTTTGCGCGGCGTAGTGACTTCAGCCCAGTTGAAGTTTACCTAAATAAGTGGCTTCAAATAGGCGGTTCTACTCGTCAGTACAGAGGTCGTCAGTTTTCTTCTGACGAGTAAAACATCCCATTTGAGGAAATTTTTTGATTGGCCGTTGTTTTAGAGGTATGCGAGCTCATGTCGCCTAGTTTTACCCCCAACGTGCAGGCTGGCGTATTGAGGACATTTATACGAATCTCATAAAAACAGAAAGCCCAGGTGAAAGTCTGATCTTCCTCTTTTTTTATATTTTAGCGCAGTTTCTATCCAGCCAACTCTTTCTGTGTGTCCAGTTTTTACTTGGCCATTGTTTTAGAGGTATGCGAGCTTACATCGTGGCCAAACCCTAATTTTACCCCCAACGTGGACACTGACGTATTGAGGCCATTACAAAACTCATTAAAACAGAAAGCCCAGGTGAAAATCTGACTTTCCTGTTTTTTGATCGAGACCTATGCGCGGTTTGTGCGCGCCAAAATTTCCTGTGCGTCCAGCAGGTTTTTTGGCGTGTTGCGGGTTTGCGTCGTGGGCAAACCCTACTTTTACCCACTCTAGGTATCACTGCTGTAGAGAATTACGAAATAGCAAGAAAAAAAATAGGATAGAGGGGAGGGGAAGATCATGGTGGCCTTTGCCCAGCAGTGGGACGCAATGTTGGGTGTGAGCATCGTGAGCCAGTTAATGAAGGGGGTTTATTAATTAGTGTATTTCTGTTGCCACTAGAGAATGCTTCTTGCATTAAGCACGCCCTTATACATTTACAATGTAATTCGTGCAATAAAGACTTAAAATAAAAAAGGGGGGGCTCTCATACAACAAACGTGATTTGCGCTCGATATCAATAACGACAACAGCAGGTAGACGCTTGAAATATCCAAATGTTGTACAGTTAATGGTACGGAACCCTTCGAGCTCGAGTCCGACTCGCAATTGGCCGGGTTTTTGGATTTCTGATTTCTAATTGACTCCTATTGTAAATTCGGTACTCCCTAGTAAGAAGGAATAAAAACGACCAGAATGTGCAAGTCTGGCAATTGAATATGCTGAGGCCTTAGGCTCCAGGGAGTAACCCGAGGAAAAAAAACCATATCTTTTTTTACAGATCAAATTTGCTAAAAGTCTCAGCACAATCTCTCAATCATGTTAACATTGATTTTTAGGATAATCTATCCAATATTACGTAGGTATATTATATTATTTTCTCTCGCCATATATAATGTGATTATTAGTGTGTATGTATGTCTATTTGTTTAAATATTTATGTACGGTTTAAGTAAGTTTATTTACTTTTCAACTCATATTTCTTAATTGCACCGACTACCCGTCTCTAACTTCTTTCTTGTCTCCGTCTATGGTTGCCTGGAAGAAATTGCTTGTAGTAATAAGGCCGCCAATTGTACTGCGATTTATTGAATTTCTGTTAATGTAATCTTTGTGTATAATAAAGAATATTCTATCTATTTATCTATTCTTGTCTTAAAGAAAATATTTTGTACCTACTATTGCCTGTGAAGATTACGCGTGTAACGAAAATTAAATGTAAACCTTGTACATTGTTGGACAACTGCGTGATTAAATTATTGACGTCAATGGCTGATTATAACCATTAGAGTTATGTCGTTAAGTTTACATTCGTTTAAGAAAATTAGGCATCTGAGAGCGGTGGTAGCCTAGCGGTTAGAACATTGGACTCGGAAACGAGAGACGCATGTTCGATTCCCAGTTCGGGTACGGGTACCTATGACTTTGTTTTGTAAGTTATGTACATCTGTGAAGTTACAGTAGCAATACCACTCGCTAACTGTGAAGGAAAACATCGTGAGGCAACCTGAGTGTCTGAGCTATTCACATACCACAGCGCTTGAAATCGCCAAACCGCGGTTACTCTCTCCCTGAAAGAAATCGTGTGGCTTGCAGTGGGACGTATATAGGCTACTTATGTAAGTACTTATTTATTACAATACTAATAACTTTGACACAACACAATCACTTGTCCTGGTTCCAAACTAGGATACCCTGTGCAATGGTAACCAGGCAAGGACATCACACACGTGGCCATGTGTACCTAAAAGTCAGTCAATAGATTCAGGAGCCTTATTCCTACAATAAACACCGTTGTGGTGGAAAATGTGCTGTTGACGATTATTTATCTTAACAAATCGAAGTTGAATGACATTCGAGGTACTTACACCACTTACTTACTCAGTCATAAAGATAACATGTTTGGAAGACAATTCGCGTCAAAGCGTTAACTAACCTAGCGATAGTTAAACTCTATGATGTTTTAACCTACATGCTAAAATTTATTACTGGCTACATTGTGCAACTTTATCCCATATTTGGTCGAAGTGTGGAACCAAAGTTGGAGCCAAATAAAGTTGCCCCACCAGTGTACGTCATTCTAGAGACGAGCATTCACAAATAAAAAAAAGGCCAAGTGCCAGCCGGACTGGCGCACGAAGGGTTCCGTACCATTAGACACAGAGATCGATAAAAAACGGCAAAAAATCACGTTTGTTGTTTGGAGCCCCGCTCAAAAACTTATTTTATTTTAATTTAATAATTTATTTTTGAAGCAAATATAGAACTAAGTATTCTACCTGTTGCCGTTATTAATATCGAGCAAAAACGGCAAAAAAATTACGTTTGTTTTATGTGAACCCCCCTTAAATATTTATTTTATTCCGTTTTTAGTATTTGTTGTTATAGCGGCAACAGAAATACATCATCTGTGAAAATTTCAACTCCCTAGCTATCACGGTTCATGAGATACAGCCTGGTATCAGACAGACAGACGCACAGTGAAGTCTTAGTGATAGAGTCCCGTTTGGCACCCTTCGGGTACTGAACTTACTGAAATTTCAGATGTTCATTTTCGTAGACTGTGCGTATGAGGTGGCATTGGTATAAGGTAGACACTGTTAATTATACAATGTAATAAAGATGCACTAGCCGATATGTGGTCTCCATTCGAGAACTTTTCGGCCCCATCGGCCATCAGTTCTGCGTGCTATGTGCCCCACCCACTGCCACTTCAACTTACTAATCCGCTGGGCTATGTCGACGACTTTCGTTCGTCTATGGATCTCATCATTTCTGATTCGATCTCGTAGAGAAATTCCGAGCATAGCCCTTTCCATAGCTCGTTGCGTGACCTTGAGCCCTTGAGCCCTTGAGCGACGAACAGCCACAAGATGGACAGATGACCTCATCCAAGTGGCAGGAAGACGCTGGATGCAGGCCGCTTCCAACCGGTCTTTTTGGAAATCCATGGAGGAGGCCTATGTCCAGCAGTGGACTTCTTGTGGCTGAATGATGAATAAAGATGCAGCGATGGGGGGCAGGTCCGCCACCAGACGGTCTAACAACCTGGTTACGGTGGCGGCGAGTCGCTGGATGCGGGCGGCACAACCATGAGGGAGGCCTAATGTCCTGCAGTGGGCGTTAAATGGCTGATGATGAATAAAGATGCATTTTGGTTTATTATAAGAGATAATAAAACTGAATTTTAACGGATATTTACTCGTTGTAATAAGAGGTTTACAGATTTTCCATTGCCCCCACACATCTTTCACCTGGTTGTGTAATAAAGTGTTCTCTGTCTATCTTGTGCCGTGGGCGACGCTATTGTCAGGCGTGAAGCTAAGGGGATTTTCTAACACTGTATTCCGTGATGGGTCTAAGTAAGTAAGCAATACTAGACATGTGTGGTGATTAGCAGAGTTTCTTCTTCACATATACACTTCAAAATTCAGAGCGATACTCTTGCGATTTCTTACGCAACTCACAAAGACGTTGCGTATATATCACGTTATATAAACTACAGCCTTTAACGAAGAGTGAGGCTGTTGGCGTTTTTAAAAGTCTCTTTCTCTCACCAGTGGGTGCGGGATTTTTTGTCTCAAATTCTAAGATTACGGAGGTGACGTTCTTATAGGCTAAGGCTGTACGGGCAGCGTGGCTGGCATGCTTCGAACTGACCCCGTTTTGACGTTTAATAACTTCCAGTTTTTTTCTCCATATCTGGGTTAATTTTGCACGTTGCGGAGCCGAGTGGTATTAGATGAAGGCTCTTGAGAGAGAGACTCGGCTCTTAGGTATGCCTTCTGAGACGGACGAGCTTAATGAAGGTGGCAGTGGGCCGGTTATATCGATGGGGTAAAAAGAATGATTAATTAATTTGTATATACAGAGAAAAAGAATGCAGAAAGATTGACAAAAGAAAGAGGTAAAGAGAAAAATTTACTGCAACAACTGACAACGTACAGAAATTAAAACTTAAAACAAAAAAAAATATGCTATAAAATATATGTCTCTGCTGTTGCAAATGGCAGCTGACTCAGCATGGTGCTGAGGGTGAAAACCCTCAGCGCTGATTTTCAGTCAGTGCCGATGGCCCTAAGTACTCTAGAGCGGAGTGTGGCCTGTTGCTAACCAATAAATCATCATCATCATCATCATCAGCCATTTGACGCCTACTGCAGGACATAGGCCTCCTTCGTGGTATTCATAACCATGAGGTGTTTTGCCAAAATCGCCACGCTCGGCAGGAGGGTTGGCGATAACTAACAAATGTATAATAATAATAATAACTTCCACACAACACAATCACTTGACCTGGTCCCAAACTAGGATACCTGTGCTACGGTAACCAGGCAAGGACATCACAAACATGGAAATACATCCAGACTGAAAATAAAATAAAATAAAATAATTTTATTTGCTTAGAACGTGGTACATTAGGATGGCATGATACTATATATGCGCTCACATTCTGTTAGATATGTTCTAACATGCAAATATTTAATTGTAGTTTATTTATGTAATTGAAATGTCAAAATACACAATGAAATTAATGAATTACAAATGTCATGAGGCCATATCGAGCGAAAAGAGGAGGGAGAAACGCCCAGTGGTCAGATGTCGACCAAGTAAAGGACGTAAAAGAGAACTATTAATGAATGCACGCAGAACTGATGGCCGAAAAGTTCTCGAATGGAGACCACGTATCGGCAAGCGCAGCGTAGGACCACCAGCCACAAGATGGACAGATGACCTCATCCAAGTGGCAGGAAGACGCTGGATGCAAGCCGCTTCCGACCGGTCTTTTTGGAAATCCATGGAGGAGGCCTATGTCCGGCAGTGGACTTCTTGTGGCTTAATGATGATGAAGCGAAAACTACTCCAATACAAACCCTAAAACAGGGCTTCCCAAGCTTATTTTGACTCGTGACGCCCTTGAGAGTTTCACATTTCTTTCCGACGCCCCAGCGCGAAGGATGTGCTTGATTTTCTGCGCATAGCTGCTCGAAAGGGGGTTATGGAAAGTATGGAAATTGCCACTCTCATCTCTTTCTGTACGTTTATTTGCGACTGGCCATCTCTGTGCGTCGCTTCGCGACGCTCCTGAAATGATAACGCGATGCCCCAGGGCGTCGCACAGTTCATATTCATATTCATTTATTGCAATAATTTTGTACATAGGATGGTATCATTACATTACTTGGATCATACATGATGCCCTCTAGGCCGTGGCAACATTAAGGTGCATGCTTATAAACCTAGTATTAATTTTAATTACATTATAGGGCTTATTGAATTAAATGAAATTGGCTTATTGAATTAAATAAAATAAAATAAAGATTATCAATTAAACTGTCAAACGAAAATTTATTAATTTTTAATAATAATTGAATCATAATATTATACATAATTAATTGTTAATGATATTTACGGGCCTATATTACATTGTAAGGCTTATTGAATCAAATTAAATTGTTTGGGAAGCCCTGACTTAATAGAAAGGTTTCTAAAGGAATCTACCCTGCACACGCATTCTACTCTATTGGACCATCCATTGACTGGTCTTGAACCTGACATAAAGAATATCTATAGAGGGAATTCTCGATCTTCTTCTTCTTTCGTGTCGAAAGCTTCTACTCCTCCTCAGACATCATCATCATCATCATCAGACATTTGACGCCCACTGCAGGACATAGGCCTCCCTCATGGTCCAAGCTTCCCGGTGTTGTGCCGTCTGCATTCAGCGACTCCCCGCCACCGTAACCAGGTCGTCAGACCATCTGCTGGGGGGCCTTCCCACGCTGCGTCGTCCGGTCCGCGGTCACCAGGTCAGAACTTTTTCGCCCCAACGCCCATCAGTTCTCCGAGCTCATTCAGACACTCCTCGATAAAATCTCTCGATAGACTTTTCCACTCGACTGTACCTCGCTCCGACGCGTTAAAATGCCTGTGGGATGAATCAACGTATAATTTTCCATTATTTGGCCAAAATACAATATGGCGTCACGTCAACTGTCACTTTTGACACCTGTCATCAGGGGGCGTTGAACTTTTTATGACTCGTTTGTTTTATCTTCTGCATTGTGTATAACGCCTTCTGCGAAATTCCGGAGCCTTGAATCTTCATACTCCCGAGAATAAGACTGGTTATTCAAGCTCTTTCGCTGTGACAGCAATTCACCTTTAAAATAGTTTAATTAGAGAACTGAAAGAGGATGTAGTGACTAGAATTGAGACAGGAATCTTGCGTTGGTTTAAACATATGGAGAGGATGAAGGAAGAAAGATTGACGAAACAAATATATCGAGCGAATGTGGGCGAGACGGCCGGTAAGGGACGTCACAGGCGGACATACTTCGACCAAATAGGGGTATATTAGCCAAGGGCAAGATAAAAAGTATCCAAAACCGGCGTGCGTGCATACAACGACTAATGAATGTTGAGAAAGCGAGAGTGATCTGTCAGGATCGTGGCAAGTGGCAGTCCCTGGTCTCTGCCTACCCCTCTGGGATACAGGCGTGAGTTAATGTTATGTTAATAGCTGACCTCTAAATATCTGAGAGGCCACATCGACTGAAATATTCGAACTAAAGTTTACAATCACTGTACCAAAATCTCGAGGAAGTATCTTAATTTATTACAGCATTTGTATCGTACACTTTTATCCTCACTAAAACCATTTTTTTCTTTTGTCATACCTACCATGACTTTGAATGTCAAGAAAGCCAAAACCTTCCAGGAATACCCAAGCATACTTATAAAATATCGTGGAGTACGTCAATAAACCAAAAGAGCATAAAGCGATCTACAGCTATACCAGAGACCAGTCCCTCTACTCTCGATGCTATTGTGTTCAAATTGCGTACAATAAGTCAGGAATAACGTCTGAATAAACGTTTTTGTTTTACGAAATAGTATTAAACTTATTGAAACTTCAGTCTGGCTAAATTATTGAACAAATGCACTCAATTGTAACGCAAGTTGGCTAAATTAGCGTCGGGAGTAGAGGGGCAGGACCTAGAGACACTATTACACACATATTTGACCAATAGAGTGATACAAGCACAATAATCGGTAGTCTACAAAGCAATTGCAGTACAATGTCATTCCAATGTTATGACCCGCGCAAGTTAAATAGACATCTCTCGCGAAGAAGAGCGAATTGCGCAAGGCACCGAGTAAGATGCACGGGTTAAACCATTGGAATGCGATCGGTTAGTAGACTACAAATAGTGTCAATGGAACAGCCACTGCCCTATTACTATGACTCCATTGAACAACTACCCCCCTGATTACCAGAGACTCGGTCCGGTTGCAGTATCCGAGCCCGCGAGGGTAGATGAAGTGACAAATGAATGATAATTATATTATTATATTCTTTTGTTGCACTAACACGTGCTGAGAACAATTTTAAAAACCTATTTAGAGGCTGCAAATTCCACCCATGCCGAGACTTGAACCCGTGAGCTCTGGCTAACAAGTTCAATTTTCTGAGGCTTCCCTAAGGATATTAATGAATTTTGATGACGCGAAAGAGTTTTGTAGGGATCGTGGCCGCTGGCAAGCCTAGGTCTCTGCTAACCCTCCGGGATACAGGCGTGAGTTTGAGCATGTCAGATCTGTCCGGCCATCTGTTTTAAATACCTACCTGAGTGGAAACCACGTTCGTATTGTCTTTTTACATTATTGCTAAAGCCATAGTTTTGTTTGCTTTATCATACCATGACTGTCAATAAAAGCCACTGGCCACACAGAAGGGAGGGAAAAGACGCGCCGTTAACCCAATTCACTTTCATACAAAAATGTACTGAAGGGACGAGACGAAGCCCACACAGAAGAGACGCGGCGAGGGGCGCGATTTAGACGAGGTAAATAAGTACTTTTCCACAATAGGACATAATTTAGCTGAAACAACTCTTGACAAATTAAAAACTAGTGACAAAGATCTTGCAGCAAATAACAAAACAAAAAATGCCCCCGAATATTCGATGTCACTCTACTTGACTGACCCTAGTGAAATTGCAAGTATTATACGTGGTCTAAAATCTAATAGTGCCCCTGGATGGGATAGTATTACAACTTCTTTAATCAAAACTTTTTGTAACCTGCTAGCTGTACCAATCGCTTACCTCTGCAATCTAAGCATAGAGCATGGAATATTTCCTGTTCTATTTAAGAGTGCAATTATTTGCCCAATTTACAAATCTGGTGACAAATCTCAACCTACTAACTACAGGCCAATCTCCCTGCTGACCATACTTTCCAAAATCCTTGAAAAAGTTGTTAACAGGAGACTGGTCAACTACGTCGAAAGCAATCATATGTTGGGAAATAATCAATTTGGATTTCGGTCAAACAAATCTACAGAAGACGCGGTTTTAAAATTGACCAATAAAGTTGCCGCGTACCTTGACAAGAGAGATAAATGCGTGGGAGTCTTCCTGGACCTACAGAAGGCGTTTGATACAGTTTGTATCCCCATCCTTTTGACTCGTCTCGAAAATTTTGGAATAAGGGGTACTCCTCTTCTGTGGTTCCAGGACTACTTATCGGACAGACAACAGCGCGTCCGCATAGATAATAATTTAAGCAATAACACAACCTGCACGTACGGTGTCCCGCAGCGCAGTACTCTTGGTCCAACATTATTTTTAATTTATATTAATGAACTCTGCAATGCTGAATTGCGGGGCGCCGATATACAGATGTTTGCGGACGACACCGTCATTTTGTTTCACGCTAAAACCTGGGAGAGTGTGCGCCAACTAGCGGAAACTGGTATGGGTACTGCTTCGGCTTGGCTTGAGGACAGTCTCCTATCGCTGAATGTCAACAAAACAAAGTACCTATGTTTCGGCATAACAAGCGCAAGCAACCCCACCGATTTTAACTTGCGTTTGCACACATATCCATGCAATCGCAATAACTTGAGTAATCCAGATACATGCAACTGTGAAAATCTGACCAGGGTAAGCACTATCAAGTACCTCGGGGTAAACATAGACGATAAACTTAGTTGGAGCCCACACATTTCTGCAGTTACTAAGCGGGTAAGGAAATTAATATATATTTTTAAAGCACTGCGACAAGTTGCGAACCCTAAACTTTTGATACAGACATATAAGGCACTGTGTGAATGTGTCATAAGCTACTGTATCTGCGCTTGGGGAGGAGCCGCTAAATCCCATTTAATTGAAGCAGAAAGGGCGCAGCGAGCTGTTTTGAAAACCCTAATGTCTATGCCAGTTCGTCATCCTACCATAGCAGTTTATGAGAAAGCTGGGGTTCTAACAGTAAGGAAGCTTTTTATTTACCAATCGGTTAGAAGGTACCATAAAACTGTTGTACCGTTCCTGACAAAAACAACCAAAAGAGTTGACCGTTGCCCAGTTCCCGCTACCAAAACCTCCTTTGCGCAACGGCAGTATAACTTCTTAGCCCCTCGTTTTTACAACAAACTCAATGCACTTTGCCAAATTAAGGATCACAATAACTTTAAAGTCAAGAAAATAATCAAAGACTGGCTTTTTTCCCTGACTTACGAGGATACTGAAGCTCTACTGCTCACCCTTAAATAATAAAATTAAATCTTGATCTCCAACCGCAACTAGACAAGATTACTACTTACTACTAACTATTCTTTTACACAAATAATACTCCATTATCTTTATAGAAGATTAAACAAAAAAAAATATATATATAAATAAAGGGCTCACAAACACACACACACGCACACTCACACACACACACACACACACACACACACACACACACACACACACACACACACACACACACACACACACACACACACACACACACACACACACACACAAACTCACACACACACACACACACACACACACACACACACACACACACACACACACACACACACACACACAAACTCACACACACACACAAACACACTCTTCTCCAGCACTAAACTACATTACGCATGCATACAAATTTAAGTAAATTAAAATTTAAATTTAAGTAGTTATTTTTACCTTCAAAACTCAACCTTCGAAACTTAAAAATAACCTATGGTAACCTTATAGCCTACTAACCACTTGGTTTTGATTTTGTTGGTTCTTCTTGTATACCTAGTTTATCTCGATTTGTCTCTATTATTTTGCACTAATTCGCATTGTACTGTACACATATTTAAGGGAAGTCACTTGCTCCTGACGCACAGGTAATCCTGGTTTGGGAGCAAGGGTTTCAAATTGCACAGTGGCAAATTGTATTTCTCAATAAAGATATTTGTATTTGTATTTGTATTATTTGATTTCTACACAACGCGTCGCGTCTTTTCCGCGCCCCCGCCCCGCATCCCTTCTGTGTGCCCAGAGGCTTAAAGAGACGAATTATAAACTGACCAAAACCTTCCAGGAACACCTGACAGTGACTATAAATAACACGGAGTGGTTTAATAAAACAAACTAACATAAAATTTAATATCAAGCTGTTCAGTAGGTATACTTTAGCATCATGGTCCGTGTTACAAACGATCTTGGCAAAAAACCGGAATAAAAACAAACAGTCCGACTGTTCAAAATTACGTAACTAAAAATAAAAATACGTAATTACCAGGAGACGGGCAGCAGCGTCTTTCTGAGATTCCAGCCGCACACTGCGATCGCCAACCCTCCCGCCGAGCGTGGCGATTATGGCAAAACCCCTCATGGTTATGAAAACCGCGAAGGAGGCCTGTGTCCTGCAGTGGGCGTCAAATGGCTGATGATGATGAAAAATGAAAAATAAATAACTTCCACACAACACAATCATTTGTCCCGGTCCCAAACTGATACCAGTGCTATGGTATTTTAACCAGGCAAGGACATCACACACATGGAAACACCCAGACATATAGAACATATACTCACGCCTGGTTTAGATGTGTTTGACATCAAAATCAATTTTTTTTTTATTCAAAGTAGCACAGAAACTGCGACTTAATGAACGTTACAAGTTAAACTAGGTGTCCATTTCAAAATCTAGATCATTTTGGAGAAAAAATGGACAAAAAAACTCCAAACTTAGTCTTTTCAAGTCCTTAATTTACAGGATTTATATAAATGTTCTAAAACTCATGCATTGAACTGGCTTTAATTCCAGACATCATTGTCATCTAAATAATCTTCAATGTTATAGTAGCTTTTTTGGCACAAAGTGTGCTTCACGCATTTTTTGAACCGCGTTTCTGGCAAGGTTATTATATCCTCAGGGATCTTATTGCAGAAATTGTCTCCTATTTGGTCGAAGTATGTCCGCCTGGGACGTCCCTTACCGGCCCTTCCACCCACATTAGCTCGATATGTTTCTTTCGTCAATCTTTCTTCATTCTTTCTCCATATTATGTCCAAACCAACGTAACATTCCTTTTTAGGGTTCCGTACTGAATGGTGCCAAACGGGACCCTATAGCTAAAACTTCACTATCCGTCTGTCTGTCTGTCTGTCACCAGGCTGTATCTCATGAACCGTGATAGGTAGGCAGTTAAAATTTTCACAAATGATGTATTTCTATTGCCGCTATAATAACAAATACTAAAATACAGAATAAAATAAATATTTAAGGGGGCTCCTATACAACAAACGTATTTTTTTTGCCGTTTTTTGCTCAATAGTAATAACGGCTACTGGTCTACCAGCATGAAATATTAACAAAATATTTAGTTGTATATTCGCTTCAAAAATAACTAATTCAATTAAAATACAATAAATATTTAAGGGGGGCTCCGGTACAACAAACGTGATTTTTTGGCTTTTTTTCTCTATCTTTGTGTCTAATGTTGTATAAATAATACGGAACCTTTCGTCCACGTGTCCGACTCGCACTTGGCCGGTTTTTTAATGGTGGTCACTGCATCCTCTTTCAGTCCACAACGTTCTCTTATTAAACTAATCTGTTTTCAAATAAACTAAATACTTAAATAAAATATTTCTTCTCACAAACAAATGCTCAAGTCTACGAAGGTCGTCTTGCTAGGATATAAATAATCGTAAGATGACCTTCAAATTTTAGTCCATATTCGTTAATGACCTGCATTTTATAGATTTCATGTCTTGAATAATCAAATCGTTTGATGGCAATGTCCTAATTCAAGTTGTTTGTGTAGAAAAATAAGTTTCTGTGAGGAAACCTGCATGTTTCTAGATTTCTTAGGAATCGAGAGACAATCTCACAATAGGTGCTAAACACGGCTCTTTACTACATACATTACATAAACTCACGCCTCTGCCCCGGAGGGGTAGGCAAAGACCAGGGTCTGCCACTTGCCACGGTCCTGACAGATCACTTTCGCTTCCTCAACATTCATTAGTCGTGCACGCACGCCGGTTTCGGGTACTTTTTATCTCGCACTTTCCTAATACATGGTATTTGGTCGAAGTATGTCTGCCTGGGTCGTCCCTTACCGGCGGTTTGTAACATATTTTCGGAAATTGTAGGCCCTGTTACCTGAGGCTTGAGCTCATTAGATTTTGTGTTACAAACATAATGGTAATGTTTTTACAAGGTAAAGCAAACAGGGCTCCAAGTCTACTAAATGCAGTGTATTATTAATAATAATAATAACTTCCACACAACACAATCACTTGACCTGGTCCCAAACTAGGATGCCCTGGGCTATGATAACCAGATATGATATACACCCAGGCTGAGGCCATTTGTACCAATCAAGTACTTCGAATCAAGATTCGAACCCACAACCTCCGACATGGTAATCAGACGTGATACCGGTAGGTCAACGAGGCATTCAATGGCTCGGCAAGGGACGGTTCAATATTGATATCGAGAAATTTAAACCTCTGTTTATCGGAATTGGTTTAATTATCGATACCTACTGAAGAAACGGTTTTCCGGTTTTGCGTTAATTTTTAATACATTGTTTAGTGCCCGACAAATATCACGAACTTATTAGTATGATGTTACACTTTCATTAGAACACAGTCATATTTGGGTTAGATTACAGTAAGACAAAATAACTTTGAAAGACAATATAATTTATTTTTATCGATTTTAACAATCACAAATTATACTACCAATTTCGATTACTTGACAAACTATTGTTTTCCCAGAATTATTGAATGATTATCCCTACAACTGTACAATACATTAAATTCACTGGCAGTTACAAAACTTTACTTCCAAAACGATATTTAGACGAAACTCAGAAATATACATTCCAACGCAGCAATAATTAAGCTCTAAATAAGATAAAACAACATTTCGGACTAATACTTAGCTTTTTCAACCGATGCAAACCGATTTCCTCCTTTTTCTGAATCATAAATTTTCCGCCAGTGTCACCGAATGAATGATCACAGATAAAATATGTTGAATCATCGATTTGACAACTTACTAAACGCAGCAATACAAATGTAAAGAATAAGTCTAAGATAGTTCCAATTTGACAGCTAACTAAACGCAACAATACTTTTTGTTTTGATGTTGAAATTCACAAATAAATAACTCGAATACAGTAGACACAATCAAAATATTTGTATAAAATATGATTTAACTTTGAAAATCAACACAAACTAAGGTAATAGATGTTCCGATGTGTGAGTGAATCAGCCAAGTCCGAGTCGCTAGGGCTCCACCTCCAACAATGACTTTGCATGGACGCGGGAAGTGGCTTAGAATTCAAAATTAAAGTCAAAAAATGTATTCACTATAAAAACGAAATGTTTACTTAATGAACGTGAAAGCTGTTAGTTTCACAATTAATAGATTATGCGGAGAAGAAGCTAACAAAGAAACTCCACATTTATTCTTTTCAAGACATGTTTGCTTAATTAACATTATTCTTTGGACTTTAAAATCTACACTTCTGCATCTACACTAATATTATAAAGAGGAAAAGTTTGCAAGTTTATATGTATGTAAGTTTGTATGTATGTTTGTTTGTTTGTTTGCTGGAAGAGAATTCTTCTTGCATTAAGCACGTCCTTGTACATTTACAATGTAATTAGTGCAATAAAGAATTAAAATAAAATAAATAATAAATATGTAAGGGTATGTATCTCCGAAGGTACGTAACCGATTTCAAAAATTCACAACATTAGACTAGACATTAGGGTAGAAAATTGGACTCGGAAGCGAGAGACCCAGGTTCCATTCCCAGTGCGGGCATGTACTTAAGACTTTTCTAAGTTATGTACATTTGTGTAGTTACAGTAGCAATTCCACTCGCTAACGGTGAAGGAAAAACATCGTGAGGAAACTTGAGTGTCTGAGCTATTCACACGCCTCAGGGCTTGAAATCGCCAATCCGCAGTGGGCACGCGTGGTGATTAAGCCCACACTCTTGCTCTCTCTGAGAGAAGGCCTGTACCCTACAGTGGGACGTATGTAGGCTGCTTAATGTAGAATGGAACTTCAGGGTGGACATATTCTATAGACTAATCCATTTGCCACGCGAAGTTATAATAACATGGCGGGCAGTGGTATAATAACATTAAAACATAATAACATTATCTATCTATCTATAATGTGCACTAGTGCTAATGTTAGATGACGGTGATGTCTGGAATTAAAGCCAGTTCAATGCATTAGTACCAATTTTTTAGAACAATATGTAAACTCTGTTAATTAAGGAACACATTTGAAAAGACTAACGGTCGTATTTATAAAAACTCGATTCAAGAAAGAAAGAAAGACATTTATTGGAACAAATTAACACATGTTAGGTTAATTAGATGAACTGTCTTTTGTTAGTTATAAATCTACTTATATTAGTAGTAATCTAATAATGTATTTAAAGATTAGTTTGTTGAACGGACTTGTGCAGATGAATATTTAATTATTTTTCAAGGTTTTGATTAGACCGGAAGTCCATTTTATTTTTCAATTTAATTTTATATTAAATATTTTTTTGAGAATCAGTCGATTTATTAATTTCGCTGGAAATGCCATTTTATCGTGAAGCCCATAGCTGAATTATTTTATTTTAGTGTAACTATTAGAACGGATATCCGTTTGATTTATTTCGGTTGCATGTTTGACTTTTTAGTTTTGTATAGAGTGGGAGATTGGTGGCGGAGGGGATAAATATCGGTAGATGCTATTCATTCCGTTGGTAGCTGCGAATAAGGCAACAACTTAAAAAGTTTTAATAAAATATTAAAGTTGTTATTTTCGAATCTACGTTTTATTTGTCGTCGGACCTTCCCTAAAACACATCACAAGAAAAAATGGCATAACAAGTAAAATAAACAAGTACAAAGGAGAAACAAGTCACATAAATACAACAAAAACGCCAATTAAAATAGTCTGTGGTGGAGGTTTTACAAGGAAAAAATGTAGCCACAGATTAAATAAACAGAGTTTTAGATTGGTTTCAGAGGAACCCTGTTTTTATAAAGAAGGCCGTAAGTTTGGAGTATTTTTTGTCCATTTTTCTCCAAAATAATGTAGATTTTGAAATTGACACCTAGTTTTACTTCTAACGCACAATAGATCACAGTTTCTGTGTTATTTTGAATAATAAAACTTTAACCAGATGAAAAAATGCTATTACGTGTCCATTGCAAACTCATCCTGATGGCATGGATTTTTGTTCAAGTTATCTGCCGGGTATTATATAGTGTTCGACGGATATTTTGTAGACTTGAGGCTTGAGGTTAAGTTTTCAAGTGAAATAGGTAACTCGGTGACCTTTTCGGTTCTCGACAGAAACGTGTAAAGGTTTATAAATGTAAAGGTTTTTCGCGCCTTGTCGTTAAAATTGACACCCGGTTTAAATCGTATTGTAAATATTGATAGTGTTGAAATAGGCCCTAGAGTCTTATACACACATTTCTTCAATAGAATGATAATATTCTTTTTAGTTGCACTAATCCGTGCTGAGGACAATTTTAAAAACCTATTTAGAGGCTAAAAATGCCACCCATGCCGGGACTTGAACCTGCGACCTCTGGCTAAACAACGGAAAAGTACCCTGTACATTTTGATTCCCTTGACTGTCGAAATTATATACGTTTGTTTTTGCTTAAGCCGTTGATAAGCCATTTTTTAAGTTGATTTAAATTTAATTTTTTCACATCTTTAAGGGATTGTAGACATTAGTATATGGTTTTACTTTCATTTAAGTCGACACCTCCATGCGTCCCCGAGATAAAGGGTCTTGACAGACAGACGGACGGACGGACAACAAAGTGATCCTATTAGGGTTTCGTTTTTTCCTTTTGCGATACGGAACCCTGAAAATATTACAACGGGATATCGTAAAATGGCAAATCGTATACTCGACAGCAGATCAACTTTTACATTTTTGTGGAAAAGTCTTCCCTAACGTGACTAATTAGAGTGCACGTATGTAAAGCTTGACGGCATTCGGTTTTTTTGCGGTTGCAGTTTTGTTTATTAATTTTGAATTTTACTCGCTAACTGTGAAGGGAAACATCGTGAGGAAACCTGAGTATCAGAGGTGTTCACATACCTCAGCTTGACATTGCCAATCCGCGGTGGGCACGCGTGTAATTAAGCCCATACTCGCTCTCCGAGTGCCCCGGCTGCTCAAAAAGGAAAATAAATGTGGTAATTTGATGTCGTGTTTTTATAAAATTTATTTATATCGGAGGTTTTTACTATAATTAATTGAAGGATTAACGATTTTCTGTATCACATTAACTCTAGGCCAAATTATTTGACATTGCCGAAGGCAGGACCTTAATGTTAAAAAGTTGATTACTTCCGAGGTGACTTCCTAGATGATTATTAAATTCTGTTAACGAATTCTGATGAGAAAAGGTGAAGGAACCAACCATACAGGGTGTCAAATATGTTCCTGGTCGTTTCCGGATTTTATTAACTCATTTTAAATAACATGTCATACATGTCTAAGACATACCTAAAAATAAATTAAAGGGTAAAACCATTGTAACTATATTTTAGGAGTGATTTAGAGACATTAGGCGGAAGAGCCACTGAGGGACGTCCCAGGCGGGCATATGTCGACCAAATAGGGGATGTATTAGCGAAGGGCAAAATAAAAAGTATCCCAAACTTTCGCCAGCATGCAGCGTCTAGTGAATGTTGATGAAGCGAAAGAGGTCAGTCAGAATTATGGCAAATGGCAAACCCTGCTTTCTGCCTACCCCTCTGGGGTACAGGCGTGAGTTTACGTACGTATGTTTAGCGAAAGTGTTTTTATAAATAAGACTAAGTTCACAATTCCATTGAAATACTTCTCACTAGTAGGTTTACCTTCCGTCTGGAATTTACCGCACATGTCCTGACTTTCGGCCTTCCCTCCGGTTTTTCCGGATCTAGTGCGGTTTCACAATAAATTTTAATACTAATTAGTATTTTTATGACTGGCGTTGCTCATTCATAGTTATACATTTAACGGGTCTAGTAGCGATTATTTATTAGGTAATCTATTACCTTAATTCCTGACCTTTTGGCAACGTTGCAGTTGCTGTGGTTTGTTAGTTTTTTCTGGAATTTTCATTTAGATATTTTTTTCATGAAATACTAATATGTTCAAATCTTTATTAATGAAAAGTTTTTAAATGACTGCCCGAAGAAATCTCTGATTAGCTCGCTTATCACGCGCACCAAATCTTGAACGATTCCAATCGTCTGTTAAATTTCATACTAATGGCTATCGCAAACGTCACGATTCCGACAGGATTTGTTGTGCATAATAGGCCCCAGATCTACATTGGTCTGATGCTTTTCCTTTCATGTGCATCATTGTTCGGACATCTTATCTTATAAGGATGACCTATATTTCGTGACCAAAATATCCGGACTTTTTTAAATGAACGGATTTTTCAATAACTGCCTAAAAAGGGAATGAAAAGTGCTCCTCTATTGTATGTTTGTCCTATACTTTTCCAACGTAACTTTATTTCTTTATTTTATTTATATAAATATAGCAACATAACAGTAGATACCTACATCATTAGAGCGTTACAATATTAGAACTTCTCAATGTTTGAACTGATTTAGAAGTGTTTTGGTGTAATTAGAATCATTGTCATTCCGGGTAACACTGGCTACCAAAAATGTTATTTTGTTAAGGTAACTCTCCAGTCATCCTTATAAACGTTGGTTGCACGCGGTGTTTAAAATAAATAAAAAGAAAAAATAACTTCTACAGTTCCGGATCTTTTTAAAATATCCGGCGATTTGTCGGGTTTCTTCAAATGTCATGGTAACCCCACGCACGAGTGACTCGGTCACACCCGTGCATTCACTCCCCCGCGAACCGGACCATGGGGTTCTGTTCTGAACCCGACAAAAATAGCAACCATCGCTAAGCCAACGTACATTTTTCCATTGCAGATCGACCGGTTCCGTGGAGTTGCGTTCGCCACGTCGAACCAGCCAGCAGTCGACGCTCGCGCACTAGCCACGGACCACGCGCGTCAAAAAAAGAGAAAGAAAACGAGAATTAAAAAAATAAATGGCTAGGACCTTCGCGTGTGTAGTGCAGTGACTAGTGAGAAAAAAATTTGAAAAAAAAAACAGTGCCAGTGCGATTCGGATTTTGAATTTTGAAAATAGAACTGTCAATATGCAGGGACGGGACAAGTTATGTGCTAAATTGACCAGCGCATTCTTAAGAAAGTGGTGTGAGTATGCTTTTGAGAGATTTTCTTTTCTTTACGAGCGGTTTGGTCGGTTATAAATTGTGATTTAATTGTCAGACGTGTTAGTTAATTAGTCACGTTAATTGAGGAAAAACGTCGACACGTTTTCTTAATTCCTGTCCCGCAAATGGTGTTAAAACGAACCTAAAAATAACGTATAAGAAGGTACTTACTACAGGACAATATGACAATTTCACGAAGCCTATGACAGATCTTCTACGTTGGTTTATATATAATTTTTAGGGCTCCGTACCCAAAGGGTAAGGGACCCTATTACTAAGAGTCCGCTGTCCGTCCGTCCGTCTGTCACCAGGCTGTATCTCATGAACAGTGATAGTTAGACAGTTGAAATTTTCACATATCATCATATGTCATCATAATTTCTGTTGCCGCTATAATAACAAATACTAAACAAAAATGTTTAAGGGGAGCTCCTATAGATACAACAAACGTGATTGTTTTGCCGTTTTTTGCTCGATATTAATAACGGCAACAGGTAGACGCTTGAAATATTCAAATGGTGTACAGATAATGGTACGGAACCCTTCGTGCGCGAGTCCGACTCGCACTTGGCCGGTGTTCTACAGATTGCTTTTTCGAAGAGTCCTGATACCAATATCTCCAAACTTAGATACCTAATTCAGAAATCAGAAATATTTATTGCTGCGTAAAGAATTTACATTCGATTTGTTCAATGTCAATTTACAATGTTATCGCTGTCTTCGGGTTGAGTTGTAGCGGAGTTAAAGACAGGGAAAAATCTCCACTCTGACCATCTTTCCTCAAATCATCTTAAATCTAATGCATAAGTTGGTACGAGTACCTAATTAAAGCTACATAATTATGATTCTGTACCCGTCGCCAACTTTGAACAATGTCACCTCATTATAACCAGGTCCTCACTGCACAGATTACCGTCTAGTGTGAGGCCCAACGGTAACCGCTCTAATGTCAATAGCAACCATTGTCTACACCAATATTAAGCTTATCATACTTTTATGTAATTGAAGAAATGTTTATTTATTAGCAAGTGGTTTGAATAAAAATTGTATCTCTTTTAATTATCATAAGTTTAAAAAGAACGAAAGACATTTATTGGGGCAAATTAACATATCACAAGAAAAAACAGGCATAACAAGTAACATGAATAAAAATGTTTCGATGATATCCATTACGTGTTTCACCAATCAATATAACGAGACTTCCTGAAATACCGGCAATGGTTACTACATTAGCCATTAGCAGACTAATGTAAGCAGACTCTGAAAGATCGAATTCGAAACGAGGCGATCCGACAGAGAACCAAAATCACCGACATAGCCCACCGAATTAGAATGCTGAAGTGGCAGTGCGCCGGCCATATCACCCGAAGAACTGATAACCGATGGGGTAGACGAGTTCTTGAGTGGAGACCACGGATCGGTAAACGTAGTGTAGGACCTCAGACTCGGTGGAGCGATGATCTTCGCAGGGTGGCTGGCGAGAGCTAGATGAGAGTAGCCGAATACCGTGCTCAGTGGCGTGCAATAGGAGAGGCCTATGTCCTGCAGTGGACAAGCGTAGGCCGATGACGGTGATGATACTAATGTAGGATCCTAGGTAGGCTGATGTAGGGTGCCACTTCAGTCTACCTGTGACCACGGCAGCTGCAACGTTGCCGAAACGTCGGCAATGTAAGGTAATTAAATTTTACCTCATAAATAATCGCGATTATGCCCCATTCCACGACACGAGCTCCGAAAGAAAATCATCCATGTGCGCCCATTGGCCTTCAACAGCGACAGCATTAAGTAAGCCTACACTATGAAGCGGACCGTCTTCGCTTATTGTTTCGCTTATCCCTAGCTTATCGCGCGCGTCGACCAAAGAGATGCGAGTATTTTGTTCCCTAGGAGTTCGACTCGTGGAACGGAGTATAGACCCGTTTAATATATGGCTATGTATGCGCATCGCGAGTCATTAAAAGTGCTAATGTAGGATCCTAGAGGCCCTGCACTAGACTTTAAAACACATCCATACAACTGAGAAATGTTAAACTGGCAGAAAACCGGCTTTAGTAAGTAAATAAAGCCTCGAAAGGCATAAAATGCTGAATAGGTTAGTTGCAAACTAACTACTTAGATACAAAGATAAGAATTGTTATACACCTACTAGTTGACCTGGCAAACGTTGTTTTGCCATATTAGTTAGCTAACGACCTATTCTCCGACCTATCAAGTAGACACAATTTTTTTTTAAATCGTTGAAGCCGTTTCGGAGGAGTTCGATGGCACGAGATTTTTATATAATAGAAGTATCCATTTTTTTTCCGTTGGGTATTGAACTACCGCGAAAAATATTCGGCTCTTGAGTTTTGATTTGTAAAATAAACTTCACAGCGTGATTTTGAAATCGTTAGCAATATTTTACATGAACGTGTTGACATATAATATGGAAAAAAACCGGCCAGGTGCGAGTCGGACCGTACAACAAACGTAATTTTTTGCCGTTTTTTCTCGATCTTTGTGTCTAATGTTGTGTAGATAATGGCACGGAACCCTTCGTGCGCGAGTCCGACTCGCACCTGGCCGGTGTTTTATTGTAACGTTCTTGTAACATAGTTTTACTTGTAACGTTCAATAAGTCACAGTTTCTGTGTAATGTTGAATAATTTTTTTGAATTGAATTGAATTGCATTGAATATTTTTTTCGTCAATCTTTCTTTCTTCATCCTCTCGCTCTTCATATTTCAAAGTTCAACGCGACCGCAAACGTATACAAAATAATTACCGACATTCCTACAAACAAACAAAACTCGTGCTCTTGGACTAACACGAGTAAAGCATAGTCAACCGAGCTTGGACAGTCGACGGCAGTTCAACCTTTACGTGTTTTGTTACAAAGTCACCTTTAACGTAACTGATAGAGTTCACGTATGTAAAAGTTGATGCACTGTCGACTGTACTTTATTATGTACGTATTATACTTTAGTATCTAGGTCAGCGATTCCCAAACTCGGCTTCACAGAACGCGAGGGTTTCGTGCAACCAATTTGAATCGTTGCATTATTTTGATTTTTCAACCGTAAACATTATATTCATCATCATCATCAGCCATTTGACGCCCACTGCAGGCAGGACATAGGCCTCCCTCATGGTTTTTTATAACCATGAGGGGCTTTGCCATAATCGCCACGCTTGGCAGGCGGGTTGGCGATCGCAGTATGCGGTTGGAATCTCAGGAAGACGCTGCTGCCCGTCTTCTGGTAATTGATTTCCTTAGTCGCCTTCTAGGACATCCACGGAAGGAAATGGAGTGACGCTATTCTTAATCCGGCACCACACGGAACATTGTATTGGATTAATGTAATGAGACAGTGTCGATACCTTCTTGACGTAAAGTCAATAGTTGATACGGGGTTCCGTAAAATAAAAGAGGTTAGGTATTAGTGTTCCACAGCCTGAAAAGTTTAGGGAGCGCTGGTCTAAGTAACTGTAAAAAATATGTGAACTGCAATCTAGCTTGCTTTACGCAAAGAATATCCGCTATAAAAGAAAAAACCACTTCCTCTAGGCTTCCGTTTTTCCTCTTGAAGTACGGAACCCTAAAAAATAAAGGGTGCAGTAGGCGCACAAGTCGTTACAAAACGACCCGCCAAGGCTGCGCTTGCGCCGGTGACGTCGGTGGGCCTGTCGGAGGCTTGGCGTTACGAACCGATAGACAAAACAACGGTCTTATAGAAAACACGATTTCTTTTAACATTCTATAAACGCCAATTATAATTAATTAGTGTGTAGATATAATATGTATTTTTAGTGGTAGAAAGGCTTATTGTATTTCAATATAAAATCGGTATATATGTAAGTCCATATTAATGTGTAAGTTTATTTAATTACATTTTATAAAAGTATATTTTTAAACTTATATTAACTTGTCCTTTTTTTTGCACGCCTACCAACTCTTTCCCTTACCTCCTGCGGTTGACTGGTAGAAAATGCTTATGGCATTAAGTCCGCCGCATTGTACGATTTTTTTTAAAGTGCAATAAAAGTATCAATAAATAAATAAATAAATATAAAAAATAGTATTTTTTTTAACACTAAATATTACACATTATTTGAAAAAACACGTACAAAATACCAAAATTACATGAAATTGCAAAAAGCTTCGTCGAACATAAAAAGGAAAAACAACACTATAAAAATGTAAACCTTTTAAAATTAAATTCATAAAAAGCTTTGTCCTATTAAAATAATCTGTGGTGGAGATTTTACAAGGAAAATACCTAACCACCGATTAAATGAACTGCCTTTGAGGAGTGCTTTAGAGGAATGGCGGTTTTTATAAATCAACTTTTATTCGGTCTTTGTTTAGTACCTAAGTAAAAATATGATTCTGTACCCGTCGCCAACTTTGAACACTGTCAACTTATTATAACCAGGTCCTCACTATACAGATTTCCGTCTAGTGTGAGGTCCAACGGTAACCTCTCTATTGTCAATGGCAACCATTTTCTATACCAATATTAAGATTATCATACTTTTAAGTAATTGAGGAAATGTTTATTTATTAGCAAGTGGTTTAAATAATTTTTTTATTTTTTTTCTATCTTTTTTCTTTTCTTTTTGTATGTATCCTTGTATGCGTCAAATGGCTGATGATGATGATTAAGCCATTCAATTTTGTCTCTTTCTTCTTCCTATCTATAATGGTACCTGAAAACATTTTATTCCTGACGAAATCAGTAACGAACAAAAAAAGTCGTTTCGTCCCTTCTTTCTCAATCTTCCTCGAAATTTCGTCGCTCAGTAAACAACACCGCTCGAGTCGAAATTTTACGATTTTCTGACATTTGAATACTATTGGGTGCAGATTTTAAGCGCGAATCGATCTAACTATAGAATTCAAGCCTTCAGACTAATCAGCGACCATTATTAAAAAAATTGGAACACCACATACCTACATATTTCTTTCTATGGAACACCGTAGAAACTGTTTGCGAAGTTAAAAAGTTATTTGTCTCTCCCATAAAGTAGGGAAAAACGACTTGTACGGTGTTGTTTGCTAAGCGACGATTTGTGACATACATTAAGTCGCAGTTTCCTTTAAAAACTGAATTAGAAAAAAATCTGACTTATAAAAAACCAATCAAATGCAATTTCAATCTGTGATGAAGAGAAACGGTCTTATTTGTTCCGCTAAAACACTCCTCAGAGGCAGTTTAAACGATCTGCGGTTACGGCCTTCCCATTGACCACAGATAATTAAACTGCCTATGAGGAGTGTTCTGGGGAATCGTGTCTTATGAATTACACCGTTGGACGTTTCTACAATCGAATATTTGGCTCCGTTCCTCGTTCCGTATGACTCGCGCTGCGGCCGCAGTTTCGCAATAAACTGACTCAATAATGAATGGAACAGTACCGGTACATTTGCCTCTTAATGGACTGAATTAAAAACGGATTGCGGATTTTTTTTTGTATGAAAAATACCGTCGCTCATTTCGCAAGCGGCCGTTTTTGTCTAGTTTCCGGGACCGTGATCCTAGGTCCTCTGTAGTGGGTCCTAAAAATAACTATTAACGTGATTGAGAGACAATTTTCAAAAACGATTTTAAAAGAAACCGGCCAAGTGTGAGTCGGACTCGCGCACGAAGGGTTCCGTAACATTATCTATACAACATTAGACACAAAGAAAAAAAAACAGCAAAAAAATCACGTTTGTTGGATGGGAGCCCCCCTTAAATAATTATTTTATTTTGTTTTTAGTATTTTTTGTTGTAGCGGCAACAGAAATACGTAATCTGTGAAAATTTCAACTCTCTAGCTGTCACGGTTCTTGAGATACAGCCTGGTGACAGACATACGGACGGACGGACGGACGGACGGACCGACAGCGAAGTCTTAGTAATAGGGTCCCGTTTTTACCCTTTGGGTGCGGAACCCTAAAAAAGACATGATTTTTTCCATTTGTGGCGCTAGTGAGACCGTAAGAGCGGTATTTCTAAATAACAGAAACGCGGCTTGGGTCATCCCATTAGTAATAGGTTCATGCGTGACTCACCGGGTACTATGTCATAAATCTGTGATCATTGATTAATCACCAGCTTAATGAATTTAACATTAGACATTGCTGTTTACGTACAGGTTTTATGGAAAATTACACTTGGGTTAACGTTTTTATGGGGCCCTCTAGTGTTAGCAATCCCTTGTGGGGTTTTAAGTGTACTAACTAGTACGAGTGTTTTTTAATGTAGACGTATCATTGCGTCCCACTGCAGGGCACAGGCCTTCTCTCAGGGAGAGAGTATGGGCTTAATTACCGCGCGTGCCCACCGCGGATTGGCGATTTCAAGCGCTGAGGTATGTGAACACCTCAGACACTCAGGTTTCCTCACGATGTTTTCCTTCACAGTTAGAGAGTGGTATTGCTACTATAACCTCACAAATGAGTGTTATGAGTTATATGGCAGTTACTTACTTGAAAGTAAAGGAATTTAATATTATTAAATTCTATTCTGCTTTATGGACTCGCTGCACTGATTTATCCAGTAAAATTTCGCTAATTGTCTGTCACCAGGCTGCATCTCATGAACCGTGATAAATAAAAATATATATTTAAAAAAATATTTATGGAGGGCTCCCATACAAAAAACGTATTTTTTTTTGCCGTTTTTTGCTCGATATTAATAACGGCATCAGCTAGACGCTAGAAATATTCACAGAATATTTAGTTCCATATTCACTTCGAAAATAAATAATTACATTAAAATAAAATAAATATTTAATTCAATTCAATTCAATTCAATTCAAATATTTTTATTCATTGTAAAAACAGAATGTTTACTTAATGAACGTCAAAGTTGTTAGTTTCACAATTAATGGATTATGTGGAGAAGAAGCTAACAAAGAAACTCCACATTTATTCTTTTCAAAACACGTTTTAACTTAATTAACAGAGTTTTCAACTTAAAATATTAGTCATGAATGTGTTGAATACTAGTCACAATCGTCCTTTAAATAATATTAATCTACTGTTTAATGCCAAACATCTTTGTCTTCTAAATAATCCTTGATGTTATAGTAAGCCTTTTTGCACAGAATGTGCTTAACACATTTTTTAAATCGCGTTGGAGGTAACTCTAATATATCTTGAGGAATTTTGTTGTAGAACCTTATACAGTGCCCCATAAAGGATGTGTTAACTTTTGCAAGTCTAAATAGTGGAAATGACAATTTATGTTTATTTCTAGTATTCACATTATGGTGGCCACCAACATTTTCGAAGTCTTTGATATTTTTTCTAACGTACATAATATTTTCATAAATGTATTGACATGCAACTGTTAAGATGTTGGTTTCTTTGAAGAAATCTCTTAGCGAATCCCTACTACCTAACTTGTAAATAAATCGGATGGCTCTCTTCTGTAAGATGAAGATCGTCTCAATGTCTGCTGCCCGACCCCACAGTAGTATGCCGTAGGACATAATACTATGGAAGTAACTAAAATAAACAAGCCTAGCAGTTGCAACGTCAGTGAGCTCTCTAATTCTTTTGACTGCATATGCTGCAGAACTAAGCCTGTGTGCTAGTTTTACAATATGAGGACCCCATTGCAATTTTGAATCGATTGTGATGCCTAGAAAAACGGTATCTTCTACAAATTCTAGTTTTTCTTTTCCGAGTACAATGTTGTTTTCAACTAATCTTACGGTTGGTAAGGTAAACTTTATACATTTTGTCTTTTTGGAATTTAGAAGCAGATTATTTGCCGTGAACCAATCCAACACACGCAAGAGAGCATCATTTGCATCGTCAAGATTATTTTCTTGTCTCTTAATTTAAAAAATAAGTGACGTGTCATCTGCAAATAATACTATCTCGGACATGTTTTGTACCATAAACGGCAAATCATTTACGTATACAAGGAAAAGGAACGGCCCCAAAATTGATCCCTGTGGTACTCCCATTTTTATTTGTGAACCTGTGGATTTTATACGATTTATGTCCGCTTTTTGAACCCTTCCTTTTAGATAAGATCTCATCAGTTCTAAACCTTTCCCCTTTACTCCGTAATGCTCTAGTTTTAGCAAAAGTGTCTCGTGGTCCACGCAATCAAATGCCTTTGACATGTCACAAAAAACACCTATAGCATCCCTACGATCCTCCCATGCACTATAAATATGTTTAACTAGCAAGACACCAGCGTCCGTCGTCGACCGTCCCTGCGTGAAGCCGAACTGCTGGTTATGGAGAAGTTGATAATTATTAAAGTGCGTAAGTAGTTGCACTAAAACAATCTTTTGGAATATTTTGCTCAATACGGGTAGGATCGAGACTGGTCTGAAATTTGTGGGATCATGCCTATCGCCACTTTTAAACAACGGAACGAGCCTACTGTATTTCATTAGGTCAGGGAATGTACCCTCACCTACACATTTGTTAAAAATTTTTGCTAAATGAGAAGCGAGGACATCTATTACTGAACTAACTATGATTACTGACATTCCCCACAAATCTTCCGTTTTTTTAAGATTTAATAGTTTAAACGCTTTAATTACGCTATGGGGATTAATGAAGTCGAACGAAAACTCGTAATCGCACGAGGGGACATTGTCTTTTAATAAACTTGCAGCAAGATCAGGAGACGAGTCTAAAGGAGCCGTAGTTTCAATTGGAACATTTGTAAAGAATTGTTCAAAGGCCGCAGCAATGTCCTCATTTGATGTTATTACTTTATCATCTATCTTTAGAGAAAATTCGCGATCTCCTGATTTGGCTTTACCAGTTTCCCTATTTATAATAGTCCAGATTGTTTTAGATTTATTTGAAGACTGGAGGATTTGTTTCTTTATATGTTCGCATTTAGCTTTGTGGCAGACGGCCCTGAATAATTTAGAATATAGTTTAACATACTCTATAAAACTGTGGTCATATGTGTATGTTTTTTTGTCATACATTGCATTGTGTTTCTACTTTTTCGGATGCCCGCAGGGGTACGGAACCCTTCGTGCGCGAGTCCGACTCGCACTTGGCCGGTTTTTTTTTGATAATTTTTTTCACTATCCTCCTAAGTCCTGACCCTGAAAATAACAATAGAAAACCATTTATCTTTTCAAATTCAGGACTCAGGAGGATATCTAGGTATACCAGTAACATGTTTCAATCTATTACATATACAGAACTATCAATCAACGTAACAGAACAAAAAAACTTTGGTTCTTGCATCTACGTAATGAGATGATTTGTACAGCGTCCAGTGGCACCGTCACTCACACTATATGGGTGAAGGGGCCACTCGGACGCTGCAATGCCTGGGACATTTCTTTTTGATCGAGTAGGCTTGCCCAGCACCTATACCATTCTGACAGCTTAGTCGGCCTAGCCCACAGGAAAGCTATGTCAATACGTGCGGAGCCAACCAGGCCGCGGGTGTCCTCACGATGCTTATTTTCCTTCACAGTTAGAGTGTGGTGTTGCTATAACAAATTCATAATAAAAATATAAGATTATATTCATAAATTAACCAAAAAAAACAAGCCTCGTAAGTGGCATTTACATGTTCCATGGTTCAATCAAAAAAGTAGTTTAATTAATCATGTTTAATCGTTCAAAAAATAAGTTTACAATCTTGTTTGTCAAAGTTTCATCACAACAAACAAAAAGTAGAGAAGAATATTCTTATTTACTTAACGTAAGCATATAGGGTTATTTTTACTATCTCTATGGGGTCATTTTTTATTTACGTTAATGTTACGTGGATTTTGCGCAATTCTCCAAACACGTTAATTTGATTTTGAGTTGTAAAAAAACTTTTATTGCACGAGCTCTTACTAAGATTGATATTTTTTCGAATGTCAGCGTTTACATAAACTTATGAAATTAGCGATTATAATTAGTACAATAGCAAAACATTGTTAATCAACAAAGTAAATAGTTTTAAACCAATCCGGTAAATCGTTGCCCTATATTTCCATGTAAGAATTACCTCGCCTGGTCACCATAGCCAGGGTATCCTAGCGATTGACCATGTCCTATAGGATTACTAGCTTATGGAGGCTTCAGAGCTGTATTTGTACCATAGTACAGGGTATCCTAGTTTGTGTTGAGGGGGAGTTATATATAGGTCAAGGACTTAACAGATAATATAATACCTAGAAAAATGTTTTTTATTAAACTGAAAAGCCTTCAAATAAAATCATATAAAATAAAATTTAAACGCAACGGAACTACTTACTTTCAAGCATCCCTATTGGTACAAATGTAAGTTGTACCAATTTCCGTACCCAATAAAGAAGTAACAGTGAAAACTATACAGCTCCTATTCATTTGGAAATGAAGTAAATTACCGTGAACAATTGGTCAAAAGAGCGATTTAAATATCATCACGAACAATCATAAAAACATAAGAATCATTCGAGAGTCACTATGGGTTTAGCGTGGTTCATGTACAGTACATACGAATAAGCGTAACAGATCAGATTTTTCCCACCACTATTGATTATCGGACATTATTACAATACAACCAACTATACGCTGAACTAATTTGTATTTCAATGAATGAATATTCTTTACTTTATACTTTATTGCGCACATAAAGTTACATGAATAAAACAAAACATTTACAGAATTAAAAAGTGTACAGGTACCATTGGCTAAAGCAGCCTATTGCGTCCCACTGCAGGTCACATGCCTTCTTTCAGAGAGAGAGAGTGAGAGTATGGGCTTGATCACCACGCGTGCCCGCCGCGGATTGGCAATTTCAAGCGCTAAGGTATGAGAACACCTCGGACAGTCGGGTTTCCTTGCGATGTTTTCTTTCACAGTTGGTACATGCCGAGTTCCGTGTGGCGCTGGATTAAGAATAGCGTCACTCCATTTCCTTACGTTGATGTCGTAGAAGGCGACTAAGGAAATCAATTACCAGGAGACGGGCAGCAGCGTCTTCCTGAGACTCCAACCGCATACTGCGATCGCCAACCCGCCTGCCGAGCGTGGCGATTATGGCAAAACCCCTCATTGTTATGAAAACCACGAAGGAGGCCTATGTCCTACAGTGGGCGTCAAATGGCTGATGATGACATGTCGGGATTCAAACCCACCGTTAAGCATAGATTAAAAAGGCCTGAGTAAACTGAAAACTGAAGAGGCCTCGGAATATTCTTTTTGCACCGGCGATGTCCATTACAATAGTGTTTTCATCGAAGCAGTTTAATGTTTATAAACAAAACGACCTACCTTACCAGTGCAGTGTGCGTATGAATGACCTAGATGTTAAGCAAAAAAATGCCTTCGCGTTATCACTTATACGTTACATATTTGGACATATCGTCTTTCGGCATCCAAAAACGCGAACGTGACTTTTATAAAATTTTACAGGAGACACTAAAAAATTTTTCTCAAACATGCCTGGAAATTTGAGCATTATTTCGACTACCTTCTTCGAGATAAATCGAAATTGCTGGGAAAAAGTTCTATGAAAATTCATAACTGTCGTGTTTTACATAGGTACTAAACTCATATCTGTCGTGTTATTTAAAAATGGAACGATCTTTTACTCCGAACAATGACAACCAAAGAGGTAACTTATCAGAGGTTTTATTTAAATTTCGAACTGGCCTACGATAGAAAGCTGGATATACCTATTGAAAAAAAAAGAACACTTTAATGCGGCAAAAATTATTGTTGTTCGTTCGTGATTCCTCTGATTTTGAAAGTTTATTGAATTTTTTCAAATAAAAAGTTCTGCCTTAGTACTACTTAGTTTATTTCCGCGCATTATTTGAGAAAAATCATATACAAGCCTTGGCCACAACTAGGTATTGATGGACTCACGTATGTTTCCACATTTCTTTTTTCTTCATTTAATGTCTATTTTCGCTTAAATTATTCCTTTTTTCGTAGTCATGGTATAAAGTATAGTATGCAACTCTTGAATAAAGTACGGATTATACTCGCTACGCTCGTGATTCAATCATCATGAATCACTCCCAAGAATCCTTCACTTGCTCGTGATTCATCTATGGCCCCTCGCTTTAAATCCGTCCTTTATTCACTGCTTGCATAATATACTATTTATTCGGTTTTTAGTATTTGTTGTTATAGCGGCAACAAAATCACATCATCACGGTTCATGAGATACAGCCTAGTGACAGACGGACGGACAGCGGAGTCTTAGTAATCGGAGCCTTACCCTTTGGGTATTGAACCCCGAAAAGTATATAAACTGTCAGCTTTAAATCAGCTGACGTCCCGGTGTAATATGCATATCATGTGCTGTGCCGGATACTGCGATCGCCAACCCGCCTGCCAAGCGTGGCGGTAATGGCGAAACCCCTCGTGGTTATGGTTAAACCACGAAGGAGGCCTATGTCCTGCAGTGGACGTCAAATGGCTGATGATGATGGTGATGTGCTGTGCCACCTGTAAGTAGAAAGCGCTGAACGCTGCGCGCCATAATTTAAATGTAGCTCGAAGACACGCGACATTTCCCGAGAGGATATGACTGCGCGAGGAAGACCTAAGCCCCGTCCCCGACCCTGTGACATGACCAAGCGTGTTATTCCTAAACTGGTCCACGTGGTCCCTTTTCCTGCAGAATTTTTCCATCATACGGTTGTCTGAAGAAATCTGGAAGACGACCTCGTGGCGCAGCGGTGGTGCATCTGCATACCATGCGAGAGGTCCCGGGTTCGAATCCCGGCTGGGGACAAAAAAAAAACCCCAGGTCTTGGATGTTTACATGTTTGTGATGTCTGGTTCCCTAGTGTGGGGCCAGACGCAATGTATGTGCCTGTATGTAAATGTTCATGTTTATGTTCTTTTTTTAAAAATATTTTATTTTTTGTTTTTCCTGGTACAGTAAAGAATATTGTTATCTTATCTCACCTTATGGTTACGTTCCTTAAGTTGTTAGCTAGTTGGTTGCTAGAACCACGAACAATACCCTCCGGCATTGAACTCTGATACTTATTAACTGTGCAAAAAGAAAAGGCAAAATCTCGCAACAAATCTGCAAAATTAAACAATTACCTACAACTTAAGTATTCAAACAATTTTGAGTCAGTAAAAACGTGTAGGTGTGATTCTACGAGTATACCACCCAAAAAAAAAAAACACCGCGAGGAAACCTGAGCGTCTGAGGTGTTACCTCGGCCCCCTTACATTTGTACAAATAGCCTCAGTCTGGATGTATTTCCATGTTGCCTGGTTACCATAGCACAGGGTATCCTAGTTTGGGACTGGGACAAGTGACTATATTGTGTGGAAGTTATTATTATTGTTTCTATATTAATGCCAGGCAGATGTAATGATTTTTTAAAAGACAAATGTCATGTTAGTGGATCGTGACGGCTCCGTTTCCATTACTGATCAGAAAAAAAGCGGGTGAGGCTCGGTTACATACACGGCGGGTAAGCGTAAATGTTTAGCTCAAACTGCGCAATGTGTTACGCGGCACTGGCGCTGTCTAGCGGCACGATTTGTGTAGTAGCTACTTTATTCTACTCAACGATATATAAATGATACACACGTAGTAACAGAGTTGCAGCCCTCCCCGAGGCGACATGTTTTCATTGCATGCGGTTTTGGCAAGTGACCCCCTACTACCGAACTGAAAGAAGTTTCACTTAAAAAATTCCAAACTTAATCTCTTCCTTGGTTCTTAATTAACCGAGTTTAAATTCTTATCCAAAAGCCTAGAACTCGCGCGCCGAACCTGTTGTTGCTGGAAATATTCTTCAAAGCCACTAACTATTCTCTCGGATGCTAAAGTACTTAATTATAAGGACGTCGTGCAAGAGGAAACGCCTTGAAGATGATTGTGCTATTACACAAATTATCGGTACGACCTCAGTTTACAGAACTGGAGACGAATGTTCGATCATATTTAAACTCGATTAGTGCAAGGCGTAGTGTTAGGGATGGGGAAATGAAAAAAATACATATCGATAAATGCCGTGTGGAATTCGGTAAATATGTACAAATAGAATCCACATCTTAGACTATACTGATTGGATATAATTCAATATGCATCGCATATTGTTACAAGTATCAAGGGGTGTGCAAGTATCACTAATTTCTCAAAAACCAAAATAGAAACATTCTTAAGGTCTCTCTACAAGGCTAAGCATAGAGTTTACCCATTCATGTACCCCACTAAATTCCTACTGGGAACACTAGGCTTTAATTCCTTGGAGACGAGACGTAGTAGAGACCAGTTACTTATAGCTATTAAAATTCTGCGGGGGAGGATCGACTGCCCAACCCTACTAGAGAGACTACTTCGGCTGAACGTGCCTAGCCGCTTTCGGTATGGCTCAAGGAGGCTCAGGGCTCTTTTTAGTAATGAGCGAGTTCGTACTAGCGCTCGCCGCTGGTCCCCGCTGAACCGCACCCTTGCCCGATTGAACCGGATGCATGCGGCGGCTCCCCACGCCGATATCTTTAGCAGTCATGAGAGTCAACTTAAGAAGGAATGTCTGGCGATTTGTGAGGAAAATGAATAAGTGACATTACTCTAATTAGATTGACATTTTATTGATACCTTTGTGACAAAATTCAATTTCCGTGTGATTATTATCTTTTTTATCGAATTTATTTATAGACATGTGAATAATTGTAAAAAATTAAATTTTATGAATAACTGACATTCCTCATTTCATGAATTGTACTTTAAATTTTGTTTTTTTTTTTGAATTAATCTTAATTTTAAATTAAATCTAAAGTAAATTGTACATATGTATATAATTTTAACGTTCTAATTTTTAAAATTTTTAAATGTAATAATGTGTGATGTAAATAATGTTTAATGTTTAATGCAATTAATTACGCAATAGTTTTAACTGTAATGTAATTATTTTTCTTGCAATAATAAATAAATAAATTTGTCTACAACGGTACTTGGAGAAGTAAAATAAGTCTTTAAACGAAATGTTAAAGGTGTTTGTATTGTACACATAAAGTGAATTGAGTTGAATGAAATCGGCCAACGTGGTAAAGAATTATCGCTGAACATACATATGGCGACTATGGCAAAACCCCTCATGGTTTTGAAAACTACGAAGGAGGCCTATGTCCTGCAATGGGCGACAAATGGCTGATGATGATGAAATGATGATACATAAAAAAAATACGGATGAATTAAGAATTTCCTCCAATTTCAGAAGTTTAAAAATGTCGATGTTTTCATATTTTGTCGTATCTTACCCAAGCCTACGGCGATAACTCAAGGCTGACCGGATAGATTTTTACGTCAATGGTAGGTACATACTTGAATTACTTTAAAAAACAAACTGGGTAATGTTAATTAAAACATCGTGATGAAACCTGAGGGCAAGTGCCCTGCAGTGGGAGGTACATCGGCTATATAAATAATAAAAAATAAAAAAAATTATTATAGATTTATGTTTTTTATGTTGTTATGTCTTTTAATATATAGTTTTTTGGATGCTCAGAATAAATTTAGGTTCATAGAATAACGAACGAGAGGGTACCGCGAACTGTCGATCCATCCCGAGATCTCACGTTGAAAACATATTGAAATTGATACAAAAACAAGAAGATAACTTACTTGGGTCGTGCGCTTCGATACAAACGGTACAGCCTTCTTCTAGTTACCATGTTGCGCTAAATTAAAGGGGATAGGTGCGCCGTTTAGGGTCTGCTGTGGTCCTATTAAGCAATTAATCGGTCCGTAGTCGTCCCCTGCTAGTCATAGGCTTCCCCCGCGACACGCCACTGCCTTCTGTCCTCGGCCATGCCCATCCAGCCGCTGGCAGCGATCTGCCTCAGATCGTCGGTCCAGCGAGCTGGTGGACGTCCGCAGCTGCGTTTGCCGGTTCCTGGTCTGGTCTTTGGTCTTACGACCAGCCCACTGCCATTTGACCGGTCCAACGCCTTATTTATATTATCTATTGCATGCAGGAAAATCGAGAAGTAATAACATAAAATAGGCGACCTTGTCTGTGAGAGAGATCTCTCTCATACAACAAGCTTTTAATTTAATTTATAAAATTTTGTATAAATTGGTTCGTCGAAATTTTGTCTAAAGCCGTGTGGCACCGGATTAAGAATAGTGTCCCTCCATTTCATTCCGTGGATATCGTAGAAGGCGACTAAGGAAATCAATTACCAGGAGACGGGCAGCAGCGTCTTCCTGAGATTCCAACCGCATACTGCGGTCGCCAAACCGCCTGCCAAGCGTGGCGATTATGGCAAAACCTCTCATGGTAAGAAAACCATGGGGGAGGCCTGTGTCCTGCAGTGGCTGATGGCGTCAAATGGCTGATGATGATGTCTAAATTTAGAATTACTTGCGTAATTCTAAATTTAGAATTAGCCTTCAAAGATCTAAAAATGTTTGTTGCCACTTTTTGCTCTCGACAAAAACAAAGCCTGAGTTTAAAGTTCAATTCTCTGACTACTTAGAGATTATTGTTATTAAGTAATTTAATAATTTTATTACCTGCAGGGCTGTTTTTTAGGGTTCCGTAACCAAAGGGTAAGGGACCCTATTACTAAGATTACGCTATCCGTCAGTCCGTCTGTCTGTCATCAGCCTGTATCTCACGAACCGTGATAGTCAGACAGTTGAAATTTTCACAGATGATGTATTTCTGTTGCCGCTATAACAACTAGAGTAATAATATTAAAAACAGAATAAAACTTGATTTTTCTGCTGCTTTTTGCTCGATATTAATAACGGCAACAGGTAGACGCTTGACATATGCGAATGTTGTATAATAGATAATGGTACGGAACCCTTCCTGCGTGAGTCTGTCTCGCACTTGGCCGGTTTTTGAGATGGCTGTAAGACTGACATCCGCGAACCAAGAATAGATAATTTATGCGGTTTTTTACTTCTAATCAATCAACTAGTACTTAGACCTAGACACAAATGTAATAGCATTAAAATGGTTTTGCTGGCAAAAAGGTTACGGCTGATGGCTTAGTGCTGGTCTCAGGATGATTACTATCTAACATAAACATAAAAATTTACATACAGGCACATACATTGCTTCTGGCCCCACACTAGGATACCCCGTGTCGTGGGAACCAGAAACAACGACATCACAAACATGTAAACATCCAAGACCTGGGTTTTTTTTTTGTCCCCAGCCGGAATTCGAACCCGGGACCTCTCGCATGGTATGCAGATGCACTACCGCTGCGCCACGAGGTCGAATAGCGATCTTTGCCATCCAAACTGAATACCTACTTATTAGCTTATTACCCCTTCCTTTTTTCCTCTGTGGTATCGCCTATGAACAAATGTCGATCATGTCGCAAGACAAATAACTTTGAATTTGCATGGTCGTATGGAGCGGTGGGAGCCTAGTGGGTGGAACATTGGATTCGGAAGCGAGAGACCCAGGTTCGATGCCCAGTGCGGGCACGTACCTATGACTTTGTTTTCTAAGATACGTAGGTACATTCGTGAATTTATAGTGGCGATATCGCTCGCTAACGGTGAAGGGAAACATCGCGAGGAAACCTGAGTGTCTGAGCTATTCACATTTCTCAGCGCTCGAAATCGCCAATCCGCGGTGGGCACGCGCGGTGATTAAGCCCATACTCTCTCCCTGAGAGAAGGCCTGTGCCATACAGTGGGACGTATATAGGCTGCTTATGATAGTTTTTAAGCCTACTAATTAAAATTAGTGTTACTTCATCATCATCATCAACCATTTGACGCCCACTGCAGGACACAGGCCTCCCTCGTGGTTTTCATAACCATGAGGGGTTTTCCCATAATCGCCACGCTTGGCAGGCGGGTTGGCCATCGCAGGATGTGGTCGGAATCTCAGGAAGACGCTGCTGCCCGTCTCCTGGTAATCGATTTCCTTAGTCGCCTTCTACGACATCCACGGAAGGAAATGGAGTGATGCTATTCTTAATCCGGCGCCACACGGAATGTGTAGAATGAAGTAGTGTTACTTATTTGAAATAAATAAATAAATATCATATTGTTATAAAAATTGAGATACTTGGATACAATTAATAAATCAGCGGCCTGCGTTACACGACGGAGCGCGGTGCAGTCCGTCGACTCCGCGGATTTTTGTTCAAGTTCAACCTGTCCGGCATTACAGCAAAGGCAACGTCAAAACACTTTAATATTTTTTCTAATACTTGTCAAGCTCGGTTGCTACAAAAAATTGCACGTCTATTTTAAAACACTCGGTGCTAAGTAGGCAAACGTTGAAAAGCCCGCGGGCTATTTTTAACACTATACACACACTTGAGTGACCTTTTTACTTCCCCAGAATCAGTTGCGTAGTTTGCAGCCTTCAGGCTGTTTAAAATTAGGTACCACTTTCTGAGCACTCATTAAATAACACCAACAAAAAAATCTGATATGGCTTTCAGAAACCTGTCAAATAGCCTATTACGAACATTTAAAATAAGTATATTGAAGAAGAAGAAGAAGAAAGACATTTATTATACCAACAAGATACATCACAGAAACAAAACAAGCACACAAGTAACATAATATGCACAACAACAGAAAGAAAACTAAATACACAACAGACAAAACGAATAAATAAAACAGGACCATAGATGTAGCCTGTGGTGTATCTACATTGCCACAAAAGGCAGCTGACTCAGCGTTGTGCTGAGGAAGTGATCCCTCAGCGCTGATTTTCAGTCAGTGCCTACGGTAACCCGTAATTGTACTACGGAGTGCGTGCCGTGGTGCAGTCAGAGAATTAAGACAAATTCAATTCAATTGTTTCCCAATACGTAGTTTTTAATAAAGGAAAGTGGTTTCAAAAATTATAAATTTTGGAATCAAATTTCCTCAATCTTATCAGACACTTATTACGGAATAAGAAACATATGCCCTGATTGTTCGTAACTATTTTATCTATCAAACCCTAACCACATTTTTAAAAAAAGTATAGGTACTCATTTATTTATTACTACAATCACTAAAATTATTAAATTGTGCGGGCAAGACAGTATGCTCCACGTAAGGACAGCCTTAAGACATAGAAATAGTTTATTGATAATATTCATTAGATACTTAAATTTCGTATATCGAATATAAAAATAACAAATAAAAATCAAATTCACAAATTAATGTCTTATACTACATGTCGATTTCATAGTAAATTTCAATTAATTATACTTACATAAGCAGCCTATATACGTCCCACTTTAGGGCACATGTCTTCTCACAGGGAGAGAGTATGGGCTTAATTAATTAATTATACTTAGATAGGTAATATCTTATAGAAAAGCGTCACTCCATTTCCTTCCGTTTTTGTCGTAGAAGGCGACTAAGGAAATCAATTACCAGGAGACGGGCAGAAGCATCTTCCTGAGAATCCAACCGCATACTGCGATCGCCAACCCGCCTGCCGAGCGTGGCGATTATGGCAAAACCCCTCATGGTTATGAAAACCACGAAGGAGGCCTATGTCCTGCAGTGGGCGTCGAATGGCTGACGATGATGATGATTCCAATATAATGCAATTGTATTTTAAACATGAATGAAATGAAAGAAACTTGTCATTTTGAGGTGTTCATACAGAAAGAACTCATAGTAAGAAAACCTGACTATTTGAAGAAGAACGAACTTATCGTGAGGAAGCCTTTTAGGTCTTCATAAGGGAACCTGCACTTGAAATCTCCAATACGCGAATTTTCGCAGTATCCATCTTTCTTGTCTAAATTGAATAACAAAAACAATTGAAAGTCGATATTCAAATGTTTCACATTTTTTAAAAAAAGAACATCATAGAAACCATTTGAAAAAAGTTTCATTCGAAAACCTCAAACCATGAAGATTCTATGTCAATTCAAAGAACCTATTGCAATAAAACGGCAATTTCATACTTTAACCCCTAATATTAAGTAGGATTTATCTCCTATCGGAGGTTGGCAACCAATTCGACTATTTTGCTTTTCGAGGCTGCCAATACAAACAAGGGACTGGTACTCTGTTCGAACCACGGTCACGACTGTCTTTTTCTTTATCTTAAAAGACTGAATAATAGGTACTTAAATAAATGCAAAATTCAGAAGAAGGAAGAAGAAAGACATTGACAAAAAAAAGGCACTACAAGGCATAATTCCGTGTGTTAAAATGTTTGCCATGCTTAGACTCAGGTCGTACCACTGACTAGTCACTAAGTTAATAAACATGAATAGAAGAATAGATTAGAATTATATTTATTTGCTTGTTAATCGTCGCTGGTCTAAGTCCGGCCCTTTACCAGTGATTAGAATTAAAGTCGCGCTGCTTGACGCAAGTTACTGTGACGAAGTCGAGTGTAAATACTGAGGTGACGTTCTATGTACTAAAGTTATTATTTGCTGGTCGCTAACACAGTCAGGAGTAGACGTTTTGTCGCGTAAGTAATCTTCGTTTCTAAGTGTCCAAACACGCTACGCCGAAGATACGGGACCCAAGCAGCCTGTATACGTCCCACAGGTAGGGCACCATCACCACGCGTACCCACTGCGGATTGGTGATTTCAAGCGCTGAGGTACGTGAATAGCCCAGATACTCACGATATGGATGGATGTTTGTTGCTCTTTCACGCAAAAACGGCTGAACGGATCCGGATGAAATTTTGCACATAGATAGATTATAGTCTGGATTAGCACGTAGGCTTTTTTTATCCCGGAAAAATACACATCAAAATTACCACGCGAACGAAGTCGCAGGCAACAGCCGGTGTTATTATAAGCCAACATTTGTTTACCGGACATTGCCAACTCAAATTTGCATCGTACTTCACTTCCGAAGCCTCAAGGTGATCATAAAGCAAATAGGTTTCAATATACTTAGCCCGGTAACAGCCGTTAGTAGTTTATATTTCGGCGAACTCTACGTAGAGTCAATTCACAGGGAATATCCTGTCAAATACTCGTAAGTGGTGAGATAACTTCTATGTCCAACTGCGGACGGATATGGACCGATGCGTCTGTATCAACAACAATTTTCCGAAATTATTTTTGCCTCTTACGCCCAGTTTCTCGTACACTAACATGCTGTTAATCTACTGTTAACAGCTGGCAATTGACCAAAGGGCATCCAAAAATACCACTGATAGCTGTTGACAGTAGATTAGCAACTTGTTAGGGTACGAGAAACCGGAGGTTAATCTGTTTGTACGAAACAGTACATGAAGAAGGTGCATGGCACGTTGTAAAAAGGTTATTTTTATTCTTATGTTAAAGAGTTGTCTTTGGTTAATTTTCACTACGCATCTTCACCCATTACTAGAAGGTTGTGTCAGTTTTTTTTCTATTTCTATAATAATTAATACAGTCCACTTATACTATAATTTCTTATGTTTGATTGCGACCCAAACACTGTTAACAAAGCAATCCATCAATAAGCCCGTATTCTTCTACTGCTGGACGTAGACCTTCCCCAAGGCACGCCACTTCTTTTTCTCCTCGGCTATCATCAGCCATCCGCTGTCAGTAATCTGCCTGAGATCGTCGGTCGGTCGGTCGGTGTTAAAGAACAATAAAATTTAATTAGTTTTAAGTCGTACAATGTATTTAAAATTAATTTTACACTTATAAGCATGCATCTCATATTGCCTCGCCATAGACGATACAATTTAAGATCCAGTCAATGAAAATACCATCTTAACCATCATAGTGTTAACTGGAAGAGATTTCTTTTAGAAATAAGGCCGCCTATTGTACTCTGTATTTTTACATGTTTTTATGGCATGAGCTCTGGTGTACGATCAAGAATATTCTTATCTTGTCTTGTCTACAACATCACTGCAATAAATGAAAATGATATGAAATAATGTAAGATTTTGACATGTTCTTAAGAATATTGCACGTATGGGACATAAATATTTGTTAAGATGTAGGCCGTTGATGAGAAGCAAGATTATGTTTCGCATTACATACCGGTACATACTTTGTTTACTTAAATAGGTTACTTACGGTTTTTTGCAATGCTGTTGACAGTTTATTGTGTTATGCCATTCAGATGTTATCGTGACGTGATGTTTATGCAACTCTTTCATAGCTGGTATTGCAGGTATTGAATTGAGTATTAGTCACAAAATATGCATTGTTTAACGTTTAACGCATACCATACGAGAGAAAAGTTAGAGTACAAGTCGGTAAAGAAAAAAAAAAATCTTCAAAATAAAAATAAAAATAAAAAAAATAAAAAGAACTTTATTCAAACGTAACAAATTTGCTTCTTAACATAAGAGTAATTTAATTTACCTACGCACTTTTACTTTAAATACGCACTAAACAGAAACTACAGTTCGCTAATTTTAACACTAGGTGGCGCTGACGGTATTCTTTGTCGCGGGTATGGTTGTGTCCGTAATGCCGCGAAGGTGCCTCTGCAAATTTAAGAGTTGGATAATTTTCTGGTAAATCCCGTCAATAGATCTTGACCAAATTTGTATGGGGAAAAAAAAAAACGAATCAATGAAATCGGACTATACGTTGTAAGGAATTATCGTTTAATATACTTCCTTATTGAAGTCTTAAAAAGAGAAAAGATGATAGATAGAAAACTAGCTAATACAGGTTGTAACGCTGGCTTCACATTCGGGAGGTCGTTGGTTCGATTCCGGTACCAATGACTGTGTTTTCTATTTCTAAGTTTGGTACATTTGTAGTAGCTAATCGCTAATCGTGAGGAAACCTGAGCGACACAGGTTAATATGTCATCTATCACGCATTCAGGGGCTCCAGGGAGTAACACTAGACCGACTTTTTTTACAGATCGAATTTGCAAAAAGTGTCTGTAGAATATCTCGATCGTGTTAATAGTGATTTTTAAGACCCATGGCCATGAACCTAAGGCAAATTACCTACGACTAGACAGCAGTAACGCCAAAAAGGTTTGCGCGCCTAGATTCTTTGTTGTGGGTCCTAAAAATCACTGTTAACTTGATTAAGAGATTGTACAGACACTTTTTTGAAATACGATCTGTAAAAGAAGATATGATTTTTTTTTCCTTGGTGGCGCTAGGTAGCCAACTGGATCTGCTTAACGGCTGCACATCGTGTATTAAATTCTAGCACACTTACACCCGGTGTCTCATAGGCTGTCAATCTGTTAACAGTAGGTTAACAGCTGTCGGGAGTCTTCTTTTGTTTCTACTTTGGCCAACTGGCAACTGCCAACAGTAGTGAACAACGTGTTAATTTACGAGAAATCTGGGTCTAATATGAATGCTACATGAACAAAGTCGCAGGCGCAGCTTAGTAGTTCACTCACAATCTCATATCGAAGTAATTACTTAATTGAACTGGAGAATCGTCGAGGTGTCGCAATAAAAGAACAAAGAAAATTAATTGTAGAACAAAAAAAAAAAACCGATCGCTAAAACGTTATGAACAACCTGATATTTTGTGTTTGTTTTTTCTAGTGTGCAATAAAGAATGTTCTTATCTTATCTTACAAGAATCCATTGCGTTCTTTGTTTTTAAGTGGGTAAGTTACTTTAGTCCCGCTTACTGCAGTTGAAAATACATAATAGATTCTTTATTTTTAAGGTTTCGTACCCTAAGGGTAAGGGACCCTATTACTAAGACTCCACTGTCCGTCTGTCTGTCTGTCACGAGGCTGTATCTCATGAACCGTGATAGTTAGGCAGTTGAAATTTTCACAGGTGATGTATTTCTGTTGCCGCTATAACAACACATACTAAAAACGGAATAAAATTTATATTAAAGGGGCTCCCATACAACAATTGTGATCTTTTTGCCGTTTTTTGCTCGATATTAATAACGGCAACAGGTAGACGCTTGAAATATTCAAATTAAAATATTCATGTATTCGAAGACTTGTTGACTTTCAGAATCCCTGGTATTTTACTAGTATTATAATAGTAAAATATTAAAAATTATAATTTCCACTCAACACAACATTTTGTCATGGTATCCTGTATTTAGGCAAGGGCATTACAAACGTGGCAAAACTCAACAGTGTTTTTAATTTATAATAACGCGTTTCCTTAAAACACTGCTCAGTGGCTATTTGTACAAATCAAGTACGGCGGCCCTCAGTGGGAATTGAACCCACGAACTCTGTCTCGCTCAAGCCTGATACCGATAGACCAACGAGGCAGTCAAATTACGATTACAGCTGTTGTCCACCGTCTCGCAATATTATTCCAGCCGGGCTCTGCTTGGACATGAGGAAACATACATACAGACGTCTTCAAACCAAGTAAACCGCCGTTTGCTTGGGTAGTCGGGTAACATTAACAACAATTTTATTATTATTGCCTTATAAATTACTGGTTATCTAGCTGTCAAACAAAATGTACAACTCTCAGTATCTACAGTTGAAAGCTAAGTATTGCGACGGTAAATAGCAGTAGGTAGGTAAATGACATTTTCCTGTAGTTAATAAACGGCATTATAGTTACGCATTTTACGTTTCAATGTACCGTAATGTGTACAATTAAAGCGTATATTCTGTATCATATTACCTACTTGTTAGCGGTAACGGAAAAGACGGTGAGTAAACCTGAGCATCCGAGGTGTTTACACACCTCAGCCCGTGCTCGTCCACTGTTGGACATAGGCCTCCCCCCCCAAGGCACGTCACTTCCTTCTGTCCTCGGCTATCCTCAACCAGCCTCTGCCAGCGATCTGCCTCAGATCGTCAGTCCAGAGGTCTGTGGGAGTCGTAAGCTGCGTTTTCTGTGACTATCTTCACGTTACCGCCAAAAAGATTCGTGCGGACTATACCATTTTCTGAGCACTCAATGAACACCAACAAAAAATCTGACATGGTTTTCAGAAACCCGACAAAAGTGCCTAATTTATTTTAAACGATTTGTAAATAATAGGGGTTAAAGTATGAAATTGCCGTTTTATTGCAATAGGTTCTTTGAATTGACATAGAATCTTCATGGTTTGAGGTTTTCGAATGAAACTTTTTTCAAATGGCTTCTATGATGTTCTTTTTTTAAAAAATGTGAAACATTTGAATATCGACTTTCAATTGTTTTTGTTATTCAATTTAGACAAGAAAGATGGATACTGCGAAAATTCGAGTGATTATGAGGCACCCATTTTTCGTATTTTTTTATTTTATTGATTTGACGCAAGTGAGTCAATATTGTGGGTAAGGTAACGTTAAACCATGCCGCTAATTCCTGGGTAGTTTGACTAGGGTCGGCTTCCATCCGTCGTCCATCCATCGTCGGAAACCATTTGAAAAAAGTTTCATTCGAAAACCTCAAACCATGAAGATTCTATGTCAATTCAAAGAACCTATTGCAATAAAACGGCAATTTCATACTTTAAACCCTAATATTAAGTTCTAGTAACAAAAATAAACAATTTATTAATGTTTTTATTTCTGCATCACGCGCATCTACCGCATTACCGACATTACAAAATTAAATTATACTTTTAAGGGTTCCCTACACAAAGGGTAAAAGACCCTATTACTAAGACTCCACTGTTCGTCTGTCTGTCTGTCACCAGGCTGTATCTCATGAACCGTGATAGCTGGACAGTTGAAATTTTCACAGATGATGTGTTTCTGTTGCCGCTATGACAACAAATACAGAATAAAATAAATATTTAAGGGGGGATACCTTCCCTCCAAGGACCTATGGGTCAACAAACGTGATTTTTTGCTGTTTTTTGCCCGATAACGGCAACAGGTAGACGATTGATATATTCAAATGATACATGGTACGGAACCCTTCGTGCGCGAGTCCAATTCGCACTTGGTCGCTTTTTTTTCACTAGTTATTGCTGAAAATTTTCCGGCTCGGCTCTTTTGCGCTCCGGTGTGGCTTTTCTCACGATGCAAACCCACACTGTTCTAAGTACTCTGACGTGCTCGGCGAAGTGCCGATGACGCAACAAACAATGGCCGCGCTCACGTAGACGGACGTGTAAGGTCAGCAAAAGAGTAATTTGATGATTCGATGAGTATCCAGCTCAATTAGGGAAAATTGAATCTTGAATTTGTTTTATATTTATTAGATACACAATACACTGTTACGGACATCATTGCTAATATTATAAACGCGAAAATTTGTACGTATGGATGGATGTTTGTTACATTGGCCTCTCCTATTGCACGCCACTGAGCACGGTCCTCGGCTACTCGGCTCTTGCCAGCCGCCCTGCGGAGACTTAGCTTGCAAAAACTCATCTTAGCATAAACATTGTACATCTAGGTACAATTTGGACGCGTTTAAACCGTTTATTTATTACACAGAATTGCTACTATAACTTCACAAATGTACGTAACCTAGAAAACGAATTCATTGTTACGTGCTGGGATTCGACCCCAGTGGTTTACCTAATAAATAATCGCGAGTAAACCCGTTATATGCATAACAAAATGTTTATTTATTTTATTTATTTATTTGTATCACCACTTATCTCTTCCCTGAGGAAGGTATAGGCTTCCTCAGGGAAGAGACCCGTGCCCCTCGGTGGGGACATAATGGGTTGATGATGATCACCACTTAACATCTATCATTACAGGAGTAGTACCTAATGCGATAGAGTCAGATGAAATTAGTAAACTTTAACAAACTGGTAGAAAATGCTTATAGCATTAAGTCCGCCACATTGCCATTGTATTTTTTACTTATGTGCAATAAACGTAATAATAATAACAAAAAGAAATAACACTCAATATTACACGTATCGTCTTTGCCCTGCAGTGGGACACCCATATTACGGAGGCTACATAAAAATTACACATTTATGTACATTATAAGATACAAAAATACAAAAATAAAAAATACAAAAATACAAAAATACAAAAATACAAAAATACAAAAATACAAAAATACAAAAATACAAAAATACAAAAATACAAAAATACAAAAATACAAAAATACAAAAATACAAAAATACAAAAATACAAAAATACAAAAATACAAAAATACAAAAATATTTATTCATCCAACCAATTCTATTCCTAACATACACTTTTGCTGGGATTCCCTTTTAAGTATAAAGTACCTGTGCCAGGGAAACCCGCTCTTCCATAACTTGTAAAAGTTGAACATCTAAACCTACGTGAAATAAAGATTTTGTTTTAACTGTGAGCTTAATCTAATTGTCTATTTTATTTAAAGATATAAATTTCAGAAAACAATCCTTAACTTAAAATCCGAATTGTGGCTGTATTTTATGAATTATATATTATAATATGTAGTTATTCAGCCCCTTTCTCACACTAACAGTACTATACCGACCGTACTACCAGAGAGACGGACAATAATGGATTAAGTATTATTACCGAGAACTCCAAGATTCAAATGAGCCATTGTCATTTGGCCGACATTATCGCAGTACACTGCCTTTCCAATCGCCTTACGTTGTATTGTATTTTTGGAGAACATTCACGTACACACACACACACACACACACACACACACACACACACACACACACACACACTTTCACTCATACACATTTAATAGTCACACATCTATAATCCCTATAACAGTTTCTAGTTTGTAGTAAATCTTTGCTAAAAGATAACTTCATTAATTAGATTAAGGTTATTTGCTGTAAAATTGTATTGTTTTCCTCCACTATTTTGCAACACCATTCTAGATGTGGAGGACCGTTGTCTACTGCTACAGGTATTTTTATACTTACCGTCAATGTACGTAGACTAAGATGTAGTGGATAACGAATAAAGAATTTTGTATTTTTTTTTTATTTTTATTTACACCATAAGCAGCCTATATACGTCCCGCTATAGAGCACAGGCCTTCACTCAGAAAAAGAGTATGGGCTTAATCACCACGCGTGCCCACCGCGGATTGGCGATTTCAAGCGCCGAGGTATGTGAATAACTCTGACACCCAGGTTTCGTCACGATGTTTTCCTTCACCGTTAGCGAGTGGTATTGCTACTATATCTTCACAAATACATCCTCTATTTGGTCGAAGTATGTCCGTCTGGGTCGTCCCTTACCGGCCCTTCCATCCACATTCGCTCGATATATTTGTTTTGTCAATCTTTCTTCCTTCATCCTCTCCACATGTCCAAACCAACGCAACATTCCTTTCTCAATTCTTGTCACTACATCCTCTTTCAGTCCACAACGTTCTCTAATCACACTATTGCGTATCCTGTCATTCAAAGTAACGCCAGACATACTTCTCAAGGACCTCATTTCTACTGCATTAATCCTACTTTCTTGCTTCTTTTGCCATACCCAAGTCTCGCTAGCATACATAAGTGTTGGGACTAGCACTCCATTATGGATAGCCAATCTAGCTCTTTTGGAGATGTTTTGGCCACTCACAAAGGAGTGCAATGCACCGTTTACACAATTTCCTGCTTTTACTCTTCTTTCTATATAGATAGATAGATAGATAAAACCATTTATTTGCATTTCCACACACACATAGATACAGAACAAATAAAGAAAATCACAAAGCAAAATCGTACAGCAAGTAGGCACACAAAAAGAGTAACAGAAATAAGCAAACACAAATCAACAGACAATACGAGAGAGCATTTTGTGGGTGTGGTAAAAGCAAAGCGGCTCTGACTCAGCATATGCTGGAGAGGCAGACCACTCCAGCGCTGGTCTTCCGTCAGTACCCGGTAGTGTACCGACGTGCAGCACTCGGAAAAACGAATAAATTGGCAGTAATTTGGTATTTCAATGTCAAAATAAGCTAAATTAAATTATTATTGCATTATATTATTATGTGTGTATGTAATATTATATTGAGTAAATACATAGATTGGATTGTAATCAAATAAATGTCATTGTAAAGATAATTATAATAATTTAAATTGTAGCATAATATTTAAGTGTCTTGCTTCGTGATAACGAAGTAATGCACAATAATTGTATGTCCTTTAAAAAATAAAATAATAATAATAATTGTGATAATAATGTAATCGGAATAATAAAAATAATGAAAATAATAAAAATATATACGTATGTCAGGTTATTTTTATAACCTGACATACGCATACATTTAGATAAGTAATGTGGGTGTCAATTAAATGTCAATTAATTTTATAAACAAATATGTATAACTTGAGCAAACTGGGGGAGAAGTACCTGTCAATGTACAATGCGTAAAAATGAAATAGCAATAAGTAGGTAGTAATCTAACAAGGGACCGACTTCTGCGATTCCAGGAGGATCTTTTTATATTTCGCTTTAAAGCTAGCCTTGGAATTAAGCTGTCTTAGGGGTGGAGGGATGTCATTCCAGCACTTAGTGGCCTGGAACCGAAAGCTACCGCGGAAAGCGGCTGTTCGGTGTACAGGCACACCAAGCGGGTCTGAACATGCCCTAACTCTCTTTCGGTCACCTATCATTCACCAACGCCAAATAAATTTTTCAAATAAGTATGTTGGTTTCTGAGTTTTAACAATTCCGAACATCAATGTTGCCATGAATAATTTCATCCTATTTCCCATCTTCAGAAGATCCGCATTATTAATATAGGGTGTGACATGGGCTCGAGCGGGTATATCGTAACAGAAACGAACACAAGCGTTTTGGACGCGTTGCAAAAGCTTGTGAGTTTTAGCAAATAAACATGGTCCGTAAGCAATCACCTTCACACTTGCCATCCCTTGTAAAGAGGCTCCCCAAATAGACAAATTCTTTCACTTGTTCCACCCTTTCACCTCTAATCCTTATCTTGCACTCAGTCATTTCATCATCTTTTTCGAACACCATTACTTTTGTCTTACTCACATTAATGTTCATTCCTTTCCTTTTAAACGCCTCATCCATTACTGCCACTTGTGTCTGCAGGTCTTCAACCGACGATGCGAACAAAACCTGATCGTCGGCGTATAACAAGCATTTGACCAGTAGCTCACCCATCCTTATCCCAAAGTCATTCTCTTTCAAATCAGTCAGGCAACTGTCCATGAATAAGTTGAACAACCATGGGGAGGCGACACATCCTTGTCTTACACCCCTGCGAATGCTAAACCAGTCAGTATACGCCCCATTAATTCTAACGCAAGCACTGGAGTCTTCATAGAGAGACTTCAGAGCTCGCAGCAAGACGCTGTCCACCCATACACGGACAGTACCGACCACAGGTCATTCCTCACCACTCTATCATAAGCCTTCTCCAAGTCGACGACCGCACAGAAAACCCTCTGACTTTTGGCCAGAAGTTTCTCCGCCATCCGCCTCAAGGAGAAGATTTGGTCCACACATCCCATTCCCTTTCTAAAACCCGCTTGCACATCCCATATCTTTTCTTCAGTCACATCTAGTACTCTTTTTTCAATCAAAACCTTTGCATACAGTTTGCCGAAGCATAAAGTACCCGAAACCGGCGTGCGTGCATGCTACGACTAATGAATGTTGAGGAAACGAAAGTGATCTGTCAGGATCGTAGCAAGTGGCAGTCCTTGGTCTCTGCCTACCCCTCTGGGATACAGGCGTGAGTTTATGTTATGTTAACTTCACAAATGTACATAACTTAGAAAACCAAGGAAACCAAATAGGTACATCCCCGCACTGGGGATCGAACCTGGGTCTCTCGCTTCCAAGTCCGATGTTCTACCCACTAGGCTACCACCTCTGTTTTCGTGGTTTTTTACCTGTAATATTATATTATTATTAGCTGACTCGGCAAACAATCATCATCATCAATTTGCGATTGTAACCATATAAAAAAAGCTCGTAATTGGCCTATGTATAGTCTAATCAAAGTGGTCCATCCTAATTATATTTGTGCTGTTAGCTTCTTCATCATCATCATCATTCAGCCACAAGAAGTCCACTGCTGGACATAGGCCTCCTCCATGGATTTCCAAAAAGACCGGTTGGAAGCGGCCTGCATCCAGCGTCTTCCTGCCACTTGAATGACGTCATCTGTCCATCTTGTGGCTGGTCGTCCCACGCTGCGCTTGCCGATATGTGGTCTCCATTCGAGAACTTTTCGGCCCCATCGGCCATCAGTTCTGCGTGCTATGTGCCCCGCCCACTGCCACTTCAACTTACTAATCCGCTGGGCTATGTCGACGACTTTCGTTCGTCTACGGATCTCATCATTTCTGATTCGATCTCGTAGAGAAATTCCGAGCATAGCCCTTTCCATAGCTCGTTAGCTTCTTGTTACGGAATAAAATAAAATAAAAAAATAAAATTAAATCATTCAGCCACAAGAAGTCCACTGCTGGACATAGGCCTCCTCCATGGATTTCCAAAAGGACCGCTTGGAAGCGGAATAGAAGCTCTAGCTCGGCAATTTAGAACAAGTGGGATTTGTTCAAGTACGGTAAACGGTGGTTTTGCCACGTCCCATCACGATTAATGATACTACGATACGAGATTTTTAAATATTAGATGACTTTTTAGGCTTCTTGATTGTCAGCTAATTGTCCAATGGTCAACCAATGAGCTACCAATGGCCCCATTGCAGGGCACATACCTTTAAAAGAGAAAGTGTCTCTAACTATGACAACCAGCAGATCATTATCTCTACACAATTAAAGAACTATTACAGTTAATGCGAAGGTCGTTAGTCGGTCAGTTAGTTGCCAATGACATAAGTACCTAGCCGACCGATATAAGTTTCACAGGGCACTGGCCGTCTCTCAGTGACTGTATGGGCTTAAAAACCACGCGTGCCCACCGCGGATTGGCGATTTCAAGCGCTGAGGTTTGTGAATAACTCGGACACCCAGGTTTCGTCATGATGTTTTCCTTCGCCGTTGTATCAATCCGAACAAAAGAGAATTGTCGAAATCGGTTAAGATTTGTTTGTCAAAGTTATGAAGCAAAAAATATATATACGCGTCGAATTGAGAGCCTGCTCCTTTTTTAGAAATCGGTTAAAAAGATAATTATTATTATTATTATTATTTATTAGCTACTCCAACAGTATTTTCACATTTCATTTAAAGACTACATTCTAATGTATAATTCCGTGTGAAACACCTTTACAGGAGTATACATCTTTCAAAATTGTGTGTTCGGTAAAAATTTAAATTAGTTCATGAAATTAATTAATTATTTACACATTTTGATTAAAATAAATTAATACTTTAGTATAAATTAGCATTTAGAATAAAATTAATCAGATTATATTAAATTACATTACATTGCTGATTTTTTTAACCTAAATTTAATTAGGTTAGCAATAGGTTAAATTAACAATTCAATTAAATTTTAAATTTGAATATTATTAGTTAGGAAATTAATTTTTAGTTAGGTTCACTAAGGCATTAAAATTTAACTTTTCATCAATTTTTCCCTTAATTTCATTGCATGTAATTTTTATGTTTGTGTAGCTAATTTACTTCCTTTGCTTAAATTTTCATGTCGTAATTAAATAATCTTTCTTTAACGTACGTACAAATTCGCATGTTAACCGTGAAGGAAAATATCATCAGCCATTTGACGCCCATTGCAGGACACAGGCCTCCTTCGCGGTTCTCATAACCACGAGGGGTTCTGCCATAATCGCAACGCTCGGCAGGCGGGTCGGCGATCGCAGTATGCGGTTGAAATCTCAGGAAGACGCTGCTGTCCGTCTCCTGGTAAATGATTTCCTTAGTCGCCTTCTACGACATCCACGGAAGGAGATGGAGTGACGCTATTCTTAATCCGGCACCACACGGAATCACGGGAAAGGAAAACATCGTGAGGAAATCCACGACTTGGTTGGCTCCACACGTAATGACTTGTCCTACCTGTGGGCTAGGCGGACTAAGTTGTCAGGATGGAATAGGTGCTGGGCAAGCCTACTCCATCTACAAAATCAATGTCCCAGGCACTGACTTTTGACGGTCTTAGTAAGCTCGGACCGTTTTAGTTGATTACGACGACGGTTAGTGCGCTTGGTCAGGCGGTGGTAGCCTAGTGGGTAGAACATTGGACTCGGAAGCGGGAGACCCAGGTTCGATTCCCAGTGCGGACATGTACCTATGACTTTGTTTTGTATGTTATGTAATTTTGTGAAGTTATAGTAGTAATTGCACTCGCTAAACGATGAAGGAAACCATCGTGAGGAAACCTGAGTGTCTGAGCTATTCATATACCTCAGCGCTTGAAATCGCCAATCCGCGCGTGGTGATTAAGCCCGTACTCTCTTCCTGAGAGAAGGCCTGTGCCCTACAGTGGGACGTATGGACCGAGTGCGTCGTCATAATGAACTAAAACTGTACGCACACGGTCCGAGCATACTAAGACCGTCAAAACCCGGCTTAATACAGCTGATGAGGCCCCTAAAGTAACAGTGACTAGCCTTCACTGCTCCAAGCGTAAGGATACGCCAATGAATCGATGACTCGATGAGGCAACTGCATTGTGTGTAACCTTAAGTCCGTACACGGCGCGCAACCTTGATCCGTAGTTGGGCATGCGACCTGAAAAGCGATGCTGCCCTAGCGACCAATCTTTCCCGCAGGGTCTGTTAGAACACGTCACGAAGCCTGTTTGAGTATCTGGGGGCGCGGCAGTGCCCCCGCCAAGTAGAGCAAAAGAGCGGCGCGGAGTATTTATTTAAAACATAAAAGATTTTTGTGTTTGGTTTACGTGGTATAGTTAAAATAATAAAAGAATGAATGGAAACCATAATTTATAAGAGCGGAACGCCAGCAAACAGGACCGTAGTTTGGCGACATTTGTAAAAAAATGTAGAGGTTTTTAAATGTGACAAAAAAAAAAACACTAAAAAAATATATTGATATGGTCACTATAAGATGTTGTTAGGTTAGCTAATTGCGTAATAACTTAAGACGAAAGGACCCTTAAGTAGGGACTGATTAAATTAACCGACTTGGTATTTACATGGATCTCACAACTTTTACGATAGAAGAACTGAATTGCGAGATTTGGTTTTTTTTTACAAGTTATGTTTTTGATGGCATTTAATTTTACTGTAAGCAATTTTCTGTTTGCCTATTGGATAGACAATTTATTAAGTTCTACTTTTATTTGTAGAAACGGATTCAGTCTGGGTGTATTTCGATGTTTGTGATGTCCTTGCCTGGTTTCCATAGCACATGGTAACCTAGTTTGGGACCAGGATGAGTGATTTTCTTGTGTGGGAGTTATTATTATTAAATTTATTATGTCAATTGTACATTGCGTAGTAGTCTTCCTACGTGCTGGCCCTGCAGGCTCTGTTAGGAGATTAGCGAAGGGCAAGATAAAAAGCACCGGAAACCGACGAGCGATTAATTAATGTTGTTATTATTATTGAGGATTCAATTCAATTCAAATATTTTTATTCATTGTAAAAACAGAATGTTTACTTAATGAACGTCAAAGTTGTTAGTTTCACAATTAATGGATTATGTGGAGAAGAAGCTAACAAAGAAACTCCACATTTATTCTTTTCAGAACACGTTCTAACTTAATTAACAGAGTTTTCAACTTAAAATATTAGTCATGAATGTGTTGAACACTAGTCACAATCGTCCTTTAAATAATATTAATCTACTGTTTAATGCCAAACATCTTTGTCTTGCTAAAAAGAGCCATGCAGGTCCCCCCACGACGTGTTTATTGCAATTCCGCGAATGGTGACCGCAATCAATCGGACTCTAAATTACCTTTCGTGTTTCTGCACTCTCAATAGAAGCCATTGTGATTTCTAACAGCAGTGTAGGTCTTTTGTCGAGATGGGAGCAAATCAAACAAACCAGAGGGGCAAATCTCAAAAACGCATAGTTAACTTAACATAATAATAATATAATAACCTTTATGAAGTTATATCATTTGTGAAGTTATAGTAGCAATACCACTCGCTAACCGTGAAGGAAAACATATTGAAGAAACTCTAATGTCTGAGCTATTCACATAGCTCAAGCAATGAGGGCTTGAAACCGCCAATCCGCGGTGGGCACGCGTGGTGATTAAGCCTATACTATCTCTCTGAGAGAAGGCCTGTGCCCTACAGTGGGACGTATAGAGGCTGTTTATGATGAATAACCTTTATGTTGTAATTTTGTATAAAATTTTTAAAAGAAACCGCTTTAATTACGTCTATATTTATGTACAAAGTGTGTTTTTGGCAATAAATGTAGTTCACTTTCTCTTTCACACAGCATAATCACTTGACCTGGTGCGAACTAGGATACCCTGTGCTATCGTAACGAGGCAAGGACACCACATACGTGGAAGTACACCCAGACTGAGGCCAATTGTACAAATGTACCTTGGCCTCCAGTGGGAATCGAACCCACGACCTCCGGCATGGTAGCCGGACATGAACCGGTAGACCGACCGAGGTATTTGTTCAATAGAGTCATATTAGTACGGTAACCGTTGTTTCATTGACACAATCGGTAGTCCAGTGACCAATCGCATTCCAATGGTAAAAAGTACAATTAAACTCGGCGCCTCGAGCGTTTCGATCTTCTCCGCGAGAGATGCCTATTTACCTAATTCGCGCGGGTTATAACATCGGAACGACATGTTGCTGCTATTGCTTTGTAGACTACCAAATAGAGGCACATAACAATCATTGTCGTGCTTATATTATTCTAATAAAAAAAACCGGCCAAGTGCGAGACGGACTCGCGCACGAAGGGTTCCGTACCGTTATCTAGATAAAGATAACGACGTTACATTAGATAAAGATCGAGACATTGAGAACAGCGCCATCTATAGAAACCAACAAGAAGCGTTTAACATTGACATTTAACAACATGACATCGGCGCTGTTCGCTACATAGATGGCCGCTAGACGGCGAGCGCTGTCTTCGGACAACGTTTGTTGTATAGGAGCCCCCCTTATTTTATTCTGTTGTTAGATGTTTGTTGAACGTCAATGTACAATGTTACCCGTTGCCTTCGGATCGAGTTGTAGTCCAGAAAAAAAGATAGCGAAAAAGACAACCTCCATTCTGTCCAACTTTTCTCAAACCATCTATAATCTAATAAATAAGTTGGAACGAGTTTTGTTAGACACAAAAAAAAAACTTTGAAACAAACACGTATTTTTTAGGCCTCCGTACCCAAAGGGGTAAGGGACCCTATTAGGGCTCCACTGTCCGTCTGTATTTCTGTCTGTCTGTCTGTCACCAGGCTGTATCACATGAACCGTGATAACTAGGCAGTTGAAATTTTCACAGATGATGTATTTCTGTTGCCGCTATAACAACAAATACTAAAAACAGAATAAAATATTTTTTTAACCTTTGGACTATGCACACCACATTAAAATGAACCTCATGGACCTTAAAATAAAGTGCAAAACCAATGAAAAATTCGTACTACCCATGCCCAATGAGGGGTTAAGGGGGCTCCCATACAGAAAACGTAATTTTTTTGTCGTTTTTTGCTCGATATTAATAATGGCAACAGGTAGACGCTTGAAATATTCACAGAATATTCAGCTCTATATTTGCTTCAAAAATTAATAATTAAATTAAAATAAAATAATATTTAAGGGGGGCTCCCATGCAACAAACGCGATTATTTGACGGTTTTTTCTCGATCTTTGTATCTAATATTGTATAGATAATGGTACGGAACCCTTCGTGCGCGAGTCCGACTCACACTTGCCCGGTTTTTTTCTTTTTACGAGTAGAATCCGTATTTTTTACCTACACCTTACGTTCCACTGCAGGACGGTCATTCTCTCAGGGAGACAATACTGTCTTAATTACCACGCGTGCCCACCGCGTATTGGCGATATCAAGTGCTTAGTTATGCCCACACGCCAGACACTCACCTTTTGTTTTCTGGTGTGTACAATAAAGTGTTCTAATCTAGTCTAATCTAATCTTTCTGGATCTAATCTAATAAACGTAGGTATACTCTTTAGGAGTGGTAATGCTACTACAATTTCACAAATGTTCGTAGCTTAGAAAGTAATGTCATTGGTACATGATGGCCTTAAACTCAGGACCTCGTCGATGGGGCAAGCGTTCTATGCCCTACAACCGCTTAAGGGCGCATAGAGTACTAATAACCTCCTCAGTCCTGACCTTGAAAATAACAATTGAAAACCATTGTTATTTTCAAGGCCAGGACTGAGGAGGTTATGGCAACGCCAAATGCCGCTATGTTGAAAAAAAACTTAATTTTTGCTTCGATCAATCAGCCCGTGTTTGTTCACTGCTGGACATAGGCCTCCACTAAGGACCCATCTTCTCTCTCATTCTATCTTAGGCCATCTTCATCAAGCAATCTGCCTCAGATCGTCGGTCCAGCGACGCGCCGGGCGTCCTGCGCTGCGTTTTTCAGTTCCTGGTCTCCAGTCGAGTTCCTTTGTACACCATCGACTATCGACTCTTCGGCAGATGTCACCAGCCCCCTGCCCCTTCAACTTGCTAATCATATAGGCTATGTCAGTCGCCTTAGTTCTTTGGTAGATTGTCTCTGTTCGTGGTCTCCACTTCAGAACCCTTGTACCCCATTGACTATCGGTTCTTCGGCAGATGTCAGCAGCCCACTGCCACTTGCTAATCTTATAGGCTATGTCCATCACCTTAGTTCTGATTATATATTTTTTTTGTCTTAGTTTGTGGTCTCCACTCCAGAATTTTTGCACCACATCGGCTATCGGTTCTACGGCAGGTGTGACCAGCCCACTGCCACTTTAACTTGCAAATGTTATAGGCTCTGTCAATTGTTAGTTCTTTGATGGACTGTCTCGCTTCTGACGTTCTTACTTCTCGACAAACGACTGACAACAGCACAAAAAACCACCAACAGCACTTAGATTATTATGACACGAACTAAAACCGAGTGGAATCGGGTCCGGCCGCCCAGTCACTCTTGCGCAGCCGAACGGTAAAGATGGCGCGCGCCTAGCCAATCGGAACGCCCGAAATATTTCAAATTTGGAACGACCGACGCGAGTTTTTTTTGTTCACGGTTTCTCTTTGGTGCCAGTGCGGAAGATGGAAATCAAGTGGAGGAGGCTGTTGGAGTGTCTAAAGGCGAATCGGAAAATACGTTAGTTGCTTTTGTATTTCGTGACTTACATACCTAATTACTTGTCTTAAGGTGTAAGACCGAAAATTTAGAGGATGAGTAACAGTTTTTGATCGAGTGCCTTAGTTTGTGCATTAGCATCATCAGCCATTCGACGCCCACTGCAGGACACAGGCCTCCTTCGTGTGCATACAAGTGATGAAATAATAACCGAGTAAAACACTTTTTACATGAATTTAACACTTATGAAATTTAAACCAGAAATATTGAGCTCTTTAATGTTTTTTTTTTCAAATAAACAGTAGAATAAAACTTGCCAAACTATTACGTTTGCCGGGTCTGATCTGAAGTGATGGTCCTACGTTTTTATGGTACATAAAAGGCTTACCTCCAGTTTCCGAATTGGAAAGATCGTATTAAAGTGATACATTCATGGACAGTGCTCACGGAAACTTTAGACACTATTAGTGATATCAGTAACGATCGTGTTTCTACCAAGTAGATGTTCGAATTTCAAGCTGACTGCCTTGTTGGTCTGCATATTTATGTCGTACGTAGCCGACGTACTTTGATTTGTAGAAATGGCCTCTGTTGGGATGCTTTTCCTTGTTTGTGATGGCTTTGTCTGGTTACCATATTACAGTTCGGAAACCGGACATAAGATTGTGTCGTGTGATTGTGTGTGATATTGAGACAAAAAAAATATTCTCTGAGAATAGCGAATTGATGAATCGAAACTAATCTACGTCACAAATTTGAGGTTTCTCTTGAAGAGTATTTTAATTTGATCCTTGTAACGACCTGCTTCTGTAAGAAACTTGACAAAAAAATACAGTATTTGGTTGACTGGTAGAAAACACTTATAGCATTAAGTCCGCCACATTAACATTGTTTTTTTTTTTACTTATGTGCAATAAAAGTATTAATAATAATCATAACTAATTATGTTCTCCACTGCAAATTCAAACTGCTAACTCCGGCGCTTGAAATTGCCAATCCGCGGTGGGCACGCGTGGTGGGTGATTAAGCCCATACTCTCTCTCTCTGAGAGAAGGCCTGTGCCCTACAGTGGGATGTATATTAGGTTGAATACAACTGCAAATTCAACAAAGGTTCTTTTTTCACAACACTATTGTAATAGTTGCGTTTTCGCTTCAAATTCATTGTAAACTTTGAAAGAAGGGTCCGGTTCCGATAATACTGCGACTGATAATCTCTTATAAACTCACACAGCACTTGGCATTTTGGTATCATATGCTCCTTAAGACATTAGAACCTTCACAGTTTTCCACATCTGCAGCATTAGCCAATTTTGTACCCCAAGATGTACACTGTACTCTTAGGTATAACGGTGTAATTTTCTTTTTTATGTACAGTGACGTGTTCTATATCTATCGGAGATGCTCAGGTTTCCTCACAGTATCTACCTTCACAGTTTCCACCGCCTGCAGCGTTAGCTAGTTTGGTACTCCAAGTCTTGGGCTGGTATTTTTAATTGTCAGAGTTTGGCAGCATTCTTGTTAGCTTGTATAACGTGTCCATTACCTACGTTAATTATTGTTAGTTGTAAAAAGTGCCAGTTGCAAGGTTTTATTTCTAGTGCCCGGTGAAGTAGGCTTGTTTGTGTTCGAAATCTGTATGTTTATCATAAGCAGCCTGGTAAGTTGAATCATAAGCAGCCTATATACGTCCCACTGTAGGGCACAGGCCTTCTTTTAGAGAGAGAGTATGGGCTTAAACACCACGCGTGCCCTCTGCGGATTGGTGATTTCAAGCGCTGAGGTACGTGAATAGCTCAGAAACTTAGGTTTCCTCACGATGTTTTCCTTCACAGTTAGCAAGTGGTATTGCTACTGTAACTTCGTAAGCTTAGAAAACAAAGTCATAGGTACATGCCCGCACTGGGAATCGAACCTGGGTATCTCGCTTCCGAGTCAATGTTCTACCTACTAGGCTACCGCCGCTGTCGAATATTACTTCGGAATCCAGAAACTAATACATTTAAAAAAACACAGAAAATTTCTCGTTTCACTCAGAGTTGACAGCATATCAACCTTTCATCATCAACCCATTATGTCCCCACCGAGGGGCACGGGTCTCTTCCCTGAGGAAGGTATAGGCCATACTCCACCACGGGGGCCAAGTCCGGATTGGTAGAGACCTCAACCTTTACATCAATGTAATTTAAGATAGATAGATAGGTAAATACGTATGCAAAAATATTATACTTTATTGTACACAGAAGTTACATTACCAGAACAATGAGTGGTCTTATTACTAAAAGCAATTTCTGAGTTCTTTGCGTCGCTTATTTCATTTTAAACACCGCACTTTTTCACCAAACGAACGGAGCTCAGACGGAAAGTAAGAGTCGGCTAACAGTATCACAACAAAATAACAAAAATGCAAGTGTGTTAGTGAGCCGCCCGCGGCGATCCATCCGTGACCAGTCGGTCAAAGCCGCTGCGAGGCCGAAGGCCGAATTGGGTCATACATTGGCCTGGCCCATCCCATGAAATTATGCATTCTTAAAGCGACTCTCAGTTACCGCGCATATAGGCGATTTCAAACGCTAAGGCTTTAAACATTTTATACTTCCACACGACACAACTATTATGTATATTAGTAAGTACATATTTATACCTATATTTACCATAAATAAATTTCTTGTATTAAACTTACGGCCAGTTTCTGAGTTGAGATTTTCGCTATGTAAATGGTTAACCGTAGTACTGTCTCTTCGAAGTCTCTTCGAATTTCTCAGAAAAGTGCGTGACAGAACGTTTCTTAAGTAGGTATTTACTTAGTGAAATTCTCAATTCAAAAATCGGCCCTTAGTAAGTAAAAGTAAAATTAAAATAAGTAATAGAATAAATAGGTAATTTTTAGTTTTTTTTTTCTCTCATTATTGAGCTTTATTTGCGTTCTCCCGCTCTCTGTTTTGTCATTCAGAACCTCTCTTAGGCTGGCTGGAAGAAATTTCTTTGCAAATAAGTCCGCCTTCGTACATCTACACTGTCTTACATGTTACATATTTAAGTTTTATTTTTTAATTTTTGTGCAATAAAGCGTATGACAAACAAACAAAAAAAAACAACTTGAGGAGTGTCAATTTTACGTTTACATGCGCATATATAAACTCACGCCCGTATTCCGGAGGGGTAGGTAGGCAGAGACCGGGGTATGCCACTTGCCACGATCCTGACCAATCTCTTTCGCTTCATCAACATTCATTAGTTTCTACATGCACGCACTAAGCATGCTAAGCATTAACGGTGAGAACACGATAACTATGAAACCCATCTCAAGTTTAAATTACCATGACTTGTGGTAAAGTATTTCCCTTTACCGCAGACTTCCAGTTTAAATAAAACTGCACTTGAGGAGAATTTTCAGGAACCGTGTTTTTTAAACAACACTAAGTGTTTTATTTTCTTAAATAACCATTTAGATGACTTCCACAAGGATTTTATATGAGCCCACTCCTTTATTTAATTTTTCCCAGACATTGTACTTATTCTATTGATATTTTCACTATAATGTGAGGACTCAGTTCCTTTTAAAGGTATATGCAACACCTACATTCTGTGACCGTATTGTACCATTCTTTCCAATACAGTTTTTCCCTTCTCTTGCGATATGCATCAAAGGCATTGCAACCTCTATTTCTCTATGACATAATGTCGTCGGTTTATTATAATTTTTTCGTCGCTCCACCGGCAATTTCAAACGCATTTTGCGTCTTGTAATCGCTAAGTACCTTTCGAGTTGCGTCACTCTTTACAGAGCAATGCACTTAGGCCTTTGAAGGGACGATATTTTCGTGTTGCGATGCTTGATTAGCTATTCGGGTTTCGTGTTTTTGTTCGTCAATCTAAAATTATGTTGACTTCTCCGAGTGACCACTTCATCCGTCTGTATAAAATCATCTGGCCTTGAGTTTATCGGGTCTTGAGTTTTTGTTCATATAAATCTATATTCATTATAGCGCCCCGTATAAAATCTTTTTGCACAGGAGTAAAGTACTTACTAAGTAGTTTTTAATTGACAGCTTCACCACAAATTTCTGTGCTGTCTGCAGCCGATTTACGCCAATCGTTGGCGTGGCTGGGTCGTATCTCAGGGACTTAGATTACGGGGAGGGCCTTAGATTAGGGGGTGCCTAGCAATTGTGCAGTAATCTAAGTCTCTGCCTCTCAGATGTCATTTGAATTGAACAAAACTCAACTACTTGTATGTCCACGTTTGGGAGAGTAGCACATGTCAGCCTTAGAATAAGAGATATAATAATAAGTGCGCTAGAATTCGCCAACAAACTGCCACGCAGTTTAGCGAATGATTTGGTTTTCGAGAAACATGTATTATTATAATGAAATTAATAAAAAAAAGTCCTAGGGTGCGTTTAAGTCATAGGGGGAAAGGGGGAGTGTCGCAAGCTATTGATTAAGATAACCTAATTCAGCTGATTTGGTAAGGTGCCTGGAAGAGGTGGCATGGCCCAACAAATAACTGGTTCTTCAGACACAGCTAATGCATATTACTAAGAAATGCATAAGAAATACATATTACTCGCTGTTACATATTTTAAAATAAGTTAAGATACAGGTTTTTGTACCTAGTTTAGGGGTCATAAGTTCGACTTTAACTTGTGTCACTGTGTACTACAACTAAATATTATGTTTAAGGCAAACATTGTTAAGAAAGTACAAATATAAGATTATCTTATCTTAAAACAGCTGCAAATCAGCTGAGTTCTTCTAAAATTGCAAAAAATAATGAAAAATACTTATTTAGTGCCGAGAATGCTACAAAGTTATAGCTAGCCCGAATTGAAAATCTTAGTTTTCCTAGTAGGTTAATGTAATCTATTATCTAATACAAATCGTTTGTTTTGAATACAAACGTGTTTGTTATAGAACTCCTCCGAAACGGCTTCACCGATTTTTATGTGTATATTTGGTAGGTCTGAGAATAGGTCGCAGATCTATGGTAGCAGGATAATCAATATGGCAAAACAACGTTTGCTGAGTCAGCTAGTAGGTGTGTAAAAATTGTTAAAAAAAATAGTAGTATTATATTCCTTTTGTTAGTAAGCCAAGGCTCACTTGCGCCATCGCTATCTGACAGTACTATCTATGTGCTTATCCAGGGGTAAGATTTATCCAGTAAATAACTCCAATACCGTCTTGCACCGTGACGTTTGCAGAACTATCCATAGATACGTTGTATTACTGACAACCCTGTCAATCATTCGTTTATCCTTGGGCCCTTGTTCGGAAGGGTCATCAACGTTGCGCAATTTTGCAAAGTGCAGGAAATTTCGAAACTATCTATTCAAAAAAGAACCGTATTTGTCGCTAGATTCGAGTTCTAAATATATCGCTGCTTCATAATAAAGGCCCTAGATCCTTATTTACTTATTTACTTACTTATCCAGCGACTTGGCGCAATGCGCTCTTAGTGTATCGTGTTAAGATAATGCTGTGTTTTTATGGTTAGGTTAAATCCTGCAAGTGGGTGAGTAATTACTATGTTATGTGTGTTCTTTTCTTCTGCGATTGTTTTGTTGTATTGCCTGTTGGATGTCCTAAATAAGTAAAATAAAAAAAATTAAATTAAAGTTTTTTACATTTGTGTTCGTGAAAGAATTTCCCGTTCTTGAGGCCCTACTACTTGCCTGTCTGTGAAAAAACAAGTTATCTAGTTATATACCTACTCGCCGTGATTTGTTAATTTATACAAACGAAAACGACTCAACGAAAAGCTCAGTAACGATTAATGTGTCACGTTTTTTTTTATTCGCTGGCGTCAAGTTATGTGACACTTCGGAATTTATCTATTTTCCACGCGTCACGAATAGAATAGTTTATTTATGAGTAATTTTATTATTCTACAGGTATTTACTATCTAGCTCGATTATAAGTAGGTTGGTTTTTGTGATTAGGTAATTTAAAGTCTGTTTGTGATTAGCAATACCACTCGATAACGGTGAAGGAAGCTGTCGTGTGGAAGCCTGAGCGCCTGAGGTGTTCAGATGCGGAGACTCTGTTGGTAACACGAACATTGTGACCCAAACTGTCACACAGTCCTTGACGTATACACACACACATACAGACGCACTCCCTCCCTCACACACACACACACACACACACGCACGCACGCACGCACGCACGCACGCACGCACGCACGCACGCACGCACGCACGCACGCACGCACGCACGCACGCACGCACGCACGCACGCACGCACGCACGCACGCACACACACACGCACACGCACACGCACAAACACCTTGCGCTAAGTTTTTGTTTTATTTCCTAAAGCTTTTCGTGTGACCAATTTGCATGCTTACTCGTAGTAAACGAGTTTAAAATTACTATTATTTCCGTTAATACAATTTTTCTTTTATGATAGTAGCAATAGAGACTCTCCGAAACTACTATGTAAGCTAAACGCAGTCGAGTGCCTGCGATTACAGGCGATTTCCTAGTGCAAGGGCTCAATGATAATTGTATCTTATTCTCCGTATATTGCAGTAAATATTTTGTATTTGTATTTTGATCACAAATCTCGGCGCTTGACATTGCCAATCCGCAGCGGGAGCGCCCACTCTCTCTCTCTCTCTCTCTCTCTCTCTCTCTTTGAGAGAAGGCTATGCTCCTACAAAGGGACGCATATAGGCTGCATCATTACATTTTTTATGATTAGAGAATAACTTTTCCAAACAGATTCATCAAAGGCCGTTGTTTGCTCTTTGTAGATTTCGTAAACATTTTGTTTCTTCAGGCCCTGGCCGTGAGACTGAAGGGACGTGGGGCGAGGGCGCGGATATGTGTGGGCTTTGATAGATAGATAGATATATAGATAGATAGATACAGAACATATAAAGAAAATCACAAAGCAAAATCGCACAGCAAGTAAGCACACAAAAAGAGTAACAGAAATAAGCAAACACAATCCAACAGACAATACGAGAGAGCATTTTGTGGGTGTGGTAAAAGCAAAGGGGCTCTGACTCAGCATACGCCGGAGAGGCAGACCACTCCAGCGCTGGTCTTCCGTCAGTACCCGTTAGTGTACCGACGTGCAGCACTCGGAAAAACGAATAAATTAGCTGTGTACCCTCCCTTCAGTACATTTTGTATGAAAGTGAATGGAGATCCACACGCAAAACGAATCGAAGATGGCGCTAGCAGCGAGCCGGCCATGTCAAACTTTGTTGTGATTTGGTTAGATAGAGATTTGTTGTTTTTCATAAAGTCTTTTGTGGGTTCAACGTCTTGTTTTTCACCATATACGCAACACGGAAGTTAACAGAACTAAAAGACGAACTTAATAAACGAGGAACAAAAGTAACTGGAAAGAAAGCTGACCCTGTGAAAAGTCCGGTTAAGTCGGTGGAAACCACAAAACTATACTATATTTAATGCTAGTGTTTTTATTCTTTTCTTGAGGTACTTGTCTACAAGATTCAGTCTACAAGATCGGTTTAAATTCGTGAAAATATTGAACTTGAATATTTTAGTAACCCCATATTATTTCCTCATATTTTTGTTTAGAATTCTATGACCAGAACATTGAGTGTGGCAATCAAGGAAATAAGTGAACACCATTTTTTTTACAACCTGGTACGGCGCAAAGAGACATATCAAAAGAAATTTAACGGAAATTTATGAAAGATCGTAAAAAAGTGCAACAATTGTATGAGAAAGACAGTTCAGCCTGGCTGTATCGATCATGCGCCCTCTACAGGGATAAATTGGCAGTGTGGATCCCCATTGGAAGGAAAGACGACGCGTCATTTCCGCGCCCCCGTCCCACTGTGTGTCCACTTGTCCAACGCCTAAGGTCAACCTAAGTGATATAATATCACTTAACCTCAAATTCTTAAACCAAATTATTCAGATGAGGCCTCTATGACCAGTTACGTATTTGCCGGGTCTAATCGCGATTGATTATAAGCATCGCGAGTCGTTAAAAAATACTAAATAAGTACTAACGTATTTAATCATTAAAAACCTATTGATCCATATTGTTATTTTTTAAATTGTCCCCAGCACGGGTTAGTGCAACAAAAAAAAAAGAATATAGTATTTAATCTTTTCATTTACTTTATTTAATTTATTATGTTATATTTAAAAATATATACTTATATATTTTATTGTTATATTATTTAATTATTTTATTTTTATTAATATGTGTGTGTCTTTTGTTTTTATTTGTTTTACTTATTAGGTGTCGACAGAATACCAGCGTTACAGAAGGTACCCCTTTTGTGGCAAATGCTGAGTCGGGTCCTTTCACAAACGCAGTGTACTGGCATTCCTTGCATGTTGCTTTTTAATTTAAAATTTAAAATTGTATACTTTATATGAGTGTTCTGTCATTGTTCTGTGTTTTAAGTGAATAAATTATTTAAATTCAATTTCAATTCAAATAATAATTTTGAGTCGCGTTAAATTTGGTGATTCATCATCATCATCATCAGCCACTTGACGTCCACTGCAGGACATAGGCCTCCTTCGTGGTTTTCATAACCATGAAGGGTTTTGCCATAATCGCCACGCTTGGCAGGCGGGTTGGCGATCGCAGTATGCGGTTGGAATCTCAGGAAAACGCTGCTGCCCGTCTCCCGGTAATTAATTTCTTTAGTCGCCTTCTACGACATCCACGGAAAGAAATGGAGTGACGCTATTCTTAATCCGGCGCCACACGGAGCTTTCGATTTGGTGATTAGTGAATAAAAAAATCAAAAGTCAGAACAAAAGTTGATGTAAGACCCAATTGACGCGTTTCATGATTTGCGCTTCTGGAAAACCCTGTATTTGATATTTGTATATTTTTGTTCATGAAATACGTCCCACTTTAGGATACCGGCCTTCTCTCAGAGAGTATGGGCTTAATCACCACGCGTGCCCACCGCGAACTGGAAATTTCAAGCACTGAGGCATGTGGACACCTCAGACACTCAGGTTTCGTCACGATGTTTTCCGTCACAGTTAGCTTTATGCAATAATAAACATTTACCTAGGTGAGCTGACTAACAACGTCAAACAACAAAGAAAACTGAACAAAGAGAAGCTCAAACAAGTAATTCAGTGTTAAAACATAACATACATTGATGTTCCCACAGCCATCCCATCAACAATTCAATCGAATATCAACCTTAACGACGCCATACCTTAGTTCTATAATTAGCTCTTCTGCCGTCTATTGTAAGAGGGAGTTTTGACTAGAATTCGCTTTAGCTGGATGTACAAGTAAGACCAGATGGCTCAAAACAACGAATTGTATTGCGTGTTTTCAAAATATCGTCACGTACTGAACGGTTCCTTGAATAACATCACATGTGTGTACTTAAGGTATACATAAGTAGGTAGAGTCAGTGTCAGAAATACTTTCCCTGTTTGTACACAAAGTGTGTGCGTGTGCGTGTGCGTGTGTGTGTCTGTTTGTACACAAAAAAGGTGTGTGTTGTTATTGATAGATAGATAAGACATTTGTTCAGGTTTACACTCATACATAGAATTTAGATTAAAGTCCTCTAACAGTAACATGTCTACATCAGGGTGGGAACAATAGGCATTGTCAATTACTTTTAATTACTTTTCATACATCCAGATATTTTTGTTCGCCTCGCCTATGTCCTGGCCTTAAGTAAACAACGCAACAAAAGAATTTAATGTTTTTGCATCTGCATACACACACACACACAATATAAGAATTAAAACAAAAAAAACAAGTGCGAGCCGGACTCGTCCACCTAGGGTTCCGTGAAAATTTGTAGGTTTATTATAAATAGTAGAATTGTTGAGTTACGTTTTTGCTTCCTTACAGCAGAGAAAAGCATTTAAGCACGTCTTTCATCGTTTTTTTCGGTTTTTATTTTTACTTTCCCTGGGTTATATCCGTAATTAAAAACACAGTGTTTACCTCGGCTTGACTTATTTAGTCCCACGAACTATTGAACCCCGTCTCGGGACTAAATAAGTTACTTTCAAGCCTAGGGTAACAATGTCTTAGTTATTTTTAGGATTGACGAACGAAAATCAGTGACCGACGTGGACTAATAAGGGAATGTCACTATTTATTGAGATCGAGAGATTCGTAAGCCACTTTCTGTACAAGATTTGATTTTTTTCATTGGTGGGGCTGGTGATCTTCATGAGCCCTCTGATATGCAGACATTTAATGATATTTAGATATTTATTCCGTGCTGCGCCGGATTAAGAATAGCGCCACTCCATTTCCTTCCGTGGACGTCGTGGAAGGCGACTAAGGAAATACATTGCTAGGAGACGGGCAGCAGCGTTTATCTGAGATTCCAACCCCATACTGCGATCGCCAACCCGCCTGTCGAGCGTGGCGATTATGGCAAAACCCCTCATGGTTAGGAAAACCAACCTATGTCCTGCAGTGGGCGTCAAATGGCTGATGATGATGATAGTGATTTTATTCTTGCAAATAGTTAATCCGGGCGGGAGGCTCCCGAGAGCGGAACAAACGGGGTAAGCAAACAAACCGCCTGGGCCCAGAGGTTGCTCCTCCCTTGGGCTGGCCTCACGGTCAGTGGGTTGACGTGTTTCAGCAAGCTGCTTCGGCTTGGCAGGCTTTGCCGCACTGGGGTGTGGCCGTGCATGAGGTGTCGTACGTCAATGTTTCCAGTAATAAGCCGGCGTGTTTCATTTAAGGCTGTATCCACTAGCTTTGCATGGGCAGATCCAGGGGCACCGGAAGAAGGTTTCGCTTGGGGGGGGGGGGTTTGTGGCCTAGTACAAAAAGACCTGCGAGAAGTTATTTTCTATGTTTCTTTGTGTGTGTGAGAGAGACAGGGATGTAGGCTTTTTCGAGTTCGGGTAAAATTAGTTAGAATGATAATTAATTAGAAAACTATTATTATTTAAAACGGAAATTAACTTGTGGTGGCCCATACGGCGCCCCTGGGCAGATCGGCTACATACTGGCCACGCGTATTCTCCAGCGGAGAACGCGAGCGCCAGCTGGGAAGCTCCCCATCTGGTGGTGATGAGGCGCCGTAGCAGGTTATTGCGGGAGTGCACCAAGTGATTGTGTTGCACGGAAGTTATTATTATCTAATATATAAATATCTCGTGTCACAGTGTTTGTTACATCGATTTTTATTAAATTTTTTGTGTCTATCTGGTAGCATAAGCATAATCGGCCTATATGCGTCCCACTGTAGGGCACAGGCCTTCTCTCAAGGAGAGAGTATGGGCTTAATCACCACGCGTGCCCATCGCGGATTGGCGATTTCAAGCGCTGAGGTACGTGAATAGCTCAGACACTCAGGTTTCCTCACGATGTTTTCCTTCACCGTTAGCGTGTGGTATTGCTACTATAACTTCACAATGTACCAAGAGCGTTGGTCCCCTAGTGGGTAGAACATCGGACTCGGAAGCGAGAGACCCAGGTTCGATCCCAAGTGCGGGCATGTACCTATGACATGGTGTTCTAAGTTATATTTGGTAGGTCGTAGGCTAATTAATGTGGCAAAATTATCTATAAAATTATTTCTTTCTCCCCAGGGTTCGTCCTCGCGTCGGCTGTGGTGCTTCTGCTCTGCGGAGTGATCTGCGCTATATTCTTCAGCTCCTGGGTTCGCCTCTTCATAGACCATGTGAGTTCCAGGTTTATTTATTCCACATTTTTCCCACTGGAGTCCGCCGAACTTTATCTGAGATGAGTTGTGATGTTACAGTTAAAAGAAATAGGTGTCTTTATGTTTTGCCCATAAGGCGTACAAAGGAGTTGGCTAAATAGAAGTATGGGCGACTGCCCTAACCATGTATTAACATTGTGCATAGCAATATTTAATGCTGGGTAGCTGAAAATCTGTATTTTCTATGGAAAACGTTTCAGGAACTTTGATATCGTCACAATCCTGCAAATAAAATCAACGAACAACGACCGAAAGGCAGAGCGATCAAACGATGTCTGTCACAGATTCAGATTAGAGACTATCAAAGAGAATATAAGACTATGATGTCTGACGTCTGTGTGACAGTTTTTTTTATGGAATTGAGGATCGGTGACGTTCCTTTCCAGATTTGGCCAATCATTTCTAGAAATGAGATAAAGGCAATCCATGAAATCAAACATATTTGGGAATATTGGGATACTAAAGTAAAATACTGCTTCTACTTAATAGTGTTTTCTTTGATTTAATTTCATGTTTATTTCAATACGTTTACTGTCCGCATTTTTCGTGAAACGGAACGTTTTATGACTGCACAGGAGAGCGGTGTCCGGTGTCAATGATCGACAGGCGAAAGTTGTATGTATAACTTTTATTTAACTGAAAAAATCATGAAAGTTCCAGGAGAATAATAAGTACGTATTAATTAACGAATGAATATTTTCGTGGTATGAGCTAGTGAGATATTACTATAATTAAAATTGAACTGAAATTGTCTTCAGCACGGGTTAGTGCAACAAAAAGAATATAGATCAGATTTTTTCAGTAACAAATGCGGATCAAAATAATAAGGCGACTTTTCACGATTCGATCCCAAACGTATGCCAATTTTAAAATATGTTCGTCATTGCCACTTTGAATTTAGACGGTGTTCGGCCAGGAGTCCAGCGCCAGTGCTGGCTGGATGCCTGCGGAGTCCACGAAGGGAGAAACCAAAGTTTGCATCCACTCCTAAGCCGCCACGAGCCCCTCTCACTGCTCGCGATATGCTCGCAACTAACAGCCCGTGCCAGTTGCCACTCTGGCGTAAACAGGAGGACTTACGTAGTATAGCCCCTAGGACCTAAATCGGAATCGCCGGAATCCTGACGGTTGCTATAAGCATTTAGTATGGAATTTGACAGACGATTGGAATCGTACAGGATTTGGTGCGCGTAATATAGGGGCTGTACAAATGGCCTCAGTCTGGGTGTATTTCCATGTTTGTGATGTCCTTGCCGTGCGGCGCCGGATTAAGAATAGCGTCACTCCATTTCCTTCCGTGGCTGTCGTAGAAGGTGACTACGGAAATCAATTACCAGGAGACGGGCAGCAGCGTCTTCCTGAGATTCCAACCGCACACTGCGAGCGCCAACCCGCTTGCCAAGCGTGGCGATTATGGCAAAACCCCTCATGGTTATGAAAACCACGAGGGATCCCTATGTCCTGCAGTGGGCGTCAAATGGCTGATGATGATGTCCTTGCCTGGTTACCATAGAGCAGGTTATCTTATGACGAGTGATTGTTGTGTGAAAGTTATTATGTTACCAAGTAATGGTGTCTTACCTTTGATCTATTCCGTTACCCCCTCTGTGCTAAGGGGTGAAAGTGGGATATGACTTGCATGAGAACTAGGAAGCGGATATCGACCATAATGTATGTTATAGCCTCATCAATCACGTTCCTACCGTCGTGGCAAAAGAAGCCTCTGATAGCAATACCGCTCGATAACCGTGAAGGAAAATATCGTGAGGAAATACATAAATAAACCCGCGCCTTCATCCCGGAGGGGTAGGCGGAGACCAGTTGTTTGCAACATGCCACGACCTTGATGAGGAAATCCCCAGGATTTAGATATTCATATTTATTCATATCCATATTCTTTATTGCTAAATCACGTACACAGTTATAATTACAGGCGGTATTGGTTATTTATAGGTAAGTACATGGTTGTGCAATAAAGTGTTCTCTATCTATCTATCTATCTACATGATACCCTGTAGGGGCACTGCAATGCAGTTAGTTTTATGACACATGTTAGCGTTAAATTAAATTAAATGAAATTCAAAACAATTCTGACTTGCAAAAGAATAAATAACAAGCATACAAAATACTTAATAATTTCTCAACGAGATTGAGGGTTAAGTAAATATTCATTAAAATTATAATAACGACCTATTTAGAGGCTAAAAATTCCACCCATGCCGGGACTTGAACCCGCGACCTCTGGCTAACTGTGCCAGCGCTCTCCCAACTGAGCTAATGGGCAATTACAGGCATCGGCGAAATTTCGAACCTCTACAAACTTCTCTGTATTACGTATATTTTTGAGTTTTTTTTTTCAAAAAGTTTTTTTTTGTTTTATCTTTTATGTCTTCTGATAGTTGATCAGTAATACGTAGGGTCTATTTGAATGTAGTTGTAGTTTTGAGAAAGAATGATAGAGAACACCTTAAAACACCGCTCAAATGCAGTTGGTAAAGGGAAACACTACAACAAGACTGTTTGAACTAAATTTGAAGAGTTTTTTATCCGTGCTTGTGACTTCTGGCTTGGGCCGCGTTTCGTAAAACTACAACTTATACTTTATTATTACAATTCGATGTACATTGAGTCTTCCTACCTGTTAATCTTTGGATTAAGCGACTCTGCAATGTACATCGAATCGTCATAGTGTACCATGAATTGCAGTTCTATGAAATAGGGCCTATCAGGGGCCTGCTGCCCACCCACACTGAGTTTGCGGACGGGGAGACCTCTCCCGAATAGGACTTTATAATCACGAGCGTAAATACTCAAAAAAAAAACAGTGCATAAATCATCTACAATAGATACAAAGGCCATTGATGATGATTATTTATTTATTGAGAGAGTTACTGATATAGCTCGTGGAATTGTTCAGCTGAAGTGGCAGTGGGCGGGGCACATAGCTCGGAGAACTGATGGCCGTTGGAGCGAAAAAGTTTTGACCTGGCGACCGCGGACTGGATGACGCAGCGTGGGCAGGAAAACCACGAGGGAGGCCTATGTCCTGCAGTGGCCGTCAAATGGATCAATCAATCAATCAATATATTTCTTTGTGAACATAGGTGTGTTTACAATAAAGGTCTTACAGTTTATTTTAGAGCGCTATGTTCTACCCGAAACGAATGTAGGTATACAAATATGCTTAAGCATGCACATGCACGTTCAAGACACTGGAATGGAAGGGGTACGGCATTAAAATAAATGGCGAGTACCTTTCACACTTGCGATTTGCAGACGACATCGTCATCATGGCGGAAACGCTGCAAGATCTACAACATATAATGCTGGGTGGCCTAGCTGACTTTTCCCAACGCATTGGTCTCAGGATGAACTTGGATAAAACCAAGATTATGTTTAAGGAACACGTAAATTCGGAGCCAATTGCAGTTCAACGCAGTATTCTCGAAGTTTTTAAGGAGTATGTTTACCTCAAACCATGCAGTTGGGTAAAAACAACTTCGAGAAAGAGGCCAATAGAAGCATACAGTTGAGCTGGGCAGCGTAAGGGAAACTACGTCGAGTCTTCACATCGCCAATCCCACAAAGTCTAAAGACAAAAGTCTTCAATCAGTGCGTCCTGCTCGTCATGACACACGGTGCCGAAACGTGGACACTCACGTGGGGCTGGTCCACAAATTTAAAGTCGCTCAGCCTGCTATGAAAAGGGATATGCTCGAGGTTTCTCTGAAAGATCGAATTCGAAACGAGGTGATCCGACAGAGAACCAAACTCACCGACATAGCCCACCGAATTAGCATGCTGAAGTGGCATTGAACCGGCCATATCATGCGAAGAACTGATAACCGATGGGGTAGACGAGTTGTACGCAAGCTATCTCTGTATTTTCGGTTGTCTTCAGAGATAACACGATCTTAATCGGCACACGTGCTTACCAAGGCTCGGTTCAATCGTTGTTCTCGCAATTGTATCAGCTCGAATAGCCTCCATTGTGTTTACAAGCAGATCACCTTGTACCCGTGATAAGAGCAGGTACGTACGACCTTTGAAGCAAGTGTTTATTTACAGTCATAATTAAGTTCGCTTCTAATTTCATAATAGGTTGCACAGAGGCTATGAAAATCGTAGTAAAAACTTCGTGAGAGCAATTAGAGTTACGTACTATAGTAGGTCATCATCATCATCATCATCATCATCATCATCATCATCCTACGTGTATGTTATCTAGTCACACGTTTGGGGGGAGCGAGTCGATAACCGGATAAACGAAACCCTAAATCAAAAAATGATTTTCCTACACCAATCCACGCTCTACACCAATTCAATCCAACGATCTCCCACTATGGTGTAGGCGAGAAAAATTAAAGTTTTTTTTCGAGCTTTTATTCTACCGTTTTTTCAGCGTTATAAATATGTACATCTAAGCCTTATTTCAGCTCTGTAGTACTTACCGTCTCTGTGATAAGCCGCGGACGGACAGACAGACAGACGGACGGACATGGCGAAATTATAAGGGTTCCTCGTCCATTACGGAACGCTAAAAAAGTTCAAATTCCTTCGAAAAATCTACACATATAGACGTACTGTCTACCTTCCCCGTGCATCGTTAACAATCGATCAATCGATCAATCAGTCGGCCTGTACTCATCCACTGCTAGACATAGACCTTCCCCAAGGCACGCCACTTCTTTCTGTCCTCGGTCATCCTCACCAGCCCCATTCGACGGCACTTACCGAGCAGCAATATTCTCGCGAGTAATCCGACTGAAAATTGAGCAAACTATGCCATTAGCGGCAAAACCGCAACCTTGAAGACTGAATTATCTTATTGCACATTGTGACCAATAAACCGATGTTACTACAATGACGTTAAGAAATTGTGCTGGCCGAAGCGTTAATAGTCCAGTCAAGTTGGACATTAAACTCGCTAAACTTGATATGCCTATACTCCATTCCACGGAACGAGCTCCCAAAGAAAATAACGTGAAAATCATAGCCAACATTTAAAACCTACCCTATGAAGCGGACCGTCTTCGCTCGTGTTGTTTCGCTTATCTCTAGCCGCGCGCATTGACCAACGAGATGCGAGTATTTGTCCCTAGGAGTTCGACTCGTGGAGAGAGGGGTATGGTTGTGATTTTTTCATATATTATGTTAGGCCCACTTCATCATCATCATCAGGCTGCCCACTGCAGGACATAGGCCTCCCTCGTGGTTTCCCACGCTTCCCGTTTGTGTCGCCCGCATTCAGCGACTCCCCGCCACCGTAACCAGGTCGTCAGACCATCTGGTGGGGGGCCGGCCCACGCTGCGTCGCTAGGACCACTTAGAGTAGGGTAGGCTCTATTTTTTGTAATTCTTTTTCCCTCCGATGGTCAGTGGGGCGCGAAGGGAGAGGAGACCACGAGCTGGTAAACGCAGCGTGTGACGCCCACCAGCTCGTCGGACCGACGATCTGAGGCAGGTTGCTGACAGGGGCTGGATGAGTATGGCCGGGGACAGAAAGAAGTGGCGTGCATTGGAAGAGGCCTATGTTCAGCAGTGGACAAGTTGATTAATTGCTTTCTTTTTAGGGTTCCGTACCCAAAGGGTGCCAAACGGGAACCTATTACTAAGACTTCACTGTCCATCTGTCTGTCTGTCTATAGCCAGGCTGTATCTCATGAACGGTGATAGCTAGGCAGTTGAAATTTTCACAACTTCTGTTGTCGCTATAACAAAATATACGAAGACAGATTAAAATAAATATTTAAAGTGGGCTCCCATACAAACGTTATTTTTTTCAGCCGTTTTTTGCTCGATATTAATAACGGCAACAGGTAGACAAATGTAGTAGAAAAGTAGAAAAATAAATAATTAAGTTAAAATATAATATGTATTTAAGGGGGGCTCCCATACAACAAACGTGATTTTTTGCCGTTTTTTCTCTATCTTTGTGTCTAATGTTGTATAGATAATGGTACGGAACCCTTCATGCGCGAGTCTGACTCGAACTTGGCCGGTTTTTCTGGTTGTGAAATAAAGTGTGGTTCATCATCATCATCATCATCATCATCATCATCAGCCATTTATTAGTAGTAGTGCCGTTGGGGCGAAAACGTTCTGACCTGGCGACCGCGGACCGGATGGTCTGACGACCTGGTTACGGTGGCGGGGAGTCGCTGGATGCGGGCGGCACAACACCGGGAAGCTTGGAAAACTATGAGGGAGGCCTATGTCCTGCAGTGGGCGTCAAATGGCTGATGATGATGATGATGATGAGTAGTGCAAGTTATCCTTGACGTTTGACGTAAACATTCTGTTTTTACAATGAATAAAAATATTTGAATTGAATTGAATATCTCTACAGTCTGTTCATCCTTACTTGTCCAATTTAGTAAACAATATTCTAACCTCAAAATTGACATTTGAGGCCGAAACTAGATATTTTCTTGCAAGTTCGTGCACTTTGTTTATAAACATAGCAGCGTGTTATCCAAAATGGTGTCCCAGGTTACTTCATTTATGGCAGTTTTCGACTAAAAAGTCATACTTTGCGGGTAGAATCTTGTTTACTAAATTGGACAAGTATGGATGAATAGACTATATACCATAATTGGTTCAGTAGTTCAGACGTGAAAATGTAACCAAAAAACAGGACACAAGACACAATTTAATGTAGTTCGGGGTTCAGAGTTACTTTATCTAGTCATGATTGGTGTTCTGCCCGATAACAAAATTTTTGATTTGATTTGATTGATCGAGTTACCTTTGCGTTTAAATATTTCTAAATCGTAGCCGGATCGGAACGTAACTTGGGCACGTATCAGTACCGTGCGTTATGTGCGCTCACGGGCATCGAACCTTGCACGTCGGGGGGCTAACGACTGTATCCGTCCTTGTCTCGCCCGCGCTAGTGATTACAGCCGTCCCCCTCCCTCCCACGCAGAGATCCGGTTGCAATCGCGTGTCATAAAGCCTATGCGATTCACGCGATCGGTTGGCACAGAAGTCGGTCTCTTAAGAAATGGAGATTTTTTTAAGGCTGTTTGTTTGACATCTACGCTAAGGTGACCTTATTAACTCCTCATTGGTTATAAGCTTACAAATGGCTTAGCTTGCTTTTATGGCTCCTATCGTTCACGGTCCAGGCAGTCCATTTATGGAATGACCAGCCCGTGGAAGTGGCAAAAGCCAAGTCCTTGTCTTGTTTTAAGGCGTTGTAATATCACACTACCTCACTGCTTAAACTGTTGCTTATATGTAGATTAGATTGGAACACTTTATTGTACATACCAGAAAACAAAATACATTAAATACATATGTATTTATATTGTAGGTATTGTAGGTACGTACGTATTTGTAGGTACGTTATATGTTAATACATATAAGTACTCATATTCTTGCAATCTTTCGTTACTTTTTATTCACATATCATTAAATTTTTAATTATTAAAAATATATTTCTATTTTGTTTCCTTTTTTTTCACTTAGAAAAATGATTTATTACTTAATACGTGAAAGTTATTTCATAATCACACACTAAAAATCGAATTATTCTTAATTACATATATCCTCATAATCCTCATTATTAGTTATTAGTTTAGGCTACGTATTTACTCTTACTTATGTTAAATCGTGGCGCCGGATTAAGAATAGCGTCACTCCATTTCCTCCCGTGGATGTCGTAGAAGCCATCCGCCATCCTTAATCACCACGCGTGCCCACCGCGGATCGCCAATCCGCGGTGGGCACGCGTGGTGATTAAGCCCATACTCTCTCTCTGAGAGAAGGCCTGTGCCCTACAGTGGGACGTATATATTTTTATTTTTTTTTATTATTTTATTTATTAGGTACACCAACAGCAAGCACGCAAACATAACAAAACTTATAATAAATGTGACTTAGGGCTAGCGATTATGCCAATTAAAGGTATACACAGCATTTGTAAACTCTACTTTTATGAAAACTACGACATTTAGGACGGTACCTAGGTACATAGCTTTAAATAACATTCAAAATGTTGTAACATAGCGATAGTACAGTTTTTTGCATGGAATTAAGAAATTTTATACAATTTATTTTTTAGATTTTAGGAATTAATTTAGACTTAAATGTGCCAAGGCTGTCATGATAAATATCCAAATTTAATTCACTCCAGCACTCATTGTAAGTTCGGAGCATTCTATTCAATGGTGCATTGACGCCTACGTTAGTTCTGCAGATAGGTAAAGAGAAAACGGCTGACTGTTTCAGTCGGAAGTTAGGTCTCGGAACTCTAAAATCAATATTATCAAGTAAATCTTCACATGTTACCCGGCCATTGATTAGGTTGTGTAGGAATATCAAATCTTGCATCTGTCTACGCTTCCACAGATGCAACATGTTGAAGTGATTCAGTCTGGCGTCGTATGAGGATCTATGACTAATTCCCGGAGACACAAACGCGAGATGTCTTGTAAAAGCTCGTTGGATCGACTCTATGCGCGTGGAGTGGGTGGCATAAAGAGGATTCCAGATAACTGCTCCATATTCTAATATGCTGCGGATTAGGGCATTAAAATTAGCAATTCTGGTGCCAGCAGATCTGAAATCCTTCGTTGAGCGTTTAATGAATCACAGTAGTTTGGCCGCTCTGCCGATGATATGTTCAATGTGTGGAACGAAACTGAGAGTCGAGTCCAGGATTATGCCCAGGTCATGAACCTCATTAACCCGACTAACCTGCTCTCCATTAATATAGTAATCGGAATCGACTGGATTTTTCTTTTTAGTAAAACTAATGTGCTGGCATTTAAGGGCATTCATCTCCATGCGATTAATAGAACACCAAACTGCTACTCTATCTAAATCGGACTGCAATTTTAAGACGTCGGAAGAGTCTATGACTTCTTTAAATATCTTCATATCATCCGCGTATAATGAGCAACTACTGTGGTGGACGCATGATACTATATCGTTGACAAAAAGGCCGAAAAGGACCGGACCCAGCAAGGAACTCCGGAGGAAGCTATATAGGATTCAGACTGATATCCGTGAATTACTACTGATTGGGGACGGTTCCTCGAATAAGAGTCAAACCATGCATGTATCTGTCCCGTAAAACCATAGGCTGCTTATGAAGCTTATGATGATGATGTCTATCTATTCTCACTATTTAGGACAGTACCCATTATGGGCGTACGTGAACCCCGCCTGTCTACGCATCTAGCGCGCCACAACCACAGACAACCAATAAGAAGACCACATATCGACAACGTCACGAAATGTCACTAGTCCGCCAATCAAATCGCAAAGCTCTAGAAAATTATTGTCTACGGGTTAAAACCTTCATTAAATTCCGTACATGTTATCGTAACAAGCGCGTTTCGATATAAAATTCCTGGAAGAGGCGGCTATACGCAGGGTTGTTGCACACCATCAGCTGACAACCGCAAAAGTACAAAGCTCAACGTAATCTAGACCGAGTCTAGACACCACGAAAGCAGACCTTTCATTAATTTTCTTTTGTGTACCGCTCACATTGCGTTAGCCTGAGCATCTACATCGAATAACAATTGTACTGTGCAATAGTCCGGAACGCTTGTGGCAGTGCTGTTGAACCTCCCCGCTGAAGGTTTAGTTCGGAGCGCGGGGTCACCAAGACATTATCCTAGGAGCAAGTGGGACACGAGCGGTCGAGTACTGTGAAAGCTATTGTTTATTCACTCGCGCTTAGAAGTAAAATAAATTATAAAACCCTTTATCGTTTATTGCGTTCAGTGTCTTAAAATTAAAAAGATATAATAAATAATGATGCAATTACGTGCAAATTGGCGGCCTAGAGGCTAATTAAAATATTATAATTATTATTATCAAGATTCTAAAACCAAGTACTCGTAGACACAGGTTTTCTATTTACTGTTTCGACGTTAACACATACGCTGTGTCTTGAACAGGTTATGATCATTTTACATAATGGTTACTTATTATCATGACATGGAAACGCCAAAATCAATAATGTAATGTTTTACTAGAGTTTCTAATTATAGGAGTTCCACAAGCTTCAATTTTGAGGCCTTTTTTGTTCCTTATTTACATGAAACTAATAAGCTATAACCGTGAGGGGGGCCTATGTTCTGCAGTAGGCGTCATATGGCTGATGATGATGATGATGATGATGATGAAACTAAGTATTGATGAATATAAATATGAAGATGAATATTACAAATGTGAACGTTTGGATTGATGAAAATAATAAATTGGATGAATGTTTTTTACTCAATCACGCCAGAACGGTTGAACGAATGGATCGGGATTAAATTTGGCACAGAGATAGATAGTTTAGTATAGTTTGGAACACCACATAGGCTACTTCTGGAAATCCTGGAAAAATACACATTAAATTTTCCACGCGAACGAAGTTGCCAGCTCCAGCTCAGTAAGAGTTGCACAGTGTGCTAAGGCTGACAATAATTAATGAATTCAGCCTTTAGAATACAGTTCTAATTAAAGACAAACACTCGGTTACTCATTGTATGAACTCAAACAGACCAAAATAAAAGAACCGATGTACAGCTTGTTGTTTTGCGCGCAAAACTAGTTATCATCGCAGATGCTTTTTAGGATTCCGTACCTAAAGGGTAAGGGACCCTATTACTAAGACTCCGCTATCCGTCTGTCTATCATCAGGCTGTATCTCATGGACCGTGATAGCTAGACAGTCGAAATTTTCACAGATTGCCGATATTACTGTTGCCGCTATAACAAGAAATACTAGAAACAGAATAAAATTAATATTTAAGGGGGCTCCCATGCAACAAACGTGATCTTTTTGTCGTTTTGTGCTCGATATTAATAACGGCAATAGGTAGACGCTTGAAATATTCAAATGTTGGATAGATAAATGGTACGGAACGCTTCATACGCGGGTCCGACTCGCACTTGGCCGGTTTTTTATATTTTCAAATGTGGACGCTCAGATCTACGTCAGTGATGTCAGTCAATATTTGTTGCAAGATCAGTTTACTTATGATGCGTACTCAAATGTAATAACGTAAAATCTGAAAATAGATCGGTTTCGTGATAACTACTACACGTTTTTTAGTAATACAGTTAGTTTTTTGTCCTTATCAAAATAAAAATTACTGACAATGGTCATCAGCATAGGTAGTACGATGGCGCGCGTTTTATGGCGCTAAAATGTCACAATTTGACAAAATGGTTGGATGCGTACGGCGAGAGACCGCCAAAGATGGTGTGATGGTTAAATGGCCTATACCCAGCTGTGGGCAGAGGTGGACTGATGATGGTGATGATGTTACTGCTAGGCAAACGAATCAGATCTGTCATTTCTTGGGGAAAAGGCCTATCTGTCATTTCATGGGGAGAGGTGGGCTGATTGACCGCCTCGTTGGCCTAGCGGTTAACACGCTTGATTACCAAAACAGAGGTCGAGGGTTCTATTTCCGCTGGAGGCTGCCGTATTGATTTGTATAAATGGCCTTTGCGTCTTTGTCCATATTTGTGAGGTCCTTGCCTGGTTACCATAGCACATGGTATCCTAGTTGGCGACCAGGACAAGTGATTGTATTGCGTGAACGTTATTTTTACCAACCAGTCAGTTAGTCGAAGCTAAGCTTTTGCAGCATCCATCTCGCATTGTTACGGTTCACACGCGACTATTTCGTAAGAAGCGTGAGACAAAAACTCCGTTCAGAATCGCTAATTATTCCCGCCGCTTAAACCTTCACCCGGTTTCGATTTCAAGTACGGCACACGCCGTCTACGAAAGCGAAAACGTATTTTTTTTTGGAGTAAATCACTGCTTGATAGCTGACGATGGAGTCGCAGACTACTAGATTAAGAACTGGCCAAGTGCGAGTCGGAATCGCGCACCGAGGGTTCTGTACTCGCGATTGTCCGTTTTTAGGGTTCCGTATCCGAAGGGTGCCAAACGGGACCCGATTACTAAGACTTCACTGTCCGTCTGTCTATCTGTCAGTCTGTCACCAGGCTGTATCTCATGAACCGTGATAGCTAGTTGAAATTTTCACAAATGATGTATTTCTGTTGCCGCTATAACAAGAAATACTAAAAACGGAATAAAATAAATATTTAAGGGGGGCTCCCATACAACAAACGTTGTCTAAAGACAGCGCTCGCCATCTAGCGGTCATCTATGTTACCTTCACAGCGCCGATGTCATGTCGTTAAATACTGTAGATGGCGCTGTTCTCAAATTCGATCTTTATCTGATGTAATATAGATAATACGGGACCCTCCGTGCGCGAATCCGGCTCGCACTTGGCCGGTTATTTGTTATTAGTTGTTAGAATACCTATATGTTATAGTAAGTCCCACGATCACGTCAAGTTTGATGCCAGTTGATATTGACGGGCTAAAGATAATGATGATGATGTACGTGGTACATACCAACTTTACAATTGTACGTAGCTTAGAAAACAAAGTCATTGGTACATGCCGGGATTCGAACCCACGCCCTCCCGAATGGAACATCATAAGTCTCAATAATGCTGATAGCTATTTTTAGAACCTATAATCTAAGACCTAGATAGAGCCAAGAACCCGGGACTTGAAAGCATTTTTGCCCAAATCGCCGTTTTTAGCGGAAATCGCTTTAGGTCATTGATTCTATGTTCTAGGCTGTAGGAAAAAAGTAAAATATGAAAAGAAAAACTTCCACACTACACCATCACCTATCCCGGTCCCAAAGTAGGATACCCCGTGCTATGGTAACCAGGCAAGGACATCACAAACATGGAAATACACTCAGACTGCCGCCAGTTGTTGTTGGTAGGTTCTAAAAATAGCTTTTTACAGAGTGGTACCTAGTAGAATTCGATGCCACTCTTGGCCCAAATTATCAGCTCCGATTTGGAGACTACACCTTAGAATTAAGAATACACGTTGGCCGTAAACGTTGGCCAAAGATTAATTTTATTCCTTTTAGTGGGCAATGAAGAGTTCCAATCTAATGTAATCCTTTTGTGACTCTATCCACTCAGAAGTCAATTCCACCAGAATTGAGAAGGCCCGTTAAAGTTGCGCGATCAGAGTCACAGCGATTGCACAACTGAGCGTGCTCACAAAGCAACGACAGGCAAATCAAAAATCATCTTTAAATCTATTGCCCATCTCTGTGTGTAGATTTTCATCGCTTAAGCTGTGAACTTAACAAACTCTATAAATTATGAAGGGCTTTCGCTGAAATATTAGTTGGGAAGTTGCGTCAAACTTAGATTGAAGTGATATTGCTTTTATACTATAGAATACATCGAACAACTCAGAACAAAATGAACAAGTGAATTACTTTTCATCTTTAAATCTATTGCCCATCCATGTAGAGTTTTATAGATTACGGAGGGTTTTCGCTGAAATATTAACCTCCTCAGTCCTGACTTTCAATTGTTATTTGCAAGGTCAGAACTGAGGAGGTTAATTGAGTGGTATCATCTAAGGCAGTAGTCAGTTTTATTGTATCCCCTTGTAGGAGAAAGCCTTCCTGTACTCCTTAAGCATATTTAACTTGTTTAAAAAAGACGAACCATGGACGTTGAAAACACAGTAAAACCTGAGCCTTTGTTTGAGGTGGTCACACTCATACCTCCTCCCTTTAAATTCCCAAAACCAACACGGTGGGCACACGTGGTGACCTAATGACTCTCTCTCTCTCTCTCTCTGACGAAAGACCTGGTCCTATATTACGCACACGCAAATCCTAAGCGACTCCAATCGTCTAACTGTCAAATTCCATACAAGCTGCTCTCGCAAATGTTAGGATTTTGATAGGATTTGGTGCGCATAATAAGGCTTCTGTTTCCTGCAATGAGACGCTGCTTATGCGATGAATGAAGTTCGTAACGGGACAAATGAAGATTGAAAGGTTGCGTTTGTGAACAAACGTAGAAATGATGACCGGTGAAAGTGTGTAGGGTTACCGGTTTTACGATAACGTCATTGGCTTGTTAATGCCTTTTGGAATAACGAGAACTGACGAGCTAAAGGAAAAGTAGAGTCGGAGAGGAATCTGCTTGAGACAACGAATCAAACGGCATTCGCAGAATTGAAACCGGATTTTGGGAAATTTCTGAGTGTTTGTTACCGCAAAGTGACGTCAGTTGATATGCAGTTTATTTTATTTATAAAAGACTGCGAAAATTTCCAGTTTCTTAATAAAATGAGAAGTCTTAATACTTAATAAAAGAAGTTTGAAGATTTTTTTTGTTCAATGTTTTTAAATAGCTGAGTTCAATTTTTACTCTAAAACCTACAATTTCTGGAACTGGTTCTTGGTTGTTGATTCGGACCTTTGGTATTTTATGATTACATCCCTGACTTTCGTCATAGCACTTTTAATCCGAATGTTGTGCAGACTATGCCAGGAAAATATAATACGGAGCGGTACAGTTTTTTCAAAGACCACACTTTCAGTAGCAAAAGGTTTTGTTTACAAGTTCTGCTTACCTATCTGTCTACGTAAATTTCCACACTACAAGTACAACAAACATAAGCATTACGCTTGTGATTTTTGTACGTTTGAGTGTGTCTGAAAAACTTCGTACATCAACACTTTTTAGTAGGTACTTACGTGAGATATTTGGAAAGATGCTTCGACAATTTATCGTATGCAAGCTTAGTTTTCTAGGGTTCCGTGCCTCAAAGGGGAAAAAACGGAACCCTTATAGGATCACTTTGTTGTTCGTCCGTCCGTCCGTCCATCCGTCTGTCTGTCTGTCTGTCTGTCTGTCAAAACCCTTTATCTCGGGAACGCGTGGAGGTATCGAGTTGAAATTAAAACCATATACCCACTCAAGTCTACAGTCCGTTGAAGCTGTGAAAAAATAAAACTCCTGAGTTAACGAAAAAAAAAGTTACGGCCGTTTAGTCCGCAAACACCGTATATTTCGACACTCAAAGGAATCAAAATTTATAGGGTACTTTCCGTTGACCTAGAACTATGAAATTTTGCAAGTAATGTTGTCTTATACGTTAGCAATATTTTGTGGGAATGTTATTTGAATATTGTACAACAACCAATACAAAGAACCGGACAAGTATGTTTCGGACTTCCGCTAATGGTCACTAGGGCTAGCTTAAGAACTAAGACAAATTTAATATTAATCAATTCAAATCAAAGAAAATCTAATAATCTAAATGCTTTTATTCAAAATAGCACGCAAACTATGACTTGGGAACACAAGTTTATGTTTATTTCTAGTATTTACAATATGTTGGCTACCCACAGTGTTAAAGTTACTGATATTTTTCCTGACGTACATAATATTCTCATAGATATTCTGACGAGCAACTGTCAGGATGTTAGTTTCTTTAAGGAAATCCCTCAACGAATCCCTACTGCCTAGCGTATTAATTATGTAATCGTACGAAACCCTCATTGCGCGAGTCCCCTCGCACTAGGCCGGTTCATTTTTACCAACGGTTCGCCAACATTTAGAGACGATATAACTGATACTGAGCACCTACGCCACTTCCTTCTGCCCTCTGCCATCCTCAACCGGCGGCTGCGAGCGATCTGCCCCAGATCGTCGGTCCAGGGAGCTGGTTGGCGTCCCGCGTTGGCCATTTCGTGGTCTCCACTCGAGAGCCTTTGCACCCCATCGACTATCGGATCTTCGGCAGATGTGACCAGCCCGCTGCCACTTCAACTTGCGAAGTTGAAGTAGGCACCTGTACGGAGGCTCATTTTCATTTTCATCACAGCAACGCCGCTAAACACTTGACACAGTTCTATTCCAACGGAGGCTGTGACTCAAGCAGCGTGGCCTCTCTCCTAGTACTGTGTGGCCCGGTAGAAAGTCACCAGAACCGTGAGCGTTCCGCGCGATTATGACATTGCGAATGGTTGGAATTATTGCGTGGTGAGGGTAAAGTTCTAGACACAGTTTTGGAGTTCTTGTACTGACTGCGTCAGTGCATAAATCTTTACACACGTGCGCTCACTATTACAGTGATTACCTAACTGATTACAGTTACGTTAAGGATGACTGTAACAAACATTTAAAGGTCAACGTGTACATTTTTGTTATTTTTTAGGGTTCCGTACCTCAAAAGTAAAAAACGGAACCCTAATATCCTAATGTCCATCCGTCAGGCCATCCCTCCGTCTGTCCGTCTGTCGACGTATGGAGGTATCTAGTTGAAATTAAAACCTTATACTCAAGTCTACAGTCCCTTGAAGCTGTGAAAAAATCAAACTCCTAAGTTAACGTTAAAAAAGCTACGGCTGCTTAGGCCGCAAAAATATTTTTTTTGTTATTTTTGTGTGGTAAATAAAATATTTTCACTTTAACTTTCACTTTCAAAAACCGTATATATTGACACTCTTAAGGGAATAAAAATTTATAGGGTAGTTTGCGTTGACCTAGAACTATGAAATTGGGCAGGTCGTATAATACAAGAACCGAGAAAAATCTGAAAACTTGTAATTAAATCATAAAAAAATCGCCTTTGAAGTTCGAAAAAAGCTCGGAAAAACTGCGAGACTCGATTCCTGAAACATTTGTAATACCTACAAATGTGTACGGAACCATCGGTGGGCGAGTCCCACTCGCACTTGTCCGGTTTTTTTCAGATCAACTTTCTGCCGACTGTACCGGTCGTCAGTAGGTAATTTTTGTTGCAAAGTCACCCGTAACGTAACTGAGTGCTGTCCACGTAAGCTCGGTCTACCGTCAGTATCCGTTGATAAATTTACGAGAAGAACAATTTTTATGGCGCTTACACTTATATTTACTCGACATTTTCTTATAAATGCTATCTGGTGAAAAAAATGTTGTGCCGATTTGGATTGGTATACACGATGAACAGAATGAGAATTTGAACTTTTGTGGCAGTGGTGGGCAATCGGAAAAAATTTCATCATCATCATCATCATCATCATCACCAGCCATTTGACGCCCACTGCAGGACACAGGCCTCCTTCGTGGTTTCCATAACCATGAGGGGTTTTGCCGTAATCGCCACGCTCGGCAGGCGGGTTGGCGATCGCAGTATGCGGTCGGAATCTCAGGAGGACGCTGCTGCCCGTCTCCTGGTAATTGATTTCCTTAGTCGCCTTCTACGACATCCACGGGAGGAAACGGAGTGACGCTATGTTTACGTAAATACAAACCGAAATATTGTCAAGGTTTTGTTAACCGAAGGCCAAAAATATGGTCCCTCTAAGGGCGCTTATGCACGGGCGGAACGTGTGCCAATTGGGGCTTTCTTTTTGTCTTATATTTCGATATATCGATATTTTTTGCCCCAATGTATAAATAGGGAAAAAAATATCTCAAGTCCCTTTCTTTGAATGACAGTGTTGTTAAGCCGGCCGGAATAGTCTAAAGACACATTCTCGTTTATGTTCGGGGCGAAGGAAACTGAACCTATATAGCCTGCCAAGTCTTTTATTTATAGATCGGATTGATCCTATACATGATACGAAGCTTGTCGCATCGATTTCGATAACCGAAAATAAATATCGATAAATTCCTAAAAAAAAATATAAATTTTTCGATATCTTTATCGATATTTTTTACCCAGGCCTAGCATATGTGACCAGCCCACTGCTACTTCGTCGTGCCCTTTCTCGCACATGACTAAACCCACCCTCATCTTCTGTGTCTCCTCAGGAGCTGGTGCTACGCCCCGGCTCGATGACCTTCGAGTGGTGGGCGCGGCCGCCGGTCCGGCCCTTCATCAAAGTCTACGTGTACAACGTCACCAATGCCGACGACTTCCTCAACAATGGGAGCAAGCCTATTCTGGATGAGTTGGGGCCATACGTATACTCGTGAGTATCTGTGAAAATTAGCAAATTACTTGCTTACTTATATCGCGTCGTCCCTCATCAGGGACATAGGGCCTTTAAGAAAGATCTCCACTTCAAGGTCTTCCCATCCCAACCCAAGTGTTATCGCTTCAATTTTCATATTTCAAATCAGGAAATTAAGAAATCAATAATTAAACGTAAAAAAGTGTACATTCTGTTTGTTCAATGTCAACGTACAATGTTATCCGCTGTCTTCGGGTCGACTTGTAGAGTGGAGACAAACGACAGCAAAAAAAATCCCCAGTCTGACCATCATCTTGGGTTGGTTGGTAGGAGAACCTACCTAACAAGATCCCATGAGTAGAATCAAGGGCATGCAGTAATAATAAATAATAGGGGTTAAAGTATGAAATTGCCGTTTTATTGCAATAGGTTCTTTGAATTGACATAGAATCTTCATGGTTTGAGGTTTTCGAATGAAACTTTTTTCAAATGGTTTCTATGATGTTCTTTTTTTAAAAAATGTGAAACATTTGAATATCGACTTTCAATTGTTTTTGTTATTCAATTTAGACATGAAAGATGGATACTGCGAAAATTCGAGTGATTTTTGAATACGAGTTCCGACGCGGAACTAACGCGGCAGAAACAGCCCGCAATATCAATGCTGCGTTTGGAGAGGGGTCTACTAATGAACGCACCGTGCGATTTTGGTTTAAACGCTTTCGTGATGGAAATTTCGACTTAAAGAACGAGCCACGAGGAAGACCGCCCACACAGGTGAATAACGATGAATTAAGAGAGATAGTGGAAGCCGACCCTAGTCAAACTACCCAGGAATTAGCGGCATGGTTTAACGTTACCTTACCCACAATATTGACTCACTTGCGTCAAATCAATAAAATAAAAAAATACGAAAAATGGGTGCCTCATAATCACTCGAATTTTCGCAGTATCCATCTTTCTTGTCTAAATTGAATAACAAAAACAATTGAAAGTCGATATTCAAATTTTTCACATTTTTAAAAAAAGAACATCATAGAAACCATTTGAAAAAAGTTTCATTCGAAAACCTCAAACCATGAAGATTATATGTCAATTCAAAGAACCTATTGCAATAAAACGGCAATTTCATACTTTAACCCCTAATAATTCGTCTATTCTTATAAAAGTAGGGGAACTCCAAAACTGCGGCCAGACGTATGGACAGTAGTGTAGTTGCTTATTTCCGCCCTTAGCCTCATAGTTGGGCAATTGTACGTGCCAAGCGCTGAAGTATGTAAATACCTTAGACCAGGGGTCGGCAACCGGCGGCCCGCGGGCCGCATGCGGCCCGTAGACTATCTCGGTGCGGCCCGCAAGCCTGAGGTCCGTAAGAAAAAAATACCGAAGCAAAAGGCCATATAAATTCACTAGAATTTATACGGCCATGCTGCTGGGCCATGAGAGTATTCTTGAAAGCTCGCTCCCACGCGGGGTGATAAAAATGTACCTCTATTTCATTTCTTAAGAACTGTTTATCAAGACTGTGATGTTATGTATTGTTTCTACCGAAAATAAATATTTGCTGTACTTATTCAATTCTTGGCAATTTCTTTTGCGTTTATCCGCCGCACGTGCGGCGGCGGGCGGCTCCTTTGAGACAATAGGCGGGGCGGCAGTCTTTGATTAGACGCAGGTGTGCGGCGGCGAAAAAATTCAAAGCGACCGGTTTTAGTTAAAATCACAGCCGCGCGCAGCTCTCGCCAGTTTTTGGTAGATCTGGAAGCTGAACATGGTGACGTGGTTTACTACTGTGAAGTGAGGTGGCTCAGTCGAGGTGCCGTTTTGGAACGGTTTTTTGATTTGAGGAAAGAAATTGGCAACTTCATGGAGATGAAAGGAAAGCCAGTAGAAGAGCTTACTAACAAACAGTGGATTATCGATCTTGGTTTTTTGACTGATTTGACTAAGGAACTGAATCAGCTCAACAAACGCTTGCAGAGAAAAAATAAATTGATTTGCGATATGTATACAGATGTAAAGTCATTTGAAATGAAACTGAAACTGTTTATCAAGCATATTGATGAAAAAAAGCTTGACCATTTTCCTAATTGCAAGAAAGCCGTGGAAGAAGCTGGAGATAATTTTGTGTGGCAAAATATTACAATGAGAAACGTGTTAACACAACTACAAACTGAGTTTGTAAATCGATTCACCGACTTTAAAAAGAGCTCCCTTAACATGGAAATATTCCAAAACCCTTTTGCAATTGATATTAGTGAGGTACCAAGCAATTTGCAAATGAACATAGTAGATTTGCAAAGTAATAGCACACTTAAAACGGCATTTAAGGAAAGCACTGACTTGATACAGTTCTACGGAGGTTTGAGTTCTGAAAACTTCAAAGAATTGAAAAAGTTTGCTCAGCAGATAATAACTATGTTTGGTAGTACGTATTTGTGTGAGCAGACTTTTTCAATTCTCAACTACCGCAAAAATAAGAATTCTTCGCGGTTAACGGATGAACATTTAGACGCGATACTGCGCGTGTCTACTACTAAAATGAAAGCAGACGTTAAAAAACTTGCAAGTCAAATGCAGCCTCAAAAATCTCACTAGTACTTACTTTTATGTTAGTATAGTAGTTCAATTAAAAAAGACATAATTGTATGAATATATATGCGTTTTATTTCAAATATTAAAAATACATGCCCGAACATATAAATATAAGTGCGGCCCGCACTGATACTCTGGCAACATATGTGGCCCGGCTATAGCATAAGGTTGCCGACCCCTGCCTTAGACATTAGGGTTTCCTCACGACGATGTTTCCTTCAGCGTCAGCAAGTGGTATTGCTACTGTAAATTCACACATGTACGAAGAAAACAAAGTCATGGGCGCGTGCCGGGATTCGAACCCACGACCTCCCGAATGTGAAGCCGGCGTTCTACCGCTGCGCTACTAACGCTCTACGTAATATTTAGTAGTATGTAGTTATTTTTAGAACCCATTGCCATGAACCTAGGACAGTTCAAGGGGGTTAGTGCAGGTAAATAATAACAGATAGTTGGTAAACGAGAAACCGGGGAGACCATCAGCGTAGAATGCTTCACCTGCAAATCGGCTAAAACACTATATAATGTTACTAATTATATTTCTCAATACTTTTTAATTACATATAGCTATGTAATTTTATTACAATATGGTCGATGTAATTTGTCGCAATAACTCTTTCGTGGCCCCTTCCACTGTCCACATAACCCAACGTTAGCTGGAAGAAAATACTTATTAGTATTAAGGCTTACTGCCAGTCGCTGTACATCTGCAATGTGTGGCTTAGTTATACGCAGCGGGCCTTCAGTGCCCTCCTGGTACAATTCTGCCTTATTTTATGTCATAAAGCCTTACTTTGTTTTAAGTTATTTTTCTGATGAGGCAATAAATACTTTTTTATCTTTATCTTATTTATGATGACGATGGGACTGCCGCGATAGTGTAGTACTTTGGGAATGTTTGCCGGAGCCCGAATTGACGGGTTTGCCGCCATCATACGGAAATTGGACGAGTAGAGCTTGCAACAGCCCAAACAACATCCTTATGCTTCGGTCACGCACAGCGACTAACCGCTGCGAGTGCCTACTCGCTGCGAGTATTCTCTGTGTGTGACAGACAATTTGCTGCGAGTAGATTCACTCGCCACGAGTTGAAGTCGCCGCGGCTAGAATTGAGCATGTTCAATTTTACTCGCTGCGAATGCGCACTGACAGTCAAAATTCTCGTGTAGAGCTCGCTGTGTGTGACAGGCAGGCAGCGGATTGTCGTTGCGGCTATTTTTCGCGGCGAGTACGCTTGCAGCGATTAGTCGCTGTGTGTGACCGAAGCTTTAAAATTCTAAGCAATAGGGATGATAGCCCTTTTTAGAAGCATCATATAAAGGTGCATGTGAAGCAGTTCCCGGAATTGTTTCTCTTAATCTAACTAACATAGTCTAGCCAGTTTATGAATTGAGAAGTTCGCTATAGGTTAACTGTAGTGCTTCCCTCTGTATCATCCCACTGTAGGGCACAGGCCCATGTTTATTGTGCAATAAAGAATTTTCTAACCCAATCTATTCTAAAACGATCAAGCACCCGGCGCGTGACAATAAAATTACCACCTATTACGATCGAACACCTTCAACCAATCAACCTCTTGTAAAATTACATACAATAGCAATTACTAAACTTCTAACTGAAGTGGCACTTAGTCGGATAACGAAGGTCGGTGCATAATTGCAGCTGCTAACCGGATTTGTTCGATTATAGCCGGTTACAGCTCAGCAAACTTTATAAAGAATTCTCGCTACGCAAAAGAAAATGTTAGGAAACCTTAGATACTTTGAGAACACTTTACGGTACGACCAGAAGAAAGTATTAAAATGGTTCCTTATATCTAAGTAGTAGTATACAATTGCTGGTCTTATCGCTTAGAGCGATCTCTTCTAGACAACCTTAGGATCGAGTGGATGGTGTAGATTCACATAAATAAGAGAATCGGACATAGATTGGTATGTGAAGTAACAAGTATGTGTAGTGAAATTATGCAATAATATAGTTATATTCAGTGTATATATACTAACTGAATCGTTAAACGTGGTTTTGCCATATTAATAAGCCTACGACCTATAATCAGACCTGTCAAATATACACAAAAATAAAAATAAAATCAATAAAAAATAAAAACCGACTGCGAAACATTACAGCATTAAAAAGTTAGAAATAATTTAAATAATTAGAAGTATGTTTACATTTAGGTATTGTAGAAGTATAAATTCTAGTCGGTACCCAAAATATATGTGCTGGTAATGAAACTAGGCACCGACTACAGATTATACTTCTACAGTACCTACACGTATATATACTTCTAATTATTTAAATGATTTCTAACTTATTAGTGCTGTAATGTTTCGAAGTGATTTTTATTTTTTATTTTTACATTTGTGTGGGGGAGCGGGAGAAAAATAAACAAGTCCCTTATAACCATAATTTACCCTACTTAATTCGATGCTTTAAAATTTGCCGTTCTCAATTTCCATCTCCGAAAGTCTTCACCAGAACATGACCAAATTACCTTGGGACTACTTTTACGCTATTTTATGAAACATACGGATATTACTAAAGGATGGGCCTCATTCGGCCTCATTTACTGCTGTCCAGTGTAGAGTTCCGGTCTCCATCTCTGAAAGTCTTCATCAGATCTTCACCAAATTAAAATGAGACCAATGGGACGTTATAGCTATTCGAAAAAAAAGAATTGTCGAAATGCGAAAAGATAGCCATAAAATGTATATATACGTTTAGTCGAATTGATAACCTCCTCCTTTTTTGAAGTCGGTTAAAAAATCATAAAAATCTATGAAGCCATTCCGGAGGACTCCGATAAGAAACACTGTGACACGAGATTTTTGTATATTAGATATACTTGAATAATAATATACATAAAAACCTACAAAATAAAACATAATAATACATATAATACATATATCGTTCAAGCAGATACGAGCCTACTAATTTCTATAATACATCTCCAAAAAAGTTAGATTGGCTATCCATAATGGAGTGCTAGTCTCAACACTTATGTACGGTAGTGAGACTTGTGTATGGCAAAAGAAGCAAGAAAATAGAAGAAATATTGACGAAACAAATTTATCGAACGAATGTGCGTAGAAGGGCCGATAAGACCCGTCTCAGGCGGACATATTTCGACCAAATAGGGGATGTATTAGCAAATGACAAGATAAAAAGTACCCGACACCGGCGTGCGTGAATGTAACGACTAATGAATCTTGAGGAAGTAAAAATTATCTGTCATGATTGTAGCAAGTGGCAGTCCCTGGTCTCTGCCTACCCTTCTGGGATGCGGGCTTGAGTTTATGTATTTATGTGGAGTTTTTTTTCCGCTGCCTTTTTCTCCACTACAAATACGGTCCGAAGGCAGCGGCTAACATAGTAACATAGTACATTGACATTCAGCAAACAGAATGTAAATTCTTTACGTTGAAATAAGTTATTGATTTCTGAAAAAAAAACATTTACTTACGTTGCAAATTTTTTACATAACAATATCAAACAACTACATTCAGCAAACGCCACACATGCACATTGATTTGAGTGAATGGTGTTGTCACAGCGGCTAATATAGTATAAATTATTGATTTCTGATTTCTGACATCAATAGTATTTTTATCGATGCTGTTCTTAGTCTAATAACTAATAACTAGCACTGAACTGGTAGCTTTATACATTACCTAAACTAACGCGTATCCGTGTGGCCCCAGATTAAGAATAGCGTCACTCCATTTCCTTCCGTGGATGTCGTAGAAGGCGACTAAGGAAATTAATTACCAGGAGACGGGCAGCAGCGTCTTCCTGAGATTCCAACCGCATACTGCGATCGCCAACCCGCCTGCCAAGCGTGGTGATTATAGCGAAACCGCTCATGGTTATAAAAACCACAAAGGAGGCCTATGTCCTGCAGTGGGCGTCAAATGGCTGATGATGATGATGATGAAACTAAAGCCTGTATACCGGAGGGTTAGACAAGGACCAGGACTTCACCCGTGTAAAGCAACTGGTCTATGCATTATGCCACCTTCGCTATGAGCTTAGAGACGCTAGATTATATTTTGTTGTTCAAAAAATTCGAATCAAGTTCAGCGCACCCGTTGATGTCTAAAGCAGGGACGAAAATTGGGTAGGTTTTTCGTCGAATTTATAATAAGTTTTAAGTACTTAAATTATTACTTTTTAAGTTGCTAACAAGGCCTAATTAACGCCAGCAATAAAAAAAAACATGTAATCTGCACCACCAATGATTGACCAAATATAATTAATCTATAGTGACATTTGTTTTTAGAACCTACGCTACAACCCGCGGTTAAAAATCTAGGATAAGATTGTATCACATTCGGAAAAGCTATTAGTACTTTTAATTTTTTCCTATAAATAAAATGTTATTTTAAAAACCTATTTAGAGTCTAAAAATTTCACCCATGCCGGGACTGGAACCCGCGACCTCTGGCTAACCGTGCCAGCGCTCTCCCAACTGAGCTAATGGGCAAGTGCAGGCATCAGCGAAATTTCGAGCCTCTTTACAAACTTCTCTGTATTACGTACAGGCAGCGACATTTGACCGAAGTAATTTACATCACTTGCTACAAAATTCATCAATCGGCTTCGCCGATGCCTGCACTTGCCCATTAGCTCAGTAGGGAGAGCGCTGGCACGGTTAGCCAGAGGTTGCGGGTTCAAGTCCCAGCATGGGCGGAATTTTTAGCCTCTAAATAGGTTTTTAGAAATTGTTGTCATCATGTTATTTTTAAGTGTAACGTCTAAAAAATAGTTTATACTGGGTATGGAAGGGCGGAGCGTCCTAACACAGGCATATTTTTGCTTAAATTGAAGCTTCAAATACTGTTAAGACAGATGTACCCTAAGTTGATGAAATAAAAATTTTATTATTATTTATTATAATTACTAATATATTAGTGAGAATTTTAACCAGGCGACACTGTGCAAGAAACAGATTTTATGAGAAGAAATAATTTTATCTTAAAAACAAAGGTTAGATGGCAGTCCTCTCCACCTGCGCGAAGAAGATGCAGCCAGGTCTTCAGTGTCTCGCGTGGATGGGCCGCACGTATTCCACGCCGAAGCCACGCTTCTTCAGGTCCTCCTTTATCGCCTCCGGGGCCGTGTTGACCGGCAGCCCTCTGATGGCCACCTTCAGGCTCCGTTCGGCGGGCAGCGAATAGGAGAACCAGGAGATCCCGGACGATTTCTCCAGCTCTGTGAGGTAGCGCTGGATCGCCCGGTACTCCTGGTCCGACTTCGGCAGGAAACGAACGCCCTTGCCGAACGGGCGTGCGTTTGGAACGTGGCCGAGGATTGCCCTCATCGCCTTGAAGTGCAAGGTCCAGTCCGGCAGGTTTTCTACTACCAGCGGCGGGTACCGCGGCTGCTTCACGGGCGATGGGGCAGCTGCCGGGGGGGGCAGCGGAGGCGTGGCGGGCGCTAGGGTCAGCTTCGCCGGCGGCAGGGGAGATGGGCCAACCATCGTGGCGCAGGCCTCGGCGGTGGCCTTGTCTTCGACCCTGATCCGCCGACGAATGCCTGGCGGCTTGGCAGTGGGCCTCGTGGGCCTCCTGGCTGGTGGGTAGGCAGGCGGCGGCGGCATGGCGGCGGCGGTAACAGGATGGCTGTTACCGCCGGTGGCGATGGGCGGGTGCCTAAGGCGGGCGGCAGAGTGGGTGGTACCGAGCGCGACCAGAAAGGGGCGGTCTAGGTATTTGGTCCGAGCGCGGGCGCACACTGTGTGAGCGCAGTGGGTACCAAACAATCCAGTAATATGGTAGTAACCACAACTATGCACCCTCTTAGAATTAATGGTTCCACCCCCCCTCAGCCCTCTCCTACAGTGTCGAAATGATCAGTATTGGAGTTTCTGGTATTTTTGTATTTCAGTTTTTTTTGTAAGTTTGGTCTGTACGTAACGCAAGATAACCGGTGTAAATAACCGTGCTATCTCAGGATCTATTTGCTTCCGTTTAACCACGATAACATGCAACATTGCATGCGCTTAATGACAGACAACTGTTTGTCACAAACACACGGGGCGGATAAACAGAATTCACGCCGGTACAGTCTCCGACAGATAGCTTGAACGAAAATCCGCGCGGACGGGATGAGTTTGCGATGGGCACTAAAAGCACTTTTTTTTATTTGTGGAAGCCGTGGTGGCACAGCGGTAGAACGCCGACTTCTCGTTCGGGAGGGCGTCTGCTCGAATCCCAGCATGTGCCAATGACTTTGTTTTGTAAGTTACGTACGTTTGCGAAGTTATAGTAGCAATACCAGTCGCTAACATTGAAGGAAAACATCGTGAGGAAACCTGAATGTCTGAGCTGTTCGCCTCACCTTAGCGCTTGAAATCGCCAATTCGCGATGGGCACGCGTGGTGATTAAGCCCATACTCTCCCTGGGAGAAGGCATGTGCCCTACAGTGGGACGTATGTGGGCTGCTTATTACTAAGCCTAATAATATTGTATCTTCTTTTTCTCCAGCCAAGAATGGGAGAAGGTGAACATAACGGACAACGAGAATGGGACCCTCTCCTTCCACTACCGTCGCACGTACACCTTCAAGCCGGAGCTCAGCGCTGGGCCCGACGACGACGCCGTGGTGGTGCCCAACATACCTATGCTGGTAAGTGCTGAAATGGGCTACCTTTTGGTGTGAGTTTCGTTGAAATAGGTGCAGCCGTTTGGGATATACACCGTTGATTCTGGATTGATATTTTCACGGTACCGAATAGAGCAAATAAAAGTCATAACTACTTTTTAATTTAAAAAAATAACCGGCCAAGTGCGAGTCGGACTCGCGTACGAAGGGTTCCGTACCATTATCTATAAAACATTTCAATATTTCAAGCGTCTACCTGTTGCCGTTACCAATATCGAGAAAAAAAAAGGATTTAATTCTGTTTTTAGTATTTGTTGTTAGAGCAACAACACGGCACTATCACGGTTCCTGAGATACAGCCTGGTGACAGACGGACGGACGGACGTACGGACAGCGGAGTCTTAGTAATAGGGTTATTAGGGTACCCTTTGGGTATGAAACCCTAAAAAAGTTGTAACTACTGTTTTAACGAAAACAACCGACTTCAAGAAAAACACGCTGAAAAGAAAAGTTCGATGATTTGATTGACATTAGATTCTGGGGACTCATGAGCGTCGTATCACCTACGTACTCGTATCTATCCTTTTTTGTTCTCTTTGAGACTGCCTCGTTGGTCTAGCCGTTAAGGCGCTTAGCCACCAAAACAGAGGTCGTGGGTTCGATTCCCACTGGGGGCCGGCGTACATTTGTACAAATGGCCTAAGTCTGGGTGTACTTTCATGTTTGTATCCTTGTTTTGGGACCAGGTCAAGTGATTGTGTTGTGTGGAAGTTATTATTTATTGATACTTTTATTGCACTTAAAAAAATCGTACAATGCGGCGGACTTAATGCCATAAGCATTTTCTAAGCGGGAGGTAAGGGAGAGAGTTGGGTTAAACTTTCCGTGGGCTTCCACAAATATAAAAAAAATACCGAATCGGTCCAGCCGTTCTCGAGTTTTAGCGAGACTAACGAACTGCAATAAATTTTTATATACTATTATATGTATAGATTATTTATTATTTTCCTTATTAATTCGTTTCTCTGACTGTTGAAAAGTCCGTCCTTAATCAATAAATGAATACTTTTTCACAATCCCTTTCGCATAGGGCCAGCTTCTGAATTGAGAATTTCGCTAAGTAAATAATTAACTGTAGTGTTGTCTCTTCGAATTTCTCAGAAAAGAGCGTGACAGAACGTCACTTAAGTATTTACTTAGTCAAATTCTCAAGTCCGAAACCGGCCCATCGTCGTTTATTCAAAACTCTTGGATTAGGGACAGCTTAAGAGCAAAGAAAAGTTAATGAAGGACGTAAATATGATTGGGGTTAAGAGAAAGTCACATTCAATTACGTTTATAAGTAAATTAGCAATTATATTTTAACTACGTCCATGGCCGAAATATAACTGAAATAACTTTCGCAAGTGACATTTGTCATACAATTTTATTTAACAAAGTAATGTGAAAGTGAAAAACATTTATTTCCATTGTAACACAAAATAAGAGACGTACCTAATACAATCGTGCCGAACACAAGCGCTACAACAGAATAATGCTGCAGCTCAGCAAAATGCTAGTCGAAGGCGACTAGCGCCGGTTTTCTGCTGCGCCCATAGATATCTGAAGGCTGCGCCTGATTCGCTGAGCTACTCGTATGAACAAATATACAAGTTTGATAACAGAGAAAAAGAAACTAATAGTAAAGTCGTCTCTACATGCGCGCGCTTAACTCGGCGACGTTACGGATGATTTTGCGACTTAAATTTGAAGGTTGACCTGTTGCCAGATTACCAGAAGTCACGTTAAGATAAGCTTTTTTAGTTGCACTTACAAAACCGGAATTAATAATTTTAATATGTAGGTACTTACCTCGAGTAATTTTAAACAGGTTTTATTTTTCATGCCGGGTCGAAGGTCTCCGTCTCTGCTTCAAAGTCCGTGCAAAAAACGTTTGTAAAATATTTGTTTGGTGACTTTGGCCTTTGCATCTACGTCATGAGAAGATTTTATGCAGCGTCCAGTGGTCCCTTCACTCACACTAGATGGGTGAAGCTGCAGTGCCTGGGACAATGTTTTTAAGTGGAGTAGGCTTGCCCAGCACCTACACCATCCTGACAGCTTAGTCGGCCTAGCCCACAGGGAAGGCAAGTCAATACGTACGGAGCCAACGAAGCTGTTTGTTTCCCTTCGCCATTAGCGTGTGATATTGCTACTGCAAATGTTTAAAGGTTAAAAACCTAGCCAAAGAACTCAAGTCGTTCGGACAGACTCAAATTTGGCCGAAGGTCATATATCATCGCAAGTATCTGTTATTAAGATAATTATATTTTGACCCCTGAATAATAAAAGTTATCTGTGCACACGACAGATCTCGGCCGATAATACCAAGTCCCCCGCTGACTTAGTTTCAGTTAAGTAACACTCATGCGCCGGCGCAGTGAAAGCGCGACACACATCCGGCGCGGGGCTATTCTGCCATGCCATCTATGCTGGCAGTACATTACATACACTCGCGCCTGTAGCCCGGTGGGGTAGGCAGGGTTTCCCACTTGCCACGAACCTGACAGAGCTCTTTCGCTTCATCAACGTTCATTGGTCGTGGCATGCACGCACGCCGGTTTGGGTACTTTTTATCTTGCCCTTCGCTGATACATCCCCTGTTTGGTTGAAGTATGTCGCCTGTGACGTCCCTTGTCGGCTCTTTCGCCCACATTCGCTCGATGTATTTATTTCTTCACTCATTCTTCCTTCTTCCTCTCCGTATGCCCACAACGTTCATTCTATCGGCAGTAATTATGAGGGCTCGCGGACCACGACAGTGATAATTGAAGAAGAGAAGAAGAAGAAGAAGAAAGACATTTATTATACCAACCAGATACATCACCGAAACAAGATAAGCAGATAAGTAACATAATATGCACAACAACAGAAAGAAAACTAAATATACAACAGACAAAACGAATAAATAAAAACCGGCCAAGTGCGAGTCGGACTCGCGCACGAAGGGTTCCGTACCATTATCTATACAACATTAGACACAAAGATAAAAATTGTATGGGAGTCCCCCTTAAATAATTATTTTATATTGTTTTTAGTATTTGTTGTTATAGCGGCAACAGAAATACATAATCTGTGAAAATTTCAACTCTCTAGCTATCACGGTTCTTGAGATACAGCCTGATGACAGACGGACGGACGGACGGACGGTCGGACCATAGATGTAGCCTGTGGTGTATCTTAGTTGCCACAAAAGGCAGCTGACTCAGCGTCGGTACTGTTTATGCGGTACTTCCCAGACGAAGGACCATCTTTCAGCGTGCCCTAACACCTGCACTCAGGAGGACCTAATGATTGCAATTATTAATAACGCAGTCACCCCCCGGTTTCTCGTACACTAGCAAGCTGTTAATCTACTGTTAACAGCTGTCAGTGGTTTTTTTTCGTATGCACTTCGGTCAATTGACAGTAGATTAACAGCGTGTTGGTGTATGAGAAACTGGGGGTCAGTGTCGCACAGTTCTGAGCGGCAATTGTTTAATCATCATCACATTTAGCCAAAAGAAGTCTACTGCTGGACATAGGCCTTCTTCATGGATTTCCAAAAAGACCGGTTGAAAGCGGCCTGCATCCAGCGTCTTCTGTCCATCTTGTGGCTGGTCGTCCTAATTGTTTCATAAAGACTTTAAATAAAAATTGTTTTGCCATCGACAGGCTAAGAAGAAGAATTATGTGTATTTTGGTAAATTAGATACAGCGGTGGTAGCCTAGTGGGTAGAACATTGGACTCGGAAGCGAGAGACCCAGGTTCGATTCCCAGTGCGGGCATGTGCCTGTGACTTTGTCTTCTAAGTTATGTACATTTATGCAGTTATAATAGCAATACCACTCACTAACGGTGAAGGAAAATGTCGTGAGGAATCCTGAGTGTCTGAGCTATTCACACAGCTCCACGCGTGAAATCGCCAATCCGCGATGGGCACGCGTGGTAATTAAGCCCGTACTATCTCCCTGAGAGAGGCCTGTGCCCTACAGTGGGACGTAGATAGGAGGCCGCTTATGAATGGTAAATTAGAGTTTTCCTTAAGACAATGGCAGTAGGGTGCCCACCAGGGACATAGGTCTCTTCTTTGACCAACTGTTGTTTGTCAGAATCGCCACCCTGACGCAGTGTCCATACTACAAGAGAAATTAAAACTGGTGTGCGCGTGCGCTACGCATACCGACCAAACGACTGATACCACGCGCCATCTTGATTTTAATTTAGCCGACTTTTGCGGCCGTATAGGCTGCTCATGCACTAGGCAGCCTAGACGCCGCACTGCAGGGCACAGGCCTTGAGAGAGGGTATGGGCTTAATCACTGCGCATGCCCCCGCATTGAATTGAAGTATCAGAGTGACTGGATTTTTAGGGTTCCGTACCAGAAGGGTGCCAAACGAGACCCTATTACTAAGACTTCACTGTCCGTCTGTCTGTCTGTCCGTCACCAGGCTGTATCTCATGAACCGTGATAGCTAGACAGTTGAAATTTTCACATTATAATGTATATCTGTTGCCTCTATAACGAAAAATACTAAAAACAGAATAAAATAAATATTTAAGGAGGGCTCCCATAAAAAAAAGTGATTTTTTGCCATGTAATGTTTTATAGATAATGGTAATGCAATCTCACTCAAATCTTAGTCTGAGACATGTTCCCCACTGTGACTGATTCCTTTGAACTCTATAATATGTGACCATAGAGGTTCCATGCATGCATACATGCATACTTAGGTATATGTAACATCAACCCTCCTTTGTTTTCGCAGTCCAGTAAAAGCACGGTACATATACATACACATACATAAACTCGCGACTATATCCCAGAGAGGTAGGCAGAGACCAGGGACTGCCAATTGCCACGATCCTAACACATCACTTTCGCTTCCTCAACATCCATTAGTCATTGCATGCGCACACGCCAGTTTCGGGTACTTTTTAGCTTGCCCTTTGCTAATACATCCCCTGTTTGGTTGAAGTGTGTCCGCCTGGGTCGTTCCTTACCGGCCCTTCCACCTACATTCGCTCGATATATTTGTTTCGTCAATCTTTCACGGTACGGTTAGGTGGAATTCGGAAACGTAGCTTAATATGTTCTCCTTCACGTGTTATTCTGAATATTATATTATACTACCTCTACTTCCGGCAATATTCGTGATTTGTGTGCAAACCTTGTTTCTTACGTAATATGACACTCGCCGGCTTCTCATTCGGGCGGTCGTGGATTCGAATCCCGCCATGTACAATGGCTTCGGTTTCTAAGTTACGTAGGTACGTTTGTGAAGTTATAGTGGCAGCACCACTCGCTAACCGTTAAGGAAAATATTGTGAGGAAACCTGAGTGTCTGAGGTATTCACATGCCTCGGCGTTTGAAATTGCCACTCCGCGGTGGGCACGCGTGGTAGTTAAGCCCATACTCTCTCTCTCTCTCTCTCTCTGCGAGAATTCCTGTGCCTTGCAGTAGGCTAAATAAAAAAATGCGTCAAGTATACTGAGGTGCAGTCTGTAGCTGTAGGTGTGTTTTTTACATCCGCGGATGCGGCTTTTTAGGTCCGCGATGCGGATATATACTCCGTTCCACGAGTCGAACTCCTAGGGAACAAATACTCGCATCTCATTGGTCAATGCGCGCGGCTAGAGATGAGCGAAATAATCAGCGAAGACGGTCTGCTTTATAGGGTAGGTTTACATGCTGGCGCTATTGGCTAGTGGCTATTGACGGTCAGGCGCATTAACCAATGGGCGCACATAGACGATTTTCTTTGGGAGCTCGTTTCGTGGAATGGAGTATAGATGTGGTTCTGTATTATGCACACTAAATCCTGTCGGAATCGTAAGACGTATGCGACAGAAATTGGTATGTAATTGTACTGATGATGGCTGACCACTGCGTTATGCTCGTGGACGGGTGCTGTTTGTTTGTTCGTTCATTAGTTCGTTTGGTTGTTGCACTTTATTGCACAAAAAAAAACATTAACATAAATAAAATCTGTTCGTCTGTTTGGCCGCAGCAATAATGTTTTTCCTACCTTTGTGTTTTTTTTTTTTTTTTACGTAGCCTCGTTTGTGTCCCACTGCTGGGCAAAGGCCTCCCCCAACTCGGACCAGACACAAGGCGGTCGTCGCAGCAGAGGTAGGCCAAGAAGACGTTGGCGAGACGACCTCGACCGACACGTGCCGGAGTGGCCTGAGGTGGCACAAGACAGAAACCTTTGTGATTAAAGCAACAAATTTTTTGGTAGGCTGTTGATGGTAATCGGGGAATATTTATCATGCAGGCAGCAACTGAGGTGGACTCCCCTCTGAAAAGGTGGTCAGAGGGGAGTCTTATTCGCTGCTTCTTACTCCGCTACATCGACCCGAAGGCAGCCGCTGTACATTTTACAACATTGTACATTGACATTCAACAATCACAGTGTAAATTCTGTATGTTGAAATAAATTTTTAATTTCTGAGTAAAGAATATTTATCTATCTATCTTTCTACCTTCATCATCAGCCATTTGACGCCCACTCCAAGACGTAGGCCTTCCTCGTGGTTTTCCAAGCTTCCCCGTCTTGTGCCGCCCGCATCCAGCGACTCCTCGCCACCGTAACCAGGTCGTCAGACCATCTGGTGGGGGGCCTGCCCACGCTGGATCGTCCCGGTCCGCGGTCGTCTGGCCTGGCGCACCGACGGCCATCAGTTCTCCTAGTTCTCCTTCTAGCTACCTAGTCTGTGTCTAATAACCTATTGTAAAAGAAATCGCTCGCGTATCCAGGCCAAGTGAAAGAATGCCTATAACTAATGACCTGTCATAACAAGCATCACGGTCAATTTGATGGTTCCAGTAGGATGGACGCCCGGATTGAGCGCTAGGAAAACTAGTTCAGTGACAGTTAAGCGCTGTAGACCTTGATTACGACATTATTTATGCCATAATGTGTTCGAGCTAAAACTTTCGTAAGCACCACACATTATTAACTTAATTCTCGATTCACTTATTTGGTTGGTCAGAGACGTGCAACCGACGACGCGGGCTCCGTCCCTGCTCACCATGATTAAGCTCTGCGAATCAGAGCGGAACCTGGTCGGACTCTTCCGACAAAAGAACAAGCAAGTGAATCCGGAATTAGTTAATAACATATAATGTTTGTATGTCATATAAGGCATATATCGGCAAGCGCAGCGTAGGACGACCAGCCACAAGATGGACAGATGACCTCATCCAAGTGGTAGGAAGACGCTGGATGCCAGCCGCTTCCAAACGGTCTTTTTGGAAATTCATGGAGGAGGCCTACGTCCAGCAGTGGACTACGCATCACACTACGTCAATTACTCACACAAACACTGCAAAGACAGTAAGCGATGTGCAAACGATCTGTGACTATGTTCACGGTACAGCCAAAAAGATCTGTGCGGACTATATCTAAGTAACAGACTTAGTAGCTCGGCTCACTCCACTTGAGGAAAATGTAGAAAATGTACTCGCCATTCATGTCAAGGCGGTTATGTTGCCACACGACAGGCGCTGAGGATGTTGGACCGATTATTTTGCGCTGGTACGCGGTTCGGAGTCCTTCGCGCCGCTTTATTTTAACTAAGATATTTTAGCACCTCGTTGGCCTAGCGGTATCACGTCTGATTACCATGCCGGAGGTCGTGGGTTCGATTTCCACTCGGGGCCACAGTACTTTTTAACGAACGGCAGTCTGGGTGTATTTTGATGTTTGTGACGTCCTTGGGTGGTTACCATAGCACAGGGTATCCTAATTTGGGACCAGGTCAAGTAGTTGTGTTGTTTGGAAGTTATTTATATATTTAGCACGCGAAATTTCAAAGAAAAAAATACAGAACTCTCCAACTTCAGATGCTAAATAAGCGATATATTAGTCAAGGCCAAGATAAAAAGTGCCACACGGAACACTATTGCTGTTCCCTGTGGCACCGAATTAAGAATAGCGTCACTCCATCTCCTTCCGCGGATCTCGTAGAAGGCGATTAAGGAAATAAACTACTAGGAGACGGGCAGCAGCGTCTTCCTGAGATTCCAACCGCATACTGCGATCGCCAACCCGCCGCCAAGCGTGGCGATCATGGCAAAACCCTTCATGGTTAAAAACCATGATGGAGGCCTGTGTCCTGCAGTGGGCGTTAAAAGGCTGATGATGATGATGAAGATAAAAAGTACCGAAACCGGCGTGCGTGCATGCAAGATTAATTTATGATGTTCGCTTTATCAACGTTAATTGGTGACTTTGTTTCCTAAGTTACGTACATTTGTGAAGTTGTAGTAGCAATCATAATCATCATCATCATCAGCCATTTGACGCCCACTGCAGGACATAGGCCTCCCTCGTGGTTTTCTTAACCATGAAGGGTTTTGCAATAATCGCTACGCTTGACAGGCTGGTTGGCGATCGCAGTACGCGCTTGGAATCTCAGGAAGACGCTGCTGCCCGTCCCCTGGTGATGTATTTCCTTAGTCGCCTTCTGCGACATCCACGGAAAAAAACGGAGTAGTAATACCACTCGCTAACCGTGAAGGAAAACATCGTGAGAAATCCCTAGTGTCTGAGCTGTTTACATAGCGCTTGCTGCGTACGATGGCCTAACTACGAGGCTAAGTGCGGATGTATGAGGTCTAACTACTAAGAACTAAAACTTAATCGGAATTCGACAAGAACATATGCATTAGGTATGGTAAATGCGAATCGTTGTAGTGGAAACCACGATTCTGTTACAAACGACACACTTCATCTACGAATAGCGGTTACAGGCATACGTCTTGTCCACGAAGCGGTGGTAGCGATGCGGTAGAACGCCGGCTTCTTATTCGGGAGGTCGTGGGTTTAAATCACGGCCTGTACCAATGACTTTGTTTTCTAAGTTACGTACATTTATGAAGTTATATTAGCAATACTAACTGTGAAGGAAAACATCGTAGGGAAATCCTGGTGTCTGAGGTATTTACATTACATACCATAGCACTCGCTACGTACAATGGCCCAACTATGAGGCTAAGGGCCGGTTTCTGAATTAAGAATTTAAATTAAATACTTGAGTAACGTTCTGCCACGCTGTTTTCTGAGAAATTCGAAGAGATCGCACATCAGTTAACTATTTACTTAGAGAAATTCTCAATTCAGAAAAACTGGCCCTAAGTGCGAAAATCTCAGGTTTAACTAAATAGCGTCTTGTCTATTCACAGTGGGCCTTACTGTCGGTTTCCGAAATTTTCGATAATAGCAGCTAAGATAGCCCTTAGTTTTCTAAGTTATGTACATTTGTGAAGTTATACTTAGTAGCTGTAACACTCGCTAATGGTGAAGGAAAACATCGTGAGGAGACCTGAGTGTCTGAGCTATTCACATACCTCAGCGCTTGAAATCGCCAATGAGGTGGGCACGCGTGATAATTAACCCCATACTCTCTCTCTCTGAGAGAAGGCCTGTGCCCTGCAGTGGGACGTATAATTATAGGCTGCTTATGTATAGCCCTTTGAAAATAGATTTTTCTTGAAAACTATTCGAAAATAAAATTGGTAGAAACGCGATTTAAAGAAAAACGTTGAATTCATTTAATGTTTCAATAAATCAAACTTGTGCACAAATATCTGGGCCGACTTGTACCACTTTCTTAAATGCGGCTTAAATTTATCATACAAAAGTCGATTTAAATGGCCAATTAAGTGACATTTAGGAACTGGTGCATATCGGCCTAAGTATCTTAATGTTACGTTAATAGGAATCATCATCATCATTCAGCCACAAGAAGTCCACTGATGGACATAGGCCTCCTCCATGGATTTCCAAAAAGACCGGTCGGAAGCGGCCTGCATCCAGCGTCTTCCTGCCATCTGTTCATCTTGTGGCTGGTCGTCCTACGCTGCGCTTGCCGATATGTGGTCTCCATTCGAGAACTTTTCGGCCCCATCGGCCATCAGCGGCCCACTGCCACTTCGCGTTAATAGTAATAAAGTAAAATTAATTATAATTTTGCGTCTATACTACATACATTACACAAACTCTTGCCTGTATCTCGGAGGGGTAGGCAGAGACTATGGTTTGCCACTTAACACGTTACTAAGAAACCGTTCATCAATCTTCATCAAATTCACTAGTGCATGCACTCAAAAAGACACCTCCTTTTTATCTTAGTACAAGTTTCAAACCCATGATAAATACAGAACGATTTGGCCTTTACGTTCTCCTTTTATAAATTTCGAAGATTCCAACCTTAAAGTCGGTCAAATGAAGTTGTATTCCAATTAAGGAAATTCAACATAACTGTAAACTCAATATTATCTGGTGACCGCTGTCTTGAAACAAAATATAGCTAATCGGAGGTCCTAGACCGTTTCACGAATGAAACCAGCTGTTTCTACAATAAAACGCGCACACAATACTACACTGCGTAATTTATCACTACGTTCAATTTACTTGTTGTTTTATCAGACTAGGGAAACAAAAAAGCTTATGTTTTTTGTGCGTATGTATGTTCGTATATTTTTTGGCCACAAAGAGGTCTAATGGCTTGATCGATTTAAAAAAAATGAGGTGTCCAACGAATGGTATTTATTTATGATGCGAGTGTTACTGGTTATATTTCAGTCATATTGCTAGTGAAAAGTCACTAAAATATTAAATAAAAAAATTGTTTAAAATAATTAGTATACGGCAAAAGATACAATTATGGAAGGCTTTTCATGTTTTTATTACTAAGACTCCGCTGTCCGTCCGTCTGTCCGTCCGTGTGTCACCAGGCTGTATCTCATGAACCGTGATAGTTAGACAGTTGAAATTTTCACAGATGATGTATTTCTGTTGAAAACAGAATAACATAAATATATAAGGGGGGATCCAATACAACAAACGTGATTTTTTTGCCGTTTTTTGCTCGATATTAATAACGGCAACAGGTAGACGCTTTAAATATTCAAATATTGTATAGATAATGGTATGAAATCCTTCGTACGCGAGTCCGACTCGGACTTGGCTGGTTTTTTTCTGTTTTTTTCAATGAAGAGTTCTAATCTAATCAGGCATTGCGTAGACGATTAGTGCAAATTAGTCTACCTACTTGCTTCGTAATCTTTGAGTTAGTCGTCTATGCCATCTACATCGAATTGTCATAGTAAATCATGAATTGTAGTTCTATGAAAAGGGGCGCTGGTGATTTCCCGTTGTATAGGAGGTTACACGGTTAGAGGCAAATATTTAGGCCTTGTTTGACTTTGGCAATCGGTTTTTTTGTTTTAACGATTAGCGTGACGGTTTGAGCACCGGTAAAGCATTCGTTTGGCTTCTTTCTTTGCGCCAGATGGAATTTCGCTGTATGTAAACAATCTAAATATACGGAATTTTATTAACGACATCAAGCGAGGTCAGGTTCAAGAGCAAGTTCTTGGTAAGTACATCATCATCATCCCCAGCCACTCCCTCATGATTTTCCAAGCTTCCCGGTGTTGGGCCGCCCGCATCCAGGGACTCCCCGCCACCGTAACCAGGTCGTTAGACCCTCTGGTGGGGGGCCTGCCCACGCTGCGTCGTCCTGTCCGCGGTCGCCAGGTCAGAACTTTTGCGCCCCAACGGCCATCAGTTCTCCGAGCTATGTCCCCCGCCCACTGCCGCATCAACTGAGCAATTCTCCGAGCTATATTAGTCAATCAGGTTCTTCTGCGGACCTCCTCATTCCTGATTCGATCACGCAGTGAAACTCCCAACAAGTACATACATGATAGTAATAACTTCCACACAACGAAATCACTTGTCCTGGTCCTAAAGTAGGAACTGTGCTATGGTAACCAGGCAAGGATGTCAAGAACATGGAAATACACGCAGACTGATGGCATTTTTACAAATGCACGGCCGCCACCAGTAGGAATCGATCCCAAAACCTCATCATCATCAGCCTATGCTTGTCTATTGCTGGACATAGGCCTCTCCTATAGCACGCCACTGAGCACGTTCCTCGGCTACCCTCATCCAGCGCTTGCCAGCCGCCCTGCGAAGACAACCTCCGGCATGGTAATCAGACGTGATACCGCTAGACCAACTTATATAATAATAGAAAATGACAAATTGAAAATGGGATGGGTATTTCTTTCCAAAAATACTTTGTTTGCATATAGCGAAAGTTCATCTGAAACAGCGGTGGTAGCCTAGTGGGTAGAACCTCGGACTCGGAAGTGGGAGACCCAGGTTCGATCCCCGGTGCGGGCATTGTACCTATGACTTGGTTTTCTGAGTTATGTACATTTGTAAAGTTATAGTAGCAATACCACTCGCTAACGGTGAAGGAAAAACATCGTGAGGAAACCTGAGTGTATGAGCTATTCACATACCTTGGCGCTTGAAATCGCCAATCCGCGGTGGGCACGCGTGGTGATTGAGCCCATACTCTCTCCCTGAGAGAAGGCCTGTGCCCTACAGTGGGACGTATATAGGCTGCTTATGCATCTGATATAGAGTATATAACAGAAACGTGGACCCACGCATTCGCTTGAATTAACATACTTAAGACCTGCGTAACTATTCACCGTTACGTTTAGTAGTAGAGCAGGTTTTTCCCGAGAAAAACATTAGGTATTGAGCAATCCAGTACTTAGGTCCAATGCGAATGGATACTTCATTCATCTGATCGACTTTACTGGCTGTGCTGGCAAATTAGTTCGCCTGGGATTCAGATAAAAACCACCCAAGTGCGAGTCGGACTCGGGCACGACGGGTTCCGTACCATTACCTATACAACCGCCGCCGGCGCCATGTGGCGTCACTCCATTTCCTCCCGTGGATGTCGTAGAAGACGACTAAGGAAATAAATTACCAGGAGACGGGCAGCAGCGTCCTCATACTGCGATTGCCAACCCGCTTGCCGAGCGTGGCGATTATGGCAAAACCCCTCATGGTTTTCATAACCATGTCCTATGTCCTGCAGTGGGCGTCAAGGGGCTGATGATGATGATGATGATGACCTATACAACATTAGACACAACGATCGAGAAAAAACGGCAAAAAATCATGTTGGTTGTACGGGAGCCCCCCTGAAATATTTATTTTATTTTAATTTGATAATTTATTTTTGAAGCAAATATAAAACTAAATATTCTGTGAGTATTTCAAGCGTCTACCTGTTGCCGTTGTTAATATCGAGCAAAAAACGGCAAAAAAATTACGTTTGTTGCATGGAAGCCCCTCTTTAAATATTTATTATATTCTGTTTTTAGTATTTGCTGTTATAGCGGCAACAGAAAATCATCATCTGTAAAAATTTCAACTGTCTAGCTATCACGGTTCATGAGATCGAGATTCGAGGCTCGAAATTTCGCCGATGCCTGCACTTGCCCATTAGCTCAGTTGGGAGATTGCTGGCACGGTTAGCCAGAGGTCGCGGTTTCAAGTCCCGGCATGGGTGGAATTTTTAGCCTCTAAATAGGTTTTTAAAAAGATCTTATCTTATCTAAACCACTGGCACTTACTGACCATAGTGAGCGTCTGTATTTTCACTAATCTAGATTCACTGACACGTAGGTAGGTACCTATTAGCGGTACATAAGGCAGTTTTAAAGTTATTAATCATCGGTTCGTCATCGTTCAATGGCTCGTGACAAGTCAAGGTTGCTATGTCAGGAACAAGGAAGGAATTTTGTTGCAAGAAAGAAAAGGATGATGCAGACAATATCATGATGAATGTGACCAATATTTTGTGCAGTTTTTTAAGACGACAGAATATTGTTTTCATATATTAACGAAAACGTTTTACGCATTGGAAAACAGATCGTGTCTTCTTTGACCAGTTTCAAAACTTTATGACTTTGTTTTGGTGTTATTATTTTATAATGCTTAGTTTGAATAAAACATAGTTTTATTATTATTTATTGGAATCAGGCAACGCGGTCCATACAGTAAGTACTTTAACCTAATCTTAGCTAGTTTTGGTCCGAGGAGTTCAGCCTTTTCTGTCTCGTCTCTACAGAGAGGGACGAAAGACAATCCCGTGTGGGCAGAGGTCCAGACTCATAAAAACCTCCACATCTGAAGCTGGCACCTGAAGTCTGATTTAATAAAAAAAAACCGGCCAGACTCGGCCATCAAGGGCTGCGAACCATTATCTATACAACATTAAACACAAAGATCGAGAAGAAATCGCAAAAAATCACGTTTGTTGTATGGGATACCCCTTAGATACTTAATTTATTTTAATTTAATTATTTATATTTGAAGAGAATATAAAACTAAACGCGGACGCGGCGGTAGCCTAGTGGGTAGAACATTGGACTCGGAAGCGGGAGACCCAGGTTCGATTCCCAGTGCGGGCATGTTTGTTTTGTGACTTTGTTTTCTAAGTTATGTACATTTGTGAAGTTATAGTAGCAATACCACTCGCTAAGTGTGAAGGAAAACATCGTGAGGAAACCTGGGTGTCTGAGCTATTCACATAGGTACCTCAGCGGTTGAAATCGCCAATCCGCGGTGGGCACGCGTGGTGATTAAGACCATACTCTCTCTCTGAAAGAAGGCCTGTGCCCTACAGTGGGACGTATATAGGCTGCTTATGACAGACATCTTTGTCATCTCACATACATACGAGTCAAACGCATCACCCTCCTGTCGGGCTTTGCCGCAGTCGGGTAATAAATAATGCCTTAGCCGAAGAATCACCTTCACCTTCAGCATAAAATGTAGTACTTTTTAAATTGAACATCCTACAAGTTCGAACCGTGGTCACGGACGATTTATCCGGTCGAATCGAAGGCAAAACCCCCCCGGTTCAAAAGACGACAGGGTCACAACCGACTGCTAAGTCAATTATGTATTCGCTTCCTGATGCCGCGTCAATATTAACTGTAAACCTTGGCAAGGACTTAGCTGTTTTCAGGGTTCCGTACCCAAAGGGGTAAGGGACCCTATTACTAAGACTCCGGCCGTCCGTCCGTCACCAGGCCGTATCTCAGAACCGTAATAGGTAGACATTTGAAATGTTTACAGGTGATGTATTTCTGCTGCCACTATAGCAACAAATACTAAAAACAGAATAAAATAAATATTAAAGGGGGGTTCCCATACAACAGACGTGATTTTTTTGCCGTTTTTTGCTCGATATTAATAACGGCAACAGGTAGACGCTTGAAATATTCAAATAATCCTGATTCTCCGAGCCCTGCACGCCGCGTTACGGGTACTATCGGAAGACCAGCGCTGGGGTACCATCATATCTCCAGCTTACGCTGAGTCAGAGCCCTTTTGCATTTGCCGCACCCACAGTACACACACTGGATAAGGCATTGCTGTGTGTCTCATTTGTTAATGTTTTTTTTTTGTAATAATGTTTCATTGTGCTTTGTGTGTGCTCTTACTACTTGTATTATTGTTTTTATTGTGTGTGTGTGTGTGTGTGTGTGTGTGTGTGTGTGTGTGTGTGTGTGTGTGTGTGTGTGTGTGTGTGTGTGTGTGTGTGTGTGTGTGTGTGTGTGAGGGTGTGTGTGTGTGTGTGTGTGTGTGTGTGTGTGTGTGTGTGTGTGTGTGTGTGTGTGTAAAGGCAAATAAATAATGCATTTATCTATCTATCTATAATGGTATAGAACCCTTCGCGCGCGACGGCCGGCCAAGTGCGTCCAACTGGCACTTGGCCGGTTTTTTGTCTTTTGACGACGTATTCGTAGTACTTTCTGTGATTCATGTCAATGTCACGACTTCGTGTGCGCGGAATTCGAATGAATGACCTGTGAACTTTTGTATACCTACTAGCAGTCCCGGCGAACTTCGTACCGTCCCGCAATCCGTTTGTACGATTCTTGCACCGCCGCCTTCTATTTTCAAGACACAACGTTCACTCGCACAACGCCATCTATTTTAAACTTAAAATAAATATTATCCCACGGGAGCGCATTACCGGGATATCATTAGTATGCTGTGTCTCAATTCAGGTCTTTGTCTATCTGTACGCCAAGTTTCATATAATTCCTTTCAGTCGTTATTGCGTGATTGAGTAACAAACATCCAAACCTCCAAACATACAAACATCTTCACAAACTTTCACATTTTTAATATGAGTAGGATTAGAGCTTGATTCCCATCCACGCGTGATAATCGAACCCATTCTCTCTCTCTGAGAGAAGGCCTGTGCTAGATAGACTTAGGCTACATAGAAGATAACCTGTCTATGTTTTTTACGCATGGTAATTGAGCCCCTACTCTCTCTCTCTCTCTGAGAGAAGGGTTTTTCCTTGCAATGGGATCTATACATACTTACAGCTTGATTTCATCATCATCATCATTCAGTCATAAGAAGTCCACTGCTGGACATAGGCCTCCTCCATGGGTTTCCAAAAAGACCGGTTGGAAGCGGCCTGCATCCAGCGTCTTCCTGCCACTTGAATGACGTCATCTGTCCATCTTGTGGCTGGTCGTCCCACGCTGCGCTTGCCGATATGTGGTCTCCATTCGAGAACTTTTCGGCCCCATCGGCCATCAGTTCTGCGTGCTATGTGCCCCGCCCACTGCCACTTCAACTTACTAATCCGCTGGGCTATGTCGACGACTTTCGTTCGTCTACGGATCTCATCATTTCTGATTCGATCTCGTAGAGAAATTCCGAGCATAGCCCTTTCCATAGCTCGTTGCGTGACCTTGAGCCTTCTTATGAGGCCCATAGTGAGAGACCACGTTTCAGTGCCATAAGTCATCACTGGTAACACACACTGGTTGTATAATTTTGTCTTGAGCGATTGAGGTATATTAGACGAAAATACTTTTCTAAGTTTCCCGAAAGCTGCCCAGCCGAGTTGGATTCGACGATTGACCTCTTTCACGAAGTTAGACCGGCCTAGTTGGATTGTTGGATTTGTCCTAAGTAGACGTATTCGTCTACAACTTCGAGAGTCGTGTTCCCCAATGTTATTGGGGTGGGCACAACACGAGCGTTCGACATGACCTTCGTTTTGTCCATGTTCATTTTAAGGCCCACACGCTGGGAAACTCGACTGAGGTCGTCGAGCATTATGCCGAGGTCTTCCATCGTTTCTGCCATGACTACTATATCGTCGGCAAATCGAAGGTGCGTGATGTACTCGCCATTGATATTGATGCCGCGTCCCTGCCATTCCAGAAGCTTGAAGGCATCTTCCAGTGCGTTCGTGAACAGTTTCGGAGAGATAACGTCTCCCTGTCTCACGCCTCTTCTCAATGGAATTGCCTCCGAATTCTGCTCCTGTACTCGGACCGACATGGTGGCGCTGTTGTACAAGCACTTCAGCACCTCGATATACCGATAGTCAATACGGCAACGCTGGAGAGACTCGAGCACTGCCCATGTCTCGATCGAATCGAAGGCTTTCTCATAGTCCACAAACGCTAAGCAGAATGGCAAATTATACTCCTCAGTCTTCTGTATAATTTGCCGCAGCGTGTGGATGTGGTCTATGGTACTAAAGCCCTTTCGGAAACCGGCTTGTTCGGGAGGCTGGAAGTCATCAAACCTGCGTTCGAGACGATTCGTGAGGACCCTCGAAAACAGCTTATAAACATGGCTCAGAAGCGAGATGGGTCGGTAGTTCTTCAATAGAGAGTTATCCCCTTTCTTGAAGAACAGCGTCACCACGCTTCTGTTCCATGCTTCTGGCGTTTTTCCTTCGAGCACGACGGAATTGAAGAGCTTCTGAAGGACTTTAAGTACTGGTGTTCCACCCGCTTTCAGGAGCTCTGATGTGATTCCGTCCTCTCCTGGTGCCTTGTTATTCTTGAGCTGTTTCAGGGCCATCCTAATCTCGTACAGGCTGATGTCCGGGATGTCTTTGGTATAATGTCGGGTCAGTTTGGCTCTCGGATCTTTGTTCAAACTGCTAACAGGTTTTGCGACTGAGGTGTATAGCTGTCCGTAGAAACTCTCAATCTCCCTCAGCACCTCTGATTTGGTCGACGCTATACTGCCGTCCTCTCTCTTCAGCTTCGTCAGCTGGCTTTGCCCAATAGACAAGTCTTTTGCGAACACTTTGGAGCCCTTGTTCCGCTCTATAGTCTCTTTAATACGTTCGGTATTAAAGGACCGAATATCGTGCCGCATAGACTTTGAGATATGTCTATTGAGCTGCCTATATGACTTAGCATCCTCGGAGGACTGCAGTTGCAACGCGCGACGTTTAGCCATGAGGTCGAGAGTATAGTTTGAGAGCTTTTGTGGTCTACTCGTACGGTTGGGTCTATAGAACCTCGAGCCCACTGTACGGACAGTTTCTACAAACCTGTTATTGATCTCGTCCACCGATGCGGCGCTCTCCAGGCACTCAAAGCGATTTGACAATTCGAGTTGAAAGTTCTCGGGGTTCTGGATATGGGCACGAGTAGGTCGGAGCGTGGACTTCATGAGACGAGACCTCTCAAGTTTGACATTGATATTCAATGTGCCTCTTACTATTCGGTGATCGCTTCCGGTTTTCACCATGTTGATCACAGAGACGTCATTGAATATCTGTCTCTTGGAGGTCAGGATGAAGTCTATCTCGTTTCTCGTGGAACCATCGGGACTCAACCAGGTCCATTTCCTGTGAGGTGGCTTCTGAAAGAAAGAGTTCATCATAAAGAGTCCCTCTTTCTCCAGGAAGTCTGCCAACCTTTGTCCTCTCGGGTTCCGTTGCCCATAACCAAATTGCCCCTCTCTCATCTCACCCTCGCTTCTTGTGCCCAGCTTCGCATTGAAGTCCCCCATAACCACATTAAAATAGGTCTCCGAGGTATGTATGGCCCTACTAATGTCCTCATACATCGCCTCTACCTCCTCATCGGAGTGTGACGAGGTCGGTGCGTATACCTGAATGACCTTCAGCGAATATCTCTTAGATATTCTGAGTATTAGGTACACCACCCTGCTCGACACACTGTTGATGGCCAAAATGTTATTTACGAGGGACTTGTGGACGAGAAACCCGACACCACCCTGGGACTGTTGCTCGCCCTCCCGGTAGTAGAGCGGGTTACCGGATTTCAGGGTTATCGTGTCCTCGCCCTCTCGACGGACTTCAGATAACCCTAGGATATCCCAGTGTAACCTACCCATTTCCTCTTCCAGCTCAATTAGCTTTTCGTCTGTCCTCAATGTGCGAATGTTGTGTGTTACCAGGGCCAGTCGTTTTCGTTTTTGGGGGTGGTAGCCAGATCTCTGCCGGAGATTCTTAGCACCCCTTGCTCCGCCGTTACCGTGGCCGCTACCGTAGCCAGGAATAGCGGAGCCGCCGGGGACTGGGGGCCTGGTTTTTTGGTGTATTGCCATGAGGGTATTTGCCTTACTCGCCACGCTTGGCATGCGGGTTGGCGAGCGCAGTATATCGTATTTTCGCAGAAGGCGCTGCTGCCCACCTTCTGGTAATGTCCCTTAGCCGGTTTTTACGGCACCCGCGGGAAGAGATGGGGGGGTACTATTCTAAAGCCGGCACCCCACGGCATTTGTGTGTATGCAGTAAAAAAAAAACTATCTACGTTAAAATAAAACGTAAAAATTCAGGCTATATACATATATTGTAAACCTATTACATTGACTGCATCGTTGGTAAATCGGTATCACGTCTGATTATCATGACGGTTGTGGGTTCGATTCCCTGGTGGCCGCTGTACATTTGTACACATGCCCTCAGTCTGGGTGTATTTCCATGTTTGTGATGTCCTTGCCTGGTTACCATAGCATCCTAGTTTGGGACCAGGTCAAGTGATTGTGTTGCGTGGGGGTTATTGTTATTACTTGTACGAGTATAACGTTGTAGGTTTTTCTCGCAATGTATGAGTGGAGCGTAATTGCGCGTTTCTTGTTTTATTGTAGGCACTTTGCAGAGATGTAAAAAGATAGGGTTACCTACCTTTAGCTACTTAACATCGTAGTGCGATTCCCAAGAAAGATTAACTGCAAATAGGCAAACAGGAAAAATGTTTGTCTTGACAGTTGACATGCGAATTACAAAGCGTTAAGGTAATAATGTACACATGGTCCCACGTATTTTTGAAATGTCCAATACCTGAAGCACCCTAGTTCGAGTTTGCGTTTGGCCACAACTTATGGTCTTGAGTTTGAGTCTTTTCCAAAATTTTCTTTCCCGAAATATCAGGTCTAGTTCTAGTTAGACCTGAGATTTCCGCGCTTGGCCTCATAGTTGGGTCGTTGTATGTAGCAAGCGCTGAGGTATGTAAATACCTCAGACACTAGGGTCTCCTTACGATGTTTTCCCTCACCGTTAGCGAGTGGCATTGCTATTATAACTTCACAAATGTATACCGGGGCTTTATTTATTATCGGTCCAATCGTTTATTTAACTTTTGACAGATGCACATAGATGAAGTTCCTTATTTATTTGACAAGAAACCGTAGGCAAGAAATGTAACACTTCATGGGCACCTTTATTTTTTCACAATAGTGATGCGACGTGTTTTGCTGCAATATTATAACGAGTAGATTATGTAGCTAAGACCATTCAATTTGATTTTCTAAAAAATATAAACCTATTTTATTACAAAGATCATTATAAGAAATTAGGTTTAAATATTATAAAAAAAAATTAAAACTCGTTGGGTACTTTTTAGTTTATTACGCTCAGATAGACTATAAAACTATGAAATAGCAATGCAATCAATCGATTAAAACTTCAACCTAATTCAAATCGATTATCATACAAAATCGAATCGGTAACTTCGTAGAACATCACTAATTTGAGCTGTCAAAAGTTAAATAAACGGTTGGACCGACTATAAATAATTTTATTGAATTTGCGCTTGACGCGTTCTACTAATGTCGTAGCCTTCAGTAAATATTTACATCGTCGTCTATAGAAGAATGTGCATTCTATCTAACACATATGTAACACATAGAGATCGTGGTTGGAACATAGCTACAGCATGGGAACCAGTGCTTAAGTGTAGGAGACCCCCTTGCTAGAAGTGTGACTGTAGATTTAATTTTAATTTCAGTAACTAATAATCAATATTTTCGAGTTTATATAAAATTATTGTTTTGCCAATTTAAATTTAAATATTTGCCTGAATATTTTTGGAACGTTACCTAAAATTTTTTTGCCGAGGGTAGTAAACTAACAATGCTTTCAAAAAGACGCCTGTCACCTCAGTCTACCGAGACCGCGGCACTTGAAAACGCCGGAGCGTCGGAAAATTGTAAAATGAAAAAATGAACGAGTAAATTCAGTTAAGCATTATTCATCAAACAGCGCCACTACTTACAAAACAGAAAAACCCCGAAAAATCATAAAAGTGTTTTCAAAACTGGAAAATTGAGCAAAACCATACTTGTAAATGGCCAACTTTAACGTTTCTGGAATTGCGCATCTTAAATTAACCCTGAATAAGTGGAGACGTGTAATTGGCCTTCAATATTTTTTTTTTGTTGAACGAAATACTTTATTTCGTTTAATATAAGGAAGGCACCATGGAACATAGCAATATGTTCCATGGTGCCTTCCTTATATTAAACGAAATAAAGTATTTAAAAAATACGTCCAATATGTTATTCTAACTCGCTAACTGTGAGGGAAAACATCGTGAGGAAACCTGAGCATGTAAGGTGTTCTCATAGCTAATCCGCGATGGGCACGCGTGGCAATTAAGCCTAAATTCTCTCTCCCTGGGAGAAGGCCCAAAAGGCGAAGGAGTATTAACAATTTAAAATTTGTTACTCTAAGGACGACTTTGCAACAAAAATGTATAGGTTAACCTTCTGCGGACTGTACTTTGATTATTCAACAAACAAAATGTAAATTCTTTACGTCGAATCCAATTCCTGTTTTCTGATTATCATCAACTTATCGTGATAGTTTTAATCACTGTCACTTTGAACTCTGAAATATAAAAAAAAAACACTTCTGTTTTCTCCCTCAATAACTTGTCTATTGATTTATACTCAGACTAGCTGACCGGGCAAACGTTGTTTTGCCATATTAATTAGCCTACGAACTATTCTCAGACCTACCGAACATCAGAAAAAATTTCATAAAATCCGGCCGAGTGCGAGTCGGACTCGCGTACCATTATCAGACACAAACATAAAAGGAAACAGCAAAAAAATCACGTTTGTTGTGTGGGAGCCCCCCTTAAATAATTATTTTATTTTGTTTTTAGTATTTGTTGTTATAGCGGCAACAGAAATACATAATCTGTGAAAATTTCAACTCTCTAGCTGTCATGCTTCGTGAGATACAGCCTGGTGACAGACAGATACGGACGGAAGGACGGACGGACGGACAGACAGACAGCGAAGTTTTAGTACCCTTTGGGTACGGAACCCTAAAAATCGGTGAAGCCGTTTCGGAGGAGTTCGATAACAAACACTGTGACACGAGATGCTTATATATTAGACAAATTAACTGGTTTAGTTACAATTCGTGGTAACCTTGAGCTGAGACTTTGGACTTGTCTATCGTTTGATATTCCATGGTTAGAATATCATCGTAACCATTCACGGTGTTAAATTATAAGGAACACACTTCCTTAAAACGCTCCTCAAATGCAGTTTACATAGTCTGTGGTAAAGTATTTCCCTTGTAAAAGCTCTCATCATCATCATCACCAGCCATTTGACGCCCACTGCAGGACACAGGCCTCCTTCGTGGTTTTCATAACCATGAGGGGTTTTGCCATAATCGCCACGCTTGGCAGGCGGGTTGGCGATCGCAGTATTCGGTTGGAATCTCAGGAAGACGCTGCTGACCGTCTCCTGGTAATTTATTTCCTTAGTCGCCTTCTACGACATCCACGGAACGAAATGTAGTGACGCTATTCTTATTCCGGCGCCACACGGAAAGGCTCTACCATAGACAATTTATTCGGCGTTTATGGTGTGTTTTAAGGAATCGTATTTCTATAAATAACACCGTTCTCCTTTGCCTATTACTATTTACTATTTACTATTTATGCTGCGTTTGACGAGTGTTTTAAGAAATTATGTTTTTGTGAATAATACTGCAAAGTTTTCTTAGCTACAGAAACTAGTTGTTTCGCATCTTACGTATGATCAGTACAGCTACATTTTTAATCACCGGCTAATTTTGCATAAATTTTCCTTTCTAATAACACGAATACACATAAACTCACGCTTGTATCCCGCAGGGGTAGGCAGAGGCCAGGGTTCGCCACTTGCCACGATCCTGACAATCCTCTTTCGGTTCATCGGCATTATAATACTGATCTATTTAATAATAGTATTTAATTTGTATATATTTTTATTTAGTCCCTGGTCTCAGCATACCCCTCTGAGATACGAGCGTGAGTTTATGTTATGTTATGTTTATTTTTCTTTTAGCACCTATCACTCATCTTATCATTCAGTACAAAAGTAGTTTGAGTGAAAGTGTGTTTTTGTTGCAAGAAAAGTACAATGAAGTGAAACTTTCAGCATCAGCCGTAGAAAGTAGGAGGATTAGAGGATGTAAAAAGTTACTGATATGCTGATTTCATTAATTTATAGCATAATCAGCCTATATGCGTCCCACTGTAGGGCACAGGCCTTCTCTCAGGGAGAGAGTATGGGCTTAATCACCACGCGTGCCCACCGCGGATTGGCGATTTCAAGCGCTGAGGTATGTGAATAGCTCAGACACTCAGGTTTCCTCACGATGTTTTCCTTCACCGTTAGCGTGTGGTGTTGCTACTATAACTTCACAATGTGCATAACTTAGAAAACCTGGTCATAGGTACGTGCCCGCACTCGGGATCGAACCTGGGTCTCTCGCTTCCGAGTTCGATGTTCTACCCACTAGGCTACCAACGCTCTAAAAAAAAATCATATGAATTTAATTTATAGCGATAGCATTAATTTTATCGGGTGTATTTTTACTAGGCTACCAACGCTCTAAAAAAAAAATCATATGAATTTAATTTATAGCGATAGCATTAATTTTATCGGGTGTATTTTTATTATAAGGGATTCTACGAGTATTTTAGTGCAGTTTTTTCACAGTGCAAATAAGCTTTATTTGTGTTTACGCCATTACTCTTAAACAGCCTTTAAACGGGCCCCAAAATAAAAGGGTTTTTCTACCGTCCGGCTCTTAAACACAAATTTAAATGCAAAGGTCACTTAGTGGTTACAAAAAACGGTTTTAAATAACCCGTATCGAATGGTTTTATGGGCATGTAATTTGTGGAGGAAAAACTTGTTGCTAATTGAGAAATATGCATGGAATGATGAGCAAAAAATGTAATTGCCATACTCTACCTACAAGATTTCTGAAGGCGAGGTAATACTCAGGTGACCCGGCGCCGGTGAGCACGCGTGATGATGAGCCTAGGCTGGCCAAGTCTGCTGTATGAGCTCAGGCAGGTAGGCCAAAATTGCGACCGACTGGCTTCCGCAAATTTCGACACCGACGTCGCCAACCAAGCCGAAAGTGGCGGGACGACCTTCATGCATTCTTGCCGGGATGGTGCGATGTGCCTGGGGACACGGAGAGGTGGCAAGCAGGCGAGGCCGTCGCCCAGCAGTGGAACGCAAGGGAGGCTAAGAAAAAAAAAAACTTAATTTGACTATTCAAAAATTCAATTCAAAAATACTTTATTGCACAAGAGGTGTTTGTACAAAGGCGAGCTTAATACTAGTAAGTATTTTCTTCCAGCCAACCTTGGGTTATGTGGATAGTGCAAGGGGTAGTGCCAAGAAAGACTTATTGCAAGAACAAAGATAAAAAAAAAATGAATAAATAATAATACTATTCGATGTACATTGCCAAGTCGATCAACCACGAATTAAAAAGTAAGAAGACTCAGCTACGCTATGTCCGTCGAATTGTTACAATAAACTATGGATTGTAGTTTGATGAATCGCGGCCCGGGTGGGCAAAAGTGGCCAAAGACTGGGCTCCACGCGACGGATATCGCAAGCGTGGCCGTCCCAAGCGGAGATGGCGGGACGACCTCACGGCCTTCTACCGGGCTGGCAGGAGGTGGTCATGAACAGGGAGGGGTGGAGAGCTAGAGGTGAGGCCATTACCCAGCAGTGGGACACAATTGAGGCTACTTTAAAAAATTCTATATTAACTTATTTGCTTCTTAGATAAATAGATTAGAGAAGATAAACTTTATTGTACATACCAGAAAAAAATACTTGTACATAAGATATTGACATGCTAAAACCCTACATTTGTAAACGACCTGGCTCTAGAGTCTGACGGTCTTGTTCATAAAAACTCGATTCCTTAAAACACTTCGCCGATTCCTTAAAACAAAACGCCGACTAAAATGGTCTGAGATGGAGATTTTACAAGGAAAAGATGTAGCCACGGATTAAATAAACAGAGTTTTCGATTGGTTTAAGAGTAATCGTGTTTTTATAAATAAGGTCGTAATACTTTACTAAAAAGCAATAGCAGAACTATGTCATTCCAATGGTTTAATTTTACCCGCGTAAATTAAATAAGCATCTATCGCGAAGATAGAATTGCGCGAGGCGCCGAGTTAAGTTGCACGGTTTATATTATTGGGATGCGACTGATGATGATGATGATGATGATGATGATGCAATTGGTTACTAGACTACCAATAGTATTAATGAAAAAATTTGCCATGCTAATATATAAGTAGAAGAAACAACTTTACCTCGAGCGATTCGATCTCCTTCGCGAGAGATGCTTCGGGTAAAATTAAACCATTGGAATGGCATAGTTCTGCTATTGATTTTTAGACTACCAATCAAGAAACGAATAACACGATTACTCTAAAACCAATCGAAAAGTATGTTTATTTAATCTGTGGCTACATCTTTTCCTTGTAAAATCTCCACCGAATCGAATCGCTCTGGTTTCCATTCAAAACGTACAAATCTTTCGCCTTTGATTTACTATTGGATTGATATAGTTCTGCTACTGCTGAGTATACTAATACCAAATAGAGGCAAATAACGTAGGTACTTACATCATTCTATGGAAAAAAAACTCTAGGGCTTGTTAAGAAGTGAACGATGATGCTTGTTATTAAGTGCGACAGTCAATTAAAAATATAAAATTGATAACACGTGTTTCCTACCTAAGACTAATATAATACAACATTAATCAATATTACTAAAGTAATTAAGCATAGTTGCGATAAACAGGAAAACGTGGGTTGGTTATGTAAAGTTGATTTTGATACGTATCGATTTTGTTGCTCGAAAGAAGTTGTCCATGAAGAAGTGGTTGTTGTACCTGTACTGTTTATGTTATTCTATTCCCAAATTGTCCCTTTCCCATATTGCCCCTCCTACAACATATAAATCAACCGAATTATATACAATTAATAACTTATTAAAGATGTTTTTTTTTTATTTATTTTTATAAATATTGGTACATACTTTTTGCCTCTCTCCTGCAGGTTGACTGGTAGAAAATACTATTAGCATTAAGTCCACCTTTTGTACACTGTCTTTGTGCAATAACTTAAATAAACAACGTATTTTTTCATTTATATATAAAAAGCATACGCAGCAGGAGATGTGAACCAGAAATTGTTTTATGAAATAAACTATTTGTATTTGTATTTGTATATAATTAACAACATTGACAAAGATTGAATTTGAACCTGCGCCATCTATGGAAACGAACAAGAAGCGTTTAACATTGACATTTAACGACTTGACATCGGCGCTGTGAAGGTTACATGGATGACCGCTAGATGGCGAGCGCTGTCTTTAGACAACGTTTGTTAATATTTATTTATTTTATCCCGTTTTTAGTATTTGTTGTTATAGCGGCAACAGAAATATATCATCTGTAAAACTTGTAACTGCCTATCTAACACGGTTCATGAGATACAGCCTAGTGACAGACGGACAGACAGACAGACAGGTGGACAGTGAAGTCTTAATAATAGGGTCCCGTTTAGCACCCTTCGGGTAGGACAGAACAATCGTGTAGAGAACATGTGAGGCATATAGAGTCAAAGGCAGCCGGGTCCCATACAGTAATGTATGTTCTGTTAACACAAAACTTGATAAAAAGAAAAACGCGATTTGGTAATTTTTGTTCCATAAAACTTAATTCTAAAGAGCAATTATTTCAAAATTTATCACGCCCTACTTCGTAGCATGTAAGCTTCTATCTCCACATATTTCTTAGGAAACGTAAACGTTACCGTTTAAACGTTCAAAAATCATTACAAAAACTAAATCTAGTATGTTTTTTTCATTATTAGATTGTTTTTGATTTATTTTTGTCATGTAGTGATAATATGAAACTTTTTTTTTTTTCACTATTTTGCTATGCCCTGGTTCAAATGTCACTCCAATCTAATTTTGAGGCAAGTTCCCCATTATCTGCTTACAACTACTGACTAACAGAATATTTTTCTTCCATCCACAGAGTGCAACATCCCAATCGAAGCACGCAGCTCGATTCCTCCGACTCGCGATGGCCTCCATCATGGACATCCTCAAGATTAAACCCTTCGTTGAGGTAAATGTCAAGCAATCTATCTTTAGGGTTCCGTGCCTCAAAAGGAAAAAACTCATCCACATCCGACCGCTGTCAGAAATCTGCATCAGACCGTCGGTCCAGCGAGCTGGTGGGCAACCTACGTTGACGTCATGCAAGCCCTTAACCTGATTTTTAACAAATCTATCTGCGTGCCTAAAACCGGAGAAGTGAATCGAGGGTTTCGTACAAATTTGTAGGGATTATAAACAGTTCAGGAAACGAGTCTCGCAGTTTTTTCCGAGCTGTCCCGAACTTCAAAGACAATTTTTTTTTATGATTTAATCACAAATATATGGTTTTCAGATTTTTTCCTGTATTTGTAGTATATGTTGATATTACTTGCCAAATTTCATAGTTCTAGGTCAATGGAAAGTGCCCTATAAATTTGGATTCCATCGAGTGTCGAAATATACGTTGTTTTTGCGGCATAAACGGCTGTATTTTTTTATGTTAGCTTAGAAGTTTGATATTTCTCAACTTCAAGAGACTGTAGACTTGAGTATATGGTTTTAATTTTAACTTGATACCTCCACGCGTTTCCGAGATAAAGGGTCTTGACAGACAGACGGACGGACGGACAACAAAAAAAAAACGGATCCTATAAGGGTTCCGTTTTCCTTTTGAGGTACAGAACCATAAAATAACAAAAATGTAAAATAACTAATAAATAATAACAATGCTTTGTAATATTATATTTTTTTAGTCACTAGTTTTCCTAAACATTAAATAAATAAATAAAAAGCAATGGTTATCGTGGTAGCACTTAAATGCGGTGAAATCACAATGTATTTGTGTTTTACGAATTTAACATCATTAATATCATCATTAAGGAAACTCTGTCTATTTCAATTTACTATTGTTTCACTTGATTACTGATAGTCACTGCTTGTTTCTTATAAATAAATACATTGGGTGATAAAATAAAATACATTGGGTGATAGCACATAGCACGCAGAACTGATGGCCGATGGGGCCGAAAAGTTCTCGAATGGAGACCACATATCGGCAAGCGCAGCGTAGGAGAACCAGCGATGGATGGAGGACGATGCAGGCCGCTTCCGACCGGTCTTTTTGGAAACCATGGAGGAGGCCTACGTCCAGCAGTGGACTTCTTGTGGCTGAATGATGATGATGATGATTGGGTGATAAATATTTTTCTTCGTCTTCAGGTATCGGTAGGGCAACTGCTCTGGGGCTACGAGGATCCCCTCCTGAAGTTGGCCAAAGACGTGGTGCCGAAGGAGCAGAAACTGCCGTACGAGGAGTTCGGCCTGCTGTATGGGGTAAGATATCGTACCACTTTAAGGGCCGATTCGACCGAACTATTTATGCCTGGTATAAGTGGTAATCTTGGAATGAGTCGAGAAATACTCTGGAGTAAATCTATATTACGTTCAACCAACTACTAATCCCGGGATAATTCGCTAGTCAGTATATCTATGAAAATAAGTAGGGGAATGGAAGGCAAAACGGACCACTTAACAAAAAATAAGCATAGAAAAGAAACTGTTACTTTTATTAAACTTCTTCAAAGTAAATACTTTTTAAGGTACTTAACTCTATATTACGTAGAATCAGACTTTTATAAAATCACAATAACAATGAATATATTAGATGATTTCTAATACCTTCAATATGTCCGTTTTGCCTTCACGGCGAGGCAAAATGGACCGCTCGTGAAGGCAAAACGGCCTTACATAAAATTAATCAGTCAGCACATTTTTCACATAAGAATACTGTCTCATCATCCTCATCCTCTACTCCTCCTCTAAATCTACCTAGTTTCTTTTCTGTGGCTTGATCAATATCTTGAGTAGACTTATATTTCTGCAGTTTCCTCTTTAAAGTAGTCTTTGGTACCAGGAACTGCATAGAAGCCTTATTGAGCCCTATTTCTCCAGAAACCACTTTCTCAATTGCATTTTTCATGCTAGATTCGTCCCAAGAATTCCGATTGGATTTTCTTTTATAATTATTCACCATCTAAAATCAAAAAGGGGGAGTTGTAGGGAAGGAGGGACAAAAGATAGCATTTGTCCTTTCCCAATGTCTAATCTATTGCGATACCAAATTTCATCATAATCGGTTCAGTAGTTTCCGCGTGAAAACGTAACATTCAAACGAACCCACTTTCGTATTCACGTTACTTTACTGAAGGCAAAACGGCACCCCAGTCCATTTTGCCTGGGTCCGTTTTGCCTTTTTGTTATAAAACAACAAACATTAAAAAAATTGAGGTTATAAGTTGAGCTACAGGCGGCAAACTTGGTTATTAGCTTAATCATATGCAAGTGTACACACAGCTATCTTTAGAACACACTATCACAAACCAAACCAAACTGCAGGCATATCGAAAAGCACAAATTTTACATCAAAATCTAAAAAAAATAACTTACCTTGCTAAATCAGTGCACGTGCGATCGGTGGAATCGAGTACACTGACCGAAACCGGGAACATGACGGCCAATATGTTGACGTAACAAATTCATAGATGGCGCTACACGTTTGAAATTTATCAAGGTGGACCGTTTTGCCTACAGGGTCCGTTTTGCCTATATGGGCATTGCCTGAAATAAATGAATACAATACAATACAATAAGACAGAATACATTTATCTCTAATTAAGACTTCTCAGATATTGCGCATGCATTGCAAATGCCTCCAAACACATCCAAAGGTTGTCTGAAAAAGATCGCTTCAAGCGATAAGAACGCCGATCGTATCTATCCCTATCTCTGTAAATTACTGGTGTACCATAGAGTTATCTATTTATTTAGAGTTTGTGTTTTACAACTTTTGCAGCAAATGGTAATGATGAGATGTGTGTTTTACTTATATAAATTCTGTCTAAATCTGATATTTTCATTTAGTGAAATTTTGTTCAACTCGTGGTAGTCGACGATAATAATATAATAAAAAAATTGCAATAATTGTAGGTATATCATAGTTTTAGATATACGCTTATTGCTCATAAAACACACATTACATAATTATCGTTTACATTTCATCATTACCATTTACAAAAAAACAGATGGTAATGATGACAATGGCGATGACGTTTAAGACATTGAGAAAAATGGCATGTCCATGTTACGATATCATGATGCAAGTACGAAAAACCAATATACCTACTCCGATCACTGATTATTACACCACGCAAAGGTGAATGGTCTAGTCCCAGCCAGCCCCACTGGTAAGTGAAAACATTGTGAGGAGATCTGAGTGTCCGAGCTATTCACATACCTCAGCGCTTGAAATCGCCAATCCGCGGTGGGCACGCGTGGTGATTAAGCTCATACTCTCTCCGTGAGGGACGGCTTGTGCCCTACAGTGGGACGTACATAGGCTGCTCATGTATAAACATACAAGAACGCACCAATTTGAACAGTTCCCCTCTCTCTCCCCAACAGAAAAACGGCACCTCCCAGGACGTCGTGACGATGTTCACCGGCGCCGGAGACATAAGCCGGTACGGCGTGGTGGAGAGGTTCAACCACAAGGAACGGCTTCCGCATTGGACCACGGACGAGTGCAACAGCATCGCCGGCTCCGACGGCTCCATCTTCCCACCGCACATCTCGCAGAATGACACCATTCATGTCTACGACAAGGACCTGTGTCGGCTGTTGCCGCTCAAGTGAGTTTTCGAGACGAGATCGTCTTTTGGTTACCTATTGGCAGTTTCGGAAGTCGGAAATCTATTTGAACGTAAAGAATATAAGTACATTCTCTTTGTTGAATGTCAATGTACAGTGTATGCTGCCTTCGGGTTGAGTTTGTGTGGAGAAAAGGCAGCGAGAAAACTTCGCTCGGACCGTGTGTCTCTAGACCGGGTAATAAGATTCCATGAGTGCCATCATCAACTTTAAATGCTAATGCAAGAGTTTTCTAGGCGAGAATCAGAATCAGTATGTATCTAGAAATCAGAAATGTATTTCGACGTACAAAATTTAATTTAATTTTTTATTGAATGCAATGTACAATGTCAGCTGATTTCGACGCTGTTAGACTGAGCTGGTCTGTTCAGTTTTCGGACAAGTACTTGATCACTCAATTTTGCTAACAGCCATGCAATGCTGGCGTGGTGGCCGGGTCGCCAATCTCCCTCTGAAATGGTTGAGACTGGCGATGGCGGACCCCTGGGTCGTGAACGTGTTCTGACCGTATAATAACAAGTACCTGGATGACCAAGCTTTGTTCGGTATTTTTTTTTTTTTGGTGAATCGTGTTTTTTGTAAATTATATTTAGATAGGTACGATGAAAAAAAAGAGGAAAAAAAGTCGAACTGGAGCCATCTGGACTCGAACCGGGGTCTTCTGGTTTCGGGACAGCCCGGTTTCCCACCTGTGTGCTGTTACAACCTTGTAGACGGTGGCGAAATTTACCTTCGTATTTTATGCCTTTCGGCTCACAATGTTGAATTCTTAAAATGTTGAATTCCTAAAATGTTGAATTCGCAAAATGTCGAATCCCAAAATGTTGAATTCGCAAAATGTTGATTTCATTGTTATCCCAAAATGTTGAATTCGCCAAATGTTGAATTCGTAGTAATCCCAAAATGTGGAATTCGCAAAATGTTGAATTTGAATTCCCAAAATGTTGAATTCGCTAAATGTTGAATTTAAATTCCCAAAAAATGATATTGTAGCAGTTCCCTGAAAACACGGATAAAACGACGTTTTCTAAAAATTAAACCTATCTAGATTTATTGACCTATCGCCCTGGGAGGGCATACCAAATTTCATGAAAATCGTTGGAGCCGTATTAGATTAATAATAATGCAGCCTATATACGTCCCACTGTAGAAGAAGAAGAAGAAGAACATTTATTTCAACTTTATTGTAGGGCACAGGCCTTCTCTCAGAGAGAGCGTAGGGGTTTAATCACCACGCGCACCCATCGCGGATTGGTAATTTCCAGCGCTGAGGTACGTGATCACGTCAGACACTCAGGTTTCCTCACGATGTTTTCCATCACAGTTAGCGAGTGGTATTGCTACTATAACTTTACAAATGTACGCAACTCAGAAAACAAAGTCATTGGTACATGCCGGGACTCGCACCCACGACCTCCCGAATGCGAAGCCAGCGTTCTACCGCTCCGATACCACTGCATCCGATGGCTGTCCGTATGTCTAACCGCAACATTGGTGCTTTCCTACTGTTGTAGAAATAGACTAATCTTTTAATAGCACATGTCGTTAATTGCACTCATTGGGTCTTATGAGTGCAATTAACGTAGGAGGACGGACTCGTGTACCAAAAATGGTATCTTTAATACGATTTAAGGAAAGTTGTCCAGAGCGGAGTTTTTTTTTTGTCGCTGTCGTTTGGTTCCCGGCAAACTCGAAGACAGTTAACATTCTTTATTGGCATTCAACAAACAGAATGAAAATTTTATTCTTTTTGTTGCACTAACCCGTGCTGCTGAGGACAATTTTAAAAGAGATGTCGCTGCCGGTAGGTACGTAAGTTTGTAAAGAGGCTCGAAATTTCGCCGATGCCTGCACTTGCCCATTAGCTCGGTTGGGAGGGCGCTGGCACGGTTAGCCAGAGGTCGCGGGTTCAAGTCCCGGCGTGGGTGGAATTTTTAGCCTCTAAATAGTTTTTTAAGAATGAAAATTCTTTACGTACGTACCCAATTTTTTTTATTTCTGATTTGTAGATCTGATCTATAAAAAATAAAACTACAGCTACTACTATTTGATGTGCATTGCTTAGCATTCTTCCTACTTGCTAATCTGTGGGGTTAATTGACTTTGCAATGTACAACGAATTGTCATTGTTAACCAACGATTATTGCAGTTTTATGAAACGGGCCCCTGTTTGTTGATTGTCAATGTACAGTACAATGTTAGCAGCTGCCTTCAGTTTGTAATCGGTTTGTAGTCAGCGATAGTACTGCACACTGGTTTATTTGGCACAGAGTCCATATGGATAAACTTTAAAGGGCGAAGATACGATAATATTTTTTTATACAATATCGCTCGCCATACAATCCTATATTATATTATCTTCGTCGTGAGTGATGGCCCGTTGAATTGTGTGGCGAGCGATATTGTATCTTAAGATAGTATCTTCGCCGTGTGTGACGCCCTTAAGGGTCTCCATAGAGTAGGTGGGGCGCTACACCGAGGAAAAATGTCATGTCTTTTTAAACAGATCGAATTTTCAAAAAAGTCTCTCAATTATGTTAATAGTGATTTTCAGTACCCATAACCGAGAACCGAGGACCACGGACTAGCATTTAAGCCAAAAACGACCGTTTTTGGTGGTAATGCTATCTAGTCCTAGGTTTTTTGCCTTAGGTTCTGGGCCGTGGGTCCTAAAAATCACTGTTAACATAACATGATTGAGAGATTGTACAGACACTTTTTGCAAAATCGATCTGTAAAAAAGATATGATTTTTTTCTCGGTAGCGTTAGTGTAACTATGGAGCCCTTTATGTTCTCACACACTGCGATTACGCCATATAGTCTACGATTAAATTCGTTGCATCACACTAGACATGACCTCTGAGCCAATCAGCAGGTGACCTTTTATTTCCTATCGCTAGTTCGGTGGAAGGTATCGCCAGAAACGTCTGCGTTTACCGTATTGTCTCCCATGGTAGATGGGTGTCTTTCCGAGACGCGGGCTTTGTTTATCGTTGGATTTGTAAAGTGGGTCAATAAAGTAGAAATGAAGCATCGTAACCACGAAATCTTAGGGTGTTAAAATAATTTTACTGATTATTAAATTAATTCATTCATTTTCCGCGGTTTCTAAGACATTCTAAACGTTGCTAAGTTTTCCCCTTTTTAGGAATTTACACACCCTGATACTTTGATACACCCTGTATACAATATAGTTAACTTAAACGGCTTCCCATACCTATCCAAAGCTTAAATTTTTTTATAACTTTTTTTCTTTTAAGAGAAATTTCATTTTTTCCCCCTAATTCCTTTAGATTGCATGAAAATTTCGAGAAATCATTGTTTTTTTTATTTTATACTCCAATTTTACACTTTACTGCGATATTTCAATAAAACGTTACATAGATGCTACGGTGCCTATTTCTAACGCAGTTTTTTTTTTCTTATATATCCTATACACGTCCCACTGCAGGGCACAGGCTTTCTCTCAGAGAGAGAATCACCACGCGTGCCTACCGCGGATTAGCAATTTCAAGCGCTGAGTTATGCTCCTTCTTCCTCTGTGGTTATGCGAACACCTCTGACACTCTGGTTTTCTCACGAGGTTTTCCTTCACAGTTAAATATATGAATAAATATGACTGTATTTAAAATACTATGCTATAAACGTGACCGATATAGCCCACCTTCCGACACAAGACCTATACTTGATACCAAACAATGAGCACGGAAAGGCAACACACCGGCACGCTGCTTCTAATAATGAGACAAAAGTGTTTGTTTTCGAGGAACGAGAGTGAACTGCGGATTGATGATTATTGGGAGTGTTACTTTGTACAAGCTAAAGATATCGTGGGAAAGCCTGCATGAATTGAGTTGTCTTCTCGACTATTTTTTTGGGTTCCGTAGTCAACAAGGAACCCTTATAGTTTTACCATGTCCGGCCGTATGTCTGCCTGTCTGTCTGTTTGTCCGCGACTTAGCACAGAGACAATAAATACTAGAGATCTAAAATTTGGCAAAGATATACATAATTATTGCGCCGACAATTTTTTTAAGCCTACCTACTAATATAGTTTTTACATTTAGTTTAGTTTTAGTTTTTAATTCTACTAACCACACTATGGATCTCTGTTTCATCCGAAATAAATGTTTTATTGTTATTATTATTAAAACTGTTTTTAGGTGTAAGGGAGGTACCTAAATTAGGGATGCATTTTTATTTCTCGTCTACACCATAGTGTGGGGTTTCGTTGGATTGGTCGTTTAAAAATATCGTGGATGTGGGAAGAACATTTTTCGATTTAGGGTTCCGTTTGCGAAACATTAGCTTTAAAACGCAATTTTATCAGAATAGGGCGTCAACATTCATTAGTCGTTGCATGCACGCACGCCGGATTCGCGTACTTTTTATCTTGACCTTTGCTAATAAATCCCCTATTTGGTTGAAATATGTTCACCTGGGACGTCCCTTACCGGCCGTAAGGCCCTTCGGCCGTACTTCTATTATGTATTGTGTAATAAATTATTTCATTATGTATCTGTGTAACTTCCATTTTTATGTACAATAATAAAGTGTTCTCTATCTATCTAAAGGGTTCTAATCTAATCTAATCTTACTATCCCCAGATTCCTGCGCGAGGTGGAGTCATCGGCGGGAGTGTCCGGATTCCGGTTCACGCCTCCGGAGGACGTGTTCGCCGCGGACGAGCATAACCGATGCTACTGTCCGGCCGGCCCGCCCTGCGCGCCTAGCGGCCTGTTCAACGTCAGCCTGTGCCAATACGGTGAGTGGGGGACTGTAGTGACACGTAGTGAGCTCGAAATTCAATTGGGGTGAGATTTTATTTGTACCATGAAGGACATAGCTAGGACGTCCGCTAGGATGAAGGCTATGTTCGCTGCGGACGCGCACGATGCTTCTAGCCGGTCGGTCCGCCGGTCGGGCTGTCCTGCCCGGCGAGCAGCCCGTTCAACGTTAGCCTGCGCCAACACGGTGAGTGCGATGGACGACATTAGATCGAGGTAAGTGTTCGCTGCGGAGGAGCATAATACCGGTGCGAATACGGTGAGTTGACTTGACGGCGCAGTTGGCTTGAAATTCGATTGGGGTGAGAATGTAATTATACCGTGAAGGACATGTTCGCTGCGGACGAGCACAACAGGGCCTAGATTCTGTTAATGCATTGTAGTAACATGACAACTGCATGAACATGGCGGTTTTCATTTCATGGCTGCTTTAAGTCTACGCGGGCACACCCATCAAACCTTCTAGGCGTCAATGGTACGAAAAAACACCTCACGTGACCCGACAGTGTACCTGTCATTATACTACAATGCACTAACAGAATCGAGGCCCTGGTGCTTCGGCGGCCTGTTCGATGTCAGCCTGTGCCATTACGGTAAGTGGGGGACTGCAGTTTACTTAAAATTCGATTAGGGTGAGATTTTGTTTTATATCACGATAGACACGTTCGCTGCGGACGAGCCTCTTACTACAAAACGGCTAAATGGCACTGGTTGTAATTTGGCACAGAGATAGATTAGACTCTGGAATAGCACATAGGCAACACTTTTTCCTGGAAAAATACACGTAAAATTTTCTAATAATTAACATTATGTTTTTTGAATGTCAATGTACAATGTTATCCGCTGTGTTCGAGTCGAGTTGTAGCGGAGGAAACGACAGCGAAAAAAAATCCCCTTTGACCATCTGTTCTCAAATAATTAAGTGCAATACAAGTAATAAAAATAAAATTTTAAAAAAAGTACCTACCTAACAAGAGCCCACGAGTGTGAACAACGGTTTCGTCTTTTCCTTGTAAACTCTCCACCACATACTACCTATCTTAATAGACGATTATTGAGTGTTTTAAGGAATCGTATTTTTACTGTATTGCAGTGCCCTTACAGGGCATCGTGTACTTACCTACAATAATTTAGCAATAAAGAATATGAATAAGACCTTTTCAAAGTCGCGCGCAGCAGCTAGATTTTGTTAAGAGCCTGTCTCTTTCTCTCTCGCAGACTCGCCCATCATGCTGTCCTTCCCGCACTTCTACTTGGCCGACCCTAGCTTGCGAGAGGCCGTGGAGGGGATCTCCCCTCCTGATCCGGAGAAGCACCGGCTCTTCATCGATGTACAGCCTGTAAGTGAAAAAACCGGCCAAGTGCGAGTCGGACTCGCGCACAAAGGGTTCCGTATCATTATCTATACAATATTAGATAAAGATCGAATTTGAGAGCAGCGCCATCTATAGAAACCAACTAGAACCGTTTAACATTCACATTTTACGACATGACATCGGCGCTGTGAAGGTTACATAGATGGGCGCTAGATGGCGAGCGCTGTCTTCGGACAACGTTTGTTGCATGGGAGCCCCCCTTATTTTATTTTGTTTTTTATATTTGTTGGAAACAGAAATACATCATCTGTGAAAATTTCAACTGCCTAGCTATCACGGTTCATGAGATACAGCCTGATGACAGACAGACAGAACCCTATAAAAACATGGCGCAGTCGGATAAAAAGGGAAGGGTAGAAAAAACACTTATTATACAGGGTTACTTACATACATATGTGAAGTTGTAGTAGCAATACCACTCGCTAACTGTGAAGGACATCATCGTGAGGAAACCTGAGTGTCTGAGGTGTTCACATGCCTCAGCGTTTGAAATTGCCAATCCGCGGTGGGCACGCGTGTTAATTAAGCTCATATTCTCTCTCTCTCACTCCTGTGCCCTGCAGTTAGACGTATATAGGCTACGTAAAAAAAATTGGGTGTAGTTTTAAAAAAAATCCCCACCCAATCCCGAGAAGTATCGATGACTCTCCTTCTGGTGCAGTCGGGTAAAAATAGAAGGGTAGAATATATACAAGGTGTAATAAAATCCCCGCCTGATTCGGAAGGGATAATAATTATTAAAGGGCAATGGCAATGCAATAAAAACTGTAATTATTAAATTTTATTACTATGTTCATTATCAATAAATTTCAATGAAAATTAAGATTATGTAATCATTATTAATTTTATTTGTTTTTTTAGATTTATTGAATTTATTATCTTCTAGGTATTCTTCTATTTTATAAATAACATCTGGAGGCAAGTTCTGTTTTTAATGCATTATTGAAAGTTTTGTCATTGCGGATTTCGTCAAGGATGTGGTTTTCTGTTACTATGTTTTTGTATTGTTGTTTTCAAGGTCAGTGCTGAGGAGGTTATAACAAAAATATTACAAGCATGGTTTGCGTTGGTTGGCTCCCCATTTTACCAACTTTCTCTCCCCCCCAGGAGATGGGCATAGCGATGCGGGCGCGCGCGCGCATCCAGATCAACCTCGCGGTCTCGCAGGTCATCGACATCAAGCAGGTGGCGAACTTCCCCGACATCGTGTTCCCGATCATCTGGTTCGAGGAGGTGAGTCTACACGAGCATCTGATAATTAATTGAAAAGACTAACGGCCTTATTTGTCCACATGTTCGTGTAAGTACTTTGTTTATCCACTTCTTAACACAGTGTTTCTGTAAGAATTTGAATAAATATTTATAAAAACACGATGCCGCTAAAGCACTCCTCAGAGGCAGTTTATTTAATCTGCGGTTACGTCGTTTCCTTGTAAAATCTCCACCATAGACAATTTTAATAGGGAGCGTTTTAAGGAACCTAAATACTATAAAATACTATGAACCTATAAAATAATAATACCTTAAGTTTGGTGATTTTTCACCTTTTTTTCTCCAAAATGATCTAGATTTTGAAATGAACAATTCACCTACTTTAACTTGTAACGTTCATTAAGTCGCAGTTTCTGTGTTACTTTGAATAAAAATATGTTGATTTGATTTACACCATGATTTTTGGATGGCTGGAGAGCCATAGCGAAATGAACATGCCTTATAGCTGGGTTCTCCGCCCGCATGGATTTATATGGGAGCTATTGCGCTGCGCGAGCGAATAGTTGGAAAAAAGTAGACATTTTTTAAATTACAGAAATACAAATAAAAAATGAAATTACAGAAAAATAACGACCAACGTCACTAAAATATTCGGTCGTAGTCATTTTGGTTTATTTTTTAATATCCAAAACTAGCTACAGCTCAAATAAATCCATGTTTAGTGATAATTTAGACATAGGTTCGCGATTTTTTTATGCTATAAAGTTTAAAAAATCATAAGAATAATGACCGACGGCCCAAGATAGGACATCGTAAAGTAATACATTATATATTAGATACATACATATAACCATTAGAGAGTAAACTGTATTTTAAAACGCCTGGTTTAGAGGTAACGTCGGAAAATCCAGCCTTAAAAAGGCACTCACCAAAAATATATCGACACAAACTCGAAACTGCGAGAACCATTAGCAGCCATTTGTTCGCGAATTTTTGAAACAAGATTTCTCAACTCATTTTTTATTTTATTTTACGTCTATGCTTCAGAGTAACACTTTAATAGATGGCATTGTTAATTAACTACTAATGACATAACCGCGGCTGTCAAACCACCCAGGTGTTTATTATTTACCCTTATTTTATGTACACAATTTTATTATATCCAAAAGAATTTTCAACCCAATCTAAACTCCCACAGAACTGAACTTAAATAAAATAAAATTAGTTTCACTAACAAGAGATTAAAACATAGCAACTGTAACCATAATATGTTAAATTCTCGCAAATAGTGTTTAAGATTTTTCCCTGTGCCGATGACCTTGAGCGTTTGACACAGGTGTGCAGCACTTCAACATTTCACCGCTAGATGACACGACTGAATTAATTCCTAGTAGTAATCTCCATAGAAAGACGCGCGCGCGGCCGCACACACACAGTCTCATTCCCTTCGCGTAAGCACACGCCGCCAAACGCACACATATATAGCCGAATTTCGAACGCGTCGAGCGAGCCGAGCGGTTTCTACTTTTCTAGCCGGCTCGCCAGCCCGCCCGCGTACCTACGCGTAGATTGAATAGACTTCAATCTAATGCTTTCTTGTATAGCATGCGCCATTACAAACAAAAAAGATAAAGGTAGGTACATCTCTTCAAAACTTATCTATGCTTTGTAGAAAGAATAGCTTTCAAACAAAAATCACATGTTTAGTACGTATTTGTTTATCTACCTACTTACGAAATAGTACATGTTTTTTCACAACCACAGGTTTTTATGTCAAAAAGTGAAAAAAAATCATCTTATCTTTTTTCAATAAAGTGAATTTGACTTTGATTTCACATGGATGTATTTCGGGACTCAGTGGCAAAATTGGAACGTAGGAAGCGACTTCCCCATATGAAATAAAAAATATATTTCAAATGCCAATTCCATGGAAAGTACAAATTACGACCATTTTAATTGTTATCCGGATTTTACGTCGTTAGGGTTGTCACGCTCTCAGATAGTAATTTATAATCCGGATCTGATTTGATTTTGAAAAAAATATGTAAATACCTGGTGCCATTATTATTGATATATTAATTAAAATACTAACATGATATACATCGCATATAACAACTTTATGTACACGGTGTGACGTGAAGAATGTATATACCTACATAAAGTTGATCAGCGAAAAACAGCTAGATAAAATTGTTGTCCCATTTTGATGTTACTAACTTGAAATTTTCTATACGATTAGTTTTTTTGCTAAAACTGACGGAGAAAATCGAAAACTTGGAGAAGCTTCTTTTTTTTTTCAACGGCTTGGGATAATGGTAACACTTAGGGGTGGTCTTTTAAAACAACATAAACTCGTTGCATAAACCCTAGATAGGACGGTGACGTCAACAAATTTTTATGGCAAATTTAATAGTGCCGATTGAAAAGTAAACTTGCTTAAATTTTCAACCAACACCTAATGCAGGTTTTGCCACCGGGCCCCGCTGGTCTAGCGGCTGGACTAATATTGTATCAACTTTATAGTCACACAGCATTTGAATGCTAAAATAACTAGACGTGCGAAAATTCTTGAATTTTTGGTTGTTCTAATTTCGGTCTTATCAGGTGCTAAAAGATTTTCAAGTTCCACATATGGTATAAACTTGGAATTTTCCATCCTTACAGGGTGATCCCTCAATCCGATAAGAAAAATCTGACTTGGAAAATCCGGTCTTTACAGCTTTTTTGTCAAAGCCTGAGAAAACGGTAACATTACGGGGTAATCTCTGGCTCCGTTTTTGTATGAAAATTAGTATTGGAGGTTTTTGTGGTTACTGATGACTACTCTGCGCCATGTTTATAAGCTGTTTTCGAGGGTCCTCACGAATCGTCTTGAACGTAGGTTTGATGACTTCCAGCCTCCCGAACAAGCCGGTTCCCGAAAGGGCTTTAGTACCATAGACCACATCCACACGTTGCGGCAAATTATACAGAAGACTGAGGAGTATAATTTGCTTTGCGTTTGTGGACTATGAGAAAGCCTTCGATTCGATCGAGTTATGGACAGTGCTCGAGTCTCTCCAGCGTTGCCGTATTGACTATCGGTATATCGAGGTGCTGGCTGAAATGCTTGTACAACAGTCCACTATGACCACAGAACCACTATGTCGGTCCGAGTACAGGAACAGAGTTCGGAGGCAATTCCATTGAAAAAGGGCGTAAGACAGGGAGACGTTATCTCTCCAAAAATGTTCACAAACGGACTGGAAGATACCTTCAAGCTTCTGGAATGTCAGGGACGCGGCATCAATATCAATGGCGAGTACATCACTCACCTTCGATTTGCCGACGATATAGTAGTCATGGCAGAAACGATGGAAGACCTCGGCATAATGCTCGAAGACCTCAGTCGAGTTTCCCAACGGGTGGGCCTTGAAATGAACATGGACAAAACGAAGGTCACATCGAATACTCGTTTCGTGCCCACCCCGATAACATTGGGGAACTCGACTCTCGAAGTTGTAGACGAATACGTCTACTCAGGACAAACAGTCCAACTAGGCCCGTCCAACTTTGTGAAAGAGGTCAATCGTCGAATCCAACTCGGCTGGGCAGCATTCGGGAAAGTTAGAAAAGTGCTTTCGTCTAATATACCTCAATCGCTCAAGACAAAATTATACAACCAGTGATGACTTATGGCACTGAAACGTGGTCTCTCACTATGGGCCTCATAAGAAAGCTCAAGGTCACGCAACTAGCTATGGAAAGGCCTATGCTTTCTCTACGATATCGAATCAGAAATGATGAGATTCGTAGATGAACGAAAGTCGTCTACATGGCCGAAAAGTTCTCGAATGAAGACCACATATCGGCAAGCGCAGCGTAGGACGACCAGCCGACAGATGACCTCATCCAAGTGCCAGGAAGACGCTGGATGAAATCCGCTTCCAACCGGTCTTTTTGGAAATGCATGGAGGAGGCCTATATCCAGCAGTGGACTTCTTGTGTTTCCATGACTCAAGAGGTTTATTTACAAAAGCTGTTGAAAATCTTTAAATATAGTGTAAAAATACAGAGGATTATAAATATTTTAAAAGAGTGAAAATTTTGATAAATTTGAAGCTTGGATTAAGATTTTGGCTCAAAATCTTTGAATTTAAATCATCGACTTTACGCAATTTTTTATTTTATTTTACACTACGCGCATTCACTGAAGCGGTTTTAAAAGGGTGAATATGTGTCATCGCTTCCGTGCCTGTGTGGCCACATAGTCCATTAAGCGAATCTGACAGGAGTATTTTTTTCTATGGTATAACACAAACAAAATAATAAAAATTTTAAGAAAAGCAAAATAATTTATTTTTTACAGAAGAAAAAAAAACATTTCAAAATGGATATTGACCAAAGAAATACAACAAAAATTATGAAAATGGATAAAGACTTCGTTGCTAAGGATGTTGGCAAAAGAGCTACAAATGGATTTGAGTGCTTATTTGGCCTGCATCCTTGTTTCAGCACAAAGACTGATAAATATAATTATTAATAAACAGTGCCGCCTCGTCTTAACTTATATTGGTATATTATAACAGATTAATCTGTTGATAATCGTATTAATAGTGTAATTCGTACCATTTCTATTATTTCATTCCAATAGCACAGGAAACATACAGCATTTAAGTGATTTTTGTCATTAAAGCTGATAGTTAAAAACTATTCATACCATAGTACAGGGAATTCTAGTTTGATTGCGTTGTGTGGACGTTATTATTATTATAATTTTGGAACTCCCCACCGACGAATATTTTCAAGATACATTAAACTATTCATTGTGACACTTAAATAAAAATATGTAATATCGGTAAACCAGGAACGCAGATTTTTATTTAATCTATTGTGTGATACAGTACTTCTATTTCTATTTGGTTACTTTTTGTTACACTTTTCCTTTTTGTTAAGGTTTCAGTTGTTTTTTTTTTTTGTTACGTGTACTACTTTCTTTTGTTGTCATTATGATTACGGAACCCAAAAAATATTATGAGCGTTAAATTATATATTTAAATTACGTTGTACCTAAAAATGAGCATCGAATAAATCATGAATAAAAAAACCCGGATTTTGTGACAACCCTAGCAAAAACAATTGAATAGGATCAACTTATACATGTCATGGAAGTGTGATTTATATTACATGTAGGGAACGTAAAGAGCATAATTATTGCAGTGTAGATAACTTATCCCAATACGGCGGAATTTCGAGAAAATAAAAAAACTAAAAACAAGTACACATGTATATAAATTATAATTGCTTTAAAATTTTTAGCATTACGCCATTGATTCTTCTAACAATACTTCCGCATGTACAATAAAATGCGTGATAAAAATATACTGCGTTTTATTTTATAACAGAAAAACATGTCAGGCAGATAGAAAAAAAATTTACAGACGAAATCTACACAGATTCGTTTATGAATCAAGTTTATGAGACAATAAATGGATTATAATACATAGGTAGTTAGGTTTCATTCTTAGTGAACCTCGCTTTTACCGTGATTTAGGCACAAATAATAGAACGATGTTTCGCTTAGATTCATAATGTTACAATAGCTCGGATGGGAAGAGGCGTCCCTTGAGCGACAGAGAGCTTTTGGTTCGAATAATGATTATAATAAATGATCGGTTTCCTTTTTACTTTTCTTCTTTTTATTTTCTTTTTTAGTTATTTACTTAATTAAAAAAATACAGGAAATGGGAATTTACATTTTATGTTTTTCTAACGATTGAAGCTCGATCACTACTACAAAAATCAGTCCCCGTGCGTTGGTCTTGCAAAAACTCGAAAATGTCTCCACCGATTGGACTAATAGGTATATAATATTTTTTGTTTTGTTCGGACATGGGACGTGGGGCGAGGGCGCGGAAAAGACCCATCCCTTCAGGATTCTGTTTCATAGAACTACAATTCATTGTGACTATGACCGAAAGCCGATTAACCCACAGATTAACAAATAGACTCTGCTGCGCAGTGTACCTCGAATTGTCATAATAAACTACGAAATTATAGTTTTATGAAACTTGACCCAGTACATTTTGTACGAAAGTGAATTGGAAAGATGCGGCGTCTTTTTCGGTCCCTCACCCCACGTCCTTGGCCTACAATCGGTAATTTTGTATGAGAATTGCTACTTTGAATTAATTTCACTATATGGCGCTCGAGGTGAACTTTGGAAGGTTGATTTATGATTGATGAATCGCTTATGAAAAGTTACAATCAAATCAATGGTGATGCGAAGAGCGCCTGGTCACAGACAACATGCAACGAGTAGCTGGGCTTTTCCTCGTAAGGCGTAATGTGATAAATTGATGAAAACGTTTTTTCTGAATGAGTAACTATTGTTCCTGTTAGTTTTAAACGTGAACATACAATATTTTGATATTGCCCGTAAGACTGTATAAGCTTAAACGTAATCCACTGCGCATTTAAAATGGCACATAAATTCTTAGGGCATTCTTACGGAATATATTTACTCATAGAAGGCGTAAGGTTATGACAGTTGTCATACATGCCATAGGGAATCGAGGAGTTAAATTATATCATATATTAATTTCAAAGGTCTGCCATCTTCCTAGAGGATGTCACAAGCGATTCAAAAGCGTCTTCCAGCCAGTTCCAGCACACTGTAGCCCCTTAAGTCTCACAAACTATTGAAAATAATTATAGTTACTTAAGTACGAACCTACCTTCTACGACTTGATAAAACCAATTGGTAAACCAATCGGCCTCCACGATACAGGTATAACCTAGTGTGAATAAATGCATTCGTACTAAACTTTGCCATAACAACGGTAACATAATCATAATAATACAAATAAATATTATTTCATTTCACCTTTTTGCTTGTATACTCCGTGTTACATGTAAAGATAATGCTGTGTTTTTGTGATTAAAATAAACATGTGTTTATATTTTTGTATTTTGTAGATATCAGCGTGTATAAGTGCAAAAGGGGCCGGCCCGACCGGGCACGTCACGGGTACCGGTCTTTTTTGCACTTGTATTTTAGTCGTTCATCCGTGTGGCGCCGGATTGAGAATAGCGTCACTCCATTTCCTCCCGTGGATGTCGTAGAAGGCGACTAAGGAAATAAATTACCAAGAGACGGGCAGCTGCGTCAACCAACCCGCCTGCCAAGCGTGGCGATTATGGCAAAACCCTTCATTGCACAACCAGGCGAAAGACACTACGATGACACTAGTACAATGATGAATATATACAGGGTGAAATATATACTGAGTGTTTGAGGGTATGTGAACACCTCACTCAGGTTTGCTCACGATGTTTTCCTTCACAGACCTTTATTAACCCAATAAAAATATTGAATTTGCGACATTTTCGGCTTAAGTATCTATTTTTTATGCGTCAGTATTTAAGCACCCTATACTTTCCTACTTCGCAGGGCATTGATGAGCTCCCCGAGCAGGTCTCCTCGCTGCTGCGGCTGGCGACGAAGGTTCCCCCCGTGGCGAAATCCGCACTCGGCTGGGGCCTGTCGCTGCTCGGCCTGCTGCTCATACTGCTGGCCGTGACCTGCCTCATCAGGTAGGGTTTCCCCACGGAGTGATATTGGAGCGTTAATTGCTGACATTAGTCTGATGTTGCTCTTGTTGAGTATCCTTATTTGGTTTGGGTCACTTACCCGAAGATACCTCTGTAGTCCTTTTTTCAAACATTGGAATAAATTCCATGTTGATTTCTAAATCAAAGAGTTTTGGAAGTCAATATGAATTTCAGTCCGTAGAATGTTGTCACAATTACTTGTACATTAAATTAAATTAATGAAGTGTAATTATTTTTCCCGCGTGGCGCCGGATTAAGAATAGCATCACTCCATTTCCTTCCGCGGATGTCGTAGAAGGCGACTAAGGAAATCAATTACCAGGAGACGGGCAGCAGCGTTTTCCTGAGATTCCAACCGCACACTGCGATCGCCAACCCGCCTGCCAAACGTGGTGATTATAGAAGGCCTATTTCCTGCAGTGGGCGTCAAATGGCTGATGATGATGACGATGATGATTTTTCCCCATGGAGTGATGTCAGTCTGGATGTTTTCCAAGGTTGTGTTGCTCTTGTTACCTAAGTAAGTGTCCTAGTTTGGCGTTGGGACGCTTACATGTTGAGCGTAGTAAGCTGACCACGCATGCAGTCACAGCAATAAGCGGAGTCCGTTCCTTTTTACCATAATAATAATGGACGGTGGCGGTGGTAGCCTAGTGGGTAGATCATTGGACTCGGAAGCGGGAGACCCAGGTTCGATTCCCAGTGCGGGCGTATACCTATGACTTTGTTTTCTAAGTTATGTGCATTTGTGAAGTTATAGTAGCAATACCACTCGCTAGCTGTGAACGAAAACGTCGTGAGGAAACCTGAGTGTCTGAGCACATGCCTCAGCGCTGGAAATCGCCAATCCGCCGTGGGCACGCGTGGTGATTAAGCCCGTACTCTCTCTCCGAGAGAAGGCCTGTGCCCTAGAGTGGGACGTATAAGGGCTGCTTATGTATGTTCACCTTCACCGTCCAACCAAGCTGACCAGCCCTTTTCCTTCCACAGGTCATCTCACCGTCAGAGCACGCTGAGGTTAGAAGGGCACGCGGTGGCCAAACAACCTCCGTCGAAGACCCCAAGTGCCACCAAAGACAACGGCTACGAACTCAACAGCCGGAGATAACCTAGCATGGGGTCCTAAGCGAAATATTTGTGTGTGCGACAGAGTTGTGAGTTTTGCGGCTTACACAGCATAATCAACACATAGTTGATCAATAGAATTATATTAACACGGCAAAAGCTGTTATTCGCCTCTATTTCTTCGTCTACTAAGCAATGTAATTTCAATGGTAGGTATATAACCCGCGCAGATCAAATGAGCATCTATCGCGGAGAAGATCGTGTCGAAGCGTCGTGTTAAGTTGCACGGGTTATACCATTGGAATGCGATTGGATAACAGACTACCAATAGTGTCAGTGTAACAACGATTGCCGTGCCAGTGTTTCTCTGATGAACAACTATGCATTAAGAGATTCGCCCCCCGTTTGGACTACGAAGGAATGCGCGCGTCGCGTCCGCTCCACCGCGCAAACCTTTGTCGTGTAAACAGCCGTACCGACGTTTGCGTTGAGGGATGGTTAAGTTTTGAGTCTCATTTAGGATATCAACTTAAGGTGGGACGATTTTCGTACGAATGATTATTTCCAAATTTGTTAAAAATAATTACATAATTATACACTGGAATTGTGTCGGTCTGCATTAATTAAGATTTTTATTTGCGCCAATACATATTTCCTTGAATAAAACTGTAGTTTAATAGGTTAAATAAGATCGATAATGTTTGTATAAACTAAATTGTCGAACTCATTTAAGCTATTAAACTAGTGTTTTTTTTTGAGACTGTATATTGGCGCAAATAAAAATCTTAATTAATGCAGACAGACATAATTCTAGTGTATAATTATGTATTTTTTAACATATTTGGAAATAATCATTTGTATAGGAAACGTTCCACCTTAAGAGGGTCCCTCAAGGAGCAATTCCCATGCAAACGTAGTTTGGTCCTAATTTCACAAACGACATTCCGGGTCGCAGAGACACTACCTACCAATTTGTTTAATAAACCTCGATGTGTGTCCTCTAAACGTATTGGAAAAGTTTCATTATAATCCGGCATGTCGTTTGTCAATAAAAACCAAAATACGTTTGTATGGGAATTGCTCCTTGAGCGGCCACCTTAAGTGACTTAAGTTGAATCAGCCATCCCTTATCGCGATCTTCCATTAATGTAAAAAAGTAGCCGAAATATTCGTCCGTGCGTTTTATGATTACTTTGTGACTTGATAAATACAATTTGACTGTTTATTGACATTTTCGTAAAAAAATTCGTGAAATTTTTCAACTGACATTGTTGTAGTTTTACTGTCACGTACTACTGTGGTTTTATTCGGAAGTGATTTGGAACGATTTTGGGACGTTACTTTAATTGTGTTTAAATTACAATGTTAAAATTACAGGGGTTTGTTCGATTTAATGGTTAAAAATCTGAAATTTCTGAAAACATCTAACAGACTTAACAACAGCACATTCTAACATTTTTAATGAATGTAAAAAAATTGTGTAAGTACTTTTTCCAACTAGGATTTTGGAAACAACTTTTCTTTATCAAAAACGAAGCACTTACAGAAAAACAAAAATGTGTCTAAAATGATCGTAGTTTTATTAATATATACCTACATTTATCAAAAGTACATATTTTTTTGCAATCACCAAAAATGTTAGGTTGCAAGAGCGATACGGCATGCCCGACGTAACAGCACCCTTAAACTCATGGAGGGATAGACATACCAAAGTTTGTTTACTTAAAAACACGAAGAAAAATTATAACCTCCAAATAAGATTAAACGACCATAACAAATAAGATTAAACGACCATAATGAAACCCATTTTTCGACTTTACGAACAGTGTAATAAGAAATCAGTTCAAATCACTTGAGAATGAGTCCCAATTTTTGGTGCGATAATTCGATTCTTAGTCCGTTCAGACTGCATCAGGTTACGCGACGCGCCTTTGCCATCCAATGGTTGCTTAAAACGCATATTTTAAGAGTAACGCGGACGTAGACCGGTTTTTCAGGTTACGCATAACTGAACGTAGCTTTAAATTATACTTGATTGGAGTCTTCTATAAGGATCGTGACAAACGTCCTGGAGGCATTCTTATCGCGTACCACCATCGATGTTTTATAGATAATTATTTTAAATATTATTTGGTACTTTTAAATCATCAAATTGTATACTTAGGTGTTTTATTTCGATTGTGATAAAGAATCCATTCCGTTATTTTATCATTTTTTTATATTAAAACGTAGCTACGTGTGTACTTTAAGATTTGAACAAATACTTTCTTAATATTTACATACATTTTTTTCGATTTTTTAAACCTATTTTAATTTAATCGGACAATAATATGGGCGTTGATTTTTAAAGCTATTGTATTATTATGACAACTACAAGGTGTATATCAATAACATCTTTTGTAAGACACTGATTGACAATAACTGCTATTTTTAAGAAGCGTTAATGACACCTTGTATTTGTAAAAAAAAATAGTAATGACTGTTCTAAGTGTAAATATTAATTTTAATTTTCTACTAAATTGGGCTTCGGGTTGCCATTTTCGTGAAAAAATCGGTTTTAAGGCATGTTTACAATGTGAATAATTATGTGTTAGAACTTTTGTGTTTACCATCGATTGCTAGAATTATTCCTACTTTATTATGCCTATAAACATTGCAAGCCCTGAGATATCTTATGATATGAAATATAAAAAACAAATTAAATCGTATTATGGTAATAAATAATTAAGAAAAAAAAGTCAAAAGATACTGTCAAACAAAAAGAAATGGCATTTTAGATGGACCAACTTATTTTCAGTTGAGGTAGGCGCCACTAGTCATACAAACAATGTACTCTTGATGTCCACGACCAAGAGCTTTAAATCCGTTTTCCCCGAATCGCCTAGGGTGCCTATCTCCAAATTAAATTTTCCCTATTTTTAGTAGTGGTAAACACAGAGTTAAACTATCGCTTAGTTTTATTATTATGTCAGTTTACCCATAGCCGCTAGTCTTTTTTATAATTTCTCGAGGGTCCGTCCATGGGTTTGTGATTCTAATTATTTGTAATTGTATTTTGCTGGACTTAAAATATGACGGTTTCTTAAACTTAAGTCATTTTATATTTTTTAAGGAGTTTTTAGTTGGCGTTTTGAACGCTCGCACACCAAGAAATTACCATATCATTGTACCAATTTTGTGGTAAAGTCAGTAGTTTTTTGTTTCAGTACTTTAAAATATTTTTGTTCTAATGTAAAAAATTTTAGTAAAAGTTTCTGGTTGTTTTCTGTCTTCCATATTCAACGGCACTCGTTTCAAAATGCAAAGTTTATTCTTATTTACCGTTTATTTTTTAGATAAAATTAAAGGTTTATAGGTACTATTTTTTATATAATTTGTATCAATATCAAATATTTCAAAGCAGTTGTATGATAATGTTTAATATTATTTTCGGTCGGACCGAATTTATAATAATGCTTATTTTGTTTATAATTTTGTATTAATAACATAAGTGACTGTTAAGATACTGACTAGTTAAAGGTCATTTTTTTACATTTTTATGACATGAACGATGCAAAACTTGTTGGCTTTAAAATAGATCTGACGTGCGTACGTGAATTTCTAACTTCCATACTATTTTAATATTTTACTAAACTATATTTTACTATACTTAAATATTTGAATGTTTCATCACCAAGTATATTTTCATAACATATTTAGTAATAACGGGATTAATTTTCATGATTAAAAAAAACCTATTTGCTGACCTATTTTAACTATCCTCTACTATGCAGTATGCTGTCTCGACTTTATGGTTGTATCTTCTACATAAACTATTGCTCAAACTATTAAATAAATTGTAACTTTAGACATCACAAATGCTACGAAATTGTGCGTTATTATTGTAAATAAATAAAATAAATAAAGGTGTAAGTTATAAAAAGGGTTTTTTTTTCAACATTCCTAATTCGTCATATAATTATATTATATTAAACCCACAGTCAGAATAAGGGTTTACACTGGAGCATAACGGTAACTATACGATATGTTACGCGGCATTGGCGCCATCTAGCGGCACGAGTCAAGAGGATGCTACTTTGCTCTACTCAACGATATATGTATGACACGTCACAAAGTTATAGCGCTCGCCGAAATATTTGAAAATAAAACAATAAAAATATTTTTTTCGGGGTTTTCGGGGTCACAAAAATGGGAAAAATAAAGTTCAAAAACCAGAATAGCAAGAAATATTAACGAATCGCAATCGACATCAACAAGTTGATTTGCATGAATAGATTTAGACAAGATTTTTTGCTGGGCACTGCCGTGGTCCACGTCGCAGACCGATGGGGTACATACCATCCCGTACGTGCCGCCATAGACAGTGGTGCTATGTCCGGTTACATAACAACCGAATGAATTAAATCAAATATACAAGTATAGCTCGCCTGCTAACGTGGGATAAAAGTATAACAGTCTTAGTTACAAAAACAGGATTCCTAAAAAACAATCATCAGAGGCAGTTTCAATAATGTGGTTACGTCTTTCCCTTTGCCACGGACTATTTAAACTGCATATGAGGGGCGTTTTTTTTATTTCTTTAGGAAGGCCAACGGTGTTTTAAAGAATCGTGTTTTTATAAACAAGACCTTTACTTCCTTTCTCTATGATGAAAAATAATTAAAGACAAAACAAAATAATTCAGATGCGCTTTATTCCATTCGCAAGTAATTTTAAAATAAATCCACAATTAATGAACGGTTATAAAGTAGGAAATTAAATTACGACACGAAAAATTAAAGTAGGTAGGTTAAAAAAATTAAAGTATACCTAAATGTCCAAGCCAAATCATATAACCAAGAAAAACTTATACACAAAAATATATGTCCAAGCTAAATCATACAATTTAGTAAATCTTATACACAAAAAAATATACCAAGAAAATTAGAGCCAATACAAAAATAAACCTTATTAAGTAAGTGATTAGAAAGTACCTAAATAATTAACACTATAATTTTAAATACTAAGCTAGGCAGCATTTTAACCATAACACCTGTTGAAAAACATTGGTTGTAATTTTAACAAATCGTTTAAGATGCTTAAAATTAAAACGGAAAATAATCAGGAACGCAGGTTAACCAATAATTTCATAGTCAAATATGAACAACATAACACGTGGAAATGTAAAAATCAGACTTTTAATTTAATTTAATCCAAAAAGCTAAATTTATTATCTGTGATTGCATTTTTTAAATACTCGACTTTGAATACATTCAGCTTGTATCAACACGGAGATGAAAAATAAGTTAAATTTGAAAAAAAAAATCTGGAATTGATAATATTTTCATACAGACAAAATGGCTTGTTTTCAGAACTTTTTTGAAAAACTCTATATGCACATGGCTCTGAGGACAGGATAAGGTGTTTTTCTTTCCAGCAGTACAAACGGTTTTTGTAATGGGACCAACTCTGAAATCGCGAAAAATTATCGAATTATACCTACTCCACCCTATGTATGAAATTGCTGAATTTTTTCGGGAATTCAGAGTTGGTGACACTGGCAGCGTCGGCCAAAACGCAAATAATCGTAACTGCGAATGTGCGAAATCACAGAAGAGCAATTTGAAGTTAAAACTTGGCAAGAATGAGAATATTTGTTAAAAAAATATATTATGATAAAATTTTATTTTATTATTAGCTACTTTAGAGATACTAAAATGTACACTTTTCCTCCGTAATAAAGTAGCGTTGAATCTATTAATCTTACTTTTCGAAATATTACTAAAATATTAGAAAGTCGAAAATTTACTTTGTTAATAAAAACTATCGTGTCATGTAATGTGATAAAAGGTCTGTTACCTAAAAATAAACCTTGAAATGTGTCTGTCACGTAATAATACCGAATCTACCACATAATATGATGATGTCCGTCGTTCTACGAGATTAGATAAGATTTTATTCTACCGAAAATAAATATAGAAAAATATAAATAGTACAAAAATTAATAGCCCAATAAATAGTACATTTCAACATAAAGATTTGCTGTCTCTTATAGACTGATGGTTGAGTGCGACATCAAGGAGTGGACCGGTGTTAAAACCGCGGAAGAGCTGTGCAGAGGTGCACTGAACAGAGAGCATTGTAAACAGCTGACTGCCAACCACCGGCGATGGAGTGCAGTGCACTTAAACGAAAATGTCAGTTTTGCAGATACGATTATTTACGTTGGAGCCGTTGATTTATGTATCGCATCATAAGTGGTGATATCGTTGACCTCAATCTGGGACAGACTGTATTGTGTAAGATTATTTTAAAATTGTAAATAATTATCTCCTAAACGCGGCCCATTAAGGCACAAATTGTTACTAGCATTTTCTGGTGTTACTTTACAAAATCATTTTGATTACCTGTAAGAGTATGGTTTGACAAGTGAACTTGGGGATTTAGTATTTTATTCGAGGCTAAAAATTAAGGTGATCCCAGTCGAAAAGTTTCGGTACGAACATTGACTTAAAAGATTGCTGCAAATTTTGGTGATTGTAACAGTTATTCGTTTGATTTAATTTATCAAATAATAAATTCACTGAAACTTGAAATTATAACTATTATTCAAGATGTAAATATTTATGTAAATATGGACATCTAAAATAAAAGTTATAATTTCACTGTTTTAGTGGCATATTAATGTCCAAGGTTTTATAAAAAGTTTCTCAAACACGATCAATTATAGCGCTTTTGACACTAAAAACTTTTTATATGTATTTCCGAGGCAAAACTGAAAGATACCATAGTTATAACTTTTATTCTAATGGATCCACAATTTAAACAACTAATTTATTCTTCAAATTAATCAAAACCCTACATAACTATTTGTGTATCCATTAGCATAAAAGTTATAATACTGATGGTATATTTCAGTTTTACATAAACTAATAAATCAATAAAACGACCTGCCATTGATAATATTTTAACGAATGACTAATATTTTAACGAATAACTAGGGCCTAACTAGACACTTATGCTTGGGACTTGACGCGTGGGAACATACATGGTCTCGGCCTTCGGCCTCGGCCTCGCTGCGGTGAGGTTCCCCATGCGTTTCACAAGGCGACGCCGCTCGGCCTTCGGCCTCGCAAGTTTGTCACATCTGTATGTTTAAATAACGATTTTTAGTACTAAAATTTCCGTAGATTATTTCTCATTTTTAATCATCAATATTCGTTATTCGTTTAAATATTACAAATCGCGGCCACTTCTAATATTTTCATGCCAATTTTCATACCAAAACCGTTCGCATGGAGTCCCCCTGAGGCTGAATTTACTTCTGTTTGTCTCGCTCGCATATTGTAACATTTTTAATCATTGTACAAGAAAAAATGCGTACTTTTAAAAATTGTAGTCCACGGTGGGTTTAGAAATTGAAGTTACGGTAACTTAAGACATATTTAATTATTTATACAGGGTGTGACAGAGTCCCTGTATGCATCCGAAAATCGGTTCTACTCGTTAAGACGGCCCCCAACGGAGCAATTCCCATACAAACGCAGTTTGGTTTTTATTTACAAACGTTTAGAGGTCACAAATCGAGGTTTGGTCTTACTTGGAATTGGAGACAAACTTATCGAAATGAGCTTTTTTTTCGTCCATTTTTTTTAAGTACAGTGACGTAGTAACACAATATATTCCCTTCTTCCAAACTGTACCGCAGCTGTACGGCAGACACTCTCAGTAAATAACTATATGTTTAAATACAACTCTAAAATATTTTTTTTTAAGTTCCCAAAAATATTAATATGCAGATAGTCTAAGTTGTACAATGCGACGGCATTCCGGCTCGGATGCCAATGCAAGCGCCGCCGTGCGAAAACCCACCGAGCAACAACCGGCGCCGTATTTGGTTCGTTTAAAATAAATTCCCATACAAACGTAGTTTGGTTTTTATTTACAAACGAATCGCCATGAAACTTTGCCAATACGTTTAGATTCACAAATCGAGGTTTGATCGCACCTGAAATTGGAAACTAACGCATCAAAAAGAAATTATAGCCTTGTGTTGAATTTCTATGAAAAGTCTTATGAGCCACTAATTTATTTTTTATTCTGTTATTTTGAGTTGTAAGCACGAGCAAACCTTAATTTGTTAGTCGATGCACATTAGTAAGTAAGTAATTTATTTTGACAAAACATACAGTGTAAGTTTCAATATATAATGGTATAGAGCTTTCTTAAAATACTACGTAATGTCCTGACTCCTAAACTGGGGTAACCTGTACATTAGGAGTCAGTGCTTAACAGTGCAATTACCACGTATCTCTGGGAAATGCTGAGGAATTGGCAAAATGTACTATATTGACTCTGATATTTTTTATGTTATAAGTTTGTCAATTCAGTTTTTTCTCCTTGAATAAATAATAATAATAATTACCACTATTTTTAACTGTCACAATTGTAATGTAATATGTACCTATGACTTTCATTAATACCAATAATTTTAAGTTTAAAGAATTTAATCAAAATAAGTTTAGATGATTGGTAGTGTCATCATTGCGATCCGGAATGCCGTTTGTAAATTAAAACCAAACTACTTTAATACGGGAATCGCTTCGTTTTGCTCTCTTAATAGGAACAACTTTTGTATGGGAAATACTTTGAGATCGCGAAAAAAATATCAGATGTTCCATACATTTTAATGCCACAAGTGGTAACTTTAGTGTGGAACATCTGCTATTTTTTCGCGATTTGGAAGTCTTTCCCACAGTAAAAGTAGTTCGTATTGACAAGTGCAACCCCCTATTATCAAATGGTGTATGTTGGGGTTTTGTTACACCCTGTATACTTAGGTAAATAAATAATAATGGCGCAAGAAGGTCACAGTAATCACCATGAACTTTGGGTGGTTTGAAAACAAATCGAACGTGCCTTGATAGAGCATTTAGCTCTATCGAATACGCCAGTTTGATTTATTTTAAAAAGGAAAAATATCTCGACACAAACTTGAAACTATGAGAACCATTAGTAGCCAGCTAGAGCGTCGCATGCGCACTGCGGGTCCACACGTCATTGTTTTGATAGACGGAGAGGGAGTCTTAATTTTTCGCGAATTTTTCGAAACAAGATTTCACAACTCTATTGTTTTGTATTTTACGTCTACACTTAAAAGTGATAGTCGAAATAGATGCCATTTTCAATCACTAATTACATAACCGCGGCTTTCAAACCACCCAGACTTCAGCGTGTATGTATATGAGTAAACTAGCTGGTACCCGTGACTTCGTCTCCGAGGAAATTTTGAGATGTATTTCTCCCGGACAAAATAGCCCATAGGCTATTCCACCACAGTACCAAGTTTTGTTCAGATCCGTTCAGCCGTTGTGGCGTGCTTGAGTAACAAACATCCAAACTTTTGAATTTATAAAGTAAGTAACATGAAAAAAAATACGATCTGTATATATAAAAATTAAAGGTGACAGGTCTAAAATGCCCGTAATTTTATTTCCTAATACAGCCGCAGAACACATTTTTCAAAAGCATACTCAATCATTCACAATTATTAATCTGTAGATCCGACGGCGCCACCATAACGACGGTTTTTAATTGTCCTTTTCAAGGTCATAAGCTAACAGGTTAAAAATGTTAGAATTTGCAAGCGAGAAAAACCACACCGCAGTCTGTGACGCTCGCGGGGTAGCTCCTGGCACTGACTGAAAATCAGCTGAAGTCTTGACCCTCAGCATACTGAGTCAGTTGCCATTTATAGCAACAGTGACACGCGCCGTGACCTTTCGTTTTCCTTTCTTTTTTATAAAAGTTATGTTTTAATATTTTCTTGGTTGGTTTTTGTTTTGTTATTGTTGCGTGTGTATTGTTTTAAAAAGAAATTATTTTTCTTCTTCTTCTTCTAAAAACGCAGGCCTAAGAAATAAAAAATAAAGAAGTTATACATACCGATAAATTAAGGAGATTCAACGTGCTAAGATATATACTTACTCAATGGCTCGAAAAAGATAGGCTGCATTTCAACTGCGTTCCGACTGCAATGTTACAGTTCAGATGTAGTTTGAATGCAGTGAGCCGTCCGACTGCAGACGGTACGCAGTTGGCCTGCGGTTCCCTATTCAATGCAACTGCACACCGACTGCCCGGTTGGTCCGTAGTTTCATTGAACAGGGAACTGCGTGCCAACTACACACCGACCGCAATCGGACTGCTCGATTGGTTGGCAGTTTCATTGCAGTCGTGACAACTGCATTCTAACTGGATCTCATCCGCCACTTTGCAGTCAAAAGCAGTTGAATTGCAGCCCGTCTGGTTGAGCCTATCGATAACAGAGGACTTCTACTAGTCAATACAAAACAACTTTGAGTATGGTGAAGTCATCGCAATCGCGAAAAAAACTGCTGGTCCATATACACCGTTAATTTTGGGTGCTTTGAAAGACAGCGAAATTAACGTGCCTGATAATGGCTATCGAATACACAAGTTTGTTTTTTAAAAAAAACGCATATTTCAAAAATATCTCGACAGAATCTAATAGAACCATCAGTATCCATCCAGAGCGGTGCGTGCGTGCCGCGGGTCCGCGGGTCATTGTTCTGTTCAACGGAGAGGCGGTACTAATTGTTCGCGCATTTTTTTAAACAAGTTTTCTCAACTCGAAACAAGATTTCTCAATTTTTTTTTATTTACGTCTACCATTCAGATTTAAGCCAGTATTTTAGTGTCATAGGAAAAGCTGATATTTTTTTCTCGATTTGGAACTTTTTCTCATAGTCAAAGTTGTTCTTATTCACTTGTAAAACCCCCCTTTTTAGAATAAGGAAATTATAACACACCGTACATACGACATGGTTTGAAATTAAGATGGCAGAATTGAGTTTTTAGAGTCAAAGTGACAGCTTTATGATGTCGTCACATTTTACATGTGTAAAATATGGCGAGCTGTATTTTACATGTGTAAAATCTGGCGAAATAATTCATTTCTGGCATGATCTGTGGTAAGATTTTCAGGACAAGACTTTATTTTTAAACAACTTCTTAAATGTCACTTAAGTCGCCATTTTAATCGACTTTTGTATGAAGAATTTTAGTTAAATGCTGTTTAAGCCACAATTAAGAAATATATCTTAATTTCGTACTGGACAATCAGTGCAGTGAGTCCATAAAGCAGAAATGAATTGAATTTAAGTTTACAGGATTGAAACAGAATCTCCATGAGGCGGCCCCCTCAAGGAGCAATTCCCATACAAAAGTAGTTTGGTTTTAATTCTCAAACGACGTGCCGAATCTCAATGACACTTTACCAATATGTTTAGAGGACACAAATCAAGGTTTGCTCGTGCTTACAACTGAGAATAACAGAATAAAATAGTAGATTATGCATTAAGGGGATAAAGCAGTGTGTTATGCCTCGGGCGATATTTTGAACCCCAAGGACGAGGGATCCTAGGGTTAACTCACGAGCGAAGCGAGGGAGTTAAAGCTAGAATCCCGAGGCCGAGGGGTTCAAAAACGCCCGAGACAAATACACTGCTTTATCCCCAAAATGCATACTCTACTTTATATAAACACTGCGAGGCAATAAAACATAATACAATTAAAAAGAAAAAGTTTTCATTCTAATTTTGAATAAATTCTTCTTGGTGTAGGGCTCTATGAAAAGTTTATATTCTAATGTTGACGTTTGGTCATGGATTGCAAGGAGCTCGTATATTCAATGTTGATTGCATTCCAAATTCAAATGTCATAATTCCCTAGGGGATTATGAAATTCAGTACATTTATAATGACCCGGCTAGACCATAGGACACAAATGACTTGCTTTAAGTTGAGTTTGCATGACACATAATATGCCATTGACGAGCAGGTGTTATATAAAAGAAATTATAGCCTCATAAGACTCTTCATAGAAACTAGTCTCAAGGCTCTAATTTATTTTTGGTAACTTTATTTCCAATTCTAAGCCCGATCAAACCCCAATTTGTGCCCTCGAAACGTATTGGTAGTTTCATTGCGATCCCGGCACGTTGTTTCTAAATAAAAACCAAACGTTTGTATGGGAATTGCTCCTTGAGGGGGTCGCCTTAAGGAGATTCTGTTTCAATCCTGTAAACCTCAATTCAATCCAATTCTGCTTTATGTACTCACTGCACTGATTGTCAAGCACGAAATTGGGACAAATATTTTAATTGTTTTAAAATAGTGTTTGTCCTGAAAATCCGACCACAGACTAGAAATAAATTATGTCGCCATATTTTACACATGTAAAATACAGCTTGACATATTTTACATATATAAAATTCTCCCAATTTGTCCCCTTAGTTCTCCGTATTAAAAATGTGAACTCCCTTATTTTGCATATATATGCAAAATAACCAAACTTTATACAATATTTTCCGTGATCTGTTTCCACCAAAATATCTCGTCACAGATTAGAAATAAATGATGTTGCTGTATTTTACAGATCGCCTGTCAATTTGACTCAACAAACTTGACGCCGCCTTCTATTACAGCGTGACACGTGATTTTGTAGACAAATCAAGTTTCGTCACGTATAAAACCAGTTTGACCGAAATCGATAATTTTGATAAGCACTTGGCTTCTCAAGCGGAAACCGAACTGGGGCGAGTCTTCTAAACGCATAATTGTTGATTCCAGTAACATTGTTTAGTGGACTCCAAAATAGCGTCAAATAACAGCAATCGCCGTGCCATTATCATTCTGTTGAACAACTATACGTTAAGCAGACTCCAGGCCCTTTTGTTCTTTAACTAAAAAAAATACAAATCTCCAAAACAAAAACTCACAAAAGTCATTCATAAAGTAACACCATTAATATTATCCTTCGGGTGATTTCAACTTCTTATTATCACCCCTGTCTTTTTCCCCCGAGAACACTCTTGATTTCCTCTTCGGACATTTCTCTGTGTTCGACAACTCGGGCAAGCTGCAGTTCCCGGGTGATCTTGACCTTTTAGCGGTCGGTGGCGATAACCTTAAGATGTTAGGACGTTTTAATTCAAGCAGCCTAGCGTTCCTTTCCGTCAGATTGTCCTGCAGCGTCAGACTGACGAGTTGTGGCAGCTTACGGTTCGTCGGACTAACGTCCGGAGTCCCATTGTGAGGTAGAACCAAAGCCGCATCTGTCAGCTTTTCGTCCTTTATTATTATGCACTTAGAGTTCAATTTTTGCGGCGAATTCGCGGTTTTATTGGGAGAGCGGGCGCGTACGATCTTTGATGACTGCACCAGGTACTCAGGGCCTACAATTTTGACCTTTTTAGGCGGGGCATAAGTTTTTAACGTTGCGGCCTCTATGAAGGACTTGGCTTTGGGCATTAAGGTCGGTTTTCCCTGCACAACCATTTTAGAATCGAGATTTGACGCCAGCGAATTGGTAGGAACGCTTTTGTTGATTTTCTTCCCTCGTTTGACGTCTCCCTGTCCTTTCCCTTCCAATTTCGGGGATGGTTTGTTGCTTTGGACCAGTTTTCTATCTGTATCTGAGAGTAATCGGAGCTGGCCTTCTGCGTCCTTGAGTAGTATGAAGTTATTGCTGTTCTGAGAATTGGAACTGTTCGGCTTGTCGCCTCCGAACATTCTCGTAGTGACTTTCTGCGCAACGAGAAGGGAAAGGGAGGTAATGTTGAACTCCTGGAGCAAGTCCAAGACTTTGAGGCCGGCCCGGTTCTCGATTTCTGGGTCGGCGCCGTGATCTAATAATGTCTCAATAGTCTTCTGGTAATTATCAGCTATTCTGTCCCGGTTTCCGCATTCTGAAAGATTTTTTTAACATAAGGATTACGGGGCGTACATTAAAATAATCACGCGAGGTATTTTTTCAAAAATGTAGACCCGCCTTGGTAAGATTTGGTGTGACGTGGAGGGACGCCCCCTCCCAGAACTTGCGTGAGATTTACCCCTTAGTTTTTCGTTAAAACACCAAATACTGTATAAATTTTTTTCGGTACATCTATGAGCTCAAAAGTTGACGTGAGGCTTTCATTGGCTGAAATGAGATTTGGTGGTGAGATTTTGCCACAATCAGGAATCAATCAATCAATCGTTTAGGACGTTAGAATAGAATTAAACATAAAAATGCCCAATTTTAATAATATCCTGCCTGGTCACAGGGGCCGTTCAAGTAAGCAGACTTACTACGATTATTTACCCGCCCTCAGCAAAAGTAAGCAAAGCTAAGACCCCCCGCTGCCCCCTTTAGTGCTTACGTAATACTTGAATGGCTGCAAAAATAGGAATTTTCCATTTCCCCATTTTGATGAGATCCTGGTCAACTATTTACAGTAATCACTGTAATTCTTTTGAGTGTTTTGTGTGCAACAAATAAACTGTTTCTATTCTATTCTATTCTAAATTTCACCATTTTCAACGGGATCTTAGTCAACTATTTAGTGACTTAAATTTTACCCATTTTAATGAGATCCTGGTCACCTATTAATTTTTAAGTTTCCCCGTTTTAATGAGATAGATAATGAGTCACAAATAGTGAATTAAAATTTTCCCCCCTCTGGGCCAGTTTCTGAATTGATAATTTCGTTAAGTAAAAGTAAAGTTGTCTTTTCGAATTTCTCAGAAAAGAGCGTGACAGCACGTAACTTAAGTATTTACTTAGTGAAATTCTCCATTTAGAAGCCGACCCTGAATTATGTAAGGCTCCACTGGGTAAGTAACGTAAATTTTTACTTTTTTTTAGGCTACTCCAACTGTCCAATACCTACAAATCTTAAAAATACGGAAACATTTAGTCGTGTAACTCAAAACAGTGGACAGTTACATAATAAGGGGGCTGGTGACCAATCATCATCATCATCATCATCATCATCAGCCATTTAATGCCCACTGCAGGACATAGGCCTCCTTCGTGCTTTTCATAACCATTAAGGGTTTTGCCACAATCGCCACGCTTGGCAGGCGGGTTGGCGATCGCAGTACGCGGTTGGAATCTCAGAAAGACGCTGCTGCCCGTCTCCTGGTAATGGATTTCCCTAGTCACCTTCTACGACATCCACGGAAGGAAATGGAGTGATGCTATTCTTAATCCGGCGCCACACGGAATGGTGACCAACGGTACTCACCAATCCCATCCGTGTAAGCTTCGGAGATGGCAACAAAGAGCGCAGTGTTGCCAGTATTCGGCATCGGCGTGTTGACAGTCTGGGGTGTCGCGGCTGCGAGGAGAGAGGTCGCCTCAGCGTCGCCAGCCTTCGCAGCCAGAAGCAGTGGTGTATAACCTGGTTAAGACAATGATTTATAAACATAAAACATAAACATTTACATCCAGTCACATACATTGCTTCTGGCCCCACACTAGGATACCCTGTGTCGTGGGAACCAGAAACAACGACATCACAAACATGTAAACATCCAAGACCTGGGGTTTTTTTATTTTTGTCCCCAGCCGGGATTCGAACCCGGGACCTCACGCACGGTATGCAGATGAGGTTAAATTAATTATGATGTGGTTAATTAAAAAAAAATGTGTAAAGCTCACTTTGTGGCGAAAGGGCTACTATAACATTAAAGATTGGCCGTCGATGGCCGTTCGGGCGGAAAAGTTCTGACCTGGCAACCGCGGACCAGACGACGCAGCGTGGGAAGGCCCCCCACCAGATGGTCTGACGACCTGGTTACGGTGGCGGGGAGACGCTGGATGCTGGCGGCACAACACCGGGAAGCTTGGAGAACTATGAGGGAGGCCTATGTCCTGCAGTTGGCGTCAAATGGCTAATGATGATGATGATGATGGTTTCTTGAGTTCTTGAATAAACCCATGAGAATTTTTTTTTTAATTTCTGATTGTTGATGTAAGCTTTTCTAATGTAGCCTATACTCGCCCCACAGGCCTTCTCTTAGAGAGATAGCATGGGCTTAATCACGACGCGTGCCCACCGCGGATTGGCAATTTCAAGCGCCGAGATATGTGAACACGTCGGACACAGGTGATTTACGCTTATGTTGTGTTTTTAGTAATGTGCCGTTAAATAAACGCTTTTCAATAATCTATCTATGGACGTACCTTCACTGTCATACTGGATGCTGGTATGCAGCAGTAGGTGCTCTGCGATCTCAGCATCTGACTTCCCCATGAGACCGGGGTACTGCAGCTCCTCGGAGTCCTCCACAATTTGTCTGGAACAAAAGGAAGACGCTTTATTATCATCATCATCGTCATTGTGATGATCATCATCGTCATTGTGATGATCATCATCATCATGATCATCAGCCATTTGACGCCCACTGCAGGACATAGGCCTCCCTCATGGTTTCCATAACCACGAGGGGTTTTGGTATAATCGCCAACGTTCGGCAGGCGGGTTGGCGATCGCAGTATGCGGTTGGAATCTCAGGAAGACGCTGCTGCCCGTCTCCTGGTAATTGATTTCCTTAGTCGCCTCCTACGACATCCACGGATTCTTAGACCGGCGCCACACGGAATCATCATCACGATCATAATAAATTATAATGCGATTTGAACAGCCATCTATCTCGGATTCAGTATTAATTATTATTATTGTTGATAGATTAGCGGCTTAGAGCTGATGCGTGTATATTTTATCATAATCATCATCATTCCGCCGCAAGAAGTCCACTGCTGGACATAGGCCTCCTCCATGGATTTCCAAAAGATCGGTTGGAAGCAGCTTGCATCCAGCGTCTTCCTGCCACTTGGATGAGGTCATCTGTCCATCTTGTGGCTGGTCTTATCGTTTTTATACAACTATCTAGTCTATTTTTAAAACAGTTCACTGAGTCTGCAACAACGATAGAGTCAGGAAGTGTGTACCACTCGCGCACGACACGGTTGGGAAGGGAATGCTTACGAAGGTTAGTAACACTCAGAGAATTGTCTAGTTTAAGTTGGTCGGCTCTTAGACGGTCATTCGGTCATTCGGGTTCATAAGGTAAATGCTGTGTGCGCACGTCATTTAGTTAAGTAGACAGATACGAGTACATAGACCTGACTGAAGCATTCCCATTATCTAAATATTTAGATATGTACTGTACTGTCTCAATTCGAGCGGATACAGTTTTTTAGTATTTGTGATTTTAAAAGTGTGTGTATATAAGATGGAAAAAGTTTCTCATCTGAGATTGTCTGTGTACATGTGTATGACGACCTCGTGGCGCAGCGGTAGTGCATCTGCATACCATGCGAGAGGTCCCGGGTTCGAATCCCGGCTGGGGACAAAAAAAACCCCAGGTCTTGGATGTGTGTGTGTGTGTGTGTGTGTGTGTGTGTGTGTGTGTGTGTGTGTGTGTGTGTGTGTGTGTGTGTGTGTGTGTGTGTGTGTGCGTCTGCGTGTGTGTGTGCGTCTGCGTGTGTGTGTGCGTCTGCGTGTGTGTGTGTGTGTGTGTGCGTGTGTGCATGTGTGCATGTGTGCGTGTGTGCGTGTGTGCGTGTATGCGTGTGTGCGTGTGTGCGTGCGGGCGTGCGTGCGTTTACTCACCTAGCCTTGTTCTTGAGCACAGCCAGTACCTCCCGCAAGTGGGCGGGCCTGCCCTCGGCGGTCTGGTGCAGGGCGGAGCGCTCCTCGCGGTCGCAGCGCAGGGGCGAAGCCCCGCACTCGAGCAGCGTGCGGGTGCACGCCGGGGCTGCGTTGTTCTTTATGGAGATCTCGAGCGCGGTCTTCGGGGTTAAAATAGTTATTATGTTTAAATGCTGTGTTGTAAAATAACTGAATATAAACAAAATGTTAATGTTAATATGTATAAAGAATAGTTTTGAATATGTGTAAATAAAATAAATAACTTCCACACAATCACTTGTCCTGGTCCCAAACTAATGTGCCCTGGGCTATGGTAAGCAAGCGAGGACTTCACCAAAATGGAATTACACTTAGACTGAACGGGTTCACGGGGTTTTTTTTTGTGTATATTGTAAATTATTTGGCAAGGCCATATACCCAATATGTCGTAGACTATTTAATATGGCAAAACAACGTTTGCCGGGTCAGCTAGTATCTCAATAGACGGTATTAAAAGAAATGTTAAATATGTTCAAATTATATTAAAAACTCAGTTGGGAGAGCGTTGGCACGGTTAGCCAGAGGTCGCGGATTCAAGTCCCGGCATGGGTGAAATTTTCAGCCTCTAAATAGGTTTTTAAAATTGTCCTCAGCACGGGTTAGTGCAACAAAAAGAATCATCATAAGCAGCCTATATACGTTCCACTGTAGGGCACAGGCCTTCTCTCAGAGAGAGAGAGAGAGAGAGAGTATGGGCTTAATCACCACGCGTGCCCACCGCGGATTGGCGATTTCAAGCGCTGAGGCATGTGAATAGCTCAGACGCCCAGGTTTCCTCACGATGTTTTCCTTCACGGTTAGCGAGTGGTATTACTACTATAACTTCACAAATGTACATAACTTAGAAAACAAAATCATAGGTACATGCCCGCACTGGGAATCGAACCTGAGTCTCCCGCTTCCGAGTCCAATGTTCTACCCACTAGGCTACCACCGCTAAAAAGAATATAATGTACAAATTATATGTTTACACTTTTAAAGATAGTGGGTCCCCGTGTATTGCACAATCACGTTCATAGTTATAATTACAGGTGTTATTGGCATTTGTGCCTACAAATATAGGCCTCCCCCGCGGCACGACACTCCTCTCTATCCCAGGCCATACTCATCCAGTCGCTGTCAGCAACCTGCCTCGGATCGTCGGTCCGGCGAGCTGGTGGGCGTCACACGCCGCGTTAGCCAGTCCGTGGTCTCCGCTCGAGAACCTTGGCCAGGGTTGCCAGACGCCGACGGCTTGCCCTCGTACAGACATAGTCGAAAATCTCGCACTTTGGCGACACAACCTCGTCCACACCCACCGTTACACCTCAAAGTTTATGCATCATCATGGAACATTGGATCTTTCAGCCAAGCTTCCCTGAAAGACTGTGCACGTTGAAAGTTTTTAGTATCACCTTACTTTTTCGCTGTCCATCCGCCCAGTTTAACCACTATTTATCGTCACTACTGTCACTCATTTGTTTCCATTTTGTTCACAAATTTTGATCGTAAATAAACCAAACCAACCAACGGCAAAGCAATTACAAGGTGGCTCGCTTTGAATGAGTAATAATTGTGCATACACACATACTCATTGCTACCAACTTAGATCTTTGATTTTGCGAAGTTTATCATCGGTGGAATCACCAAGTGGCAGCGAACGATTGCTGGAAAACGAAGTACAATGCTGCTTATTACTCTCAGTGAAAGCAGCAGTGTATCTCGTTTCCGATTAAGGTGCGTTCCAAAATATGATCTGCATTAGGGCATTAAAATTAAAATTTGTATCAATGGATCTTGTACAATATCGTACGAGGATGGACGTGAGCTCGTACCTCGTACAGGGACCTCTAAAACTCGTATTTGTACGAGAAACCTCGTACGGATGGCAACCCTGACCTTGGCACCCCGTCGATATTATTTTTTTTAATTTCCTTTTTTTTTTTTTTTGACTCGTGTAGTTTGTTCACGACCGCTTGTTTACTCTGTGTTTCTGTGACAATTTGAATGTCTTCTTTCTTTCTTTAAAATTTTCTGCTTCAAGGGTCCCACTGTACCGAATGTGTGATAACTACAACATGTCTATGACAGAAGTAGACTTATTTTGTTTTTCCAAGCAGCGCTGCAGGCAAATGTTTATTGAAATTTTAAGAAATTTGTAGTATTTTTTTACTCAAAGTTTTGTGAGTAACTTAACCACATGTGGATTTGTTATTATTTATTACTTTAATTCTTTATTGCACTAATTATATGCCATCAAAAACGTAACTTGTAAAAAAACCAAGTCTCACAACTCAGTTAAAAGTTGTGAGATCCATGTAATGCCAAGTCGGTTAATTTATTCAGTCCCTTCTGTCTTAAGTTATTACGTAATAGCTAACCTAACAACATATTTTAGCGACCATATCAATATAAAAATCTTTTATGTTTTATATAAATAGATTGACTTGGCAAACGCACTAAACAATCAAATTTAATATAATATGTATTACTTGTGAGATAAATACATTGTTTTCATGCACCTTTGCACGTTTGTATTAATTGGTGGTGTACAGATTTTGGTACTAGTTTTAAGAAGCGCCTGCGAAAATGTGTATAGCAATGTTATAACTTTTTTTTATGTGACTATTAGAACACGTTTGATAAGTTTTTTTATCTAGCCTAAGTATATACGTCCCACTGGAGGGCACAGGCCTTCTTAGCGAGTGGTATTGTTACTTTAACCGCTTTAACTTAACAAAAGTACGTAACTTAGAAAACAAAGTCATTGGTACATTGGTTCGAACCAACGACCTCCCAAATGAGAAAACGGCGTTCTACCGCTCCACCGTGCGTAGTTTTCTTGAAGTCTGTTTTTTTTTTCGTTGCCTGGTTACCATGGCACAGGGTATCCCAGTTTGGGACCAGGGGCGCTACTGCGTAAGTCCTCCACTGCATGGAGTTGTCCGATGTAACCTTCTCCGAACTGTCAAATACATACACATTTTGACACTGGAACCGTGTAAATGGTTAACCCAACGAATAAAAAAAACAAGTTTTTCTCCCTACTAAATTCACACTGAAAAATTGCCCCAGTCCTCTCGATTAGTCTTTACCAATAAAATGAGCGCAAGCGTGTGCTGCAGAGTAAATCACTCTGTGATTGGTTAATTCTGTGCACCATGCGTGACCTGAACGTTGATTGGGCGATAGCAAGTGACAGCGTTCATTGACGGATGTATATAATATCCCATCGAAATATCGAGGTACCCCGAAAGATGGCGGTCTGACGGACACGGGTGCACAGACATTATGCCGGGTAATACTGAACACGCTCCTATTGGTAACACAATTGACAAGCCACGCCCGCCATTCCACAATTGAACGTGGGGTCATTTTTTAGCGCTAGATATCTATGTTTTTAACTATTACTGGGTTCACCCAATACAGTGGACAGCTACGTGACAGAACGGCAGGTGTTGCGTGGTTTTTTTTTATTATTATTAAAAATGGAGTTATTTTATAATTTTTCCTGTACTGTATTTTTCTGTGAATAAAAGTATACCTAACAGGTAATAGGCACGGTTCCTGTTTATAAGGAAATTCGAATGAATCCCGATTCCAATGAAACCACTTACTCATCTTTCGCTATCAACGTGTCAAATGACGCTGTGTGAATTACTAACACATGTTTATACGTAAGTATTCTCTGTCTATCTTATAATATCATTACTATCATTAGATTATACTTTTTTATAAACTTAAGTTAGCAGCGCCCTAGCAGGGTTCTTGTTTGTTCCTAAAATACCTATGTAAGACCTTATGTACAACAAGAAAGCTAATAAATGACTATACTATAAACTATACTTAAGGCGGCTGTGACGCCGTTCCGTGTGACGCCGGATTAAAAATAGCGTCACTCCATTTCCTTCCGTGGATGTCGTAGAAGGCGACTAAGGAAATCAATTACCAGGAGACGGGCAGTAACGTCTTCCTGAGATTCCAACCGCAAACTGCGATCGCCAACCCGCCTGCTAAGCGTGGCGTTTAGGGAAAACCCCTCATGGTCGTGAAAACCACGCGGGAGGCCTATGTCCTGCAGTGGGCGTCAAATGACTGATGATGGAGGCGGCTGAAGCAGCCATTCCCATACAAACGTAGTTCGGTTCTTATTTACGCACGACATGCCGGACCGCTATGTAACTACGTTTAAAGGACACAAATCGAGGTTTGATCGTGCTTAGAATTGGAAATAAACTTATCAAAAAGAAATTATAATTATATTATTTTTGTTGCACAAACCCGTCCTGAGGACAATTAAAAAAAAACCTATTTAAAGACTACAAATTCCACCCATGCCGGGACTTGAACCGGCGACCTCTGGCTCACCGCGCCAGCGCTCTCCCAACCGTGCTAACGGGCAAGTGCAAGCATCGATGAGACTCGGGGCTGCAAGTGATGTAAATTACTTCGGCCAAACGTCGCTGCCTGTACGTAATACAGAAGTTTGTAAAGAGGCTCGAAATTTCATCGATGCTTGCACTTGCCCATACAATGAAATTACGAGTTGCCTGATTTTCTCACGATGTTTTCCTTCACAGTAAGCGAGTAGTAATGCCGATACTACAAAATGCTACTCCTTCTAATGCTGTCCTTCCCCTTGCACAATTCGAGGTCATATTCTATATGTACTAAAGTGTATCTAGTTTATTAGTAATGATTTTTCAGTGTATGTATGTTAATATATTTTATTAAGTATAACTCCGTGATTTACCAAAGGCCCGTGCTGAAAATCAGTGCTGTGGACAAAACCGCAGCGTATACTGAGCTCGAGGCCATATTACCGCTGCATAGACATACCCTGGGTCCCTTATTGTTTTGGGATTATTTTTGTTTTTTTTTTCATGTTCACTTGTTTGCCCGTTTTAATCACTGTTAAATGTATGTCGTTGTGGTGTTAAATAAATATTTTTCTTCTTCTTCTTCTTCAAATTAACTATAAACTAGTTCCTAATCCCAAATACAAACTATACTCCATTCCACGAAACGAGCTCCCAAAGAAAATCGTCCTTGTGCCCCCATTGGTTAATGCGCGAGTCCTTCAATGGGATGCAACGACTAATGAATGTTGAGAAAGCGAAAGTGATCTGTCAGGATCGTCGCAAGTGGCAGTCCTTACCCCTCTCGGATACAGGCGTGAGTTTATGTATTTATGTATGTTTACCTTTAATAGGCACTTCAATAGCGGACCATCCTCGCTATGGCGCATTGACCAATGAGATGCGGGTATGTGGTCCCCTAGGAGTTCGACTCGTGGAACGGAGTATAACAAGTATGGCATAGTTGAGTTGTCCAGTGATTCAAGCTAGCACACTGCTTCTTCAGCAGTCATGTACATGAACTAAGTATAGCTCATGTTTCACTGACATCAATAGGTAATAAAAATTGCAGTAACAATTCACTCGATAGTGGGGATTCCCTAGATAAGAAATGTAATCTAGGTACTTGGTACAAGCTCCAGACATGCCATCCTTCCGATAGCATAACATAAGCTTAATTGACAACATAGCGTGGGTGGAATTTTTTGCCTCTAAATAGGGTTTTAATTTTAGTAATATAATTTTGAATATTATTTTCTGTAAAATATTTTTTTTCTCTCTTACCATTTTTTTAACATGTAACATACATAAACTTACGGTAGAACGCCGGTCTCACATTCGGGAGGTCGTGGGCTCCAATCCGGGCATGTTGTATGCAGTAACAATACCACTCGCTAAATGTGAAGGAAAACATCGTGAGGAAACCTGAGTGCCTGAGGTGTTCACAAACCTCAGCGCTTGTAATCGCCAATCCGCGATGGGCACGCGTGGTGATTAAAGCCTATACTCTCTCTCTCTCTGAGAGAAGGCCTGTGCCATGCAGTGGTATCATAGGCTACATAAAAAACACTAGGTATCTACTTTAGTCAGAATCATGATCGTCATACGTATGTTGTTATCAAACTACATACGCCACAAGTCACTGTTACGTATAAACTTATAAACTCGTTCTATTTGGCCGTTGATAAAGATGATAAAGATAACAAAATGGGAAAGATAGCTAAGATAACGGGAATCTCCTGATTATCAAGAGACATCTTGCGACACGTAAAACACCTTCCATACCGCATAAATTTTATGAACGGGCGCGAGTAAACAGAGCCCATTTAGGCGGGCGCGAGTGACTGAGCCCGGCTAAGCGGGTACGAGTAACAGAGTCCGGCTAAGCGGGCGCGAGTGACAGAGCCCGGCTAAGCGGGCGCGAGTGTCAGAGCCCGGCTAGGCGGGTGCGAGTAACAGAGCCCGGCTAAGCGAGTGCAAGTAACAGAGCCCGGCTAAGCGGGCGCAAGTAACAGAGCCCGGCTAAGCGGGCGCGAATAACTGAGCCAGCCCAGCTAAGCGGGCGCGCGTAGCTGAGCCCGACTAAACGGGCGCGAGTGACTGAGCCCGGCTAAGCGGGCGCTAGTAACTGAGCCCGACTAAGCGGGCGCGAGTGACTGAGCCCGGCCAAGCGGGCGCGAGTAACAGAGCCCGGCTAAGCGGGCGCGAGTGACTGAGCCCGGCTAAGCGGGCGTGAGTCACTGAGCCCGGCTAAGCGGGCACGAGTGACTAAGCCCGGCCAAGCGGGCGCGAGTAACAGAGCCCGGCTAAGCGGGCGCGAGTGACTGAGCCCGGCTAAGCGGGATCGAGTGACTGAGCCCGGCCAAGCGGGCGCGAGTAACTGAGCCCAGTTAAGCGGGCACTTCGGCTGCCTCATCTGTCTAGCGGTGAACACGCTTCACAACTAAGACGGAGGTGATGGGTTCCATTCCCACCGGTGGCCCGGACTTCATTTGTACAAATGGCCTCAGTCTGAGTATATTTCCATGTTTGTGATGTTCTTGCCGAGTTAACATGTCAAAGGGCATCCTAGTTTGGGACCAGGGCTAGCCGTTGTGTTGTGTGGATGCTATCGTAATTACTTACCATTCCGTTCGCTAGGACGTCGACGCTCTGCCCGCGCGCGCGCAGCACCAGGCACTGTCTCCGGATAAGATCGACGTCGTTGTGCAGTACAGCTAGATGCAAGGGCCTGAAATAAAAAAAGAGCCGTAATTTAGCCGATACTGGCAATATTTTAGCCAATCATCATCAGCCATATGACGCCCACTGAGGGACGTAGGCCTTCCTCGCGGTTTTCAAAACCATGGGTGGTTTTGCCATAATCGCCACGCTTGACAGGCGGGTTGGCGATCGCAGTATGCGGTTGGAATTTCAGGAAGACGCTGCTGCCCGTCTCCTGGTAATTGATTTCCTTAGTCGCCTTCTACGACATCCACGGAAGGAAATGGAGTGACGTTATTCTGAATCCGGCGCCACACGGACGGAATTTTAGCCAATAGAGGCTCATAACATAACGCACGGACGACATAAATCCACACCAATCGCAGATTACCGCAGATAATCGCAGAAATTCACGCGTGATCGAACGAACATCAGACATATTGCCTCAAATGTTAATTGATTCATTGTGTCTGATGTTCGTTCGATCACGCGTGAACTTCATTAGCCGCTTGCTAACTGAAGGAAAACATCTCGAGGGAATCAGAGTGTCGCGAAGTAGTCAGGCACGCTCGGTGATTATACCCATACTCTCTGTCTCTCTTTCTAAGAGAAGGCTTGCACACGCTGCAATAACTGTAATTTGCAAAATATGGGTCGCAAGTTCGGAACACACGTAAGGTTTTTTCTGCAACTGCGTATTGAACGAACGCGAAGATAGCGGAATTCTTCACAGACGTGTCGCGAGCTTGATTCAATTGGGGCTCCCATAGAACAAACGTGATTTTTTGCTCGATATTAATAACGGCTACAGGTAGACGCTTGAAATATAACAGAATATTTAGTTGTATAGTCACAATATTTAAGGGGGCTCCCATACAACAAACGTGATTTTTTTGCATTTGTTTGCTCGAATATTAATAACGGCAACAGGTAGACGCTTGAAATATTCAAATGTTTTATAGATAACGGTACGGAGCCCTCCCGTATATACAACACGGAGGGCCCCTCCGTGCGCGAGTCCGACTCGCACTTGGCCGGTTTGTTTATGCTCTATCGTAAAAACGATTATGGGACTTATTAATATTCTAACAAATAATAAAAAACGGCCAAGCGCGAGTACTGAACCCTCAGTGCGCGAGTCCGACGTTTTTAAATAAAATTGTTCTAGTGGACTGTAGAAAAAAACATTGATTTTGTTTGAGGCTCAGAAACCTACAAAACCTCAATTTTAAAATTCGTTTGTTTTCTCTAAGAAATATAAATTAAAGTAACTTATTACTTTAAACGAGCAATCCTTGTCAACATATGCCTATAATATGCATATGTGTATGCCTTCTTTCTTTATGCCCTGATTATTTAATCATCAGGTTAATTTAATGCATTTTTCCTAAGATACACAATATATAAATATACAAAATAATAAAATTACATTGGTCAAGGAAATCAACATCAATTATTTGTTTCAAGTTAATATGGGGCCTTAAGGAGTGTCTGAGGTGGTCACATTCTTCAACGCTTGTAATGAACAATCATCTAGCTTAGATGTCAAAGTCAAAAATTTTATTCACTATAAAAACAAAATGTTTACTTAATGAACATCAAAGCTGTTAGTTTCACAATTAATAGATTATGCGGAGAAGAAGCTAACAAAGAAACTCCACATTTATTTGTTTCAAAACACGTATATATGTGCACGTACATATGTACTAAGAAGTTAATGAAGAAGTTACTTACATATTTCCATCTTCATCCTGTTCGAGGCACAACTTCCAATCAATGTACGCTTGATGCCATAGAAGCTTTTTTCTCTCCTCTGTTGTAATATGCTTCAAAATCTCCGGCGTAGCTAAATGGAACTGATCTTCTGGCTTCACTGGCACTGTTATTTTTGAACCGTCCAACGTAACTATAACAGATGGATAGAAATTCTCACCAAATGCTTCCGCTTCTGTTTTCGGCAATTTTATTACGTCATACTCAGGTTTGTCCTGTACTTCTTTTTTTATGCTGTTCTCTGTGACGGACATGAGTTTTCTTACCTCACTGTTGAGTATATCTGAGCAGACAGATAGTTGTGACGTTGACATTACACTCCCGTTGCTGTCTTCATCCAGATGCAAGTCTGGTATCTCTGGTAAGGATTGTGTCTTTGTGATGTCTTTTTGTGCGTGGAGACCAAGTTGTTTCTGATGTTGGCGGTTCGACGGATCAATAACCATTCTGTTTGGTGAGGGCCTTTTGACATCTGATACTATTAAGGATGTCACTCTACGTTTTGGCCGGACTTTCTTCTTGTAAAATATATCTTTTGAGATTTCATTAGTTTGACACGCACTGTCTTTAAACAACTTTGGTTGCTCCAGAGCTTTATGTTTCCCCTCGTTTTCGTCTGGAGTATCCTCTGTGAGCAGGGCTAATATAGCCTGAATCTTTAATTCCTGACTTATGACCGAGCATAAAGCCACAAACACCTTATCATAATTTTTTTTGCCTATCAATTTAGTTACTTTCTCTGAGGTCTTCTCTATCCGTCTGTTGTCATGTGTGACGTAAGAGGCAACGGTGCGACTATTATTGGTTAAATTGTACAGTTGGTTCTTTAGTACTAAAGAGCGGAACTCCCCCTTTTGCACTTCGTCAGAGTTGTTCGTGGTCGAGAAAATAATTTCCTCCTTGTACGGGGAATTCAGCCATTTCTGTGTCAATTCTAAGGGCTTCCCGGGCATCACAGTGAACTTTTTGTTCCTTGATATGTATATTGTTGGGTTAGGTTTTTTTATGATCAACTTTGGAGCATTGGTCTTTGCGTCCGTCATGTTTTTGCCGAGCTAGATCCCAATTTTCATATCACCTTGGCACAAAACTGTCACTCGAAACGCGACCCTACGCACAAAGTCACAAAACACGAATGCGTATAAAATGTAGACATTTCTCGCGCGTACGTAATTTCACGAACACTACAAAACAATCAAAACTAGAGTTTAGGACACTTTATCGCTGATGGAAAGAGAAGGCTGGACTACGTGTGCAAGTAAATAATGAACAAATTTAACAAATCGGTGGTGTAAAAGGCAGCATCGGATTTATTGACAGGTTTTTTCCCCACGGTAAAGTCCCATGATTTGGCATTTGACTTTTTTGAAACAGAGTAATGCACTAGGCCTGGATAAAATACATCGATACATAATATCGATACATATTTTATATTATCATGATATCGATATTAATCTATCGAGAGTTGGAAAAAATTGTTTTATAAAGTGTGAATAAATAAACTACAAAAAAAACTATATTTTTTTCATTATATTTTTACTCTCAATATCAAAATACACTCCACTCTAGTCACTTCTCAGTTAAATTATCAGTGACATTACAATAATTTAAAGGTTTCTGCAGTGAGTTAAAGTACTATTATCATTACTACCTGAGTGCACTACGTACACTAAACAGTTCTATCGAATAGACACTCACAACTATTTTATTTTAAATTTTTACGTGTTTGACGAAACTTTATGGAAGCCGATCGTGGTGAAATATAATAATAATGTGCAATTTTATTATTGTGTACTTTTAATTTTCAAATTTTGGTATATTGCGTGTGGTCATTATTTAAAAAAATATATATATAGGTATATTATTTTATTTGACTTGAACGAACGCTATCTGACAGCATTATCAATCTGTTTGTTACATGGATACGGTCTGTCAAGTGAATAGTTAATTAATTATAATTTTAATGGTCTTATTAATGAAAATATATTTCCTCTAAAAGAGGAGTGCTCAAATATATTCTAGGTAGTTTTGCATAAAGGAAAAAGCGAATTTAAGCTGCGTTTGAAGAATGACTGAAGGTACCATCGTGTTTTTATAAATAAAACTATAATACATTTTTATTGTCATAATTCAAACCTGTTAGATTTTACTTAGTCTTTAAGTTAAAATATCAATATTGTTTTGTAGACAAATATCGATATATCTTATTAATTGCAAAGCCAGGCGGAAATATCACTGTCGTCTTTGTTTGATCCATTTAAAAATAAGAGAACTCAAAACATCGTAATAAATAAGTATACCCCATAATGTGGCGAGCGAGAAATTTATGAGCAAAGATAAATTATATCATATGCTATAGAAAATAAAAACTACGAACAGCAAAGACGTGCGTGCAAAGAATTGCGTGTTTGACACTCAACACTATCACACTCAACACTATCCGTTCAGAAACCGAAACTCTAAAACGAACTTTAAAAACCCGGACAAGACTAGTGAAAGTCGGGCTCGCCAACCGAGGCCAGGGTTCCGTACAAATTTGCAGGAACTTACATATTATAAATAGTTCAGGAATCGAGTCTCGCGGTTTTTCCCGAGCTTTTCCCGAATTTCAAACACTATTTTTGGATGATATGATTCTATTCTGTACTTGTAGTATTTAATAAGATGACGTTACTTAGCAAATTCTGTTCAAAATAGTTTTAGGTCTATGGAAAATATCCTTAGGTATATGGTTTTAATTTAAAATGCTTAAGACACTCCTCAGAGGCAGCTTAAAGGTTCCAACACACTAATAAATAACACACGCCACCAGACGTGACCCGACGCGACGACCTAACTTGTATGAATAGTTGCGTTGCGTCGGATGTTCCTAATGTGATTCTGATCATAGAAAATTAAGATCTGATTAATCTGATTTGACTCAATACGCGTCGCGTTGAGTCGGGTCGCGTCGCGTTTCAATAATCTGTTTCCGCCTTAAATAGTCTGTGGTAAAGGGAAAGACATAACTACAGATTGTTTAAACTACATTTGAGGAGGGTTTTAGAAAAACCTTTTTTTCTATAAATGACACCGTTTACCAAGTATCTTAAATTTTTCCATTAAATTGTATTTTCCTCTGTGGGCCCTCGGCAAAAGTACACAGACTAAAAGGAAATAGCAAAGGCTTAGCCAGCAGCCTTTTGCAGGATAAACAATCGGTTTTTTTTTAACTCGACCATTTTGTACAAATATTTTTCATAGATTTTAGTTTCTGATATTTGGCAAATTTACCCATCAATGACATTGGCGAAATTGTACTGGATAATCAGTCAAGGATACTTAGAGTATCCTTGATAATCAGTGCAGTGATACTTTTTTCTTTTTAATCTGTGAGTAGGTAAGTACCTACAGAGACACACCGCGTGAACCGCGTCCAATGTTTGTGAAACTGTTCTATTGCATACCTATTACTCTGTTTTGTAACTTGTAGCGTTCTTTTTATGTTTTATGGTTACTACCTATAATTTCTTGCAATGTATTAGGAAATTTACGATTTGAATTATTATTATTGTACCTAAGTATGTATCTTAACATATCCAGCGAATGTGGCTGGAAGCGCCGGTAAAGGACAACCCAGGCGGACATACTTCGACCAAATATAAAAAAATCATTCCGTATTAGCAAAGGGCAAGATAAAAAGTACCCGAACACTGCGTGTGTGCACGCAGCGACTAATGAATGTTGAGGAAGCGAAACTGATCTGTCAGGGATCGTGGCAAGTGGCAGTCCCTGGTTCTGCCTACCCCTCTGGGTTACAGGCGTGAGTTTACGTATGTATGTGTATGTATACCTATACTTATCAAATACTTAGGTATCATCTTGGTATCATTGATACCTACTATTTTATCGTAGTAAGTAAGCTATGTTATCATATCATCATCATCAGCCATTTTACGTCCACTGCAGGACATAGGCCTCTCTCATGGTTTTCCCTAACCACGAAGGGTTATGCCATAATCGCCGCGCTTGGCAGGCGGGTTGGCGATCGCAGTATGCGGTTGGAATCTCAGGAAGACGCTGCTGCCGTCTCCTGGTAATTTATTTCCTTAGTCGCCTTCTACGACATCCACGGAAGGGAATGGAGTGACGCTATTCTTAATCCGGCACCACACAGAAAATGCTATGTTAAGTTGAGGCTAATTTATATGCTAAACCATGATTGTTTTTATAGAATAGAATAGAATTCTATAAAAACAATCAACGTAACGCTTGTAATGTACGAAGCGTTTATCAATATTTGAGCTATCTCGTAAAATAATATTTTTAGCATGCACTCTTATAAGAAAACGTTAAAAATTCAATGACAGAACGAAATCTAATAAGCTTTATGTTATTAGAGTAACTTTATTTTTCGCATATTTTGTGACTCCGAAAACCCAGAAAAAAATATTTTTATTGTTTAATTTTTTCTTGGGTTTTCATTAGATTTCTATGGTAAAAAAACCAAAAGTTAGACGCAAGTTCCCCATTACTAGGGCTGTGTGGCACAGGCTTGAATTCATTCAATGGACCTAAGTATTTGGTAAGTATAGGTATACATACACATACATACGTAAACTCACGCCTGTAACCCAGAGGGGCAGGCAGAGACCACGGACTGGCACTTGCCACGATCCTCGATCACTTTCGCTTCCTTAACATGCACGTTCCTTAACATGTCGTTGCATGCACTCACGCTGGTTTCAGGTACTTTTTATCTTGCTCTTTGATAATACATTCCCTATTTGGTCGAAGTACGTGCGCTTGGGACGTCCCTTACCGGCCCTTTTACCCATATTCCCTCGATATATTAATTCCAACTTACAATGTAGTACATGATTACTTAGACGTATGAAATCACATGTAGGTATGTATTTAAGCAATTAAGGGGCTCCAGGGAGTAACACTAGCGCTAACGAGAAAAAAAATAATATCTTTTTTACAGATCAAATTTGCAAAAAGTGTCAGTACAATCTCTCAGTCATGTTGACAGTGATTTTTAGGACCCATGGCCGTGAACCTAAGGCAAAAAACCTATAGGACTAGATAGCATTGACGCCAAAAACGGCCATTTACGGCTTAGATGCTATCTAGTCCCAGGTCCGTGATCCTGAGTTCTTTGTCTTGTCGTGGACCTAAAAATCACTGTCAACATGATTGAGAGATTGTACAGATACTTTTTGCAATTACGATCTGTAAATGAAGATAATTATGATTCATTTTCACCGGTGGCGCTAGTTAGCCCACTGGATCACCTTAATTCTTTTATCTGGCCATGCAATAAAGTCTCTATCTACATATTTCTTGTAAAGCACTAATTGGACCGTTTTAGGAAACGCGCATTTCAGAGGTTAACCCTGTACTGTACCTTTAAATCGTGTTAAAAAAACTAACGGCCGACTCGGGTGCTACATATAATCATATACAGCACAATTAAGACCTTACTACCACAACTACTTAGGTACTTAGAACCTTACTAATGTATGGGACGTATGAGATTAAGTGCGGAAACCACAGGACAAACTAACTAACTATGATGTGCAATAAAGATTATTAATCTAATCTAATCGAGTATTTTCCGCGTGGCGCTGGATTAAGAAGAGCGTCACTCCATTTCCTTCCGTGGATGTCGTAGAAGGCGATTCATGAGATTCCAACCGCACACTGCGATCACCAATCCGCATGCCAAGCGTGGCGATTATGGCAAAACCCTTCATGGTTAGGAAAACCACGAAGGAGACCTATGTCCTGCAGTAGGCGTCAAATGGCTGATGATGAATCTAATCTAACTCATTTTCCTTATTTTGCTGGTAAATATATATTTTATGTTAGCACGCAATGGACGCGACAGTTAGCGTTCTCATAGCACGACACTGACGACGGTTATGTTTATTTGGAACCCGATATTTTGAATTTAAAATATGTACCTACGTTTTCTAAAAGGTATTTCTATAAGGTTCCGTGGGAAGATATGTTTGGTACCTAAATTGAATTTTAAGTAAACCAACTTAAAATTCAATGGTATGTACCTATAGGATCTTAGATTAATTTTGCAAAAATAGTACTAAAAACGTGCAACTTTGTACCTCAAAATTTCTAAAGCGTTGTTTTCCAGACATTTCATTTTCAAACCTACCTCTGAAAAAAAGTTCGTTATGATGCAGAATAAGAGTTTCAGGAAAGGCATTAGCTAGCAAATTAAGGGTTAGGTATACCTGGGTTTTTTTCCTCTGTGGTTATAGATGCCTATAACGTGCACGCCTAGTACCTATATTGTAAGTTGCCAGTCGTTTTGTTGTACCTACCCAGTTCCATATTCAAATGTGTGTTTGGTTGAACCTTATACTACAACAGAACCCAGTTCGATATTCAAATACATTTGGAATGCCCCTATCAACACTAAACCGTTACATAAACGTAGTCTGATGCTGCTTCCACACAGTGGGCCAACATGCCCCTACACGGGCAGCCCCTTTACTCTCGACGTTAATTTAGCCAACTTTCGTTGTGTAAAGGTAAGAAAATATTTGTTTATTACCCACTACCGGATCCAGCAAACTTCGTACCGCTTCAGAGTCAATAAATATTGAATTTTTTTTTTCGTGTATTTCCCATAATTATTTTAATTATTATTCTACAAATATCAGGGCGGAGACATATCCAAAACTTCAATGATTATAAAAAACGGTTTAGCCGTTTTCGAAGAATAAACACTTTTCGGAAGCACGCAATAGAGATCCGAGTATTGCGTGAGATCTGCTTAGTTATAAATGCCATTTCCTATAATTTAAATCTTCACCAAATCGTTCTTTCTAACTTAATTTTGAACACAATAACGTCGCGAGAGTGAAGGTGTTATTCATAGTCGGGCGGAAATTCCCCTTGTGTGGAAATAGCGTAAAAGTGTAGGTATTCATTAACGAACTACTCGATCTCTATATATTTATCGTATAATATACTGTGTACGTCGTTATAATACAGGAAAACGGATTATTCGCTGGGTATTAGTCGAATTTGATAATAATAAGATTGATAGGTTATAAAAATTGTACGCTTCAAAATGTTTCTAGGGTTACCCCCCGCCAGAGAGAACGTCGTCGAACATTGAGGAATGGGTTTTATTGCTTTCGGTATAAGTGCGAAAATCAAACATACTTGAAACTAATAAAAATGCTGGCCGCAAAGAGCTAACAACCTACCTACGAATAAAAAGAAAACTCGTCACTGCTAACAACCTTTTTTTGGAAGACGTCATAGGCACAGTTATAATTATGCTGTGTTATAGGTATGTACCTACCTATATATTTATTTTATGGTTTTTTGACTGTTCTCTGCCAGTGTCCGTCATTCGCACACGGGACAAAGAAGGTAGGTATTTGAAACCTTTGGGGTTAATTTAACTATCAGACAGTGATCTAATAGATCAGAATATTAAGAATTTCACTCAGGGCATTCAATGCTCAATATCGAAGTGGCCCGAGATATGCACAACAATGCTACTATACTACTTATTTATAAATTGCGAGTAAAGAAAGATAATGTAGGTACTTACCGACTTGCATATACCAAAGTAGTTTTTTTATTGACTGGTGATACTCAAGCTTTGTTATACATTTAGAGAGACTAATCGCGATTGTTTATTATGCAGGTAACTTAAGTTTACCTAATAAACAATCGGATCCAGTGAGCTAATTAGCGCCACCAATGAAAAAAAAAAATCATATCTTCTTTTACAGATAGTATTTGCAAAAAGTGTCAGTAGGTAGGTACAATCTCTCAATCATGTTAACATAGATTCCACGACAAAGAGCATTTTCAATGGATTTTGTACGAAATTTTACTTTCACAAGTTGGCTGCCTATTACTCGTTAACGTTTACTTAGCAGTGATACTTTCCCTTTCAAGTTCATTATATGCGCTACTACCCTGAATTTTTTCAAGTTTCTACAATCAATCGTTTAGCCAGGAGAGGGAGGGGGGGGGACACCCTACTCGAACAAAAATTTGCGCTTTAAAGCATTTTTCACCAACGGAACCCTAAATCGCAAAATGATCTTCCTACACCCACAATATTTTTCAACGACCAATCCAACAATACCCCACAGCTTCCTAGTACCACCGGTCTTTGCGCCAGGCCGCGGACTGAAGGACCGCGAAACTATGAAGGTTCCTTGTCGGACTAGGGAACCCTAAAAACGGCCGTTTTTGGCAATAAAGCTATGTAGTCCTAGGTTTTTGCCTTAGGTTCAATGCCATGGGTCCTAAAAGTCACTATTACCATGATTGAGAGATCGTACTGACACTTTTTGCTTTGATCTGTAATATAAATGATTTTTTTCCTCGGTGGCGCTCGTGTTACTCCCTGGAGCCCCTTAAATGTACAACCTATGTACGAGCTTCGCGAGTCATTAAAAACGTTATGATTATAATAAAATTAGGTTTTGGGACGCTGCGTGCGGTTGGACTCTTCCGCCTTCCCATGTAGGTTTGGCTTTGACTGCTGCATCTGCGTGTGCCGCTGCTGAACTTAATATTCTAAGAGGTTTACTAATGTATTGCCAAAAATCGTTTCCCAAAGTATTACTTCCCAAACTATTTTCCGCAAATTATCACTTGGCAAAAAAACATTTCTCAAAACAACTTAAAGCAAATAAACAGTTAGCAAAAGTTATTATGGCAAGTTATTGTTTACCAAATAAATACTTGGTCAAAATTCATTTTACCAAGCATTATTCAGTCAAAAGTATAATTTGACCAAATGAATAAAATGCGAAATGTAAACTAGAACAAAAATTCTTTTTTTGACTCAAAACTAAGTTTTTTAGTGAAATATTTTTTTTCGCTTTTATATAAAAAAAAGAACTAACACCGAACCTATTTTTGCTTATGTGTACTGACCTAACAACCAAATTTTAAACACACTTTTTACACCAAATTGCTTTCGTAAGTTTTTTTTTAAATCAGAATATAATACTACAAATTAATTATTTTTAAATTACTTGTATTTATGCCTAATAGTATTTAACCACATGAACAAAATGCGAAATATAAATTTAATCAAACAATTATTTGCTATATAACACTTGCCAAAATAAAACGTTAGCATAATAAACGTTTGTCTTAATAAAACTTGACGCAGTAAAATTATGCGAAATGATAATTTGACCAAATGAATAAAATGCGAAATGAAAACTTGCTAAAGTTTCATTTGGGAAATGAAACTGATGCCATAAGTTTATTGGGAAGTAAAATTTGGCGAAAAATACTTTGGCTAAACGGCGGTATCCCATTCTAGGAAATATGGCCAGCTTATGCAGCAAGCGGTGGTAGCCTAGTGGGTAGAACATTGGACTCGGAAGCTGGAGACCCAGGTTCGATTCTCAGTGCGGGCATGTACCTATGACTTTTCTTTCTAAGTTAGGTATGTACATTTGTGAAGTTATAGTAGCAATACAACTCGCTAACGGTTAAGAAAAATATCGTGAGGAAACCTGGGCGTCTGAAGTATTCACATACCTCAGCGCTTGAAATCGCCAATCCGCGGTGGGCACGCGTGGTGATTAAGCCCATACTCTCTCTCTGAGAGAAGGCCTGTGCCCTACAGTGGGACGTATAGAAAATCTTTGAATGCAGTATTACTAACTTTTAAAAATAACAATGTCTTCTTTCAGCAAAATACCCTATCTACTATATGTAATTTTTGGGACGCCCTGCCCTGTATAGGCTGCTATATATGCAACATTACTGTTCGTCCCACTCGCTGTGGAAACGATGGGAGTAAGTAAGGGGGGATGAGGGAAGAGTTTTTATTAGGAAATCAGTCGGGCGCCTGAGGAGTCGTGGATATTTTTACAATAAGATCCCTGAAGATATAATAAGCTTGCCTGAAACGCGGCTCAAAAAATGTGTAAAGCGCATTTTATGCCAAAAGGGCTGCTATAGCATTAAGGATTATTTAGATGCCAAAGATGTGTGGAATTAAAGCCAGTTCAATGCATCCTAGTACTAGGTTTTAGAAGACATGACACGTCATCATCATCATTCATCATTCAGCCACAAGAAGTCCACTGCTGGACATAGGCCTCCTCCATGGATTTCCAAAAAGACCGGTTGGAAGCGGCCTGCATCCAACGTCTTCCTGCCACTTGAATGACGTCATCTGTCCATCTTGTGGCTGGTCGTCCCACGCTGCGCTTGCCGATATGTGGTCTCCATTCGAGAACTTTTCGGCCCCATCGGCCATCAGTTCTGCGTGCTATGTGCCCCGCCCACTGCCACTTCAACTTACTAATCCGCTGGGCTATGTCGACGACTTTCGTTCGTCTACGGATCTCATCATTTCTGATTCGATCTCGTAGAGAAATTCCGAGCATAGCCCTTTCCATAGCTCGTTGCGTGACCTTGAGCCTTCTTATGAGGCCCATAGTGAGAGACCACGTTTCAGTGCCATAAGTCATCACTGGTAACACACACTGGTTGTATAATTTTGTCTTGAGCGATTGAGGTATATTAGACGAAAAGACTTTTCTAAGTTTCCCGAAAGCTGCCCAGCCGAGTTGGATTCGACGATTGACCTCTTTCACGAAGTTGGACCGGCCTAGTTGGATTGTTTGTCCTAAGTAGACGTATTCGTCTACAACTTCGAGAGTCGTGTTCCCCAACGTTATTGGGGTGGGCACAACACGAGCGTTCGACATGACCTTCGTTTTGTCCATGTTCATTTTAAGGCCCACACGTTGGGAAACTCGACTGAGGTCGTCGAGCATTATGCCGAGGTCTTCCATCGTTTCTGCCATGACTACTATATCGTCGGCAAATCGAAGGTGCGTGATGTACTCGCCATTGATATTGATGCCGCGTCCCTGCCATTCCAGAAGCTTGAAGGCATCTTCCAGTGCGTTCGTGAACAGTTTCGGAGAGATAACGTCTCCCTGTCTCACGCCTCTTCTCAATGGAATTGCCTCCGAATTCTGCTCCTGTACTCGGACCGACATGGTGGCGCTGTTGTACAAGCACTTCAGCACCTCGATATACCGATAGTCAATACGGCAACGCTGGAGAGACTCAAGCACTGCCCATGTCTCGATCGAATCGAAGGCTTTCTCATAGTCCACAAACGCTAAGCAGAATGGCAAATTATACTCCTCAGTCTTCTGTATAATTTGCCGCAGCGTGTGGATGTGGTCTATGGTACTAAAGCCCTTTCGGAAACCGGCTTGTTCGGGAGGCTGGAAGTCATCAAACCTGCGTTCGAGACGATTCGTGAGGACCCTCGAAAACAGCTTATAAACATGGCTCAGAAGCGAGATGGGTCGGTAGTTCTTCAATAGAGAGTTATCCCCTTTCTTGAAGAACAGCGTCACCACGGTTCTGTTCCATGCTTCTGGCGTTTTTCCTTCGAGCACGACGGAATTGAATAGCTTCTGAAGGACTTTAAGTACTGGTGTTCCACCCGCTTTCAGGAGCTCTGATGTGATTCCGTCCTCTCCTGGTGCCTTGTTATTCTTGAGCTGTTTCAGGGCCATCCTAATCTCGTACAGGCTGATGTCCGGGATGTCTTCGGTATAATGTCGGGTCAGTTTGGCTCTCGGATCTTTGTTCAAACTGCTAACAGGTTTTGCGACTGAGGTGTATAGCTGTCCGTAGAAACTCTCAATCTCCCTCAGCACCTCTGATTTGGTCGACGCTATACTGCCGTCCTCTCTCTTCAGCTTCGTCAGCTGGCTTTGCCCAATAGACAAGTCTTTTGCGAACACTTTGGAGCCCTTGTTCCGCTCTATAGTCTCTTTAATACGTTCGGTATTAAAGGACCGAATATCGTGCCGCATAGATTTTGAGATATGTCTATTGAGCTGCCTATATGACTTAGCATCCTCGGAGGACTGCAGTTGCAACGCGCGACGTTTAGCCATGAGGTCGAGAGTATAGTTTGAGAGCTTTTGTGGTCTACTCGTACGGTTGGGTCTATAGAACCTCGAGCCCACTGTACGGACAGTTTCTACAAACCTGTTATTGATCTCGTCCACCGATGCGGCGCTCTCCAGGCACTCAAAGCGATTTGACAATTCGAGTTGAAAGTTCTCGGGGTTCTGGATATGGGCATGAGTAGGTCGGAGCGTGGACTTCATGAGACGAGACCTCTCAAGTTTGACATTTATATTCAATGTGCCTCTTACTATTCGGTGATCGCTTCCGGTTTTCACCATGTTGATCACAGAGACGTCATTGAATATTTGTCTCTTGGAGGTCAGGATGAAGTCTATCTCGTTTCTCGTGGAACCATCGGGACTCAACCAGGTCCATTTCCTGTGAGGTGGCTTCTGAAAGAAAGAGTTCATCATAAAGAGTCCCTCTTTCTCCAGGAAGTCTGCCAACCTTTGTCCTCTCGGGTTCCGTTGCCCATAACCAAATTGCCCCACTCTCATCTCACCCTCGCTTCTTGTGCCCAGCTTCGCATTGAACATGACACGTAAACTCTGTTAATTAAGGAATATGTTTGAAAAGACTAAGTTTGGAGTTTTTTTTTCCGTTTTTTCTCCAAATCATCTAGATTTTGAAACGGACACCTAGTTTTTCTTTTAACGTTCAATAAGTCACAGTTTCCGTGTTACTTTTTGACTTTGACTTAAGATGACTCTGGCGGTGCAGCGGGGGAACGCTGCCTAGCGTCATGGGAACGTTTGAGTCGGGTGTGTCCCGGGCGATATTTTTCATGAATTTAGTATTCTAGTTCTATGTTTGTTGTGACACTTTTTATGACGAAGCTTTTTGTGAATGTTCGGATTTTGTGTTGCCTTTTCCTTGGTATTAAATGAGATTGAACATAAGGTACACTTAAGTTTACTTCGTAAACAATCGCGATTAGACGCTTAGATGTATGTAAAAAAAACTTTGGCATTTGCATCTACGTAATGAGATGATTTATACAGCGTCCAGTGGCACCTACCTATATGGGTGAAGGGACTACTCGGACGCTGCAGCGCCTGGGACATTGTTTTTTTTTAGGTAGAGTAGGCTTGCCCAGCACCTATACCATCCTGACAGCTTGCCCACAGGAAAGACGAGTCAACACGTGCGGAGCCAACCAAACCACGGGTAAAGGAAAACATCGTAAATGTATAACCATAACCTATGTATTTAATCGTAACAAGCTAAAGCAAGTACATAATACAACCTAATACTGAAGAGGCCTTTGATGAAAACAAGTTTCATCTAAGGGAGACACTCTTTTTAGTGCAAAATTTGTAGAAGGGGAAATAGTTTCGATTCAAATTACAATTTTATTCGAAAGTTTACTTTATTACGTATATTTGTATTACAAAATACTTAAGTTACACAGAGTTTAGTACACCTTCGGACTATTATATTTTACATTGTCGTCAGTCTGTTACGAAAATCCTAGCTCAGCCTGCTTGTTCTCAACTTTTCATTCCGTGAAGAACTTTGACAGAACATTGTGTAGAGTTTTAAATTTTAAATGTTTGCTATTTATTCATTTGACGAGGCCCGGTTTTAATTTAATATTGACGACTTCTGTGGCGCAGCGGTAGCGCATCTGCGTACCATGCTAGAGGTCCCGGGTTCGAATCCCGGCTGGGGACAAAAGAAAAGGCCCAGCTCTTGGATGTTTACATGTTTGTGATGTCGCTGTTTCTGGTTTCAGAAGCAACGTATGTGCCTGTATGTAAATATTTATGTTCATGATTTTTTAGTTTCTGTTGTCTTGTTTTAACAAACAAAATAATAATATCATCATAATTCAGCCACAAGAATTCCACTGCTGGACATAGGCCTCTTCCATGCATTTCCTAAAAGACCGATTGGAAACGGCTTGCATCCAGCGTTTTCCTGCCACTTGGATGAGGTGGACAATAATATTTGTTTAGAAATTTGTCACGTATTTTCTTTCGCATTTATTTCAGTAACGATACTGAAGAACGGTTTTTATGTTATGCTTTAGCTCAAAAAGACGTTATAAATGCGGAATTGTTTGTCGGTTTGTCTGTCTCTCAGATGGCACCGGATCAAAGTAATTTTTTGCATAGATATTGGGTATTTTTATCAGTATTAGCGCAGCTAATTGCAATTAAATAAGAAAATGTATAACCCATTTCTACTCTATACAAATATTATTTTGAAAATATTATTATTTATTTACTTTATTATAACAAAATAATAACAGTAATAATTTTGGACTTATTAATTTTTTTTTCATAAGCACCCTATTTACGCCCCGCTGTAGGGCACAGGCCTTCTCTCAGAGAGAGAGCATTTTATTTTGAGAAATGTATGAAAACAAAATTACCAAAATATAAACAATAAAATAAAATAAAAACACATTAATAGATACCAAGTTAAAGACGGTTTATGGCAGGAATTCCTGTTATACACCGGCCATAACTCCGCCTTTAGAGATTTTAGTGGAATCGATTTTTTATAAATAAGACTGCTAGTCTTCAATATAGGTACACCATCAGTTATTTTCAGCCAAGTACCTCAAAATAATAATGATTAACTGTTTATATGGTAACACCATAGGGTTAGCTGTCACTTTGACGTCTGTCAAATTACTACACGGAAATAGTAAGAGACCTGCAGGCAGTTAGACCTTCTAAGTAGTAAAATTATCGGCTATGCAAAAATATAAACAACATTTAAAGCCATCGAAGGCTTTTCAACTGCTCAAGTATTAACCCTTAGGTACTGAACAATAAAAACTAAATATTAACTAAACATTTTGCATTTCTTATTATGTAAGTAACACTAAAAAGGAGATCAAAAAACCTTTACACGAAAAGAAAAAAAAATACTGCGGTACAACTAAGAGGGTGGTTCCGGCTGGCATGCCTCTCGTTTGTACATTCCAATTTTTAAAATTTTTATAAAATAAAGGGCAAAGTCATGACTCCGAACTCCGCTGCACGCAGCAGTGCTGCCACAGGACCACTGGTCCCCATATATTCTATATAGGCAGGCCCCTCTTTCCCACTAGGCACTTTGGGCACGTGCCCAGGGCCCCGCAATCAAAAGGGGCCCCCTCGATCGAATCGAACCTGGGTCTCCCGCTTCCGAGTCCAATGTTCTACCCACTAGGCTACCACCGCTTTTTTTTGGTAGGTATACTTTTGACAAATAGGTGGCACTTGAAAAACAAATGACGAAAACTTTATGCGTATTTGTTTTATCTACTCAGTTGTTGATAGACAAAAACCTATGTTATGAGATACCTACGTAATGTTTCTTGACAATTGTAAATTTTCTTTATTAAAAAAAAATATGGAAGATAGAAAGCAATAAAAATATACCTATAAGTACGTGAATTTTATCTTTTAGTGCCGAAGGACCAAAATTGAAAGGGCAAACGGTGACAGTTGTAAAAACACGATTCCCTTAAAACACTCCATAATAGCAGTACAAATAGTCTTTCTCTTGTAAAGTATCTATCACATACCATTTAAACGGCTTCTATGGAGTGTTTTAATCTATCGCGTTTTCATAAATAACACCAAAATTTTAAAGTTTTTTTGTCCATTTCGTCTCCAAAACGTTTTATCTTGAAATTGGGACCTAGTTTGACCTGTAACGGCCATTGAGGGGCTCCAAGGAGTAACACTACCGCCACCTAGGAAAAAACAATGATATCTTTTTTACAGATCGTATTAGCAAAAAGAGTCCGTCATCATCATCAACCCATTATGTCCCCACCGAGGGGCACGGGTCTCTTCCCTGAGGAAGGTATAGGCCATACTCCACCACGGGGGCCAAGTCCGGATTGGCGGAGGCTTGTAGACTAGTGGCTCGTATACTGTCAGAAGTTGTCAAGCCGCCCTAAGGCCTCTGACTTGGCTTAACGACTGCCATCTATCTACGGCAGCCGGCACCAACAGCTTAACGTGCCTTGCGAAGCACGGAACCGCTCGGAAAAATGCCACTAGCGTTAGGCATAGACGGCGACCCATCCATGCACTGAACGTGCCCTGTGTTGCTTAACCTTCGTGATCGTTTAAGATCACTCAGGCAGCCGAGGCTACGAGCGATTCCGTCCGAGCGAAAAGAGTCCGTACAATCTCTCAATCATGTTAACAGTGATTTTTAAGAACCATGCCCGTGAAGATAGGGCAGTAAAACCTAGTACCTACTAGATAGCATTAACGACAGAAACGGCCGTTTTTGACATAAAATGCTATCTAGTCCCAGGTTCGTGATCCCAGATTCCTTGCCGTGGGACCTAAAAATAGCTGTGAACATGATTGAGAGATTGTACAGAGACTTTTTGCTAATACGATCTGTAAAAGATATGATTTTTTTACATTTGGTGGCGCTAGTTAGCTCACTGGATCCCCTTAACGCTTAACCAGATCATGGTGAAATAGATGCCACCTTAATCTTATCATCTGGAAATTAAGTCCAAAACCAATGGTTTTTTTTTGTACTACCCATGTCTGGTCAAGGGTTAAAGGCCTGCGCAGACGAGGTACTGTCCCCAGGTTACTTTTTCGTCCATCGATATAGATCCCCATTTTTCAAAAGTTTATCTACGCTTTTAAAATGATTAAAAATGTAAAGAATATGCGAATGCGAGGCATGCCAATGCAGAAAACGCTCTTTACCCTTGTTCTTGTCTTAAAAATAATTTAAATTTAAGGTATCATCAATTTATACAAAAAAATCCTCTAGTTCTAAGATCTAAGGCACTAGTATAGAGACTATATTAAGTATAGGTCTTTTGCCCTCATATGCACGCGTGAGGAGTGTGGAAAGTACCAACATAAGAATAATAATAGACAAAAAAGAAGAATAAATGTGGAGTTTCTTTGTTAACTTCTTTTCCACTTATCCTATTATTTCTAAAACTAACAGAGCTTTGACGTTAAGTAAAGTTTTATTGTGAATAAAATTTTTTGGTTTGATTTTTTCAGTTTATTATATTTTAAATTAAATATTTTTACACGATTGTCCAAACAGGTGTTTTTAGCGTCAATTACATACATACACATACATAAACTCGCGTCTGTATCCCAGAGGGATAGGCAGAGACCAGGGACTGCCTCTTGCCACGATCCTGACAGATCACTTACGATTCCTCAACATTCATTAGTCGTTGCATGCGCGCACGCCGGTTTCAGGTCCCTTTAATTGTTTATTTGCACATTTATTCCAACATAATTTGTTAACGCTCGGATCGATTGTCACATATGATCAAATCTAAGGTACTGACGATCCGAGTAACACTAGTAACACGACGTCACGAAAAAACCAAAATGGAGGATACCAAAAAGCCATCGCCAAAAAGGATGAAATAAAAAACTTATCATAAAAACCGACTGATAAAGTCTTATGCAAGGCCGGGGACTATAATCTGGTGCAAACAAACAACAAAAAAATTGTTATTCGTTTGACCTAAGACCTATTTATCTCCCTTCGTATCTTTCTTGACTTGTATCATATTTCAAAGTATTGTTTGTTGACACCGAAGGAAAGTTTGTAAAGGGATTCGAAATTTCCACACGCACACATAAGAAAAGCTGACCATTCGACAAACGGTCTACAGTCTTATAGAAAAACATTTCTTTTAGCACAAACAATAAACCTCGACCACAGTTTCAGTTTCTTGACATTCCGTCAAGACGATTTGCATAAAATGTAAAAAATACTTAATTTTACTTTGCAGTGTTATTTAATTATTTTTACACTAAGGGGGAGTTGTAAAATTGATTTTTCCGTGGAAAAAGGTGGGTTACACAGTCTTTTTAAAACTAAATCAGTCTACTTCTAGGGGGCTCGATTTCATTAAAATACTCGCCCACATTCTAAAGGCCTTTTTTACATTATTCGTTTAATGGGCCAAATTTAAACTCGCGTGTTGCTTTGTAAAGTTGCATTGTAAATACACACAGGGGCAGCGCAAGCGCAACACAATAGTAATCAAAATTTTGTGTCATTACAATATAAACCAAAGTTTTGTTGTCCCTTAAACAATGATTTGCTTATAACGTTCTTTTAAAATGGGTTGGTTAAGATTTTTGACTTTTGTCCGAAGCAATTTTTTTTCATGCACTCTTTTAAACATTTTGACGACATTCGTGACCTAACACGAAAAAAAAAACGACAAATAATCGTCAAGTCTCGTAAATGTAAATGTCGTATTCAGAGAAAAAATGATGGATTCTGTAAGTTAAAGCATGTAGTACCTACTCGAAATTTTTTTTCTGTCGAAAATATACTACCGAACTTTTTTCCCGATTTGGAAGTTGTTCGTATCGACGAGTGCGAGGCGGGACATTGTTACACCCTGTATGTTTACAATGTGACAGGTTAGTTATGTACCGGCCCGATCGCATTGGCGCACTACAAAATATTAGGGGTTAAAGTATGAAATTGCCGTTTTATTGCAACAGGTTCTTTGAATTGACATAGAATCTTCATGGTTTGAGGTTTTCGAATGAAACTTTTTTCAAATGGTTTCTATGATGTTCTTTTTTTAAAAAATGTGAAACATTTGAATATCGACTTTCAATTGTCGAAAAACGGCAATTTCATACTTTAACCCCTATTATCTAGTATCAGCCGCCTTTTGTGGCAACACCACGGGTTAAATCTATGTTTTTTTTTTGTTTTATCTCTCGTGTATTTCGTTTTCTTCCTGTTGTTGTCCATAGTACGTCGCTTATCTGTTTGTTTTGTTTCTGTGATGTGTCTTGTTGTCTTTTTTTTTTTGTTCCGTCAATGCCCGCCCGACGATGTTTCGTTACGAAACTGACCATAGACAACTGGTTTTCAGTGGCCAGGGGCGCTGGTACTTAACTTCTCTGTACGCGCTCGTCCGACTTAAACAACTGCGGCCTTTCAAATACATACATTCTAAGACACTTTGGAAACGTCAAAATGGATAGCCCAATACAGTGGTCAGTCACGTAATAGGAGGGCAGGAACCCCACTTGAAAATAACTCTACAGGGTGATTTTGAAATAGTTAGCTATATTTTGAGAGAACGGTCTTTTCATTGTGAAAAAACAGTATTACTAATGATTTATCGGTAATTGTATAACATATTTCTAAAATATTCGTCATTTTCGACCTTTTGTTCGAAACTGTAAATCCAAATTCAAAGTGGTTGCAAGTACCATGACGTTGAAAAATGTTTTCTAATATGTTAAATGTATAAGAATCTATCCTTCGATATGTGTAAACAATTAAAAGAACAATTGAATTGGCTGGCGTCGACCATAAGACGCTTGACGCCTAGCTTTTTTTTGGGATTTTTATGACTTTTTGTACTGATATTGTTTGTCGATGCTTAAGTGAAGTAACGTTGGGTACATAACTAAAAAAAAAAAAATTGAAGCCCATTTTTTTCAAAACTAGCGCCATATATGTTTCTATGTACATCATGGTTAGAATGTCCACTTATAATTTGTCAATCGAATTCAAAGTCACCCTGTAGATAGATTCGGCCCATTGTATTACGAAAAATGCGTGTGATCGGTACACGAAGGTTGCCATTTTTAAAAAACAAAACAAAATGGCGGTCGGAGAGGCCAAACTCTCCTACACGTGCCTCGTAACACCGTCACTGATGCCAGCGAACAGATAAAATCACAAAAAAACACTCATTATAACCAACTCTTGTTAACCGACTCATCTATAACCAATCTGGGAGATTTTGACTCGTTCACACTGTCCGAGTCAGAGTCCTGATTGCAGGACGCCGTTATGCTCTTTATATACGCCTCCATATTCAGCGCCATAGCCGAGTTCATTCTGTCTAAATTGAGGTCACAATCGCTCTTATCGTCCGGCCTGAGTAAGTTAGCTAGTATAGGATTGGCTCGTAGTGTATCACTGTTGAAGGAGACATTCTCTTTTTGTACGCTAGGGGTCAAATTCGCTTGTCTGTGTGACCTTTGGTGTATTAGGAAGACATCGGGGTCCTTGAAGAATTTCGAACAGACGTTGCATTTGAATGAGTTCGTTGGTAAATGTGTTGATGACCGATTCGAGTCGGGAGTCGACGGTGGGCTACTGTATTTTAGTAGGAATCTCTGCAGCTCGCTAATGTCTGAACTGGTTGACGTTTGAGGTTGGACGGGTAGGTTGTGAGTGGTCGACACTGGTTTCTCGCCGTCCGATTCGTCGTTGGATTCTGGGTGGTCGTCGTCGTCGTCATGGTTACCTGGAAAGAAAGAAAATTTATGCAATAGAAGGGTGATCGAATGTGGGTGGAGCAGCCCGATGGTCGGACGATGCGGTCAGGCCGACAGAGGGCCCGTGGATGCGGATGGCGAGAGACCGCCCAAGATGGCTTGATGGGGTTTACCCCATACTCAACAGTGGGCTAAGGTGGGCTGATGATGACGATGATGAATGTGGGAGGAAGGGGCGGCAAGGGACGTCTCAAGTGGACGCACTTGGACTAAAAAACCGTTGCAGTGCGAGTCGCACTCGCAATGGTACCCCACCATTATCTATACAACATTTGAATATTTCAAGCGTCTACCTGTTGCCGTTATTAATATCGAACAAAAAAAAAATCACGTTTGTTGTATGGGAGCCACGGTCCATGAGATACAGCCTGGCGACAGACAGACGGACAGTGGAGTCTTTGTAATAGGGTCCCTTACCCTTTGGGTAGGGAAAAATACCCTAAAAATAACCCGAAACCGGCGTGCGCGCAGGCAGCGACTAATGAATGTTGATGAAGCGAGAGGTTCGTCAGTGTCATGGCAAGTGGGAAACCCTTCTATACCTACCCAACAGGGAAACAAGCATGAGTACTCATACATCATCATCATCATTCAGCCACAAGAAGTCCACTGCTGGACATAGGCCTCCTCCATGGATTTCCAAAAAGACCGGCTGGAAGCGGCCTGCATCCAGCGTCTTCCTGCCACTTGGATGAGGTCATCTGTCCACCTTGTGGCTGGTCGCCCCACGCTGCGTTTGCCGATATGTGGTCTCCATTCGAGAACTTTTCGGCCCCATCGGCCATCAGTTCTGCGTGCTATGTGCCCCGCCCACTGCCACTTCAACTTACTAATCCGCTGGGCTATGTCGACGACTTTCGTTCGTCTACTCATACATACAAAGGCAGTAAGCGATGTGCAAACGATCTGTAACTATGTTCACGTTACCGTCAAAAAGATTCGTGCGGACTATAATGCAATGCATAAATCCTTATATTTAAAAAAAAAAAAATAAACTCTATAACAAAGTTGTTGTAAAACACAAACTCTGCTTGCAGTGTCTCAAGAATGGGCTTGTCCGAAAAAAAAATAGTTCTATTTTATTTATTTTTTTGGAAATTGTTGGCAACACTAAGTATGGCAACACTGTTGCGCCTTAATTTTTTAATTTTCTCTTCTTTTCGTGGCGCCTAATAGAGAAAAACATTGCTGTAGTAATTTTTCGTGTGTACATCGCTTGTGCAATAAAACTGAGGCAAATCAGACCCTGTGAGTTTTCATCTACAGTCCAGAGCCTGGGCTGAATATTGAAATTTAGAAAAAGAAGAATCAAATTACGAAAGCGGACGTACCTCATGCACGGAAGTACGTCTTTAACTGAGATCCTACGAGCTGTCAGTTCCAAGTGATACCATAACTCGACGCAAGAACTTTTTAAATAAACAAAACTAAAAAGGCTCCTAATGTACGCAAACGTAAATACATACATATTGTATTTGTTTTTTTTTACGGAATACTGAGATGTCAATATCGTGGCATTTTTTATTCAAAATCATTCGACGTACTTTCATTCACGTGTAAAACGAACGTTGGAAGGTCAAATTAGTTGTAATAAACTTATTTACAAAAATTTTAAATAAAATATTAAAACCGACTTCAAAACCCTACAGCAATACAAAGTTACAAATAATGTCCAAGAATACCTTTCAATTAGAAGTATGTATAGATGTAGGTGTTGTAGAAGTATAATTTGTAGTCGGTGCCTAGTTTCATGACTTAATATATTTTGTGCACCAACTCCACATTCCATCGGTGGTGCGATGATCTTCGCAGGGCGGCTGGCAAGAGCTGGATGAGAGTAGCCGAGGACCGTGCTCAGTGGCGTGCAATAGGAGAGGCCTATGTCCGGCAGTGGACAAGCATAGGCTGATGATGATGATGAACTCCAAATTATAATTCTACAATACCTACCTACATGTAGGGTACACCTCTAATTGGAAGGTATTCATTAACTTTTTCTGTTGTAGTGTTTTGAAGTCGGTTTTTATTTCTTATTTTAATTTTTTTTCAATTTTAGTGGTCCCCCAAACTCCCGCGGGAGAAAAACAATGAAACTGAATATTTGAGTTAAAGAATGAACATTTCTATCTGGGATAGAAGCTTAGAACGTCTCAAGAACGAAAATTGGAGAATTTCAACTGCCTAGCTATGGTTCATTAGATACAGCCTGGTGACAGATAGACAGACAGACAGACGGACAGACAGACAAACAGACAGACGGACAGTGAAGTCTTAGTAATAGGGTCCCGTTTGGCACCTTTCGTGTACGCAACCCTAAAAAAATATTATAATGCAGAGAATTTACGTTCTGTTTGTTGAATGTCAATGTACAATGTTACCCGCTGCCTTCCGGCCGAACTGGGAGAAAAAAAACAACTCCACTCTGACCACAATATGAAGAAGAAGAAAGACTTAAACTTTCGTAAGCACTGCACATTTTATACATTGGTTTTTATTGCCTGCGACCCCGCAGCGGCGAACGCATTGAGTCTCCTCCATGATTAAGGCTTAACCGGACGAGGTCGAAACTAGTCGGCTATCCCGACGTTAAAAGAAGTAAGTGAAGCCGTTAAACGAATATATAATAGTAGTTTATGTGACTGTCACATAATGAGGGTTATTAAAACACGAGCGAGATTTTAAAAAACGAGCCTTGGCGAGTTTTTTAATAGCATTCGCGAGTGTTTTAATACCAAGTTATGTGCAGTCTCATACACTACTTTATCTACACTCATGTCTTAATCTTCAAAGTAAGGAATGAAAGGAAAACACGTTTGACAAGCTTTGTACTATACATAAATCTACGGTTATTTTTGAAACAAAATGGCGCAATTTCGACAAAAGTATCTTGACATTCAATCGTCTGCACTCAGTTTTGCGCGCGCAATTTTAGGTATTTTTAGTTGCACTTTTGGTACCACGAAAATGAAATTAGGTTTTTTATAGAGTCAACTTTTGACATTAAAAAAAAAAACTTAAGTTTTGTTCCGTGATCACAGCAACACTTTAAAAAAAATAACTGTAACATAAAGTGAAAATCTGACCTTAAAGGTAACTTTATATTACACTTTTTTTTTATTTTCTTTAAAGTTATGTATTGTTTAAAGCCTGTCAATATGTGTTTACCTTTGAATTCTTTTTTTAAGATAAAAGAAGAAAAGACATTCAATGTACTAGCAAGACACATCACAGAAACATAATAAACAGATAAGTAACATTGCGCGTGTTACTCTGATCCGTGTGGCGCCGGATTAAGAATAGCGTCACTCCATGTCCTTCCGTGGATGTCGTAGAAGGCGACTAAGGAAATCAATTACCGGGAGACGGGTAGCAGCGTCTTCCTGAGACTCCAACCGCATACTGCGATCGCCAACCCGCCTGCCGAGCGTGGTGCTTGGTTCCCCATAGGCTTCCCTCATGATTTTCCTAACACTTCATGGTTAGGAAAATCATGAGGGAGGCCTATGCCCTGCAGTGGGCGTCAATTGGCTGATGATGATGAAGTAACATTATATGTGCAACAACAGAAAATATAATTATAGGAAACTAGCTGCTTCGTTTGCGTGATAATTTTGATGTGTATTTTTCCGGGATAAAAAATAGCTTAGGTGCTAATCCAGACTGTAATCTATCTCTGTGCAAAATTTCATCCGGATCCATTCAGCCGTTGTTGCGCGAAAGAGTAACAAACATCCAAACATACAAACTTTCGCGTTCATAATATTAAACATTTATTTCACGAATTATTGTTGACTTTTATCGTTATAATAATCTACTAAGCTCCTACAAACACACCCCAAAATACAGGTTTATTCCTAGTTCAGGCTACGTACTTACTCTTACTTATGTTAAATTTTAATTATTATGCACACTTTATACCTACGATTTTATGAATAAATTTTATCTTATCTTATATAGTAAGAGTATAGAGACAGAACGCACTCACCGTTCTGTTTCAAGCTCAGATCTATGCTCCGGTGCTGGTCACAGTCACCGAAGGCGGCGGCCTGCATCGCGAGCATCGTCTGCATGTAGATCGCTTGCGCCACCTGCTGCTGCACCTGCGGACAAGGGTTCATCGTCATCATCAGCCATTTGACGCCCACTGCAGGACGTAGGCGTCCTTCGTGGTTTTCATAACCATGAGGGGGTTTTACCGTAATCGTCACGCTCGGCAGGCGGGTTGGCGATCGCAGTACCTATGCGGTTGGAATCTCAGGAAGACGCTGCTGCCCGTCTCCTGGTTGATTTCCTTAGTCGCCTTCTACGACGTCCACGGAAGGAAATGGAGTGACGCTATTCTTAATCCGGCGCCACACGGAACAAGGGCAGACAAGGGTTAAACTCTCTAAAAAGATATCGGGTGTTGGAAAGCCACTTCTCGATTTCAGGGATCCGTTTGCGAATGGTTTGCGACATATGAAGCTTTAAAGCGCAATTTTTTGTTAGAGTAGGGAGTCCCCCCCCCCTCTTCTGGCTAAACAGTTAATTGCAGATACGTGAAAAAATTCAGGGCGGTAGCACATACAATGAACTGAATTTTTTTTTATTAAAAAATAAAAACCGCCTTCAAAATACTACAACACTAAAAAGTTAGAAATAATTTAAGAGAATAACATTAAATTAGAAGTACGTATAAATATAGTTATTGCACATAGAAGTATAATTTGGAGTCGGTGCCCAAGATATATGTGCTGGTCACGAAATTGGGCATTAGGAATCCGGGAGCGGCGAGGCCGAAGGCCGAGCTCCGTTCAGGCAGAGACCATGCATGCTCCGGCTTATAAGTAACAACGCAAAAGCCAGATGGGACAAACTTGCGAGGCCGAAGGCCGAGCTCCGCGAAGCGGGCACGAGGAACCCCGCCGCGGCGAGGCCGAAGGCCGAGACCTTACATGTTCCCACGCGATAGGTCCCAACCACAAGTGTCTAGCGAGGCCCTACGCCGAGACCGACATACATGTATATGTCAGCGCAGTGAAAAATACGGCGCGACAGACGGACCAGGACATCCCGGACATCACGTCATTGCGACTGTTATGCCCGGAACCCATTATGGTCCTCTGAGGCCTAATTCAATCAATTCCTGTCGGAATCCTGACATTTGAGACAGCAATTAGTACCTATGGAATTTGACAGTTGGACGATTGGAATTAGTGATGTAAACCGGTTGTATGAAAACCGGTAAAAAGCGGGTCTCGCTACCATAGGTAAGCGTTGGGATTGGGACCAGCACTCCATTATGGATAGCCAATTTACTCTTTTTGAAATAGGGACAAATAACAGCTATTCACGTGCTTTTACTGAACAACTACGAGTTTATTAGACTCTAGGGTCTGATCCCCAGTCCTGGATAGTAAGCAAATTAAGCAATGCTTATATTACTTTTAGGGCATCACTGCTCGGAGGCCGGGGGCACACAGGAACGACGTGGGACGAGGACGCGGAAAAGACGCGACACGTTGTGTAGAGTTCGCGCCTCGGCCCCGTCTCTTCTGTGCGGGCTTCGTCCCGCCCGTGCGTCCCTTCAGCACATTTTACTCAAGTGAATTGGAAAGCCGACGCGTCTTCTCGGCGCCCTCGCCCTGGGTCCTTTCTGTGTGCCTCAGGCTAGAGTTCATACCTTAGGGTCCATAAGATTGGGAGACGGTAGACTGGCTGGGGTGCTGCTACGTCGTCGGTAGACCTGGTGGGACGGATCCTCGTCTGGTAGGTTTCGTGAGGGGACAGCGTCCTTGCGGAGTGAACGCCATTGGCCTGTGGGTTAGAGATTTTAAGGCTGGCTTTAGTTCTTGCACATTTAAATTGTTAGGGTTCCGTACACCGTACAAAAAAAAAACGGAACCGTTATAGGATCACTCGTGCGTCTGTCTGTCACAGTCAATTTGCTCCGAATCTGAACCAAATCAGCTTAAATTTGGTAGGATGGTGTAATTGTATGATCCAAACACAGATGTGAAAAGTAAATATTTGTTTTAAAAATAAGAGTATTTTTCGGGGGAATAATTACTTAGGAAATTAAAAAAAAAGTCCTGCAAACCTCACTGCGTCACATATCAAATGAAAGGTTTACGAGGATCTTAAAATATATTTTGATTATTATTGTAAAATAAACAGGTTTGATTTTATTCATGAAAGAAAACGAAAATTTACCACCCCCCCCTGGTCTCCGAAACTACCGAGGCTAAAATTTTGAAAATAAAAAAGCAATATATAGTTCATTGCTTGTAGATTACAGGACCTATATAATTTAATATTACCTATAATAATTCTATCAACTGAAAATAAAGTGGCAAAATCAATATAATATGTTCACTTATGGAAAATAGTTCAAAAACACCACTAGATAGCGCCAGTAGTAGTTATCTAGCGTCTTGAATAAAAACATTTAACTTCGGCATTGTTGTTGGGGGGACACGGCCACCACTACCTAATGTTATTTAAATATTACTGTTAATTATGTTTTTAATTGAAACTAAGATTAATAATTATTAATCCACATGCATGTAGCATAATTCCTTTGGTAATAAATATTTTTTTACTTTACGTTACTATAAGGTCAGATCAGTCGTCATGCAAACGAATGAGCTTCAGACCTAATAACAAAAGTTAGCACTTGCTACGCTCGACCGAAGAGGCATAACATAATTAATCTGCCAGACAGAACGTAAATTCGGCGGCAAAGGCAATTTAGGAGGATGGAGGCCGATGGACCTCACTCTGCACCGATCACAAACTACATAGGAGCAGTAGAAGCCCAAACAGGTTGCTTATTGTAGTTAGAAGGCTTCAGATCTGCCACTGCTTAATCAGATCATCGCAGATCATATCTCCTTAGCCGCAGCGATGTTCGCGGCCTTAATAATTTCCTGAACTGGTTGTATGGTGGTGAAAGTAGGAGCTTGGGTGCCTACATGGTAGTTTCCGAGCCTCTTCTAGGGAGTTCATAGGTAGCATCACTGCGTAAGTAGCCGCTATGAGCCTTTATACATCGTAGGGCGACTGGATTGTTTGTTGAAAGTTTTACAGCATTCTATTGTTTGAATAACTGGCCCCAATAGTGATTTATCAAAAATGGTATTAAAATGTGGTCATACCTAGTGAAGTTTGTCTCCTCTTTATCAAATAGATGTTTAAGAGAAATTGGCTAAGAATTTAATGCCAACAGATTATATGTGTCTACCAAATAATTTTATTTATTTAATGATACTTTTATTGCAGTTAAAGAAATCATACAACATTGCAGATTTAATGCCATAAGAATTTTCTAACAGTCGACCGCCGGAGGTAAAGGAAAGCGTTGGTAGGCATGCAAAAAAAAAAATTAAATTTCTTTAAAAATATACTTTTATAAGGTATAATTAAATAAACTTACACAATAATATAGACTTACATATACTGATAACACAACAATTTAAATAAATAAGCCGATATACCTACCACTATAAAATACATATTATATTACACAATATAAGAGCACTTATATTCTGTCCAGGAATATTATGAGTAAATAGTTCGCACGTTGCATACATTAACTTCTGATATCTAGGACAGATAAATAGAACCCACCTATTTTAAACAAAGAGGGTGGTTTGGCAGCTGAAACCATTAATCAGCCGTAAATTGCCTTCAGCTTAATGATTACAGGAAAATAACACACCAATAATTTGAAGTGACTAGAAATGTACACTATTCAAAAATAAAACGCGTAGGTAGATGGCCCACATTACCTTTGTTTTTACCCATACTGGTAATGGTATAATCCTCGGGTTTGAAGTGCAGGCTGCACACTTTAGAGTACTTGGTGTAGGGTTTTCCTCTCTTGAGGATATTATTCCACAAGTCAGCTAATTCTTCATTCTTCGGGAACTGATGGAATGATACGTTTTTTGCTTTTCCGGCCATAGATGTACAGCGCGGCACAGTACAGTAATAAGGCATTTTGTTAGCTTTTAATAGCACTTAGGAGACAAACAAACATATCTACACGAGATTCGTGATGGAATTCAAAAGAAATTCGTGATAATTAACAGAAAAACAAACAAAAATTCGCGGATAAACACCAAGCGCCGACATGACAGTTTGTTAAAAAGAAAACGGAATGTTGCCAGTAAAAAAATATTATCGTTGTGCCAGCGATAATGCTATAAACAGCCTATCTTGTACAATGCCCGTTCACATTACAAAGGGTTTCGCGCAACGCTGCATGCTTGCAGGGAAAACGTGCGCAACACTGCCACACCAGTGGTCACCAGGAATACTTTTATCTCCTTGCTGAGAATAAGTATACTATCTTACAAAATTGTACTTGTTTTGACAGTTACTATAGCAATACATTAGTGGACACAAATGATTGAAAACGAATGCGCAACGCATCGAGCAATCCTTTGTAGTGTGGATGGGCCGCTTAGACCATAGGCTGTTTTTAGTACAGTATCGCTACCACTATTGAAACTTCCGAAAAAAAAATTAATATTGCCTCTGACACTTCGCCATTTTTCTCTTTCGGGAAAAAAGTGGAGGAAAAAAGGTGGAATACATGTCAAATAATTTCAAGGCTTCGTGCGATGAGTGCAATTTCAATAAACGCGACAACAGCACAGCCTGGTCAACTATAACACGGACAATAGAAGGGTTTTCCGTCAGAGTATTTTAGATGCGAAGTTTCCGCTGCGGCGGCGTGCTTTACCTACCTACCACCGCTCAAACCAATAACATTCGCCACAAAACATGGGTTATTATTGCACAGTTCCCCAGTGCACATCCCTTGCCGGAAAGACTAAAAATGTGAAGTTCCACCGGTTCCCCCGCGATGTCACGATGGCGGACAAGTGGAATGTGATCCTGAAGCGCGGAAAACCTTACACTAAATATTCCAAAGTATGCAGTCTGCATTTCACACAATCAGATTACAATGTCACCACTATGGGTAAGAAAACAGGTACAATACACACACCTACTTATTTTTGATTTCCGTCATGTCTTTTTGGCCCTCCCAAGTTAATTTCCACTTCCCAAGTTTCAAGTTTAGTTCTGTATGAGTCATAGTTACGTACTGACATGTTATGTTTTTAACTGTTTGAACAAACCCCACGCTTTTACGTCAAGGCAGTGGATATCAGTGTACCGTTGGTCGCCTTTCTGTCTCAGTTGAAACCGTGGGCCACTACAGAAACTGCTATAATGAAATATCTACTATAAGAACTACAAATAAGTTTGTAGCAGGCACCATGCTTTGAAACTTACTATAAGATGTTTCTAGTTGGTATCCAATTGAAAAAAGTCGAAGTGCAAAGATTTCCTTACTTACTCCCTGGTTTTCTGTTGGTTATTATACTGTTAACAGCAATCAGTAGTCTTTTTTTGCATGCACTTTGGCCAACAGAGAGCTGTTAACAATAGGTTACCAGATTGTTGATGTATGTGAAAATGGGTTGGCCTCATAGTCGGGCACTTGTGAGTTATGTGAACACTTCAGATGCTCAGGTTTCCTCATTATGTTTTTCTTCACAGTCAGAGAGTAGTACAAATTTATAAATGTGACCTTAAACCACGTCATTGTTACATGCTGGAATTTAACCGAGGACTTTTTTAATGTGACACAAGCATTCTATTACACAGCTTACATACAATTGTATGTATGTGTTAAAATTCTCTACGTAATATGTAGATTTAAATATAAAAAAAACTGGATTTGAATGGATATTTACTCGTTTACTTTTCCATTCTATAATTTTCCGATTTTTTCAGTACTTTTGCGAGTAACATGGAAAAGGAAATGAGTATATATCTGTTCAAATTCAGTTTTATTATGTCTAGTGCTCGTGTTAACCTCAGAAAATACTAGATTTAAATATTATTTAAATCCTTTGGCTCTTCATCAGGCACATAGGTAGGGTTGCCATACATCCTACCGTATTTGACCATCCCGTCCCGTATTACTACATATCCCGTATTTGTCCCGTAATTCAACAAAATATGGAAATAGAGGTGAGTGGGTGAGTTAAAATGGGTGGCTGGGTGACAAAAAAACTAAGTACTCATTTGATTGATGTTAATTTAAGTTAAAAATTATAAACAGACATGTAACATTTGGAATTAAAACTCTCTTTTTTTTGTGAGTTTTGGGCGTCGGAAGAGAAAACGTCCCGGTTCAGACCAGTACCAAAATGTATTGGTTCCTAGAAGATACTGTAATGATTTTTTAAAAAAAAAGAAAAGAAGAATTTATTTAACGTATGTTGGATATTTATTGTTAGGTTTTATTAAGGTGTCACATTGGCAAGATGTTCAAATTGAACTTCAAGTTAAGGCGGGGCTCGACCTGTAGTTCAAATAGAACCAATGATTTTATGTATAAATTAGCACTGACCAATTAATAATAAAATTATAGGAAAGGAATACAAGTTTTACTAGAGCCCCTCTACCCTAACACCTTAGGCAAATAGGCTGAAAGAAAAATATGATCTCGGGCGCCAGGCCAGCACTAAAAGAAGATACCGTGGATAGTCAGAGGAAAAGCGCTTGGGTTTTAATCACAAGGCGGGTATGATGACTGAGTCTGCAGTGGGAGATTAAGGAAATAAAGTGAATTTAGTTCTAGTAATAATTATTTATTTTTAAATAGAAATGTACATTTGGGCTGAAGGCCGTCAAACCTGGTTTTATTTTAAAAAGTTCTAATTAAATTAGGTGGATTGACTATTATTAGCAGTCTGTAGTTAGGTCTCAGTGTCCCCAAAAAAGTCACAGTAGGTACATGGGTTCAGAAAATAAGAAATCCTAACCACTGGCCGCTTGCCAGAAAAGAATTTATGAAAAAAAAACGCACTTAGAAAATCTAAAGTAATATTATTACTACAATTTAGCTTGGAAACAATAGGTAAATAAGTTTTAATCGCACAGTAGAAAGTCGGAAAATTGCTACGTGGAAAATTTGGAAAATATAATGTTGGAAAGTTTAAGTCTTGGAAACTTGAGATTATCGCTTGAATATATGTTAGGCTGGTGAGAGCACCGTGAACATAGAATGCCTCTCCAAAAAAGGAAATGGAAATATAAATCTACATACCGAAAATTATCCGGGTAAATTAAATAAATTATCAGCGGGAAACCTGGGGCCGTCCATCTTGTTATCTTCAGGAAGCAACCACCTCTCCGCATCAAAGTAGAACCCCGAGGAAATGTGGAGTTTTGGAATGAAAATTGGAAATATATAAAGAAAGAAAGAAAAAAAGAAACCCGACCAACAGTCTGGAAAAGAAAACAAATCCGCGATTAACACTTTAGCACTTCTAACCGAGGAAATGACAATGGGAACTGTATGGAAAAGAACGCAAGCTTCCCCATACTTTTAAAAGGAAAATCAAGAACACTCACCGAGTTTCTTTAAATGTAAATAATCACGACGTCTGCATTTTGTCGCAATTTAAGCGAAAAGTTAAGAAAATCTGTAATGGAAAATGCGTAACTTAGGTTAGTATGAAAAAATTTGAAGGTATTTCGAACGAAATTCGCTTCTTGTCCCTGGCGAATAATGGAAATACTTACATAAATGGAAATTGATGACAAACCCTGTCTTCTATATCCTCAGGGACATGTCGAAAATTTAATTGACAAAATCTGAAAAGACACACCTCGATAAATTTCCACAAATCAGTGCGAAACCGAAAAATAATTTATAAAACCAGTAAAGCTACTCACCAAAATCCAAAATAAACAATCAATCGAGCCATTTTACCGTCGATTGACACGATATTCGCGGCCACGCCGCGGAAAAGAAAATAATTACATGATGGAGGCTTTATTCTGAAGACCCGGAAAAAGAATGAATGAGTCGAAGGACTTTTTTTTTTTTAATCAAGGAGACAACCAGACAAAAAGGAGCGACATATCAATCTACCTCCGCTTTTTTCCGTGCAAAAACCAATAAATAAAGTTGTGATATGACCACACCATCAAATGAAGAAAGTAGGACATCCTTAGGGAAAAAAACAACTGTCAAGTTCAAAATGTAAACAAAAGGTTCCGAAAACGAAAGAAATTATCAAAATTTAGGTTAATTATGGCTGTAAGCCAATGGAGCGAAATTCCAACGCTACATCACACCCCACCCCAGAAAAATAAAGACAAAGTCTTTATGAAAAAAATTCAAATTATGAAAAAGAATTATAATCATGAAAAGCTACTAGACCAGCTAGACACAATCGTCGCTGACTTGAAACCTTCAGACGAAATCAAGAATAAAAATAAACAAAACTCAAAAAATAGTATGTAGTGTAGTAGGAGATAATGAAGATCAGAAGGACAAACTCCCGTCGCTGACACTATCTTCAAGGAATGTATAAGAAATCAAAGTCATATTATGCATATGTATGTATGATTGATTGATTGATGGGAGACCAGTTAGACACCCTCGTCACTGACTCAAAAACTTCACCAAAACTTAACATCTATAAACTAAATAAAGAACTAGAAAGAATTCAGTTAGACACCAACGTCACTGATTCAAAAAACTTTACCCCGTAGAAAATCTAACAAAAGATCAGTTTGGCACCCTTGCCACCGACTCTAAGAATAACAACCCTATAGAAAAACTAATTGAAGTTCAGTTAGGCACCCTCGCCACTGACTCTAATAGAAAAGCATAGGATGAATCTAGAAATAGAATCGCCCCCGAAACAAAAACCAACCCCGATGAGTCTAAAAGTAGAACATCACCTTTCAAAATAAACCCCAATAAAATGAAGATAAGAGACAACGAGACTGGAACAACAACTCACCAGACTTCCATGCACGCAGCTCAGGATATGGTATTAAGGTTCATTACAGCTTCATAATAGCAAAGCTGTAACAAAAAGGTGGAACGATGTGACTGGAACAACAACCTACCAGACTTCCATGCACAACGACCAGAAAAAAATTGAAAAAGTAAGATGAAACAATGTGACTGGATCAACAACCTTCCAGACTTCCATGCACAAAGTCCAAATATGTATGTGTAAACTAACTCAATACCTAGAGCAGCTACGAAAAATATCCATCGTGACTGGAACAACAACCTACCAGACTTCCATGCACGAGGTAAAGGGTATAGAATGAAATGTATGTGTATACTAACTCAATACCTAGAGCAGCAACAAAATAACCATCGTGACTGGAACAACAACCAACCAGACTTCCATGCACGAGGTAAAAAGTATGCGAGACCAAAGGCCTCGAAAGGTAATTGCAACCCTCTACAATCCGGAGAGTGCAATAAATGTTGGTTGATCAGACAACGCCGTCCAAAACGAAGCTGATACAACATGGGAATATGTCAAAATCGAGAAAGTATATGAATGAATGCATGTGTCAACTCCGAGGTTCTTTACAACTTAAACTACGGTGACTAAAATTAAGGTATGTATAGCTAGTTAGCTTAAATATTTATATGGACATGAATGTATATTAGCTAGACAGCTAAATTAAAGAGAGGTATATAGAATATAAAATTTTATACAATGTACTCATAAAATTTTATACAAAAAGTATATATACAAAAAGTATATATACAAAAAGTATATATACAAAAACTTTCTTATAGTGTTTTAATTTAGAATGGGAATTATTAGACCCGAAATGTCCTAAGCATTGAAAAATATTTAATTTAAAATTAATAATTGTATAAGGAGTATTTTTCTTGCATTCATCACTTACAAATCGCCATGTTTCTTTCATACCTACATTCTTCATCTAAGCATCAATCACCTCCTCATCCAAAGGCGAATCCTCGATATAACAATCATTAATGATATCCGAAAAGGTTAGGAATGGGAATAAATTTTAAACTTTTATTATATCTTTAACGTGGAAACGACCACCTTTCCCATTAGGAAGATTCTTTAAAACATACACGTTATTTGAAATTTTCTCTACTACTTTACATTTGATAAACTTAGGAGCTAATTTAGCCGAAAAATAATAAGCAGCACTAGATTGAACAAAATTACGCCTCCAAACAATATCACCTACACTATAAGAAACCACCTTACGACCCTTATTATAGTTAGACGCGTTACGCTTATATGCGTCCAACAATGAAGAAGAAACTTTCTCAAAGATTTCTTTGAGAACAGATAAAGAATCAGCAAAGGTTTGCCTACTAGAAAAATCAATGGTATCTAAATCAAAAGAATCATTGAAGCGATGCAACGAAGCGTCAATTATCAGTTCTCTACCGAACATCAGAAAGTTAGGAGTAAAATCCGTGGCTAAATTAACACTATTGTTCAAAGCCAACTGAACATGAGGAAGAAATTGAGACCATCTTCTATGATCATCTCTAACAAAGCAGGATATACAAGTTTCTATAGTTTGATTATACCTCTCAACAGGATTATTCTGAGGGGTATATAAGGTATTATAGAATATTTTATTAATATTATATCGATGTAAAAAATGTACAAAATTTTTAGAAATAAACTGTGAACCGTTATCGCATACAATGACCTTGGGAACCCCAAACTCTAGGAATACATCTTTTTCGAGGAACTTTACTACGGCGCGAGTTGTAGCATTGACCAGCGGAAAAATCCAGCAATACTTCGTAAACACATCTACCACAGACAAAATATAACGATGACCAGAATATGTACGAGGTAAAATTCCAATAATATCAATCGAAAGCATCACCATAGGGCGATCGACAGTTTTAGGATTTATCATTGTACCAAAAGGGGGAGCATTAGAATGCTTATAAGCTTTGCATGTATCACATGAATTAACATACTTGCGAACATCATCAAACATTTTAGGCCAAAAATAATGAGCTTTTAATTTATTTAACGTTTTATGAATACCCAAATGACTTGAATTTACATCATCATGATTATTTCGAATAGTATCTAAAATGTTTTCTTTAGGAATAACAATTTTCCAGTCTAAATTTGAATTTAAAGAGTACTTTGATTTGCAATATTTATAAAGTACTTCGTTTTCAACTCTATAATTTTTAAATCGTACAGGATATTTTTGACAATTTATGAAAATATTTCTATACCAAACATCTGTTATTTCATCATCAGGTGCAACGATTTGTATTTCGTCAACAAAAAGTGAAGCTACTTCAATTCTGGAAAGCGTATCAGGAACCACATGTAAAGAGCCTTTTTTATGAATAATGTCAAATGTAAATTGGGAAATTCTAGCAGCCCAACGAGCTAAGCGTCCACTAGGATTGTTTAAACCAAGTAACCATTTTAAACTAGCATGATCTGTAATAACAGTGAATTTCATGCCTTCAATATAAGGTCGAAAATGTTCAATTGAATCTAAAATTGCCAAAAGTTCTCTTTCAGTTGTACTATAGTTTTGCTCACACTTAGATAAAGCTCGAGAATAAAACGCAATAGGATGTTGAGAATGGTCGTCATCTTCTTGACTTAGAACACTTCCTATGCCTACAGAACTAGCATCACAATGTAAAAAGAAAAGCTTCTCGAAATTAGGACACTGTAAAACAGGGGATGATACTAATGATTGTTTCAAAGCAATAAATGCATTTTCAGCTTCAGAGTTCCATATGAGTGAATGTTTTGAATTTTTACTACCACCAGTCAAACGTGTCAAAGGAGATGCAATGTCAGCAAATTTGGAAATAAATCGACGATAATAAGAGCACATACCTAGAAAACTACGCAACTGCTTAACAGTTGTAGGACGTGGAAAATTTTCAATAACATCCAGTTTGGAAGGATCAGTATGTAAGCCATCACCATCAACGACGTAACCCAAATAACGCAATCTTTCTTTACAAAAGGAACATTTTCTGAGATTTACCGTTAAACCAGCTTCCTTCAAGGTTCTATGAATCTTGCGAAGTAGATCTAAATGTGCCTGAAAATCTGTGGAAACCTGTATTAAATCATCTAAATAACAAAATACATGACTGTCGAATTCTGGACCAAACAGTTTATCAACCAACCGCTGTAATTCTGCAGGAGCGTTGGTCAACCCAAATGGCATACGTACAAACTCATATAAGCCTTTGCCGGGGACAACGAAAGCTGTCTTTTCACAGGATGAAACAGCAAGCGGGATCTGTAGAAATGCTTTTGACAAATCGATAGCTGAAATAAATTTTGCATCACGGAGATTATCTAGAATACGTGTGGTATAAGGAAGTGGATATGAATCCTTTACGGTAACAGAATTTAATCTACGCGAGTCCAAACACAATCGAATACCACCATCTTTCTTATCTACTGCTAAGACAGGAGAGCTCCAAGGAGATTTTGATGGTTGGATTATACCTTCTTTCAATAACACCTCAACCTCATCGTATAGTTCTTTTTGTTTAGCAGGACTTAAAGGCCAATATCGTTGTTTAATAGGAGAACCTGTAGTCACGATTTCATGTTCCACAAGATGGGTTAAGCCCAAACCATTCTTTTCATAAGAAATATCCTCATAAAGTTTTATAATTTCATCTAATTGTTCTTTTTGAGAAGGAGACAATTCAGTTGCAGCAGTAACTGCACAAATTTTTATTTCGGAATCGTTCACGAACGTGATATTCTTAAATAGATTATCGGCTAAGCCGAATTGTAGCCAAAAATCAAATCCTAATATAATAGGCGGTTTAAACGAAGGAATTACCATGAAAGTAATAATATGTGTGACCGAGTCGCATGTTATAGGCAAGTCTATGACTCCTAGGATATCCGTCTTCGATCCATCAGCGGTCCGAGCGATCTTACGCAACGGTCTGATCTTGAAACCTAATTTCTGAAACTCTAAGTGTAAATTAGAACCTAATACACAATGATTTGCTCCGCTGTCCAATAAACCAGAGAACTTTTTCTCGCCCACTTGAAACTCCAAGAATGGACGTTGGTCATTGTTCTTGACGAATAGGATGGGTGCAGCATTATGAACTCCAAAAAACACTTTGAGATAAGCAAGCCAATCTTTGAAGTCCTGAGGACGTTCAGGAGAATTTAATTTTAAATTTTCACCAGCCGAAGTTCGTGTCACTTCATTAGTTCGAAATCGAGTTCGACCGGTTCTTATAAGTTTTTTGGACAATTAGCCTCGACAGAAGGGTTACATTTATCACATTCTAAAGCAGTGACTCCTTGTTTACGGCAACGAAAACACACCTTACCAAGGAATTCTTTACAGAACTTGAAGTGATGACCAGTCTTTTGACACTTCATGCAAATCACTTCAGATTGTACCACATTCGTGTTCGAGGATAAATTTGAATTTTTTGAAATATTTGAAACTTTTGAAATGTTTGAAATTTTTGAAACTTTTGAAATATTTGTCATCGCGGGAGCAGGGGGCAAAAATTGCTCAACCTCTCTACCGAGCCTAGTTAAGGAATCAAGTGAAGTTATATTCCGGCCGATAAGATGTACGGCGTATGTAGGCAAAATGTTGTGACGAATTATTTCGTATAATGTAAGAAAACCAAGAGGATTCGATAAATTGTTGTTGAGGTATGCAATTTCAACAATAAAATTCGCTAAACTTTCAGTAGGTAATTGTTTACGAGTGCGTAACGTAAGTTCGGTTTGGTAATCGAAATCAAGCCGATCGAATTGTTTAAGAAGTTCAACCTTCAATGTATGCCATGAGTGAACTTTTTCACGAATTGTCCTGTACCATTGCAACGCGATACCGTCTAACACCTCAGTAAAAGCCCTGACAATTAAGTCGCTGTCAACGTCTCGTGCAAGTTGAAACTCCTCCAGTCTCTGTATAAATTCTCTGACGCAAGTCGAACCGTCAAATCTTAACTTTGATTTAGTCAAGTCAACATATTTACTTAATTTAGTTGGAAACAAAGCAGTATTTGCATAGTCAGCTCGAGTAACGGAGCTGGAATTCATATTGGCATTAGTAGCTAATGGAACCGTAACATCAATCATGTCCAGATGTGGATGATTCTCCAAAAGATTTAAACTCTCAGGTTCAGATGTAACAATATTTGAAGTTTGAGTAGCCATAGTGTTAGTAGCTACCTTCTCGTCCTTAGAAACTAAGTCCTTAGAAGACCCTTCCATTATAAAAATAGGTACCAAAAAATTCACTGCTTAAAGCTAGTACACAGTTCAAAATAATAATAAGGTAATAGCAAAAACTGTCAAAAAAAGTTATAGCATTATAATTATAACAGTAGAGAACCTTACTTAACAACTACGTTGCTAAATATGCATGTATGTATGGAAAATAAAAGAAAATATTGCGATAATCCAAGCAAACTAAAAGTTTAACCTCCAAAAGCAGAACTCAGGAAAAAGTAAAAAATATAAAGAAATAATGTATGGTATGTATGAATGTAAGAAATATTTCAAGTCCCTGTTCGCTAGGCGTCAGTTGTAATGATTTTTAAAAAAAAAAAGAGAAGAGGAAGAATTTATTTAACGTATGTTGGATATTTATTGTTAGGTTTTATTAAGGTGTCACATTGGCAAGATGTTCAAATTGAACTTCAAGTTAAGGCGGGGCTCGACCTGTAGTTCAAATAGAACCAATGATTTTATGTATAAATTAGCACTGACCAATTAATAATAAAATTATAGGAAAGGAATACAAGTTTTACTAGAGCCCCTCTACCCTAACACCTTAGGCAAATAGGCTGAAAGAAAAATATGATCTCGGGCGCCAGGCCAGCACTAAAAGAAGATACCGTGGATAGTCAGAGGAAAAGCGCTTGGGTTTTAATCACAAGGCGGGTATGATGACTGAGTCTGCAGTGGGAGATTAAGGAAATAAAGTGAATTTAGTTCTAGTAATAATTATTTATTTTTAAATAGAAATGTACATTTGGGCTGAAGGCCGTCAAACCTGGTTTTATTTTAAAAAGTTCTAATTAAATTAGGTGGATTGACTATTATTAGCAGTCTGTAGTTAGGTCTCAGTGTCCCCAAAAAAGTCACAGTAGGTACATGGGTTCAGAAAATAAGAAATCCTAACCACTGGCCGCTTGCCAGAAAAGAATTTATGAAAAAAAAACGCACTTAGAAAATCTAAAGTAATATTATTACTACAATTTAGCTTGGAAACAATAGGTAAATAAGTTTTAATCGCACAGTAGAAAGTCGGAAAATTGCTACGTGGAAAATTTGGAAAATATAATGTTGGAAAGTTTAAGTCTTGGAAACTTGAGATTATCGCTTGAATATATGTTAGGCTGGTGAGAGCACCGTGAACATAGAATGCCTCTCCAAAAAAGGAAATGGAAATATAAATCTACATACCGAAAATTATCCGGGTAAATTAAATAAATTATCAGCGGGAAACCTGGGGCCGTCCATCTTGTTATCTTCAGGAAGCAACCACCTCTCCGCATCAAAGTAGAACCCCGAGGAAATGTGGAGTTTTGGAATGAAAATTGGAAATATATAAAGAAAGAAAGAAAAAAAGAAACCCGACCAACAGTCTGGAAAAGAAAACAAATCCGCGATTAACACTTTAGCACTTCTAACCGAGGAAATGACAATGGGAACTGTATGGAAAAGAACGCAAGCTTCCCCATACTTTTAAAAGGAAAATCAAGAACACTCACCGAGTTTCTTTAAATGTAAATAATCACGACGTCTGCATTTTGTCGCAATTTAAGCGAAAAGTTAAGAAAATCTGTAATGGAAAATGCGTAACTTAGGTTAGTATGAAAAAATTTGAAGGTATTTCGAACGAAATTCGCTTCTTGTCCCTGGCGAATAATGGAAATACTTACATAAATGGAAATTGATGACAAACCCTGTCTTCTATATCCTCAGGGACATGTCGAAAATTTAATTGACAAAATCTGAAAAGACACACCTCGATAAATTTCCACAAATCAGTGCGAAACCGAAAAATAATTTATAAAACCAGTAAAGCTACTCACCAAAATCCAAAATAAACAATCAATCGAGCCATTTTACCGTCGATTGACACGATATTCGCGGCCACGCCGCGGAAAAGAAAATAATTACATGATGGAGGCTTTATTCTGAAGACCCGGAAAAAGAATGAATGAGTCGAAGGACTTTTTTTTTTTTAATCAAGGAGACAACCAGACAAAAAGGAGCGACATATCAATCTACCTCCGCTTTTTTCCGTGCAAAAACCAATAAATAAAGTTGTGATATGACCACACCATCAAATGAAGAAAGTAGGACATCCTTAGGGAAAAAAACAACTGTCAAGTTCAAAATGTAAACAAAAGGTTCCGAAAACGAAAGAAATTATCAAAATTTAGGTTAATTATGGCTGTAAGCCAATGGAGCGAAATTCCAACGCTACAATACGGCAACCCTAGACATAGGGCATTTATAAAAGATCACCACTTGCTGCGGTCTTGAGTGGTGAGTTCGAGACCTCCCTAGTGTTTTCATCTCTAACATCACTAATTAGCGTTGGCTGGTTTTTGGATGCCCCTCTTTCTTCTTTATCCTTTATTTATTTCTTTCTTAATTTTTATTATTAATATTGCTAATACACTAGCAGCGTAGAGCTGATGCATGTTGTAATGAATTTTTTAAAAAAGAAAAGAAAAGAAGATTGATTGAGTTGGATATTTATTGTTAGGTTTTGTTAAGGTGTCACATTGACAAGATGTTCAAATAGAACTTCAAGTTAAGGCGAGGCTCGACCTGTAGTTCAAATAGAACCAATGATTTTATGTATAAATTAGCACTGACCAATTAATAATAAAATTATAAGAAAGGAATACAAGTTTTACTAGAGCCCCTCTACCCTAACACCTTAGGCAAATAGGCTGAAAGAAAAATATGATCTCGGGCGCCAGGCCAGCACTAAAAGAAGATACCGTGGATAGTCAGAGGAAAAGCGCTTGGGTTTTAATCGCAAGGCGGGTATGATAACTGAGTCTGCAGTGGGAGATTAAGGAAACAAAGTGAATTTAGTTCTAGTAATAATTATTTATTTTTTAAATAGAAATGTACATTTGGGCTAAAGGCCGTCAAACATGGTTTTGTTTTAGAAAGTTTTAATTAAATTAGGTAGATTGACTAGTATTAGCAGTCTGTAGTTAGGTCTCAGTGTCCCCAAAAAAGTCACAGTAGGTACATGGGTTCAGAAAATAAGAAATCCTAACCACTGGCCGCTTGCCAGAAAAGAATTTATGAAAAAAACGCACTTAGAAAATCTAATGTAATATTATTACTACAATTTAGCTTGGAAACAGTAGGTAAATGAGTTTTAATCGCACAGTAGCCAGTTGGAAAATTGCTACTTGGAAAATTTGGAAAATAGAATATTGGAAACTTAAGTCTTGGAAACTTGAGATTATCGCTTGAAAATATGTTAGGCTGGTGAGAGCATCGTGAACATAGAATGCCTCTCCAAAAAAATGGAAATGTAAATCTACATACCGAAAATTATCCGGGTAAATTAAATAAATTATCAGCGGGAAACCTGGGGCCGTCCATCTTGTCTTCAGGAAGCAACCACCTCTCCGCAACAAAGTAGAACCCCGAGGAAATTTGGAGTCTTTGATGAATTGAAAATATGGAAAAAGGAATAAGGAAAGAAAGAAACCCGACCAACAGTCTGGAAAAGAAAACAAATCCGCGATTAACACTTTAGCACTTCTAACCGAGGAAATGAGAATGTAAAATGTATGGAAAAGAACGCGAGCTTCCCATACTTTTAAAAGGAAAATCAAGAACGAAAAGTTAAGAAAATCTGTAATGGAAAATACGTAACATAGGTTAGTATGAAAAAATTTGAAGGTATTTCGAACTAAATTCGCTTCTTCTCCCTGGCAAACAATGGCAATACTTACATAAATGGAAATTGATGACAAATCCCGTCTTCTATATCCTCAGGGACATGCCGAAAATTTAATTAAGAAAATCTGAAAAGACACACCTCGATAAATTTCCACAAATCAGTGCGAAACCGAAAAATAATTTATAAAACCAGTAAAGCTACTCACCAAAATTTAAAATAAACAATCAATCGAATTATTTCACTGTCGATTGAAATGATATTCGCGGCCACGGCCACGCCGCGGAAAAGAAAATAATTACATGATGGCTTTGGTCTGAAGACCCGGAAAAAAAATGAATGAGTCAAGGACTTTTTTTTTTTAATCAAGGAGTCAACCAGACAAAAAGGAGCGACAGATCAATCTACCTCCGCTTTCGTCCGTGCAAAAACCAATAAATAAAGTTGTGATATGACCACACCATCAAATGAAGAAAGTAGGACATCCTTAGGGAAAAAAACAACTGTCAAGTTCAAAATGTAAACAAAAGGTTCCGAAAACGAAAGAAATTATCAAAATTTAGGTTAATTATGGCTGTAAGCCAATGGAGCGAAATTCCAACGCTACAATGTATAATATCTTGTCATTGCACTTGATAGTTTTTGGTTTTTAAACAACTGTTTTTATTATTGTTTTTTATGTGCTCCACCGGACATTGGCTGAAATACTTGTAATTTAATCAGACGGCTACCGACAAACTGATTTTACCACATATTTGACAATATTTGTGAAGAATTACGTTTATAGAGTATCTAGTCATTGAGATGACTATAAAATTTAAAAGTTTTTGGTTGGCCAGTAATAAACTTGTGCAAATTGGTTCGGGCGGAAATTTTGATGTGTATTTTTCTAGGATAAAAAGTAGGCTATGTGCAGTTCTAGACACAAATTTAGTTTTTAATTGTTTAGCTATTCTGGTGTGATTGACTTTATGTTCAAAACGTCCATCCAACCAGACTTTTTATACTAGTAAGTAGTGAGATATGATTATCAGGTAGTTTCTTATAATACATCTTGCATACCAATCCATATCACTTTATTTTTAACTGCACACCAAATTAACTAGAATTTTATGAAAAATACTTATCGTAGCATATTTGTAAGTAACTTAATAATCTAATATGCATATCAAATACCAAAATTATAATATGAATATCAAAATTAGAAAATACCACCTATTGAACTTGACCGTACACCAGAAAATGCTTGTTTTTGTCAAACAAAATGTCTAAAGGGTACTCGAGTTCATCAAAAATCTATGCACTAAAAGAACTTTTACTAATATTATAAATGTGAAAGTTTGTGAAGAATTTGGTATAAAAAAAATAAAATAATAATAAAAACAATAATAACAATTAAAATAAATAATAGTGAGTAAGTAGTTTCTAAATACTAAAAATAGATATAGATACCTACTAATAAAACTATGGATTTGTAATCTGAAATAAAATGGATATATGTATTTAGATAGTTTGAGCCCCGGGGAAGGACGTAAGATACTTATCATCGCGGAAATTACTCATTCCATGCGGTCGAAGTCGCGGGCAAAAGATAGTAACTTGATATGTAACTAGTCTTGCAGTTTTTATTTTTGATGTAAAAACAATTTTAGATTTCTACTGTTTGGGAAAATAAATGATTTCTTGGTTGTACAATATTTGATAGACAATGAGTTTATTTATGGCGTAGTCATATAAAGAAAAACCTGGCCAAGTGCAAGTCGGACTCACTCACGAAGGGTTCCGTACCATAGAACATAAGTCACAAAGATCGAGAAAAAACGGCAAAAAAATCACGTGTGTTGTATGGAAGCACCCCTTAAATTTTTATTTTTATTTGATTATTTATTTTCGAAGTAATATACAACTAAATATTCTGTGAATATTTCAAGCGTCTACCAGTTGCCGTTATTAATATCGAGCAAAAAACGACAAAAAATCACGTTTGTTATATGGGAGTCCCCCATAAATATTTATTTTATTCTGTTTTTAGTATTTGTTGTTATAGCGGCAACAAAAATACATCAACTGTGAAAATTACAACTGTCTAGCTATCGCGGTTCATAAGATACAGCCTGGTGACAGACAGTCAGTGGAGTCTTAGTAATAGGATCCCGTTTTTACCCTTTTGGGTTCGGAACCCTAATTATGCAACAATACGACGAGAGTAATTGTTTTTTGTATGCAATAAAATTTTGGGATTATTACATATTTACTAGCTTACTCGGCAAACATTGTTCTGCCATATTAATTAGCCTCCGACCTATTCTTAGACCTACCAAATACAAACAAAAAAAAGGAATATTTTTATTGTATTTAAAGATTTTATTAAAGAAAGAAAATAGCAAATAGGTTGACAGATTTTATTGACTTGTATAAGTGGTATTGTTGTAAACAATCTTTTCTCTGAAACATGTTTATGGCGAATTAAATAAGTTTTATATATTACAAACACTCTTCCTTATGTGCCGTCAAAATTGGTGAAGCCGTTTCGGAGGAGTTCGATAACAAACACATAACATTTATATTTGTCTTCGAGAAGGGGCAAACATATCACAAATCTAAACAGTGGTGAACTTGCCTCAGACGTAAATTGGAACTACATCTCAGAACACAAAAATAAGGAGAAGTGTTATAATGGTCCGTTTGCTAGAAAACCGATGTCGCCACTTACTCACACAGCTACATTGTCCTCATAATCTCTATTTGATTACAACATAAACAACCGGCTCACTATTCGCTGTTTACACAAATGAAACAGCCAATGAGAAGAGCAGCACAACATTAGTGATGGGGACGAAAAAGTACATTATCGATTATACTTAAAAAAAAAATCGTACATCGTACAAAAACTTTTTGTACATTATGTCGATTTTTTTCTTGCCATCTATACCTAAATAGTAACTAATTATTTCTCTACGTCGCGTAGTCTGTAACTACTTTATTTCGTTGTAGTAATCCTTTGCAAAAGGCTGCCTAAGCTTTTATTTTTACAGGCTTTGCCTACCAATGTGTTAATTCCTAAATATGTCAGTTTTGTTCATACCTACCTATCGTATAATTCGTGAATTCCGTTTCATCGTAAATTCTAATCATACAATTTATTATTCTAAATGACAAAGTTTAGAGAACATTCGCTGAGTTACCTACAAAATATAGGTATGCAAGGCGACGAAACGACGTTGGCTGTGCCGCGCCCCTTGAATATAATTCAAAACATATCGCCTGCGTAATTTTTGTTTGAAGCGGCAAGATGCCTGCGCCTTGCCTTCACCTTATGCGCGTTTTTGTATAGCGCACACCTTAAAAAATCTAGAACTACTTATTTTAACTCGTGAATTAATGAGCAGTGACTGTAGATGTTTCTGAGTTTGGATTAAAATTTTCATTGCCTTGGTGGGTGACAACTGTGATGGGTACATAAAAAACATTCTCAATAATATCACATAAATAATATTTTTATTAACTTGTGAAAAATACATTAGGTAGTAAGAACTCAAAGGGCCGGTTTCTGAATTGAGAATTTCACTAAGTAAAAACATAAGTAACGTTCTGTCACGCTCTTTTGTGAAAAATTCGAAGAGACAGTACTACAGTTAACCATTTACTTAGCGAAATTCTCAATTCAGAAACTGACCAAAAGAAACTTGTGAAACATAAACTTAAAGAAACTTTCGAAACACATTTACATTAAAAAGATAACATCATCAACCGACTGAGATCCTGCAATGAATATTTTACTGTTCCCTTAAAAGGTAAATATTTATTTAGAACTTGTCACTTGTTGACATTGTTCAATGTTTTGCGTGATTTCTTTTTTCGAGGTTTTTCTTCAATCGACATAAATCTACAAATGCATGCATTTGTAAAAAATCTAATATTTTTTTATTTATACAGGGCCATTTTTAAGTTAACACAATTCCTGAAACACGTCAATTAAAGTAAGTCATTTACAATAACTTTGGTTTACGACTTTTGAAAACTCCATGTTATATTTTCAACTTTGTTCATATGATTTTTCGATTTTCTAGTCTGTGGCGGCGCTATATGACCGATAAATTATGTGTTCAATCGAATGGACATTCCTCTATGTCTGACAAAAATTAAACCGTGTGATTTTAAAACGACACATGTCCTTTCATTACAACTTTGCAGGAAATAGAAAAAACTGTTTTATTCAAATACTAATATCTACATCAGCAATATTTTAGCATATTATATTGATTTCTGTATGAATAAACTACAATTTTTTTTTCTAATGTAAATCAATAGGTAGGTGTAAATAATTTAATAAAAAAAAATGGGCAAGTGTTATTTTAAAAACTCATGTGACTTGTGTTGTTTTAGAATCACACGATTCAATTATTTACAGGGGTCTTTGACATTCGCAGCATTTTTCGACAAAAAAATATCCGTTACTTCCAAGGGGATCTAAAATAGTAAATAAATTATGAAATTATTAAAAACATTACCTGGTCACCTGTTATTTCTTCAGGAACGCATGTTTCAACAGTAACAATATCCGAAACTTTCTAATACGGATCTAAAATAGTAAATAAATTATTAAATTATTGAAAACACTTCATTTACTTTATTTTAAATTAATCGAATTTTAGGCTCATAAAAGAGTATAAGAATATTATTTAGTACCATAACCACATCACCTGACTTGTTTCTTCAGAAACACTTTCTTTTGCAGAGTTATGCGTCGTTGCGTCCATTGTCACCTGAAATAGAGAATCAGAATAAAGTAACAATCGAATATTCCACACCATGTAAAATATAATTATGCCGTGATTTTAGGTATATTGGTACCTCAACATTTATGGAACTCCTTATTACCTGTATTTTCAAAGCAGGACCTGCCCACGTTAATATTTTTTCCACTCTTTAGCATCTGGAAACATTTCTCCGTAAAATGGATGGAGCAACAGGTATTTGATTTGAGAGGAAGCCAGTTAAGCAATCTCCCTGTAGTTTCAATCCATTTATCCTTCCTATTAGGGTCTTTGGGAAACCTGAAATTAAATCTTTATTAAAAACTTTTTGAAATACGTGGTGAAAACTAAGCCTGTTTATATTACGACAAAATCTGCCACTAAAGTAGAAGCTTCCTTAGCAACTGAAGTCCACGCGGACGGAGTCGCGGACAATAGCTACCTAGTCGTACAATATAATTGGTTCTAGTAATTTTGGAAGTCTGGACGAACGAGTGTAAATGCGACGAAGTATCGATACTTAATCAGTCTGGAAAGAAAGCAACTACCCCATCACTATGACTCCCGCTGACACCTACTGTGACTTTGACAGTTCACGGCAAATACATGCGGCCGTACCACGAAACATCGCAATTCATCGCATAGAACAATAGTCAGTTTCGCGAGACGGTCCATTGCGGGCTTGCTTTTCCATGTTAGAAAACCTCCACGAAAATTCTACATAAAAACAGCAGTGGAGTAAACCCGACGATATAAATACGTCTCATTTATGTTCTTAGTACTGGAATGCATATTGCACAGGAAAATTATTATAATTATGATTTTTCGTAGTTTAAAGATGGATATAGTGAGTAAAATAGGCTTACCGGTGAAAACACACTGCACTGTTATTTGAATAGCATGTATCACTGCGATTTCTGTAGGTAATCAGGCATTTTTCACATATGTTACGGCGATAGCGGGCGCGAGGCGATTGACGGCCATATTTAAAAGTTTCGCCGAGGTTAGCCCAACCGGGCTAACGTTGAGCGACAGTGCCACGCCCATATGGCACTTCTCCTTCTTTTTGTGTTCTGAGAACTACATTGTTTTTAGGGTTCCGTACCCCTTTGGGTACGGAGCCTTACCCTTTGGTAAGGGACCCTATTACTAAGACTCCGCTGTCCGTCCGTCCGTCCGTCCGTCTGTCACCGTCTGTGATAGTTAGGCAGTTGAAATTTTCACAGATGATTTATTTCTGTTACCGCTATAACAAAAAATAATTTAAACAGAACAAAATAAATATCTATGGGGGGCTCCCATACAACAAACGTGATTTTATTGCCGTTTTTTGCTCGATATTAATAACGGCAACAGGTAGACGCTTGAAATATTCCAATGTTATACCTGTAGATAATGGGACGGAACCCTTCGTGCGCGAGTCGGACTCGCACTTGGCCGGTTTTTTTTTTTATTATAGAAGAGAAGACATAGAAATTAAGAAACTCGCAATAGAATTCAATATTTATGGACGTTTAATAATTAATAGATTCGCCCATCAAACTGTTATGTTTACAATTAGCACTGCACGTTCCGTTACGTGGTAATATTATCAACCTCATAACAAGTGATATTATCACATCACACAATATTACACATCGTACCTAATATTATCAATATCATAACACAAACATTTGAAAGAAATAAAAAACAATAAATGGGGTCACTCGCGTCGAAGTTAGATTGGAGTGACATTGCTTTTACGCCAAAGAAGACAGAAAAATTCACGAAAATATTGAAAATAAAAGCATAAAAATATATTTTTTGAGGTTTTCGGGGTCCAAAAAATAAAAATCCGTAACATAAAGTTACTCTAATAATAAAAATCTCCGGAAGACGCTGCTGGCCGTCTCCCGGTAATTGATTTCCTTAGTCGCCTCCTACGACATCCACGGAGGGTAATGGAGTGACGCTATTCTTAATCCGGCGCCGCACGGAATGCGATCGCCATTCCGCTGCCGAGCGTGGCGATTATGGCAAAACCCCTCATGGTTATGAAGACCACGAAGGAGGCCTATGCCCTGCAGTGGGCGTCAAATGGCTGATAATGATGATGAAAAATAAAAATAATTAGGTTTCGTTTTTTTTATTGCATTTTCAACGTTTTCTAAAAAGGGTGTAGATATATACCTATTTCTTTTTAAATTAAGACAATATGTTCACATTTGACCCCAGTCACGCCTGATGGTAAACGAAGACGGGGTCTAAGAAGTTACGTGCCAAACGCCAGTTGACTCTAGTCGTGTGCGTACAAACATTATTTTACGGGATAACTCGACACTTCATCGGACATTATGAGCTGCAAGTTGTGACGTCATACCTCGAGTCCGATTTGTGTGGCGCGTTTTTGTACCACGTGATTAGAATGGCTTTTCGACGGGTCGCATTATGAAAAGTGTTAGTCGTAGAGAAAAATAAAAAATAACCACGTTTATTTATCTTTTAACATGGCTTCGATTATATTACGAAGTAGTCACACAATGCCACACTTTGTCGACCCCTTCCTCCCCCCTTAACGTGTGACGTACTTTATGGTTGAATAAATACATTGGAGCGGTGGTAGCGGAGCGGTAGAACGCCGGCTGCTCGGGAGGTCGTGGGTTCGAATCCCGGCATGTAGGTACCAATGTGTGGGGTCGTGGGTTCAAATTACATTTGTGAAGTTACAGTAGCAATACCACTCGCTGAACGGTGAAGGAAAACATCGTGAGGAAACCTGAGTGTCTGAGGTGGAATACCTCAGCACTTTAAATTGCCAATCCGCCTTGGGCACGCGTAATTAAGCCCATACTCTTTCTGAGAGAAGGCCTGCGCCCTGCAGTGGGACGTATATAGAGTACATAAAAAAATGTGTAATAATAGGGGTTAAAGTATGAAATTGCCGTTTTATTGCAATAGGTTCTTTGAATTGACATAGAATCTTCATGGTTTGAGGTTTTCGAATGAAACTTTTTTCAAATGGTTTCTATGATGTTCTTTTTTTAAAAAATGTGAAACATTTGAATATCGACTTTCAATTGTTTCTGTTTTTCAATTTAGACAAGAAAGATGGATACTGCGAAAATTCCAGTGATTTTTGAATACGAGTTCCGACGCGGAACTAACGCGGCAGAAACAGCCCGCAATATCAATGCTGCGTTTGTAGAGGGGTCTACTAATGAACGCACTGTGCGATTTTGGTTTAAACACTTTCGTGATGGAAATTTCGACTTAAAGAACGAGCCATGAGGAAGACCGCCCACACAGGTGAATAACGATGAATTAAGAGAGATAGTGGAAGCCGACCCTAGTCAAACTACCCAGGAATTAGCGGCATGGTTTAACGTTACCTTACCCACAATATTGACTCACTTGCGTCAAATCAATAAAATAAAAAAATACGAAAAATGGGTGCCTCATAATCACTCGAATTTTCGCAGTATCCATTTTTCTTGTCTAAATTTAATAACAAAAACAATTGAAAGTCGATATTCAAATGTTTCACATTTTTTAAAAAAAGAACATCATTAATATCATATAATATTATCCATTTTTATATGCAGCTTTGGAAGCCTTAAAAACCTATTTAGAGGCTAAAAATTCCACCCATGCCGGGACTTGAACCCGCGACCTCTGGGTAACCGTGCCAGCGCTCTCCCAACTGAGCCAATGGGCAAGTGCAGGCAATCGGCGAAATTTCGAACCTCTTTACAAACTTCTCTGTATTACGTCCTCAGCACGGGTTAGCGCAACAAAAAGAATATACTCGTAACTTTGGAAGTGTAATGCCTTGAAACTTAGTTGAAATTTACCAATTAGCGATTTTATAGGAGAAGAAGAAGAAGAACAAGAAGAAAGACTTTTATTGGGACAAATTAACACATCACAAGGAAAAAAAAAAGGCATAACAAGTAACATAAACGAGTAATAAGGAAAAACAAGTCACCTAATTAGTTTTTTCGGTAATTAGTGTTGCGGTAGGAGCCTGTTTACTTATTTATTTCATAATGTTCAACATATTACAGTTTAGACTAACGCGCTCTAAGACCAAACGTTTAGGATTATTCTTAAAACGTTTGTTTTTACTAACAAGCCTGTTGTGGTATTCACTCATTTGTGTTATGCTTTATACATTTTTGTTTGTCTCAAAGCGCAATTAAATTTCATATCTATATATCATTCATCTAAACTTAGAGTACCCCCAGATTGCATGACAAACAATCTAACTTTTACATAAGCAGGGCACAGGCCTTCTCTCAGGGAGAGAGTATGGGCTTAATCTCCACGCGTGCCTACCGCGGATGGGCGATTTCAAGCGCTCACGATGTTTTCCTTCACCGTTAGCGAGTGGTATTGCTACTAACTATAACTTTACAAATGTACATAACTTAGGAAAGAAAGTCATAGGTACATGCCCGCACTGGGAATCGAACCTGGGTCTCTCTCTTCCGAGTCCAATGTTCTACTCACTAAGCTACCACCGCTCATCTAGGCTACCACACCACAGCTCATGTAACTTTGCCAACCTTTAACATTTCTAACAGTATTGGTACGTGACTCCCGTACGCAGGTCAGTGGAAGACACTCAGCAAGGATGCTGTGCCCTCCCAGAACCTGCCCCGCCTCAACCCCGATGGCTCCGTGATGATCATCCGGAAGTCTCGTACCGTCAAGTACCGGGAGCCTGGCGTTAAGAAGGAACAGGAGAGCGGAATGTAAGAGAGCATTGAATTATTATTGACGTGAAACGTCCTTCAGTTCAGTAGCAGGGGGTCACTTGGTAAAACCGCATGCGACGAAAACGCGTCGCCTCGACGCGTGTGCAATTCATTTATATATCTTTGAGTAGAGCAAAGTAGCGGCAACTCAGATCCTCTTGGCTCGTGCCGCTAGATGGCGCCAGTGCCGCGTAACACGTTGCGCAGTTTGAGCTAAAAATTAACGCTTACTTATCGTCGGTTCACGTTAAAACCACGGCCGTGTGACACGACACAGCTTTCTTTTTATTTATTAAAATTGTAAAACATTATAGCCTAAAACTATTGCGTTTTACAATTAGCAAAGGGGTTTGAAGATTTTGGCATACTGGTCAGCATGTTATGTTGACCAATAAACAAAAATTTGAAAGTAATTATTGGTTTTATTCTAAATAGATCAAGTTGAGAAAGATTTTCTTTTTCTGCAAATAACGCTGCAACGTGACGTTTTCGGGCATAGTTACTATTTTTTTTTGTTTGTATAAGTGTCCCCAGTCGATGTACGAGGTGCATTCAATAAGTACCTAGCCTCATCGCCAGAGGGCGCTGTAGTTTCAAAAGAGTTTTACCACAGTGTAGCACATTGTTTTTTAATTCTTTTTTCAAATTTTCATTCCAATCCCTTCATTTGTTTTAATTTGACAACTTATGGAAGCGAACGTATCGATCGGTTTTACAAAAATGGAAAAAGAGCAATATCGTTCGGTGATTCGATTCCTAATTTTGGAAGGGAAAACGCGCATCGAAATCAAAGAGCGCTTGGATGCTGTGTACGGTGACTCTTCTCCATCGATGGCCACCGTCAAGAATTGGTTCAACGAGTTTGCACGTGGCCGTACGTCGAATTACGCTACGAATTGCTGCCCCATCCACCGTATTCTCCAGATTTGGCCCCTTGTGACTTCTTTCTGTTTCCTAATCCGAAAAAATCTCTCGCCGGGAATAGATATGGATCAAATGAGGCGGTCATCGCCGCCACGGAGGCCTATTTTGCAGAGTTTGACAAAAACTATTTTTCGGACGGGTTAAAAAAGTTGGAGCATCGCTGGGCTAAGTGTATCGAACTAAAAGGAGACTATCTTGAAAAATAAATTGCCACTTTTCCAAAATTTTAGTTTACTTTTTGTAGGCTAAGTATTTATTGAATGACCCTCGTACATAGGTATTATGGTGCGCCGCCATTTTAAAAAAAGACCAAATGGCAGCTGGCCAGTATGCCAGTCTTCCAACAAAAATCTTCAAACCACTTTTAATATGATAAGCCGCAGGGCGGCTGGCAAGAGCTGGATGAGGGTAGCCGAGGACCGCGCTCAGTGGCGTGCAATAGGAGAGGCCTATGTCAAGTAGCGTCACTCCATTTCCTTCCGTGGATGTCGTAGAAGGCGACTACGGAAATCAATTACCAGGAGACGGGCAGCAGCGTCTTCCTGAGATTCCAACCGCATACTGCGATCGCCAACCCGCCTGCCAAGCGTGGCGATTATGCCCTCATGGTTATGAAAACTGCGAAGGAGGCCTATGCCCTGCAGTGGGCGTCAAATGGCTGATGATGATGGTGAGGTAAAATCTTTCAGAAAATTACTTAAAACTACCGGAATTCTGGAGATGGTACGAAGTTTTCATATTTGCACGTAAAAATGAGGTTCTGTGTGTTCTATAAGAACACAAATGATTTTTCCAATTTTACATGCAAAATTTTGGCCAAAAAATATTTTTTCTATTTTACGGGAACAACAAAGTCCGATTTTTAAGCACTCATACCTCCCTAAGGAATCATATTTGTCACTCGGGCGTTCCCGTCTACTATTTAAAAAGATAGTATTTCGGTTTATGCAATAAAAATGGGCACGCACCAAAGTTAAGTCACAGAGAACACTGTCGTCGCGCAACTGGGCGGCGGCCGGTTGGATACTGTGACGTCAAAATAGGAATCCAGATCCGCCGTGCGGGTTTTGAAACAGCCTAAGTTTAAACTTCTGTAACTTTGTCATGGATTTGAGTCATTCAAAAAGTAGTATTGCTTAAATGTTTGTGCTCCATCCGCCCTAGTACTTTGAAGTCCAATATTTCGACGTCTAAATGATTCTCATTCTTAACGCGGTCAAACCTTAATTTGTGTCCTCTTAGCATGCTGATAACGTTTCATTGCAATCCGGCATGTCGTATGTAGATTAAAAGCGAACTACGTTTGTATGGGAATCGCTTCGAGAAGCGCTCTCAAATGACTCTTCATCCCACAGCGATAAGCCCCAGGAAAAGTGGGCCCAGTCGAGCTCCACTCTGCAGAACGTACTGGCGCCTCGCCACTCGCCCCAGCACGTCCACGTCAGCGTGGGAAGCAATACCGCTCAGAGGGCCGAGGAGTCCAACGTGAGTACCGAATACTTATTAATACTTAAGAAGCCGCTGCGCTGGCATATGACTAGAGTCAGCCTGCGGTGGAAGATGTTACTAGAAAATAGAGTAAGAGAGATGAGAGAAATAGAAGGAGTCGTGCGGTACTAGAATATCACTAGAGAAATGGAGCCGTTCACCGCTAGAATGTCACTCGTGAGAGCCGGTCTACGGCGGTAGAATGTCACTAGAGCGAGCTCTGCGTTAGAATGTCACTAGAAAGAGAGCCGGTTTGTGGTGCTACAATGTCACGAGAGATAGAGCCATACAGCGCTAGAATGTGACTAGACTTTCACTAGAAAACAAAAACACAACTTCATATGGAATTTGTTAGCAAGGCATTCTGAACCCTATGGTCATCATCAGCCAGGTTTTTGCCATAATCGCCACGCTTGGCAGGCGGGTTGGCGATCGCAGTATGCGGTTGGAATCTCAGGAAGACGCTGCTGCCCGTGTCCTGGTAATTTAATTCCTTAGTCGCCTTCTACGACATCCACGGAAGGAAATGGAGTGACGCTATTATTAATCCGGCGCCATACGGAACCCTATGGTAATAGTTTGGAAATAAAAAACATAAAACCGACTGCGTGAAAAAATTGTGAACGTAACATTTTCAAACTTTGTACCTAAGTAAATAAAAACCGAGAAAAATCATGTTTATGGTTTTTTATTTTTCTCAATTTTTGTATTCATAAGCAGCCTATATACGTCCCACTGTAGGGCACAGACCTTCTCTCAGGGAGAGAGTATGGGCTTAATCACCACGCGTGCCCACCGCGGATTGGCGATTTCAAGCGCTGAGGTATGTGAATAGCTCAGACACCCAGGTTTCCTGACGATGTTTTCCTTCACAGTTAGCAAGTGGTATTGCTGCTATAACTTCACAAATGTACATAACTTAGAAAGAAAAGTGATAGGTACATGCCCGTACTGGGAATCGAACCTGGGTCTCCCGCTTCCGAGTCCAATGTTCTACCCACTAGGCTACCACAGCTTTTTGTAAATTTTTGTATATCTTTTATGTACCTAATATAAAAAACCTTATTACTCTAATCTAAGCAAGTTCCCCATTATTCTTATTATTTTACTATCGTTTAAAACGTGGAACGTGCAAAAGAAAGGCAATTCCGACGTCATTCACGCAGTTAAAGAAAACACGGTGTGGCTTCACCGTACACATTGATAAAATAGTTTTTAGGGAATTTCCGGGCTTGCCATTAAATCTTCCTTACGCTTGAAAAGAATAAGAATTGTCTATTAAGGGGGTCCAGGGAGTAACACTAGCGCCACCGACGAAAAAAATAATCATATCTTTTTTTATCTACACTCATATCATAATCTTCAAATTAAGAATTCAAAGGTAAACACATATTGACAGGCTTTAAACAATACATAACTTTAAAGAAAATAAAAAAAAAAAAGTGTAATATAAAGTTACATTAAAGGTCAGATTTTTCACTTTATGTTACAGTTATTTTTTTTTAAAGTGTGATCACGGAACAAAACTTAAGTTTTTTTTTTTAATGTCAAAAGTTGACTCTATAAAAAACCTAATTTCATTTTCGTGGTACCAAAAGTGCAACTAAAAATACCTAAAATTGCACGCGCAAAACTGAGTGCAGACGATTGAACGTCAAGATACTTTTGTCGAAATTGCGCCATTTTGTTTCAAAAATTTCATTATGAGTGTATATAAAGTAGTGTATGAGACTGCACATAACTTGGTATTAAAACACTCGCGAATGCTATAAAAAACTCGCCAAGGCTCGTTTTTTAAAATCTCGCTCGTGTTTTAATAACCCTCATTATGTGACAGTCACATAAACTACTAATACAGATCGAATTTGCAAAAAGTGTCTGTACAATCTCTCAATCATGTTAATAGTGATTTTTAGGACCCACGGCCCAGAACCTAAGGCAAACAACCTAGGACTAGACAGCATTAACGCCAGAAACGGCCGTTTTTGGCATCAATGCTATCTAGTCCCGGGTTCGTGATCATAGATTCTTTGTCGTGGGTCCGAAAAATCACTGTCAACGTGATTGAGAGATTGTACAGACACTTTTTGCAAATTTGATCTGTAAAAAAAGATATTACTTTTTTCCCCTGTGGCGCTAGACTCCCTGGACCCCCTTAAGAATATAATATTCAGTTCAATCAATCAATCGGCCCGTTCTAAGAAGAAATAATCTTATTGATAAAAGCTACTACTCAATAGATGAAGCACTTGCTGATAATGGCCTTGTACAACCTGACATGTAGACTTAGTACTTAAGAATTCCTCTAATTTTATCATTTTAATGTATACTCATGAAAATTGGCATAATTATGATATTAATCTGTAATAAAATTTCTAATATTATTTAGTTGCATATATAGACTACCTGCATGTATGACTTATAATGATGATTTTAAGTGTCCATATGGTGACGTTTCTAAGTGTATCTTGTATGCCTAAAGATGAAATAAATACAATACAATACAATACAATACAATACAATACAATACAATACAATACAATACAATACAATACAATACAATACAATACAATACAATACAATACAATACAATACAATACAATACAATACAATACAATACAATACAATACAATACAATACAATACAATACAATACAATACAATACAATACAATACAATACAATACTAGTCAACAGCCGGATATAGGCCTCCCCCGCGGCACGCCACTTATTTCTGTCCCCGACCATTCTCATCCAACCGCTACCAGCGATCTCCATCAGATCGTCGGTCAAGCGAGCTGGTGGGCGTCCGCAGTCGCGTTTGCCAGTTATTATTTGTTTATTTTGTTCTTGTTTTAGAAAATTAATATTATTATTTTTTTTTCTTTAAGTTTTCACTCTTTTAACAGAGGTACAGGTTGGCACGGGCCAAAGCCAAGTGCATTAATCGTGGCAATGTGGCGGACTAAATGCTATTATAATCAGCTGCTATTATTCTGCCAGTCAACCAGAGTTGGTGCAAGAAATTAACTGGCAGACATACGAAATAGATGGATAAGACGATTTAGTTCAACTAACATTTTATAAGATAAGCGGACAAATACTCAACAAAAAATAAGTAAATATTTACACTATAAACTTACAACATAATTATATCCTTACTAATATTATAAACGCCAAAGTTTGTAGGTATGGATGGATGTTTGTTAATCTTTTTAATAACAAATATGATTACCACGCGAACGAAGTCGCCGGCAACAGCTAGTATAAACATATAAGGGAGAAACATAGTAGTGAGATTGCAATTACACACCTGAGATCCTCCTCGCGAGGAGCTCAGGGGGGCTCGGGATAACACATGTCGAAAATTCAATCTATCCGTCAGATAAGTTATATGCGCTCAGCTCCTATTTTCTTGTTTTTTTTTTTTAACTTGGTAGTTTTTGTGTCCAACTGCTGGGCAGGGGCCTCGTCCTTAGCTCTCCTCTATACACGCTAATTTCTGAGTAATTTGAAAGACGCTTTTATGTTGTAATTAGTCTATTATTACTATAGTCTAGGTATTTAGACTAATAAAAAAAAGTGCAGTTGAGAAATCTTGTTTAAAAAAATGAGTTTACTAATGTATTGCCAAAAATCGTTTCCCAAAGTATTACTTCCCAAACTATTTTCCGCAAATTATCACTTGGCAAAAAAACATTTCTCAAAACAACTTAAAGCAAATAAACAGTTAGCAAAAGTTATTATGGCAAGTTATTGTTTACCAAATAAATACTTGGTCAAAATTCTTTTCTGGTAACAGTTGGTGTCTGTGGGGGGTCACAGTTCTAACCTAACCTAACCCACTTTTCTGGTAACAGTAGGTGTCTGTGGGGGTCGCAGTTCTAACCTAACCTAACCCACTTTTCTGGTAACAGTTCGTGTCTGTGGGGGTCCAAAATAAAACGTTAGCATAATAAACGTTTGTCTTAATAAAACTTGACGCAGTAAAATTATGCGAAATGATAATTTGACCAAATGAATAAAATGCGAAATGAAAACTTGCTAAAGTTTCATTTGGGAAATGAAACTGATGCCATAAGTTTATTGGGAAGTAAAATTTGGCGAAAAATACTTTGGCTAAACGGCGGTATCCCAAAAAAATGCGCGAACAATTAGTGCCGCCTCTCCGTCTAACAGAACCCGCGGACCCGCGGCGCGCACGCACCGCTCCGGATGGACTAATGGTTCTAATAGATTCGAGTTTGTGTCGAGATATAGTTGAAAAGTGCGTTTTAAAAAAAGAAACAAACTAGCGTATTCGATAGCTATTGTCAGACACGTCCATTTTGCTATATCTTTCAAACTACCCAAAATTATTGCAGTATAATTTATAGTGGCTTACTCAATTTTCTAAACAAACTGTTCTCAAGAGTCACTACGAATCGTCTCGCACGCAAGCTCGATGACGTCCAGCCCCCCGAACAAGCCGGTTTCCGAGAAGGCTTTGGTACGTTGGACCACATACATACGCTGCGGCGCTGAAGACCAAGGAGTATAATCTATCACTATGCTTAGCGTTTGTGGACTACGAAAATTCGATCGAGACATGGTCGGTACTTGAATCTCTTCAGCGGTGTCTAATCGACTATCGCTACATCGAAGTGCTGAAGTGTTTGTACAAAAACGCCACAATGTCAGTCCGACTGCAGGACCAGAATACGAATCCTATTCGCTTGCAGCGCGGAGTGAGACAGGGAGATGTTATATCTCCGAAAATGTTTACAGCTGCACTTGAAGACGTATTCATACTTCTGGACTGGGAAGGATCTGGCATCAACATAAATGGCGAGTACATCACTCACCTTCGATTCGCCGATGATGTTATAGTGATTATGGCTGAGACCTTGGAAGATTTGAGTTCCATGCTCAATGACCTGAACAGAGCTTCAATATAGTGGGTCTTAAAATGAACATGGACATCGATAATGTCGAACTCGCATGTAGCAAACACTCCTATCCACGTTGGCGGCTCTGACCTCGAAGTTGTCGACCACTATGTATACCTATAGTTCCGTGTGGCGCCGGATTAAGAATAGCGTCGCTCCATTTCTTTCCGTGGATGTCGTAGAAGGCGACCAAGGAAATCAATTACCAGGAGACGGGCAGCAGCGTCGTCCTGAGATTCCAACCGCATACTGCGATCGCCAACCCGCCTGCAAAGCGTGGCGATTATGGCAAAACCCCTCATAGTTATGAAAACCACGAAGGAGGCCTATGTCCTGCAGTGGGCGTCAAGTGGCCGATGATGATGATGATGTATACCTAGGACAAACAGTCCACTTAGGTAAGTCCAGTTTCGAGAAAGAGCGGTCACTCGTCGAATCCAACTCGGATGGGCAGCGTTCGGGAAACTAAAACTCATTTTCGCGTCCAAAATACCTCAGTGTCTCATGACAAAGGTGTATAACCAATGTGTGTTACCAGTGATGACTTATGGAAGTGAGACCTGGTCGCTGAATATGGGCCTCATAAGAAGGCTCGAGGTCGCCCAGCGAGCAATGGAGAGAGCTATGTTAGGAGTGTCACTGCGTGATCGAATCAGGAATGAGGAGATTCGCTGAAGAATCCGAGTTACTGATATAGCTCGAAGAATTGCTCAGTTGAAGTGACAGTGGATGGGCCACATAGCTCGGAGAACTGATGGCCGTTGGGGCGAAAAAGTTGTCCTGGCGACCGCGGACCGAACGATGCAACGTGTGAAGGCCCCTCCGCCAGATGGTCTGAAGACCTGGGTACGGTGGCGGGGAGTAGCTGGATGCGGGCGGCACAAGACCAGGAAGCTTGGAAAACCATGAGGGAGGCAGTGAGCGTCAAATGGCTGATGATGATGATGACACAATTTTAAGCTTTACCTGAAAATGAAATATCAAATACAATACCTATTGTTAATTGCGTGAATAAATGAACTAATCTTATCTTTATTTGATAATTTGTATGTCAATACAGAATGCCTTAAATCGATACAAAGTTTTTATAAACATACTGGCTGACCCCGCAAACGTTGTTTTGCCATATTAATTATTAGCCTACGACCTTTTCCCAGACCTACCGAATATACACGATTTTTTTTTTATAAAAATCTGTGAAGCCGTTTCGGAGGTGTTCGATAACAAACACTGTGACCACGACATTTGTATTTACGTGTATTAGATTCGTGTCTGCCTCGTTGGACTATCAGTTAAGGCGCTCACTACCAAGGTAGAGGTCGTGGATTCGATTCCCACTGGGGGCCGCCGTACATTTGTACAAATGGCCTCAGTCTCTGTGTATCTCCATGTTTGTGATGTCCTTGCCTGGTTACCATAGCACAGGGTATCCTAGTTTGGGACCAGGTCAAGTGATTGTGTTGTGTGGAAGTTATTATTACTTATTGTTATTTTGACACCAACGTGACGTATCTCTATTAGAACCTTTTTGTTTTATTGCACTAGTGAAAATCATTCTCTTATCAGTCTACATACTGTATACCAAAACCGTTTGGTTTTGTATTTATCATATTTCCTCGTATTTTCGATTGAATTTAATTGGTACGAACTCTCGTAGAACGACGAATATTATCCTGTGTTGTAGATTCGATATTATTAATTGGCATATAATTAAAAAAATATATATGTTTAGTCTCACTCAGTTTTTTCCTGGACATACACAAACCATATTTTAACGATTCATCAAGTTGTTTGCTCGTCCTAGGTCAGTCATTCATCTCATTCAAGTATTGAGATGAATTACTGACCTAGGACGAGCGAATAGTACCGTTCAAGTATTGCGCAAGCAGATTTATTACAATTATTTAACTTGGATTTTGGTATAACTTGGATTTGTCTATCTGCAAACGACACACCCCGCGAATTTTGTAGAAAATCCGAGGAAGTAAAAAAATCAATACCTACCGCTGAAGTGATATCTTTATACTAGGTTACCTTTATTTTTCAATTCAATTCAAATATTTTTATTCATTGTAAAAACAGAATGTTTACTTAATGAACGTCAAAGTTGTTAGTTTCACAATTAATGGATTATGTGGAGAAGAAGCTAACAAAGAACCACATTTATTCTTTTCAAAACACGTTTTAACTTAATTAACAGAGTTTTCAACTTAAAATATTAGTCATGAATGTGTTGAACACTAGTCACAATCGTCCTTTAAATAATATTAATCTACTGTTTAATGCCAAACATCTTTGTCTTCTAAATAATCCTTGATGTTATAGTAAGCCTTTTTGCACAGAACGTGCTTAACACATTTTTTAAATCGCGTTGGAGGTAACTCTAATATATCTTGAGGAATTTTGTTGTAGAACCTTATACAGTGCCCCATAAAGGATGTGTTAACTTTTGCAAGTCTAAATAGTGGTTTTAATTGGTAATTGTATATTTGTGGTAGAGCGGGTCTTTGTGACACAGGTATTTCTGGACTTAATGGGAGGGTGCAGCCGCTGTATTTTATTTGTAAAATTATAATGAAATAAACCATCACCATCCAGACCCCCCCACCCCCCATGTCATCAAAAATAACCGACACAGACCCCCCCACCCCCCTGAAGGGCGTACGTAATACTTGAATGGCCCCTTAAGGGGCTCCATGGAGTAACAAGCCTTTGGCGTAGAGCATGCAAGCTCTGGTAGGGTGTAGGGAGTTTCAAATACCTTCCACGACAGTAATCTTTATTATTTGTACCTAACGCTTAAGAGTTAGTTGTAAAACCAGGGCCTCGATTCTGTTAGTGCATTGTAGTATAATGACAGGTACACTGTCGGGTCACGTGACGTGTTTTTTCGTACCATTGACGCCTAGAAGGTTTGATGGGTGTGCCCGCGTAGACTTAAAGCAGCCATGAAATGAAAACCGCCATGTTCATGCAGTTGTCATGTTACTACAATGCATTAACAGAATCTAGGCCCTGGAGCATCTGCCAACAAACCGTTATGCAGTATGGCAGAAATACAACTTACGTATTTTTCTGTATTTATCTGAATAAAAATATGCAATCAATGACGCTACCAAGGGGAGAAAGTCATGTCTTTTTAGGGTTCCGCACCCGAAGGGTGTCAAACGGGACACTATTACTAAGAGTTCACTGTCCATCTGTATGTCTGTCCGTCTGTCCGTCTGTCCGTCTGTCCGTCTGTCCGTCTGTCCGTCTGTCCGTCTGTCCGTCTGTCCGTCTGTCCGTCTGTCCGTCTGCCCGTCTGTCCGTCGTTGCCGCTATAACAACAGAATAAAATAAATATTTAGGGAGGGCTCCCATACAACAAACGTTGTCTAAGACAGCGCTCGCCACCAAGCGGCCATTTACGTAACCTTCACAGCGCCGATGTCATGTCAATGTTAAACACTTCTTGTTGGTTTCTATAGATGGCGCTGTTCTCAAATTTGATCTTTGTCCGAATGTTCTATAGATAACGGCACGGAACCCTTCGTGCGCGAGTCCGACTCGCACTTGGCTGTTTTTTTTACAGATCGTGTTTGTAGAAAGTTTAAAAGAAAATATGATTTTTTTACATTGGTGGCGTTAGTTAGCCCAAATCAATCAGTCTATCAATTAATTTTTTTTTATTCAAAATAGCACAGAAACTGCGACTTAATGAACGTCACGAGTTAAACTAGGTGTTCATTTCAAAATCCATATCAGTTTGGAGAAAAAATGGACCAAAAAAAACTCTAAAGTTAGTCTTCTCAGTCCTTAATTAACAGAGTTTAACGTAACATAAGCAGCCTATATACGTCCCACTGTAGGGCACAGGCCTTCTCTCAGGGAGAGAGTATGGGCTTAATCAGCACGCGTGCCCACCGGGTGGCGATTTCAAGCGCTGAGGTATGTGAATAGCTCAGACACTCAGGTTTCCTCACGATGTTTTCCTTCCCACCGTTAGCGTTACATTCTTGAAGTTGTAGCAATTACCACTCGCTAACGGTGAAGGAAAAATACCTTGTGAGTAAACCCTAGTGCCTGAGGTATTTATTTACACACCTTAGCGCTTGCTACGTACAATGGCTCAACTATTTGGCTAAGTGCGGAAATTTCAGTTGTTTACTTTACCCCGGATACAGGTGCGAGGCTATGTATGTTGTCTGTACTCACGCACAACTTTCCTTTATTCCAGCTGGCGTATCGCTTGCAAACAATCAACGCACTGGCCAATAACCTGACGAGCCCAAGTCCTGCCCTGACCGCCTCACCCCAGGGCAATACAACACCGCAGAAAACACCCAAAAAGCAGGATGCTATAATGCAGACGGACCCCTGCTCCGAAGAAGAGGAGAACCCGTTGAGCACCAGTTTCAGTGACCACTCTGATAACTCGTTCCAATCGGAGAACGTAGACTATCCTAACATGTCCGGGTCCAGTCATTACCAAAAGGAGGAATATGACAGTCAAGTGAACCGTTCCAGTCAAATGGGACAAAGGGAGACACCGGGACAGACAGGACTACACCAGATCCAACAGGATGCCCAACGGAGTCAGAGTCAGAGCGGTCAGGGTCAGAGTCAGAGCGGTCAGACTCAGGGTCAGAACGGACCGGTTCAGAGTCACATCGGTCAACGGGACGGACAGATGACCGACAACTATGAGATACCAAAAGATTATACCAAAAGCAACGAGGACTTCAACAACGCTTTGGAAAGTGCTAACAAGTATGCGTTGGAGAGAAAATATGAGAAGTCAATAGAGAGCGGATATCAACAGAAGATGCAATATAATAAGGTAATGTCTGATAAAAAGTACCCGAAACCATGCGTGCATGCTATGCTATACTAATGAATGTTGAGGAAGCGAAAGTGATCTGTCCGGATCGTGGCACGGGGCTGCCCCTGGTCTCTGCCTACCCCTCCGGGATACAGGCGTGAGTTTATACGTATGTACTTATAATTCCACCAGCACGTGGGCGGCTGTCTCTTCCTTGTCCATGCGCGCTCTGCATATTTGCTACGCGTCTCACTTTTCCTTCAGCAAGTCTTGAACGTCGGTCGCCTGGAAGAAATTGCTTTAAGCAACGAGGCCGCCAATTGTACTGTATTTTTGTAAATATTTCAATAAAGAATATGGTTATCTTATCTTATCTCTGCACAAAGGACTATCTGTGTAACGCCTGTTGTGAAGAGATGTCCGTTGTAATGACCGTGACCTGCGGGAGCTCCCGTTACTTGGCGAAGTTGTGCCTTTGTGACGCTGCCCTGGCTTGTCTGCAGTCCGTGCCTGAGGTCCACTCATAGTTATTGGTACCTGGATGACAGATCTTTGCCCGGTATTTTTTATATTTTTGTTTAGTCGTATCTTTTTTTAATTATAATAGGGGTTAAAGTATGCAATTGCCGTTTTATTGCAATAGGTTCTTTGAATTGACATAGAATCTTCATGGTTTGAGGTTTTCGAATGAAACTTTTTTCAAATGGTTTCTATGATGTTCTTTTTTTAAAAAATGTGAAACATTTGAATATCGACTTTCAATTGTTTTTGTTATTCAATTTAGACAAGAAAGATAGATACTGCGAAAATTCGAGTGATTTTTGAATACGAGTTCCGACGCGGAACTAACGCGGCAGAAACAGCCCGCACAATATCAATGCTGCGTTTGGAGAGGGGTCTACTAATGAACGCACCGTGCGATTTTGGTTTAAACGCTTTCGTGATGGAAATTTCGACTTAAAGAACGAGCCACGAGGAAGACCGCCCACACAGGTGAATAACGATGAATTAAGAGAGATAGTGGAAGCCGACCCTAGTCAAACTACCCAGGAATTAGCGGCATGGTTTAACGTTACCTTACCCACAATATTGACTCACTTGCGTCAAATCAATAAAATAAAAAAATACGAAAAATGGGTGCCTCATAATCACTCGAATTATCGCAGTATCCATCTTTCTTGTCTAAATTGAATAACAAAAACAATTGAAAGTCGATATTCAAATGTTTCACATTTTTTTAAAAAAAGAACATCATAGAAACCATTTGAAAAAAGTTTCATTCGAAAACCTCAAACCATGAAGATTCTATGTCAATTCAAAGAACCTATTGCAATAAAACGGCAATTTCATACTTTAACCCCTAATATTTAGATACGATGAAGAAAAAGGGAAAATAATAATCGGATTGGAGACACTAGTCTGGTCCGGACTCGAACCGGGGTCTTCTGGTTACGGGAGCGCCCGATTGCCCACTTTGAGCTGTCACACCCTTGTACACGTCATTCACTATAACTTGTCCCCTGCCACCGTCACGTTTGCACTCTATGACAGGGGCGCAGAGTACATTATCGAACAATGACAGGGGACTTCTTATGGTGAACGCACTGTAGATGGTGGCGAAATTTACCTTCGTATTCTGATGATATTGTGGCTAAATTTCCTGAAAATCGTTTAAGCGGTTTCCAAAGTGTGTTATACGGTTTACTAATGTGTTGCCAAAAATCGTTTCCCAAAGTATTACTTCCCAAACTATTTTCCGCAAATTATCACTTGGCAAAAAAACATTTCTCAAAACAACTTAAAGCAAATAAACAGTTAGCAAAAGTTATTATGGCAAGTTATTGTTTACCAAATAAATACTTGGTCAAAATTCATTTTACCAAGCATTATTCAGTCAAAAGTATAATTTGACCAAATGAATAAAATGCGAAATGTAAACTAGAACAAAAATTTTTTTGTTTGACTCAAAAGTAAGTTTTTTAGTGAAATATTTTTTTTCGCTTTTATATAAAAAAAAGAACTAACACCCGAAGTTTCAGGATGGAGCGTCGCTGCGCTCCATCCTGGAACTACGAACCTATTTTTTAATCAAACAATTATTTGCTATATAACACTTGCCAAAATAAAACGTTAGCATAATAAACGTTTGTCTTAATAAAACTTGACGCAGTAAAATTATGCGAAATGATAATTTGACCAAATGAATAAAATGCGAAATGAAAACTTGCTAAAGTTTCATTTGGGAAATGAAACTGATGCCATAAGTTTATTGGGAAGTAAAATTTGGCGAAAAATACTTTGGCTAAACGGCGGTATCCCGTGTTATACTCGTGAACGGGTGCAGTTCGTGTGTCTGGCCGCAGCGTTGATGTTTTTCCTGCTTTCGTAAGAAGTATTATTTTGGCTTTTAAAGTCATTGATGGCAATCACGGAATCCTATCGTGTAGGCGCTGATGTATTAAGTTTAAGACGAGGTCTTGGATGTTGACATGTTTGTGATGTCGTTGTTTCTGGTTCCCGCGACACAGGGTAACCTAGTGTGGGGCCAGAAGCAATGTATGTGCCTGTATGTAAATGTTTATGTTTATTTGAGAAAAGATGGTCAGAGTGGAGTTCTTTTTTCCGCTGCCTTTTTCTCCACTACAAATACGGCCCGAAGGCAACGGCTATTATAGTAACATAGTACATTGACATTCAGCAAACAGAATGTAAATTCTTTACGTTGAAATAAATTATTGATTTCTGATTTCTGTGTTGTGCAAGTGTATAGACCCGTTTGACACCTCCACTCAGACTCCCCAAGGTTTGCTGGACGAAATCTCTCACAGAGATAAGCTCGCCTTTGTACGTGTAACTTCGTATTGTCATATTTCCTGTACTGTTTTTCGTGTGCAATAAAGTATTATTAACTGTTGCCCGCGACTTCGTTCACGTGGTAATTTTGATGTGTATTTTTTCCGGGATAGGAAATAGCCTATGTGCTAATCCAGACTATAATCTAATCTATCTCTGTGCAAAATTTCATCCGGATCCGTTCAGCCGTTTTTGCGTGAAAGAGTAACAAACGCGTTTCTAATACTAGTAAGCCAAGTCTTTAATTGGCAGAAGGGAACCTCTTGAACCCTTACCCATACGTGGTTTACCCCGGGGGTTCTACTTTACTTTTAACTACGGGAAAGAGTGTGTGATCACAAAAAAAAATATAAAAAAAAATCAGTTTTATGTATATATGTTGCTGATTTATTGGTTTGTACTGGCGCTGTGTTAAATAGTGATTGCTTGGATATTCTTTTACGTGAGACAATTATTCACTGGTTGCCGCGACACCTATATTGCACTACCTCTAATTTTTACGAAATTCGTAAATGACTAGAGTTACTTTTCGGCAAAAAAAAAACCGGCCATTTGCGAGTCGAAGGGTTCCGTACCATTAACTATAACATAAGCATTCTATATACGTCCCACTGTAGGGCACAGGCCTTCTCTCAGGGCGATTTCAAGTGCTGAAGTATGTGAATAGCTCAGACACTCAGGTTTCCTCACGATGTTTTCCTTCATAGATAGCCAGTGGTATTGCTACTATAACCTCACAAATGTACATAACTTAGAAAACCAAGTCATAGGTACATGCCCGCACCGGGGATCGAACCTGGGGCTCCCACTTCCGAGTCCGAGGTTCAACCCACTAGGCTACCACCGCCGTTCCACCACCATTAACTATGCAACATTTGAATATTTCGAGCGTCTACCTGTTGCCGTTATTAAAATATAGCAAAAAACGGCAAAACTATCACGTTCGTTGTATGGGAGCCCCCCTTAAGTATCTATTTTATTCTGTTTTTAGTGTTTGTTGTTATAGCGGCAACAGAAATACATTATCTGTGAAAATTTCAACTGCCTAGCTATCACGGTTCATGAGATACACAGCCTGGTGACAGACGGACGGACGGACGGAAAGTGAAGTCTTAGTAATAGGGTCTCTTACCATTTGGGTACGGACCCCTAAAATATACCATGACTATTTATCTTTCAACATGGCCTCTGTACCAAGCGTTGGTAGCCTAGTGGGTAGAACATCGGACTCGGAAGCGAGAGACCCAGGTTCGATCCCCAGTGCGGGCATGCACCTATGACTTGGTTTTCTAAGTCATGTACATTTGTGAAGTTATAGTAGCAATACCACACGCTAACGGTGAAGGAAAACATCGCGAGGAAACCTGAGTGTCTGAGCTGTTCACATACCTCAGCGCTCGAAATCGCCAATCCGCGGTGGGCACGCGTGGTGATTAAGCCCATACTCTCCTTGAGAGAAGGCCTGTGCCCTACAGTGGGACGTATATAGGCTTATGATTATATGGCCTCTCCAATGAGATTAAAACATTTATTTGCGCAAGTTCCCCATTGTTTTTACCAATTCCAGGTCCAGGACATGTATCCCAGTGACTATAACAGGGACTTTCAAGAGAAGCAACCAGATTACAACGGACGCAACGAAGTTTATAATGGTTACCAAAATGGTTACGCGGACACTGTAGATATACTTCGTAATCAGGTAAATATTATTATATTGTACACTTTCCCCGGTTGTTTATAAAGTTCATATCACCACATCAAGGGTTGGCTGGAAGAGATTTCTGCTGAAATAAGCTCGCCATGTACGCCTTTTAATTTTTCTGTAAATTATATTCTTTTTGTAGCACTAACCCGCGTTGAGGACAATTTTAAAAACCTATTTAGAGGCTTAAAATTCCACCCATGTCGGCACTTGAACCCGCGACCTCTTTTAAAGAGGCTCGAAATTTCATCGATGCTTGCACTCGCCCATTAGCTCAGTTGGGAGAGCGCCGGCGCGGTGAGCCAGAGGTCGCGGGTTCAAGTCCCGGCATGGGTGGAATTTTTAGCCTCTAAATAGGTTTTTTTCTGTAAATGTTGTGCTTTATTTATGTCTTGTTATGTGTACAATAATAGTACATTACTTCAGAGGGAAGAAAGTGACAGTTCCATACCGAGATTATGGCATTTGCGCCACGAGCTTGCGAGGGGCGCAAACCATTTGAGGTATGGAACTGTACTTTATCCTGAGGTATGTATAGTGCTTTTTATTACACCTACGAGGAAAATTATCACAAAGATAAATGCTAAATCAATCGAAGTTTTTGCGAAAATGCGCGGGCTTTTCCTTTTTTTATTCGCCCGTTTCTGGAGTAGGCTAAGATCATAAGGTCATGCAGCCACTTCTTCCGTGATTCCGCGCGTTTTATATACAAAAATAATTTCGTTTTTAATTTTCTGTATGCACCAAGGAGGTTGGTAACTGGTAAAAAAAAAACTGTATGTGGCCAGTAACAATTTACTTGAAATTTAATTAGTAGACAGTTAAAGTCTCTTTGCAGTATGACTGCTGACAAATTAAAAAAAAAACCGGGTATGTAATGGAATTTCATACATACTTCCCACCCTTGGGTCGGAAGGATTTTCATACAAACTTCCATACCTTGGGATGAAAGGATTTGAAGGGCGGGATAAAGGCGTTTCTTCCCTCTAATTGGTATAATTAGTATGTATTTTCAGAGCAGGTGTGATAAAAAGTATATACCATGACTCGGCAATCGTCGTTTCGCCCTATTGACTGAAAATCAGCGCTGAGGGATCACTTCCTCAGCACAACGCCGAGTCAGCTGCCTTTTGTGGGAACTTAGACACACCACAGGCTGCATGCATTGCCCTGTTTTATTTATTTGTTTTCTCTGTTGTGTATTTGGTTTTCTTTCTGTTGTTGTGCATATTATGTTACTTAAGATAAAGATAAAATAGTAGTTTATGCAACTGTCATATAATGAAGGGTATTAAAACACGAGTGTGAGTTTCATAATAGTAACGAGTGTTTTAATACCCGTGTTATATGCAGTTGCATACACTACTTTATCTTCACTAATGCAATTAAAAATTAAATTCACGCGTACGTGTATAATCACAGTGATTTTGCCGCCATTAAAATTTAACCAATGAGAGCGCAGCTGCGCGCTTCAATAAAACGCGACCAACCTGATTGGCCCTGCAATCAAGTTGGTCGCGTTTTATTGATGTTATAATGAGATTTTACGATATCGATGTGAATATTATACCATCATGTGAAATTGCTTAAATTGAGTGTTTTGTTGTCTGCGCTATAACAGTAGTAATTATAAGTCAAGTATTGAAAACATAAGTAGAATGTTACAACATTAGTGTAGATAAAAGTATTTATTGCCTCATCAGCAAAAAAAAAAAATTATAATAGGGTAAGGCTTATCTGCTTATTTTGTTTCTGTGATGTGTCTTGTTTGTATGTCTTTTTTCTTCTTCTTATTCATTATTAGCCTTTGACCTATTCTCAGACCTACCAAATATGTAAAAAAATCATAGAAATAGGTGAAGCCGTTTCGGAGGAGTTCGATAACAAACACTGTGACACGAGATTTTTATATATTAGATAAAAACTATGCAGCCTAATAAATACGTCCCACTCTGCAGGGCTCAGGCCTTCTCGCAGAGAGAGAGAGAGAGAGAGAGAGAGAGAGAGAGAGAGAGAGAGAGAGAGAGAGTATGGCGATGCGCACCGCATGCCCACATGCGGATTGGCAATTTCAACACAATGGCTTCCTTCACCGTTAGCGAGTGGTATTGCTACTATAACTTCACAAATGTACATAACTTAGAAAACAAAGTCACAGGTACATGCCCGCACTGTGAATCGAACCTGGGTCTCTCGCTTCCGAGTCCAATGTTCTACCCACTAGGCTACCACTGCTCTGAAATGCATAATAAATAAAATGAAAAAAAAAACCCTATAACTTTGACAAACCGTGCGTCGGACAATTTGACTTGACCAGCGCAACGTGACCTTTCCAGCAGCACAACATTCAGATGCTTCAAGAGCCTCACCGGCTGGGCGAAGGCCCGGGCTTGTTTGACGGACACATCAAACAGGAGACCGATCTGCCTCATGAAGACCTCTACGGCCAGAAGGAGGGTGAGTTGGTTACTCAAATAACTTCCACACAACACAGTCACTTGTCCAGGAGCTCTATTTTTGAATCACTCGTATCGCGTCGAGCGCTCGATTTCTACTGATTTTCGTTCGACATCTGAAATTCCGTATTTTTGAATCACTCGACTGCAACGAATGGTCCCTACCACTCGTCTCGCATGGCGATCGGTAGATTAATTGTCAAAAAACGATAAATGTGTGTTGGTACTGTTTGTCATTCTGAGTGTCAACAATCAAAAAGAGTTGACAGTATGTAGTGTTTTGTTTGTAACAAAAGACAAAGATTTTTTATTTAAACAGCCAATAAAACAGTGTTTTACGTTCCGTTTCTGTTACGGTAGTTTCCGGTTTTTTAATTTCTGCGTGGAATGGATAAAATACAATACTTCAAATTGTACTGGCAACACTTCAGGCGAACGATTCAAAAATACGGAAAAACGACATCATGCGACTTGGAAGACGAGTATGACTTAAGTCGCATTCGACGATACAATTTCATACGAGTGATTCAAAAATAGAGCTCCTGGTCACAAACTAGCAGTGGCGAACGATCCATATAAGGCGATTCACACCGGCTTCCCTTTTAGAAATCCGATCCCGCCAAAACCAAATTAGCTACACAGATAATTATATTATTTTTAACCGACTTCAAAAAAGGAGGAGGTTATCAATTCGACGCGTATATATATATTTTTTTGGCTATGCTCCTCCATAACTCCGTCAAATCTTAACCGATTTCGACAATTCTTCTTTGTTCGAACAGGTATAAGGTCCCATTGGTCCCATTTTAATTTGGTGAAGATCCGATGGAGACTTTCAGAGATGGAGAACGGAACTCTTTAATGGACAGCAGTAAATAAGCCCTAATGGGGCCCGTCATTTAGTAATATTCGTATGTTTCATAAAATAGCGTAAAAGTAGTCCCAAGTTAATTTGGTGATGTTCTGGTGGAGACTTTCGGAGATGGAAATTTAGAACATCAAATTTTAAAGCAACGAATTAAGTAGGGTAAATTATGGTTATAAGGGACTTACTTATTTTTCTCCCGCTCCCCCACTAAAAATTTAAAATAAAAACCGATTCGAAACACTACAGCACTAAAAAGTTAGAAATAATTTAAATAATTAGAAGTATTTATACATGTTGGTATTGTAGAAGTATAATTTGTAGTCGGTGCCCAGTTTCAAGACCAGCACATATACTTTGGGCACCGCGACTTGTGGCTAACCGTGCCAGCGCTCTCCCAACTAAGCCAATGGGCGAGTGCAGGCATCGGCGAAATTTCGAACCTCTTTACAAAACTTCTCTGTATTACGTACCGGCAGCGACATCTGGCCGAAGCAATTTACATCACTTGCAGCCCCGAGTATCCACTTAGCAGTTAGGTTTTTACATCGGAATGATATCGCTGTACCTACGTGATTATATTCTAATATGAATAGTAAAGAAATAAATGAAAAGTTTAATCTACGGGTCTTAATCTAATCTAACTTAAATAGGAAATTAAATAGAAAAACAAACACGTCAACTTCAGCATGAACATACACACACGCACATACGCATATACACACACACACACATACACACACACACACGCACGCACGCACCCACGCACGCACGCACGCACGCACACACACACACACACACACAGTTTTGGACCAGGACAATTGATTCCGTTGTGTGGAGTGGAGGTGATTTATTACGCGCAAATTCTCCTTGGGAATCGAAATTCGGCAGTTGTAAAAGATCTTAAATTATTCTTAACGGTTGGGTTGGAATACTTCCATTGTTTGCAATACTTCTGTCTAGCCTGCCTCTGCGTGTAAACGTTTGTGAATTCCCGTTTTCCTCCCGCAGAGAGCGACATATATGCTGAGCAGAGGCGTCAACTGATGCTGCAGCAACGGATGCTGGACCAACTGCAGCCGCATGTGAAGACAGAGCCGGACCCTTTAGGAGGTGAGAGAGTGTCATAAAGCGTCGTAGGGTGTCATGGTGTCGTAGAGTAGCGTCAACTGATGCTGCAGCGACGGATGCTGGATCAGATGCAGCCGCATGTGAAGACAGAGCCGGACCCTTTAGCAGGTGAGAGAGTGTCATAAAGCGTCGTAGGGTGTCATGGTGTCGTAGAGTAGCGTCAACTGATGCTGCAGCAACGGATGCTGGACCAACTGCAGCCGCATGTGAAGACAGAGCCGGACCCTTTAGGAGGTGAGAGAGTGTCATAAAGCGTCGTAGGGTGTCATGGTGTCGTAGAGTAGCGTCAACTGATGCTGCAGCGACGGATGCTGGATCAGATGCAGCCGCATATGATGACAGAGCCGGACCCTTTAGGAGGTGAGAGAGTGTCATAAAGCGTCGTAGGGTGTCATGGTGTCGTATAGTAGCGTCAATAGGAGGCTTTTAAAAATTAAGCCTATAAGCCTAATATAAGTGCATACTTATATACTTGCAATCTTTCGCTATGTATTTTGTTTTCTGGTGCGTACAATTATGTGGTCTAATCTAATCTAATCTAATCTAATCTAATCTAGTCATACTTGTTACTTCACATACCAATGTATTTCCGATTGTCTCATTTATTTACGTCCACCTTCCGACTAGTCTTCCTGCAATGCACTCCATCCAATGGTTGTCTGGAAGGGATCGCTCTGAGCGATAAGACCGCCAATCGTATACCATTGCTTAGATATAAGAAAAGAATTGCAATTCCTTTGCAAGATGACATTCTTATGTTCAGGTTTGCTCACGGTGTTTTGTTTGTCCCGCAGGTTGCGACCAGTCCATTCCTGCAGACAGTCCTTACTATCAGAACGAACACAACAATATTGGCAGTAAGTGTGGAAACATACTTTGCCTTTGCATCTACGTAAAAAGATGATTTATGCAGTGTCCAGTGGCACCTCCACTCACACTGGACGGGTGAAGGGACCACTCGGACGCTGCAGTGCCTGGGTCATTGTATTTTACATGGAGTAGGCTTGCCCAGCACCTATACCATCCTGACAGCTCGGGCTAGGCCGACTAAGCTGTCAGGTTGGATTCATGACTTTCGGAGATGGAAATTGAGAACGTGAAATTTTAATGCAACGAATTAAGCAGGGTAAATTGTGGTTATAAGGGTCTTCTTTATTTTTCTCCCACTCCCCCACTAAAAATTGAGAAACAAAAAAAATTTAAATAAAAAATAAAAACCTATTTCGAATTCAAATTCAAATATTTTTATTCATTGTAAAAACATAATGTTTACTTAATGAACGTCAAAGTTGTTAGTTTCACAATTAATGGATTATGTGGAGAAGAAGCTAACAAAGAAACTCCACATTTATTCTTTTCAAAACACGTTTTAACTTAATTAACAGAGTTTTCAACTTAAAATATTAGTCATGAATGTGTTGAACACTAGTCACAATCGTCCTTTAAATAATATTAATCTACTGTTTAATGACAAACATCTTTGTCTTCTAAATAATCCTTGATGTTATAGTAAGCCTATTTGCACAAAATATGCTTAACACATTTTTTAAATCGCGTTGGAGGTAAATCTAATATATCTTGAGGAATTTTGTTGTAGAACCTTATACAGTGCCCCATAAAGGATGTGTTAACTTTTGCAAGTCTAAATAGTGGAAATGACAATTTATGTTTATTTCTAGTATTAACATTATGGTGGCCACCAACATTTTCGAAGTCTTTGATATTTTTTCTAACGTACATAATATTTTCATAAATGTATTGACATGCAACTGTTAAGATGTTGGTTTCTTTGAAGAAATCTCTTAGCGAATCCCTACTACCTAACTTGTAAATAAATCGGATGGCTCTCTTCTGTAAGATGAAGATCGTCTCAATGTCTGCTGCCGTAGGACATAATACTATGGAAGTAACTAAAATAAACAAGCCTAGCAGTTGCAACGTCAGTGAGCTCTCTAATTCTTTTGACTGCATATGCTGCGAGAACATTACAGCACTGAAAGTTAAGAAATAATTTAAATAATTAGAAGTATGTATACATGTAGGTATTGTAGAAGTATAATTTGGAGTCGGTGTCCGAAATATATTATGTGTTGGTCATGAAACTGGGCACCGACTACAAATTATACTTCTACAATACATTATGTGTGTATATATGAATATTATAAATTTATGATTGTAAATGAATAGTACTTATGACGATAACCTTGTTCCACAGTGGGATACTACGAGCAGTTCTCCCGCCAACCCGGTCCGGAGCTTCTGATAGCGAAACAGAACGCTTTAGCGGCGCACACGCAGATTTGTGAGTGTTTTTTTTTTCATTTATTTTTTTAGGGTTCCGTTCCCGAAGGGTGCCAATCGGGACCCTATTTCTCTGCCTCCGCTGTCTGTCTGTCCGTCTGTCCGACCTTTAAGGGGCTCTATCGTTGGAACCGTAGTAGGTAGCCAGTTGAAATTTCAACAGAATATGTGTACCTTACAAATAATAAAATTTATAAAATCAGGGGGGTCTCCATACAACAAACGTTTTTTTCGTCGTTTTTAGGGTTCCTTACCTTAAAAGGAACAAACGGAACCCTTATAGGATCACTTTGTTGCAAGACCATTTATCTCGGGAACGCGTAGACGAATCGAGTTGAAATTAATCATATAGGTCAGGTCTAACAGTCCCTTGAGGCTGAAAAACAATCAAATTTGTAAAAAAAAGATACAGCCGTGTATGCTACAAGAAACGTATACTTCGACACTCAATGGAATCAAAATTTATACGGTACTTTCCGTTGACCTAAAACTATGAAAGACAAGTAATATCGTCTTATACTACAAGTACCGGCTGCGGAACGATCTGCCGGTTTCAATAAGGCGCTCTTCTTCCCCAGCTATCTTTAAAAGCAGGGTTTACGATCTATATCTATCACAGTAATTTATAAAATAGTTCAATTATTATTGTTTTCCTGAATGTAGGTATGTGTTTTCTTTTGTCCTCTGGTAGAACTTTATTGTAAATTTTATATATATATCAATCAATACAATTTTAATTTAGATACGTTTTCACTGATTTTGTAATTATTGTATTATATTTTATATTAATTAATTCTGCTGGGATGTTAACATTTTTATTATTATTGCTGTTATTATTGTCAAATATGGACCCAGGTCTGAAATAAATATTTTCATTCATTCATTCATTGTAACTTTATGCAACTTTATGCCACACACAAAATTGTGTACACAACACGGACTATGAAATAGAAAGATTTTTATTATTATTGCTGTTATTATTGTCAAATATGGACCCAGGTCTGAAATAAATATTTTCATTCATTCATTCATTGTAACTTTATGCAAGTTTATGCCACACACAAAATTGTGTACACAACACGGACTGTAAAATAGAAAGCCCTCTATCGCATACTTATGACCCTCGCCTGCGTCTCGGGCCTTAAACTTCTGCGATATCGGCCTTTCTTTATTTTACGGCCCTAGTTTCGTAAATAACTATTATGTATGTAAATGAAGATTCATATTTGCACCTGCTACCCCCCGTCTCACTTTTCCTTCAACAACTCTCCATCGTCGGTTGCCTGGAAGAAATTGCTATAAGCAATAAGGCCGCCAATTGTACTGCATTTTTGTAAGCATTTCATGCTTGTGTTTTTCCTGGTACAATAAAGAATATTCTTATCTTATAGTGAAAAATCTGAACAGTATGCATTTGTAATTAAATAATAAAAAAAAATTCTTTGAAGTATGGGAAAACGCTCGGAAAAAACTGCGAGACTCGATTCCTGAACTATTTATAATATGTAAGTACCTACATATTTGTACGGAACCCTCGGTGGACGAGTCCGACTCTCGTTTGTCGTTTATGTTTGTCACCGATATCCCACTAAACGTACAACTATAGCGACTTCTCTTGACAGATACATCGATCAGATCATGAAATAGAAATAAAATAAATTGTTCACGTTTCACGTTTCGTGTGATAAATAACATTCGAACGGCATAACATCACGCTTTCTCCTTTGCAGGGCAAAACTCGATCCGAAGGCCGTTCTTCTACAGCGAAAACGTTCACTCGAGCGGATCTCAACTGTTACATAGATACGAGGTACGTAAATAACTGCTACAATGTGCTAGTAGATGGTATGCTAGCTCGCCGGTTACTGTCATGCTGTGTCGGAGTCGTGCACTTGCCAGTAGGTGGCATGCTGGAAGCTAGCGGCTGGAGGCTAGAAGCTAGCGGATCTCAACTGTTTCATAGACACGAGTATGTAACTGACTTCTACATGTGCTAGTAGACTACCTACCTAGTAGACTAGCTACCAGTAAGCTATCACGCTAGTTGCTGGCATGCTGTGTCGTAAGCCGAGGATACACATGCCAGTAAATCGGGACGGTAGCTGATTTACTTGCATGCCCGTTGAGGGAGGGGAGGAGGGTTGTTGCCAAACTGACACGTGTGAACAGACGCGACAGCTACGGGCACGCCAGTAACTGACTCGTTGTGGTCGCAGGTGCACATTTTTTGTTTGTTTTTCAATGGTAAGTTTTTTCAAGTTTTTCTTTTGTTGGTCATTTTGTATTCAACATGGTACGATGGCGAGAATTCACTTCGATAGTTATCCATTTTTGGCGCGCAAAATAGGTACGAATGACTCTCACGACTGCCGTGTGTATACGCGATGGTAATACTGGCATGCGAGAAAACAAATTGCATGCCAGCATTACTTGCAAATGTATCCGCAGTGTGCCAATTACTCGTACATGCCCGTAACTTTCATGCCAGCTACGTTCCCGATTTACTGGCATGTGTATCCTCGGCTTAACAGTAACTTGCACGTGCAAGAAGCTGGTATGCAAATGTGCAAGCTACGGGCATGTGTATCCCCAGCTGTAATGATGCACTTGCCAGTAGGTGTGCACGTTAGGAGCTAGAAAGCCAGCGGATCTCAACTGTTACATAGATACGAAGTATGTAACTGACTGCTACATGTGCCAGTAAGTTACCACGACGGTCACTGGCAAGCTGCGTGGTACTGATGAACTTGCCAGTAGTTGGCATGCTGGAAGCTAGAAAATCTAGCGGATCTCAACTGTTGCAAGGATACGAGGTACGTAACGGACTGCTAAACGTGCTGGAATGTTACTGGAATGCCGTGACGAAGGTATGCACTTGCCAGTAGGTGGCATGCTAGGAGCTAGAACGCTAGCGGATCTCAACTGTTAAATAGATCGAGGTACGTAACTGATTGCTTCTGTTACTGATGGTATTCGCACACGTGCCAGTAGATAGCAGGCTAGAAGCTAGAAAGCTAGCACGCCAGGTACTGGCATTCTGTGTCGCAGTGATATACTACACATGCCTGGCAACGCATTTTCTCGTTTTCGCTCAGCCGGCTAAGTTAAAATTTTTCCCAGCAATTTTTTTTCGAACATTTTAGCTCCAGGGATATTTGGATAGAATTTTTCTGTTCAATTAATTACATACCTACTTGTTCTTTTGTCGCCAGGATCTATCGCGGATCCTGCAGTGATGTCGAACATTCCACGTTAGCGAGCCGACACTCAGCGCGACATAAGGCCGGCCGCATACGTACGTTTTCCGCACACGTTTTCCGTATTCGGGTTCTCGAATGCTTCCAATCTATGTGAAAATGCATTGACTACCGCATACACACGTTTTTTTTCGTAAGGAAAATTTGAAATCACTTAAAAATTAAGAAAAAACTAACGTCTGCGCTAGGCTCACGGAATTACGACTCAGTATTCCGCGTGGTGGAGTATGGCCTATACCTTCCTCAGGGAAGAGACCCGTGCCCCTCGGTGGGGACATAATGGGTTGATGATGATGATGATGATTCCGCATTAGGAAAACGAAAACGGAAAACGAATGTATGCGGCCTGCCTAAAAGTGATATTACTAAGTGAATGCGAGAGAGGTTTTTATTATTTTTTGTTTTATTATTGTCTTTATTTTATTATTATTTTACTAACTCACTTGTCTTGTCACGCGCGCCACGGAAATGCAAAACTTCAATTTGAACTCTAATACGCGTGGTTTATGAACTCGAGTTCAATTTTTTGTACCTTCATTTTGAATAGGCATGATGACAAATTTTGAATATAATGTCCTATAATGTCCCCAAAACGTACAATATTTACAATGTGTTCCATATTTTTGGTCACAGTTAAGGTTTAATCGTAAAAAATACATTCGAGTTTTTAAGATTTAAAATTTCCACCGAAACGCTCGCCAATATCATGGCGTCGCTAGTGACGTCACAGTGCAAAAGTGTAAAATTAATCTGTGGTGTAAAACGTCAACACAGCAATTTCGTATGTCTATGTCACAGATTACAAAGTAATATACCTACATAGCGGCCCATATACGTCCCAGACACAGGCCTTCTCTCAGAGAGAGAGTATGAGTTTAATCACAACGCGTGCCCACCGCGGATTGGCAATTTCAAGCGCCGAGGTAGCTTACCCCCGGTTTCTCGTACACTAACAAGCTGTTAATCTACTGTTAACAGCTGTCAGTGTTTTTTTTTATATGCACTTTAGTCAATTGACAGCTGTTAACAGTAGATTAACAGCGTGTTAGTGTACGAGAAACTGGGGGTTAGACACAAAGGTTTCCTCACGATGTTTTCCTTCACAGTTGAGTGAGTGAGCGAGTGGTATTGCTACTATGACTTTACAAATGTACATAACTTAAAAGTTATGTATGAATGCTTCATAAAGTCAGCATATGACCGCACAAGGAATCGAACCTGGGTCTCTAGCTTCCGAGTCCAATGTTCTACCCACTAAGCTACCACCGCTGTAAACATAAAGTAATATGTTCGCTTCTATTCTATGTTTACTCGCGCGTTCCTCAAAGTGACTTCATTCGCTATTCAACTCAATATGGCGGACATAGGATTTTTGTACATTTTAGTTATCGTAATAATTATCAATTCCGCTCTTAATAAAAAAATAAATGCGTGTTTCGTATTCCACAATTCATTTCTTGTTAAATAAATAGTGACTTTCATTTACTGTCATCGTGCCTATTTTATTACGGCTTGGATTTTGGATCACGATACTGTTTTCAAAACATCTGATATTTCAAATAATTCTCATTTGAATCAGAACACGGGTGGGTGTAGAACTCTTCACCCGCCCGTATTCAAGAACCACTCGGGTGTGGTTCTCGTTATCATAAAAGATATTGAACTTTTCCCGATAATGTAAGTGATTGCGCTGTGCGCTTCGGTTGCTTTTGAACCTGAGTTCAAATGTACTCGAAAAATTTACTAGGCTCCGCGCATTTTAACCCTTTTATGACCACTGGAAATAAAAATCGCAAAATAAGTCACGCTATCTTATTCTTATTGTTGTATATTATTGCTGGCTGGCTGGTATCAATCAGCTTATACAGAGAATTGAGACGAGGAAACAAATAAGAAAAAATACAAGAACTAGTTTTTACTAAGAATTATGGTTTTTTAGACTTACGTAATGTGATAATTTTTTAATAGATAAATTCTTTGCATAGGGTCCTATAACCTTATGGTCCTGATAAGGTTAATACAGGGTTCGATTATTTGAACCTACGCTCAAAAGTCACGTTCCATTTTAAATTTGACTCGGAATAACGTTTGTTGCACGTGTAAGCGGTCCACCATATCAAACGTTGCTTGTTCCAAGCCAAACTTTGTTTCTTTTTAAGGCTATGAGATTATTAGAACTCAATTTCAAAACTCACGCCCATTCGAGTTCAATAAAAAATCGGTCGGCCCCGCGTCGTTTGATACCATAATGCCAATTGTTATTTGTATCTCTGTGAAACCCTCAAACCGCACTTATTAAAAGTATACAATTTTTTAACGATCACTAAAAGCGTTAGATTGTGCGGGCGTTATAGCAAGAGATACGCAACACCAGCCTTCACGGACAATTAACAGACTGTTCGTGTACGAGAAACCGGGCGGTAGTCTCTTACCGTAGTTCCAAACTGAACAAGTGTCAGAGGTCACCATATAACTGGTGATTTGATAGCACGATGTCCACTATAGATATATAACACTTCATTGTACACCAGCAATTTACGGAGATATAAGGTACTTAATATGTAGTTCTTAATAGTATACAAGAAAGCGATCTCTTCCAGACAACCTTATAGCACTGTTACTTTTATTTGTTCTTCAATACGATCTGTAACACAATGCCAACTATTAAAAATCTTCATGAGTGAGATCGCAGTATGCCAAAAATGGCAAAAGCCAACTGTTAGCACGACGGGTTTGTTTAGTCGCACGATGCTCACTTTTACTGTCTACAATACTTTGAATGCGTGGATTGCCACGAATATGTACAGTCACGAAGAAAAAACGAAAACATTTTATAATTGAAGTGGGCGGTAGTGTGATCTAATGAATAAAGATTTGCAACAGTTTTCAGACGCGCTGGTAGCGGAGCGGTAGGTCGCCGGCTTCTCATTCGGGGGGTCGTGGGCTCGAATCCCGGCGTGTACCAATGACTTTGTCTTTTAAGTTATAGTAGTAATACCACTCGGTAACGGCGAAGGAAAACATCGTGAGGAAACCCTATCGTCTGAGGCGTTTACATACCTCAGCACTTGCTACGTACAATGGCCCAACTATGAGGCTAAGTGCGGAAATTTCCAGTCGAACTAGAAACTTGTGGTATCCATTGAATTAAAACGTGTTTAAAAATAACAACGTGCGATAGTGGGCATCTTTCTATCAAACCACTGCGGTGATTTTGGTAACTGGGAAGAGCATTAATAACGTAGTTTTGGGCCCAAAAGACCAATACCCCATAATTGTACACTTTTAGTGGAGTGAACCAACAGTTCAAATGTGTAAATTCATTTGGACGAGTTTAGTACAGTTGGCATTAGAAAAGAATTTTTTTACTCGTCAAAATATTTCGAAATTTCGGGACAAATAAATTTTACTAAAAACTATTTTATATAAGCGGTGAAAAACAATTGTACAAATTTAAAAACAAAACTGAGTAATTTTGTACATATTTTATGTTGAAGATATAAGAGAAATAAATGTACATGTCTACGAAAATGAATAATTGTAAAAAGATAATATTACAAATTATAATAAAAATTATGTAAGTTAGTTTGTAAGAATGACGAAACGGTATCCTTGCTTTTTGTTGCCATTTTTATATAACTTTATAACAGAAAATAATATTGTATATTTATTTTGTTATTTTGCAATTGTAGTCTTAGAGTTATTTCCAACTCTTGTTCTTGGGATTTGACAATAAAACAATCTAATAGTGTTTACTTAACATGAACGTTGGTTCAACTATGAAAGAATAAAGATGTAGAAGTTGTCTCAACTCGAGATCTTGCAAAACATGGCACTTTTATAATCTATGTAGTTTTCGAATTGTTTATAATGATGTATTTTCGAATGCAACTGAATATAGGTTAAAAAAAATAGTTACCATAATAATTTTTCCAAACAAATATATTCCAGATTATTTTTTCCAGTTCCCTGAAATTGACAAAAGAAATCGCTAGTCCGCAAGAAATCGGGCGTTCGAAAAAGAATAGTGGTGATATTTATCGAATTTACGTGGCAAAAGTTTTAAAAGAAATGTAGGGATATAATGAAAAACTTGTGTTGACGTCACAATTTTTTTGTAATAGGGTGATGTAAAAAAAAACTCTTGCCAAAGTTTCGTTTAACATTTCTCCTTATTCTGAAAATAGCATGTCACATGGTGCTCGCAAACACCATAGAAATTTACAGAAAATTAAGATAGAATTTATTAAAATTTCCTTAATACTTATTGCATTTTTTGTTGTTTGATATATAAAAAAAAAAACTTATAGAAATATTATAATGAGCGTTGTTTTTTTTTCTTTTTTGTTAAGAGTACAATCTTTTTTCGAAGTTTGTACGCAAAGGTCTAATAATATACATAAATATAATAACTTTATTGAATGACTGATGGGTCTGGTCTGTTATTCTCCAAACGTACTCTAAAGCCTTTTGAAGATGGTACGACTCTTCAGTTTCGGATTGATCAATTTGTCAATGTGTCTTGTACAAATACTTTTTTCCGCTTGTGAATAATGTTGTATCATCCGAATTGATCTTTATATCATAGCATGACGCTAGATTTTTGTTTGTTTAATTATTATATAAATGACGTAAGGCCTAGTTAGGTATCTTACGTTGTTTTATTTACCAATAGTCACGTAAGTTTTTATTAATTGGGAAAGAGGTACTTTGTTATTACAGAGAAAATTGAACCATAAAAGTGGATATTCTTTCGAGCGTGCACAAAGAACTTATTTTATAACGTTTTTGACAAATCTATCTCTCTGTTTATTTTTTTTATCTGATTTCGCTTTTATTTTTAAAATAAAATCGGGATATTTTATTGAAAATCAAGAGAAAAAAAATGTATATCTTATTGTAAAACATCACTTTATGTTTCATTTAAAAACGTATTTTCTTTTTAGATAAAAAAAAGTAGCCAAAGACAAAATTATATTTTCGTAAAAGGTAAAAATTAAAACATTTAATGTTTTGTGTATTTTTATGTTGTTATGTTTTTGTATTTGTACGCGCTCTTGACAGACCAAAGCTGTGAATATGTAGAAGCAAAGATCGTTTATAAAAATAATAAAATATAAGTTTAAAAAGGTGTTTATTTTTTTTACAAAAAGTTCGTCTCAAATATTGCAGGTATACATATTTGCTCGTGACTTGCTGTAAAAAATACAAACAAATTAACAACGATCCATAGGTGATGTAAAAATTGATAACTTAAATAAAAAAAAATGTGTTTTTATTACATATTTATGGATCGTTGTATAGTTACGTAAGTTTTTAGGAGATTCAGGACGAAGTTTTGAGTTAAAAGAAAGATAAATATGAATATAAATTAAAAAAAAAACAACACAATTATGTAAACGAGAATATTAGATAGTGATTTTGATTTAATATATTTTTTACAAGCCGTGGCCATTTTGTCAAATAAATAAGCGAAAATTATATCATTATTTTATTACGACTCCTCATTCCTAATCGGAATATTTTAGATTTTGTACACTACAACCTTGAAAAGTATGCAATTATATATTTTTTATGAGGGAGAAAGCAGACAAGAGACAGAAGAGGCGAGGTGAAAAATTATCATAATGAATATTATAAAATGACGCCATTTGTGGCTTCGTGAGTATTTGAGCAAAAAAAATGCTGTGGCAAATATGGCTTCGTAAGCGTTTAAGTAATTAGTGAACTTCCAAAATTATAGGTTGTAAAAGTCTTGCACCAGTTGCATTTTTCGTTACAATTATATTAGTTTGTCACCATATGAAGTAGGACTGTTTTTGTTACAATTTTCCGGCCGGAGTTACTGCACACACCATCAAACATTTTCGTTAAATTGTACCCGACAAAAAAAAAAAAACAAAAAATGCGTTCCATTTAACGAAGAAACACTAGTCTTAATATAAAATAGTTAATAATGGATTAATACTTTTAATAACCAGAAAAAAAAACTTCAGCATCCTTCAGCATCCACATATTATGGATTCGTGTGCGGTAAGGGGTTAAGACCGGAATGACAGCTAAAAAAAGATGGCTGATTTGTTTTCACTATGTACCAGAGTGGACGTATTGTTCTATAGTGGAGTAGCATTGCCCGCGGCTACGCTCGCGTGGAGTTCAGGTTGTGTGATTGATTGATTGTTAAGAGTATCAGGAAAAAACTATGGGTTCCTACAATGTGTGTTTTCCTTTTTTGTGTACTATAAAGTGTCCTGTATGTATTAACAAACTATTCTACTGAATATTAACGTAAATTATAATTTTAATTGTTCAAAAAAAGTAATGATAGGTAGAGAATACTGTATTGTACACAAAAAAGAAAACTACACAGGTATTATCCACAATATTCTCCGTCGAGAAGATTCCATATCCATATTACAATCCCAGTACCAGATGCTGGTCACCGATTTTCACCAAAGTGCTAATCAAGCTCGACCAAATAAGCTGAAACTTGAAGACTGCTTTTATCCGTCGAGACGTTTTAGTGATACATGCATACATAAACTCACGCCTGTATCCCAGAGGGGTAGGCAGAGACCAGGGGCTGCCACTTGCCACGACCCTGACAGATCCCTTACGCTTTCGCTTTCGTCGACTAAAGTTTTAGTAATCTACTTTCTCAACTGTTGTCCAGGAGGAGGCCTATGTTCAGCAGTGGACTTCTTGTGGCTGAATGATGATGAAACTGTTGTAGCTACTTCTCGTTGTTCAATTGTCGTGTCAGGCCCTGGTCACCAAGTTGGCTCTTGCAAAGTTTGTCTTAAATATAATAAAGGGTAAAATCGACGCCAGCGACCTAGTCGAAAAGGTCGTCCGACTATTTGTACCTGATAGGTATCGCAGGGCGCGGAGGCACAAACTATTCGCCGAGATAGAAGCCCGCACCAACCAGTGCCAGCACTCGCCCGTCGCGCGTGCGCTGCGGCTACTCTGTGCCCTGCTCGCTGCAGCACCAGAGTGTGATGTGTTTGCGGATGAGATTGGAATTGTGATGAAGGTATGTAAGAGAATGCTAGATGTTTGATAGGTAGTGCTCAGTTAAAATATTGTAACGCTTTGGTGTACCTAATTACTGTCATGTTGCAATATTTGTGTAAATAAAGTAAATCACCAAAGTCTGTCCGTTGAAACTATCCCAGAGGGGTAGGCAGAGACCAGGGACTGCCACTTGCCACGATCCTGACAGATCGTTTGTTTTTTTGTTTTAAGGTTTTAAAACTAAAACCTTATATTTTATGTTCTTTTTTTCCTGTGTATAGTAAGGAAAACATATTGTTATGTCATCTTATCCACCTTCAATAATTAGACCCTCTTCGGCAAGTTGGCAAACGCCCTGATCAAACCTGATTTTTTATGTTTATGTAGCCTGCTACGTCCGACGCGGCAGGGCACACGCCTTCTCTCAGAGAGAAAAAATGGACCTATCACCACGCGTGACCACAGCAGATTGGAAATTTCAAGCGATGAGGTATGTGAGTGAACACAGACAGGTTTCCTCACGATGTTTTCCTTCAGTTAGCGAGTTAGCGGTATTGCTACTACAACTTAACAAATGTATACGTGACTTTAGAGAACAAAGTCATTGGAACATGCAGGGACTCGAACCGAATGTGAGGCCGGCGTTCAACCGTTCCGCTGCCACCGCTGTGGAACACGCAACATTGTGATTATAGGAGGCTTTTACGAATGATTAGGCCTATGTATATTTAATTCTAATAACTTCTTTCTTGTCTCCGTCTATGGTTGCCTGGAAGAAATTCCTTGTAGTAATAAGGCCGCCAATTGTACTGCGATTTATTGAATTTCTGTTAATGTAATCTCTGTGTACAATAATGAATATTCTATCTATCTACTCTTATCAAACATTATTATTTAAATATTATTAAAACACATGCTTCTTAATAATTGTAATACAATTTTTTAAATAACAATACAATAATTATTAAATCTTATACTATGTTCTGTTCACAACTTACAAACATATAAACATAGGTGGGCATTAACTCGTTGATCGTTAATTAACGAAGTTAACATTTTGACTAACGGATTAACTTTTTAAATTAACTTTTAAAAAATGCACCAGCAGTTTTTATAAGCACATCATTAACGCAACGGTATAAAAATGCAAGTTTTTATCACAATGTTAACGTATTAACGATTAACGTTAACTTGCGTTAAATGTTCTGGCTACCCATAATAGCACAGGGAATCCTAGTCTGGGAGCCAGTAACCACTCTTTTAACCCTTTTCTAAATAAAGTTTTTTCATTTTAATTCATGTTCCGAAATGTTACGCTTTAACGTTTAACGAAGATTATACAAACTGCCTCTGAGGAGTTCTTTAAAGGAATCTTGTTTTTATAAATAATGCGGTTAGTGTGTAGATTAAAATAGTTGATTTGCAGTCTAAACTTTTATTGTTAGGTCCCTTTATAAGTTATTTATTACACATTCCCGTACCTACTTGCAGTTGTTTTTAGGGTTTCGTAGTCGACAAGGAACCCTTATAATTTCGCCATGTCCGTCCGTCTTTCTGTCTGTCTGTCAGACTGTGACGATTAGTACCAGGTACTAGAAAGCTGCAATTTGGCTTAGACATGTTAATCACGTAGAATTTTTTTTTTCTCGCCTACACCAGTGTAAGGTATTGTTCAATTGGTTGTTTAAAAATATTGTAAGCGTAGGATAACCATATATCTTTCGATTTAGGAATGTGTTTGCGAAATATTAAGCTTTAAAGCGCAAATTTTCCCCCTCTTCCGGCTAAACGGTTGACTGTAGAAATGTCAAAAACTTCCGGGCAGTTGCACATAAAATGAACTTAAAAGAAAAACTATCACGGCTAAGTAGGCTTTACAAGTGAACGAGTGATACGCGACCAACTTATAAAAGGAAAACTTCGTACTAATTCCATTGAAAATTACTTCGATGAAGTTGTTAGTTCTGTAGAGCTGGTAAAAACCCCTCATACGGAACCCTACACTGCGCGTGGCCCGACACGCACTTGGCCGGTTTTTAAATATTTACTAGGCAATTTTTACGTTTAAAAACTGTTTGAGTAGCCCTTAACTCTTAGGTAATAATACTTTATTCACTTATTTGCTTCTTTCTACGTAAGTTACAGAGTGAGCCAAAAAATAACATAATTGCGGAGAAGCGGTGGTAGCCTAATGGGTAGAACATTGGACTCGGAAGCGAGAGACCCAGGTTCGATTCCCAGTGCGGGCATGTACCTATGACTTTTTTTTCTAAGTTATGTACATTTGTGAAGTTATAATAGCAATACCACTCGCTAACTGTGCAGGAAAACATCGTGAGGAAACCTGAGTGTCTGAGTTATTCACAAACCTCAGCGTTTGAAATCGCCAATCCGCGGTGGGCGCGCGTGGTGATTAAGCCCATACTCTCTCTCTGAGAGAAGGCCTGCGTGTGCCCTACAGTAGGATGTATATAGGGGCTGCTTAGGAACATAATAACAATAACTCTTGTATCTACCCATATTCAAGTGAAGCCGTTGAACTTGAACTAGGTGCGTACATCGAGTTTTAATTAATTGAAATCGCTGGAATATAAAATTAAGTGAGCATTGACGAAGCTCCAATTACATTTCAACTTACGTCGTCAATATGGATCGGTACACATTTGCAATTCAATATAGGAGTTAGAGGTGTACCTACTGTCGGTTGCTGAGCTGAGAATTAAACTAGTAAATGCATGAACAAATAATATGAGGACGAAAAGTAATAAAAATGCCATTAAAAACATAACTTGTAAAAAAAAACCAAGTCTCACAACTCAGTTCTTCTACCATGAAAAGTTGTGAGATCCATGTAATACCTACCAAGTCAGTTAATTTATTCAGTCCCTACTAAGGGCCCTTCTGTCTTAAGTGTTTACGTTATTAACTTACCTAACAACATCTTATAGAGACCATATCAATATTAAAATTCTTTATGTTTTAAATAAGTAGATTGACTTGGCCATCGCATGAAAACACTAAGTATCTCACAAGTAACACATAGTATATTAAATTAATAGTTTACTGCGTTTGCCAAGGCCCATTTTTATTATTGATATGGTCAGTGAGCGAGTGACAGAATTAAGAAACTTTGATTACCTAGTTATAATTCTTAAACTACTGGTTCAAATCGAATAAAATTTTAAATATACCGTGTTTATACAATGCCTGCTTGGTTACTGAAAGTTCAGGCTTCTAGTTTTATCCACAACGAAGTTATGGATAAACTGGTCGAAAATGGCCTGAACTGCTTCGAGAAAAGGATGGTACGGCGGTGCCGCTTTTTTGCTCGACTTGGTGGGGGCACTGCCGTGCCCTGAGCGTGGATTGAGCGTGATGGGCGCCAGGCTCTTGAGGCGGCCCTGATTGGCCCTGAAAGAGCAATTTCCATACATTTTGGTTTGGTTCTTATATACAAACGACATTGAAAATATGGACTTGTCAAATGTTACCTGAAAGAGACAAAAAGCAACCTTGCCTGTGAACCTTACCAATAAAAAGGTACCATAACTTAATAAACATAGTAATGCTTGTAATGACTCACAGAACAATTTAGTTCTGTAGGTATTGCATTCCGATATAAGTTTTATTTTACACTATTTTTATAATTATTGCTTGCTGACTTTTCTATACACATGAAAATAAGGGCATACAGTTTTACTTTAGGTAGGTATGAATTTGTACGAGAGAAAGACGTATTTTTGGAAGTTGCACTCACTACATGGTATGAACGAAACGAAAACGATGCTGAGTTGACAGCATTGCAAAATAAAAGAGCGGTTTTGTTTTCCATTTGTTTGAAGTAAAAAAATAAAGAGAAATCCTTAAAATTGCAAAAAATCACCTAACGTACCTAACCTTTTGAGTCGTGTAACCTTTAACCCTTCGTCTGTAGATGATAAGGATCCTTACTACCCCCTTAGTATGTGTGTGATAAGGATCCTGATCCATAGCACTCGTGCTTATTTTGAAGTAATTTACGCTATATTTTCTATCGCAGAAGGTTTGAAATTGTGTTTGGGATAAAATTTAATGAACGATCTACCATAGACAAGCACCAGACGAATGATTTTTTTTATAGTTCCGCTAGAAATCGATGTTGAAATTCGGTCTTGAACATACCCAACACGAGCAACTAAGCGAATACAAAAAGTGGAAAAAAGGCCGGAAAGTGATAAAAAGGGTAAGTAAGTGATATATTTTATTATTTTATATGTAATATAGTTTCAGTTTTCATAAATTTCAAGTACTCAAAGTGAATTATTTACGAATGATTTTAGTTCAAAAGTAACCTATACGTCTCGAATACACTTCTCGTATTTTTCTTTCAATTATTATAAACTTTGGCCCTGCTCATATACCTCCTATGTAATATTATTTTGAAGGAAATTTTATGGAGATTATGAATATCAAGTTGATTTGTGTGAATAATTCAAAAATATTTATCTAAACGTAAATTGTTAAAACCGTTACGAAAAACGCACTCACACACGCGCAAGAAAAAATGGCCGACGCAGTGTATGTACACGTTATTTGAAATTGATACTTTGGCAACTTACAGGATGATCTTTTAGTAATAATGCACATTTCTATAGACTATAGACGATAGGTCATCATCAACCATTCGACGCCCACTGCAGGACATAGGCCTCTTTCGTGGTTTTCATAACCATGAGACGATAGGTAGGTACCAATAAAAAAAATGCAAGTTTTTATTTTCTCTCTTGATGTTATTCGTGTTATCTTTGTGTCAGGTTCAGGTTCAAAGTCAATGAAGAGGGGGATCCTTCTGATACCAATTCCTAAGAAAGTACATTTGAGGGTCTGATGATGACCAGGTCAAGATTTACTGGTTCTGAGGTGCTGTTCCGGATAGGAACTCCGGATTTGGATTGTAATGCTTAGTTATCATGGCACTTTCTAACTACATACGTTTGAGGGCCTGATGATGACCAGGTCAAGATCTACTGGTTCTGAGGTGCTGTTCCGGATAGGAACTCCGGATTTGGATTGTAATGCTTAGTTATCATGGCACTTTCTAACTACATACGTTTGAGGGCCTGATGATGACCAGGTCAAGATCTACTGGTTCTGAGGTGCTGTTCCAGATAGGAACTCCGGATTTGGATTGTAATGCTTAGTTATCATGGCACTTTCTAACTACATACGTTTGAGGGCCTGATGATGACCAGGTCAAGATCTACTGGTTCTGAGGTGCTGTTCCGGATAGGAACTTCGGATTTCGATTCTAATGATTAGTTATCATGGCACTTTCTAAGTATATACGTTTGAAGGCCTGATGGTGACCAGGTCAAGATATACTGGTTCTTAGGTGCTGTTCCAGATAGGAACTTCGGATTTGGATTCTAATGCTTAGTTATCATGGCACTTTCTAACTATGTACGTTTGAGGGCCTGATGATGACCAGGTCAAGATCTACTGGTTCTGAGGTGCTGTTCCGGATAGGAATTTCGGATTTGGATTCTAATGCTTAGTTATCATGGCACTTTCTAACTATATACGTTTGTGGGCCTGATGATGACCAGGTCAAAATCTACTGGTTCTGAAGTATTATCGAGGATAGGAACTTCGGATTTGGATTCAAATGCTAATGTTTAGTGCCAATTTCTGTGTATACAGGTTAATAAAATTGCTAGTTAAAGCGATAATGAGTTCTTAATAATTATACATAATATTATATTTTTAATATCATATATTTTTCAGATAGAAATGGATTCATCGCCTGCTCCTTCGACTTCACGACCGCTAATTATAGCGACTCACTTGGTTTTATTGCAGTATTCTACTTATTAGTGTCAAATGTTTTTTCCTATATTGAATAAAAACTTTTCATTTTCATTTTCAATACGGACTGGTTAGATAGATAGTAGTTGTCATGGAAGACCAGCGTTGCGTACTACTGTAGGATTATGCCGAATGATTACCTTTTTTTGTTGTAATTGTGTTAGATATTAGGTACAATGTAACTACTTTTGTTTATATCAAAATAAATATGTTTTGTTCTATTTCAGATTTCATTTTCATAACTTATGTGAACAAAAATAAAACACCCTATGTACATGTCAGGATCCTTGTCATACACAGACTATCGTTCTACAACCAAGTTATGATCCTTATCATACACATAATACCGTTCAAAACTAAGTTAGGATCCTTATCACACACAGACCAACGAATGGCGAAACGCACACACACACACGTCGATATTATTGAGCGATAATTTGCCAACTTGCAACGTTTATCGTATTTGTTCGCAAATCTTTCAATATAAAGTACTGTAGTGTGATATATCGTTAGAAAGCTTAAGTTTTCTAGTCTATGGTCATATCCTTTCATTTCAGCATAGACAATGATTGGCTGAATAATATTGATATGAAGCCAAGCTTACGTGTATGAGAGTTCTTTGTGTTTTTTTGGTATAAAATAAGTATTCTTTCATATTTCGAAATGTTTCATAACGTGTATTCAAAACTAAATGTATTTTCCATGTAAATAATCAAAAAAACATCACAATATGCTCAGGTTTTCCAAATAAATCTTCACGTAAAGTTGGGTGGTAAGTTGTGCAAAATGGCGATTGTACGATTTTTTATTACAATGTTCAAAATGATATAGATTTTTATCTATATGTTTTCAAAACACTCATTTCATAGGAAAATAATGTTCAGGAATAACTTTTTCAGTAATAATAAGTTGAACTGGAAATAAATTACACTTAGTACAAAAAAAAAAATTTTATTATATGCAAGTGCAATTTTGATCAAACTTCGTATTCAACTGTCTCGTGTTTTATTTATAAATACTTTCAAAGCTTGTGTTATTATCAATAACAAGGAAATATATCAAACTTTAGTTAACAATCGCTTTATTACTCAGTTCCATACAAAAAAAAGGAAATTTACAACATAAACTGAATGCTGGCGGAATTCGTGAAAAACTTAGGAATGGCTCCACAGACACCGATTAATTTTTTCACAGGGCTCTCACAGACAAAAGGTTAAACCTGGAACGAACCAGATTTAATTAAAAATCACTTAAAAGTTTACAATAGTAACGCTGCAGCGTTAACGGGAGGACACGCTGAAAACCAGCGCCGCTAATTTTATTTTAAAATCTAGCGACGCAGCCGAGCACGCTTCCTATTGCCAACAAAAAAGGCATTATTTTTAAGTTAAATTTATAATTTTTTAATTTAAGTTTAGCTGCAAGATTTTTTTTTTTATTTTGCATGTAGTTTTTGGCAATAAACCTTTTTATTCTTATTCTTAATGCCTGCAAGGCCATATTCTTAGACACAGAATAAAAATGTACGTACCTACTTATGTTTTGAAATTTCTAGATTGATACACCTGTGCCATCTGTGAAATCTCCCAGCGTCTACACGAGTTAAAAAATTTTAAATAAAAAAAACCGACTTCAATATACTACAGCACTAAAAAGTTATGAATCATTTAAAAGAATACCTTTAAATTAGAAGTATGTATACATTTAGGTATTTTCAGTTTCATGAACAGGACATATATTTTGGGCACCGACTACAAATTATACTTCTACAATAAATCGGTTAAAATTTGACGGAGTTATGAGAGAACATGGGCAAATAAAAAAAAACGTACGCGTCGAATTGATAACCTCCTCCTTTTTTGACGTCGGTTAAAAAAGCGGAAAAGGGCAAAATGAACTCACGCCCTTAGCGTTCCGTACAGGGGCGGACTTAAGCCCAGTTCTAGTCTTGGAAAAACAACTTTGCTGTTATGTTGGTCGCAATAAACGCATTTTTTCATACTTTATATAAGTATATAGGAATGCAAATAAAAAATAGTAAGACGTTCCGGGTAACGGGAACACATTCAGAAAATTCATAAAATGTCACATAGTGGCTCATGAACAACGGGGGCAGCTGGTACAGTCGGTAGCAGGTCAAACTTTACATTTTTCCTGCTAATGGGGAACTTGCGTCTAACTTAGATCAGAGTGATTTTGCTTTAATACCATAAAAATCATATAAAAACCTAGGAAAAATAAAAAAATAAAACAATAAAAATATTTTTTCGTGGTTTTCGGGGTCACGAAATATTCGAAAAATAATGTTACTCTAATAACATTTTGTTTTGTCACTGAATTCTGAACGTTTTCTTGTAAGGCACATGCATAAGAACATTATTTTACGAGATAACTCAAATATTAATAAACGCTTCATACATTATAAGCGTTACGTTAGGGAGTGACGTCATGGTCTAAGGTCAATTTGTAGGGCGCGTTTTAGTACCACGTGACTATATTGACTTTTCGACTGGTCGCAGAGAAAAAAGAAAACCACGTTTATTTATTTACCTTTTAACGTGTCGTCTCCTATTATATTAAAACGTTTTTTAGTGCAAGTTCTCCATTAAATTGCACGTGTGTAAAGGTTGATGTGCTGTCGACGGTACTACGAAGCAGGCCCTAGGAGGTGGCCCACACTACTAAGGCGCCATTCATTTATTGCTTTTTTTGCTAGTTCTTAACCCAGAATCCAAACCAACATTTTTTATAAGTAAATCACTGACGCAACTATATGAAAATGTGGGAGTCAGTTAGTTTGTAAATAATGTAAACAACTAATGCCAATCAAATACCTATCTTTTATTTATTTTTTATTTTTAAGTACAATTTTTAACACATGTGAACGGAGTCCCGTATGACGTTAACTTGCGTTAAACTTTGATATCGGATTAGCGATAAACGAAGTTAATTATTTAACTAACGGTGCCCAGCTATGACGTTAGGTATGGTCAAATAGTAAACATTTAAAATAATAATCATCATCATCATCAGCCATTTGACACCCACTGCAGGACATAGGCCTCCTGCGTGGTTTTTATAACCATGAGGGGTTTTTCCATAATCGCTACGCTTGGCAGGCGGGTTGGCGATCGTTCGGAATCTCAGGAAGACGCTGCTGCCCGTCTCCTGGTAATTGATTACCTTAGTCGCCTTCTGCGACATCCACGGAAGAAAATGGAGTGACGCTATTCTTAATCCGGTGCCACACGGATAATAAAACAGTCAAATAGTCGTTGGAAAACGTTTAAAGAACATTTCAGGTAGTCCGTGTTACTTCATTTCAAACTACTTATAACTCTTTGTTTAAGCTTAGTCACATTTTACTTTTATCGTAAACAGTACATAGGTAGGTACAGGGGCCTATTTAGCATTAATTAATTAATTTCAAAGTACAATTTCTCGATCACCAGTCAGCGGGAACCGAATCAAAACCCTTTCGCCCATAACTCAAAAGGTTGAGAACCTCTGACGCTTTTGCGGACAACGAGTTTGATACTGATCAATTTTAAATCAGTCATCGCTGTTGCGCGGGGATGCTCAGTCGCCCATAGCACCTAAAGGAAGTTTATTAAAGTACGAAAAAAAGGCCAGTTTCCTTTTTCATAAACACTCCAAGAAGGTTGTGGTAAAGAGAGACTGTTTTCGTAGACTTTTTGTGTGAAGAACTTTTTTTTCGGGTGAGTTTTTTTTTCTCTTTTTTTGCGGACCTTTCGGTGTGAAACCCAACTTTTTCGGGAATTTTTATCGGGAGATATTGCAAACAAAAAAAAAAACTAGTAAATCGAACCTAGCATATTTTTGATGTGTTCAATCTTACATTTTTGTTCCATAGTCGTCCGTAACGTAACTGAATAGAGTACTACTGGGTAAGGTAGAAGCGGCAGCACATCAACTTTACATTTTAGTACCAAAGTCCCGTAACGTAACTGAGTAGTGTGTATGCAATAAATAAGTATAAACAATCAACTGAACCTAAATATACAGTTGCCAGCAAATCAACCCTTATATTCTGATCTTTGGACCGTATTACTTTAAGGACCCAGTTCGACAGCTAAAGTTAGTTACGCTCCGCTCGGCTGTACTTAAATGATTGTTTTTTATTATCTACCCACATTTTTGTGTTTTTAGGGTTCCGTACCCAAAGGGTAAGATAATGGTACGGAACTTGTAAACAGTTGCATACAGAACTTGTATCCATAATGGTACGGAACCCTTCGTGCGCGAGTCCTATACTTATACGTTCCACGGGCAATTTCAAGCGCTGCGGTATGTAATTATATCAGACGCTCTGGTGACCTCAGCGTTAGGGTCTTATTTGTAAAAACAGGATTCCATTAAAACACTCCTCAGAGGCAGTTTAAGTCGGTAATCTGTTGTTACGACTTTCCATTTCATCATAAGCAGCCTATATACGTCCCACTGTAGGGCACAGGCCTTCTCTCCGGGAGAGAGTACGGGTTTAATCACCGCGCGTGCCCACAGCGGATTGGCGATTCAAGCGCTGAGGTATGTGAATAGCTCAGACACAGGTTTCCTCACGATGTTTTCTGTTAGGTATAAGTATGTGTGCGCGCTGCGCGGCCACTCCTAATAAACGTCAGTGTGAATACAGCAGCGATTTAATGATTTAGTTTTGAAGCTTATATGGAATCAAATATTCTGTGAATATTTCAAGCGTTATTAAGTGTTGCCGTTATCAATATTGAGCAAAAAACGGCAAAAAATTACGTTTATTGTATGGGAGCCCCCCTTAAATATTTATTTTATTCTGTTTTTAGTAAGTATTTGTCGTTGTAGCTACAACATAAATACATCACCTGTAAAAATTTCTACCGCCTAGCTATCACGGTTCATGAGATACAGGCTGGTGACAGACAAACAGTAAGACGGAGAGTGGAGTCTTAGTAATAGGGTCCCGTTTGGCACCCTTCGGGTACAAAACACTAAAAATGAGTGAATCGAAAAAAGAAAAATGAAGACCAGATGGCCGCTTTCCCGATTTTTTTTTCTGTGGCCGGCCAGCTATCTAGTCATAATTTTTCATTTTCATCATTGAAAAAATGGTAAATATCTTACCCAAGTCTATGACATAGACATGTTATTTTAAAGAAATAGTTGAAAGTAAATTTTAATAAAGTGATTTAAGTAACTAATACTTAACTTTACGTTATTTCAATTTCACATCGCGCTGTAGGTAATTGAGTGGCTGTATAGAAAGCTGTAGGTAACATAGTTCAATAGAAATGTGAAAATACGACTAGTTTTTTTTAAATAATGTGAAGCGGTCAGTTAAAAACGATTCTCCCTAGGGCTGAAATAGTAGATTGTGTCTCAAGGGAGCAAAATGATATATTTACGGCGAGGGCGGTATATTGAATCCTGAGTGAAGCGAAAGATTCTACAACAGAATCCCGAGCGTAGCGAGGGATTATAAAGTAGAATCTTGAGCGTAGCGAGGGATTCAAATGTTTACGCCCAAGACGGAAATAATTTTGCTACCGAGTGACACATACTGCTTTTCACACCTGCTATAAGGAAAATTTAAATCAAACACAATTAAGATATCGAAAGAAGTTTATGATCGATTGCAATAAAATAAAAATCGAATTGGAATTACATTTTGTGAAAATCTGCACACGGATCATGCTGAGGGCAATAAAAAAAAAACTAGAATATCAGGGAAGAAAAGTACAACTTTGATCCCTCATTTGAGGGAATCAAGGGATCTTTTCTGAATAGCAGGTGTGAAAAGTATTACTTTCAATCCGCTCCTCAGGTAACTTCGGACCTAAGTACCTACTTTCCGAGTATGAGTAATGAAAAATAGATTTTTAAACTTTCCTTTTGTGATTTAAATTTCGATACTGAAGAAACTGTTATCAAGCTTTGCGTTTATTCAAAAACACGCTCTAAAAGTAAGTTATTTTTAATTTCAGCACTATTTTTATTGTATTTTTTTTCTTATATATATACCACTTGCTAACTACGAAGGAGAACATCGTGAGGAAACCCGATTGACTGAGGTGTTCACATACCTCGGCGTTTGAAATTTTATTGCCAATCCGCGGCGGGCACGCGTGGTAATTAAGCCTATACTCTCTCTCTCTGTCTCTGAGAGAAGGCCTGTGCCTTGCGGTGGGGCGCTTACCTATAGGCCATAAGTATAAAAAGAAGGAACTGAGGTTTTTTAATTTTTTTTTTGTAAAAGCAACCTAGTTTTGAATTCACACACTTTTTGATAAACTTAACTTTGAAATTCCCTCATTGAAAGTCCACTAAATCCATATTCATCGGGCTAAAGTTCAAACGGTTAACATGCAAATGCAACGCGTGGAACAAAAGATATTAAAATGCGTTTTTAATCAAACTTCCTCCTTCTTTCGTTCTTTATTCTAATTAACCTGCTTGCGTACTTACGATGGAGCTCTACGAAAACAAACCTATGTAAATGGCCCGATGACGTAGCCCCTAGGAAAGGTCTTGAGGTTGTTTAAAAAGAACCGGCCAAGTGCGAGTCGGACTCGCGCACGAAGGATTCCGTACCATTATCTATACAACATTTGAATATTTCAAGCGTCTACCTGTTGCCGTCATTAATATCGAGCAAAGAACTGCAAAAAAAATCACGTCTGTTGTATGGGAGCCCCCCTTGAATATTTATTTTATTCTGTTTTTGGTATTTGTTATGGCGGCAACAGAAATAGAGAGAGGTATGTACAGTACAATTGGTGGCCTTATTACCTACTATAAGTAATTTCTACAAAATAGATCATCGGTAAAAATTTCAACTGCCTAGCTATCACGCGGTCACATATCACATTATCACATTGGAGTCTCAGTAGTAGGGTCCCTTACCCTTTGGGTACGAAACCCTAAAAACCGGCCAAGTGCATGTTGGGCCGCGCGCAGTGTATGGTTCCGTAGTTGGCCGTCAAAATATGCGGACTTATAAGAAGGTGATTGGTATTATGTTTTTATTTTACTTATATTAATTGACTGCTACTGTGAAGGGAAACATCGTGAGGAAACCTGAGTGCCTAAGGTGTTCACATACCTACCTCAGTGCTTGAAATTGCCAATCCTTGGTGGGCACTCGTAGTGATTAAGCCCATACTCTCTCTGAGAGAGGGCCTGTGCCCTACAGTAGGTAGAATATTGTATAATAAAAACATTGACTGCCTATTTCGCTAATCAATCAATCAGCCTCCACTCGTCCGCTGCTGGTCATAGGCCTCCCCTAAGGCACGCCACTTCCTTCTGTCCTCGACCATCCTTATTCAGCCACTGCCAGGAAACTGCATCAGGTCCTCAGTTAATAGTACATTACTTCAGAGGGAAGAAAGTAACAGTTCCATACCGAGATTATGGCATTTGCGCCACGAGCTTGCGAGGGGCGCAAACCATTTGAGGTATGGAACTGTTCTTTATCCTGAGGTATGTATAGTGCTTTTTATTACACCTACGAGGAAAATTATAGACATAAATGCATAGAAATGTTTATATTTAGTTAAAAGTACAATTATTAAAAGTGCAGCTATTATAAGATGTTACATTTTGTCCGGGTATCTTGATATTTTGAGACAATGCACCAAGGAGGTTGGTAACTGGTAAAAAAAAAACTGTATGTGGCCAGTAACAATTTACTTGAAATTTAATTAGTAGACAGTTAAAGTCTCTTTGCAGTATGACTGCTGACAAATTAAAAAAAAAACCGGGTATGTAATGGAATTTCATAGGTACATACTTCCCACCCTTGGGTCGGAAGGATTTTCATACAAACTTCCATACCTTGGGATGAAAGGATTTGAAGGGCGGGATAAAGGCGTTTCTTCCCTCTAATTGGTATAATTAGTATGTATTTTCAGAGCAGGTGTGATAAAAAAAAATTGCTTTTACCCTATATCCATCGAAAACTCATTCCGACTGCGCGGCTTTTTGGTCAAGTTGGGTCGGGCATTTTACCTGAATACTACGAAAAAAAATATTGGCTAGTATATAGTATTCAGCGTTACCATTTGGCAACTTTGGTTGCCATTTTGGCAACATTTGACCCTTCGTGGCAACCAAGTGGCAACCAAGCTCAAATGGCAACTTTTTGGCAACTTTTCGACTTGTCGCCCGATCGTCAGTAAAAAAATATCGAATATCTTTTGCAGATGAAATGAACGGATCGAATTGAACAACGTCAAAATCTTGAACCCATTTTTATTCCCAAATGAAAACAATACAATAATTAGTAGACAAATAAATTGTACCCGTATTCCTACACAAAAAGGTCTATTTTGGTGAAGCTAGAGATAAAAGTAATTTTATGAAAACTCTAAAACCAACATGGAAGAAAGTGTGTGTCTGTGTGCAGTATGCATGCAGTGCAGTGCAAAGGAAGCTTTTTTCGTGGTTTTCTATTACTTTTGTTTTTAAATCTATTGGTAAGTTCTCTTTTTATTGTTTTAATCGAAGAAGCTGCCTATAGACCTATTTGAAAAACCAATTTTACTGATTGAATCATCCGAAATGGCAAATTAAATTTTTATCAACCAAAATGCAGAGCAATAAACAGTAGCCATTAATATTAATAAAATATATTTTTTTTAATATAAATAATTAGAAGTATGTAAACATGTAAGTATTGTAGAAGTATAATTTGGAGTCGGTGCCCAAAATATATGTGCTGGTCATGAAACTGGGCACCGACTACAAATTATACTTCTACAATACCTACATGTATACATAAGCAGCCTATTACGTCCCACTGTAGGGCACAGGAGACGTGCGCGCCGCCGCGGCGCGCCGCCGCGGCGCGCCGCCGCCATAAGGAGGCAGCGCGCCGCCGCCGCCGCCGGTAGTTTAAAATTCGCGCCGAGACAAAACCCGCAAGATACTACTAAGTTTAGAATCAGCCGCGTAGCGAGAGGGGCGGGGGGAGAGCACAGCGAGCGCCGGCAAACTCGCGTCTAAGCTCAGAAGCTCGCCATTCGTTTGCCTGCCAAGGAGTAGCTTTAGCGTTCGTTGTTTGATTTATCATCCTTAAAAAAGAATATATAGGTGAAACTGGACACACGCTTCCCAGTCAGTAAGGCTGTTGTTGCTGCAGCATTATTAGACTGTAGGTTTATGAAGCTTGGAGAAGTTGACCTCTACCTGACTGCTAACGAATTAACTCCAGCTGGTTTCTTGGCCGAATATGCCAAAGAAATAAACCCTTACTACGAACCATTATTAAACCAGGACCAGGGTCGCCAGGAAGAAGCAAGTAAAGTTTCTATACTTTCCCAACTCTCGCGCAAATACAGCATGCAACACAGTTCTCATGGTTCCGGCTTCGATGATGCTGTTGACCAGGAAGCTTGGAAATACTTAGCGACTGCTGATCCTGCGGAACTTGAAGACGGGGACATCTTGTCCTACTGGCAAACCAGACAATCTGCCTACCCGCGTTTATCATCGTTAGCACAGGCTCTGTTATGCATTCCAGCAACCAGCACTCCGAGCGAAAGAGTGTTTTCGGTTGCTGGATTGGTTTTAACAGCCAAAAGGTCCCGGCTGAGTCCATTTAGGGTAAACAAAATCATTTTTGTGCACGACAACTATGAACATAAACATAAACATTTACATACAGGCACATACATTGGTTCTGGCCCCACACTAGGATACTCTGTGTCGTGGGAACCAGAAACAACGACATCACAAACATGTAAGTAAATTATATCCAAGACCTGGGTTTTTTTTTTTGTCCCCAGCCGGGATTCGAACCCGGGACCTCTCGCATGGTATGCAGTTGCACTACTGCTGCGCCACAACGTCGACTAAACTATAAAAGTTGCAAACAATTTCTGTCAAGAAAAGTGACTATCATCTTTTTAATAAAGTTCTTTTGTTTAAGCGTGGTTTTTCATTATACGTTTACGTTTATTGCAAAGTCGAAAAATCCCACGCCGCCGGCGTTACGCCGCCGCCGTGGATTTTTTCGCGGCGCGCCGCCGCCCGATTTTTTTCGACCGGCGCGCACGTCTGAGGCCTTCTCTCAGGGAGAGAGTATGGGCTTAATCACCACGCGTGCCCACCGCGTATTGTCGATTTCAAGCGCTGAGGTACGGGAATAGCCCAGACACTCAGGTTTCCTCACGATGTTTTCCTTCACTGTTAGCGAGTGGTATTGCTACTATTATGAAGTTTCACAAATTCACAAATGTACATAACTTAGAAAACCAAGTCATAGGTACACGCTCGCACTGTGGATCGAACCAAGGTAGGACAGTGGTGGTAGCCTAGTAGGTAGAACATCGGACATGTATACATACTTCTAATTATTTAAATTATTTCTAACTGTTTAGTGCTGTAGGGTTTCGAAGTCGGTTTTTATTATTATTGATTTTTTTTTCAACTTTTAGTGGGGGGTGGGAGAAAAATAAACAAGTCCCTTATAACCATAATTTACCCTATTTAATTTGTTGCGAAAGTCATCATCAGAACATTACCAAATCATTTTGGGACTACTTTTACGCTATTTTGTGAAACATACGGATATTACTAAAGAGTGTGCCTCATTAGGCCTTATTTACTGCTGTCCATTGAAGAGTTCCGTTCTCCATCTCTAAAAGTCTTCATCAGATCTTCACCAAATTAAAATGGGAACAATGGGACGTTATATCTGTTCGAACAAAAAGAAAATTTTCGAAATTGGTTAAGATTTGACAGAGTTATGGGAAAACACATTCCGTGTGGCACCGGATTAAGAATAGTGTCACTCCATTTCCTTCCGTGGATGTCGTAGAAGGCGACTAAGGAAATCGATTACCAGGAAACGGGCAGCAGCGTCTTCCTGAGATTCCAACTGCATACTGCGCTCGCCAACCCGCTTGCCAAGCGTGGCGATTATGGCAAAACCCCTCATGCTTATGAAAACCATGAGGGAGGCCTATGTCCTGCAGTGGGCGTCAAATGGCTGATGATGATAATGATGATGCGAAAACATAGCCAAAAAAATATATATTCGCGTCGGATTGATAACCTCCTCTATTTTTGAAGTCAGTTAAAAACGCGTAGAATTTTTTTTACACATTTTTTCTAATGGCAACCTTTGGTTTCACATGGCAACATTTGAACCTACAAATGGCAACCTGGGCTGAGTAGGCTCTGGCAACACTGATAGTATTAAGCCAGTGCTACGCAAAATTCTGCTAAAAATTAGATTAGATTAGAACACTTAAATTGTACACACCAGAAAACAAAATAAATTAAACATTACATTCTTAAAATAAAGATTTTTAAATCTAATACATAATTTAAAAATCTCGTGTCAATGTTTGTTATCGAGCTCCTCCGAAACGGCTTCGCCGATTTTCAAGAATTTTTTTGTGTACATTCGATAGGTCTGAGAATGGCTCGTAGGCTAATTGAATTTAATTTGGGAGAGTGGCGCACTTCAGCCTTAGAATAACGGATAAAATAAGAAGTGCCTATAATTCGCGAACAAACTGCGACGCAGTTTGGCGAAGGATTTGTTTTCGAGAATAGTACATTGTGATACAAGTCTGGTATGTTGGTCATTACACTCGAGGCGGTTTTTAAGCCTGAGCCGAAGGCGAAGGCTTAATGGAGACGAGAAGTGTAATGAATGACCAATGCTCACGTGTTTCATACGACGGTTTTCAACACACTTGCGAGGAAAAGTAAATAAAAAAACAACACTAACGAAATGAAATACTGTGAATAAACTTAACAAACAGAAACCCATTTAAAAGATGGCGGCCGTAATTTTATTTTTTCGCGCGCTCAGCGCTGCATGCGCGCGGAAGTCTGAGATAAGGGCACCGGCAAAGTAGCTAATCAGCCACATATTTATAAATTTTGAAATTGGGTATTTATAGGTAAAAATACACCGTCAAAATATAAATACCAACAAGCTAACAAGCAGTTTCATGAAATTCTTTAATTATTTATCACATTTTGAATTTAATTTTATATTTACGGAAATAACTACTTAGCTGTTTTCGAAACATTAATACTTCTTGCTAATATTTAAAAAGATATGTAATGAAAAGGCACTAGTGCGATAATGTAATGTAAAAGGCACGGCATGGGTAATATTCTGCATTATCAGTGTAAATACGCTGTAATAAGACCTACTTTACGAGCAGGTGTGTTGAAAACATGTATTATGCAACTCTTTATTAAATAAATAAATGAAAGAAAAAAAAGAGAAAATGACGTTTGCCTAGTCAGCTAGTATACTTTAATAAAAATAAATGTTTTAAGCGGACGAAACAGCGGTAAACACTCAGTAAACAGCTACCTAGTTGGTAACATATAGGTCAATGATGATGTATGCAATTTTATTATGTGTCTAGTATGTTAAATATGTTCATGCATCAAACAATTCCTTAGAAAATTGCCCATGGCGGACAGGCAGACAGACACGTGTCTGATCGAGGAATTCCGTATTTTTAACAGACTTTAAAAAGGAGGAGATTCTCCATTCGTCGGAATCATTTCAAAGTACAATATATATATTAATGAAGAGGCCTATGTCCTGCAGTGGGTGTCAAATGGCTGATGATGATGATGATATATTTTTTATACAATACTAGCTGTTGCCCGCGACTTCGTTCGCGTGGTAATTATGATGTGTATTTTTCCGGGATAAAAATAGCCTATATGCTAATCCAGACTGAAATCTATCTCTGTGCAAAATTTCATCCGGATCCATTCAGCGGTTGTTGCGTGGAAGAGTAACAAACATCCAGCCATACATACAAACTTTCGCGTTTATAATATTAGTAAGGATATGATGAAGTCGGTGCCCAAAATGTCTGTGCTGATCATGTAACTTGGCAACGGCTCTTAAGTACCAACTTCAAATGTAAAGGTCATTCATACTATCGTCTGTATCCCGGAGGGGTAGGCAGAGACCAGCGTCTGCCACTTCCCGCTATCCTGACAGATCTCTTTCATTATTAACATTCATTAGTCGTTGCATGCACGAACGCTGGTTTCGGGTAGGTACTCCGCTAATACGTCCCCTATTTGGGTGAAGTATTTCCACCTGGGATGTCCCTTACCAGTCCTTCCGTCCAAATTCGTTCGCTACGTAGCAACATGTGGCTTGTGATTTGACAGTTGGTTTCTCATACACTAACAGTTTAACTAGCAGTTTGGGCGAGTGACTTGTTTCGAGAAACACGTATAAAGTTACTCTTTATATTTATATATAGACAGTGTTATTAATAAAAATAAAATAATAACGAGCAATTAAGTAAATGTCATACATACATACCATAAGCAGCCTATATACATCCCACTGTAGGGCACAGGGCTTCTCTCAGTGAGTATGGGGTGCTTGCCAACCCGTGGTGTGCACCACGCGTGCCCACCTCGGATTGGCAATTTCAAGCGCTGAGGTAGGTATGTGAATAGCTCAGACACTCAAGTTTCCTCACGATGCATGTTTTCCTGCACAGTTAGCGAGTAGTATTGCTACTATAACTTCACAAGTGTACATAACTCAGAAAACAACGTCATAGGTACCTGCCCGCACTGGGAATCATACCTGGGTCTCTCGCTTGCTAGTTCTACCCCCGCTCGAAGTAAATGTCATGAAATATATTATGCGATGTCGGATAGTGAAAACTCAAATTGTTTTGTTAATGGCCTAATTAAAAGTTCAAAATTATAATATTATACTTAATAGTAATAATAAATAGAGCTGTCCATAGAATCAAATGTCCACAAAAATTAAAGTAATCTAATAATGAGAAGCAAAAGACAAGTTGACCAAAGTCTATACAAAAAATCGACTGAAAGCTGTTAACAATATAAGCTGTAAATAATATAACATAATTGTTAGTCTATGAGAAACCGGCGGTAAGCTGCCTCGCTGCAAGCCTTGCTCATAATATTAATGCAGGGGACTTGTTGGCAGTTAACAGTCAAATGGCGGATAAATATGCGCTTTATAAGCGCACAGCGTTTACCTATTTGTGAGGTCAGTTAAATCGTTGGTATTTTACGGTCTAGCGTAGGTAAGCTAAAGCAGGGCTTAAAAATCCCACTGCAGGGAACAGGCCTTCTCTCGGAGAGAGAGGCGGACTCTCAGATAGGGAGGTGTTTCTGCCCTTAAAGGTATCCAGCGCCACGACGCAACTAAAATAGAAATTATATAATCAACTTTTATCAAAAACTTATAGGAAAACATAAATTTATTTTAAATATCCGTCGTTTTATTATAAGTTTAAAAAAGCCTCAGAGTAAGTTCATTTATCAAAATATACATATAAATATTTTTTTATTATTAAATTCTTGAGCGATACAAAAAAAAATATTGTATCAACCAAGTAGGCAAAATCAAAAATACATTTTAGATAAATATCCGTCATTTTAATACATAGCAAAGCCTGGAACTACATTTTTAACCGACCTCTGTAAGAAAGCAGTCAACATCTGTTAATGAAATTTCGTCAACATCTGTTAATGAGATCCATTATTTCAGAGTATGGTTTTTCTACTTACATAATTTTGTATTTTGAAATTGAAATTGAAATTGAAAAAAGTTTATTCTCATACCACAACACACAATAAATAATAATACTAGTTTTTGACATAACGAGACACTTACATTGTTTTTGACATTGGAGATGTCTTTTCATTCTCCAGTGTAGGCTCCGATTTCACGAAAAAGTACGATCCTCTTATATCTCGGAGAGTGGTGAAGATTTATGATATTCAAAAAAACGAAAAAAGTTATGGCCGATATAGTGAAAAAAAAAATTCATTTACTTATTTTCGAATTTTTGATTTTGGCGCCCGATATTTTGGAAAAAATTGAGAGACAATCTTTTGGACAATTTAGTCAGCTAAAATTTGAGCCTAAAACAAAGACGACCGGGTTTTTCCTAAAACAAAGACGATCCCTTCCTATTTTCAAAGAATTGGTAAAGTCTCACTATCTCGCTGAAAACCTGTAATGCTGTTGCTATGATTCTCTATATAGTAACCATAGTAAGTCTTGTCTGTTGTCTGTTTATATGTAAAATTTATGTATTAGTATATTATAATGATATATATGTTTGTATAGTATATATTTGTATTCTTTGGTTAGTTTAAGTATTTTATTAAATATGTATGAATATTAGAAGTAAGTCAGTTAGTTTATGTACATTTTTTCCCATCTATTTCATGTACACTTACCTACCTACTCTCTTCATCAGTTCTATCTATCCTAAGGTTGTCTGGAAGAGATCGCTTTTAGCGATAAGACCGCCAATTGTACACGGCAAAACTTAGACATGTAAGCCTTTTAATGTATTTTGCTTTCTGGTGTGTACAATAAATTGTTCTAATCTAATCTAATCTAATTTAAGGGTTTGCCCTGTAGCCTAACCTTTATGAAAAAAGTCAAAAAGTCAGATTGTCATTTTTCACACATGGCGTGTATTATGACTCGATTCATTTCCAACGTGCTTTACAGTCGTGTGAGGCACGAAATCTGTGATTTTTTTATGGTGCATTAAAGGTTGTTTTATTTTTTTAACTACATATCGACTGCACCTACACGCACGTTTCCTCATTGTGTTTCTGTCTATCTGGAGGTTTTACACAATTTTTTTCTCCAAAATGATCTAGATCTTGAAATGGATTATTTTGAATAAAAAAACTTTGAATTTGTCTACTGCGCCTGCACACAGGTTTCCTCGCAATGGTTTTCCTCTTCCTCGCGTCCGATGATGACATCTCCAAGCCTCGTGTGAATGGACGTGATGTCGTGATACCAGCAACGGTCTGCAATGGTTTTTCTGCAGAGTCGCCATTTTTATTCTCGTAACTAGGTATTGCAATCTTGCGCAAGGTCCAAGTACGTACACACAAAGTAGCCTGATTATTATTTGCTTACCATCGTTTGTGGCGGCCTTGGGACACTGAACGCGCTGTACCAGATAAAAGATACATAAATGTAAACATTGCGTTGCTAAAAATTCTGTAAATCCTACTAATACTGTACATAAATAACTTATCCTACTAACATTATAAATTTGAAAGTTCGTGAAGATGTTTAGTTGTTTAGATCATGCAATAACGGCTGAACGGATTTACATGAAACTTGGCGTACAGATAGACAAATACCTGAATTGATAGATAGCATACTTGATTCCCGGTAATGCGTTCCCGTGGGATAATATTTATTGTAAGTTTCATATAGATGGCGCTGTGCGAGCGAACATTGTGTTTTAAAAATAGATGGCGTCGTGCAAGGATCGCGTAAACGGATTCTGTGGCGGTACGAAGTTCGCCGGGACGGCAAGTAACACTATAAGTAAATAACTTCCACACAGCATAATCACTTATCCTGTTCCCGAATTAGGATACCCTGTCCTTTGGTCACTTGACACAGACCTGCCCCTATATTACGCGCATCAAATCTTTAACTGTCAATCATCATCATCAGCCATTTGACGCCCACTGCAGGGCATAGGCCTCCCTAATGGTTTTCCAAGCTTCCCGGTGTTGTGCCGCCGCGACTCCCCGCCACCGTAACCAGGACGTTAGACCTGGGGGGCCTTCCCACGCCGCATCGTCCAGTCCGCGGTCGCCAGGTCAGAACTTTTTCGCCCCAACGGCCGTCAATTCTCCGAGCTATGTGCCCGTTAACTGTCAAATTCCATATTCACTGCTATCGCAAACGTCAGGACATAATTTTGGTGCGCATAATTAGACCGCTGAGGTATATTGCTAGCGAGCTTGTGGACATCCTACGCTACGTTTGCCAGTTAGTTGTCTCCAGTCCAGAACTTTTGCACCCCATCGACCATCGGTTCTTCGGCATATGTGACCAGCCCGCTGCCACTTCAGCTAGCTAATCGTATAGGCTATGTCAGTCACCTTAGTACTTCGGCGGATTGTCTCATTTCTGATGTGATCCAACAGAGACTCCGAGCATTCCCGTTCCGCAGCACGCTGAGCGACTTTGAATCGGTGGGCCAGTCCTACCTTTTAGCGCATTGTTTGTTTACATTAGCGGCACTTTTAACTGATGCAGAGTGTAAGACGCTTCCTCGAAATTATACAGTCTGGGCCAATGCACGTATTATCTTACCTCTGACATAGGTGTTACTTTCGAACACAAATACGTTTTATTCAGATGTCGTTGATTGTACTTCAAGGAAGAATTTCTATATATGATCAAATAATAACACAGGTACCTAACTACCCAGTTCCTGAAATCTCTGGGTCGTAGAAGTTGGTCATGTAGGTAGGTACAATAACTGTTGTTCTTCAACTTTTGATTTATTTTTTGTTAAATTTTTATATATTATGGTTTTTCTACTCTGCAACGGTGTCCCACAGATATGGCCTGTATATAACACATTATGTACTTAGGACAATTATTTACGGGAGGCTGTGATATTTAGTAAAATGCTGTTAATCCTGCTATTTAGAAAACGTTCGAGGTCGGTTGAAGGTCCTTGGATGCGGATGGCAAGGGACTGTGGAGGACTGTATGGGACGTACATTTGTGAAGTTATAGTAGCAATACCGAAGCTAGGGAAAACATTATGAGGAAACCTGAGTGTCTGAGGTGACCACATAATATTATGTCAGCGCTTAAAATTGCCAATCCGTGGTGGCACGCGTGGCCCTACTATCTCTTTCTCTCTGAGAGAAGGCCTGTGCCCTGGGCCTCGATTCTGTTAGTGCATTGTAGTATAATGACAGGTACACTGTCGGGTCACGTGACGTGTTTTTTCGTACCATTGACGCCTAGAAGGTTTGATGGGTGTGCCCGCGTAGACTTTAAGCAGCCATGAAATGAAAACTGCCATGTTCATGCAGTTGTCATGTTACTACAATGCATTAACAGAATCTAGGCCCTGCAGTGGTATGTATATAGGCTACATGAAAAAGGGGCTGTGGAATGGCATTTGGGGTGAAGAACCTAAATCCAGCAGGGGGCAGGGGGCTGATGATGATCATCAGCCCATTATGTCCCCAACGAGGGGCACGGGTCTCTTCCCTGAGGAAGGTATAGGCCATACTCCACCACGGGGGCCAAGTCCGAATTGGTGGAGGCTTGTAGACTAGTGGTTCGTCTACTGTCAGAAGTTGTCAAGCCGCCCTAAGGCCTCTGACTTGGCTTAACGACGATTGATGATGACGATGACGATGATTTCGAGAAATATCAATCTGTTAATTGTACCAACTAATTGAGAAAACATGGTGAGAGTAGAATTTTTTTCGCTGTCTTTTTCTTACTACAGATATTGACATTCAATAAACAGAATGTAAATTCTTTACGTTGAAATAACTGTTTGATTTCTGAAACAAATCCAAGTTCGATTAAAGCCCATTCTCTCACTCTGAGAGAAGGTCTATGCCCTGCAGTTTGTACGTATGCCAGTGTTATTTATAAGAACCCGATACCTCCAAAACACTCATCAAAACTAGTTTAATTAGTCTGGGAAAGGTAAAGACTTTTAAACAACATTAAAGGAGTGTTTTAATTAATCCTGTTTTAATAAATAAGATTTTACTTACATTTTAAGACATCAAGGAGGTCTAAAGACAATGCAGCAGAAATTATTTCTCAACCAAATCAGCCACTTATTCTTTCAATAGATTTCATTGTCACCCGTGAGGATGTTAGCTCACGCAGTTTATATTTACACAGATAATTCTATGATTGAGTAAGTAACTTTATTCACACTCAATCTTATTTATAAAACAATTGAAGTAACGCCTCTCTGAGAAGCTCTAAGTTTAAAATGCTGTGTAAGTTTAATGAACTTAACATCTTATAAACTACTAGCTGACATGTCGAACGTTGTTTTGCCATATTAGCCTACGACCTATTCTCAGACCTACAAAATATACACAACAAATTTCATAAGAAATCGGTGAAGCCGTCTCGGAGTAGTTCGATAACAAACACTGTGACACGAGATTTTTATATATTAGATAAAAAAAATATCTAGCTAAAGCGCTGATAAATACATCCACAAAATCAAGAAGAAAACTTCGAAGTCGTGAACACTGTAATCAGGGACCTGCTTCATAAAACTACATCATCATCATCATTCAGCCACAAGAAGTCCACTGCTGGACATAGGCCTCCTCCATGGATTCCCAAAAGGACCGGTTGGAAGTGGCCTGCATCCAGCGCCTTCCTGCCACTTGGACGAGGTCATCCGTCCATCTTGTGGCTGGTCGTCCTACGCTGCGCTTGCCGATATGTGGTCTCCATTCGAGAACTTTTCGGCCCCATCGGCCATCAGTTCTGCGTGCTATGTGCAGATACTACAATTCATAGTTTATTCTACTTCCCGTCTCAATTTCCCCTTCCGCAATCTTTCGAATATATGGTTGCCTGCTATAAGCAATAAGGCCGCCAATTGTACCTCTTCTTTTGTAACTATAGTTTCTGTAATAAAATTGTTGTTTGGTGTGTACAATAAAGAATATTCCTTTCTGACCTTATCTTTATTATGACAATTCGATGTACATTGCGTAGCAGAGTATTCCTATTTATTAATCTGAGTGTTGATCGACTTTGCAATGTATATCGAATTGTCATAGTAAGCCACGAATTGTAGTTCTACGAAACAAGAAGTTCTGCTGATGTCTGCGGCACGCAAATGTAAAAAATTAAAATTAAATGTATTTATTGTCAGTTCAGAATTATAGGAAGAATAAATTTATTAAACTAATTCATTATTTAATATTAATTAAATAATAATAATTAGGTAAAATTTAATTACTTTTGATTCCCGAACTTAATCGCGGCTAGGCTAGGCATCGCGAGTCATTAAAACATAGTACATTACAATATATCAAAAAACCGGCCAGGTGCGAGTCGGACTCGCACACGAAGGGTTCCGTACGATTATTTATGCAACATTTGAATATTTCAAGCGTCTACCTGATGCCGTAATTAATATCGAGCAAAAAATTAAGTTTGTTGTATGGGTACCCCCCTTAAATATTTATTTTATTCTGTTTTTATTATTTGTTGTTATAGCGGCAATAGAAAAACGTCATCTGTGAAAATTTCATTTGTCTAGCTAACACGGTTCTTGAGATACTGCCTGGTGACAAATAGGCAGACAGACGGACGGACAATGGAGTCTCAGTAATAGGGCCCCTTACCACTTGGGTACGGAACCCAAAAAAAACAAATACATATAAACATAAACATTTACATACAGGCACATACATTTAAACAAAACAACGTTGCTCTTTGAACAGCCGATCAGTTTATTTGATTTTTTAAATTGTATATTTTGCAGACAATAATATTATATTTAATACAGGTAATTATCTATATATATAAAAGAAAGTCGTGTTAGTTACACTACAAGCAGTAATCAGTGCTGCAATTGTATTGAAACGCTGCCCGATTCAAAACAGTATTTTGTGAATTATCGTAAATTACCTAGCTGTTGATCTCTGAGGTTTGCTCGACAATTTTGCATTGCCAACCGAGCCGTTTCACGCGCTGCCTCCCTTGGCTCTTGTGAGTGAGAAGCACGAAGTCGAGCCATACTAAGGCGGCGCTCTTCACGTGCAATTTCTTGCTCTTCTTCAGTGCTTTCATTCGCAATGTTTCGATTTACTCTTGCATTACGGCTTTGTCGAGAAAGATTTGATCGTCTTATTCGCGGCATGGTATTTTTATTGATGATAAACGGCACAGCAATACAATATTAGAAATTTTGAACTTGAAGTTTGCTTTGTAGCTTTTTTTTTTATGGCAACTCTAATATTAGAATCTTTAAACCGGCATAGAGTTTTTTTTTTTAATTTGCTCAGCTGTCAGTTGCGTTTTGTTATACCATTTTTAACAAATGAACCGCTGACTTATATTTTGACTGAGTTGTTTTGTTGCGTTTTGTTGTACAACGTTTTATGTCACGTCACACGGGAACGACGGGAACGGCATAAAAAGTATCCTATGTCCTTCTCCCAGTTCTTAGCTACCTTCCTACCAATTTTCAGCCAAATCTGTTCAGGCGTTCTTGAGTTATAAATAGTGTAACTAACACGACTTTCTTTTATATATATAGATTTTTAGTATTCAGTTCGTAAGTAAATGTATTTTCTTTCTTTCCATTACGGGATGTATAGTATGATTTTGTTACACCCTGTATATTCCAGTCACACAAGTAAATGCCGAAATAATAATTTTATTCCACTTCCTTACGTTCCAAAGAGACAAATGAAAGCAAAACATCCGGGAAGTATTCAAAAGGGGCTAAAGTTCACACTTTGACCGCAACCCGGTTGTACTGTGCCATGACATTACATCCGAATGTTGCATGTCAGATTAAACGGCTGTTATTTGCTACAATTACCGCTTATTATGTCAGTATAGGCATTTTGCCGCAAGGCTGGCTGCATAGTACCGAAAACGAAAATCTTTGGCCTTTGCATCTGCGTAATGAGATGATTTATACAGCATCCAGTGGCATCTCCACTCACACTAGATGGGTGAAGGGACCACTCGGACGCTGGAGTGCCTGGGAGGGCGATTTTTACATGGAGTAGGCTTGGCCAGCACCTATACCATCCGGACAACTTAGTCGGCCTAGCCCTCAGGAAAGATAAGTCAAAGCGTGCAGAGCCCATCTGCGGGTTTCCTCATGATGATAGGTTGAACCCCAATAATGTTTATTTTGAAAAACACCTTTTTAAATTATTTCGTTATTCTTAGTTTGCATTTTACATAAAATTGTTAAATTGAATTATCGTTAAATTGTCATATGACTCAAAATATTTTTTTTGCTATTAAAAACTTGCCTTTAGTACTTTCGTTGTTGGTATGTACGAGAAAATTTAAGAAATTTATTTATAAAAACACGATTTCTCAAAACACGTCTCAAAATCCATTTGCATGACTCTGCGGCAATATAAACAAAAACCCGGCCAAGTGCGAGTTGGACTCGCGCACCGAGGGTTCCGTACTACTTTTTTTTGTAAATATATTATACAGATCTACCTATTATGTAGTTGGGCATAATCGGATACGTCCGGTGGTAGAACTAATATTCATTAAAAGTGATAGTGCAGATAGTAAAGTTTTTCAGTGGGTCCGTCTCGCGCTTGGACGTTTTTTATTATTTGTTGTTGTAATAAGTCCCACAATCACGTGAACTCTATGCCTGTATGTATTACCGGTTTTACGACAGAGCACAAACAAAAAAAACCGGCCAAGTGCGAGTCAGACTCGCGCCCGAAGAGTTCCATACGATTATCAATACAACATTAGATGTTAGCGCCATCTACAGAAACTAACACGAAGCGTTTAGCATTGAAATTTTTATATATTATGGTTTTTCTACTCTGCAACGGTGTCCCACAGATATGGCCTGTATATAACACATTATGTACTTAGGACAATTATTTACGGGAGGCTGTGATATTTAGTAAAATGCTGTTAATCCTGCTATTTCGAAAACGTTCGAGGTCGGTTGAAGGTCCTTGGATGCGGATGGCAAGGGACTGTGGAGGACTGTATGGGACGTACATTTGTGAAGTTATAGTAGCAATACCGAAGCTAGGGAAAACATTATGAGGAAACCTGAGTGTCTGAGGTGTCCACATAATATTATGTCAGCGCTTAAAATTGCCAATCCGTGGTGGCACGCGTGGCCCTACTATCTCTTTCTCTCTGAGAGAAGGCCTGTGCCCTGGGCCTCGATTCTGTTAGTGCATTGTAGTATAATGACAGGTAAACTGTCGGGTCACGTGACGTGTTTTTTCGTACCATTGACGCCTAGAAGGTTTGATGGGTGTGCCCGCGTAGACTTTAAGCAGGCATGAAATGAAAACTGCCATGTTCATGCAGTTGTCATGTTACTACAATGCATTAACAGAATCTAGGCCCTGCAGTGGTATGTATATAGGCTACATGAAAAAGGGGCTGTGGAATGGCATTTGGGGTGAAGAACCTAAATCCAGCAGGGGGCAGGGGGGGGTTAGGTTCATGATCATCAGCCCATTATGTCCCCAACGAGGGGCACGGGTCTCTTCCCTGAGGAAGGTATAGGCCATACTCCACCACGGGGGCCAAGTCCGGATTGGTGGAGGCTTGTAGAATAGCGGCTCGTCTACTGTCAGAAGTTGTCAAGCCGCCCTAAGGCCTCTGACTTGGCTTAACGACGATTGATGATGACGATGACGATGATTTCGAGAAATATTAATCTGTTAATTGTACCAACTAATTGAGAAAACATGGTGAGAGTAGAATTTTTTTCGCTGTCTTTTTCTTACTACAGATATTGTAAATTGACATTCAATAAACAGAATGTAAATTCTTTACGTTGAAATAACTGTTTGATTTCTGAAACAAATCCAAGTTCGATTAAAGCCCATTCTCTCACTCTGAGAGAAGGTCTATGCCCTGCAGTTTGTACGTATGCCAGTGTTATTTATAAGAACCCGATACCTCCAAAACACTCATCAAAACTAGTTTAATTAGTCTGGGAAAGGGAAAGACTTTTAAACAACATTAAAGGAGTGTTTTAACTAATCCTGTTTTAATAAATAAGATTTTTCTTACATTTTAAGACATCAAGGAGGTCTAAAGACAATGCAGCAGAAACTATTTCTCAACCAAATCAGCCACTTATTCTTTAAATAGATTTCATTGTCACCCGTGAGGATGTTAGCTCACGCAGTTTATATTTACACAGATAATTCTATAATTGAGTAAGTAACTTTATTCACACTCAATCTTATTTATAAAACAATTGAAGTAACGCCTCTCTCAGAAGCTCTTAAGTTTAAAATGCTGTGTAAGTTTAATGAACATCTTAACATCTTATAAATTACTAGCTGACATGGCGAACGTTTTTTTGCCATATTAGCCTACGACCTATTCTCAGACCTAAAAAATATACACAACAAATTTCATAAGAAATCGGTGAAGCCGTCTCGGAGTAGTTCGATAACAAACACTGTGACACGAGATTTTTATATATTAGATAAAAAAAATATCTAGCTAAAGCGCTGATAAATACATCCACAAAATCAAGAAGAAAACTTCGAAGTCGTGAACACTGTAATCAGGGATCTGCTTCATAAAACTACATCATCATCATCATTCAGCCACAAGAAGTCCACTGCTGGACATAGGCCTCCTCCATGGATTTCCAAAAGGACCGGTTGGAAGCGGCCTGCATCCAGCGCCTTCCTGCCACTTGGACGAGGTCATCCGTCCATCTTGTGGCTGGTCGTCTTACGCTGCGCTTGCCGATATGTGGTCTCCATTCCAGAACTTTTCGGCCCCATCGGCCATCAGTTCTGCGTGCTATGTGCAGATACTACAATTCATAGTTTATTCTACTACCCGTCTCAATTTCTCCTTCCGCAATCTTTCGAATATATGGTTGCCTGGAAGAAATTTCTATAAGCAATAAGGCCGCCAATTGTACCTCTTCTTTTGTAACTATAGTTTCTGTAATAAAATTGTTGTTTGGTGTGTACAATAAAGAATATTCCTTTCTGACCTTATCTTTATTATGACAATTCGATGTACATTGCGTAGCAGAGTATTCCTATTTATTAATCTGAGTGTTGATCGACTTTGCAATGTATATCGAATTGTCATAGTAAGCCACGAATTGTAGTTCTACGAAACAAGAAGTTCTGCTGATGTCTGCGGCACGCAAATGTAAAAAATTAAAATGAAATGTATTTATTGTCAGTTCAGAATTATAAGAAGAATAAATTTATTAAACTAATTCATTATTTAATATTAATTAAATAATAATAATTAGGTAAAATTTAATTACCTTTGATTCCCGAACTTAATCGCGGCTAGGCTAGGCATCGCGAGTCATTAAAACATAGTACATTACAATATATCAAAAAACCGGCCAGGTGCGAGTCGGACTCGCACACGAAGGGTTCCGTACGATTATTAATGCAACATTTGAATATTTCAAGCGTCTACCTGATGCCGTAATTAATATCGAGCAAAAAATTAAGTTTGTTGTATGGGTACCCCCCTTAATTATTTATTTTATTCTGTTTTTATTATTTGTTGTTATAGCGGCAATAGAAATACGTCATCTGTGAGAATTTCATTTGTCTAGCTAACATGGTTCTTGAGATACTGCCTGGTGACAAATAGGCAGACAGACGGACGGACAGTGGAGTCTCAGTAATAGGGCCCCTTACCATTTGGGTACGGAACCCAAAAAAAACAAATACATATAAACATAAACATTTACATACAGGCACATACATTTAAACAAAACAACGTTGCTCTTTGAACAGCCGATCAGTTTATTTGATTTTTTAAATTGTATATTTTGCAGACAATAATATTATATTTAATACAGGTAATTATCTATATATATAAAAGAAAGTCGTGTTAGTTACACTACAAGCAGTAATCAGTGCTGCAATTGTATTGAAACGCTGCCCGATTCAAAACAGTATTTGATGAATTATCGTAAATTACCTAGCTGTTGATCTCTGAGGTTTGCTCGACAATTTTGCATTGCCAACCGAGCCGTTTCACGGGCTGCCTCCCTTTGCTCTTGTGTTGTGAGTGAGAAGCACGAAGTCGAGCCATACTAAGGCGGCGCTCTTCACGTGCAATTTCTTGCTCTTCTTCAGTGCTTTCATTCGCAATGTTTCGATTTACTCTTGCATTACGGCTTTGTCGAGAAAGATTTGATCGTCTTGTTCGCGGCATGGTATTTTTATTGATGATAAACGGCACAGCAATACAATATTAGAAATTTTGAACTTGAAGTTTGCTTTGTAGCTTTGTTTTTTATGGCAACTCTAATATTAGAATCTTTAAACCGGCATAGAGATTTTTTTTTAATTTGCTCAGCTGTCAGTTGCGTTTTGTTATACCATTTTTAACAAATGAACCGCTGACTTATATTTTGACTGAGTTGTTTTGTTGCGTTTTGTTGTACAACGTTTTATGTCACGTCACACGGGAACGACGGGAACGGCATAAAAAGTATCCTATGTCCTTCTCCCAGTTCTTAGCTACCTCCCTACCAATTTTCAGCCAAATCTGTTCAGGCGTTCTTGAGTTATAAATAGTGTAACTAACACGACTTTCTTTTATATATATAGATTTTTAGTATTCAGTTCGTAAATAAATGTATTTTCTTTCTTTCCATTACGGGATGTATAGTATGATTTTGTTACACCCTGTATATTCCAGTCACACAAGTAAATGCCGAAATAATAATTTTATTCCACTTCCTTACGTTCCAAAGAGACAAATGAAAGCAAAACATCCGGGAAGTATTCAAAAGGGGCTAAAGTTCACACTTTGACCGCAACCCGGTTGTACTGTGCCTTGACATTACATCCGAATGTTGCATGTCAGATTAAACGGCTGTTATTTGCTACAATTACCGCTTATTATGTCAGTATAGGCATTTTGCCGCAAGGCTGGCTGCATAGTACCGAAAACGAAAATCTTTGGCCTTTGCATCTGCGTAATGAGATGATTTATACAGCATCCAGTGGCATCTCCACTCACACTAGATGGGTGAAGGGACCACTCGGACGCTGGAGTGCCTGGGAGGGCGATTTTTACATGGAGTAGGCTTGGCCAGCACCTATACCATCCGGACAACTTAGTCGGCCTAGCCCTCAGGAAAGATAAGTCAAAGCGTGCAGAGCCCATCTGCGGGTTTCCTCATGATGATAGGTTGAACCCCAATAATGTTTATTTTGAAAAACACCTTTTTAAATTATTTCGTTATTCTTAGTTTGCATTTTACATAAAATTGTTAAATTGAATTATCGTTAAATTGTCATATGACTCAAAATATTTTTTTTGCTATTAAAAACTTGCCTTTAGTACTTTCGTTGTTGGTATGTACGAGAAAATTTAAGAAATTTATTTATAAAAACACGATTTCTCAAAACACGTCTCAAAATCCATTTGCATGACTCTGCGGCAATATAAACAAAAACCCGGCCAAGTGCGAGTTGGACTCGCGCACCGAGGGTTCCGTACTACTTTTTTTTGTAAATATATTATACAGATCTACCTATTATGTAGTTGGGCATAATCGGATACGTCCGGTGGTAGAACTAATATTCATTAAAAGTGATAGTGCAGATAGTAAAGTTTTTCAGTGGGTCCGTCTCGCGCTTGGACGTTTTTTATTATTTGTTGTTGTAATAAGTCCCACAATCACGTGAACTCTATGCCTGTATGTATTACCGGTTTTACGACAGAGCACAAACAAAAAAAACCGGCCAAGTGCGAGTCAGACTCGCGCCCGAAGAGTTCCATACGATTATCAATACAACATTAGATGTTAGCGCCATCTACAGAAACTAACACGAAGCGTTTAGCATTGAAATTTTTATATATTATGGTTTTTCTACTCTGCAACGGTGTCCCACAGATATGGCCTGTATATAACACATTATGTACTTAGGACAATTATTTACGGGAGGCTGTGATATTTAGTAAAATGCTGTTAATCGTGCTATTTCGAAAACGTTCGAGGTCGGTTGAAGGTCCTTGGATGCGGATGGCAAGGGACTGTGGAGGACTGTATGGGACGTACATTTGTGAAGTTATAGTAGCAATACCGAAGCTAGGGAAAACATTATGAGGAAACCTGAGTGTCTGAGGTGTCCACATAATATTATGTCAGCGCTTAAAATTGCCAATCCGTGGTGGCACGCGTGGCCCTACTATCTCTTTCTCTCTGAGAGAAGGCCTGTGCCCTGGGCCTCGATTCTGTTAGTGCATTGTAGTATAATGACAGGTAAACTGTCGGGTCACGTGACGTGTTTTTTCGTACCATTGACGCCTAGAAGGTTTGATGGGTGTGCCCGCGTAGACTTTAAGCAGCCATGAAATGAAAACTGCCATGTTCATGCAGTTGTCATGTTACTACAATGCATTAACAGAATCTAGGCCCTGCAGTGGTATGTATATAGGCTACATGAAAAAGGGGCTGTGGAATGGCATTTGGGGTGAAGAACCTAAATCCAGCAGGGGGCAGGGGGGGGTTAGGTTCATGATCATCAGCCCATTATGTCCCCAACGAGGGGCACGGGTCTCTTCCCTGAGGAAGGTATAGGCCATACTCCACCACGGGGGCCAAGTCCGGATTGGTGGAGGCTTGTAGAATAGCGGCTCGTCTACTGTCAGAAGTTGTCAAGCCGCCCTAAGGCCTCTGACTTGGCTTAACGACGATTGATGATGACGATGACGATGATTTCGAGAAATATTAATCTGTTAATTGTACCAACTAATTGAGAAAACATGGTGAGAGTAGAATTTTTTTCGCTGTCTTTTTCTTACTACAGATATTGTAAATTGACATTCAATAAACAGAATGTAAATTCTTTACGTTGAAATAACTGTTTGATTTCTGAAACAAATCCAAGTTCGATTAAAGCCCATTCTCTCACTCTGAGAGAAGGTCTATGCCCTGCAGTTTGTACGTATGCCAGTGTTATTTATAAGAACCCGATACCTCCAAAACACTCATCAAAACTAGTTTAATTAGTCTGGGAAAGGGAAAGACTTTTAAACAACATTAAAGGAGTGTTTTAACTAATCCTGTTTTAATAAATAAGATTTTTCTTACATTTTAAGACATCAAGGAGGTCTAAAGACAATGCAGCAGAAACTATTTCTCAACCAAATCAGCCACTTATTCTTTAAATAGATTTCATTGTCACCCGTGAGGATGTTAGCTCACGCAGTTTATATTTACACAGATAATTCTATAATTGAGTAAGTAACTTTATTCACACTCAATCTTATTTATAAAACAATTGAAGTAACGCCTCTCTCAGAAGCTCTTAAGTTTAAAATGCTGTGTAAGTTTAATGAACATCTTAACATCTTATAAATTACTAGCTGACATGGCGAACGTTTTTTTGCCATATTAGCCTACGACCTATTCTCAGACCTAAAAAATATACACAACAAATTTCATAAGAAATCGGTGAAGCCGTCTCGGAGTAGTTCGATAACAAACACTGTGACACGAGATTTTTATATATTAGATAAAAAAAATATCTAGCTAAAGCGCTGATAAATACATCCACAAAATCAAGAAGAAAACTTCGAAGTCGTGAACACTGTAATCAGGGACCTGCTTCATAAAACTACATCATCATCATCATTCAGCCACAAGAAGTCCACTGCTGGACATAGGCCTCCTCCATGGATTTCCAAAAGGACCGGTTGGAAGCGGCCTGCATCCAGCGCCTTCCTGCCACTTGGACGAGGTCATCTGTCCATCTTGTGGCTGGTCGTCCTACGCTGCGCTTGCCGATATGTGGTCTCCATTCGAGAACTTTTCGGCCCCATCGGCCATCAGTTCTGCGTGCTATGTGCAGATACTACAATTCATAGTTTATTCTACTACCCGTCTCAATTTCTCCTTCCGCAATCTTTCGAATATATGGTTGCCTGGAAGAAATTGCTATAAGCAATAAGGCCGCCAATTGTACCTCTTCTTTTGTAACTATAGTTTCTGTAATAAAATTGTTGTTTGGTGTGTACAATAAAGAATATTCCTTTCTGACCTTATCTTTATTATGACAATTCGATGTACATTGCGTAGCAGAGTATTCCTATTTATTAATCTGAGTGTTGATCGACTTTGCAATGTATATCGAATTGTCATAGTAAGCCACGAATTGTAGTTCTACGAAACAAGAAGTTCTGCTGATGTCTGCGGCACGCAAATGTAAAAAATTAAAATTAAATGTATTTATTGTCAGTTCAGAATTATAAGAAGAATAAATTTATTAAACTAATTCATTATTTAATATTAATTAAATAATAATAATTAGGTAAAATTTAATTACCTTTGATTCCCGAACTTAATCGCGGCTAGGCTAGGCATCGCGAGTCATTAAAAAATAGTACATTACAATATATCAAAAAACCGGCCAGGTGCGAGTCGGACTCGCACACGAAGGGTTCCGTACGATTATTTATGCAACATTTGAATATTTCAAGCGTCTACCTGATGCCGTAATTAATATCGAGCAAAAAATTAAGTTTGTTGTATGGGTACCCCCCTTAAATATTTATTTTATTCTGTTTTTATTATTTGTTGTTATAGCGGCAATAGAAATACGTCATCTGTGAAAATTTCATTTGTCTAGCTAACACGGTTCTTGAGATACTGCCTGGTGACAAATAGGCAGACAGACGGACGGACAGTGGAGTCTCAGTAATAGGGCCCCTTACCACTTGGGTACGGAACCCAAAAAAAACAAATACATATAAACATAAACATTTACATACAGGCACATACATTTAAACAAAACAACGTTGCTCTTTGAACAGCCGATCAGTTTATTTGATTTTTTAAATTGTATATTTTGCAGACAATAATATTATATTTAATACAGGTAATTATCTATATATATAAAAGAAAGTCGTGTTAGTTACACTACAAGCAGTAATCAGTGCTGCAATTGTATTGAAACGCTGCCCGATTCAAAACAGTATTTTATGAATTATCGTAAATTACCTAGCTGTTGATCTCTGAGGTTTGCTCGACAATTTTGCATTGCCAACCGAGCCGTTTCACGCGCTGCCTCCCTTGGCTCTTGTGAGTGAGAAGCACGAAGTCGAGCCATACTAAGGCGGCGCTCTTCACGTGCAATTTCTTGCTCTTCTTCAGTGCTTTCATTCGCAATGTTTCGATTTACTCTTGCATTACGGCTTTGTCGAGAAAGATTTGATCGTCTTATTCGCGGCATGGTATTTTTATTGATGATAAACGGCACAGCAATACAATATTAGAAATTTTGAACTTGAAGTTTGCTTTGTAGCTTTTTTTTTATGGCAACTCTAATATTAGAATCTTTAAACCGGCATAGAGTTTTTTTTTTTAATTTGCTCAGCTGTCAGTTGCGTTTTGTTATACCATTTTTAACAAATGAACCGCTGACTTATATTTTGACTGAGTTGTTTTGTTGCGTTTTGTTGTACAACGTTTTATGTCACGTCACACGGGAACGACGGGAACGGCATAAAAAGTATCATATGTCCTTCTCCCAGTTCTTAGCTACCTCCCTACCAATTTTCAGCCAAATCTGTTCAGGCGTTCTTGAGTTATAAATAGTGTAACTAACACGACTTTCTTTTATATATATAGATTTTTAGTATTCAGTTCGTAAGTAAATGTATTTTCTTTCTTTCCATTACGGGATGTATAGTATGATTTTGTTACACCCTGTATATTCCAGTCACACAAGTAAATGCCGAAATAATAATTTTATTCCACTTCCTTACGTTCCAAAGAGACAAATGAAAGCAAAACATCCGGGAAGTATTCAAAAGGGGCTAAAGTTCACACTTTGACCGCAACCCGGTTGTACTGTGCCTTGACATTACATCCGAATGTTGCATGTCAGATTAAACGGCTGTTATTTGCTACAATTACCGCTTATTATGTCAGTATAGGCATTTTGCCGCAAGGCTGGCTGCATAGTACCGAAAACGAAAATCTTTGGCCTTTGCATCTGCGTAATGAGATGATTTATACAGCATCCAGTGGCATCTCCACTCACACTAGATGGGTGAAGGGACCACTCGGACGCTGGAGTGCCTGGGAGGGCGATTTTTACATGGAGTAGGCTTGGCCAGCACCTATACCATCCGGACAACTTAGTCGGCCTAGCCCTCAGGAAAGATAAGTCAAAGCGTGCAGAGCCCATCTGCGGGTTTCCTCATGATGATAGGTTGAACCCCAATAATGTTTATTTTGAAAAACACCTTTTTAAATTATTTCGTTATTCTTAGTTTGCATTTTACATAAAATTGTTAAATTGAATTATCGTTAAATTGTCATATGACTCAAAATATTTTTTTTGCTATTAAAAACTTGCCTTTAGTACTTTCGTTGTTGGTATGTACGAGAAAATTTAAGAAATTTATTTATAAAAACACGATTTCTCAAAACACGTCTCAAAATCCATTTGCATGACTCTGCGGCAATATAAACAAAAACCCGGCCAAGTGCGAGTTGGACTCGCGCACCGAGGGTTCCGTACTACTTTTTTTTGTAAATATATTATACAGATCTACCTATTATGTAGTTGGGCATAATCGGATACGTCCGGTGGTAGAACTAATATTCATTAAAAGTGATAGTGCAGATAGTAAAGTTTTTCAGTGGGTCCGTCTCGCGCTTGGACGTTTTTTATTATTTGTTGTTGTAATAAGTCCCACAATCACGTGAACTCTATGCCTGTATGTATTACCGGTTTTACGACAGAGCACAAACAAAAAAAACCGGCCAAGTGCGAGTCAGACTCGCGCCCGAAGAGTTCCATACGATTATCAATACAACATTAGATGTTAGCGCCATCTACAGAAACTAACACGAAGCGTTTAGCATTGAAATTTTTATATATTATGGTTTTTCTACTCTGCAACGGTGTCCCACAGATATGGCCTGTATATAACACATTATGTACTTAGGACAATTATTTACGGGAGGCTGTGATATTTAGTAAAATGCTGTTAATCCTGCTATTTCGAAAACGTTCGAGGTCGGTTGAAGGTCCTTGGATGCGGATGGCAAGGGACTGTGGAGGACTGTATGGGACGTACATTTGTGAAGTTATAGTAGCAATACCGAAGCTAGGGAAAACATTATGAGGAAACCTGAGTGTCTGAGGTGTCCACATAATATTATGTCAGCGCTTAAAATTGCCAATCCGTGGTGGCACGCGTGGCCCTACTATCTCTTTCTCTCTGAGAGAAGGCCTGTGCCCTGGGCCTCGATTCTGTTAGTGCATTGTAGTATAATGACAGGTAAACTGTCGGGTCACGTGACGTGTTTTTTCGTACCATTGACGCCTAGAAGGTTTGATGGGTGTGCCCGCGTAGACTTTAAGCAGGCATGAAATGAAAACTGCCATGTTCATGCAGTTGTCATGTTACTACAATGCATTAACAGAATCTAGGCCCTGCAGTGGTATGTATATAGGCTACATGAAAAAGGGGCTGTGGAATGGCATTTGGGGTGAAGAACCTAAATCCAGCAGGGGGCAGGGGGGGGTTAGGTTCATGATCATCAGCCCATTATGTCCCCAACGAGGGGCACGGGTCTCTTCCCTGAGGAAGGTATAGGCCATACTCCACCACGGGGGCCAAGTCCGGATTGGTGGAGGCTTGTAGAATAGCGGCTCGTCTACTGTCAGAAGTTGTCAAGCCGCCCTAAGGCCTCTGACTTGGCTTAACGACGATTGATGATGACGATGACGATGATTTCGAGAAATATTAATCTGTTAATTGTACCAACTAATTGAGAAAACATGGTGAGAGTAGAATTTTTTTCGCTGTCTTTTTCTTACTACAGATATTGTAAATTGACATTCAATAAACAGAATGTAAATTCTTTACGTTGAAATAACTGTTTGATTTCTGAAACAAATCCAAGTTCGATTAAAGCCCATTCTCTCACTCTGAGAGAAGGTCTATGCCCTGCAGTTTGTACGTATGCCAGTGTTATTTATAAGAACCCGATACCTCCAAAACACTCATCAAAACTAGTTTAATTAGTCTGGGAAAGGGAAAGACTTTTAAACAACATTAAAGGAGTGTTTTAACTAATCCTGTTTTAATAAATAAGATTTTTCTTACATTTTAAGACATCAAGGAGGTCTAAAGACAATGCAGCAGAAACTATTTCTCAACCAAATCAGCCACTTATTCTTTAAATAGATTTCATTGTCACCCGTGAGGATGTTAGCTCACGCAGTTTATATTTACACAGATAATTCTATAATTGAGTAAGTAACTTTATTCACACTCAATCTTATTTATAAAACAATTGAAGTAACGCCTCTCTCAGAAGCTCTTAAGTTTAAAATGCTGTGTAAGTTTAATGAACATCTTAACATCTTATAAATTACTAGCTGACATGGCGAACGTTTTTTTGCCATATTAGCCTACGACCTATTCTCAGACCTAAAAAATATACACAACAAATTTCATAAGAAATCGGTGAAGCCGTCTCGGAGTAGTTCGATAACAAACACTGTGACACGAGATTTTTATATATTAGATAAAAAAAATATCTAGCTAAAGCGCTGATAAATACATCCACAAAATGAAGAAGAAAACTTCGAAGTCGTGAACACTGTAATCAGGGACCTGCTTCATAAAACTACATCATCATCATCATCATTCAGCCACAAGAAGTCCACTGCTGGACATAGGCCTCCTCCATGGATTCCCAAAAGGACCGGTTGGAAGCGGCCTGCATCCAGCGCCTTCCTGCCACTTGAACGAGGTCATCCGTCCATCTTGTGGCTGGTCGTCCTACGCTGCGCTTGCCGATATGTGGTCTCCATTCGAGAACTTTTCGGCCCCATCGACCATCAGTTCTGCGTGCTATGTGCAGATACTACAATTCATAGTTTATTCTACTACCCGTCTCAATTTCCCCTTCCGCAATCTTTCGAATATATGGTTGCCTGCTATTAGCAATAAGGCCGCCAATTGTACCTCTTCTTTTGTAACTATAGTTTCTGTAATAAAATTGTTGTTTGGTGTGTACAATAAAGAATATTCCTTTCTGACCTTATCTTTATTATGACAATTCGATGTACATTGCGTAGCAGAGTATTCCTATTTATTAATCTGAGTGTTGATCGACTTTGCAATGTATATCGAATTGTCATAGTAAGCCACGAATTGTAGTTCTACGAAACAAGAAGTTCTGCTGATGTCTGCGGCACGCAAATGTAAAAAAATTAAATGAAATGTATTTACTGTCAGTTCAGAATTATAGGAAGAATAAATTTATTAAACTAATTCATCATTTAATATTCATTAAATAATAATAATTAGGTAAAATTTAATTACTTTCATTCCCGAACTTAATCGCGGCTAGACCCGTTTAATATATTACTATGTGTGAGCATCGCGAGTCATTAAAAAATAGTACATTACAATACATCAAAAAACCGGCCAGGTGCGAGTCGGACTCGCACACGAAGGGTTCCGTACGATTATTTATACAACATTTGAATATTTGAAGCGTCTACCTGATGCCGTAATTAATATCGAGCAAAAGATTAAGTTTGTTGTATGGGGACCCCCCTTAAATATTTATTTTATTCTGTATTTATTATTTGTTGTTATAGTGGCAATAGAAATACGTCATCTGTGAAAATTTCATTTGTCTAGCTAACACGGTTCTTGAGATACTGCCTGGTGACAAATAGGCAGACAGACGGACGGACAGTGGAGTCTCAGTAATAGGGCCCCTTACCCTTTGGGTACGGAACCCAAAAAAAACAAATACATATAAACATAAACATTTACATACAGGCACATACATTTAAACAAAACAACGTTGCTCTTTGAACAGCCGATCAGTTCATTTGATTTTTTAAATTGTATATTTTGCATACAATAATATTATATTTAATACAGGTAATTATTATTAATAAAGTGTAAGTAAACTTAGATGAGCTACCGACTAGTTGCTAGTTGGCTCCAGTAACCAATAGAGGTAATATCTTCATTTTGAAAAAAAAAATGTCTCTTACGCCCGGGCCACACGAGGCTAGTTTTTCAAGCCAGTTCTCTACTAAAATGTCCTGGCTGGCTCCCCTGGCTTGGAGATTATTTTTTATTATGGAGGAGATTATGGAGGATCTTGTTGGCCGTTGTATGGAACGGATGATATTTCTTTTAGCTATTTTAAAGATTTCCCCACAGTATTGGTCGTATCGACGAGTAGAACCGCCATTAACACATGCATCGAGTCCACTTTAGGGACTCAATACTGAATATCAATAGCTGTTCTTATGCAAATGTTAATATTATTGGTTGTTTGTTTTTTGTTTGTTAAAATTTTGTTTCAATGTCGTTAATCCGTTCTCTTCCTTTTTATAAGTATATTTTTAGTATTCAGTTCGCAAATAAATGTATTTTCTTTCTTTCCATTACAGAATGTATAGTATGATTTTGTTACACCCTGTATATTCCAGTCACACAAGTAAATGCCGAAATAATAATTTTATTCCACTTCCTTACGTTCCAAAGAGACAAATGAAAGCAAAACATCCGGGAAGTATTCAAAAGGGGCTAAAGTTCACACTTTGACCGCAACCCGGTTGTACTGTGCCATGACATTACATCCGAATGTTGCATGTCAGATTAAACGGCTGTTATTTGCTACAATTACCGCTTATTATGTCAGTATAGGCATTTTGCCGCAAGGCTGGCTGCATAGTACCGAAAACGAAAATCTTTTGGCCTTGGCATCTGCGTAATGAGATGATTTATACAGCATCCAGTGGCATCTCCACTCACACTAGATGGGTGAAGGGACCACTCGGACGCTGGAGTGCCTGGGAGGGCGATTTTTACATGGAGTAGGCTTGGCCAGCACCTATACCATCCGGACAACTTAGTCGGCCTAGCCCTCAGGAAAGATAAGTCAAAGCGTGCAGAGCCCATCTGCGGGTTTCCTCATGATGATAGGTTGAACCCCAATAATGTTTATTTTGAAAAACACCTTTTTAAATTATTTCGTTATTCTTAGTTTGCATTTTACATAAAATTGTTAAATTGAATTATCGTTAAATTGTCATATGACTCAAAATATTTTTTTTGCTATTAAAAACTTGCCTTTAGTACTTTCGTTGTTGGTATGTACGAGAAAATTTAAGAAATTTATTTATAAAAACACGATTTCTCAAAACACGTCTCAAAATCCATTTGCATGACTCTGCGGCAATATAAACAAAAACCCGGCCAAGTGCGAGTTGGACTCGCGCACCGAGGGTTCCGTACTACTTTTTTTTGTAAATATATTATACAGATCTACCTATTATGTAGTTGGGCATAATCGGATACGTCCGGTGGTAGAACTAATATTCATTAAAAGTGATAGTGCAGATAGTAAAGTTTTTCAGTGGGTCCGTCTCGCGCTTGGACGTTTTTTATTATTTGTTGTTGTAATAAGTCCCACAATCACGTGAACTCTATGCCTGTATGTATTACCGGTTTTACGACAGAGCACAAACAAAAAAAACCGGCCAAGTGCGAGTCAGACTCGCGCCCGAAGAGTTCCATACGATTATCAATACAACATTAGATGTTAGCGCCATCTACAGAAACTAACACGAAGCGTTTAGCATTGAAACTTAACGACACAACATCGGCGCTATGAAGGTTACATGAATCGCCGCTAGATGGCGAGCACTGTCTATAGACAACGTTTGTTGTATGGGAGCCCCCCTTAAATATTTATTTTATTCCGTTTTTAGTATTTGTTGTTATAGCGGCAACAGAAATACGTCATCTGTGAAAATTTCATTTGTCTAGCTAACGTGAGATACTGCCTGGTGACAAATAGTCAGACAGACGGACGGACAGTGGAGTCTTAGTAATAGGGCCCCTTACCCCTTTGGGTACGGAACCCTAAAAACGGCGGCAAAACACGTTTGTTGTATGGAGACACCCTTATTTTTTATTATTTTTAAAATTTTGTTATTTGTTAGGTAATCCGCCGTAATAACACATATTCTGTGAAAATTTCAACTGGCTACCTATCACGGTTCCAAAGGCCCTTTAAAGGTCGGACGGACGGACGGACAGACAGACAGACAGACAGCGGAGACAGAGTAATAGGGTCCCGTTCCTTCGGTTACGGACCTCTAAAAAGTCAATATATAGCAAACAGAAAAGTAGAAACAGATGCGAGGCGTGTCTTGTTCCTTCACTGTTTTTCCCATTGATATAATAAAATTAGCTTTCCAGTGGTAAAAAAATGTGTAAAGCACACTTTGTACAAAAAAGTCTGCAATAATACTAAGGATTATTTAGATGGCGAAGATGTCTGGAATTATAGCCACTTCAATGCATGAGTTCTAGGTCCTGAAATAATTAAACTTGTAAATTAGGACCAAATTGAAAAGACTAACCCCCGGTTTCTCGTACACTAACAAGCTGTTAACAAGTGGTTTTTTTTTGTATGCACTTTGGTCATTTGACAGCTGTTAACAGTAGATTAACAGCGTGTTAGTGTACGAGAAACTGGGGGTAAGTTTGGAGTTTTTTTGTCCATTTTCTTCATTAAAGCGATCTAGCTATTCAAATTCAAATCAAATCGTTTATTTACAAAAAAGCATAAGTCCTAGTAACTTCAATAGACTAAGGGCGCGTGTCGACGTGCACGGTTTTTATCCGGCACGGCGCCGGCCCTGCGCCGTCCAACTTTGTGCACGTATACGGTTTTAACCCGGTTCGTATTCAGATTCAGTTGACTGTCGTTGTTTATTTAACAATGACACGGTTCCAAGCCGGACCGCCGCTTGCGCCGGCTACATGTACAGACTTGTATAGAGCTTGATACATAACTGGCACCGGGCCCAGCGCCGGGCCGGCGCCGTGCCGGGTAGAAACCGTCTCGTGGACACGCAGCCTTAACTTAATGTGGGTAGGTAGGTTTGAAAAAGATTGCCAATTTAGTGGCTCGTAGTTGCTTCCTGGTATTCTTCTGGTGAATTGTTCTGGTGTTTGAAATGGAAAACTAAGTTTAACACAGTTTTTGCGCTACTTGGAATAAAAATATCTTACCTCTTTCCCCACTCACGCTCTCTTGTCGGAAAAATAGCTATAATTATTTGCAACACCCAATGTCAATAACATAACATAAGGTTGAACCTCAGGGCGTACAACTTGTCTACCTAACCAGTCCGAGCGGGTTTACCATATCCGGAGGGCTCGGTGGACATTGGCGTACGAAGGGTTATTTTCACGGGGGGCCTGTTTGTATTTGTATAACTAGGTACGTTTCATGGTTCACTATGACAATTCGATGTAGGTACTGTCATGATTTTGCGAAATATATTTAACTTCATACGTAAGTAATAGTCTATTACCCTTCAAAGTAGGTACCATCATAATAACAGTCACATCAGTCACCATTTTATTAAAGAGTCATGGATTGTGGGGTATGTGAACATTAAGTTGACAAGCATTAAATAGTAAAAATATTGAAGGGTAGTTGTAAAAGGAAACGGAAACCCAAGGGGGGTTTGAAAATGGTTTCACGTCGTACGCTAGCGACGAGAGGCCATTGCGTTCGCGAATATGGTGCCTATCGGATCTCACGAACAAACATCATATTAGTACATTGCAAAGCTTGCGCCTAAAAGCAGGCATATTTGCTGGAGCATCAGAGACCGTCACTCCCTTCCCTTCCAACCTCTCGCCGCAAAAACAGACACGAGCCTGTAATCGCATAGTAGGGCCAGGCAATATTGTATATTTATTTATTTATTTTTCTTTAATTAAGTATACCTATATATGTATATATATTTATATACATATAAATTTAATTATATTAATAATTTTTTTAAACATAATTTAAGTGGCTTTATACCTTTATTCATTTGTGTATGATTTTATCGTAGTTTATTCAGTCACTTAATGAAAACAATTTAAGTATATGTTTCATACTGCATACATAATACGTATCCTATTGTATATAATTTGTATTCTGTATTACATAGTATTCTACTATATATAGTATTGCTCACGGTTGTACCACACCGCGGTATGTGACGCTCGCGGGGTAACTCCTGGCACTGACTGAAAATCAGCGCTGAAGGCTTGACCCTCAGCATACTGCTGAGTCAGTTGCCATTTATAGCAGCAGTGACACGCCGTGACCTTTCGTTTTCCTTTCTTTTTTATAACTTTTCTGTTGAAATATTTTCTTGGTTGGTTTTTTGTTTTGTTATTGTGGCGTGTGCACTGTTTTTATAATAAATGTTTCTTCTTCTTCTTCTACAAAGTACTTACCTTGAATGGTCATAATAAACTACGAATTGTAGTTTTATTAAGCTCGGCCACAGCCGATCCTATCATAAGCATTCTATATACGTCCCACTGTAGGGCACAGGCCTTCTCTCAGAGAGAAGAAGAAGAAGAAAGACATTTATTATACCAACAAGATACATCACAGAAACAAAATAAGCACATAAGTAACATAATATGCACAACAACAGAGAGAAAACTAAATTCCCAACAGACAAAACGAATAAATAAAACAGGACCATAGATGTAGCCTGTGGTGTATGGGCTTAATCATCACGCGTGCCCACCGCGGATTGGCGATTTGAAGCGCGGAGGTATGTGAATAGCTCAGACACTCAGGTTTCCTCACGATGTTTTCCTTCACATTTAGCGCGTGGTATTGTACATAACTTAGAAAACAAATTCATAGGTACATGCCCGCACTGGGGATCGAACCTGGGTCGCAGCGCAGCGAATCAGACCGCAGCTGATTCCAATGCAAGAATAATTCCGGGCAGATAACTTGAACAAAAATCCATGCAGTCGGGTTGAATCTGGGTCGGGATGAGTGAATTTAATTTCGCTGTCATTTTTTTTATTTGGTGCAGATGTGGAATTTATTGGCGACTGCAATTCGGGCAGTATATTTTTTATTTTGATCTTATTTTATATTTTTTTCTTAAAGCAGAAGTAATTTCTAGAGACTAATTTCATTTTTTCAGCGATTTGTTAAGTTTATTATTATAAATTATTTATTTAAAATATTTGAAAGCGTGACGTCATATTTTTCGAGTGCACACGCCGAAACGTCGCGCAAACTGTCACACTTTGTTTCTGTCATTTGCTATGACAGACGTTTTTTTCACAGACAAGGAAATGATATGCATATGACAGTTATGACAGCAAGTCTTTTTTTTAAGTAACGTAGTGTTGCCATATGTTATGTTTATTTTAAAATGTGACGTCATCAGAAGGTCAAATGAAGGTTATTGTTTTTCGGCAAAAATAACGCTCATCTTCCTTAATATTTATCTTAAATATAGAAAATATGGTTACTTAGATGTTAATCTCGAAATGGTTTTTGATTCAGCCCTCAAGAAAAAAAATAGTCTTTGCGAGATTTGAATTGTTTTACGAATACATTTTTGTGGATTTTTTATTTATTTAAAGCTAACGTGCAATAGGTATTTGTTTTCGTAGGATTTTCAGAATAAGCCATTATTTAAATTGTTTGTAACTAGCGGATCTCATTATAAATATTGTCAATTTGTGGTAGCAATACCATCGCCGTGCGCGAAGGAAAACTTCGTGAGGAAATCTGAGTGTGCGGGGCGTTCATATACCTGAAGGCTTCAAATTGCCAATCCACATCCGTAGGCACGCGTGGTGATTCAAATCAAATATCATTTAATCCAAAGAGAAATGTACAAACTAAATCAAATCATAAAGTGGTGTTACTACACCCACAAGATTTTTTTCTACGACCAATTCTACGATACCCCACATGCTGGGGTAGACGAGAAAAAAAATCATCGTCACTTTTCATGTTAGGGGAGGTACAGTAACAAATTTTTTTTCCAACATTTGATTCTTTAACTTTGTCGGCGTGATAAATATGTATCTATACACATACCAAATTACAGTTTTCTAGTACCACCGCTCTTTGCGCTAGGCCGCGGACGGACAGACAGACAGACGGACATGGCGAAACTATAAGGGTTCTTTGTTGGACGACGGAACCCTAAAAATCAAAGATCCCAAAAGTCTGTCTAGCTGTTATTGAGTTGTAAATGGTAGGTATAACTAAGCCTGACTTCCAACTATCTTTGTTTTATACATATCATTAGATGTGTAATAAACGTATTAATAATATAATAAACTCACGCATGCATCCCGGAGGGGTAGTCAGAGACCAAAGTCTACCACTTGCCACGTACCTGACAGATCTGTTTCGCTTTATCAACATTCATTAGTCGTTGCATGCACGCACGCCTGTTAGTAATAATCATAATTGTTTCCTCTTCAACAGTACCATGAACCACTCGACGCAAGAGTCCCTCCTGTCGCAGACGTCGCTCACCAAGGACAAGATGGAGCGCTGGACAAAAGCCCAACTGCGCGGTGAGAAGATCGACATCGACGTCTACGGGAAGCCCAGTGCCCAGCAGCTCAGTGAGCTGGAGAACATCAGGAGCTTGAGCAAGCAGCTGCAAGAGAGCCTCCACGTAAGTTATTCTGCTGGAACCCATATAACATACAGCCCCCCTACCAGATCGTCTGACTACCTGGTTACGGTGGCGAGGATGCAGGCGGCACAAGACCGGGAAGCTTGGAAAACCATGAGGGAGGCCTATGTCCTGCAGTGGGCGTCAAATACCCGAAGGGTGCCAAACGGGACCCTATCACTAAAACTTCACTGTCTGGCTGTCTGTCTGTCTGTCTGTCTGTCTGTCTTTCCATCTGTCTGTCTGTCACCAGGCTGTATCTCATGAACCGTGATAGCTAGGCAGATGATGTATTTATATTGCCACTATAACAACAACAACAAATACTAATTCAGAGAAGTTTGTAAAGGGGCTCGAAGTTTCATCGATGCTTGCACTTGCCCATTAGCTCAGTTAGGAGAGCGCTGGCACGGTGAGCCAGAGGTCGCGGGTTCAAGTCCCGGCATGGGTAAAATTTTTAGCCTCTAAATAGGTTTTACAATTATCCTCAGCACGGGTTACTGCAACAAAAAGAATATAATCATGTAGGTACAGCGATATCATTCCGATGTAAAAACCTAACTGCAAAGTGGGTTACTCGGGGCTGCAAGTGATGTAAATTGCTTCGGTCAGATGTCGCTGCCTGTACGTAATACAGAGAAGTTTGTAAAGAGGCTCGAAATTTCATCGATGCTTGCACTCGCCTATTAGCTCAGTTGAGAGAGCGCTGGCACGGTTAGCCAGAGGTCGTGGGTTTAAGTCCCGGCATGGGTGGAATTTTTAGCCTCTAAATAGGTTTTTGAAATTGTCCTCAGCACGGGTTAGTGCAACAAAAAGAATATAAATACTAAAAACAGAATAAAATATACATTTAAGGGCGGGTCCCATACAACAAATTTATTTTTTTGCTGTTTTTTGCTCGATATTATTAACGGCAACAGGTAGACGCTTGAAATATTCACAATATTCAGAATATTTAGTTCAATATTCCCTTCGAAACGACTTACTAATTAAATTGATATATATAAAATAAATATTTAAGGGTGGCTCACATACAACAAACGTGATTTTTTTGCCGTTTTTTCTCGATCTTTGTGTCTAATGTTGTATAGATAATGATACGGAGCCCTTCGTGCGTGAGTCCGACTCGCACTTGGCCGGTTTTTTGATTTAGGGTTCCGTTTACGCAAATTTTTGTCCGAGTAGGGCGTCCCCCCGTCTCCTGGCTAAACGGTTGATTGTAAAAACGGGAAAAAATTGACGTTTTAGCACATATAATAAACTTAAAAGGACAACTATCACAGCTAAGTAGGCTTTACAAGTTAAAGAGTAATAGGCAACCAACTAATACAAGTAAAATTTCGTACAAAATCAATTGAAAATGACTTCGATGAAGTTGTTAGTTCTGATAGAAAAACCCTGTTTCTACGGAACCCTACACGGACTTGGCCGGTTTTTTTTATTCTGTTATTGTCAAATTGTAAGCACGAGCAAAGTTTTGATTTGTGTCCTCTAAACCAATTGGTTTCCGTGTGGCGCCGGATTAAGAATAGCGTCACTCCATTTCCTTCCGTGGATGTCGTAGAAGGCGACTAAAGAAATCAATTACCAGGAGACGGGCAGCAGCGTCTTCCTGAGATTCCAACCGCATACTGCGATTGCCAACCCGCCTGTCAAGCGTGGCGATTATTGCAAAACCCCTCATAGTTATGAAAACCATGAGGGAGGCCTATGTCCTGCAGTGGGCGTCAAATGGCTGATGATGATGATGATGAAATCGTTTTTGAATTAAAGCCACACTACATAGGTATGTATGGGAATTAGGGACGCCCCTAAGAAATTACAGTTTCTTTGTTGATACAATTTACAAGTCGCAGAAATAAAATAAATACATAGATAGAGTACACTTTATTGTACATAAAAACCAACCAAGTGCAAGTCGGGCTCGCGCACGAAGGGTTCCGTACCATTATCTACCTTAGATACAACATTTGACACAAAGACCGAGGTAAAACGGCAAAAAATCACGTTTGTTTTATGGGAGCCCCCCTTAAATATTTATTTTATTTTAATTTAATTATTTATTTTTGTGAATATTTCAAGCGTCTACCTATTGCCGTTATTAATATCGAGCAAAAAACGGTGAAAAAATTACGTTTGTTGTACGGGAGCCCCCCTTAAATGTTTATTTTCTTCTGTTTTTAGTATTTGTTGTTATAGCGGCAACAAAAATACATAATCTGTTCAACAGCCTAGTGACAGACAGACAGACGGACAGTGAAGTCTTAGTAATAGGGTCCCGTTTGAAACCTAACATAAAAATAAATAAAAACCACTACTATAAATTAAGAAATAGTTACTAAGATGACTCAAGATTATTTCCGCCCATATGATTGCTAATAACGTAAACAGTATAACGTGAACAGAGAGTCAAGTGCGCTCAGAACTTTTACCCAGACCCTCCTTATGCACTAGGACACAAGCTATATAATCCGCCAAAGCCACTTGAGGTCGTAGATACGCGTGCGGCAAAAAAAATCAAGGAAATTCTACACAATGGAAATGTTCTGGCAGATCGGTACACTCGGACACTTTAAGAATTGGCCACACCCTACTGTTCGATTCTCGGACTTACGATGCCAGGAATAAAACCTGACTAGTTGTTTTCTCATATCGCCTAGTGCACCTGAGTTTGTAATCATGAAACTGAATAATTTAATTATTGTAGGTCTGACAGTCATAGCTGTGAAATAGGTTTAATCGAGGGTTTCATGCAATCCTTTGTTTGTGTAACCTGTGTTTCATTACAAGATACTAGTTTATTAGAACTACATACGGTGGCTGGTGCTTCGTAATTCATTTATTTATCTGAGTTTACCAATTTAAGTTATTGTGGCGTGCGTGCACGCAACGACTAATGAATGTTGAGGAAGCGTAAGTGATCTGTCAGGATCGTGGCAAGTGGCAGTCCCTGGTCTCTGCCTACCCCACTTAACATTTCCATAACATGGGACTAACTGACAGCCCGCTTTGCCGGGGATGCCTCAAAGAAGAGGAATAACCCGCCCACGTGACCATTCACTGTGAAGGCGTGGAAAGGCAACGGATAGCCTTCATTAGGAAGCTGGGATCCCTTCGGGAGGCCTGTAGTGACATCAGAGCACTGCTGGCTTTCTGGAAAGAGATAGGCTGGCTGGAGTAAACTCACAGCTTTGCTACGTACAATCGTCCAACTATGAGGCTAAGTGCGGAAATCTCAGGTCTAACTAACTAACTAACTCTGCCTACCCCTTTGGAATACAGGCGTGAGTTTATGTATGTATGTATGTATTTAATATAAACACCAGTTAAGCTGCTATGTCCTCAGCCTAACTAAATGCATACAAATCGTGTCCAAAGTTATTAGTTATTAATAAATAGACTGTTATTAAAATTAAACAGCGATAGTAAAATAAAAGTAAAATTTACAGTAAAAAAGAAATAATAACCCGAAAGACCTAAGCTGAAATAAAATAAAAAATTTCAATACGAAATTAAATAAATGTCAAATACAAAGTTATTTTTACAATTTATTAGCAAATAATTATTTGATGTCATAGTATTTATTAAATATTTATTCAAATGTCGTATAGTTTTCTTTCAGCCGTGTGGCGCCGGATTAAGAATAGCGTCACTCCATTTCCTTCCGTGGATGTCGTAGAAGGCGACTAAGGAAATCAATTACCAGGAGACGGGCAGCAGCGTCTTCCTGAGATTCCAACCGCATACTGCGATCGCCAACCCGCCTGCCAAGCGTGGCGATTATGGCAAAACCCCTCATGGTTATGATAACTATGAAGGAGGCCTATGTCCTGCAGTGGGCGTCGAATGGCTGACGATGATCATGATGATAGTTTTCTTTTGAATATTTTAATTTCATCAAGTAACTTAACTTATCCAGACGTGACACTGCTAGACTGACGGGGCCATCGAGTTTAATAATTAATACAACGTCCACACAACACAATCACTCGTCCTATTCACAAACTCACCCAAACTGAGGCCATTTGTACAAGTCAAATACCGGCCTCCAGTGGGAAATGAACTCACGACCTCTGTTTTCGAAGTAAGCGTGTTAACCGCAGGTGTTAGACCAACTTCAATAATACTAAATTTTTTTAATAACGCACATCTTTGGGTCTAAACGCGTGACCCAAATTTTTTCTCCGACCTGCAAACGTAGGGTAATTCCGCACGTTCTGTGCAGAGTTAATTCAACCACCATAATGAGTAAGCCAGTGGGCCGACCAGCATGCTGGCAGCCCGATTGTCGGACGATATCGATGAGTCGGCTGAAGGTCCGTGGATGCGGATATGCGTACAGCAAACTTGATTTTTTTGCCGTTTTTTGCTCGATATTAAATAACGGCAACAGGACGCTCGACGCTTGAAATATTCAAATGTTGTATAGATAATGGTACGGAACCCTTCGTGCGCGAGTCCAACTCACACTTGGCTGGTTTTTACGTAGATGAACGATAAAGTTGTACGCACAGGTGTGGTTGTATCTTACCTCATATGTTCATTCCAGGAGCTGGAGACGTCAGTGCGCATCGCTGACGTTGAGAACCAGGCCATGAACCCGACGGCCACCTTCGAGTTCACGGAGGATCACGAGTTCGTCTCCGCCAACAACGTGGACGATTACTACGCTACGGAAGACAAGGTATAGCCTCCAGCAGGTCACTCTTGGAGATACATCTCTTTATTTTGATACTAGCGGTCCCGGCGAGCTTCGTACCGCCACAGAATCCGTTTATACGATTCTTGCACAACGTCATCTATTTTTAAAACACAACGTTCGCTCGCAAAACGCCAACTAAGTATTCCAAACTTAAAATAAATATTATCCCACGGGAGTGCATTACCGGGATATCATTAGTATGCTATGTCTCAATTTAGGTCTTTGTCTATCTGTACGCCAAGTTTCGTGTAAAACCGTTCAGTTGTTATTGCGTCATTGAGTAACAAACATCCAAACCTCCGAAAATCCAAACACCCAAACATCTTCACAAACTTTCACATTTATAATATTAGTAGGATAAATAAATAATAATTGTAGTAATTAACAAGACCGCCAGATAACAGATATCCCTACAATAATATTATGAATGCGAAAGTGTGTCTGTCTGTCTGTTACCTCGTCACGCTTAAACCGCTGAACCGATTTGGTGCGGAGATAGTTTAAGTCCCGGGGAACGACATAGGATACGTTTCACCCCGGAAATAAAAAAAAAGAAATTTAGTATGGAGATAGTTTGAGTCCAGGGGAAGGCCATAGGATACTTTTGGACTCGAAAAAAATTAATGTATTATAATTGGGAAATGGATAAAAAAGAAAACAAATAGAGTACTCTACAAAAATGTATTAAATTAAATAATATCCCGCAGATACTAATCATTTATTGACTTCTTTACTTAAATTCTAGTTGTACAAATTATTTACGTTTCTACTCAAGGCCGCTAATCTTTTTTTTTAATTTAAATAAGTAGTAAGAATTAAATAGCGTTTAATTAGCAGATTGATGCAAAATCAGGTCGGATAAAAAATAAGCCACCCAAATTACTCATTCCATGCAACGAAGTCGCGGGCAAAAGCTAGTATAATATTACATAACATACGCAACCTATATACGTCCCACTGTAGGGCACAGGCCTTCTCTCGGGGAGACAGTGTGGGCTTAATCTCCACGCGTGCCCACCGCGGATTGGCGATTTCAAGCGCTGAGGTTTGTGAAAAGGTCAGACACTCAGGTTTCCTTACGATGTTTTCCTTCACCGTAAGCGAGTGGTACTGCTACTGTACTATAACTTTAATATAATATAATACAATAGATAGACAGTTGGACAGACGGCGTTGGCTCTGTAATAGAGCTCCGTTGGTACCCAATTCCGGATTTACATGCTTGATTTTTGTCGGAAGTCCGACCAGATTTCGCTCTGATCGCAGAGCTTAATCATGGTGAGTAGAGACGGAGCCCGCGTCGGCGTTTGCTCTTCTCTGACTGCGAGCGAGCAACATAAGGACCACAGAACATGTTTTCCCTGTTCTGTGATAAGCACGAAGGATGAGGGCGCGGTAAAAACCCTACCCGTTGCGTAAAGTCCGCGACCCCGCCCCTTCTTATCTGTGTGGGCTGTGTCCCATCGCTTCGGTACATTTCGTACGAAAGTAATTGGAAGGACGCCGCGTCTTTTCCGCGCCCTCATCCCATGTCCTTCCTAAGTGCCTCACGCCTGATTTCGTTCTCCGTTCCAGGTCGACGCGAAGGAGGCGGAGCGGCAACGGCTAACGAAGGGTAAAGGGGACCGCACCGATATCCAGAAGTTTTACGCTGGGCAGTGTATCTTGGTGACGGGGGGAACTGGGTTCTTGGGCAAAGGTGAGTGGTTGGGCGTGGGCTTTCTAATCGTCAATATACAGGGTTATATGGAAAATTCACCGCTCCTGAAACATGTCAGTTAGAGTTTGTCATTTACATACGTTTTTGTTCTACCACTAACAGCTGAAACTTGAAACAGTAGATTTACAGATTGTTAGTGAACGAGAAACCCGAGGTAAGTACCTCTGTGCAAAAATCAGGTCGAATCGTTGCACAGTTGAAATAAGGACGAACAGACAAACACGTTCCGCATTTACATTAAATATGACTTGAGATTTTTTCAAGCATTTTGTCGTAGCCGGTTCAAGGTCTAACCTCCAGCACTGCGTAGGCTTGAACCACAAAAAAAATCACAGAAAAAAGTTCCCTTTTTAACCGACATCAAAAAGGAGAAGATTCTTAATTCCACCGTACCTATATTTTTAGGATTCCGTGCCTCAAAAGGAAAAACGGAACCCTCATAGGATCACTTTGTTGTCCGTCCGTCCATCCACCCGTCCTTCCGCTCTTCTTGACAGAGAAGGCGCGCCGAAGCCTGTCCGTCCGTCCGTCCGTCCGTCCGTCTGTCTGTCTGTCAAGACCCTTTGTCTCGGGAACGCGCAGAGGTATCGAGTTTAAATTAGAACCATATACTCAGGTTTATATTCCCTTGAAGCTGTAAAAAATCAAACATCAAAGTTAACGTAAAAAAAGTAACGGCCGTTTATGCCTCAAAAAACGTATATTTCGACACTATAAAGGGAATCAAAATTTATAGGGTACTTTCCGTGGACCTAGAACTATGTCCTCACATGTCCACAGCAACGCAACATTCTTTTCTCAATTCTAGTCACAACATCCTTTTTCAGTCCACAACGTTCTCTAATCAAACTATTGCGTATCCTGTCATTCTTCGTAACACCAGACATACTTCTCAATGGCAACTGATATCGTCGTATACAAGTACAGGAAAAGAATCTAAAAAATATACATTACTCCGTGTGGCGCCGGATTAAGAATAACGCCGCTCCATTTCCTTCCGTGGATGTCGTAGAAGGCGACTAAGGAAATCAATTACCGGGAGACGGGTAGCAGCGTCTTCCTGAGATTCCAACCAAATACTGCGATCGCCAACCCTTCTGTCAAGCGTGGCGATTATGGCAAAACCCTTCATCGTTAGGGAAACCATGAGGGAGGCCTATGTCCTGCAGTGGGTGTCAAATGGCTGATGATGATACATTACAAATTTATCGTAATTAAATCATAACAAAGTGTTTTTGAAGTTCGGGAAAGGCTCGGAAAAACTGCGAGACTCGATTCCTGAACTATTTATAATATATAATTTCCTACAAATTTGAACGGAACGCTGATGGGCGAGTCCGACTCGCACTTGTCCCTTGTTTTTCTAACGCTTTATTAGACAAAAATTAAAACTCGTTTCACTTTGTCCGTTTTCAATAATATTTGTTTATGCAAGAAAGGAGTTTCTCCAATGGCGGTCCCATAAAAAATTGGTCAAGATCTGTTGATAAGATCAATTGTACTAAAATCATCGGACTCTTCTTTTCAGTTCGTAGTTTTTTTTTCAAGTTTGTTTTTTTTTTATTCAAAAAGTAATTGACATAGTTTTCCTTAACATGAGTACCTTCACAGAAACCTCCTCTTACTGATGTAGATTTCCATAAGAAAACTATAAAAAACAACACGGCAACTGGGGCCCGGATCTTGATGGCAAAAAACAACGGAGAAACCAACCACGGTAGTAAAAGCCCTTGCCTCACAAGCAGACAGTATTCGTAGGTTCAATTCCGGCATGCATCAAAAACTATCTTGTTTATAGTCTTGGACGTTAAGCCCCTACACTCTGAGAGATTTAAAAAAATTACGAAAATGCCATTAATGATGAATTTTATTGATTAATGATGAAAATATCAAACACTTCGAAAATGTTGGTGGCCACCATAATGTTAATACTAGAAATAAACATAAATTGTCATTTCCACTATTTAGACTTGCAAAAGTTAACACATCCTTTATGGGGCACTGTATAAGGTTCTACAAAAAAATTCCTTAAGATACCTATATTAGAGTTATCTCCAACGCGATTTAAAAAATGTGTTAAGCACATTCTGTGCAAAAAGGCTTACTATAACATCAAGGATTATTTAGAAGACAAAGATGTTTGGCATTAAACAGTAGATTAATATTATTTAAAGGAAGATTGTGACTAGTGTTCAACACATTCATGACTAATATTTTAAGTTGAAAACTCTGTTAATTAAGCTAAAAAGTGTTTTGAAAAGAATAAATGTGGAGTTTCTTTGTTAGCTTCTTCTCCACATAATCCATTAATTGTGAAACTAACAACTTTGACGTTCATTAAGTAAACATTCTGTTTTTAGAATGAATAAAAATATTTGAATTGAATTGAATTGTTTTGAAGTCTGGATTGTAGCAAGTGGGAATCCCCGGGCCCTGACTACCCCTCCGGGATACAGGCTTGAGTTTATGTGCTTGTGTGTATTTTCACACCAACTAACTACTTCGCACGTTTTATGATAAATCGCCATTATCAACGAACATTGTAAAGGGTCTAATTAATATTATACTGTAAAGGGGCTATTAATATTATATTGTAGGACATACGATAATAATAACGGCAACAAGTAGACGCTTGAATATTGATAGAATAGTTAGTTCTATATTTGCTTCAAAAATAAAGAATTAAATCAAAATAAAATAAATATTTAAGGGGGACTCCCATACGACAAACGGGATTTTTTGCCGGTTTTTCTCGATCTTTGGGTCTAATGTTGTATAGATAATGGCACGGAACCCGTGCGCGAGTCCGACTCGCACTTGTTTAATTGTTTACGCGTATCGGACGTCGGACTCTTAAGCATTTAACATATTAGAAAACATTTTTCAACGTTCCAAGTTAAACTAGGTGTCCATTTCAAAATCTACATCATTTTGGAGAAAAAATGGACAAAAAAACGCCAAACTTAGTCTTTTCAAGTATTAATTTACAAGATTTATATAAATATATTCACAGTTCGGAGCCAAAGGTATTTACAATTGTGTTATACCATTACTGATAAATCATTAATAATACTGTGTTTCAAAATAAAAAGAACATTCCCTCAAAATACGGTGAACGAATTCAAAGTCACCCTGTAGAAGCTGCCGCGAACCACTAGTGTGGAAATACAAAATACAAATACAAAATACAAATACAAAATACAAATACAAAATACAAATACAAAATACAAAATGTTTTATTAAAAAGAAAGACATTACAAGCATGGTTTGCGTTGATTACCACACTAGACGTAAATTTGTGCGGTGGTAACCAGGTGAAGGTTTGACATTATGATTACTTGGCGTTTACCGTTAATGTTAGTTTTGTTACATTTACCAATTTAATCAAAGACATACTCAACTCTAGTGACATAGTGGGGTACTAACAAAGAAGAGGAGTTTGACAGATAAAATCATGTTGTCCAAAAATAGCCAAGACGAATTTTTCGATGCTAATCCTATACGAAGACCCGCCACCAGATGGTCTGACGACCGTTACGGTGGCAGGGAGTCGCTGGATGCAGACGGTACAAGACCGGGAAGCTTGGAAAACCATGAGAGAGGCCTATGACCTGCAGTGGGCGTCAAATGGCTGATGATGATGATGATTCCTATGCCTGATTAAATGTACTACGTACCTACTACAATACGATATCTCATGGAAAAAGAAGCTCTTTTAACATGCTTGACTACCAAAACAGAGGTCGTGGGTTCGATTCCGACTGGTAGCCGGCGTACGTAATTTGTGCAAATGCCCTGGGGATATTTCCATGATTGTGATGTCTTTGTCTGGTTGCCAAATAAGATACCCTGTGCGTATCCGAGTTTGGAGCCAGTATTTTATTTATTCTTTTATATATTTGTCTATGTTATGAGTTTCAAAAGGCTTTGTTAACAACTAGATAGGTACGTAGAACTAACTGCTGTGAATGTCTTACAATGGACAAACTTGTTTGGTCAGAAAGGACCTACCTTCTTTGCTTTTGTTTTATTTTCATTTTTATAACTGGTAGGACTCGTTACCGTCTGGGTCTTGATCTAGGTAGACGAGCAGGTTTGGTGCACACAAGGTAATATTTTTAATGCGCAATTCTTGAAACACGTCAAGTGCAGTTTTTCATTTTCCACAGCGTATGTTCAAGAATTTGAATTGCAATTTGCAAAATGACCATTTTTAGGGTTCCGTAGTCCAACAAGGAACCCTTATAGTTTCGCGCCCCCCCCCCCCTCTCCTGGCTACACGGTTGATTCTAACGCCTTAATTTTTTAACCCCTGCCTATGTGACATATTATAGTCTGAAATAAAGCTTTATTTATTTACTAACTGACCGGCAAACGTTGTTTTGCCATATTAGTTATCCTACGACCTATTCTCAGACCTCCCAAATACACACAAAATATGTCATAAAAATCGGTGAAGCCGTTTCGGAGGAGTTCGATAACAAACACTCTGACACGAGATTTTTATATGTTAGATTTACGTACTAACACCCAGTGTATTTTATTCCTAGGCTATATAAACGGTGTTTACAAGATCGGTAACTAAGATCTATTGAATATTACGATAGTGAATTTATTACAAAATAACTAGCTTTTCACTTAGAATCTAAATTAACAAGCTAGTACATAAACAAAGTTTATATAGCCTAGGAATAAAATACACTGGGTGTTTTAGATGTATCTAACATAGTTATTTTATTAAACACGCCTTGATAGCATTTTGTTTTAAGACATTGTATTAACACCACACTACATGAAGTTTGTATTTTTATTTTATTTATTTTACTTTTATTTTTTATGTAGGTATTGATGGTACCTCATTTATTTAATTATATTCTACTATACTTATGTACTGATGAGAAGCCCTTTAAGTTTCACCGGACGTTTCTGAATCACATTGAATAACAGGAAAAGGGTGTACTAAAACTGTTACGGATAAAAAAATCAAGGTTAATCCAATTATATAACAAGAGCATAATTTTATTATAGTTCATGGACCTGTCTAACGATGTAAAAATACTACTTACGAACGCAAAAGGAACATTTATTAACGGACTTCAAAAAAATGAAGAGGATCTCAGTTAGTCCTTTATTTTTAGGGTTCCGTACGTTAAAAGGAAAAACGGTACCCTTATAGGATAACTTTGTGGTCCGTCCGTCCGTTTGTCTGCCAAGACCCTTTATATCGGGAACGCGTGGAGGTATCGAGTTGAAATTAAAACCGAATACAGTCCCTTGAAGCTGTGAAAAAATTAAACTTCTATATTTCGACATTCTCAAGGGATACTTTCCTAGTTGACCTAGAACTATGAAATTTGCCAAGTAATATCGTACACTATAAGTACAGGGAAAATTTGAAAACTACACATTTGTAATTAAACAATAAAAAATATTGTAGGTATTTGAAGTTCGGGAAAAGCTTGGAAAAACTGCGAGACTTGATTCCCGAACTATTTATAACGTAGTATTTTCTAAGGTTAACAAGAGCACGACATAATAAAAATTGAATTTGAACAGATATTTACTCGTTTACTCGTTTCCGTACTTTTGCAAGTCCCATGGTCTCGGTAGACTGAGGTGACAGGCGTCTTTTTGAAAGCCTTAAATATCCGTGCTAATTAAGTTTTTATTATAATTATAAAATTATAATATTTATGTACCTACTGTACGGAACCCTCGGTGGGCGAGTCCGATTCGCGCTTGTCCGGTTTTTTGTGTATGTTCAGCAGCAGTACGTTAGATCGACGAGAAGAGAAGATTGAAGTCGATTTTTTTACGAAAAGTTTTATTTTAATTGCAAAATCGTTCGTAACGCGGCTGAATAAAATGCACGTATGTGAAGTTGATATTACCTGACACCTGATAAATTATGTGAGTGTGAGCTTTCATGGTACTCGACCCCAGTCGGTCAGTGACTCGGAAGTTTTCACTTCTGGTCAATCTGGTCATAAGCACACATCCGTCTTTTTGTTCCTTTGTTCTAAGAGGTCACACCGTGATTTTTACAAACTATCTTAATAAGACCAACACAAATCCCTCGTGAACAAATTCGCGGGCCACTATTAGTTATAAAGGGTGTTTCAGAAAGGTCCGAGGAAACTTAAGGGTCTCCGTAGGTTGTCTGGAAGAAATTAATTTTAGTAATAAGTCCGCCAATTATATTAAAGAATATTCCATCTATCTCCACAGAGTAACAGTAGCACCACTAGGGGAAAAAAATAAAATCTTTTTTACGGATCGTTTTTGCGAAAAGTGTCAAATTAATCTCTCAATCATGTTAATAGTGATTTTTAAAACCCATCGCCGTGAACTTAAGCCAAAACGCCCGTTTTTGGCATAATGCTATCTAGCCCCAGGTCTGTGATGGTTCTCGGTCGTGGGTCCTAAAATCACTATTAACGTGGTTAAGAGATTGTACAGACACTTGAAAAACGATCTTTAAAAAAGATATGATTTTTTTCCTTTGGTGGCGCTAGTGTTGCTCTATCAACACAGACAACTTTTATTATTAGAAAAACTGTTTTCGATATTTTTTAGATAATTTTGCTCTCATTCTGCCCCTTAAATTTTACAGGAGCTTTCTGAAACGATTTATTATGGAATTAGTAAATCTGGAATCGCGAAATAAACGTCAGCTGTTTTGAGACATTGAAACACTTGATAAATTTTTCGCTATTTTTAAAATTGGTCTCACAATATCGGGGTAATTCTACTCATTAATACAAATTCAAATGTTGCTTGTATTAATTAGTGGAATAACCTCGTCAAGGGTGTTCTTACGTGGCGCATGCTGTCTCAATCGCACAATTTACTAAATTTAGTGATTGTGATAAAATTAGTATACTTTTGATAGTTGTGGTCGGAGGGTTTGATAGAAAATAAAATTGCGAACATTCAAGGCATATGTTTCTTATCCTGTAATAAATTTTGATTTAGAAAATTTGATTCCGAAATTAATAATTTTGCAAACAACTTTTCCTTATTAAAAACTACGTGCAGGAAAACCAAATAATTATATACTTATTTAAAATGACCGTAATTTTATTGTGCATCAAACCCTCGGACCGAATTTATCAAGAGTTTTCTCATATTATTACAATATTAAAAAAAAAAAGTGCGAGCGAGACAGCATTCTCCACGTAAACAGGCCTAAATTCCGCCGAACCTTCTTACATCACTCTGTATCATGTTTATTGTTTTCTTTTACCTTTTTACCGTTATAGCAAAAAATACGACGCGGACATGCTCCGGTTTTGCTTGTAAATTACCTGACAGGTTGTAAACATTTTCGTGTGTGCGTGATTCGTTTGTTTTTGCATGGGTTTTTTTTGCTTTAAATTGTTGATTGTGTGCTTTTTCTTAATTTATTTAGTTGGCGCATTATCAAGGACGTGAGTACGCAAATATTTTTTGTTTTGTTTTTGCTTTTGGACTTGTATAAAGTGATTTTGTTGCGTGTTTTTTGTTTTCATGACGTGGTTTTACTTTAACATTGTACAGTTTCGGAAAACCTAATTCCTTATTATATTAGTCTTAGTAAACATGCCTTATTCATGTACCTATGTCTAAATGGAAGAAAAAAAAATGATTTCTACTTTTATTTAGACTAGTGGAGGTAAATGAAAACGTTACGTCTACTTTGTAATTGGTATAATGTAAATGATATTTAAAATAAAAGCAGAATTCAAACAAAATAAAAAATGCATTAAAATAAAAATTTTACAGTCGCAAAAAATTATGCAATTTAATTGGTTTTCTGAAACTAGTTCTTTAATTTGTGTCTATAATAATATTTCCCGTATTCCAGATGGCAGAATCAGTCTCAAGGCCAGTCGTGTCGTGGAGAAAGTCGTCCTTTAGGTCATTTGCCTAACCGTCTAGTGTCTTAAATAACCCTTTTTGTGTTTTGCCCTCAATTATTTATGAAATTTAATGTTATTTATGAAATAATGATTACCTACAATCATTGGTGTTTTAAGAAAGCTGAATTAAAAGTTATGGAACACGTTATTTTGATTAATTTATTAAACATATACTTGACTAAACCTATACTTACTTGAAACTGTAGATAGTAATGTACATAGACAGATCGTTACTGTGAAATAGTAACTTTACAGGAAAGCAATTTGCAATTATATCTTTTCAAGAAAGTGGATGTTTGTTTGGGAATTCTTTATAATATCAATTAAAGAGCTATTTAGACATTTTTACACTTTTTTTATTCCAATAAGTACCGTTAAATCTTAAAAACCTTTTTAGAGGCTAAAAATCCCACCCATTCACACAAATAATACGGCGTTAAATCTATTCATGGTACTTGGGGATATCTTTTGAATAATGTGAGGTACACATGACAGTTTTCTTTGTTATTAACTAAAAGCTGAAATGTCATCGAATGTCGTAAATTCGATAGAATTTAGGCACCGTTTAAAATTTTAAGAATTGAATAATACTATCGGAGCAGCGTCTTCTTGAGATTCCAACCACATACTGCGATCGCCAACCCGCCTGCCAAGGGTGGCGATTATGGCAAAACCCCTCATGGTTATGAAAACCATAAGGGAGGCCTATGTCCTGCAGTGGGCGTCAAATGGCTGATGATGAGGATGATGACTATCGGAATTGGTAGTTTCGATAGAAACTAAGTACCTGTCTATTTAGCGGAATACAACTGTGTAACTACTAATTTCGATAGTTTTCTCTGAACTTCAAAATATTCCTTGAATTGTGTTTGTCAAGTACCTAATACTACCGAACCCACCACATAATATGTTTGTCGTTTCACGAAAGTCGATACGACTATTCCACTGGTAATATTGAAAATTATAGTAAATTATAATAAAATTATAGCCTAGTGGGTAGAATATTGGACTCGGAAGCGAGAGACCCAGGTTCGATTCCCAGTGCGGGTATATATACCTATGACTTTGTTTTCTAAGTTATGTACATTTGTGAAGTTATAGTAGCAATACAACTCGCTAACTGTGAAGGAAACCTGAGTGTCTGAGCTATTCACATACCTCAGCGCTTGCAATCGCCTATCGGCGGTGGGCACGCGTGTTGATTAAGCCCATACTCTCTCCCTGAGAGAAGGCGTGTGTCCTACAGTGGGACGTATATAGGCTTCTTATGTTATGTAGAAGATGGTTTTTAATTCTATAATTCAATAAACTTCCCCATGGTTGTGACGTCATTAAGTATGTAAATATTGGAGTCGCCATGGTTACTTCCAACCTTACGCGTTTGTTGGCAAACTATGTGATGTCACGGCAGAGCTAATCTTAGAACAACATGGCTGACAGCGAATTCATGAAAAGTTTATGTTAAATTGAATTCTTCTTGTTTTCTAAGCCTCCAAATGAATAAATATTTTAGACCGTGTTCTAAAGATTAACAACTAGAGACTTGTAAATAATAGCGTCCAATGGTAGCCTATGGCATGGACCGTGTTACGCAGAGCCACTCCATTTCCTTCCGTGGATGTCGTAGAAGGTGACTACGGAAATCAGTTAGGTACCAGGAGACGGGCAGCAGCGTCTTCCTGAGATTCCAACCACATACTGCGATCGCCAATCCGCCTGCCAAGCGTGGGGATTATAGCAAAACCCCTCATGGTTATGAAAACCGTGAGGGGGGCCTGTGTCGGGTGGCTGATGATGATAACGCAGAAACATTCAAACCTTCAATAAGTAACTTTCGAGGAAAACGCTTTTTTACGTAAGTATAACATTGATTTTTTCCTGTATATTTTCGTTCAGATGTGCTTAATGTTATAGTGATTACAAACATAAAATGGAACAAAACAATCTTGTAAATAAAAAAGTGTTTTTCGTCCAGTTAGTTGCGTCCAGTCCAGTGTGTGTGTATGTGTGAGTACGTGCGTGCGTGCGTGCGTGGGTGGGTGCGTGCGTGGGTTCGTGCGTGTGTGCGTGTGGAGTGGAAGGCATGTATGATAAGGATTGTAAAATACCTATTTAGGAAGCTCAAGAAGACTTTCCGTAGACTTACGAGTATTTTATAATCTAATATAAATAAAGGGATAGTTTTTAGATTTACTTTTGCAGTACAGTTAAGAACGGAGTAGACTTTAACAAGTTTATTAAATAGAAATGGCTGGAGGAATTTGGGGAACCGTTTACCAAAGCTTGTGTCCATAGCTGGCACGTCTAGGCCAACAATACGTTCACTAGGAATTCCAGAGAGGTTTGGTGATGCTAATAGAGTTGTGATAAGCTAAAAGTACAGATTTAAATATGAACTGACTCTGAGGAGTGTTTGAAGGAATCATGTAAATAAGACCGTTAAACTTTTACTTCATCATCATCATCAGCCATTTGACGTCCACTGCAGGACATAGGCCTCCTTCGTGGTTTTCATAACCATGAGGGGATTTTCCTTGGTCGCCTTCTACGACATCCACGGAAGGAAATGGAGTGACGCTATTCTCAATCCGGCACCACACGGAACTTTTACTTATCGTCGTTCATATTGCAAAATATCATATGTCAAAAAAATACGATTTTTGTTTCTTCATCGAAATTGTATAAAAAATTGATTCTGTCACACGTGCAAGACATCTCGGTCTCATTAGCTGTGTATACTATTAAGACTTAATTTTCTCCTAATTTACTAATTTTCATAATGTTTCGATGAAAAAAATTTTTTTTGACATGTGACATTTTGCAATATGAATGACGTTATGGAAAGTGGTTTAAGGGGTGACTAACCCCCGGTTTCTCGTACACTAACAATCTGTTAATCTACTGTTAACAGGTCAGTGGTTTTTTTTTTTGTTGCGCTTTGGTCAATTGACAGCTGTTAATAGTACATTAACAGCGTGTTAGTGTACGAGAAACTGGGGGTAAGTAAAAAAAGTAATTTTTTTTTCACCTCACTAGCTCGTAAAAGCTCTGTTTATCATTCGAAATCTGCGTGGAAAATCGCACTTTATCCGCTAGCGTGGAAAGTGTTTTTAAAATTCGAATATTTTTATTCAATAAAGGTTTCGTACAATAAATTACATATATATAGAACCTCATTGGTTTCGTAATAGTTTATATTCTCTGCAGCCAGTCCATTGATGATTAAAATGCAAATACTTATTAAAACTGTTTTCTTGCACCTAACATTTTCCTCGCTTTAGTGAGGTGAAAAGTTGTGTGTTGCGCTCGGCAGCAAAGTTATTTAGCGTCTCGTACCTTTGAAACCCTCGCTACGCTCAGGATTCTATATTTGAACCACTCGCTTCGCTCGTGGCTCAATCCTAGAATCCTTCGCTTGCTCAGGTTTCAATACAAGGTACCTACTCGCGCCAAAAATTAACTTTGCAGCCTTGCATAACAAATAACTATTATTGTACCAGGAAAAACATAAACATGAAATGTTTACAAAAATGCAGTACAATTGGCGGCCTTATTACTTATAGCAATTTCTTCTAGGCAACCAAATTAAACCAAATCAAATAAATTACATCGAATTGAATCAAATCAAATAATTAATACAATCAAATAAATAATTAATTCAATTTAATTAAATCAAACAAAGAAATTCGTATCGATCTAGCTACTATATTCCAGATTGACAGGCTTTTAGGATAGTTGAATATATAATTATGTACTGTATATATAGATAATAGATGGAGTCGAGTTTTAGACGTTAGTAGAGCCTCAGTTTGGTCATAGTTTAGTTGAGACAACCATTCTTGTATAAGCTTCTTAACCTCAGCTACTGAGGTTTGCTTTGAATTACATTGCTTAACAGCTTTGTTGTAACTTAGAAAACTCTGGAATCTCTGGGCAAATTTGGTTTTTATGATTGGGACAGGCGTCCTAAACACTGCGAGACAGGAGTCCCTTGTACTCTGGAGCGTTGATAATCTTACGGTGCTTGTTTATGCCCACTCTAAAAACGAAAAGTTGGCGAACTGATAGCACTTCGCATTCGGTTAAAAGTGCAGTGGTAAGATATGTACGCGCCCTTCTTTGCATAGTTTTTAGGACTGATCGCTGAGCGCTTTCTAGGGGAATTATGTGTATTTTAGCCGCCCCCACCCAGCACGCAATGCAGTAACCCAACACAGACTGACATAGAGTCATATATATAATTCTCAAGGTTTTTTATCAGCTGCGTGAAGAAGGAGTCTCATAATATGGATGAGCTTCCTCACCCTTTTTGCGAGGATACCACAATGCTTCTTGAAAGTGGCTTGTCATCGAGGGTGATAACCAAATATTTAATGTCATTTTCTCACAGGAGCAGCCTCCCTCTGGCTTATCGCATATGTGGAGACGGGAATCATATTATGATTTGGCTTTGAAGGAGTAGATTTATGAAAAGCCATGTAGGTATTTTGTTTTGAACACGTTTAACGTTAAAAGGTTGTTCGATAACCAACTTCTCACTCTCGCAAGGTCAGTTTCTGCTTTTGAATAAGTGGATTCCCAATTCGAGTCGGAAAAGATGAGAGCGGTGTCATCCGCATTGGAAATTAAGCTTGAATTCATTGAAGGGGGCAGAACCGCGGCCATGTCATTAATGTACATTAAAATTTATCGGCATTCGGGTGCTGAGAGATTCAGATATCTTTACCCGCTGTTGTCTATTTGAGAGGTAGCTTTTAAACCATTGGAGAGCATGATCTCTAATACCCATGTTCTCCAGTTTTTGCAGAAGTATTGGTATTGAGACAGAATCAAAGGCCTTAGCCAAGTCCAGGAAAACACCCAAGCAGCAATTCCCTTGATCCAACCTAGTCGTTACAGTGTCTAGGAGAAGCGAGACCGCATGCTCGGTTAAGCGGCCTTGGCGGAAGCCAAACTGAGTAGGTGACAGTAGTTTAGTATCTTCTAGGTATTTGAAAAGCCGCTTGTTCACCACTTTCTCTAGGATTTTGGATACAATAGATAATAATGAGATGGGCCTATAGTTGGAAGGTACCCTTTTGTCATCGGCCTTGTGTACTGGCGTAACAGCTGCCGTTTTCCATATGTCTGGAAAGATAACAGTGGAAATACTTAAGTTACAGATGTGTGTGAGAGGGATTACTATTTGCTTCGATAAGCTTTTCAGCAGCGTGCTTCGTATTCTATCAAGAGATTCGGGAGCACTTTGATTTTTCAGATTCATTATGTATTTTGTGGTTTCATATTGATCAGTCGGTTGTAAGAAAAAGGAAGAGTTTGGGGTAGTTGTACTCTTTGCAAGGAATACTAGTTCAGTTTCAGATTTGCCAGTTCTATTCAAGATAGAGTTGCTAAGTGTAGCCCCTACGTTTGAAAGGTAGCTATTACAGTAATCAAGAGAGTCTTTTGGAGTTGTTTTACAATTAAGCAGACGTGTGGCAGTGTTGAGTGTTGGAGAAATTTTACATATTATCTGTTTGATGGCATTCCATAGTTGTTTAGGGTTGTCTTTACTAGTGGCAAGGAAATTGTTTTCATACTCGAATTTAATTCTGTGTAGTAGGTCATTGCAGAAATTTTTGTATCTGTTATAGACGAGTTTAGCAGTAGGATCTTTTGGGTATTTACGGCATTTCAGGTGGAGCCTGTCTCTGTGCTTCATACACCTCAGTGCTATACCTAATTCCAGTGCTGATAGAGAAGCTGCTGCGATCCTGTGGAGACCTTGACACCATATACGTGCTGATCCGAAACAAGAAGGGCCGAGATCCTCAGACACGGCTGCATGAGATGTTGGATGATTTTGTAAGTACTTCACAATCTTTTTCTTAAAGTGCTTCTCTATCACTGGAGGTTGGCAGTCAGCTCTTTAAAGCTCCACAGACATGGAGATTCATGTCTCTGTCACCGACATGAATCTCCATGTCTGTGGTCTCTGTCCAGTGCAATTCTGAACAGCTCCACCGCGGTTTAAACACCGGTCCGCTCATGACATCCTTCTCCTTCTCGGCCTTCTGTTTTCTTTCCTTTTCTTCGTGTTTATTTTATTTATTTACTTATTTAATTATAGGGAAATCTACAGCGAAATTAATAACAGAAGACTAATAACGTGGCCAATTACAGATTTCCACGTAATAACTTATAGATTTTCTTTATCTTGTGTTCACTTTGTGTTTCTGTGACAATTTAAATAAAATGTCTTTAAATTGTCACAGAAACACACTTTCTTTCTTTCTTTCACCTTGCTCATTATAATGGTCTGCAGCCAGTGATGGTTAAAACATAGATGTCTAACCAGCGCAAAAAATGACCCCACGTTCAAGTGTGTTCGTTCGAGTTCATTATTAGGTACCCGACAAAATATCTATGCACCTGCACCGTCAGATCGCCAGTTTGCGAGGTGCCTAGGTAGATATTTTGACGAGTATGTATGTATACTTCATGATGTATATATCATGAAGTCAATGGTTTGACGTTTTTCTATAAAACCAATCGTAAGTTACGCTGTCCTCTCATCCTCTTTCAGTCCACAACGTTCTCTAATCAAACTGTCATTGATATACAATACTATCGAATCCCTTTTACAAAAAAACAATAGAACAGACTGATCCATATTGTACATCGGGAAGATATTACGATTAAGCCGGGTTTTGACGGTCTTAGTATGCTCGGACCGTGTGCGTACAGTTTTAGTTGATTATGACGACGCACTCGGTCCGAGCGCACTGACCGTCTTCATAATGAACTAAAACTGTACGCACACGGTCCGCGCATACTAAGACTGTCAACAACCAGCTTCATTCTTTACGAGTCGAAAGAAAATAATGACCACGATGTTTCTAATTTCAGTTGTTCCACAAAGCCCATGAGGTGAACCCGAAAGGCATCTTCAAAGTGGTACCGATTGTGGGCGACATGGAACTTCCAGGACTTGGCATCAGCGAGCAGGACAGGAAGACTCTTGTGGGCAAGGTAAAGTTGAGACACAAACAACTGATGGAGAAACAGGTGGAAAGAATTTGGGTTCGGAATCTTTGTAAATACCAAACATCTGAAATAAAATGCTTGAATAAATAAACAGTTAAATAGACCGAGATATGAAAAAAAACCGGCCAAGTGCGAGTCGGTCTCGCGCACGAAGGGTTCCGTACCATTATATTATATCTATAGGTACAACATTAGATAAAGATCGGATTTGAGAACAGCGCCATCTATAGGAACCAACAAGAAGCGTTTAACATTGACATTTAACGACATGACTTTGGCGCTGTGAAGGTTACATAGATGGTCGCTAGATGGCGAGCGCTGTCTTTAGACAACGTTTGTTGTATGGGAGCCCCCCCCCTTAAATATTTATTTTATTCTGTTTTTGACAGCGATATCACATCTGTGAAAATTTCAACTGCCTAACTATCACGGTTCATGAGATACAGCCTGGTGATAGCCAGACGGACAGTGAAGTCTTAGTAATAGGGTCCCGATTGGCGCACTTCGTGTACGGAACCTTAAAAACCAAAGAAAGAGAAAGTGTTATATACATTAGACGGCTCTAATCGCGATTATTTATTAGGTTAAATGTAATAATCTTAATTCGGGAATTAAGGTTTATAAGTACAAAGTATGAACGGGTCTAATCGCGATTATTTATTAGGTAAAAGGTAATAATTTTAATTCGGGAATTAAGGTTTATAAGTAAAAAGTTGTACATTAATGTGAACGGGTCTAATCACGATTATTTATTTGGTAAAATGTTGGTGAAGCATCATAGCAATAAGAAGGCACACTTGTGTGCAAATGCCCACTCATTTCGGATTTGATCGGGTTGCACTGGAGCCTCCAGAGATGGCGCTACCGGTCTTTTTTGGAGCCAATTTTTCGTTTTATCTTGGCTCCGATTGGTCGAGCTGACCGCGGTTTTTTTGTTTTTTCCCTTGGCAACGTTTTTTCTGGGTTTCTGTTATAACAAAATACGTGAAAAAATAAGGAAATGGATTAATTTGAGACTTTCCGCATCAATTTGTGCCCCCTGTGTTAGTGACCACCCAAGATTTGCGGTGTATTGTTGACCGGCCGGTCTAGGGACACTTTTCCTCCTGATCAACCAAATACGAGTCTGGATGACCGCCGCCCTCCTGCTGCATGGTGGAGCTGAAGGTGTACTCTCGTTCGATGAAGAGGAGGGTTCTATTGCTACGCAGTGTTGGTGTCACTTCTTGTTCCTTTTTTCCGTGTTTGCCATTATTGATAGGCTCAAATAAATTTATTTAAAAATTAACTCGTAATTATTATTTAAAAATTAAATTAAGTCGTGGCTATTTTTACACGCCACACCAAATGTAATTATCTTATTTCGGGAATTTTACATTTTACCTGATAAATAATCACTGTCAGAGCCGTATGAGCACCGTGAGTCATTAGATAGAGTAGCAAAGGATCCAAAGAGTGTAAATGGCGAGAGGCCAAAAGACGAAAGAGACGACTTTTATCGTAAAAGTCGCAAGCCCATTCATTTCCAATGAACAAAAGTTTAAAATTATCAATTTTATCTTTCATACAAATTGACCGCATGAAGATTCAAGAGTGTATGGACAATAGAAGTTGGGCTTGGCTTATTATATTTTACTTAAATTATTTATTGTTTAATACAAAGTCTTGAACATAGGCGAGCTTAATGCTACTTGGCATCATCTACTAGCTGACCTAAGTTTTGAAGATAACATTTACAGGTAGAGCAACTCAGAATAAGTATTATCTTATCTATCTGTCGCATAAATAAATACAAATCACTCCGATCAAAGATGCATGCCATTATCCCCTTTTTTTTCTTTATGTTGCCTATATATACGTCCCACTGCAGGGCACAGGCCTTCTCTCAGAGATAGAGAGCATGGGCTTGCGCCAATTTCTTCTTATTCTTATATATAAAATTATTATTATTATTATCTTGTGACCATAGATATAAGTTTTAAACTAAGCGGTTGGGAGTGCCTTAACCCCTCAACTGCCCTCGCGGAATGGAACGTCCATCTGACGCATAATTACAATGTCACTCCAATCAAAGATGCAAGTTCGCCATTCTCCCCCAGGTGACAATAATAATAAACGCAGCAGCCACCGTCCGCTTCGACGAGAAGCTGCAAGTGGCGACCGCCATCAACGTTCGGGGAACGAAGCAGGTGATCCAGCTGGCCAAGGAGTGCCGGCATCTGAAGGCCGTAACGCACGTCTCCACGGCGTTCGCCAATACCCACATGAGTTGCATTGATGAGAAGTAAGTAGCTCACTTTCGACACTTGTACAATCGATTACAGGTAATCCTTATCAACGGACACGGGACAAAGCAGGCGATCCAGCTGGCCAAGGAATGCCGGCAACTGAAGGCTATCACAAACGTCTCTACGGCGTTCGCCAATACCCACAAGAGTTGCATTGATGAGACGTAAGGTTGCTTACCTTTAAAACGAGTACAATCGACAGCAGGTCACCTTTAGCTGGTGTTAAGTCGCCCTTGAGGTGATTGGTTAGAGTGCACTTGTGTAAAGGTTGACGTGCGGTCGACTAACCAATGGCAATACCTGAAATTGGTGGCTTTTTTCGAGACACCTTCAACAAAACCTTACAAATATAGTTAATATTTACTAGTACTTGTACGGTTTAAATTTAGGTATCAAACAACAGGTGATGTGCCACCTGTCTCAGAACTCAGACCAGAAATCCGGTCCCAGTTAACAGACCAGAAATCCGGTCCCAGTTAACAGATTGTGGAAGATGTATTTTATGAATGATATAAGGCCTTGGGTATTACTGGTTTCTATAAATTTTAGTAGTACTTTGAGATCCTGAAAATAATAATTTCAATTCTCAATCCTTTTCTGGATTAAAATTATTGATATCTGCTTTAATTTCAGGTTTTACACGCCACCTGTGAGCGTGGAAGCCTTGGAAGCCATTTCAGAAATAGACGACACTGTCCTTGAAGGCATCACACCCAAGTAAGTTTTATGAAAATTCATAATTTTGAAAATGAAAATTTATAAGAATAGCGTCACTCCATTTCCTCCCGTGTTGAAGAAGTCGACTAAGGAAATAAATTACCAGGGGAATACAGTCTTTTATTCTTCTTTTTGTTTCAAAACAATTATTGGCCCTTTGACTATAAGAACAACTTCAATACCACGAAAAAATTACAGCTAGCAATGGGATACCATTGCTCTATATTCCCAAATTAGCAGCACGTGAAGAGGCTGCACCGAAAATAGTCAGTTTAACTTTTAAATCATTAGATCTTCTTCTTTCGTGTCAAAAGCGTTGACTCCTCAGACAACTCGTTCCCAAAACCACGCCATTGCGACTACACTGGGTGATGCCTCCATGAGATGCTGCAAGCTGCCGTGTGGGGCTTCGGGGCAGATATAAAGATGCGATGTTGTTTGTGCAGCTCCACATCAACACGAGATATCAGCTTCGTCAGAAAGGATAGATAGATAGATAGAATATTCTTTATTGTATGTACAAGGATCCCCCATCTCTTTAGATTATACCTGGATCCAGCAACACCACCGGGTAGACGGTTTAACGATCTCAATACTCTCCACTGCTCATGCCCTTCATGTGGTAGTGAGTGGTTTAATCATTGGATTATTATACAGAATAAAAATATGCAAAATAACGTTTCAGTTTGCTGGGCAAGTACCCGAACACCTACTGCTTCACGAAGGCTGTAGCAGAGGAAGCAGTGCGCAAGTTCGGTGAGGGCATGCCGATTTGCATTGTCCGGCCTGCTATAGGTGAGTCACACGTTCCTTCTATAGGACCTAGATTCTGTCCATGCAATAAATCAATCAACCGATATGACAATTCTGTTAATTAAGATAAGACGTGTTTGAAAAGAAAATTTGGTACTTGAGTTAAGTTTGAGTTTATTCGTCCACTGCTAGACGTAGGCCTTACGTAAGGGACGCCGCTTCTTTCTGTAATCCGACATTCTCGTTTAGCCGCTGTCAGCAGTCTGCATTGATATGTTCATACACTGTAGTACAATGACAATATTAACCACTGCATGAACATGGCGATTTCATTTCATTGCTGTTTGCCTACGCGCGCACGCGTATCAAACCCTGAAAATGCATGGTATCAAAAATACCTCAAGTGACTCGACTGACATTGCACCATTATGCGCTACCAAAATTGAGACCTAAACATTGAAATGAAATTAAATTAAATGAAAAATCTTTGTTGTAAAGCAGTTATAAACAAAAAAAGGTTACTGGCTCCAAATTAGCAACATTAGCAACATACACACTATGGCCGTCCTGTGCGCTGATGAGATTTCTTTTGTCATTTGTATCTAGCGATTGGGTGTGCAATTTAGTGTCCAGGAATCTTAGGAGGGTTGAACTGTACCCCTTACTAAGATCGTTACTAGGCACTGCGCTTCCATTCTACTATTAGGTATAATTGCCGAAAAAAATAAGCTCGTGCATCTAGCTCTCTCTATCTCTATCTCTTCTCTAGTGTAAGGTAAGGGTATACATTCCACACCGCTTGATCATATAATAATTTTACATAAGGACCTAGTTGTTAGGTGGGAAATATAAGGCTTATGTCTCTATACATGAAGGGGAAGGAAGACGCTTTATACAATAAATAATAAAAAACTGTGGTCCCAGTATTCATCCCTGAGATACTCTATAATAATATATTAAGTCTTTTTTAATAATAATTGCATTTGTCACAACGAGGGAGACTGGCAATAGAGGCAAGTTACCAAGTGATTTTGGTTGGTAAAATCAACGATATACCTACCCAGGTTCCTGTCAATGCATAATTTGAAAATACCTATTGAGATTGTATGATTGTTTTCTTCTCCAGTCGTCTCCACGTACGAAGAGCCAGTGCGAGGTTGGACCGACAGCCTATATGGACCGACGGGCATAATTCTCGGCATTGGCACTGGAGTATGTAACTTTGTACCTACATTGTGATTGATTTTACATCGTTGAGCTGAGATGCGTCTTTAGAGATCACATCTGAAACTTAGAATTTCGTTAGTCGGTTAAGACACCCATTAGAGAATTGAAACTTCTGAAGTGAGACTCCAATAAAAAATAATAAGCGGTGGTAGCGCAGCGAACGCCGACCCCTCATTCGGGAGAGCGTGGGTTCGAGTCCCGGCATATACCTTCAATAACTTAGTATTCTAAGTTACGTACATTTGTGAAGTTGTAGTAGCAATACCACTCGCTGACCGTGAAGGAAACCATAGTGAAGATACCTGAGTCTCTGAGGTGTTCACATACCTCAGCGTTTGTGATTGCCAATCCACGGTTGGCACGCGTGTGATTAAGCCCACACTATTTCTCTGAGAGCCTGTGCCATGTAGTGGGGCGTATAGTGGGCTACATTAAAAAACATTTTTCTTGCAAATATTTAGCCGCTCTCGGAAACCTATTGGTTTATCTGTGCTCAAACTCATAAAGTAATAAAGTAAACTCTACCTACACCCTCCTTAGTCAAAGCAGCCGCGATACTCAGCATTGTTATAAGCACCATAACAGCTATGCCATTTTGGCCATAACGGCCATTTTGGCGTACAGAAATGTTCTTACGTGTCTGCGACCTTTTTTACTCTGCTTCTAGGTAATTCGATCCATGTACATGGATACCTCAAAGCGCGCCGACGTGGTCCCAGTGGATTTGACAGTCAATGCTATCCTGGCTTCAGCTTGGCACACTGCGAAAAATTTCAAAGAAAAGTAGGTGTTGTATTCACGGAAAGTGATTTTATTAGTGCTTTTTTTTTCAATTTACTGACCAGACAGTGATACTTAATAGCACAGTGAACTCTTCAATAGCACAGTCAAGTCGCCTTCAACGTAACTGAAGGTACACGTGGATTTTATGTTTGTATTTTTGCATTTGATTGTAATAAAGAATTATATTATTTTTGTTGCATAGAATATTCTTATCTTGTCTTACATTAATGTGCTAACGAATGTACAACTTACGAACATAGAGATTCATGAAACGCATATGCAGTCAACGGACATACTTGTACTTAATTAAAACCATCACAGCCTTTTTAACAAATATTATCATTGCCATCATGATCAGGATTCGCTTCTCGCTTTTACCTACCAACTACTAGTTCGTTTTCATATATCGTCTATCAACTAGGCCCATTGCTTCAATTCCAGCCAGACATCCGACATTCCGATTTACAACTTCGTCTCTGGAGCCCAGAATCCCATTACCTGGGGCGAGTTCATCGAGATCAACACCAAGTATGGATTGGACAAACCTACCACTAAAGCAGTTTGGTAAGTGAACAAAAAGTCAAAGTAAAACAATTTGTTTTATTCAACGTAGCGCAGGAACTGTGACTAAATGAACGTTTTAAATAAAACATAGGTGTTTATCCCAAACTATTTCAAACCAAACTACGTCTGTATGGATTTTTTACGCTAAAGTGCGCTTATAAACAACAACCTCATCATTTAGACAGCGTTAACCCAAACTACGTCTGTATGGAATTTTTATACTACAGGGCGCTTATAAATGACAACCATTAAATTTTTTCACTACCACGACGAATCACGTTTGCCATTGATATTTATACTCTTTCACTGGTTTCCTCCACACAGGGTAACCTAGCGAGGAGACCAGAGTTACACTTACAGTTACGCACGTTACGGGTTGAACTCAGTAGGCCACTAATAAATCTAAGAACATCCTTTTAAATCACCTGTTATTTTTAGGCTCACTCTGTAACTTACTTAGTAAGAAGCAAATAAATGAATAAAGTATTAAATTATACTAAAAATATGTGACTTATTTCCATAAAAAATGAATAACGGTGGTCCTATAAATCCACCTGGGGCACACTTTATGTTATCCGTCTTTTCAAATCCAATCATCCAGTCCGTATTCGTCCACTGCTGGATATAGCCATCCCCCAAGGCGCTCCAATTCTTTCATATTGTTATCATCATCATCATCGGCCTACGCTTGTCCACTGCTGGACATAGGCCTCTTCTATTGCACGCCACTGAGCACGGTCCTCGGCTACTCTTATCCAGCTATTGTTGTTATATCTGTCTTTGATGTCGTAAAAATTAAAACCAATTAGCATTGTTTTTTTTCCTTCCTTTATTCTAGGTATTACGGCCTAAATCCCACGAGTTACTACTATGTCTTCCTAATCTACAATTTTTTCCTGCACTACCTACCCGCCTTGGTGATCGACGCCTATTGTGCACTGGTTGGGAAGCGGCGAGCGTGAGTTTCCATTTATTTATTTTAACCTAGCATATTACGTGAAAATGGGATTTGTTCGAAAAGTTTCACAAAAGCAGTATTTCATAGTAGCGAATTTTCACATCGTGTTCTTTCATGATCGCAAATTTCATTATTCGTCTTTTTTCATGTAGCGATTTTTCATAAAGCGTTTTATAACGTTCGCGTTTATTTTTCTCGCTTATTTTAACAGTGGATTCTTTCATCAATTCTTTTATTGGAAAAAGCCGATTTTTTTACGCGCAGACAAAAAAAATCCTTATTTATGCAGGATGTCAAAGTCAAAGTCAAAAATTTATTCACTATAAAAACAAATTTTTTACTTAATTAACGCCAAGTTTCTTGGTTTCACAATAGATCATGCGGAGAAGAAGCTAACAACGAGACTTCACATTTATTGTTTTCAAAACAGGTTTGCTTAATTAACAGAGTTATCAACTTAAAGTTGATACGATCCCTACCTGGGTGTATTATTCTTGAATATTAAACCAGGAGGTCGTACAAACAAAATGAGTTTTAATGAGAAAGACCCCAGGGCGGGTCGCAGGTTTTTCAAGAAAACGCGCTGGATATTAAAATTTTAAGCACCCCGAGTTACTCGACGTAATATGGGCTCGGTTATGAGCATCATCTATGTAAAGATGATATTTTAGCTTTATATTTGTAGGTAGGTATCTGCATGTCAATGGTTTTATAACAGTTGTTTTAGGGTTCCGTACCCAAAGGGTAAGAGCCCATTACTAAGCCTCCGCTGTCCGTCCGTCCGTCCGTCTGTATCTCATTAACCGTGATAGTTAGACAGTAGCAATAGCAACAAATACTAAAAACAGAATATAATAAATATTTAAGGGGGGCTCCTATACAACAAACGTGATTGTTTTGCCGTTTTTTGCTCGATATTGACAACGGCAACTGGTAGACGCTTGAAGTATTCAAATGTCGTATAGATAATGGTACGGAGTCGTGCGTGCGTGAGTCCGACTCGCACTTGGCCGGTTTTTTACTAAGACCACAATGCAGTAACCATATTATTATATATTCTGGGACAATAGGTATTCATTCATTCATTTTATCGTCTTAATTCTTTTTACTATTTCCAAAAATTCAATTGCCTCATACAGAATGCTGAAAGTAGGTATCTGCATGTCAATGGTCTCCTTTAATGACAGTTGTTTTTTATAATTTAGATCTCGATATACCTACCTACCTAAAAATATTATTTCTTCTGATACATATTATTATTATTACCGGTAAGGGACGTCCTAGGGGATTTATCAGCAAAGGGCAAGATAAAAAGTACCCGAAACCAGCGTGCATGCATGCAGCGACTAATGCATGTTGAGGAAGCGAAAGTGATATGTCAGGATCGTGGCAAGTGACAGTCCCTATTCTCTGCCTACCCCTCTGGAATACAGGCGTGAGTTTATGTATGTATGTATTATTAAAATTCTTTATTGCACCAAGTAAATATTGTACAATAGGCGGGCTTAATACTGATTAGTATCTTATTCTAGCTAACCAATGGGTGACGATTGAAGGTATTCGGAATTCATTAATTCATTCCATAGTCTTCATATCTTTTTACCGTTTCTACCACAGGTTTTTAAGCTTTTCATTGCCTGTTTCAGAATGCTGAAACTCTACCATCGGGTCAACAAGCTAGCCAACATTCTTTTCTACTTCTCAACACAAGACTGGCGATTTTACGATCAAGGTAAAGTTGCCTTGTTGTGACTTGTTCCCAAGATGCGGGCCTTGCAGGGTATCCCAAAAAATTATGCTGTAGATGTAAGCAGCGACCTGCTTGATGCGGTATATTATACAGATGCGTATTTTTATTCCGACCTCATTCTACGTATTTACAATATTTACAAGAATGCGTTAATAGACACGAAATTATTATATTGGTTTTGAATGTGACGAGCTCTTGGTAATCTGTTAATGTCATAGCAACGGCGCATTGCGCAAGAGCGTTGGTAGCCTAGTGGGTAGAACATCGGACTCGGAAGCGAGAGACCCAGGTTCGATCCCAAGTGCGGGCATGTACCTGTGACTTGGTTTTCTAAGTTATGTACATTGTGAAGTTACAGTAGCAATACCACTCGCTAACGGTGAAGGAAAACATCGTGAGGAAACCTGAGTATCTGAGCTATTCACATACCTCAGCGCTTGAAATCGCCAATCCGCGGTGGGTACGCGTGGTGATTAAGCCCGTCTCTCCTTGAGAGAAGGCCTGTGCCCTACAGTGGGACGCATATAGGCTGATTATGCTAACGGTGCAGGCTGAATGCGCGCGCAGTCGCGCATGCGCGCTAGCCTGTCCTGAGGCTGTGGCATGGATACATAAGACACAAGACACATAAAAGTGTACATAGCGAGCTTATTTCAGCAGTAATCTCTTCCAACCAACCCTTGATGTGGTGATACGAACATTATAGACGAGGGGGGAAATCGTACAATAATATTATACTTTTTACACACGTAACATAACCATTTACATACAGGCACATACATTGCTTCTGGACCCACACTAGAATACCCTGAGTCGTGGGAACCAGAAACAACGACATCACAAACATGTAAACAGCCGAATGTTAAACCTTTTTTTGTTTCCAGGTGTGAGAAACATGTGGTCTTCCCTGTCCGAGAGCGACAAAGCAGTGTTTCCGTTCAGTGTCGGCGAAATGTCATGGGAGTATTTGGCTGAGACTTTCTTGATCGGTAAGTGTCTCGTTAAGGCGCGAGTCACACAGATACCGCGCCCTCGCCCCACGTCCCGTCTGTGTGTTTCGCGCCTAAGAGTTAAAGCCATGGGTTCTTTTTCTTTTTAGCTTATCGATGGCAAATGAGGTCCGTTATCGTGGTGGGAGTATTTGCCAATGAGCGTGACAAGCTCGTTGATTGCTGTCCGGGGTGCGATAAAGCTAGTCGTCTATACTCCATTCCACGAAACGAGCTCCCAAGGAAAATCGTCCATGCGCGCCCATTGGGTGATGCGCGTGACCTTCAATAGCAGACCGTCTTCGATTATCTATAGCCGCGCATTGACCAACGAGATGGGAGTATGGGATTCCCTAGGAGTTCGACTCGTGGAACGGAGAACATGTAGCGCTGTATTTATGTATAAAGACAACGGGAAACCAGTGGCTCGACTTCGACTGCCGCGTAGGTCAAGCATATTATGTTACTTATGTGCTTATTTTGTTTCTGTGATGTATCTTGTTGGTATAATAAATGTCTTTCTTCTTCTTTATTACCAAAACAGAGTTCGTGGGTTAGATCCCAGGGTCTGTAGGTACTTGATTTGTACAAATGGCTTCAGTCTCGGTGTAATTCCATGTTCGTGATATCCTTGTCTGGTTAACATAGCGTAGGATTATTTAGATGACAAGAGAGAGCCGGATTTTGAGGTCTGGAGGCCCTAGGGCAACGAAGGACCGGAGGCCCCTAATTATTCCCAAATAAAAAATACTTACGAAACAAAAACTACAATGAATACGACGAATTTTTTTTTTTATTTGAAAAACAAACAGACGTTATAAGTACTCATAAAAGATTGGCGTTTAATGATAGTACTATATCCTTTTGTGGGGGCCCTTTCCTTGTGGAGGCTCCAGTCGCAGTAGCTCCGCCTGCCCTCCCCTAAGACCGGCCCTGTGACAAGGATGTCTGGAATTAATGCCAGTTGATTGCATTAGCACTAGGTTTAAGAAGATTAAAATATGTAAACAAGTTACCTAATTATTTGAAAAGACTAAGTTTTTTTATTCAGTTTTTTCTCCAAATGATCTAGATTTTGAAACGGACACCTAGTTTTACTTGTAACGCTCAATAAGTCACAGTTTCTGTGTTACATACTTTGAATTTTTTTTTTATTTTGCACTTTAGGGTATCCTAGTTTGGGACCAGGACAATTGATTGTGTTGTGTGGAAGTCATTACTGTGGTTCTAAATTCCCATGCAGCTTGAAAATGTCTGATAACAGAAATAACGTTATTACGTTGCTGCTGTATGCTTAGGTACGTGAATGCTGCATATAACTCTGAATATAATGTTGATGACCAGTGGCAACTAACTGACAAGAGTCTTAACATATACCTGATAAATTATTATTAGGTATATACCTACATAACATACATAAACTCATGCCTGTATCTCAGAGGAGTATCCAGAGACTGCCACTTGCTACGATCCTTACAGATCACTTTCGCTTCCTCAACATTCATTAGTCGTTGCATGCACGCACGCCGGTTTCGGGTACTTTTATCTTGCTCTTTGCTAATACATATCCTATTTCGTCGGCTTATTGCAAGAACTCATTAATCGACATATTCACTATTGGGAGAAAAACGACTTTTTAGTTCGTGTTAGTTAATGATTGTATTTCCTCTTCCTTATTCCCTATAACATCGTTAAAATAATCCCTGATATTAAAACACCACTATTGTATCATTGTTCAATTGTCCATATCTTTAAAAAAAGCGGTTAGAGAGTTTTTGCAGTAAATGACTTCTTGCAGTAAGCCGACGATTTAGTCGAAGTATGTCCGTCTGGGTCGTCCCTTACCGGCCCTTCCACCCATATTCGCTCGACGTATTAGGTATTATATGTTTAGACGAAATAGGTGATTTTGTCGTGACACATGCAATAAGATGTTATAGAACTAGACTATTATTAATTCCATGTGGCGCCGGATTAAGAATAGCGTCACTCCATTTCCTTCCGTGGATGTCGTAGAAGGCGACTAAAGAAATAAATTACCAGGAGACGGGCAGCAGCGTCTTTGTGAGATTCCGGCCGCATACTGCGATCGCCAACCCGCCTGCCAAGCGCGGCGATTATGGAAACACCCTTCATGGTTAGGGAAAACCTAATTAGGGAGGCCTATGTCCTGCAGTGGACCTCAAAGGGCTGATGATGATTATTAATAATGACGTCACGACACGAATCGCCGATGTTAAGTGATTCATCAAAATGTTACCTTTTTTTCAGGTCTTCGTGTGTACTTGGTGAAGGATGACCTCGCCACACTGCCCGAGGCCAGAAAGAAGTGGAACAGGTAGGTTCCACAACAGCCTACAGTATCATCATCGTAGGTACATATAATACACTGCATAGGGAAAAGTGTGATATCTAGATTCTCATAGTTTTTTAGGCACGAATCGAAACAAAAAGTAGTGTCATGATTTCAGCGTTCATGTGTGTATGTTCGTTTCTTTATTCCACCATAACTTCTAAACGCTTGAATCGATTAATAAGTACATACCTATGTGGTGATGATAGAATCTTTATCCTCAAATGACCGAAAATTTTGGTCTAAAGGGGGACTGTCTAAAGGGGCCTTTGCCCTGCAGTGGGCCACCCATGTCACCCATACATAGAACAGATATATAACAATCTATAATAAACTACCAGACTCCTTTAAAAGTAATAGTAGGTAACCATCAGATTCTCACCGAAAATTTAAAATCAATATTAACAGAAAAAGCCTACTATTCACTCAAGGAATATATGGACGATAAAAACATATAACATAATACAAAAGTTTTACCTAAGCCTAATGCAATTTTGAATTATTTACATTTATATGTTATAAGATAGTTTTAATGCGTATTATAGTCATTTACGCATGCATGTTGCAATGCACTTACAGGGCTCATGTTTGTGAACTGGAATTTAATATGTAAGACCACACAATGTACCACATGACGCAAATAAACACTAAATTTACTAACATTTATGCTACGAATAAAAAAAACATAGGAGTATTTTCTTCAGACAAAATTCACTCTTAAAATCCGCCCAGTCCTCTGGATTAACGATATGTAGTGCCTAATTGACAGCGTAACTTATGGTCGATTTTATACAAAAACGTCAAACCAATGACTTCATTGATGTAATAGGGGTTAAAGTATGAAATTGCCGTTTTATTGCAATAGGTTCTTTGAATTGACATAGAATCTTCATGGTTTGAGGTTTTCGAATGAAACTTTTTTCAAATGGTTTCTATGATGTTCTTTTTTTAAAAAATGTGAAACATTTGAATATCGACTTTCAATTGTTTTTGTTATTCAATTTAGACAAGAAAGATGGATACTGAGAAAATTCGAGTGATTTTTGAATACGAGTTCCGACGCGGAACTAACGCGGCAGAAACAGCCCGCAATATCAATGCTGCGTTTGGAGAGGGGTCTACTAATGAACGCACCGTGCGATTTTGGTTTAAACGCTTTCGTGATGGAAATTTCGACTTAAAGAACGAGCCACGAGGAAGACCGCCCACACAGGTGAATAACGATGAATTAAGAGAGATAGTGGAAGCCGACCCTAGTCAAACTACCCAGGAATTAGCGGCATGGTTTAACGTTACCTTACCCACAATATTGACTCACTTGCGTCAAATCAATAAAATAAAAAAATACGAAAAATGGGTGCCTCATAATCACTCGAATTTTCGCAGTATCCATCTTTCTTGTCTAAATTGAATAACAAAAACAATTGAAAGTCAATATTCAAATGTTTCACATTTTTTTAAAAAAAGAACATCATAGAAACCATTTGAAAAAAGTTTCATTCGAAAACCTCAAACCATGAAGATTCTATGTCAATTCAAAAAACCTATTGCAATAAAACGGCAATTTCATATTTTAACCCCTAATATAATCGCCTCGCAAGATGGCGGCCAGACGGAGGCGGGTGCATAAATATTTTGGCGGGTAATACTGAACTCGCTCCGATTGGCAATACAATTGACAAGCCCAGCCCGCTATCTCACAATTGAACGTGGGGTCATTTTCTAGCGCTAGTTTGACATCTACTTAAGTTTTTAACTATATCGCTCGCTATAGGTACCGCATTTATAAGAAGACACTTGTAATTGGCCTTCTGTTTCCTTGTTACTGTTATTCTGTTTTATTGTGCTGTTAGTCTTCTTTGAAATAAAATGAATACTTACTAATTTTCTTTTCAGATTGTACTACATGCACAATACGCTGAAAGTCATCGTCTACGGTTTGATCCTCAATTTAGCCTATGCTTTGCTATGGTCAATGTACAGAACGGTATTCGCCTAGCCTAATGTAATGAGTGTAAAGATAAATTCGATGCTCGTTCCGAAATCGGTCTCATGTTTTTGGAAATGCGCTAAGTAGGTATTTTTCTACCAAGTGGCCAGGGCTAGGTAAGATAAGTATTGATTAAAATAATGTACATACCTGCCGTCCATAATTTTATATTGAGATTGAAGTGCGTGATCTACCTGAAATTATTATATAGTATAAAAATAAATAAATATCTAGTAGCAAGGCTACTACTTTGTTATAAGTTTTTACGAACCGATTTTAAATTGCCATTAAATTATGTAATTTATTTACAAATTAGGAATAAGATTATGGGAATAAAATTCAATTCAATTCGGCTTTAGTCAATTTGACTCACTGCACTGATTATCCAGCAGGTACAATTTCGCATTTTCACTTGTTAGGCAAGAAATAGCCATTTATCCAAAGATAAGAAATTTAAATGTTTTAAATTAGGTACCTAATATTTTTGCAAAATGTCCGAAATAAAGAAAATAAAAGAAATATCGTAATCTGAGATCGGGAATAAAATTATTGATTAGAAGCTTTTTATTATTTTATTTAATGTTGCCACCATCATTCATTTATCTAAAAACCAACGGTCTTGTATTGTTTATATATACAGGGTGTCCCAAAAATCAACGTCAAGCCGAAAATGGTTGATAGGCCAGGTGGTGAGAGTTATCAGAAAAATAATAAAAAAAATCTAAGTTAAGTACTTTTCAAATTATTGACATAAATGTTTTTTTTGAGAAAATTGACAACTTGTGATGATCTTTTAAGTACTGTGTCTACAAATCTTTACTTTTCATAAAAAAACAATATGTGGTGTAATCCTCAATAACCCTTCTGTTAACTACAGTCTAAAATTAAAACACAACTGCCTCAGTTTTAAAGAAAATATCACTTTTTTGCCCCACCATGTAGTAAAAATTATTACATTGCCCAACTTTAACTGACTGTACTGAAAAAAAAATGTACTAGGCTATTTCGGCAAGTGACTTTAAAAGTTGGCGTATTTAGTCAGGATTCCAAAAAGGTATAATACTAGCTAGATTATTTATCAAATAAGAAAAAAAAATCATTTTTCGAAAGAAACCCGTTATTAAGCTAATTCTTTTTACTCAGAAAAAATGCTTTTATTGCACGTTAGGCTTTCTCTAAGTCCCTAATTTTCAGGTAAAAGTTTGAGTGAGATGGATAATGACCTTTTTAGTCAAGTGTGAGCGAGACAGATAGATACGCCACTACCAGGCTAAAATAATATGACAAAATTGTTTGTTAAATATGGTTAAATAAAGTTTTAAATAAAATGCAATAATTAATATTCAAAGTTTATTCAACTTATAGCAAATGCTTAAATTGTTTGCCTTCAGCTTCAATGCAGGCCCTACATCTTCTTAAAAAAGATCGTTTTACTAAACGAGCGTATCCTCTATTATTTATGATTTCAACCGCATCCGCAATTTTTTGGCGCAGCTCGACTATGTCTTCAATGGGTTTAGAGTAAACTTTTTCTTTCACGGCTCCCCAGAAAAAGAAATCCAACGGATTTAAATCAGGTGAACGGGCTGGCCATGAAATTGATCCAGACCGCCCTATCCATCTATCCGGGTATTCTTGGTTTAAAAATTCTCTGACTGGGCGAGCAAAATGTGCTGGGCAGCCATCTTGTTGGAACCACATGCTTCCGTAAATGCTTAGCGGCACATCTTCTAATAATTGTGGTAGGTTGTTTTGTAAGAAGTCCAAATAGACCTCGCCGGTTAAGTTCTCCGGCAGCTCAAATGGTCCAATAATTTTCCCATTTACAATGCCGGTCCACATGTTCACTTTAAAGCGATACTGCGATCTGTCTTCTCGCATCAAATGTGGATTTTCCACATGCCACTCATGTAAATTGTGGAGGTTCATGTAACCATCCTTTTTGAACGTTGATTCATCGGACCATATTATTTTGTCCAAGAATCGCGGATCTTCCCTGTGCTTTTGCAACATCGTTTGACAAAATGTAACTCTTTCAGGGTAATCACGAGGTAAAAGACATTGTACTCGTTGTACGTGGTACGGGTGGAGCTCGTAGGGTATGAGGGGTCTTCCCTCACTAGCCATTTGATTTGGAAATCGACCCTCTAAGAGTGACCGGTGAACATTCACAAACACTCGATGATCCGGATAACGCTCAGCGTTTGGATATCTCTCTCGATAAAGTCTAGCTGCAGCACTTGCATTGCATCTGCATTCCCCATAAATGAGGTGCATGTTTGCATACTCTTCAACAGTGTACCGAGATGGCATGGTGGTAGTCACACTTTACAATCACGCGATCAGTATAGTCCAGAAGAAAGCCAGAGTCGTCAGAAACGGTCAGATAACAAATCCAATTCACAAGGCAAACGAGTCCAATACACAAAGCCGTAAGTTGTAAGCACGAAATCAACACGAATACAGAAAGATGCGCAGTAAACGAAGGAGCGTAACGTACTGCTGCAGTAATGCATATTGTGCCTGTGGGTCACTATTTGGCCAAGATGGCGTCACTATCCGTTTCACTCACACTGGCCTAAGTGGCGTATCTATCCGTCTCACTCATCTTGGTAAAAGTGGCGTATCTATCTGTCTCGCTCACACTTGACTAAAAAGGTCACTATCCATCTCACTCAAACTTTTACCTGAAAATTAGGGACTTAGAGAAAGCCTAACGTGCAATAAAAGCATTTTTTCTGAGTAAAAAGAATTAGCTTAATAACGGGTTTCTTTCGAAAAATGTTTTTTTTTTCTTATTTAATAAATAATCTAGCTAGTATTATACCTTTTTGGAATCCTGACTAAATACGCCAACTTTTAAAGTCACTTGCCGAAATAGCCTAGTACATTTTTTTTTCAGTACAGTCAGTTAAAGTTGGGCGATGTAATAATTTTTACTACATGGTGGGGCAAAAAAGTGATATTTTCTTTAAAACTGAGGCAGATGTGTTTTAATTTTAGACTGTAGTTAACAGAAGGGTTATTGAGGATTACACCACAATTTTTTTTTTTATGAAAAGTAAAGATTTGTAGTCACAGTACTTAAAAGATCATCACAAGTTGTCAATTTTCTCAAAAAAAACATTTATGTCAATAATTTGAAAAGTACTTAACTTAGATTTTTTTTATTATTTTTCTGATAACTCTCACCACCTGGCCTATCAACCATTATCGGCTTGACGTTGATTTTTGGGACACCCTGTATATAAACACGTTTAATTAATACACTCGATATGCACTGGTTTAAATAGTTTGTGGCGGAGATTTTACGCAGAAAAGACGTAAACACAGATTAAATAAACTGCCTTTGCACTCCTCTAGAGGAATCGTTTTTTATAAACAAGGCCACGGCCTTGTAACGGCAAGTATCACGATACTTTAACAATGTATATAGGGTGTACCAAAATCCCCATAAACATGCGAAAACGGGGCAGTCACAACTTCAAAATTACAATGGTGCGGCCATAATATGTGGAACAGTTGAAGAGTACTTTGTGATCTCGAAGTTTTTCCCATAACTAAAATTGTTCCGAATTTCAGAATTCACTCCCCCCCCATTTTCAGACACGTATCAGATTTTTTTACACTCGGATGTTAAGATGTACCCAGGGGCTCACGATAAAGGGGTACATACAACAACGTTGTCAAGCGGATTTTTTTAATCATAAAATTATAGTACAATATAATAGAAACAAAAACAATACCTACTACTTATATACATATATTTTTTTCGTACAAAATTCGTACATCGTCTTTCAAGTTTTCTAATCTTGGCGACAATTTAATCCACACCACATTAATGTTGTTCTTAAGGACTGTTTGTATATTACGCATTCTTTTAATACGATAGCGAACCTCGTTTGCCATCGACACCAACGCTTTAGATAGTTTACAAGGATCCCAAAGAAAAACGGGGAAAATAAAATTCGAAGATGGCCACCCTTGGCTATTCGGGGAAAACCAATTAAAAGTTCTTGATAGTGGACAGCAGGTGAACTACCTATGTTTTTTGCTTGTATGAAATTAGATGGTCCAACCAAAATGCCATTAATAGATTTTTTTAAAAAACACATTGCCATATTTATGTTACCCCCATAACACCAAAAATTGAATTTAATCGAATGTTAACCCCTCTAGGTGGTACGCAAACTGAAATGAGATCCAGGCCACCTTTCAATATATTTTTTTTTATTCAAAATTATCAGACAGTTACAGCTTACAGCAGTAGGGTATTGAAGTAAGTATTGAAGCCAGTTGGCCATAAGCGAACAAATGCCTACGTAGGAGGAAGGTCAGAAAGTGGATATAGTTATGCGGGCTTATTTACAAAAACACGATTCCTCTAAAAGCAATCTAAAACACTGTTTCTTTAATCTGTGGCTACATCTTTTCCTTGTAAAATCTCCACTAAGGACTATTTTAATCGGCGTTTTTGAAGTGTTTTAAGGAATCGAGTTTTTATAAGACCGTTCATTTTTACGCAATACACGAACAGTCTCTTGAAACGGGCACTTTAAGGTGGGACGATTCCCATACAAATGATTATTTCCAAATTTGTTTAAAAAAAAATACATAATTACACACTGGAATTATGTCTGTCTGCATTAACTAAGTTTTTTACTTGAGCCAATATATATTTCCTTGAATAAAACAGTAGTTTAATAGGTTAAATACGATCGATAATGTTTGTATGAACTAAACTGTCGAACTCATTTAAGCTATTAAACTAGTGTTTTTTTTAAGAAACTGTATATTGGCGCAAATAAAAATCTTAGTTAATGCTGACAGACATAATTCCAGTGTATAATTATGTAAGTTTTGTAACAAATTTGGAAATAATAATTTGTATGGGAATCGTCCCACCTTAAGGGCGATTTTCGAATAAAAAAAGTGGTCGCTCACAGTACAGTCGACCGCACGTCAAACTTTACCTATGTGCACTTTACTCGGTTACGTCACGGGCGACTTTGCATAGATAATGCGAAGGTTGATATGTCGTTAACTGTCTCCCTACATACAGCCTGAATTGTTAATCACCATGCAAATATAAATATAAAGATGGTTGGTGAAAGTTACAAGACGTGGAATTTTCTTTTATTAGGGAAAGGGCTATGCTCATAATTTCTTTGCGAGATCGAATCAGAAATGATGAGATCGGTAGACGAACGAAAGTCGTCGACATAGCCCAGCGGATTAGTAAGTTGAAGTGGCAGTGGGCGGGGCACATAACACGCAGAACTGATGGCCGATGGGGCATAAAAGTTCTCGAATGGAGACCACATATCGGCAAGCGCAGCGTAGGACGACCAGCCACAAGATGGACAGATGACCTCATCCAAGTGGCAGGAAGACGCTGGATGCAAGCCGCTTCCAACCGGTCTTTTTGGAAATCCATGGAGGAGGCCTATATCCAGCAGTGGACTTCTTGTGGCTGAATGATGATGATGATGATCGTCCCGTACAAAAATGTTAGGATATCGCTATACCTACAATGTTGTCTAAAACAACATTAGAAGAAGAAGAAAGACATTTATTATACCAACAAGATACATCACAGAAACAAAATAAGCAGATAAGTAACATAATATGCATAACAGAAAGAAAACTAAATACACAACAGACAAAACGAATAAATAAAACAGGACCAGAGGTGTAGCCTGTGGTGTGTCCTCGGTGTGTCTAAGTTGCCACAAAAGGCAGCTGACTCAGCTGAGGAAGTGATCCCTCAGCGCTGATTTTCAGTCAGTGCCTACGGTAACCCATAATTGTAGTACGGAGTGCGTGCCGTGGTGCGTTTAAAAAGAATTAAATCAAATGCAATAACATACGTACAATAAAGTAAAAAATATCGTCATAAAATACTTACATATATTATTAATTTTAAATTAATATGTGTGAAATATAGCGGAAGACCATAATAAACTAAATTCAATGAGTAAATATAAAGTGAAGTAAAATAATAAGGAGAAGAGAGATAGAAGGATACACATCAAAGTAAATACATGCCCGACATCACGCACTATAACAACCGCAGCCGTTAACAGCAGATGAACAGTTTGTTAGGGTGCGGCAAGTCGGGGAAAGTAACCAGGCTGTATTGATAAAAACAGTTTTTCCGGCCAAGTATTTGAAACGGAGTGTTAGTGATAGGTGATACGTATGAATAAAGAGTGCCAGCTTACGATGGAAGATGTGATGATGATGATGTAATTGTGATGCGATGGAGAACTGAGATGAGAGAACGGATAAGTGAGAACTTATATTTTCTAAATTTAGTGACGATTAGAGCCGAGTATACGTGATTCTGAGTCACCGACCGACTAGAGCCGAGTATACGCTATTCAGAGTCACCGACCGACTGAAGCCGAGTATACGCGATTCAGTCACCGGCCGACTGGAGCCGAGTATACGCGATTCAGAGTCACCGGCCGACTGGGACCGAGTATACGCGATTCAGTCACCGGCCGACTGGAGTCGAGTCTGTCCGATTCGGCGTCACCGATCGACTGGAGCCGAGTCCCTATACGCGATTCAGAGTCACCGGCCGACTGGGGCCGAGTATACGCGACTCAGAGTCACCGGCCGCCTGGAGTCGAGTCTGTCCGATTCGGCGTCACCGATCGACTGGAGCCGAGTATACTCGATTCAGCGTCACCGACACAAGCGTGACGGTTCAGTTACGTTCACTGATCAGAAAGTGTCAAAGTAGTTCAAGATTTTTTTTTTGTTGACTAACAACTCAGGCTGTTCAGCGTATTGTAAAAACCTTTTTCTAACACGCTATACAATTTCGCCTCGTATAAAAAAAACTACTTTACTTTGGAATAACTAGATTCTGAACATTTTTTGTCCAGACCCTTGGTTAGTGATTCTTAGACGTAACACAATTATTCACTAATCATAACTAATTTCATAGGCCAATATAAAATCGCTTATTTACTTAAAACAAAACACGTCTACAGTAACAACCAGTGATTTTGTCCGTTGAGTTGGAACAGATTTTTACTATACAGGGTGTCCCCTTATCTTTACGAAAAAGGGCAGAGGTTCTACTTCGAAACAGCTGTTCCGTACAAGTTCAGTTACGATGACACTAAAATTTATGGAATTGATGTTTTTTTTTTTTAGATTTTGAACTTGTCCTCGTAGTTAAAATTGCTCGTATTCAAGAATCAAGAATATATTGTGAGCTTAGACATGGGTAACAGTTGCTATTTAAAATAGAATCGCCAAATCTTACTTAAGGCGGTCCAGGGAGTGACACTAGCGCCACCGAGGAAAAAATAATCATATCTTTTTTTACAGATCAAATTTGCAAAAAATGTCTGTACAATCTCTCAATCGTGTTAACAGCGATTTTTAGGACCCACGCCAAAGAACCTAGGATCACTAACCTGTGACTAGATAGCATTTATGCCAAAAACGGCCGTTTCTATATATATATAGTCCTAGGTTTTTTGCCTTAGGTTCAAGGACATGGGTCCTAAAAATCGCTATTTTTTTTTGCTATTAACATGTTAACATGATGATGATGATGATGATTGTTCCGACCGGTTTCGGCCATGGCGACCACTTTGACCCCTAATCAGTGATGAGGCGCTGGTGCGCTCGAAGATGGCTTATGTAGCCTATCTTCACGGCGAAACTCCGTGCACACTGAGGGCACGTGAGAATGCCGTTCTCGTAATTATATATTATGGCAGCAGGTGGGCGAGCCTTTAACTGGTCGCGTTTGGCATCCAGGTCAGCTTTACGCTGAACCTCGAACTCGCGTACTTGACTGTTCACCAACCTGCGCCATTCTGGCCGCTGTGCTGCCAACCGTTCCCAGGGCTCTATTTGCATCTCTTCATGTGTCGCTTTTGGACATCCTTGTACCGGAGGAGGGGACCGCCATGATTCCGCTTGCCCTCCTCTAGTTCAGAATAAAAGATGCGCTTCGCCACTCTTTCCTCCGCCATACGAGAAACGTGACCGCACCACCGAAGCTGTCGACGCATTAAATAGGCCTCAATGCCACCAACATTGGCTCGTCGCAGAACTTCTGTATTTCGCACTCTATCAGACCATCTGATCTTCATGATGGTACGGAGGCATTTAAGGTGGAAGCGATCCAGAGTGCGAATGTGGCGGCGGTATACACACCACGTCTCAGAGGAGTATAAGAGGTTTGGCAGCACGATTGCCATATATGTTGATATCTTAGTGGCCAACTTAAGGTCATGAGAGCAGAAGACCTTGGAACATAGCTTGCCGAATGCTGCAGCTGCGGCACCGACCCTGCTATTAATCTCAGCATCAAGGTCACACTTGGATGTTACAGTGTTCCCCAGATAGCGAAATTTATCCACCTGCTTCAGCACATCCTCACCAAGTTTTATGGCCAATGTCTCGTGACCGTGTATATCCAGGGACATCACCTCCGTCTTATTGACATTGATCTTCAGGCCGAACTTACTGCAGGCTTGGTGGAATGCGGACATTAGCTGTTGCAAGCCGTCTGGGGATTCTGCTACGAAGCACAGGTCGTCAGCATACATGATCTCGGTGATCAGTACGTGTGAGACTTTAGTGCGAGCCTTAAGTCTAGCCAAGTTGAAAAGGCTGCCGTCTGTGCGGAAGCGGATGCGAACTCCTTGAGAAACAGTTTGTAAGACTTGACTATTAACATGTATGAGAGACTTTTTGCATATTTGATCCGTGAAAAAGATATCATTTTTTTCCTCTTTGGCGCTAGCGTTACTCTCTGGACGCCCTTAAAAGGTGTACTGACATTCATCCATCCTTCACATAATATTTTTCATATTATGTATGTTGGAAACACTAACAAGCCAAGTAGAATCCTCCATTGTAGGAACCTATGTATAATTATTGAGCTATGTCACGGCCATATCAATATTGCGTGATGACAAATCACACAAACAGTTTATCTATTTCTATTAAGGCTGCTGTAACATCGGGCATGTTGTCTCGCTCGCACAATCTAACATTTTAGTAATTGAATCGTGTGATTTTAAAACGACACATGTCCTTTCATTACAACTTTGCAGGAAATAGAAAAAACTGTTTTATTCAAATACTAATATCTACAACAGCAATATTTTAGCATATTATATTGATTTCTGTATGAATAAACTACAATTTTTTTTTCTAATGTAAATCAATAGGTAGGTGTAAATAATTTAATAAAAAAAAAAATGGGCAAGTGTTATTTTAAAAACACATGTGACTTGTGTTGTTTTAAAATCACACGATTCAATTGTAATAAAATGAGTAACCTTTTGATACGTGTGGTCTGAGGGTTTGATGCATAGTTAAGTTAGAGACATTTGAAATATATTTTTGTTTTCCTATACGTAGTTTTTAATAAAGAAAAGTTGTTTCCAAAGTTATTAATTTTGGAATCAAGTTTTCTCAATCAAAAACTTAGTACAGGATAAGAAAAATATGTCTCGAATATCCGCATCAAACCCTCAGATCACATTCATCAAAAGTATACTATTATTTTTATATCACTAAAAATTTTAAAATGTGCGAGCGATACAGCATGCTTCACGTAAGAACAGCCTTAATCTTAATCTAAAACAATTTAATAATCTTAGGAACTTATTTATATTACTTTCTTATTAAACTAACAACTAAAACAATTTGTTCACTAAAACAACACAGTATTTGTACCTGTATAATACACGTTACAAAATCACGGAATATTTTCGAAAAATATACATCTAATACATGCGCTTTTGGAATAACTACATAGTAATTCATCGAGATTGTAACGTATTCATTACTTTTGAATTTTGGCATCAATTTTTTCATAATTATTAAGTACTTCAACACACGCGGTTGTTCAGAATGTAATAATATGCTTCGTGAAAACCAGAGCTAAGTCAGGCTGGGTGTGTTACCATGTTGTAATGCCTTGCCCGGTCACCATAACACAGAGTCCTAGGTAGTAACTAGGATACAGTTCGCGACCACGACAAATGATTGCATTGTGTGAAAAATATTTATTTTTGTACGTGGATTTACGTACTTACGGGCCAGTTTCTGAATTGAGAATGTCGCTAAGTAAATAGTTAACCGTAGTGCTGTCTCTTCGAATTAACCAGAAAAGAGCGTGACAGAACGTTACTTAAGTATTTGGTTAGTGAAATTCTCAATTAAGAAACCGGCCCTATGACAACTTGTATCAGATGTAGCAATTTTTCATGAAAACACTAATGCACACAAATACAAACACTTCACACACACGCACATACTATGCAATCATGTAATTTAGTAGCACTCTGTCCATAGTTATATACAAATAAGTCTTAAAATACGTAAGGCCATTGCCTGTTTTTCTTCTTTTCCACTGTAAAATTTGTTTTCATAACTTAAAACTTAAATTATATAACTTTACTTCCTGTCCAATACTGTGTTCCTGTCTACTAGTTAAGTCAACATAATGTAAGCCCTTAATTGGCCTATGGTTGGATATATTTAACATAACTATACTTCAGAAGTTAACTTGTGCTGTGGGTTTTGTATTAAAATAAAATAAAAATAAAAAAAAAAAAAAAAAAAATGAGGTGAATCAGTCACTTCGAATAACATTTTTCTTGTTAAAACATGATTTTGCAGAACTTACCGAGGAAAACAGACTGCATTCAATGCCACGTTTTCATTCGTATTTTGAAAATTATTCATACTAATTCGAGATACTTTGAGGGTGACCTTGAATTCATTCACCGTAGTTTAGGTGTCATTGTAACCCTGATTTCGAAATAAACCCTTTTACCTAAAGTTACTTCACTTAAGCATAAACAAACAATATCAGGACAACGAGTAATAAAAATCCAAAAAGCTCTGTTTTGAGCGTCTCATGGTCGGCGCCGGCCAATTCAATTGATTTTTTTAATTGTTTTCGCGTATCGGATGTAAGACTCTTAAAGAAGAGTCATACCATTTAACATATTACAAAACATTTTTCAACGTTACGGTACTTCATACCACTTTGAATTTGGATTCACGGTTTGAAGCCAAAGGTCGGAAATCACGAATAGATATTATTTACAAATATGTTGTACCATTACTGATAAATAATTAATAAGACTATTTTTTGCACTGTACCTAACCAGGTCGTCTGACCAATAAAATCCCTCAAAATACAGGGAACGAATTCAATATCACCCTGTAGTATCTCAACTAATTATTTTAATTTTTTTAATTTAATTTCTTTACAATAATACCTACATGTTTCATGTATCGAATACCAAATCATTCGCCAAACTGCGTGGCAGGTTGTTGGCGAATTATAGCGAATAGTTTGTTTCATTCAACTGTAGTCTACATGTATAAATGCCACTGTCAGAAGCGGCCATCAAGTGGTTTGCTCGTCCTAGGTCATTCATTTACCTTATTCATTCAAGAAATATGTAGCCTACTGTAAATTTCCTGACTTAGCCCTAAAATTTTTTTTGTTCACACCCAGACCAAAAAAAGCTACATGAAACGAAATGTAGATACTACGAGCGATATAAAAATAAATAATCCATGGAGTTCGTATTTGTATAAGATACAAATACTTTCACTTTTCGACTTTTCACCGGTAAGTTCTACTGCTCATTCAGGATGCTATATGGATTTCTTTTTAACAGACCCCAATAACCAAGAAAGGGAGGAATTTATATATTCAGTTGAAAATTCCTTACCACATCGTTCGATTTCATTGACTCCTTCTTTTTAAGAAAGGGCGTACCTCAGACGTGGTCCCATATAAACTTGGTCAAGGTGTGGTGAAGGGTTCCATGAGAAAATCATCAACTCTTCAAATTGCAAAGGCATCGTCACGGCACTCAACCATACCGCGATAATGAATACCGTCAACGCCACCTAGTGTTAAAATTCGCGAACTTTCTTTACCGTCAGGCGTGCCTGGTATCAAGTGTTAACCTGTCTTATTGAGCCGTATTCAGCACACATTCACAAATCAATTCATAGATGGGGCTTGCAGGCATGGCCATAGAATAACCGGAATGCGGCTGTCAAAATTAATCTGTGCTAAGCATAAGCTCTCCGTGTGGCGCCGGATTGAGATTAGCGTCACTCCATTTCTTTCCGTGGATGTCGTAGAAGGCGACTAAGGAAATACATTACCAGGAGACGGGCAGAAGCGTTTTGCTGGGATTCCAACTGCATACTGCGATCGCCAACCCGCCTGCCAAGCGTGGCTATAATGGCAAAAACCCCTCATGGTTAGGAAAACCATGAGCGGGGCCTATGTCCTGCAGTGGGCGTCAAATAGCTGATGATGAAGCATAATTTGACAGATGTGTCCCTGTTCCTGTATGTGAAGAAAGAAGAAGAAGAAGAAGAAAAAACATTTATTATAAAAACAGTGCACACGCCACAATAACAAAACAAAAAAACAACAAAGAAAATATTTCAACCGAAATGTTATGTGCACGAATATAAGCGCCATCTATGAAGTGCTTTGTGAATTTGTGCTGAAAACGGCTCATTATAAAAGAAAAATGTAGTTTCTGTTTAGACGTACGTTGCGTATACGCATAAAGGCTATCAGTCTGTTAAAATCGAAAATAATCACCCGACAAAACTCTGGCGATAGAAAAGTCGTCCTTAACTTAAATAGTTTTTGTTCCTTACTTAAATCCTCATCAGGGACATAGGGCCTTTATAAGACCACTTGCTTCGATATTGAGCGGCGACTTCGAGGTCACCCATCCCAGCCCGTGTTTTCGCCTCTAACGTCACTGATTGGAGACAGGTGGTTTTTGTCGTTTACATAAACACAATTATGGCGATGCCCAGCCGTAAGGCAGCCAAGCTCCCAGCAATAGCATCTACAGCTCACATAACTAAAGAATACTTATATCAGTTCCTAGGCGCACTGTTGGGTGGGGACTAAAAACGTCCCAGTTACGAACTGTTACGGACACAAAATTTTTTAACACGAAACACGTTGGGACAGAAAAGTCCCAAATGGACAGAATTGGCACCAATTGTGGCCGATTGCCGTCCCATAATATCCCTTTTCACACCTGCTATTCAGAAAAGATCCCTTGATTCCCTCAAATGAGGGATCAAAGTTGTACTTTTCTTCCCTGAAATTCTAGTTTTTTTTTATTGCCCTCAGCATGATCCGTGTGCAGATTTTCACAAAATGTAATTCCAATTCGATTTTTATTTTGTTGCAATCGATCATAATTGTCTTCCACGGCACATAAATAATTTAATACCAATCCATTTAAATTTTCCTTAAAGCAGGTGTGAAAAGCAGTATGTGTCACTCGGTAGCAAAATTATTTCCGTCTTGGGCGTAAACACTTGAATCCCTCGCTACGCTCAAGATTCTACTTTAGAATCCCTCGCTACGCTCGGGATTCTATTGTAGAATCTTTCGCTTCACTCAGGATTCAATATACCGCCCTCGCCGTGAATATATCATTTTGCTCCCTAGAGACAGAATCTACTATTGTTTACCTACTGTAACAGAAGGAGTACTTCTTCTTTAAGAGGAAATACTTCTATGGTACATCATAGAAGTATTTCCTTTTACAAAATTCACATTAAAAAACGGCCCCAGACCTCTCGATTAGTCTGTACCAACGAAATGAGCGCAAGATGTGCTGTAGATTAAATCACTCTGTAAATGGTTCAGTCAGTGGGCCATGCGCGACGACGATGGTTGGTTTTATACAAAAACGTGTAACCAATTACTTCATTGATGTTTAACCCTTCGAAATATCTAGGTACCTCGCACGATGGCGGTCTGGCGGAGGCAGGTGCATAGATATTTTGCCGAGTAACACTGAACTCGCTTCGATTGGCGACACAATTGACAAGCCCCGCCCCGCCGTCCCGCAATTGAACGTGGGGTCATTTTGTAGCGTTAGACGTCTATGATTTTAACTATCACTGGCGCCAAGTGGTTTTCGGACGCCCGCTCCTTTTGTCCTTCACATAAATTATATTAATGATGGTGATTCCTAGCTAGAAGGCAAGGTAGCAGAGCTCCCAGCACCAACATCGCCAGCTCGCAGAGTCCCAGCGAGCCGAAGCCCCGTTTAGCCGCCGCCCCTCCCTCCTGCATCGGAAGCAGGCTGTGCGTGTGTGAATGGCCCTGCGTGAGTTCGGGCAACACGTGGACCGTTGCCACGTAGAGGAAAGTACCGGCCGAGAAGAGCATGGCTATGCCTGGTGGATAAAAGAACAGTTGAGAGTGAGAAACTAACTCACTCACTCAGTAACACACACACACACACACACACACACACACACACACACACACACACGCACGCACGCACGCACGAAGTTATTATTATTACTATTATTATCTGTAAACAGTGTACATACCAGTGGCGTTGACGTCGCTAAGCGTCTGTTTGCTCTCGTTACCGATGCCGAAGTAAGTCACTAGCGCCAGTAGAGGCGCGGCGCACGAGAACACCAACAGGTGTTTGCGGATTCGATTCCTGAGAGTGGAAGGGAGCCAATTTTGCGTGTCATAAATAGATCTATCTATCTATCTAGATAGATATAGTAGATTATGTACTAAGGGAATAAAACCATGTATTATGTCATGGGCGGCATATTGAACCCTGAGCGGAGCGAAGGACTCCGAGTTAACTCGCGAGCGCAGCGAGGGAGTTAAATTTTAACTCCTGAGCGAAGCGAGGGAGTTATGTAGAGTCCTGAGTGAAGCGAGGGGTTCATACCGCCCGAGACTAAGACATGTTTTATTCCAGAGGTGAATACTCTACTTTTCACACCATCTGGGACACAATAAAAAGACAGGGCTGCATAAGTTGAAAATATGTATTAAAACCTGAAATTAAATATAAAGTCCACACTCTTTTACGGCTTAGCAACTTAAATTGAATATAACTTTTAAATTCGTATTTGCAATTCGCGCCTTTTTTTCTTTTTTTTGTTGGTGTTTCGCGCGGTCACAGGACACAGTATTTCAGAAAAAAAAGAAAAAAAAGAGGTGAGTTTCGAACAACAATTCGAATTTCGAATTGCAATGCGGGGCTTCTCCATAGTTTTCATGCGAATTTTGACATTCTAAATTCAAATCACTTTATTCCCTAGGGAAATTCTTCATTATTATTGCCCTCGAGAGACAAGGCCATGCTTTACGATGATATTTGACGGTACGTAATAAGGCATTGTCGAGCAGGAGGTGTGAAAAAACATTTATTTACATCTACACACACACACACATCACACACACAGCAGAGATGAAATAGGCTCGTTGACAAAAGGTGAAGGCAAAAGTGTAACTGTCATAACGTTTCTTCAGTGTCATATACTTATGTATAGGTACCATTTCACTAGGAAATATAATCGCTAGGAACGCTATATTCTTTGTGAAGTATTATCGCTGGGAACACTATTATATTAAATTTGTGAAGTATGATCACTAGGAACACGATCATCTTTATGAAGTATGATCGCTAGGAACACTTGTCTCCAAATGAGCGTGCGACCACCCGGCCTAACATGGCAGCAGTTTTTCCGCATGTACTCGAGAGAGTAGGCGCAGACAAAAGCCGATTCTACTCCTGTGGGTCATGTTAATAGGAATGGTCCTCGTTACTCACCTTTCTAAGCCGGCGTGCATGAGGTAGGTGACAAGCCCGAACGCAGCCGGCGCCTTGTGAAGCATGATCGCTAGGAACACGATCATTTCCACGTCGGCGTGGGAGGTTGTGGCGGCGGCGCCTAGGGCTACTCCGTCCGCTGCAAATTGTACGGATTTATTTTATTTAAAGCCTGATTTGACATTTGCTTTATTTTCAAGTTTTTCACTTTAAATAGACGTAGAATAGAATAGAGACGCCAAAAGCGTACACCCAAGGAACAGCAATTTTTTTGGGGTTACCTTACGAATAAAATAAAGATCGAGAAAGATTATTTCATTAATTTTTTTTTTATTAAGCATGCAAAACAGGTAGAAAACTTCATCATCAGCCATTTGACGCCCATTGCAGGACATAGGCCTCCTTCGCGGTTTTTCTAACCATGAGGGGTTTTGCCATAATCGCCACGCTCGGCAGGCGGGTTGGCGATCGCAGTATGCGATTGAAATCTCAGGAAGACGCTGCTGCCCGCCTCCTGATAATTAATTTCCTTAGTCGCCTTCTACGACATCCACGGAATGAAATGGAGTGACGCTATTCTTAACCCGACGCCACACGGATAAAACTTAATATAACATAATATTGATATAATTACTGATGATTTGCTTATGAATGAATGAAAAATATGTTATTGCACCAAAAAAATTTATACAAAGGCGAGCTTAACACTTATGAATGGTATTTGTCAATTTTATCGAACCTGCGAATCACCAACGTCACACTGCGTCATTAACTTTGTAAACTGTTTATTTGACGAGTGAGTGTTTGTTCTGTCAGGATCGTGGCAAGTGGCAGACCCGGGTATCTGCCTACACCTCCGAGATACAGGCGTGAGTTTATGTTAAGTTGTGAGTGTTTGTTATAACTACATAAGGAAATAATAACTGGATATTTTGTAACTATTATATTGGTATGGCAAACGCTTTTGGCGTCTATCACATTGTGTTCTTGTAAAAGAAGAATTCTTGCTGACTTGCTTGTGTACTTTTTACCAATATGTTTGTGTTTATATTTTTCTTCACTGGTATCATTGTACTGCAATGCATTAACAGACTCTCCGGTCCTGGGTGTACATTCTTTACTTTGAAATACTTTTCTGAGTTACGGAAAGTACGAGCTGTCCTCGACATAACGGTCACGTCGGCATGAACGTGATAAATTATAGCGCATCTGACTGTTTCATTACGATATCACGTTTGTGAATACCTGATCTACGATAGCGTTTGAAGAAAAGATAACGTTCGTAAGATTTAAACAGGGTTAAAAAACATACTTTTAGAACAAAAAAAAAAAACGATTTCAAGAAAAACATGCAGTAAAAACTAGAGTTGGGCGCGGGCGCGAACGCGGGCGGGTGCGTGTACGTGTGTGTGTGTGTCATAGTAATACGACATAGTAAGTGGGATGTAAGATCGTATCTTACCAGCCGCGTGTACCACGAGCCCGACCGTTGCTGTCACGTTCTTCTCGGCCGGGTTGCTCGCTTCGTTGTGCCTCGTTGAGATTTGGTCTACTAGCAGCATGAAGACGAACCCTGGAACAGAGGTTTGGTGGTCAGTTGAGCAGATATTTTGAGTAATATCATCGTTATCAGCCATTTGACGCCCATTGCAGCACATAGGCCTCGCTCGTGGCCAAGCTTCCCGGTCTTGTGCTTTCGTTCCACTTGCTTATGTTCCGCCCGCATCCAGCAAATCCCTGCCACCGTAACCAGGTCGTCAGACCATCTTATGTTTCGCCCGCAGCCAGCGACTCCCCGCCACCGTAACCAGGTCGTCAGACCATCTGGTGGGGGCCTGCCCACGCAAATATTTGCGTAATATTACGATAGTTTATTATGACAATTCGAGGTATATTACGTAATCGAATAGTACAATTGTAGGGTCGGCAGACTCTATTAATTAAGTATCAAAAGACTCTGAAAAGACTGGTTTGGAGTTTTTTCTCAATTTTTCCTCCAAAATGATCTATATTTTAAAAAGGACTCCTAGTTCAACTTTTAACGTTCATTAAGTTACAGTTTCTGTGTTACTTTCAATAAAATACCTTGATTTGATAAAGCACATAATTTAAATTGTCATTAAATTATTGTTATTAATTACTTATGTCGTATTTTAATTATTAATTACTAATAAAAATAGCAGTTTGCCTAATCAAATGATCATTCATTGTTTCATTACAGCTCTCCTTTAATGTAATAATAGTAGTTTATGCAACTGTCATATAATGAAGGGTATTAAAACACGAGTGTGAGTTTATGAAACGAGCGCAGCGAGTTTCATAATAGTAACGAGTGTTTTAATACCCGTGTTATATGCAGTTGCATACACTACTTTATCTTCATTAATGCAATTAATCAAACAACAAATATATTAAATTAAATTCACGCGTACGTGTATAATCACAGTGATTTTGCCGCCATTAAAATTTAACCAATGAGAGCGCAGCTGCGCGCTTCAATAAAACGCGACCAACCTGATTGGCCCTGCAATCAAGTTGGTCGCGTTTTATTGATGTTATAATGACATTTTACGATATCGATGTGAATATTATACCATCATGTGAAATTGCTTAAATTGAGTGTTTTGTTGTCTGCGCTATAACAGTAGTAATTATAAGTCAAGTATTGAAAACATAAGTAGAATGTTACAACATTAGTGTAGATAAAGATAGTAAAAATGCTATATATATAGACTGTGGGTAGAACATTGGACTCGGAAGCGGGAGACCCAGGTTCGATTCCCAGTGCGAGCATGTACGTATGACTTTTCTTTCTAAGTTATGTACATTTGTGAAGTTATAGTAGCAATACCATTCGCTAACGGTGAAGGAAAACATCGTGAGGAAACATGGGTGTTTGAGCTATTCACATACCTCAGCGCTTGAAATCGCCAATCCGCGGTGGGCACGCGTGGTGATTAAGCCCAAACTCTCTCTCTGAGAGAAGGCCTGTGCCCTACAGTGGGACGTATACAGGCTGCTTATGCATAAGTCACGAAGTAACGGCACAGAGTAAACATTGACAGGACAGAAGCATACATAAATCATGGAAACATAACAACTTGACACATTACACGGTACAGTAAGTACCTATCTATTGGTGACATTAGAATAATAACATAAAAACGTGTCTGTGGCAAATGCAAATGGGTTTCGACTCAGCACGTGCCGAGAGTTTACAAGTTAACTCCAATGCTGGTATTCTGCCGATACCCGGTGTGAACCGGCGTGCAGAGCACAGGAGAATAATTTTACAAAAGGTTATTTTCACTGTCTCAAAAATTTGTGTTTTGGACTTATGAAATTTGTGCTTTAAGTCAATTTTTCAACAGTCAGATAAAACTTAACTGGAGAATAAATTGCATGTTAACACTGTCTAAATCATGCGACAAGATAAGTGACAACATGAATTTTATTCTCCGGTTAAGTTTTATCTAACTATTGAAAAATCTGGTCTTAGTCTGCTGACCCTAGAATTAGTCTACGTACTTGTTAATCTGTGGTAATCTTGTTAATTTGTCTGTGATGTACATCGAACTGTCTTAAACTTTGGCATTTGCATTTACCTCTACGTAATGAGATTTTTCACCTCACTAGCTCGTAAAAGCTCTGTTTATCATTCGAAATCTGCGTGGAAAATCGCACTTTATCCGCTAGCGTGGAAAGTGTTTTTAAAATTCGAATATTTTTATTCAATAAAGGTTTCGTACAATAAATTACATATATATAGAACCTCATTGGTTTCGTAATAGTTTATATTCTCTGCAGCCAGTCCATTGATGATTGAAATGCAAATACTTATTTCATGTCATGCGCCAGCCTCATTTAAAGAATCGCACTGGCCGGCAATTAATTTGATTTAAAAAAAAAACTTTAAAATTTTCTTCTCTTTATTGAATTCACTTTACTTCCATTATTTTGGTTTGTTTTTTGATAAAATCGTAAGAAATCATAAAATATGAGCGAAGCTAGCAGCGACGAAGATATAAATTAACAGTAATTTAATATTTATTAAAACTGTTTTTCTTGCACCTAACATTTTCCTCGCTTTAGTGAGGTGAAAAGTTGTGTGTTGCGCTCGGCAGCAAAGTTATTTAGCGTCTCGTACCTTTGAAACCCTCGCTACGCTCAGGATTCTATATTTGAACCACTCGCTTCGCTCGTGGCTCAATCCTAGAATCCTTCGCTTGCTCAGGTTTCAATACAAGGTACTCGCGCCAAAAATTAACTTTGCAGCCTTGCATAACAAATAACTATTATTTTATTTTTATAGATGATGTATTCAGCGTCCAGCGACACCATCACTCACAGTAAATGGGTAAAGGCAAATGGGTACCACTCGGACGCTGCAGTGCCATCAATTTTATTTAATAATATAAAATCTCGTGTCACTGTGTTTGTTATTGAACTCCTCAGAAACGGCTTCATTGATCTTTAGGATTTTTTTGTGTATATTTCTAGGTCCTCGAATAGTTCGTAGGCAAATTAATATTACAAAACAATGTCTGCCGAGTCAGCTAGTAGTTCTATGAAATGGGTCCCTGACGGTAATTATGATTGCAGTGATGTGGCATTGCAAAATTTTCAAACGGCTCCCATCGTAGTGCTATTGCTTAGTAGAATACAAAATAGAGGCAAATAACCGATAATGTCACGCTAATAGTGTTCTATTGAACAACTATGTGTGTATTAGACTCTAGGCCCAGGGTGTTACTAAGTGTTACCTAGAACTAAGGCAATGCCGATGACCGAGTGGAGGTCATCATCGTGATCAGGAGGTTGAACGGTGAACTGCTGGGAGGCAGTGGGTCGCGGGGTGCTCAGCAATGCTCGGACTCCCTCCGGGATGATGACGGCCAGGGCGGTCCCCACCAGCAGACCGGCACCGAAGACAGTTATCTTCTTCAGCTTGTCCTGTTGATATTGTTTGTTTGTTAGCTTTGTTGAAAAAAAAATTAGATAAATAAAAATTAAATTACAGGCACATGACAAAAAATATGCACTAATGAGAATAGAACCTACAAAATATATTATATACCTATAAAAAAGCCATAAAATAACAATAAAATAGGACTTTAGTGAATTCTTGTAAATAAAACCAGCCAAGTGCGAGTCAGACTCGCACCACCAACTGCTGACTCAAAACAATATGCAGGCATATTGTGTTGAATCAGCAGTCAGCAGTTCTAAACCAGCAATGGTTTAATGAAGCAGTAAACTTATGAAATGTGTATTTGTAAAACATTGTAAATAAATGAAATGAATGAAAAGATGAAATGACATGATATGTTTGGAATTCTATGATTTGTTGTAAGAAAACATATATGTTGGAATTCCTAAGTGTTAGTAACATCACATTTACAGCAGCTGATTATTGTCAGCCAGTATAGTCAGTGATTATTGTTAAGAAACCACTGTGTCATAATAAAATTGCTATATATTTTGAAATACCTAAGAATGCCATAGGTATATTATGAAACTATTCTTTCAATTGATTGTTTCTGTTAACTGGGATTACTGAATGTCGTTAGCTGTATTTTTAATTAGTTAACAATCATAACCTTTACAGTTTATAGCCAATTACGAGTTGAGAAAGTTTGCAACAATATGGTACAAGTCTCTATCGACCCAATTTTTCGAGACAGAAAAAAGTGTATCTAACAGCGAGATATCTTGTTGTAATCTTGCAAATAACTTACCTCAGACATGCTGACATTCAGGGGTATACTTCCAGCTGCGTATGACCCTATTAACATTACTAGGGCCAGCAAAATAAGGACCCAGGTGCCATCCATTTTTGCGCTTACACAAATACGACTTATAAGAAAGGAAACCAAATGAAACGTCGCCTTTTTAGCACAGTCGCGGCACTAATTTCTTATCAGGTGTTTAATATGCATGTTTTGTTAGCCTGCGGTCGCCACGTTTACTAGAATTTTTCTAATAAAAATTGATAAAAGAAAAACCAAATCAAAACTTCGGATCTTGGTTTTGATTTGACACCTCAGTTTGACACTGACAGTGAGAGGTGGTGGGTGACAACCAAGGAAACGTTCTTGGTGACAACTCAACTTTTTTCCGAGTTGCCAGCGAAAAATTTCAAAATAAGACGAGGAGAATTTAAAAAAAGGCCAGACAGGGTAGGAAGTAGTTTTGTTTATTTTGAGATGCAAGGCAAAATAAGAAATAAATTTTAGTGGTCACCTTGTTCTGCAATCAAACGGTTATTTTTGAAACTATGCACATAACTCAACGTCAATATATGAGTAGGTATCGTGAGTCAGTTGATTGAATATGCTTAAACTTTATCAAAGTAAAACAATATAAACACCTTACAAAAATATTGAAGTAAGTAAAAACTAAACTAGGCTCAAAATATACCCAACTCGGTAATGACTTATAAGTTGGCAATACTTCCTGAGGCATAGACAAACTTTTTTTTTATTAAAGCAAAAGCAACGACTCAAGTCAAGAAGCCAAATTCAAAGCGCCATCTAGCGGGCAATAGCGACTGAAAATAATTTGTTTTACTATTTTCACTCGATAGATGGCGTTCTTTAAAAACTTATTGATAAATTAATGATAAATAATTTGGCCTGTTGCTCCTACACGTATACTGTTCACGCAAGTCACAAAACAGCCTTTGCATCACGTAACTTTCCACTCTATCGGGTTAAGCATTTAGACGACTCCAAAGTGTATGTATTTGACAATTCGGAGTAGGCGAAATCCGACAACTCCATACAGTAGAGGACTTACGTGGTCGCACCCCTGGGCATGGGGGGAGCAGGAGGGCGGAGCCCCCCTGCGAGAGGTACTCGAAGGGCGCAGCCCCCCGCATTAAAAAAATCATGCTCGCCTAACATAACAGTAGGTTAGGTCGGGTGAGAGTAGTAGGTATTCCCCGATTCCCCAGCACATTCCGTGGTGGTGGTCCAAAAACGGGATTTTGGTCCATCGAATCCTAAAAAAAAAAAAAAAAAAAAAAAAAAAAAAAAAAAAAAAAAAAAAAAAAAAAAAAACGAAACACCCCACTTAGAGCGATTGGGCAGGGTCCCAGAACGCTCCGCCCACTCCTTCCTGTACATATGTACTTCACTTTAATTACAATAGCGACGTCTAATCACATAGTCATAAAAGGTTCGACCCTTTCCTTTGTTCGCGAGTAGCCTTTTGTTCCGGCTCGTACTACCTGTCTACCTGCTCCCATGCGAAGAAAACGTAGCGATGCCTAATCACCTCCTCATAAAAGGTTCGATCCGTCCCTTTGTTCGCGAGGAATGTTTTATTGTTTCCTTGCATCAAACGAACCGTTGCCTTTTGTGTAATTTTTTCACACCTATTCACTTATCCTGCTAAGATGCTGGTTTAAACCTGTTCGGCAAGCAAATAGCTTCTTTAAAATGCTTACTTGTTCCAACTTGTAGAATTGCGTCAGGTATAAAACAGCGTCAAGACAACTCCGCTTCATATCGTCTCAAATAATTCATCAGACAAGATCTCCGTCAAACCGAGTCGCGAAGTGTGAAGTGAAAAGTTCAGTGTTTGGTTGTGTAGCCATGTTTCGTTGCTGAAATGGATGTAAGTATGTAGTTTTAATTTGAAAACTTGTTTTATGTTTTTGATTTATTGTTTATAGTATACGTTTTAGCCATTTCTGTGTCTACCGTGTAACTCTAGTTCGAAGCACTGTTTGAATATATTTTTTGTATTGTTATAGCTTACAGAAGAAAACACATTTAAACACTATTATTATCCTGAGAAATACGACGACCCAAGCGATGAAGAAGGGACGGTTGGGCTCAAAGTAAAGAAAGCACTCGCCAACAAGAGAAACAACAGCATACATGGATTCTTCGAAAAACGCAAGAAAAAGAAAATTGTCAACAAAAGGTCATCGAGTGTGAGCCAAGCCACCGCGGAGGGTGTTGCTTTCATTAAATCCAACCAAGACGACGGGGCTTACGCATCACATCTCATCAAAATTGAAGTGTATGACATGATGAAGATCAAAAACATTCCCCCGACAGAACACTGGAAACATGCAGAAGTGCGTGTTAAATATTACGCACACTCCGAAGTAGATGACCACGTCCAAAAAGCGAGGGACGTTATCTACGACATCACAAAGCAGCTGGCGGCAAAAAGTGATAGTGTTAATTTCGTTCTAGACAATGAAAAAGAAGATCAATAGTGCAGTTTTAGGAAACCAATTAATTTATTTATTGTTTTTTTAAAAGGTTGCTTGCTTAACTTTTGTCTATCCTTTTGTTTGTATAACCTCTTTGTAACTTGTTCCTAAACATTATCATTGATTAAGCTCCTTTGTATTCTAAAGTGTCAGTTGGCGGCTAAAAGCGATTGTGTTCATTTCTTTCTAGACAATGAAAAAGTACATTAAGTGTAGTGAAACCAATTCATTCCTTTTATTGTTTAACTTCTTTGTAACGTGTGCCGAAACATTATCATTGTTTAAATCATTGTTTCTTTGGTAGGTGAAGAAACAATTATAAACCTTAGCTTTGAATAAATTTTTAATAAAAACTATCATCATGTTTCTATTTATTTGTATTCTGTACCATTATTACCCTTATACCTTAAAATAAAACAGGAAAAATATTTTTCTAAAAGTATTTATTTCATAAAAAATGAGTTTTAAACATATTTCTTACAATTAAATCATTACAAAGAGAACTCTCGGAAAACAAACTTTGAAAATCACACATAGTTTTTCCTTGTTTCTTAAAATACAGATAAACTAAACAATATTCCCCACAAACCGAGGTAAATGGGTTTTGAAATTGTTTGTGGTTGTAAAACCATCTCCTAGCATTTCTATTTAAAAATCGCTTTTGATAATTAGTAGGTTTACGACCAAATGAATCGAAGTATTCACCTATGCCATTAACATCGATGTGTATAGCTACCCAGTGAGAGCCAGGCTTTGAATCGGGATCCAAATTACTTATAATATAAGCAGGTTGATTTACCCAAATAGGCAATCGGTTTGCAGCAAATACATTTGATTTAAAACTAGAACTTATTTTGTTCATACATAACTGTATTTCATTTGTATCCATGATAAATAGAGATAAAAGTTTGATGATGATGTTGTTAACAATGTTTAATAGCGAATGATATATCTTAATAATTTACATAGTATTTATGTATTTGTTAACTGTTATAATCCACTGTTACGTCGCGATTTTTGTTTATTTCAATAACATTATCAAATTCAGCATAAACAATACAGTTCACAGTCAGATTGAGAGCCGTATCAAAGCGAACTTCTAAACGAACACTACCATGTCTAACAAGATTCCAGTGTGAAGTTGAACTAGCAGATAAATCTGGAGTCAAATCAAAACACAGCAAACAATATCCATCACCATAGTTTGTTCTACTTATTGCGTTTCCTTCATTGTGAAAATGAATACCAGTTCCAGAAAATAAAGTGTGATATGTTGATGCTATTATACCAGAACTAAATGATGGTTGTAACGTTCTTGAAGGAATTTCATGACCATCTACATACAAACTGAATGTATTCATATTGAAGTGTTGAAAATTGAAAGGATTTATTGCTAAATTACCATTAAACCCCGAATTTAACACAAAACCAACAATACATCTTTTAGGAACTTGTCCGAGGAATATATTGTCTAATGTTTTACCTTGGACACCTGCAGGTATCGTAAGAACCTTAACTTCCGCTCTTGTTATGGGATATTTCGCAGTTGTTGTTTCTAATACTTTTTGGTGAGCTAATAAAACGCTAGGGTTGATTCTAGCTCTTCTTATAATGAGACTGGCATCCATTATTTTTACTTTAAATTTCTTCTCTTGGTGACAAATAAGATTAAATGATTCTTTCGAGCGTACTAACTTAACACGCATTTCTACACCATTGATTAAAAATTTTTCTTGGTTAAACATATCACCATGCAAGTGACCAATCATTTCAACTTCTTTACTCTCTTTAACAAATTCCATTCTTGTGTGAAAACCTTTGTTCGACGCGGCAATGGAATCCATATGTTTTGCAGTGTCTTCATACCACAATCCGCATGTTAGATGAGATTCTTTGGCAGCTGGACCATAGTTGAGAAGATTTTCCAAATAAGCACGGTACGCATATGTATTGTTTGGTGGTGATATGAGTTTTTGATTTAAATAAACATCAAGCTGGTTGAAAAGGGAATGTAACCAATTATTAACAGGGGCAACTTGCACATCCGCTTTTAAATTTGTGTCATCCTGATTTAAAATTTTTGCTTTGATATGCAGTAACGTATGTGAGAGGTCAATATAGTCATCACCGGATCCCGCGATTTGAAATTCGATGGGGCCGTCATCATTTAAAGATGAAATTGGTTTATAATGAACCCACTGTCCGCTTTCAATACTAGTTTGAGTTGATGGAAGGGCAAATATATCTAACTCAGATTTTGCGCACTCACAGGAATGATTATGTAAGAATGACATTATTTACTTTGAAAATATATCTTCAATACACTTTTTGTTTTTTCTACCTCCTCTCCGCTGTGATGCTTTCAAAGGAATGAGTGGTTGTCGTCTTTTAGTTGTCATTTTATAGCCCGATCCTGACATTAGGGATGTAATTTTTTCATCTGCTTTTCTTTTTAAGTTAGAACTTGCTTCTTATCTTCTTCTTATCAGATAGTAGACCGATCCCTGCATCTAATGTTTCTTTACCCACAGCTCTAAAACCACTAGTTAACAAAGGAATCACAGACCTAAATAGACCACCTAAAAAACTTCCAATCCCGTGTCCTCGTTGAAATGGAACACCTTTATACACAATTCCTACACCAGAGCCAGCTTGATGTGTATAATAATGTTCATATGGACAGGAGACAGATGACCGTTTATTATTCATTTTATTCGCTGAAAATGTAGCTTCACGCAGGAAGATCCAAATTGAAATGGTACTCTTGCTCCCGTAGTCGTTCTTATATCTATTTCAATTGTGTCGAACTCTCTACGTAAAACAGGTACATAGTGGGCAGGTGAGAAGACATGCATTTTGTAGGCTCCATATACGAACGTTGTTGGATCTAATGGAATTATTCTTAGCAATGATGTTACAACATCTCCCACAACTTGTGGTTCAATGATGTCAGAATACACAAATATTTGTGATGGTAAACCTAAATACAAATTTGCAGGGTTTTTCCCAATTGAAGTTTGTTTTAAATTTGATCTTGGTTTGAAACCCAATTGCAAACTGAGTATCGGTGTTGTGATGATTGAGATTATGTCATCAGTTGCAGTTACAACCACAGTTTTTGATATTTTATCATATCTTAGTTTAACTTTTGTTTTCATCTGTGGGTTTTCATTAAATGCTTCAAGGAAATGGTCAATACTATCATACGTCGTAGCGGGTATGTGAGTTTTTATATCCACGATTTTATCTAACTTTTCATTGGGATCTCTTACTTTCTTTTTTATATAAATAATATTTTCATGGTCTTGAACGTTGTACATGGAGCAAGGATATTGAAATTCTACTATTCCAACAACCCATTCTCCTTCTAATTTTACAGTCTTAGGTAATTTTGTTAAGAAATGGGCTGTTGTATTATCAGTATAATAAGACGTTGAGCTATTACTTAACAAAGTAATATAAAAATTTTCGTTACTCATATTTTTTCCAAGCTTGATGCAGGTATCCAAGAATTAAATTTATTCGGATAACCTTGCCACTTCACTAACACTTCCTTTCTGCCAGAAAGACGTCGCGAGCGTATTATTTTATCAATTTTATACTTGATGGAGGGGTTGTAAATTACTTTTTGTAACTCTTTAGAATAAAAGGTGCCCATGATTGATTCACCCTCCAAGTCCTTTAAAGTGTAAACAAGACGAGGAGATCTTTTAATTATTGAATCAATTACAAAGATTTCATCGCTCCAATTAGTTTCATAACCTTTTTGAAAAATGTGTTTGTATTTAGTTATTCTAACATGGTCACCTACGTTCAGTATTGCGGTTTCTAATGAAACCTGTTTATCTTTTTTTCTATCATATAAGTTACACCAAACAGTCATGATATTACTAAAGTTAACATCTATTGGTCGCATCTTGATACTAGAATGATAACTATTGTTATAAGAGTGAAGGAGTTCTTGTAATATATTATTGTATTTGTAAGTATTTTTATGTGTAAAGTAACGCCACATTTTCATTTTAAGAGTTCTTTGAAATCTTTCAACTATACTTGCTTTAATGTCAGGATTATTAGTGGTATAATAATTAATGTTTTTGCTCTTAAAGTAGTCTCTTACCACCTTTGAAACAAATTCTGTTCCTTTGTCGGATTGAATATGTCGAGGGGTAGCTTTGGCTTCTGTAAATATGCTTTCGAAACATTCTTTAACTGTTTCTGAATCTTTCTTTTTCATGGCTCTTGCAAAAGCATATTTACTAAACACGTCAATAACACAAAGAATATATTTGTAACCATCATTATATTCACTATAAGTTCGCATATCACTTAGATCAGCTTGCCAGAGTTCATTAAAATTAGACAAAATGTATCTATTTCTCGTAAATCGCTTATGAACAGGTTTATGTAGAGTGTACGTTTCCTGAGATTGCAACCATTTCTTAACTTCCTCTTTGTCCATTTTATTCTTCATTTCTTTCGCTAACTTATTTATACTACTATATCCGGCTGGATCGGATACATCGTAGTAAATCCTGTTGATTTCTAATAGGGGGTCCATTTTTCCCAATCTAATTTCTTTTTGGTCGATTCACGTGTTCTAGTAGCAATAGGTGTGGATGCTTCTTTTACTCTAAATGATGAATCCCTTGTATTTATAGACGAATTCGGTGTGCAAAGCTCGTCTATTTCTCTCTCGCTACGAGCTCTCTTTATGAATTCTAAGTTAGTAGGGTTACCTATACAGGATGTAGGTACTTTATTTTTTTTTAAAACCAAGGCAAACTGTTCCCATCCTTTTGGTTTTGTGCGCTTAAGAGGTCTAATCACGTCGTTTACTAGATCTACAATATTAGTATTTGGGATGGTACGATTGTTTAATACAACTTCCCCTCCTGTCTTCCACCAAATATTTTCTTTATGAAGTATAATATTGTCCATTAAAGTTTGGGTTTTTTGCTTGTAAGATTTCGGTACACCCTCTATTATATAGGAGGGAGTTAACTCTAAAGGATAATATTGATTCGATCTATCAGGTAGTGGTGTCGCAGCAATATCATCATGTTCCATCGCCGAGTTTGCAACTGAGCCTCTATTTACATTTTCTTCGTTGTTTAGCTGTAACTCTACATTTTTGCTATCGTTGTTAGAATGATCATTTCTATCCATAACTATGGGTATTTTAAAAGGTTTTCGATCTACTTCAGCAAAATGTAAAAATCGCTGTAGTGCTTGAGAGTACAATGCCCATTTTTCACGATCATCCATTTTGCTTTTTAGTATTTTTTGCATCTCTCCATCTAGACGAGATGATGAGTTTTCAGAAAGATTATCGTTGTGTTTGAGTCTTTCAATGAAATCTTGTTCTACTAGTAACATTTTTTTCATATTCTCCATTTCTATTATGTTAAAGAGTTTATTAAAGCACTTAAAACTGCGCCTAATATAACAGGTAGAAATGCGCCACCCTTTTGAATAATAATTGTTTTTCTAAGTTTGTTTTTTCCTTTTGAAACTAATTTTCGTAATACGTTCTTATGTTTATTTAATTTAGATTTTTCTTTTTTTTCTAATGGAATTTTCCCTTTTAAAACATTATAAATACACTCACAAATAATATTTATTTCGTCGTCGTCACAAGCTTTAAGCAAAGCCGTGCGATATTTTGGTTTAAGTACTTGCAGCGCTTCAAGTAAATGTTTATATGTGCTCACACTCGAATGCATCATTTAGAACTGACCAAAACTTGTTGATTACTGTTATATTTAAATCCCTTTTTAGGAATGTATACTATGCAATATTTGTCGGATGGAAATATTTTAGTTTTGAACCGACATAAGTCATCCGTATTTTGTTTCAGATCAATCATGAGGTATCCATGGGCGTCTTTAGTGGAGTCTTTGTAGGCTTCATCTACAAATTTTGAATTTTCAGGGTAAACTTGTCGCGACAAGTGGCGTATCTGAGTTTTATCCCTGGGATTTTTGAAGTAAATAATGTAACTCGTGTTAAGCGAGATGTCACGTTGACCTTTTCCTTGATGAAATATATTTTGTGTAATATAAAACACGCTTAAGTTTCTATGGTGACTACCTTTCGTGAAAATGTCAACGATTCGCCCATCGGACTCTCTCATTAAATCATCGATTATAAGAAGTTTAGGTTGTTTGCCATCAAACATGCTGATATCAGGTATGCCTTGACTATAATTTACATTTTCCAGGTTGTACAAAGGTTGCATTTCATCATAACACCATATCACTTCCGAAAAAGTTACATTGCACAGAACTTTACAATCATTTAAAAAGTTTGTGACAAAATTTGATTTTCCACAACCACTTGGACCAGCAACAATGGCTGTGAAAGGGTGGCAAAAGTGAATCATTGTTATTATGTTGTGCTAAGAAACACGTGTTGAATTCGAAAGTTCTAAATAACAAATGATGGATGCCAAAGTTCAATCATGGCTATATAGATACGATTAGGTTTAATTTTTCAACAAAAAATAAAATAAAATAAATTTAATTTTGATATTTTTTTATATTACAATATACCATCGTCACAAAAAAAAAAAACATGAGTAAGAAAAACATTACCTACACATAGTCTTATAGCTACACAGTTATTATGTATATACAATGAAACGCAAATTGAAACATAATTATACATCATGACATCACATACAGTACAGAAAGTAATATTAACATTGAATGTTCTCTATTCTATAGTGACCCCAAGCAAACGTGTCAGTAGAATTTGCTAATAAATATCGTTTCGTATCGCTGTGTGATAAGGATATTTTGTTTATTTTTTGCGTAAATAAGACATGTTTTATAGATCTAAATCGCAACATTTCAGACAGCAAATTGGTTTTTTCGAACAAACAAGCTTTATAATCGTTCATGTTTAATTTTTTAGTTACACATTTATTTACTCCTTTTGCTTTAGCCATGGTTTCGTTTTATACATCTATTGCATACATTTTCGAACGAAGACCAATAAATTCTTTGAAAATTTTACCATTATTTTCGTCTTTAAAGAAACCTAATCGCTTTTTATTGACTAATGGCAAACCGTAATGATTATCAGAAGGATAATCAGAGGTATCGAAGTATGATTCCAAATCTGATTTAATATCAGCGTAAAAGTTATTTGTGAATATTTGATAAACCAAACTATCCGTGTCTGTATACAGTAATTTTAAGCTATCTGGATATTTAATTTTCATGAAATCATAATGAAATTCATACATCAAAGTCTTTGATAAATCTAGTATACAAAATCCCAAGTAAATAGGTTTGTTGTATAAAACTTTTGTTTTCTTCAGTTGTACTGCAACTAAATTTTCTGAAAATATAGATAGACTGTGGAACTCTGGTTTTGCTATTAACGATTCAACGCCTTGAGTTTTTCCATGATTTTTCCAGTGGTTGAGTAATTTAACATTTACTCTCTTATTTACATTTTCCATAGTCTTGCCAAATACAGAATTATTCATTAACTTAAAAAAGTCTTTTTCGAACTCTGAACTTGCCAAAGAACGCTTATGTGTATTTAAATCAATATAAGGCTTTAACCACGCTTTTTGTTCAAACTGTAAGATTCTATGAATTTTAAGTAAACGTAACCCTGATCGTAAACATTGTTTCAGGTTTCGATAATGGATAACGTAATTTGTCTTGTTATTTAGATTAGGAATCAGCTTTTTGTCTTTGGTATCACCTAGACACACATTTTCTGGACAGAAGGGTAAGTCTGAATGGAAATCGTGTAAGTTATGTGGATATTCCAAATCAACTTCTAAAATGTACCCATTTTCAGCGTCGTCGGGGACATTGAAATTTGTATTAACATCCACCCACTCAAATTTACCAGTGGGTAGACATTGTGACATTGCCCAGCCGTATAGATTATTTGCATCTAGGTACATGAGAAATGATGATGGTAAAGTACGATCATATTCAGACATAAATATATTATTAGCTTTTGCATATCTATTACTACATTGAGAAATACCCCCTCTTATATTATTTGTAATAAAAGCAACTTTCTCAATATCCGTTAGGAGTTCTAAATTAATTTTAGTAGACATTAACATGGCGTCCCAGCTAAGTCCAGGTGCTGTGTAATAATGAGCAGGATCCAACCCATAAGTTTCCATACAAACATTTCTAAAGTTTTCAAATACATCAGCTAATAACAAAACGTCAGTTTTTAAATAAAGGTTTGAAAAATCCCCCATGTTTTGACACTTAAAGTGATTCCATACGTCACAAGCGTGTTGATAATCAGTTAGTGAAATATTTTCATCATTTAATGAGCTGTAAAAATCACTGTGATCGGGAAGGCTAGTTAATTTTAAGGAATCTAATGATGTCATATGTTCATAAGGATATACGCCTTTCCGTAATAAACGTTTGAAGTCTTGTTCACTGGGGAAATTTAAATGAAGCTCTCGGAACTGTTCGGTTAATAAATTTTTGGTTAATTTATCAAGACTACTACTCATAAATTTCAGCGAATCAAGAAATCGTAACTTGATGACACGGTTATTTATATATAATTGCTTCGAAAACGATATATATTTCTCTTTGTTTTGTGGAATAATTTCTATATTACCATCTTCAAATCCAAGTCCGTGTACGATAAAATGAGCATCATAGCTACTTAAATTGTGTAAAAACACAGGTACAAAATCAGGGGTACGATACTTCTCGGTGCAAGATGGATGAGCTACTCCTTCAAAAGCACCGGTATGATTGTTATGAGATATCGTTGATTCACCATTTAAATTGTTTTCACAAATATAGCAAGAGTTAGTTCGAATAATGGTTACTTTATCTTCTTCTGACAAAGGTAAAGGACATTTTACAAATGTGTTCTTCTTGCTAATGCTCTCTAAATCTCTTTTAATAAATTTCATAAATGATTCGGCACAATTTTCACCTGTATATGTTCTATATACAGATAAACTGTTATCATATGAACATTTAATGTAATATCCAAAACTATACACCTCATGTTCCTGAATGTTAGTGGTTGAGGATTTACTCGGATCGTTGATACAAGTTTCAATGGGTTTTAAAAATGCTTCGAAATCAGCATATATAACAAATGGAACCCTGAATTTCCGATCATAATTTTCGAATGATATTCGATTAGATGGAGCTAATTCATTAAACCAGTTCCTTTTAGTTTCGTTTTCGGAGGGCAATTTCGTACACACATGGAAACAATCATTTTCTTGATGCTTCTGCAAATTTTCATGTGAATTAAAATAAATTAAACATCCATCACAAATGTAGATGGCATGCTCTGACGTCGTCATTTGTTTTGACACTAGTCGCGAAAGGTTTTTGATAAAGCAGTAATGCCCATTAGTACCTTGATTTATATACAACAAGTTTAAATGGGTAGCTTTCCTACTTTTCGTTAAGTGTAATGGCCCAACTACTTTATTTTGCTTACTTTCCGAATCATATTCTAATCCAAAGACATTAATACTTAGATCATTCATTTTCTCAAATTTATGAATGTCATTTATTTTTATTGGGAATGAAAGATTATCAAATTTCAATTTATTCCTATGAGATAAATATGATGTAACCCTATTAGCGTTGTAAGTAGGTTTATGCAATCCTGATAATACAGCCCAACGAAAACATTCATGGTCATTGTTTTTTACGTTTATAATCGCATTTTTGTGTTTTATATCTAATGGTAAGTCTATGTAAGATGAACCTCGTAATGGATTAAATTTATTTACGTTCATGTCTAAATGATTTATTTTGACAAGACTCCATCCACTGTCTTTTTTTTCAAAATTGGTTACTTTATTTACAATTTCATTCGCAATTAATGAAAATATATCATCCTTTGCATCTCCATTGCAAACAACATAATTAAGAGTTTGAAAGTCAAAAGTAGTATTTAGTTGTTTAGTTTGTTGTGTAAAGTCCGCAGTAAGAATGAAATTTACTTTTACAACAAAGTGTTGTTCAATGGATCGTTCTAATAATTTAAATACTTTGTTTTTGGTATTTTGTAAAAATATTTCTGGTGTTTCTAAAGGTTGGTTAGCAATGGAATCCGATGAAATTCTGTAAGTGAGTATCCTATTCCCGAACGCGCTTTCAATTAATTGAACATTAGTAAATTCTTGGTCTGAACTTAAAACATTGCTTTTGTGGATTTTGCTTTTTAAGTGGTTTGAATAATATTTTTTCGATACTGACACGTGACACACGGAACATTCAATTTTATCATTACTTTCTGTACTCACATTTTGATTTGCAACCGACGCTGTTGATGTTGATGCGACTGCGTAGCTAGTTGAAGTTGAAGGGTTCTCTTGTAGTTTGGTTTTCTTAGCTGGAGACTCCTCAGTAGATGCAGACGACGCCATCCTCTTCAATGCACCTCTTCCTCCTCCTCTTCCTCCTTGTCCAGCTTGTGAAGATCTGTAGAAAAAAAAAAAAAAAAAAAAAAAAAAAAAAAAAAAAAAAACATTAACATTACAAATTGTAACAATTGATTACATAAACTTAAAAACTATAATATTAAATACTAACTTGTTTCCCTTTTACAATGTAAACAATATGCTTGCATTGCCAATACTCCATCTATTTCATCGGATGCTACGGACTTATCTCTCTTTACGTTAAATCCATGTCCATGACATGGTGTAAAGTATGGTATAATCTCCGAATCCTCTAACAATGTTTCCGGTAAAACTTTTCTGATAAACCACAACAGTTAAAATGCAAACTTGAGAACGGTCACAAATGATTGAAGTGAGCAAGACACACGTCTTAAATACCCGAAGATCCAACCCCCCGCCTATTGCTACTGACATCAAACTGGTTGTTACATGTTTCAACAACTAATAATAACACAAAAAACTAAGGGACCAACCTCACTTATGGCTATTGACATAAAACTAGTCTTAACAAGTTTTAAAAAATTACTTACGTTTTATCATAATCCTGCTCGATTTTTTCACACAGCTCGTACAACTCTTGATCTTCAACAATTTGGTCGAGTTCTTGATCGAAGAAATCACAGCTTAGTGTATCCATGGTAGTGAATCGCTAAGAAATGTGTGATTTTAAAGAGCAGCTTGGAGCTTATATATACTCTAAAATTTACCTGCGTTAATTATCTTATTTTTAAGTTTGAAACAATGTGGTCTTTATTTGCAAAAAATAACAAAACTCTTTAGAATGTAAAAGTGTTTAAACAATGATAATGTTTCGGCACACGTTACAAAGAAGTTAAACAATAAAAGGAATGAATTGGTTTCACTACACTTAATGTACTTTTTCATTGTCTAGAAAGAAATGAACACAATCGCTTTTAGCCGCCAACTGACACTTTAGAATACAAAGGAGCTTAATCAATGATAATGTTTAGGAACAAGTTACAAAGAGGTTATACAAACAAAAGGATAGACAAAAGTTAAGCAAGCAACCTTTTAAAAAAACAATAAATAAATTAATTGGTTTCCTAAAACTGCACTATTGATCTTCTTTTTCATTGTCTAGAACGAAATTAACACTATCACTTTTTGCCGCCAGCTGCTTTGTGATGTCGTAGATAACGTCCCTCGCTTTTTGGACGTGGTCATCTACTTCGGAGTGTGCGTAATATTTAACACGCACTTCTGCATGTTTCCAGTGTTCTGTCGGGGGAATGTTTTTGATCTTCATCATGTCATACACTTCAATTTTGATGAGATGTGATGCGTAAGCCCCGTCGTCTTGGTTGGATTTAATGAAAGCAACACCCTCCGCGGTGGCTTGGCTCACACTCGATGACCTTTTGTTGACAATTTTCTTTTTCTTGCGTTTTTCGAAGAATCCATGTATGCTGTTGTTTCTCTTGTTGGCGAGTGCTTTCTTTACTTTGAGCCCAACCGTCCCTTCTTCATCGCTTGGGTCGTCGTATTTCTCAGGATAATAATAGTGTTTAAATGTGTTTTCTTCTGTAAGCTATAACAATACAAAAAATATATTCAAACAGTGCTTCGAACTAGAGTTACACGGTAGACACAGAAATGGCTAAAACGTATACTATAAACAATAAATCAAAAACATAAAACAAGTTTTCAAATTAAAACTACATACTTACATCCATTTCAGCAACGAAACATGGCTACACAACCAAACACTGAACTTTTCACTTCACACTTCGCGACTCGGTTTGACGGAGATCTTGTCTGATGAATTATTTGAGACGATATGAAGCGGAGTTGTCTTGACGCTGTTTTATACCTGACGCAATTCTACAAGTTGGAACAAGTAAGCATTTTAAAGAAGCTATTTGCTTGCCGAACAGGTTTAAACCAGCATCTTAGCAGGATAAGTGAATAGGTGTGAAAAAATTACACAAAAGGCAACGGTTCGTTTGATGCAAGGAAACAATAAAACATTCCTCGCGAACAAAGGGACGGATCGAACCTTTTATGAGGAGGTGATTAGGCATCGCTACGTTTTCTTCGCATGGGAGCAGGTAGACAGGTAGTACGAGCCGGAACAAAAGGCTACTCGCGAACAAAGGAAAGGGTCGAACCTTTTATGACTATGTGATTAGACGTCGCTATTGTAATTAAAGTGAAGTACATATGTACAGGAAGGAGTGGGCGGAGCGTTCTGGGACCCTGCCCAATCGCTCTAAGTGGGGTGTTTCGTTTTTTTTTTTTTTTTTTTTTTTTTTTTTTTTTTTTTTTTTTTTTTTTTAGGATTCGATGGACCAAAATCCCGTTTTTGGACCACCACCACGGAATGTGCTGGGGAATCGGGGAATACCTACTACTGGTGAGGCTTACCTAAAATCTCGCTACGCGGAGAGAGCGAAGCGAACGGAGCTTCTTATTTGTTACCTATCTATAAGTGCACGTGACAAAAAAAAAAAAATTGTTTCTGTAGGTTACGTTAAAAAACGAATTAAATTGGTATTGCAAAATGCATAACTTGTTATCTGTAAAATTATGACAGTAAGTTGGTCTTTTAAGCAAATAATAATAAAATGACTGCATATCAAATTAATCTTTATATTTAGATGTCATTATTAAAACAACAATTTGTAAAATGAAACATTGACAAATGTTGCTTGTGAACTGATACTTTTATAATCAATTGTCGGTAAAACATCGAAGTTAAAGTAGCAATACCACAGTCTTGCTAACGGTGAAGGAAAACATCGTGAGGAAACCTGAGTGTCTGAGCTATTCACATACCTCAGCGCTTGAAATCGCCAACCCGCGGTGGGCACGCGTAATGATTAAGCCCATACTCTCTCCCTGAGAAAAGGCCTGTACCCTACAGTGGGACGTATTAGGCTGCTTATGTAAAATATCATAGACCCGATTTATCTATTTAAGGACGGTTGTACGCGGGCGGCACTTCGCGAAAGACAGTGCAAACTGCAGCCGTCGACGCACCGACGCGGATATTCGACGCTGACATGTCGGCGACTGCCCTCGACAGGTCGATCGTTCGCGACGTGTCGCCGCCCGTGTATAAGCGTCCTAATGATACAACATATTCGTAAATATTGAATAGATATATTTCATATATTTCTATTACCATGCACGCACGCACACACACACTACACAAGTATAAATCATGTCAGAAATCTTACTTATAATTAATTTCTGAAATTTATATCTTTAAATAAAATAGAGAATTAGATTAAGCTCACACTTAAAACAAAATCTTTATTTTGCGTAGGTTTAGATGTTCAACCTTATGGAAGAGCGGGTTTCCCTGGCACAGGTACTTTATACTTAAAAGGGAATCCCAGCAAAAGTGTATGTTAGCAATAGAATTGGTTGGATGAATAAATATTTTTGTATTTTTTTTTTTTTATTCGTACTGACATTCGTACCGACAAAGTACCACTTTACCGAAGTACCGTAACGTTATAAAACTGTATTTTAACGAATATTTACTCGTTTCATTTTCCATTTTACAATTTTTTCCGACGTTTCTGACTGAGGTGACAGGCGTCTTTTTGAAAGCATTAACTGTTAGTTTACTACCCACGGCAAAAATTATTAAGTTACGTTCCAAAAAGTAAACGAGTAAATATACGTTAAAATTCAGTTTTATTATATCTAGTGCTCGTGTTAACCTCAGAAAATACTGTACCGTAACGTTGATAAATGTTTTCTAATAAAAATAATATTTTAAATGTTTAAGAGTGTGTCCGATATGCGTAAACAATTAAAAACAACAATTGAGGTGGCCAGCGCCGACCATAAGACGCTCGGAACATGGTTTTTTCAATTTTTATTACTTTTCGTCCTCATATTGTTTGTTTATGCTTAAGTATAATAATTTTGGGTACTTAAAAAAAATTGACGCTTTATTTAACTCTAAACTAGCACCTTTATGTGTCTAAATCATGGTTAGAATGTTCCCTTATAATAAGGTGAACGAATTCAAAGTCACCCCGTAGTTATGTGAACTTACGTGTGAATACGTAAACAATAAAATGAGGTCAAATTACCGTGGATATTTTTGGTCAATTGTTTGTATTGCACAATAGCCGGAGATCAAAGGTGAACAGAAACAAAGGGCAAGAAAATAATCATGTATAAATTTTAGGGCCAAGTTAAGCATTTATTTACTGTAGGAGGACACAGTACAAAAAACCGGCCACGTGCGAGTCGGACTCGCGCATGAAGGGTTCGGTATCATTATCTATACCACATTAGACAAAGATCAAATTTGAGAACAGCGCCATCTGTAGAAACCAACAAGAAACGTTTAACATTGATATTTAACGACATGATATCGGCGCTGTTTAGGTTACATAGATGGCCGCTAGATGGCGAGCGCTGTCTTTAGACATGTTTGTTGTATGGGAGCCCCCTTAAATATTTATTTTATTCTGTTTTTAGTATTTGTTGTTATAGCAGCAACAGAAATACATCATCTGTGAATATTTCTACTGTCTAGCTATCACGGTTCATGAGATACAGCTTGGTGACAGACAGCCAGACAGACAGACGGACAGTGAAGTCTGAGTAATAGGGTCCCTTACCCCTTTGAGTACGGAACCCTAAAAAAAAACTAGCGTATTCGATAGCTATTGTTAAGGCACGTTCATTTTAAGGAATCGTGTGTTTTATTTTATTTTAATTTAATTTATTTATTTGGCACACAGAGCAGGCTACAGGCAATATTACAAAAGAAAAACCAAACAAGGTCTTATAAATGAGAGTGAAAAAAATGTATTTACTTCACCCGCCCGTGCGCGCGTCAGCGACTAATGAACGCCAATGAAGCGAAAGAGGCTTACTCCTCCGGGATACAGGCGTGAGTTTATGTATGTAATGTAAGTGCACTCGCACTCTCTGCTTGTTACAGGCTACTTTGATGGACCTCATCGAACTTTCAATGAGAAAATTAACCAAAGATCTAAGGTGATTGACATAGTTTATAGATTAGTAAGTTTAAGTGGCAGTGGGCTGGTCACATCTGCCGAAGAGTCGATAGCCGATGGGGTTTCAACCCTTGGCATGCCCGGTGGCAAAAAATTACATGCTATGCCTGGTGGGTCTTTCAGACCCAGATTTTAAAACTGTTTTTTCTTCTTCTATTAAATGCAGGTATTACGTAAACTGATTTAATGGTTTACAGGAATGTTCAAAGGGTAAACAAGATATAATAATAAAAATCATATTCGAAATAAACACTTTATATATTTTCTTCAAATTAAACTAAACTCGCTCGCTCGTAGCCCCGGCTGCCTGAGTGATCTTAAAAGATCACGAAGGTTAAGCAACACTGGGCGTGTTCAGTGCATGGATGGGTCGCCGTCTATGCTTAACGCTAGTGGCATTTTTCCGAGCGGTTCCGTGTTTCGCAAGGCACGTTAAGCTGTTGGTGCCGGCTGCCGTCGATAGATGGCAGTCGTTAAGCCAAGTCAGAGGCCTTAGGGCGGCTTGACAATTTCTGACAATAGACGAGCTACTAGTCTACAAGCCTCCACCGATCCGGACTTGACCCCCGTGGTGGAGCATGGCCTATACCTTCCTCAGGGAAGAGACCCGTGCCCCTCGGTGGGGACATAATGGGTTGATGATGATGAAACTAAACTCACATTTTCGTAATAAAATCTAGATAGTAAACTTAGATAACATATTATATGTATCAAAACGAAAGAGATCTTAATCAGACTTGATGGAATGTAAGGCAGTAACATACACTTACACTTAACAACAAAATAATCAGTCTTACACTTCCGTCATTATACATAGGTACTCGAAGTAGCAACATTTGTGAAAACTAACCCGCATCTATTTCCACGCCTTACCGATACGAAATAGACGTGACGAAGAAAGAAAACAGAATTACTTCACAAAAGCATATTATGCATGGCACCTATCATATTTAATAAAATACCGACGAGTTACAAAAAATTAAATACACATTTATTTAAGAAAAAGCTGAAATAACTGCTCATTGACAAATGCTATTATAATGTACAGGACTTCTTAAGTGATAAATTATAATTTATTGACATAATCTTTAATTTAAATGACTCAATTGATGTACAGTCCATATTTAACGTATTTAATTAATTCTATATATATGAAACGGCTCCAACTATTTTAATGAAATTTAGTAGGTATGCAGGGGGTTTTGGAGGCGAGAAATTTATCTAGCTAGGTTTCAATCTTAGAAAACGTCGTTTTATCCGTGCAATGAAAAACTGCTACAATATCATTACAATACGAAGGTACATTTTGCCACCATATACAAGGTCGTAATAGCTTAAGTAGGGAATCGGACTGTCCTGAAACCAGAAGACCACAGTTCGAGTCCAGATGGCTCCGGGTCGATTATTTTTTTCTCCTTTTTTCATCGTATCTAAATATAATTTCCAAAAAACACGATTAACAAAAAAAAATACCGAGCAAAGCTCGAACACCAAGGTACTTCTTATTAATATTGTAGGTACATGGCGATGCTTTTTACCAACAAAAACTTCCTTGTTTTCTAGGTTTTACGTAAATGATTTTGCCGTCTTAACGCTTACAAAAATTACCAAATCGATAATTACCTGATATAAAAAAACGCGATTTTATCATTAAGTATTCCCCTGAACTGGGTCAAAGTACGTAGCACTGTATTACAAGATCATCACGCTACACTGTTTCAGGGTCAGGCCGAGTGATAGGTCAATTATAACAACTTAACGAGTCTGACGCTGATATAACGCTATTTCTGAAAAGGCTAGGTAATCGTCTGCACCTACAGCGTTTCATAAAACTACAACTCATAGCTCATTATGACCTTTCTTCGCACATCACGTAGACAATTAGCTAGTCTTCCTACTTGTTAATCTGTCTGTGGTTCGAAAAATAACATTTATTAAGGGGCACTAGCGCCACCGAGGAAAAAAATCATATCTTTTTTTAAGATAAGATAAGATAATGTTTTATTTACACATCAAAACACACATTTACACACTTGGGCGAAATTAACACATAAAACGCCTGAAAATATAAAAATAAAAAGACAGTAAACACTGGCAGAGGAGGCACTGGAGTCAGAGGCAGTTTAAGTCTTGTCCTTGTAAAATCTCACCACAGACTATTTTATACGGCGTTTATAAAGTGTTTTAAGGAAAGGCGCATTCACAAATAAGACCGTAAAATATGGCATCAAAACAATGCCTAATAGATAAAATTTGCAAAAAGTGTCAGTATAATCTCTCAATCACGTTAACAGTGATTTTTAGGACACACGACAAAGGACCCGGATCACGAACCTGGGACTGGACAGCATTTATGGCAAAAACGGCCGTTTGTGGCCGGTTGTCTAGTCCTAGGTTTTTTGCCTTAGGTTCAGGGCCATGGGTCCTAAAAGTCTCTATTAACATGATTGAAAGATTGTACTGACACTTTTTTCAAATTCAATCTGTAGAAAAAGATATAATTGTTTTCCCTTGGTGGAGCTAGTGAACCGGATGGAGCCCTTTAAGCAAATCTATGCACTACGTAGGAGCTAATTTGCCTTATCAAAGATTACCTTGCAATAGATAATTATAAGATTAGGAGTAGTGATTGGCAGCTAATTGTATGAAGACCATCAAAAACCTGTGGTTAGATGACGTTAACAAGAGCAGTAATGCATGTTACAATATGATAATCAGAAAGGAAGGCGACAGGAGGGTAATGGACGAGAATGGCGAGGGAACGGTGGGGTGGGTTTACAATTCCTGAGACATCCCAATTTTCTAAGTGGGATTGTCTCTAATTGGGATGTATTTTACAATATTTTTTAGGGTTCCATACACCGAAAAAAACGGAACCCTTATAGGATCACTCGCGCGTTTGTCTGTCTGTCCGTCCGTCTGTCACAGCCAATTTGCTCCGAATCTACTGGACCAAATCATGTGAAATTTGGTAAGATGGTGTAATCCTATGACCCGAACACAGCTGATGTGCTAAGTCAATAAATATTGTTTTTAGATAAGTTTCATTTTTGGTACCAAATTAAGAAATTTAAAAAAAGTTTGGAAACCTTAAAACTTAAGCCTTTGTATCTACGTAATAAGATGATTTATACAGCGTCCAGTGGCACCATCAGTCACATTAGATGGGTGAAGGGACCACTCGGACGCTCCACTCGGGACATTGCAAACCTTACTGTGTCATTTATCAAATGAAACGGCTTGTTATAAGGATCTCAAATCATCATCATCATCATCATCAGCCACTTGATGCCCATTGCAGGACACAGGCCTCCCTCATGGTTTTCATAACCATGAGGGGTTTTGCCATAATCGCCACGCTTGGTAGTCGGGTTGGCGATCGCAGTATGCGGTTAGAATCTCAGGCAGACGATGCTGCCCGTCTCCTGGTAATTGATTTCCTTAGTCGCCTCCTACGACATCCACGGAAAGAAATGGAGTGACGCTATTCTTAATCCGGCGCCACGCGGACAGATCTCAAATATATTTTTGTTATTATTGTAAGATAAATAGTTTTGACTTAATTCATGAAAGAAGACGAAAATTGACCATTCCCCCTGACCTCCGAAACTTCTCAGCCTAAAATTTTGAAAAAAATACAAAATATAGTTCATTGCTTGTTACAGTCAAACCCATAAGAATTCTATCAATTGAAAACAAAAAGGTAAACTCAATATAACACATTCACTTACGGAAAATAGTTCACTAAAACACCATTAGATAGCGCTAGTAGTAGTTAACTCACGTCTTGAGTTAAAACATTTGACTTTGGTATTGTATGAAACCCTCTCCACGCGAGTTCAACTCGCACTTGGCATGTTTTTTTCTATAAGGTATCTCAGGTCCTATAATTACGTGCACCAGTTCCTGAGCGATTCCAATAGTCTCGATGTCAAATTACATACTAATTGTTACAGCAAACGTCAGGAATCTGACAGGATTTATTTAGGTACATATTTTTCTTTCAAATGTACGCATTGTAGCTCTAAAAATTACCAATTTTCACGGAAAATTCAATATAAACAGAACGTTTTTTTTAACGCCAATTGACGGTCGAAGATGGTGGGACGATCTCTGACCCTTTTTGTCCGGATGGGGGAGGATGGCTCAGGATAGAAAGGAGTGCAAGATTGCCATTAATGGGCCACAAACCCGGCTTACTAATAAATGGGCATTTAATACAAACTAAAAGGGGCATTAGAGTTAGTATTTTACAAACTCTTTTTTAGGGTTCCGTACCGGAAGGGTGCCAAACGCGACCCTATTACTAAGAATTCACTGTTCGTCTGTCTGTCTGTCACCAAGCTGTATTACATGAATTTTCACGGGTGAAATTTTTCACAGATGATGTATTTCTGTTGCCGCTATAACAACAAATACTAAAACGGAATAAAATAAGTATTGCTTTAGACAACAAACGTTGTCTAAAGACAGCGCTCGCCATCTAGTGGCCATCTAGGTAACCGTCACAGCGCCGATGTCATGACGTTAAATGTCAATGTTAAACGCTTCTTGTTGGTTTCTATAGATGGCGCTGTTCTCAAATTTGATCTTTGTCTAATGTTTTATAGATAATGGTACGGAACCCTTCGTGCGCGAGTCCGACTCACACTTGGCCGCTTATTGTGTTCAAGTTACCTCTGGACATTATACCTAACATGCAAAACTGATTGCTTAATAAAACTAAAACAATACAGCATTTAGTAAATAAAACGTTCAGTTGTCTGCAATTATAGTACTAATTACATTACAATACAACAAAGTCAGTTGTAAGTTGTTACCAAGAACCTTGACTTTACTTTGCATGCATACAAAACACGACACGAGCATAGAACATCAACTCACGCAATAGAGTGAACGAGTTTGACAGTTAATAACCAACTTCCAACAACTCATTATCTAGATAGACAGACAGACTGCATTTCAACTGCATTCCGACTACAAAAGATGCAGTTTGAATGCAGTTGGCACGACTGCATTGAATCCACCTACCAACCGAGCAGTCCCACAACTCCCACAGTCGGTGTGCAGTCCGCATGCAGTTCCCTGTTCGGTTAGTTGGCAGTTTTATTGAAGTTATACCAACGGCATTCAAGCTGCATCTAAACTCCAATTTTGCAGTTGATATGCGGACTGCATTTAATTTTCAATTGCATTCCGACTGCAAAGTGGCAGTTGAGGGTTAGGGATGACGTTACTTCTCTTTACTCGTTTCTCCGTCAGTGTCATTCGAGATCGAGTAGGTAACTATATTTTATGGTGATTACCTAATTATCGCAGATGGGAGCGCAATTTTCTTTCTGTGGTTGGACATAATGTGTTGCTTATCTGCTTATTTTGTTTCTGTGATGTATCTTGTTGATATAATAAATGTCTTTCTTCTTCTTCTTCTACTTATTCAATAGGGGGATCCATTGGGCCCCCTACTTTTCAGTCTGGCCATCCAAGATGTGGTGTCCTCTTTGCCTTCACCGTCAAACGTGTGGTATCTTGACCATGGGGGGGTATCCGGAGGTGGTCATGGATGACATTAATAATATTAATAACTTCCACACAACACAATTACTTGTCCTGGTCCCAAACTGGGATATCCTGTGCTCATTGCTACAGGGCTACATATGAACGCACAAAAATGCGAATTATTTCCTTGTTCCGGGCATAAAACTTTTTCACTCCATTTCCTTCCGTGGATGTCGTAGAAGGCGACTAAGGAAATCAAATACCAGGAGACGGGCAGCAGCGTCTTCCTGAGAATCCAACCGCATACTGCGATCGCCAACCCGCCTGCCAAACGTGGCGATTATGGCAAAACCCCTCATGGTTATGATAACCACGAAGGAGGCCTATGTCCTGCAGTGGGCGTCAAATGGCTGATAATGATGATGATGATGATAAAATTTTTGGACATGGCGAATTTTGCGCTTTTGGGTGCTCCTGTTTTTTCGGAGGGCGTGCCAGGTGTCGTGCGGTGGTACAAGGCCACACCTAAAACGGCTTTCGGCTCACGTTGCTCTGACAATTCTGCGCAGTTGCCTGTCCATCCCAGTGTGGCTGTGCAGAGAAGAGTCGCAGCGATACGATGACACGCTCAAAGACTTGCTGGAGAGTGTGTTAAATATCAAGAGGTCTGCTTTCGAGTGGTGTCAGACCGCGTTGCCCGTAAGACATGGCGGGTTGGGTATTCGTCATCTGTTTGATATGGATGGTTTTTGGCCTCCTTGCGGGGGGGTGTTGGATCTGATCACTCTTATTTTACGAGTCAATGGTGAAGGGTTTCGTATCCCTTTCGCAGACGAGGCTTTGACGTTATGGCAGTCTCGGTGCCCCGACAGTGATTGGCAGTGTGCTTGGGACGAGGAGATGTGCCAATACCACTCGCTAAGGGCGAAGGAAAACAGAGGTATTTTCCGCATTAACACAGGTTTCCGTGTGGCGCCGGATCAAGAATAGCGTCACTCCATTTCCTTCCGTAGATGTCGTAGAAGGCGACTAAGGAAATACATTAGCAGGAGACGGGCAGCAGCATCTACCTGAGATTCCAACCGCGTACTGTGATCGCCAATCCGCCTGCCAAGCGTGGCGATTATGGCAAAACCCTTCATGGTTATGAAAACCACGGAGGAGGCCTGTGTCCTGCAGTGGGCATCAAATGGCTGATGATGATGATGATGAACACAGGTTAAGCTTATACTAATAACTATGGATCATTGGTCTGAAATAATATAAGATCTCTATAACTAGTACAGTTTCTGTGCTGAATATAAAATACTACTACCTATTCAATTCAATTCAATTCACTTTATTGCTTCATGTGGTACAAACTGTTCTTAAAGATTAAAGTAATAGAGACCATGACATGAGCCCTGTGAGGGCATTGCAATTTTATAAAAAATTAAAATAAACATAAAATTATCAAACATATTGACTTAAGAAAACTAAATCTTATGTTAAAACTATAAAATTCGAACTTTCCTTTATTTACAGAATTTCAAACAATTAAAACAATCACAAAATCACAATGCAAAGTAATCATTCATAGTATATATACATTTTTGGAGCAACCAATTATATAGTGCCGTGTTAAATCTATTTTTTGGGAGAGAACCAATGTCAATAGGCAGTTTATTAAATATTTTAATTGCCATGCAGTAGCTATTACGTTTATAGAGCTCTAGATTAGTCCTTGGATATTTTAATATTTGATGTCTTACTGTTCATTTATTTTGGTTATCGCACATTTCAAAAAGTTGCGTGTTTCCCTTAACAAATTTACAAACCTCGAATATATAAATGGCATATAAAGTTAGAATTTTGTATTTCTGGAAGATTGATCTACAGGACTCTCTCCAAGACATGCCCCATATAGCCCTGAGACATTTTTTCTGTGCTACAAAAGCTCTGTGACTTTCGGTTGAGTTACCCCATAGTACCACTCCGTAACGTAAGGTAGAACAGACATAACTGTGATAAACTAAAAGCGCCGTTTCTACTGATGTGATCTGCCTTATTCTTTTTAATGCAAATATGAATTTATTAATTTTATTACATACAGCTTCAATTTGTGGTTTCCAAGTGCATTGTTCATCCAAAATAATACCCAGGAATTTTATTTTGTCTACTTCTTCTATTTTATCCTTCTTTATTGCTACATTGAGTTGAATTTTATTACTTTTTTTTGTTATAAATTGGATGTACTTCGTTTTTTCCGTATTTATTATTAAATTATTATTTTTTAGCCATATTATTGTATTTTCTAAGGATTCATTTATGTCAGATACAAAAGTGTCAATATTTTTACCCTTAATAATGATTGTTGTGTCGTCAGCAAATAATACGCTTTTGTGTTTTAATGCTCTTGGCAGGTCATTAATGTAAACTAAAAATAACAACGGCCCAAGGATACTTCTCTGTGGAACACCATGCGTAACTATCTTTGTTGACGAGTCAAAAGATTCCACCGTATTTGTGTCACGTACTAGTTTTGTTATCCGTGTAATTTGTTTTCGTTGTAGTAAGTAGTTTTTGTAGAAATTTAATGCTGGACCTCTTATACCGACTGTTTCAAGTTTGTTCAGTAATATCCCGTGGTCAACAAAATCAAAAGCCTTGGTGAGATCTAGAAATAAGGCTACGGTTGGGATCCTGTCGTTAAGCCCCAAAGTTATTAGTTTTACCAGGTTAAAGCTAGCTAGCGTCGTAGACTTGTTCTTTCTGAAGCCGCTTTGTTCTATTGACAGAATATCATGTTTTTCAAAAAAATTCATAGTTCTTTTATATGCAGCCTTTTCGATAATTTTTGATAATATGGGTATCAAAGTTATTGGTCTGTAATTGTTCAATTCCTCTCTATCCCCTTTTTTGTGTAGAGGCAGTACAATTGAAAATTTTAGTTTTTCTGGAAAACATCCTTGCTCCAAACATAGGTTGATTATGTGTGATAGAGGTTTTGATATGTGTCCGCTAATAGATTTGAGTAATTTTGTATTAATATTATCGAAGCCAACAGAGTGTGTATTACGTAGGGACATAATTATTTTATAGACCTCGCAAGGATCTGTCGGCTGAAAAAAGATACTCTGAATGTTATAATTACTAAGATTTGTTTTGTATTTATTGTTTTGTAATTGCCCTGAATTTTTGACTATATCTGTAAAAAAGTTGTTAAAAGACATCGCTATGTCATTCCCATCAGTAAGTTCACTTTCGTTATATTTTACTCTTTGGATATGTTTACTTTTTTTATTCGCAATATTACTATTTATCAGGTTCCAAGTAGCTTTACAACTATTTTTCGAGTTTTCTACATATATTTTGTTTTTATGTTTTCTCACCGAGGTTATACACTGCTTTAGTAATTTTGAGTACTTTCTAAATTTTTCTTTTTTGTCGTCAGATTTGCTTCTATAATAATCTAGTCTGAGTTTTCGTTTGGTCTGGCAACACTTTTTTAAACTTTTCGATACCCATGTGTGCTTTTTTAGGCCTTGTTTTATTTTAATCGTTGGAAAGCATATGTTATAAAATGAACATAATATGTTGTGAAATACGTTAAAAGCTTCATTTGCGGAATCCTCACTCATGACCTCAGAAAACGATAGGCTCTCTATGCATTCCTTAAACTTGCCGACATTTTCTTGATTATAGTCTAGTATGTGTTCAAACCAGTAGTCTAATCTAATTGCGCTAGTCCCAGAAAGAGCTTGATTGAAATTAAGTGTTTGAGCTGTGTTGTGATCTGAGAGACCTAAATTGTGAAGTTTACCTTCAGAGTCCTCTATATTGCTTAAGATATTGTCTATGCATGTATTTTGACGCGTGGGATCCTTTATATGGAATGATAAACCAAAATTCAAAAGCAGATTTTTTAATCTTTTGGTTTGTCTATTTTCACTTGCAAAATCAATGTTGAAGTCTCCGCATATTACTATATTATATTTGGTAAAATTAAAACATTCAAGCATTGATTCGAACTTTTCGAAAAATGCTTCTATATTAGAATTCGGTGTTCTGTACAAGCATATTACTATTAATTTCATCGCTTTTATTGTAACACCGCAAACCTCAAAATCTCCTTCTGTAGACAGATCCTTGATCTTGCTTAATAACTTATATCTAGAGCATGGATACCGGTTTTCGGTAATACCGAAAAACCGGAATACCGGAGGAAATTTCTCTATTTCAAAAACCGGTTTTGTATTATCTTACTACCGAAATTTCGATATTTTCGGTATTATACAGAAAAATAAAACGTTCGTAGAAAATCAAAATTTCGCGCGCACAGCATGCGAGCGACTCGGCCTTGACTCGGGTGCACGTCGTGTAAACTCGGAGTGAACCACGCGGACCAGCGAGAAGCGACACTTTAGTCACGCCACCTCGCTCGACCAATCAAACCGCGCCATTCTATGTGTGCGCGTTTCTTGCTATTTACTCAGCGTAGAGGAGATGCGACTTCGTCGTTGAAACTTAAAGATCTCGCACGTATTTATTAGTGATTGTGCTATTTGAATTAAAGTTTTGTAGCCAGAGTTTTGTGATTTGTGGTGCAAACAAAATGCAATGGGTAAGTGTTACTTTAGTATACAATACTTATACAGCTGATTGATTGATTGACAAAAAGTTAAAATACAAGCCTTTCAGTTCACAGTTTGGTACAAGTCGCAGCAAACTTTTAGTAACCTCTGACATTGGCACGATGAGTGTTGGGTAAAGATACAATAGAGTAAAGAAAAATGCTAGTTAAACACTTAACCTATAACAGTAGGTATCAGTGCTATTTTTAATTGTTTGATGGGCGGCCTTTATTTTACATTATTTTATTCAATATTTATAATAAATTTAGTCAGTTTAGTATTGAGCGGCTAGCTGAAACAGCATCGGCCCGGAGTTTCAGATGACGACGTGGGGTTAAACTTCGAATCCAATGCTGTACAGTTTTTTCTTTTAAACATTTTCATATATCTTCTGTATTTTACTCCGTTGTCACCGGTTTTTAGTCATTGCGCAGCCAAGCGCAGAAATTTCAGAGGTTACTAGAAGTTCGGCGGAGCTCATAGATATCTACATGTTATTTACTTTATTGCAGCTTTACAGCCCAACAAAGAAGTGACGTACGAAAAATTCAAAAAGAAATGTCACGATAAATCTTCTGTGTGGCACTATTTCCTTAGGGCTGAGAATGGTCAGTCAAATAATACAATGTCATGGCGGATCGACAACCGGGCTTCGCGTGCATTTGAAGTCGACGCACGTGATTGACATAAATGCGGTTGGTCATACAGATACTGAAAACGAGAGCATCGAACGATCTACGAGCCAAACTGCTCCACCTACATCGTCTAATGTCATAGTGTCTTCCTGTATCCCATCACCGACGGGTAAAAAAAGAAAAATTACTGATTTTTTTCACAGTAATCAGTCAATGAAAGCAACACTTAGTAGAATGACGGCTTTGGATTGATTACCCTTTAGTGTTTTCTGTACGTCTGAGGACCAGCAGCGATTGCTACTAAATTCTGGCTACAAAAAATTACCAAAGACCCCTAGAGGTATAAAGGATATCGTCATGAACTATGCCAAACAGGAAAAGGAAAAGCTGATGGTCGAAATTAAACAACTGATGAATTCCGACCGCAAGTTTTCTTTGATATTTGATGAGTGGACGTCATCTCGTAACGCCAGATATATTAATATCAACCTTCACAGTGGCAATATGGCAGCATTTGCAGACGGTTCAAAATTTAAAAATTTGGGCCTGGTGCGAATTCACAGTTCGATGCCAGCTGAAATATGTATCCATCTGTTGGAAATGAAGCTGACTGAATTTGGGCTTTCTTTAAATGAAGATATCGTCGCAATCACCACTGATGGCGCTAGGTCATGCTAAAGGTTGGACGACAATTGAGCGCATTTCATCAAGTCTGTCTGGCCCATGGCATACATACAATTGGCCGTGCTTGATGTTCTGTACAAGAAAGGCAATGCTGTGGAAAATACACAAATTGAGGAAACCCAAAATCAAACGACTGATGGAAGTCACTCTGAAGATCTCAATACGAATGACAATGACGAGGGTCACAGCAGTGATGATGATGTTGGTGGAATTGAAGTGATTCCCTTGGAATCAAACTCGTGTTCTCTTAATTCTAACTACAAGAGTGTCATTGAAAAAGTACGCACCGTGGTGAAGATATTCAAGAATTCACCAGTGAAAAATGACATGTTTTTACAAAAACACGTTAAGCAGGATATGGGCAAAAACATTCAGCTGCTAGCTGACTGCAAAACGCGTTGGGGGAGCATTGCTACTATGCTGGAGCGATTTAATTGGTTGAAATCGTGTATATCAAAAGCTCTTATTGATATGAAGTCAGATATTAAATTTACTGAAAGCGAGCACGAAATGTTAGAGAGCATCCATAAAAGTTTGCACATTATTAAATTGACAGTTGAAGCACTATGCCGTCGGGATGCCACACTTTTGACAGCTGATGCTGCAATGAAATTTATGCTGCGTAAACTAGATTCTCAAGGAACTACCCTAGCTCAACTTTTTGCAAGATCTTTGCGTGAGCGCATAAGCCAAAGACGCCTTGTCGTAGCATCAGTTTTGCAGTATCTCCATAACTCAGAAACATATTTCAAAGAAGTTGCTACAGCAGAGTTCCTGAAATTAAGCAACCCTATGATGGTGGAGCAAATACACAGTCTTTTACGACTGCACAATTATTCAGAAACTGCTGTCAACGACACCGACGTTTCCAACACAAGCAAGAGCAGCGATACCGATGTCAATTTTGAGATAGAACTGAATAAAGAAATAGAAAAATCTTTAAAAGAGAAAGAGAAAAGCACATGTTCACGCAATGAAAGAGATGATTTTGTAGGTGAAGATGGTGGTGAGATAGATATGAACGATAAGCGTAAGCTGATACGAATTGAGATGGCACTATTTGAAAATGGTGGTAATCGAGGCCTTCATTTAGACAAGGTGTATAAGTATCTAATGACGATACCTCCAACGAGTATCGAATCAGAAAGAGCATTTTCGTCTGCTGCTTATACCTGTAATAAGATAAGGTCATCTCTCAAAGATAATACTTTGGATTCCCTCTGCTTTCTGAGATCATTTTTCCAATAAGTTCGATCTCATCAAGAACCATCATCATCAACGTCGAATTCTTAAGTGTCCACGCTGGTGCAGCTGCGTACACGCTATAATATTAATTAATACTAGTTCCTGTTTTTTATTTTGTTTGTTGGAAGTTCCGGTTTTTTGTTTAGTTTTTACAACAACAGAGATTGTTACATTAATATTGTTATAATTACTTACATTACTAGATGTACCTGCGCACGTCTTACTTGAATTACTTCAGAGTATAATAAATGTTGTGAAAAATATTAGAAGTTAAGTACAAAACGTCAGATATTATAAATGTTAATTAAAAATGTTGTTTTTGTGACATTCTACTAGAAAGTTAAAAATTGAAATGCATAATGTAACCGTGTTGACTAAAGTTCCTAGTTGCCTACGACTGTTTTACTTCTTTTAAATTGAGTTTATTTAAGAATATAGCAGAGTATGCCAAAAGAGATTTTGATATTAAGTTTATAGGGAAGAGCGGGTGATCGTGCTCTTCCACTATAATGGGAAATTTCCCGCCAGGCAGATCGTATGCCTGAGGACGGCCGGTCCGACTGATGTTCGTCGGACGTTATATTTATGGTATGTCATGTGAAACATTTTGCTTGCGCGATGCAGGAATGTTGGAGTTTATAGTGCGCGCGCAGAGTTGACATGTGCTCGCCACATCACTCCCCTTCAAGACCGTAGCTACGCATAGCTAGGTCTGATAGGAATCGAAGTCTGTGCTCTAAAGCCTGCAAGTGCCAGGAGGCGCTGAGTCAGTGAATCGACTAGCGGTTGAGGGTGTTCGGCGGCTAACAGTCACTTCACCGGCGACAGTACCATGGGGACCGCGCATGTGGTAGGAACCGGTGAAGGCTGCTGTACCACTGGCAACGTGCGCTGTTGCTGTGTGGCTGCCGTGCCGAGGGGTTGGGGGAGATCACCATCAGTACCAGTAGTCGGTGCGTTGACTGTAGTGGAACTGATGAGGTGAGAGGAAAGAGGATGCTGGCCTTGCTTTGAGACTGATTGTATGTGGGGTGCTGCGAGAGCGAAGGAAGGTTGACAATGTTCTGTCGAGGGTCACCACTATAGGGAAGAGCGGGTGATCGTGCTCTTCCACTATAACGGGAAATTTCCCACCAGGCAGATCGTATGCCTGGGGACGGCCGGTCCAACTAATGTTCGTCGGACGTTATATTTATGGTATGTCATGTGAAACATTTTGCTTGCGCGATGCAGGAATGTTGGAGTTTATAGTGCGCGCGCAGAGTTGACATGTGCTCGCCACAAGTTCGTTGATTATTGTTTTATGTTGTGGAGCTATTAAAATTTTATCGTCTGACAAGGCTGATTTTAAATAAATATATATTTTATATCCAAAGCCTACTTATTAATTTCCATTCTTCATACTTATCAACTTTTATTAATTGAACAAAAATTTAAAACCGGAAAAATACCGAAAAACCGGAATTCCGGTATTTAAAATCTTGATATCGAAAAAATACCGGTATTAGAAAAAGACTCCGGTTTTCCATGCTCTACTTATATCTTGCCTACAGAGTATACACGTACCTCCGCGTTTTTGTAGCTTCCTTGAAAAGGATGCACCTAAACTGTAATTTTGTACTTTCAGATTGCATTCTTCACCTTCTTTAATAAAAGTTTCGCTAAGGCAAATGACGTCAATGGCTTGCTCAGAGTCAAGAAATTCCGAAATAACAATTTCTAGTTCATCAATTTTACTCAAAATGCTGGCAATATTTTGGTGAAAAATTACGTGTGATGTTTGGTTAACCCTATTTTTTCTGATTTTCTTTTTAGTCCGACCTTGTTTTTTATTATTATCGAAAAAACTTTGCATTGTCACTATTTTTTTCGTTGCTTCGAGTTGTATTTAGAGCTGGAAAGTAGTAAGGGATTGTCCCCTTCTTTGTATGCTTTGTTTCTTTTGTTTGTATGGTTAATTGTTCTCTTGTGGCATGTGTTGGAGTTGTATTTGTAAAATAGTAAGGAATAGTACCTTTACTTATTTTTTGGGTTTTCTTGCACTTGTGCAATTTCTCGGATTTATTGTTGTCAGTCAGAATTTCATTTGAGGCTAGTAAATTCCTCAAGGCCTCAGAACTGAGGAATTTCTTATCATAGTCGATTTGATCAATTTCATTACTAATCCTTTGGCATATTGTCTGATTTGCTATATCATATTTATTTACATAGTTGTTTTGTATTTCGATGAATTTACATCTTGGAAAGTTTTGGAAAATTAATTTAAGTTCATATTTAAGTTTTTCTTCTCGAAGGAAATCACTGTTTAAAGGCTCTAAGACAAATGTAGTACATTTTTGCAATGCCCTCAGAGAAATGCCTAGTTCAATAAGAAGTTTTGTTGGATTAGTGTCGTGCTGTCCTACACATAATATTACTTTATCGCTTTCGTCAGGTTCGTACAGCCTGCAGGTGGTTAATATTTCCTCTGTTGGAGCATCTGGTTTCACAAATGATGTTATGAGATATTGTTCATTCATTTTGTTTGACTGCCTCAGTTTGTTTAGCATTGCCGCCAAACCAATACACTGTCGTCCTCCGACAATTACGATCTTCCTTTGTTTTGTTTTAAAAGGCGGATTAATTTTACCTCTCTTCGGTGATTTTATCTTCTCAGCATTTCGTTCTTTCCCTATGTCATTTTCGGTGACTTGCGTTTCAGCATCATATTTTAGAGACATGTTGATTTCAGCTTTTCTTTTATTTCCCGTTTTTGGTGTACTCTGGCCTTTGTTCTGTTTTTTCTGCATTATTGGACTTGAGCATATTTCTTTCAGAGTATTCAGTTGATCTTGTTGTTTTAAAATTTTACCCTGAAGTTCACCGTTTTCCAGAATCAAATTCCCAATTTCCACCTTAGCACTCTCTAGGTTGATTTTCAGCAGCATTTTATTTCTTCGCGTAGCTCTTGAATTAGTCCCATATCCGGAACAGTGGACATGTCCAGACTTCGATAATTAATTTCAGAACTTGTTGAGTTTAAAGAGCCGTGATTTGTAGATTCCGCTGACAGCGATCTTGGTCTGGGGACTTGTGTCCGAGATATTTTTTTTAACGGATCTTCTATTTGTCGCGTGGTTACAAAATTTGGTGTACTGTTATGATTCGTGCTAGGGGTACAAGTGTGACACTTCCATTTTTGCTTTTTTATATATGCAATGCAGTCTTATTAGGTACCTACCTGGTACCGATACCTGGTCCATAATTCAACGTTATTTATAAAAACACGATTCCTCTAAAACACTCACCAAATCCAAATCAAATACTGTTTGTGGTAAAGTCTTATCCCGTTTACTTATTTTTCAAACATGAATTTGAAAGATCGTCCAGTCGACAGCATGGCAAGCTTCACATTTTTGTTGCAAAGCCGTCCTTAATAACTGATTTGAGTGCACGTATGTAAAGGTCGGCGTGCCGTCTATTGTACATTGTGCACTTTTGCTGAAAAGTCGCCAGTAACGAAAGTGAATACAGTGCATAGATGTAAAGGCTGGTGTGGTTTCGACTGTACACTTTGTGATTTATTTTATCTGTTTACTACAGGGGGTATGTTCTTTACATTGTGAAACAGTATTATTAATGATTTATCTGTGATGGTATATTAAGCAGCCTATATACGTCCCACTGTAGGGCACAGGCCTTCTCTCAGAGAGAGAGAGAGAAAGATAGTATGGGCTTAATCACCACGCGAGCCCACAGCGGATTGGCGATTTCAAGCGCTGAGTTATGTGCGTAGCTCAGACACTCAGGTTTCCTCACGATGTTTTCCTTCACAGTTAGCGAGTGGTATTGCTACTAATAACTTCACAAATGTACATAACTTAGAAAACAAACTCATAGGTACATGCCCGCACTGGGAATCGAACCTGGGTCTCTCGCTTCCGAGTCCAATGTTCTACCCACTAGGTTATCAAAGCTCAGTAAGGGTATAATATGTTTGTAAATATTCGTGATTTCCGACCTTTGGCTCCGAACTGTCAATCCAAATTCGAAGTGGCAGGAAGCACGGAACGTTGAAAAATGTTTTCTAATATGTTAAATAGGTACTTAAGAGTCTGACGTCCGACATGCGTAAACAATTAAAAAAAGAATTGAGTTGGCCTGCACCAACCATAAGACGCTCAAAACATAGTTTCGAGCGTAGTTCCGTACCCAAAGGGTAACCCTATTACTAACCCCTGGTTTCTCGTACATTAACCAGCTGTTAATCTACTGTTAACAGCTGTCAGTGGTTTTTTTGTATGCACTTTGGTCAACTGACAGCTGTTAACAGTAGATTAACAGCCTGTTAGTGTACGAGAAACTGGGGGTAAGAGTCCGCTGTCCATCCATCCGTCTGTCACCAGGCTGTATCTCATTAACCGTGATAGTTAGTCAGTTGAAATTTTCACAGATGATGTATTTCTGTTGCCGCTATAACACCAAATTTTAAAAACAGAATAAAATTAATATTTGACGGGGTTTGTGCTCGATATTAATAACGGCAACAGATAGACGCTTGAAATATTCAAATGATGTATAGATAATGGTATGGAAACCTTCGTGTGCGAGTCCGACTCGCACTTGGCCTGTTTTATTTTTTATTTCTATTACTTTTCCTCCTCATATTGTTTGTTTATGCTCGAGTGTAGTAAGTTTGGGTAAAAAAACAAAAATATTTTTTTAAGCGCGATTCTTTTCAAAACTAGCACCGTATGTTTCTACATCATATTTAGAATGTCCCGTTAAAATACGGTGAATGAATTCAAAGTCACCCTGTAGATACACCAAAAAACTGACATGAAGGGACGTAAATTATTAAAAAGATACATAAAAACGGTCAAAACAAACCATAACACCAAAATAAATGTGCAACGTATTATTTGAATGACTAGCTATTTATTACCGGTGACTTCGTTCGTATTACCGGTGACTTCGTGATGTTTATTTTCCAGGATATAAAAAGCAGTTGCCTATGTACTAAACGCCTATGTGCTTCTTTCAGATTATAATCTACCTCTGTGCCAAATTTTATTCAGATCCGTTCAGCCGTTCTAGCGTGATACAGTAATGAACGTCCGCACCACAGGCTACATCTATGGTCCTGTTTTATTTATTCGTTTTGTCTGTTGTGTATTTAGTTTTCTTTCTGTTGTTGTGCATATTATGTTACTATCTGCTTATTTTGTTTCTGTGATATATCTTGTTGGTACAATAAATGTCTTTCTTCTTCCTCTTCTTCTTCATTTCAGATGAACCCTTCCACGTAGATCTATGCTCTAGATAATTCGAAACAATTCGAATTTGAAACATCTACCCGCTCTTTTTAAAACTGTCGTTAATTTTAGTGTTGTGATTGTAATTTGTTTAAACATAAAATATATGGTAACTTATTGTAACTTCTAATATAATAATATTGTAAACATCTATCAAAACTATATTCTTTTTGTTGCACTAACCCGTGCTGAGGATAATTTTAAAAAACCTATTTAGAGGCTAAAAATTCCACCCATGCCGGGACTTGAACCCGCGACCTCTAGCTAACCGTGCCAGCGCTCTCCCAACTTGACCATTAGCTCAGTTGGGAGAGCGCTGGCACGGTCAGCCAGAGGTCGCGGGTACAAGTCCCGGCATGGGTGGAATTTTTAGCCTCTAAATAGGTTTTTTGAAATGCATCAAAACATTAACGTTTAGGTATAATAACAACATTAATAGTTATTTATTTCAGGCTTATGCACCCATATACAAATAGAAATACATTTTTTTCTACAGATAACTGAAATAATTCATAAGCAGCCTACATACGTCCCAATGTAGGGCACAGGCCTTCTCTCAGAGAGAGAGAGTATGGGCTTAATCACCACGCGTACCCACCGCGGATTAGCGATTTCAAGCGCTGAGGTATGTAAATAGCTCAGATAGCTCAGACACTCAGGTTTCCTCACGATGTTTTCCTTCACGGTTAGCGAGTGGTATTGCTACTAGAACTTCACAAATGTAGGTACATAACTTAGAAAACAAAGTTATAGGTACATGCCCGCACTGGGAATCGAACCTGGGTCTCCCGCTTCCGAGTCCAATGTTCTACCCACTAGGCTACTGCCGCACTGCAATAATATTAGTTTACAATATTAGTGCGATTGTTATGATTTATTACGTACAACATACACTCGGTTTTAAAATAATTATCCTCTATGACGCTTGTATTGCCATTGTAGGCATACTGTGTAGGCATACAAAACGGATATTTTTAGAGTAGGTAGGTAATTACTTGGAGAACTAATGAGGGGAACTCATTTATTTATTTACTCATCAACAAAAATGCAATTATTTTTGTCACCAGAATCAATAAGCGAGGAGCAACACGTGGTCATTAAATAAATCAAATCAAATAAAAATATTGAAAAAACATATTTATTTAAGTACACGAGACCACGGGACTTGCGAAAGTACGGAAACGTCGGAAAATTGTACAATGAAAAAATAAACGAGGAAATATCCGTACAAATTCAGTTTTTATCTATTCTTCAGTGTCCAGTGCTCGTGTTAACCTTAGAAAATACTAATTTGTGAGTGTAAATAATTATTTGCTATTGGTATCATCATTCAAATAGAAATACATTTTTTTCTACAGATAACTGAAATAATTCGTAAGCAGCCTATATACGTCCCACTGTAGGTCACAGGCCTTCTCTCAGAGAGAGAGTATGGACTTGATCACCACGCGTGCCCACCGCGGATTGGCGGTTTCAAGCGCTGAGGCATGTGAATAGCTCAGACACCCAGGTTTCCTCACGATGTTTTCCTTCACGTTTAGCGAGTGGTATTGCTGTATTGGATTTTTGGTTGTTTTTTTACACGAAATTTGTATTTTTCGTCTGCTCTAGTTTCTAATTTGCTGCTTAAAATACCTACTTTTATTACTGACTGAAAATATTTTATTGGTCCCTCGAAGTGATCGAGTATTAATCGGCTGGGACATACCATCTGCGCTTTAATGGGGAACTTGCTTCAAACTTAGGCTGGAAAGACATTGTTTTTATATCATAGAAGACTACGTAGGTATGTACTTATTGTATGTATTTTTATTCAAACTTATTATATCACAATTTGTAATTTATTGGCTTGATGTCGGAGTCACCTGCTCGGGTTTTTTTTATTAAATAAACTTAAAATAAAAAGACAAAGAAAAAGTCAGAAATAAATATAAAACATATTTTACATATATTATTATTTAGATTTGAGATTTATAAAAAAAATTTTACGTGCAAGTTATGCATTACTTTTTGAGGTTATGTTATGAAAAAAATTAGCCGTCGAAAAAATTTAACCTTCATTATTTATCTTTTAAAAAGGCCTCTCAAATGCGATTTAATTTCTTTTTGTGCAAGTTCCCCATTACGGTACAAATTGCATGACGGTGGAAGGGATCGATGACGCCAACGTTTGCTGTTTGTAGCTATGGTTCCGTTGGAGAAATTACGAAAACCCTTCATTTTAGCTCCGTTTGCCAAATTCAATGAATCAATCCCCTGACCACCTGGGCAAATCTAACCTGTTAGATTATGGCCTTGAAGAGAACAATTAAAAACCATTGTTATTTTGGTCCGATCGGATCATTTAGAGTACTACAGATTAAATGCTTAGGGCCGGTTTCTGAATTGAGAATTTCATTAAGTAAATACTTAAGTAACGTTCTGTCACGCTCTTTTCTGAGAAATTCGAAGAGACACCACCATTCTCTGTTTTTTTATTATTATTTTTAATAATTTATCTACAATAATTCATGTTTCTTGAAATAAAAATCATTCGCCAAACTGCGTGGCCATTTGTTGGCGAATTATAGCGCACTTCTTATTTTAACTTCTATGTTTGACTACCTGTTAACTATTTACTTAGCAAAATTCTCAATTCGGAAACTGGGCCTTAGTCAATCAATGCAGAGATATTAATATGAGAACGGTTGTTTCATTGACGCTATTGGTAGTCTACTAACCAATCGCATTCCAATGGTATAACCCGCAGAGCAGTGGTAGCCTAGTGGGTAGAACATTGGACTCCAGGTTCGATTTCCAGTACGGGCATGTACCTATCACTTTGTTTTCTTTGTGAAGTTATAGAAGCAATACCACTCGCTAACGGTGAAGGAAAACATCGTGATTAAATCTGAGTGTCCGAGGTGTTCACATACCTCAGCGCTTGAAATCGTCAATCCGCGGTGGGCATGCGTGGTGATTAAGCCCATAAGCTCTCCTTCAGAGAAGGCCTGTGCCCTGCAGTGGAACGTATATAGTCCGCTTAGGTAATTGGCTGCCGTGCAACTTAACTCGTCACCTCGCGCGATTCGATCCTCTTCGCGAGAGATGCCTATTTAATTTGTACGGGTTATAACATTGGAATATTATTGTAGTATATTAGTAGACTACGAAATGAAGGCACATAACCGCCTTGTCGAGCTAATATTATTCTATTGAACAACTGTGAAATTCAATGCCTTGCTTATTTTTGCTGACGAGGGGTTGGTAAATAATTGTAATAAGTCTGCTTACATAATACTTGAACGGCCACTACGTATAAATACAAAAATGACATAACATAAACATAACATAACATAAACTCACGCCTGTATCCCAGAGGGGTAGGCAGAGACCAGGGAGTGCCACTTGCTACGACGTTTATATACATTTATATGATTATTAGACTTTAGACTGGGCCCACATTCGTCCACTGCTGGACATAGGCCTCCCTCAATGCTACTTCTTTCACAGAAGACCCTCTTCTTCTATGTCCCAAATTTTCTAGATAATTTTTTATGGATTTATGATAGTTGCAGAAAAAAGCTTTTCAATCAGCAAAAATAGAGTGCTTATTTTTGGCTGATAATTTAGTTTAAATGGTAAGTTTTTTTTTCAACCATCCAAAAAGTTTTTTTTTTAACTTAACCTTGCAGGGTCGTATTCAGAGTCTCCCTGGTAGACTAATTGTTTCTACGGAATTTAAAAATTTGTTTTGTAGAAATAAAAAAAAACTAGTGTTAATTTTGGAACTAAATCTTGCGTAAGTGCTGCACATTATTGAATACCTTCCTTATTATCAAGGTCAGGACTGAGGAGGTTAAGTTAATTCCGGAATTCAATTGACTTTTTGATTTCGCTCAAATCAGCGAGCTCCGTCTCTACTTATTAGCAGTAGATTAATACATCGTTAGCATACGAGAAACCAGGAGTTAGCGTACGAGAAACTAGGGAAATAAATACTCGCACCTCATTGGTCAATGCGCGCGGCTAGAGATACGCGAAACAATAAGTGAAGACTTCATAGGGTAGGTTTATTTAATGCAGTGGCTATTGAATGCAGTATTTAATGCAGTGGCTACTGGTCACGCGCGTTAACCAATGGGCGCACATAGACGATTTTCTTTGGGAGCTTCGTAGAATGGTGGATAGTGAAATGAAGGCCTCGGTCGCGCTACAGTACAATTAACGACTTCAGTCGTACGGTCCTGTCTCGCGTCGCGGTCTCTCTTTACGGAACCCATTGAATCGCTTGCGATTGTGAAGCGCTCACCCTTGGCCGATAACTGCATTCGTCGTAATGTAACTCCACTTATTTATAAAAGAATATTATTCACTGTATCCCCGCCATTTTCGTTTCGTTTCCTCCCATAGATGCGTGTTACAGTTTTGCCTTTGCACAAGTGTTTTTTCAGTTCGTTTGTGAACGGACATCGTGAAGGATTGCTGTGAATAAAATAGGCGTTTTTTGTCGTAAGTACCTACATTCAGCAAATACCCTTTTATGTTGACTGCCTTGTTAGTCTTACGGTTGATTATCAAAATAAGGGTCGTGAATTCGATTTCAGCTGGAAGCTGGAACCTGGAATCGAATAAAAATTTAATTTTTTCTTGTTTCTGATGTGCTTGTCTGGTTACCTCAGTTTGAGGTATCCTAGAATTATCTTATTATCTTAAAAATCAGTTTTGCTGGTGTTATGCTAACCATAGCACACACCAGTAAAGTATGCTGAGTTGGAGCCCCTTTTTTGTTGTCACGGAGGCACCTGGGGCGTTTGAGGTCCGAGGTGGCATACATTACTGTATGGTACCCGGCTGCCTTTGACTATATATGCCTCACATGTTCTCTTCACGATTGTTTTGTTTTATCTCTGTTTTGTTGACGTTCGTGTCTTTTGTTTGTGTACCTTTTGTTTACTTTGTGTTTCTGTGACAATTTAAATAAATATCCTCTTTCTTTCTTTATTTTATAATACGATAATACGTAATCTAACGCATGTGGTAAGACGTCCCAAAGGGGTAGACGGAGACCACGGTTTCTCGCTTGCTACGATCCTCTCAGACCTATTTCGATTCATTAACAAGTCACGCACGCTGCATGGTTCCGGGTACTTTTTGTCTTGCCCTACACTAATAAATCCTCTAGAATTGGTTGACGTATCTCCGCTATTTGGGAAGTCCCTGAGGCGCGAAACACACGGATGGGACGTGAGGCGAGGGCGCATAAATATGTATGTATATGTAGAGTCACAGAACACAGTCCTTGCTCTGCGGTTGCTCTTGGTCTGTGACTCTATACATCTTACCGCGCCCTCGCCCCACGCCCCATCTCTGTGTTTCGCGGCTTACCGGCCCTTACGTCTATAATATAGATCTTCTCGATAACAAGCAACATGTAACTGTATTCAACCTCTATTAACACCTAAAGGTTTTATTAAAACTAAAATTCCTTAAAACACTCGATAAACGCGCGTGAAAATAGCCTGTGGTGGAGATTTTACAGGGATAAGACGTGACTGAGGGGTGCTTCGAAATACGGCGGTAAGTTTCTAAGAAAAAGTCTTCGTATCTCTGCACACCCTTTTACGAGAATTTACAGGAGAGACACATATCTTCTGACGATAGTGACATACTTGTATTATTGAGATCTAGTTAAGTAAAGTAGTTAAGAGGACCGTTTCCACTTACTCCTACTCGGTTCCCCTACTCGTCGTAGGTGACTCCATTAGTAGAAGCACGAGGATATGCTTATCCTACCGGTAGGAGCATAAGGACATGTTGATCCAGTAGGAGAATCGAAGGAGTAGGAGAAAGTGGAAACGCCGGATAAGAGTGTCCCTCAAGTGGCAATTCCCACACAAACGTTTTTAATTCGCAAACGACCTTGCGGATCGCAATCACTATCAATATGATTGCAGGAGACAATTCAAGGTGAGCTCCTGCTTACAGAATAAGAAATACTTAATAAAGAATAACAGAAATTATAGCCTCATAAGACTTTTCATAGAAACTAATCACAGGGCTATAATTTCTTTTTGAAGAAGAAGAAGAAGAAAGACATTTATTATACCAACAAGATACATCACACAAACAAAACAAGCACACAAGCAACATAATATGCACAACAACAGAAAGAAAACTTAATACACAACAGATAAAATGAATAAAAAAAACAGGACCATAGATGTAGCCTGTGGTGTATCTACATTGCCACAAAAGGCAGCTGACTCAGCGTTGTGCTGAGGAACTGATCTTTGATAAGTTGGTTTCCAATTCTAAGTAAAGGTTTGACCTCGATTTGTGACCTCCGAACGTATTGGAAAATTCCAATACGGCATGTCGTTTGTTAATAAAACCGGCCAAGTGCGAGTCTGACTCGCGCACGAAGGGTTCCGTAACATTATCTATATGACATTAGACACAAAGATCGACAAAAAACGGCAAAAAATCACGTTTGTTGTATGGAAGCTACCATATTTCCTTAAATATTTATTTTATTTTTATTTTGGAAGCGAATATAGAAATGATGAGATCCGTAGACGAACGAAAGTCGTCGACATAGCCCAGCGGATTAGTTGAAGTGCCAGTGGGCGGGGCACATAGCACGCAGAACTGATGGCCGATGGGGCCGAAAAGTTCTCGAATGGAGACCACATATCGGCAAGCGCAGCGTGGGACGACCAGCCACAAGATGGACAGATGACGTCATTCAAGTGGCAGGAAGACGCTGGATGCAGGCCGCTTCCAACCGGTCTTTTTGGAAATCCATGGAGGAGGCCTATGTCCAGCAGTGGACTTCTTGTGGCTGAATGATGATGATGATGAATATAGAACTAAATATTTTGTGAATATTTCAAGCGTCTACCTGTTGCCGTTATTAATATCGAGCAAAATATTAAATTTATTCTGTTTTTAGTATTTGTTGTTGTAGTGGCAACAGAAATACATCATCTGCGAAAATTTCAACTGTCTAACTGTCACGGTTCATGAGATATAGCCTGGTGAAATAGAGACAGACAGACGGACAGACAGACAGACGGACAGTGAAGTCTTAGTAAGAGGGTCTCGCTTGGCACCCTCCGTGTGGCGCCGGATTAAGAATAGCGTCACTCCATTTCCTCCCGTGGATATCGTAAAAGGCGATTAAAGAAATAAATGACCAGTAGACGGGCAACAGCGTCTTCCTGAGATTCCAACCGCACACTGCGATCACCAACCCGCCTGCCAAGTGTAGCGATTACGGCAAAACCTATGTCCTGCAGTGGGCGTCAAAGGGCTGATGAGGATGATGATGATGATGATGGGCACCCTTCGGGTACGGAACCCTAAAAATCCAACTACGTTGTATGCGAATCGCTTCGTGAGGGGCCACCTTAATTACTTTTATTGTGTATGCTGTGATTATTTATAATTAGCTACACATCTAGCTTAGCACGTGAGGATGCTTAAACTATTTATAAACCTAGCATTTTCTAAGGTTAACACGAGCACTAGACATAATAAAAACTGAATTTGCACGGATATTTCATCATTCAGCCACGAGAAGTCCACTGCTGGACATAGGCCTCCTCCATGGATTTCCAAAAAGACCGGTCGGAAGCGGCTCGCATCCAGCGTCTTCCTGCCACTTGGATGAGGTCATCTGTCCATCTTGTGGCTGGTAGTCCTACGCTGCGCTTGCCGACATGTGGTCTCCATTCGAGAACTTTTCGGATGTATACTCGTTTCTCTTTCATTTTACAATTTTCCGACGTTTCGGGACTCTTGCAAGTGCCGTGGTCTCGGTAGACTGAGGTGACAGGCGTCTTTTTGAAAGCATTATCTGGTAGTAAACCCACGACGCAAAAATTAGAAAAACGTTCTAAAACGATTTTGGCAACTTTTTTTATTGAATTTGAATTGGCAAAACAATTATTTGATAGACAATTATGAAAAATAAACGAGTAAATAAATATCCGTGCAAATTCAATTTGCATTGTGTTTATAGACCTAATAGGTTTCTGATTATTTCATTTCTATAGGAATAAATAAAAAAAGTAAAAAGATAAAAAGTATCCGAAACCGGCGTGCGTGCACGCAACGACTAATCAATGTTGAGGAAGCATCTCTGCCTACCCCTCTGGGATAAAGACGTGAGTTTATGTATGTATGTAGGAATAAATAGAAATAAAATAATCAGAAATCCGTTCCTTCAGCATCGATGACTATAAGGCGGTGGTAGCGGAACGGTAGAACGCCGGCTTCTCATTCGGGAGGTCGTGGGTTCGAATCCCGGCATGTACCAATGACTTCGTTTTCTAAGTTACGTGCATTTGTGATGTTATAGTAGCAATACCGCTCGCTAACTGTGAAGGAAAACATCGTGAGGAAACCCTAGTGTCTGAGGTATTTACACACCTTAGTGCTTGCCACGTACAATGGCCCAACTATGAAGTAGAGTGCTCAAATCTCAGGTCTAACTAACCATGGATGACTGTACCATTGCCAATATGGAAATGTCTTTAACTTGACTTATTATAACCAGGTCCTCACTGTACAGATTTCCGTCTAGTGTGAGGTCCAACGGTAATCTCTCTATTGTCAATGGCAACCATTTTCTATACCAATATTAAGATTATCATACTTTTAAGTAATTGAGGAAATGTTTATTTATTAGCAAGGGGTTTAAATAATTTTTTTTTCTTTTTTATCTTTTTATCTTGACACCCGTCAATTCGTGTGAAATAATACTTCTGTCAATGTTTATGTTTGTGACGTCTTCCTATATCAAATCCTGAGCGATTCCAATCGTCTTACTGTCAAATTCCAAACTAATTGCTGTCGCAAACGTCCGGATTCCGACTCGGTTGGTAATTAGGCCTATTGCCTGGCTACCATGGCACAGGGTATCCTAGTTTGGGATCGGGACCAGTAATTGTAACATGGATTAGTATGGATACTGAAGAAACGCATACGCACACTCTGTATACAGGATTGCAGAACTTAACCTTCTAGGTTCTGGTGCAGACAGCAACTTGCACGGTTTTCTCCTCCACGTCACCTACTCCCAGTTTCTCGCACACCTAGCAGTCTGTTAACCAATCTGTTCTGAAACCTGGAGTTAGTGATGAGACATGTTTAACCTCCTCAGTCCTAACCTTGAAAATAACAATGGTTTAACAAAATAACAAAGGTCAGGACTCAGCAGGTTTACGTCATTATTATTCCTATTTGGTAATTTTGGTATCACATCATCACATCATCAGCCATTTGACGCCCATTGCAGGACATAGGCCTCCCTCGTGGTTTTCTTATTGGTTTATTTTGGTATATTCAATTCAATTCAATTCAAATATTTTTATTCATTGAAAAAACAGAATGTTTACTTAATGAACGTCAAAGTTGTTAGTTTCACAATTAATGGATTATGTGGAGAAGAAGCTAACAAAGAAACTCCACATTTATTCTTTTCAAAACACGTTTTAACTTAATTAACAGAGTTTTTAACTTAAAATATTAGTCATGAATGTGTTGAACACTAGTCACAATCGTCCTTTAAATAATATGAATCTACTGTTTAATGACAAACATCTTTGTCTTCTAAATAATCCTTGATGTTATAGTAAGCCTTTTTGCACAAAATGTGCTTAACACATTTTTTAAATCGCGTTGGAGGTAACTCTAATATATCTTGAGGAATTTTGTTGTAGAACCTTATACAGTGCCCCATAAAGGATGTGTTAACTTTTGCAAGTCTAAATAGTGGAAATGACAATTTATGTTTATTTCTAGTATTAACATTATGGTGGCCACCAACATTTTCGAAGTCTTTGATATTTTTTCTAACGTACATAATATTTTCATAAATGTATTGTCATGCAACTGTTAAGATGTTGGTTTCTTTGAAGAAATCTCTTAGCGAATCCCTACTACCTAACTTGTAAATAAATCGGATGGCTCTCTTCTGCAAGATGAAGATAGTCTCAATGTCTGCTGCCCGGCCCCATATACCGTAGGACATAATACTATGGAAGTAACTAAAATAAACAAGCCTAGCAGTTGCAACGTCAGTGAGTTCCCTAATTCTTTTCACTGCATATGCTGCAGAGCTAAGTCTGTGTGCTAATTTTACAATATGTGGACCCCATTGTAGTTTTGCATCGATTGTGATGCCCAGAAATACAGTATCATCTACAAATTATGTTTCTAATTAATCGTGTCCGTATTACATTGCGTAGATAGACAGGGTGGCCACTGTATTTATTATTGGTAGGTAAATACGAGTTCCCCTAATGACTCCATTAAGTATATTCCAATGCATCACGTTTTAACCACAACTGCGGAATAAACATGTTTCCCGTTAGACAGGATGTACAGTGAATAATAGGTAACATTCCACAGCAGGTTAGTCGACAGCAGGTCAACATTTGCATTTCAGTTGCAATGTCGCCCGTAACGTGACCGAATAGAGCGCGCGCGAGTAAAGGTTGACGTGCTGTAGGCTGTAAGGGTGCATTTTACATCATGAGAGCAAGTCTCTTAAATGCATAGTTGTTCAATAGAGTGGTATTAGCATGGTCAATAGAGATAATTTGCACGGTTTATACTCGCGCTAATATCATTCTATTGAACAACTTATTCTAAATTCAAAATTAGGTGCCTACACTACATGCATTAGTAATTAAAGTGAACTAATTTCTAACTTGTACTGCTATTGTTTAGTATACTACAAAACAACTAGGTATTGTTTATTAGAATCTAGGCCCAGGTCAACCTTGGTAAGACCTTGAAACTGAATAGACATTGAAAAGACCTTGAAACATATAGAGCTGTAAATGGCGTCATATTGCAGAGGTAGGTACCAGGCTTGAAGAAAAAACGTGACGTTTTGAATTTTCAAGATGGCCGCCGTGTCATTGACGATTGAAGCATTTGCAGCAGGCCACCCAATATACAATAACTAGTTTCTAGTTCCACTGGAGATTTCCGCATATAGCCTCATAATTGTACGTGAGGTATGTAAATACCTCAGACACTAGGGTTTCCTCACGACGTTTTCCTTCACAGTTAGCGAGGGGTATTGCTACTATATTATTAGATATTATTATTCATTTATTTCAGGCAGAGCCCATAAATAGTGTTAGTAACAATTTGACTTACGCTATGTTAGTAAACAATTTATAATGTATTATTTTAATTTTACACAATTTATAATGTATTATTTTAATTTTACGCTGTATTGGGCTATCCATCCGATCAGCCAACACCCTCAGGAGGCTACTGGTACTGACCCTCACCCTGCACATCAAGAATGCTATGCGTTTGCGGATTATCCTTATACTAGTATTATAAACAAGAAAGTTTGTATGTATGGATGTTTGTTACTCTCTCACGCAAAAACGGCTGAACGGATCCGGATGAAATTTGGCAAAGGGCATATATAAGCATATAGGCTATTTTTCATCCCGAAAAAATACACATCAAATTACCACGCGAAGGAAGTCGCGGGCAACAGCTAGTATATTATAACTTCACAAATGTACGCAACTTAGGAAACAAAGTCATAGGTACGTGCCGTTATACAAACCCACGACCTCCCGAAGGAGAAGCCGGCGTTTTACCGCTCCGCTACCACAGCTGTACTATACAAAACCGTCAGAGAATAGTTTAATAAATTATTATAAGTAGTACAACTATTAGACAGATAGTTATAACGAGGAAAATGTTATTAATTAATCCTCATTAAGTCATTATGTACCTACCTACCATATCAACCGAGCGCCCTGTAATATTTACGTTATGGGCGACTGTAGTGTACCCTGACACTGAAACCTGTGGAAATCACAATATCGGCTCGCAGCAAGCACACACGTCTCCAATCCGCGGCGGTCGGTGACCAATGGTTTCCCCCCGCCCCGCGTCCCGCGCGTGCGCTACTCGAGACGACAGAGTTACAGATAGATGTATATACACTACATCCCTTCCTTATCAATTGATTTGTTGATTAATAGATTTCGATTTAAATATTTAGATTTTGATCATCTAATCAATAGTAAATAAATACTCGACCAGTACAATCAATATTTTTTATTTATTTACGTACCACAAATTATATCACTCATCATCAACACATATTCCAAATCAACAATTGTATTCAATCAGAATTTGATTGCTCTACTTTCCATTGTCCTTCTACTCGTTTAAGATGTACTACATTCCGCCTAATCCGCTGGCCAGTTTCATCATTCCGCAGACTAATGTCACCTCCTTTGTTTGCTTCCACCGTATGTGTATCGGGTTCATAGTTTAAACTCAGTTTGTTTTCTTTATTCATGTTCTTCACGTATACTTTATCCCCAACTTCTAATTCACAACTTGTAGCTCTTCTCTTTCTATCCGCGTATTCCTTTCCTTTTTCCCTTTGTTCTTTATCTCTGTCCCTCATTTCCAGATCTTCTGAGTTATGCGTCATGTCTTGAATCATTGGCAGTTTGTCCCGAAATTGTCGTCGAAAGAATAGTTCTGCGGGTGTTTTTCCAGTAACCGTGTGAGGTGTACTATTGTACATCACCTTGAAATTATAGGATTGCAGTCTTAATACCCACCTTTCAATGCGGGCGCAAGGTTTTGCTTTCGGGCCGAATATAACCTCCAAGGGTTTATGATCTGTTATTAGTTCAAATACTTTGCCATAAAGGAACATGTTAAAGTGTTCCACTGCCCACACTAACGCTAAGGCCTCTTTTTCTGTCTGGCAATATCGACGTTCACAGCTGCTAAGGGTTTTATTACCAAATGCGATAATTCTGGGACCATTGTTATTAGTTTGTACCAGTACTGCACCCAAACCCACGGGGCTTGCGTCTGCAACGACTATCGTCTTATCATGGGGGTTGTAATATCCTAAGTTTGGTACTCTCATAAGTGCAGCTTTGAGATCATCAAATGCTTTTTTCTGGGATTCTCTCCAGTCATGTTGGATGTCAGTATTTCTTCCCGTTCTTTTCCGCAGCAGTTCCTTTAATGGCTCTGTTACTGTTGCCAGGTGGGGTATCCATTTTCCCACATAATTGACCAAGCCCAGAAAACTCTGCAACTCAGCAATATTTGTTGGGGCCCTGAAATCTTTTATTGCTGATATGTACTTGTCGAGTGGTTTGACTCCATGTTCCGTCAGTTCATGACCTAGGAAGTTGACCTTCTTAATCCTGAAAATGCATTTGTCTTCCCTCAGCATTACATTGTGTTCTTTTAATACTGCCAATACTTTTTTTAGTCTCCAGTCGTGTTCTTCCAAATCTTTTCCAAACGTCAAGATATCATCAATAAAGTTGATGACTCCTTCGCAGCATATAAGGATTCGTTCCAATGTTTTTTGGAAAATTTCCGGTGCACACGAGATGCCAAACATCATCCTTTTATATTGAAACAAACCTTTGTTGGTGATGAAGGTCGTGATGTGTCTTGAGTCTGGGTGTAACTCTATGTGATGGAATGCATCTTTTATGTCCAATTTACTAAAGATCTTGGCGTCTTTGACCTTTGGTAGCAGTTCATCCATTGTTGGTAGTGGATGGTTTTCACGTTGTATAGCTGTATTTGCTCGACGCATGTCAACGCATAATCTGATGTCCCCGCAGTCTTTTAGCACCGGTACTATAGGCGAGATCCAGTTGGAAGGACCTTTGACTTCTTCGATTATATCCTTTTTCAATAGCTCGTTTAGTTTCTTTTCAACTTTCTCTTCAAGCGGAATAGGGACCCTTCGGTACGGCTGGGCAACTGGCTTTACTGCGTCATCAATTGGGATTGTAACTAAAACGTCTTTGAATTTGGGAAATGCCTCGCTCTCGATATGGTTGATGTCCAGATTTATCTGAAGTACCCCTAATGACGTCGCCGTCACACGCCCTAGAAGGTCGCGCGTACCATTTTCGATCACATAGAACGTCGTGTTCATTAATGTCCCAAATAATTTTATATCTGCATCGAATGATCCTAACAGCTTTAGCGGTGTCGCGCTTCCGTAGGCTACGAACGTTTTACCAGGGTTTGGATCTTGATTAGTAACTCGGGCGTTATTCCTCTTCATCATCTTCCAGGTTTGGTCTGTTATTAAATTGTGTTTACAGCCAGAATCTATCAACATATCCACGTTTGTTCCGCCTATGTTACATGTAACCTTTACATCGTTTTCAATATTAAAAATGTAGTCGATTTTTCGGTCATCAGTGGTGATATTTGCAGTTTCGTCAACGTTATTTGTTGTTCTGTTTTTCTTACTTGTTCCAAAACTATAGTTTGTTGATCGTTTTCCTTCCAGTTTTCTTTTCTGCGTTTGTTTAGTCCGACATTGATTTCTAAAGTGTCCTGTGATCCCACATTTTAGACAAGCCTTTCCTTTTGCAGGACAGCTGCTGTCTCGGGCCAAATGTTTGGTACTTCCACATCTGCTACATTCTAATGTACGTTTGGGTTGTTTCTCCTTCCATGTCTCTGTACCAACTCGGTTGATTGACTGATTTTCAGCGAGTTTTGTGCCAAAGTTTTCTAATTGGCGATCTATAGCCTCTAGTGCATTTGCTTCTGCTACTATTTCATCTAGAGTAATCTTGTCGCCTGTTTTCAAAATCTTCTTTCTCAGTTCGTCTCTCTTACACTTTTCAGTGACTTGGTCTATAATATGCTCATCTTCTTTATTTTCAAATTGACATTTTTTTGCTTGTAATCTCAGTCTGACAAGAAATTTTTCAAATTTCTCATCTGGCTCCTGTTTTATAAGTCTGAACAAATGTCGCTCATATACCTTGCTCTGTTTAGGTGCAAAGTAACTGTCCAACTTTTGGATCGCAATGTTAAAGAGGTCGCCTTCTTGTGCATTGGCTCCCGGGATGTTGTAGAAGATCTCCTGTAACTCAGCTCCACCAAAATGCAATAGACTGGCTCTTTTCTTTGCATCGTTATCTATGCCAGCCGCCTCGAGGTAAATATATAGACTTCTTTTCCATCTTTCCCATCGAACGGAAACTGAACCAACCTCCCCTTCACATTCGAACTTTTCTATACTGTACAGTGCCATTGGCTACCTGCAGACAAAGTAACTTAATATGTTACATACAATGATATACATTCAGCTTAATCCCGTTTTACTCAAGTAAAACTTTTCGCAATTGAATGCTAAGTTTGGGGTAGGTATGTCCGCAATTAAATTTCTATACCATATCCACTTCGCAATTTAATGTTTGTATGGGTATCCGCAATTTAATGCTTGTGTCGGTTCTAATTTTTTATATTAGTGTTCATGAATAACAAAATATCATTGCAATTTCAATTTCCAGTCGCAATTTAATGTTTGATCGCAATTTAATGCTTAGCCGCAGTTTAATGCTTAGCCGCAATTGAATGCCCAGTCGCAATTGAATGCCCAGCAGATAAATCTGCTCACCCTAAAAATCTCTAGACGTTAATGTTCAGTCGCAATTTAATGCTCAATCGCAATTGAATGCTTAGTCGCAATTTAATGCTTGATCGCAATTTAATGCTTAGCCGCAATTTAATGCCCAGTCGCAATTGAATGCCCAGCAGATAAATCTGCTCACCCTAAAAATCTCTAAACGTTAATGTTCAGTCGCAATTTAATGCTCAATCGCAATTGAATGCTCAGTCGCAATTTAATGCTTGATCGCAATTTAATGCTTAGCCGCAATTTAATGCCCAGTCGCAATTTAATGCCCAGCAGGTAAATCTGCTCACCATAAAAATCTCTAAACAACCGCGCTTGCAAGTTTTCGTTTGTTTACTTTAATGCTAACGTATTTATACAACCTATAGGTACGAGAATACAATGTTACTCTCTATGAAAGCAGTTAGGTATCCATCGAACTCGAGAACAAAATCAAACCAGAGACAGACTATCCGTAGGCAAAACACAAATAGGTAGGTACGTAAGATACTTTGTTGTAGGTAGTGAGCGGTTGTATATAGAGTCAGGCGCATCTTATTAGTAAGTAGGACCACCATTGCAAAACAGCAATCTATCTAAAATAGGTAGAACGCGAATACCTCGGGAATTATGAAGAGAATATTCTTAAGTTAGAATAGGTTACTTGGTTACCCACTTCTCCTTCAGAAACAATCTTGGGGTTCGAACCCAAGTAGATATAGTAGGTATATTATGATGATTAAAGTACAAGGTGGAGGTAAGAATCTCTGAATTAACGGGTTTCGCCTTTTCCTTAAGAACTAAATAGCGTAAGCAAGCTTGCATGAATTGTATAACATTCATAGATAGCTAGCTATAGTCTGCAACACTGGTGTGTATTGTGCTGTGTGTGACACTGGGTTTAGTTCATTCTGTTTGTTCGATACTCGCACTTATTCCGCACGCGATAAGCCGCTGTGGTCCAGTAATAACACCTAAAAATCTTTAATGTAAACAATTTATACTATGAGAACGATTATGAACCTGTTGCCGGCCTTATGGAATGGAATGGAAACTAACATAGCGTATCCTATCTGCTAGGCGAAAAGGTATAAATACCTGAAATGCATTGTATTAATTTGAATTGTGGTTTGTCTGATATGAATAGTGGGTAAGTGCCAGCAACGTGCAAGTAAGTCCATTACTCTGATCGGGCTAGATAATAGTATAACATAGCTAAGCTAGCCTTCCTTCTCCACAAAAATAAAAATCACAAAAATTACTCACAGTTTTCCTCGTCGCCACATGTAGTGTACCCTGACACTGAAACCTGTGGAAATCACAATATCGGCTCGCAGCAAGCACACACGTCTCCAATCCGCGGCGGTCGGTGACCAATGGTTTCCCCCCGCCCCGCGTCCCGCGCGTGCGCTACTCGAGACGACAGAGTTACAGATAGATGTATATACACTACAGCGACTTTGCAATAAATGTATGTATTATAGGGTTATATAAAAACTCTGAGGGTATACGGGTTTCTCGCTAACTGTGAAGGAAAACATCGAGAGGAAACCTGAGTGTCTGAGATGTTCATAAACCTCTTTTATTTACTCACTTTTCATGCGAAGTCAAAGTCGTTTGTTCAAGTTATTTGTCGGGAATTATACCAACGAGTCCAAGTTTTGTGCTTCGTTACATCCCTAGCCTTAGTATAATAGAATTCTCAACAGTAAAAACAAATGTCCGAGGTACATTTTGTCGCATCCATAATATGCAAATAGATCAAATTACCATTACTAAACAACTCGTGTGACATATTTTGACCTTTGTCATTGAGTAAATAAGTACAAACATAAGAAACAAAATACATCTAGAAACGTGGATTACTTTTACGTTATACCTTAAAAACAAAGGATGGGGAAGGTCGCTTACTTTCGAAGTACTGTAAGGCCAGAGACACACAGAAAGGACGTGGAGCGAGGAGGCGGTAAAGAACAGTCGTGTTTCCAATTTACTTCCACACGAAATTCACTGAAGGGACGGCACGAAGGCCACACAGAAGAGACGAGGTAACGGTGCGAGCTCTACATACAACGCGGTCGCGTCTTTTCCGCGCCCTCGCCCCACGTCCCTTCTGTTCTGTGTGGCCAGGGGCGCAGACTGTTTCGGCCATAGAATTATTATAAGGAATAGAACCGCAGTCAGAGCTATCAAGGTAAGGCAAAACAATATTAGCTAATGTGTGCGTGTCTGCGTGTACCATACCATACCACATCGCTTGAAATCGCCAATCCACGGTATTGAAAGATATCATAAAATGTAAACAAACAAAAATGCAGCCGCTCCTTTTTTGTTGGAGCAGGTAACTCGCAGTCGTGACTCGTTAAACAAGTCAAAAAAATAATCTTTTTGTTGAAAAGCAGGTTTCAATTACTGGCGACCTTGCATCAGATAAGTCATTACTGGTACCTAAATAGTGCATAAAAGTTATCTTTCTACCTAGCCCAGTCACTCACAGTGTTATTTATGAAAATACGACACCTTAAAACAAAACTTACGTTGATGAAACGAAAGAGATCTGTTAAGATCGTGGCAAATGGCAGACCCTCGTCTCTTCCTACCCCACCGTGATACAGGCGGGAGTTTTATTTTATTTATTTGGGATGAAAAACTTAGTACACAAATAAAATAAGATAGAAAAGTATTTATTACCTCATCACAAAAAAAAACTTAAAACAAAGTAAAGCTGGTGCTGACTCGTGTCAGTCCCGGGCAGCGCTGGTTTTCAGCCACTGTCTTCTCCCTGAGATGGTGTGCGGGAGTTATGTTACGAGGGCTACAACAGTCAACTAGGCATCTAACAAATGTTCTGAACATCGATTACATTACAGTATTTGATTTGATTAGTACATTATAGTATTTGCATAAATCTGACTTCATTGAACATTCCAAGTGTACTTAATCTTAATCCGCAGACAATTTATAATGGTAAGGATACACGACGACACTACCATAGATATACCACGCAAAGACAGAGTGTATCGAACGAAATTCCGCTCAAATGACGGGAGACTCGCACACATTAAGGCTTGAATAAAAGCTAACTAGCGCCGCCAATGAAAAAAAAATCACATCTTCGTTTGTATCCATTTTTCCGAAAAAGTGAACGACAGAGTTTTCTGTATTAGCGATAGCTATTTTTAGAACCTACAACTTAGAACGTAGGGCCAAGAACCTAGTCCACAATTTCATTTACGCCAAAAACGGCCGTTTTTGCCAAAAACGAAATTTCTAAGCTGTAGGTTCTAAAAATTCCTGTTACCAACACAGACATTTTTGTCGTTCACTTTTTTGCAAAAACGAATTGTCAAAGTCAAAGTCAAAATTTCTTATTCACTATGATAACAAAATGTTTACTTAATGAACGTCAAAGCTGTTAGTTTCACAATTAATAGATTATGCGGAGAAGAAGCTAACAAAGAAACTCCACATTTATTCTTTTCAAAACAGGTTTGCTTAATTAACAGAGTTTTCAACCATCAGTTACCAGACATCCTTGTCTTCAAAATAATCCTTAATGTTATAATAGGCTTTTTTGCACAGAGTATGCTTAATAAATTTTTTAAACCGCGTCGGTGGTAACTCTAATATATCTTGAGGAATCTTATTGTAGAACCGTACACAGTGCCCCATAAAGGATGTATTAACTTTTGCAAGTCTAAAACGTGGAAATGACAATTTATGTTTATTCCTTGTGAAAAAAGATGTGATTTTTTGTTCATTGGCGCTAGTTAGCCCTTATTAAAGCCTCAACGTAACAAGTGTGTGCCTAAGAGGATTGTAGTAGTGAGACGTTCGCAGACACGCACAAATTAGCTAAGATTGTTTTACCGTTGAAAGCTCTGACTGTGGTTCTATAACTTATAATAATTCTATGGCCGAAACAGTCTGCGCCCCTGGCCACAGTGAATACCGTTCTACGCCAACTTTGAGATAACCTAACTATCTATTTTTTAATGTAACATGTAATTTGTTAAATTGGATCAATAAATCTTACCTTATTTTCCCCTTTGCTAATACATCCCCGATTTAGTCGAAATGGCCATCCGGGACGTCCCTTGCGCTAACCACGGCTAATTAAATTTAAGTAATTAATTATGTAGGTATGCTTTTTCTAATCGTTAACTGTTGTTGATATTGTTATTGGGTATCCTAGTTTGGGACCAGGTCAAGTGATTGTATTGTGTGGAAGTTATTATTATTAAGATTATTCTATAATTTAAATTTTTTCCTCTTCCATATGCTGATAGTTTTAATTGCATGTGTGTAGCTTTATTGCGAGGGCATTCGGTGGTTTGGAGACCTTCCTTAAAGAAAACGCAAGTTACTATTTGGTTTTTCCCAAATTTAGGGACAGTAGCTTAAAATCAAACTTTATGGAGAACCCGTTCAGCTATTGGGTACGTTTCATTTTAGGTATCTCCACAAAATACAGGGGCGGTGTCATCTGCAAAACAGTAGGTTTTTTCCATGAGTAAGGGTAAGGTCGAGTTGGCAGAGATCGTTAATATATAAGTACATATAAGGAAAACTCTCGGAAAGATTTTACTGTTCGTGGTATATCGAAACTGATAGGTATGTCATTGCTCATCACTTTAACTCGTTGTTCCCCATATTTACCTTACAAATCCTCCTCTCCACAAGGATGGATATAAAGACAGTACCGAAGGCCTTTTTCAAGTCCAAGAATATTGATAAAAATTCTAGACTCAATGTTACTCGTTCCATTAAGCAGCAGCGTTTTTCTGAGAATCCAACCACATACTGCGATCGCCAACCCGCCTGCCAAGCGTGGCGATTATGGCAAAACCCCTCACGGTTATGACAATCACGAGGAAGGCTTCTGCCCTGCAGTGGGCGTCAAATGGCTGATGATGATGATGATGATCCTCGGTTGACAAGCCTGATCTGAAGCGAAACTGAGCTAAAGAAATGATGTTATTTTATTTTTAAAAAAAAGAACCCTTTAGTACTGAAACTCACTGAAAGCACTGAAATTGGTTACACACTCATTTCTGGGTGGTTTGAAAGCCGCGGATATGTAATTAATAATAAAAAATGGCATTACATATTAGACCACTACTTTTAAGTAAGTATAGACGTAAATAAAAACATAGTTGAGAAATCTTGTTTCGAGTTGAGAAAACAACCCGCGGACTCTCCCCAGCGCGCACGGATAACTATAATAATGGTTTTAATAGATTCGAGATTGTGTCGAGATATTTTTGAAAAGAACGTTTTTAAAAGAACAAACTGACGTATTCGCCCGTTCATTTTCCTATGTCTTTCAAACCACCCAAAATGATTGCAGTAGCTACTCACACTGTCTCCAACTCCATCCTTGTAGATTGGATGTATGAAATAAAAAATGAAGAAGGTGATCCCCCTGGATGAGGATCGTGGCAAGTGGTAAACCATGCTCTCTGCCTACCCCACCGGAATATATGTATGTACGTACGTACCTACATTATGTTGAACCTAACCTATTCCTGTGTTTTGCATTCCACAGAACCCAAAATGAAGAATTTTCGGGATGACTACTCGTTCGCCACCAACGAATATCCTGTAGAAGAGGAAACCTTCCCGGATCGGATAGCTCAGGCGTTCAGTGAGAAAACAGTCCTTATCACGGGCGGCACAGGGTTCCTTGGGAAAGTCCTGGTTGAGAAACTCCTGAGGTAAGTGGCGGCATCTAGTGGGGAGTAGCGTAACTAAATTTAACTGAAAAGAACGTTGATGAACACTTATATTATAACTTTACTAGTTGACTCGGCTAACGCAATGTTGACATATTAATTAGCCTACGACCTATTCTCAGACCTACCAAATATACACAAAAAAATTACGGTATTTAGCATTGTCAAATTATTTTGTGCAATTAGAGATTTTTTTTTTAAATGCGAATAAAGGGGACGGGCTGAAAACCAGCGCTACTGACTACGCATGCAGTCATAGCAATAAGCTGATCCCCTTCCTTTTTACCATAAAGATAATACATATTGATTGATTTGTATGATGTGAACATTGATTTTATGGTAAATAAATATTTTCACTTTCATAATATTTGTTTTTACAGTCCGAGTAGGGTAGGGTACACCATGTATTATTGTGAAATCAAAATCAGAAATAAGTATTTTATTTCAACGTAAAGAATTTACATTCTGTATCTTGAAGGTCAATGTACAATGTTATCCGCTCTCTTCCGGTCAAATTGTAGTGGAGAAAAATACAATTCTACTCTTACCATCATTTCTCTAGAACAAATCTAATACACAAGTGCACAATGTTTGATACAATCAGGGAGAGAGAGTATGGGCTTAATCACCACGCGTGCCCACCGCGGATAGCTCAGACACTCAGGTTTCCTCACGATGTTTTCCTTCACGGTTAGCGAGTGGTAATTGCTACTATAACTTCAAAAATGTACTTGTAACTTAGGAAACAAAGTAATAGGTACATGCCTGCACTGGGAATCGAACCTGGGTCTCCCGCGTACGAGTCCAATGTTCTACCTACCTACTAGGCTACCACCGCTCAATGTATGCTAAGATAACTTTAAATATTTTCACAAACATAATTTTATAAGCGAGTTTAATACAGTTGGCTTATTATACGAGGGTATGTTATTCCTCCAGCGGCAATCGAACCTAGGACCTCCGGCATGGTATTCAAAAATAATGTAGCAATGAAGTAGTAATATTTTTTTTTTGTGCGTTACGTGCCCTTTTCCCGCTGTCTGTTTAATTCTCTAAGGCTAAACGTCAAGGCTAGCTGAAAGAAATTTCTCTTGAAATAAGTCCGCCCTTGCTCATAGACAATCATGTTTTTAATTGTTAAATTTTGTGTTTTGTGCAATAAAGTGTAACAAAAAAAATGGTGATCAGCCTCTATATTACGCTCACCAAATCCTGAGCGATTCCAATCGTCTAACTGTCAAATTAGTATGGAATTTGACAGTTAGACGATTGGAATCGCTCAGGATTTGGTGAGCGTAATTAGGCCACAGACATGATAACGCTAGACCAACGAGGACGTCAAAGTCGTTGTAACCATCTGGCGCCATCTATCTTTGAGCACAAACATGAAATAAAGTCTATACTGTTGTATACTGTTTTTTTAGAAAATGTCCGCGAATAAAACAGCTGATCTTGCTGATGAGGCCGAAGAAGGGTAAAGAGCCTCAACAGCGGTTGGAAGAAATGTTTCACGATCCGGTAAGCCCGCGTTAAGGAGCGACAGGGACCCTATTTCATAGAACTACGATTAATTCATAGTTAATTGTGACAATTCAATATTCTTCTTATCGCGCCGGTGACAAAGCATTCAAATTAGTGATGTGAACCGATTACAACTTTAAGAACCGGTATTTTCCACTTACTTTTACAAACAACCGGTTTTTTAAGCACTTTTCGTTTTTTTTTTCTTTTCACCAAAAAGTCTTATAATTTATGAAAAGTCACGAAAACGCAATTATAAATAACAAACTTCAACTAAAAATTATAAATAGGTATGTCTGTTTCGTAATTAAATCATAATTTTGGTGCAAAATCAGGTCAACGGCATAATATTATAATCTGCTCAACCTTAAATATACCAATTACTGTCGGCAAAGGTCATCGAAACATAAACAGAATCAAATTCGCTTATATAACAATACGTGTTTTAGTTTGAAAATAAGGCTTTTATTAAAAAAAAAAACGTGAATTTGTCTTGTCTCCCGTTCGGACCCTATAAATTATACAATAAAAAGTAATCGATTACTTACAATATCGGTTAATATCGATTTTCAAGAAGAAATGAGGTCCTTGAGAAATATGTCTGGTGTTACTTTGAATGACAGAATACGCAATAGTTTGATTAGAGAACGTTGTGGATTGAAAGAGGATGTAAAGAAATGAGAAAGGAATGTTGCGTTGGTTTGCGTTGGTTAGTTTGGCGTTGGAAGAAAGATTGTCTAAACAAATATATCGCGCGATTGTGGGTGGAAGGGCCGGTAAAGGACGACCTAGGCGGACATACTTCAGCCAAATAGGGGATGTATTAGCAAAGGGCAAGATAACAAGTACCCGAAACCGGCGTGCGTGCATGCAACGACTAATGAATGTTGAGGAAGCGAAAGTGATCTGTCAGGATCGTAGCAAGTGGCAGTCCCTGGTCTCTGCCTACCACTCTGGGATACAGGTGTGCCACTTTAGGCTTGATATACAACTTAGAAAGCTAGCACGGTATAATAGAGACGCGGGTTCAAACCCCGCTCCAGCCCGAAAATATGCTAAATTTGATTAGGTATTTAAAATTCCTTTCCTTAAAAAAATTTTGCTCCTTCACGTTGTCTAATGCATTTTTTAGTTTTCTTACCTTATCAAATGTATTTTTCCCCGTCACAGCTTTTCGGCACCCTAATATCACAAGTTGACATTAGCAAGTTGCTGGCAAAGGTGACCACTGTCACGGGTGACGCGTCACTCCCGTGCCTCGGGCTGAGCGTGACAGACAGAAATATCTGTCAGACTGTGAATATTATTGTGCACTCAGCTGCCAGTGTCAGGTATTTATGCATTCACAAATTTATTCATTCATTCACTGGCTCACTCACTCACTCCTCACTCACTCACTCATCAACTCACTCACTCACTCGCTCGCTCTCACACTTGCTCACTCAATCAGTCCCTCACTCGCTTACTCATTCCTCACTCACTCACTCAGTCTATAACTCACTATTTATTTATTTGATTACCATATTGAATATACGCACTCAATTGTAACTTTATAGCGCAATGTGCCCAAATCAACGTCGGGAGGCGAATGATATAACAGTCCTCGGATGATTTTTGTTTTCAGATTCGACGAAGGTCTGAAAAACGCAGTATTACTAAACACTAGAGGAACCAAGTTCATGCTGGACTTGGCCAAGGAATGTCCTCATTTGGAAGCAAGTATTTTATACTTAAGACGACCCCATGCAAACGTAGTTTGGTTTTTATTTACAGACGAGATGTCGGATCGCAATGAAACTTTGCCAATTCGTTAAGAGGACACAAATCGAGGTTTCATCCTACTTAGAATTGGAAATAAACTAACAAAAAAGAAATTATAGCCTTGTGAATACCTAGTTTCGTTGACAATGCTAGCAATGGTAAAGATTCAATTAAATTCAATTCAAATATTTTTATTCATTGTAAAAACAGAATGTTTACTTAATGAACGTCAAAGTTGTTAGTTTCACAATTAATAGATTATGTGGAGAAGAAGCTAACAAAGAAACTCCACATTTATTCTTTTCAAAACACGTTTTAACTTAATTAACAGAGTTTTTAACTTAAAATATTAGTCATGAATGTGTTGAACACTAGTCACAATCGTCCTTTAAATAATATTAATCTACTGTTTAATGCCAAACATCTTTGTCTTCTAAATAATCCTTGATGTTATAGTAAGCCTTTTTCCACAAAATGTGCTTAACACATTTTTTAAATCGCGTTGGAGGTAAATCTAATATATCTTGAGGAATTTTGTTGTAGAACCTTATACAGTGCCCCATAAAGGATGTGTTAACTTTTGCAAGTCTAAATAGTGGAAATGACAATTTATGTTTATTTCTAGTATTAACATTATGGTGGCCACCAACATTTTCGAAGTCTTTCATATTTTTTCTAACGTACATAATATTTTCATAAATGTATTGACATGCAACTGTTAAGATGTTGGTTTCTTTGAAGAAATCTCTTAGCGAATCCCTACTACCTAACTTGTAAATAAATCGGATGGCTCTCTTCTGCAAGATGAAGATAGTCTCAATGTCTGCTGCCCGGCCCCATAGTAGTATACCGTAGGACATAATACTATGGAAGTAACTAAAATAAACAAGCCTAGCAGTTGCAACGTCAGTGAGTTCCCTAATTGTTTTCACTGCATATGCTGCAGAGCTAAGTCTGTGTGCTAATTTTACAATATGTGGACCCCATTGTAGTTTTGCATCGATTGTGATGCCCAGAAATACAGTATCATCTACAAATTCTAGTTTTTCATGTCCAATTACTATGTTGTTCTCAACTACTCGTACGTTAGGTAAGGAAAACTTTATACATTTTGTCTTTTTAGAATTTAGCAGCAGATTATTTGCTGTGAACCAATCTAGTACTTGCGAGAGAGCATTATTTGCATCGTCAAGATTATTTTCTTGTCTCCTTATTTTAAAAATAAGTGACGTGTCATCAGCAAATAACACTATCTCAGACATTTTTTGTACCATAAACGGTAAATCATTTATATAGACTAGGAAAAGGAGCGGCCCTAAGATAGATCACTGCGGGACTCCTATTTTTACAAGTGAACCCGAGGATTTAATACGATTTACGTCTGCTTTTTGGACCCTTCCTTCTAAATACGATTTTAAAAGATCTAAATCTGCACCCTTTATTCCGTAGTGTTTTAACTTTAGGAGTAGCGTTTCGTGGTCTACACAATCAAATGCTTTTGATAAATCACAAAATATGCCTAATGCATCCTTGCGATCCTCCCACGCGCTGAAAATATGTTTAAGTAACATAACTCCGGCGTTTGTTGTATTCCGCCCTTTAGTAAAACCAAATTGCTGGCTATGAAAGAGTTGGTAATTATTGAAATGCGTAAGTAATTGATCTAAGATGATCTTCTCAAATATTTTACTTAATACTGGTACCTAGTACTGAGACGGGCCTAAAATTGGTTGGATCGTGTTTATCACCGCTTTTAAATAAGGGTACTAGTCTACTATATTTCATGAGGTCCGGAAATACTCCCTCATCTACACATTTATTGAAAATTTTTGCTAACGGTAAAGCTAGGGGGATACCGCCGTTTAGCCAAAGTATTTTTCGCCAAATTTTACTTCCCAATAAACTTATGGCATCAGTTTCATTTCCCAAATGAAACTTTAGCAAGTTTTCATTTCGCATTTTATTCATTTGGTCAAATTATCATTTCGCATAATTTTACTGCGTCAAGTTTTATTAAGACAAACGTTTATTATGCTAACGTTTTATTTTGGCAAGTGTTATATAGCAAATAATTGTTTGATTAAATTTATATTTCGCATTTTGTTCATGTGGTTAAATACTATTAGGCATAAATACAAGTAATTTAAAAATTTAAGCTTAAGATACATTTATTTATAGTATTATATTCTGATTTAAAAAAAAAACTTACGAAAGCAATTTGGTGTAAAAAGTGTGTTTAAAATTTGGTTGTTAGGTCAGTACACATAAGCAAAAATAGGTTCGAAGTTCCAGGATGGAGCGGAGCGCAGCGACGCTCCATCCTGAAACTTCGGGTGTTAGTTCTTTTTTTTTATATAAAAGCGAAAAAAAATATTTCACTAAAAAACTTAGTTTTGAGTCAAACAAAAAATTTTTTGTTCTAGTTTACATTTCGCATTTTATTCATTTGGTCAAATTATACTTTTGACTGAATAATGCTTGGTAAAATGAATTTTGACCAAGTATTTATTTGGTAAACAATAACTTGCCATAATAACTTTTGCTAACTGTTTATTTGCTTTAAGTTGTTTTGAGAAATGTTTTTTTGCCAAGTGATAATTTGCGGAAAATAGTTTGGGAAGTAATACTTTGGGAACCGATTTTTGGCAATACATTAGTAAACCAAAGCTAGGACATGGATCACTGAACTAACAATTTTTACTGACATACCCCACAAGTCCTCGGTTTTTCTAAGATTCAATAATTTAAATTTTTTAAGAACGTTATGGGGCTCAATGTAATTAAATGAGAAATCGTGTTCGCACGAGGAGACATGGTCTTTTAGTAATGTTGTTGCACGATCAGGTGACGAGTCTAACGGAGCTGTAGTCACGATTGGAACATTAGTGAAGAACTGTTCAAATGCTGCAGCGATATCTTCATTTGTCGTTATTATTTTGTCATCAATCTTAAGCGAAATATCTCGGTCTCCTAATTTTGTTTTACCCGTTTCTCTATTTATTATTGTCCAAATTGTTTTAATTTTATTCGGTGACTGTAAGATTTTATTCTTTACATGATCGCATTTAGCCTTATGGCAGACGGCCTTAAATAATTTGGAATATTTTTGACGTGCTGTATGAATTTGGTGTCATATGTATAAGTCTTTTTGTCATACAGTTCATAAAGTGTGTCTCTACTTTTCCGGATACCCAAGGTTGCCCATTCACTAAATCCTACTTTATTCTCATTATTTGTTAGCTGCCGCAATTTGAAAACTTTTTCAAAACTACCCGACACGACTTCGAAAAAGTCTAGATAATGAGCATTAGCATTTTGGTAATTTAAGATCTCCCCACATATATTACCCCTTATAATAATAATAATAACTTCCACACAATACAAGCAATCTAGAATGTGTCGAGTCCAACTCTATCCAGGATCTGGAAGACTCAGAAGACAGACAAAGTTGGTTACCACTGCCACTAACATCCAATGTGCTTACACACTCAGCCCCTATACAGCTGAGCTCCATGCAGCCTCGGAGCAATGAAACGGGCAGTCAGAAGCCATGCTTGTCTCCAGTATGCCCAGTGCCCGACACACTGGCCCCTTTACCGCTGGATCTGGCACAACAGCATGGAGGTGAGCAAAGTGGACCGCCTGCACCAACAAATGTGACAGTGGAGACCAATGTGCCATCAACCTGTGATGCAAAACTTGATGGACAAGCCACGACTAGATTGACCAGCAGTGATGATGCCTCTAACAAGACGATAATTTTTTCAGATAAGATAGGTGTAGGTTTAGGTAGCAGGCTGCAGTTCAATTTAAAGCAGCATGTAGAAAACATATGTATGCCTAATGCCTCTTATATGCAATTAGTCAACGCTTTGCTCAGCAAACAATATGATAGAAATACTACTATTGTATTATTAATGGGGAACAGCACAGGGATTCAAGAAAGTGACTTGATAAATTACTTTGAGTCCATATTAGTTTTGAATGTAAGGAAAATCATTATCTGTGCTTTTCCCTATTCAAAAACGTTGTCTGAGACACAGAATGCCCGGATAGGTAAACTTAACCGGCTATTGTATAACATGACCTTTGGTCATAGAGACCAAGTACTTTATTTTGATACGAATAACTTTATTCGAAATTTTATATTGACTAGGGACACAATGCATGTGCCCCTTTCTTCAAAGAGACAGATTGCCAAATTGTTGGCATTCAATATTTACGACCCAATTATTGTTAAGACAATAAAACAGGTACCTGTAGTCAATACAAACTGTAGAAAAAGTTCTACTAGTAAACCTCTGTATTCGGAGGCTTTAAAAAAACATAGCATAAATAAGTTAAGCTTGACTGCTGATTTAAACTGTCAGCGCAGACCACAGAAAAGCCCCCCCTAAAGAAATTAATTTTAGCTAATCAGAACATACAGGGTGGCTTTTCTGGAAAATTACTAGAGTTAGAATTATTTTTAGAACAACATGAAGTTGACATACTTTGTGTCACAGAGCACTGGCTACTAGAGACTCAAATGAATTTTACTGTACATAACTATCAAATAGCCAGTTGCTACAATAGAAAGTCTTTACTGCATGGGGGATCTTTAATACTAGTAAAAGATAGTTTAAAATTTAAACAAAGGAAAGACATTTGTAGGCTTTCTGTTGAAAAAGTAATTGAGCTGTCATGTGTTGAATTGTCTAAACACATTGTAGTAAGCTTATACAGGCCCCCTACCAGCGATTACAGTATATTCGAATCGGTATTAGAGGATGTATTAAAAGTAGCTTCCAGTAGTAATAAGAAAGTTATAGTGTGTGGTGATTTTAATATCGACCTGCTAGTAGATTCCCCTTTTACAACTAAATTACAAATTATTTTTAAATCATTCAATTTAGTCCATATTTTTTTAGAGCCCACCAGGATTACTGAAACTACCGCTACTTGTCTCGATAACGTCTATTGCGATTGCAATTTTTTTGATTACTCCACAGTGAATTGCTTAAAGTCAGATCACAGTGGTCAAATTGTAAATTTTGAAATAGATTCAGAAAAATCTGAGCAAGTTATTCTATGCAGGCCCATTACAAGTAAAAAACTAGAATCATTTAAATTACATCTTCAAAGTAGCTTAACTGCTCATAAAGGTAAAACCCTAAATGCTAACGACCATTACGAAGACTTCTTTAGAGTCGTTTCAGTTAATTTTGAAAATGTTTTTAAATTAAGAGAATTACCTAGCAATGAAAATAAAGTAGGGTTTAATGAATGGGCCACTCCGGGCATCCGAAAAAGTAGAAACACACTGTATGCATTGTATGAGAAAAAAACATACATATATGACCACAGTTTTATAGAGTATGTTAAACTATATTCTAAATTATTCAGGGCCGTCTGCCACAAAGCTAAATGCGAACATATAAAGAAACAAATCCTCCAGTCTTCAAATAAATCTAAAACAATCTGGACTATTATAAATAGGGAAACTGGTAAAGCCAAATCAGGGGATCGCGAATTTTCTCTAAAGATAGATGATAAAGTAATAACATCAAATGAGGACATTGCTGCGGCCTTTGAACAATTCTTTACAAATGTTCCAATTGAAACTACGGCTCCTTTAGACTCGTCTCCTGATCTTGCTGCAAGTTTATTAAAAGACAATGTCCCCTCGTGCGATTACGAGTTTTCGTTCGACTTCATTAATCCCCATAGCGTAATTAAAGCGTTTAAACTATTAAATCTTAAAAAAACGGAAGATTTGTGGGGAATGTCAGTAATCATAGTTAGTTCAGTAATAGATGTCCTCGCTTCTCATTTAGCAAAAATTTTTAACAAATGTGTAGGTGAGGGTACATTCCCTGACCTAATGAAATACAGTAGGCTCGTTCCGTTGTTTAAAAGTGGCGATAGACACGATCCCACAAATTTCAGACCAGTCTCGATCCTACCCGTATTGAGCAAAATATTCGAAAAGATTGTTTTAGTTCAACTACTTACGCACTTTAATAATTATCAACTTCTCCATAACCAGCAGTTCGGCTTCACGCAGGGACGGTCGACGACGGACGCTGGTGTCTTGCTAGTTAAACATATTTATAGTGCATGGGAGGATCGTAGGGATGCTATAGGTGTTTTTTGTGACTTGTCAAAGGCATTTGATTGCGTGGACCACGAGACACTTTTGCTAAAACTAGAGCATTACGGAGTAAAGGGGAAAGGTTTACAACTGATGAGATCTTATCTAAAAGGAAGGGTTCAAAAAGCGGACATAAATCGTATAAAATCCACAGGTTCACAAATAAAAATGGGAGTACCACAGGGATCAATTTTGGGGCCGTTCCTTTTCCTTGTATACGTAAATGATTTGCCGTTTATGGTACAAAACATGTCCGAGATAGTATTATTTGCAGATGACACGTCACTTATTTTTAAAATTAAGAGACAAGAAAATAATCTTGACGATGCAAATGATGCTCTCTCGCGTGTGTTGGATTGGTTCACGGCAAATAATCTGCTTCTAAATTCCAAAAAGACAAAATGTATAAAGTTTACCTTACCAAACGTAAGATTAGTTGAAAACAACATTGTACTCGGAAAAGAAAAACTAGAATTTGTAGAAGATACCGTTTTTCTAGGCATCACAATCGATTCAAAATTGCAATGGGGTCCTCATATTGTAAAACTAGCACACAGGCTTAGTTCTGCAGCATATGCAGTCAAAAGAATTAGAGAGCTCACTGACGTTGCAACTGCTAGGCTTGTTTATTTTAGTTACTTCCATAGTATTATGTCCTACGGCATACTACTGTGGGGTCGGGCAGCAGACATTGAGACGATCTTCATCTTACAGAAGAGAGCCATCCGATTTATTTACAAGTTAGGTAGTAGGGATTCGCTAAGAGATTTCTTCAAAGAAACCAACATCTTAACAGTTGCATGTCAATACATTTATGAAAATATTATGTACGTTAGAAAAAATATCAAAGACTTCGAAAATGTTGGTGGCCACCATAATGTTAATACTAGAAATAAACATAAATTGTCATTTCCACTATTTAGACTTGCAAAAGTTAACACATCCTTTATGGGGCACTGTATAAGGTTCTACAACAAAATTCCTCAAGATATATTAGAGTTACCTCCAACGCGATTTAAAAAATGTGTTAAGCACATTCTGTGCAAAAAGGCTTACTATAACATCAAGGATTATTTAGAAGACAAAGATGTTTGGCATTAAACAGTAGATTAATATTATTTAAAGGACGATTGTGACTAGTGTTCAACACATTCATGACTAATATTTTAAGTTGAAAACTCTGTTAATTAAGTTAAAACGTGTTTTGAAAAGAATAAATGTGGAGTTTCTTTGTTAGCTTCTTCTCCACATAATCCATTAATTGTGAAACTAACAACTTTGACGTTCATTAAGTAAACATTCTGTTTTTACAATGAATAAAAATATTTGAATTGAATTGAATTGAAAATACAATCACTTAACCTGGTCCTAAACTAGGACTAAACCCTGTGCTATGGTGACCAGGCAAGGACGTTACAAACATGAAAGTACACCCAGACTGAGGTCATTTGTAAAAATGTACGGCGGCCCCCAGTGGGAATCGAACCCACGACCTCTGTTTTGGTAGCTAAGCGCGTTAACGGCTAGACGAATCTGTCAACCTATTTGTTATTTTCTTCTTGAATAAAATCTTTAAATACAATACAATACAATACCAACGAGGCAGTCGATAAGATTTATTTCCTTTGTCGCCTTTTACGACATCCACGGGAGATAATGGAGTGACACTATTCTTAATCCGGCCCCACACGGATACTATACGGATACGGATACTATTTTCTATACTAAGATTTAATAAATTAATAGCTGGAACATAAAAGATTGCCCTACAGAATATAAAAAAAAAAGTTTTAATTTAGATCCGGAGCCTGAGACACACATAAAGGACGTCGTTTTTCCAATTAACTTTCATACAATATGTACCTACTAAAGTGATGAAACCCACACAGAAGAGACGGGGCGAGCGAGTTCACCCCACGTCCCTTCTGTGTGGCCAGGGCCTTAGCGTGTGCGTAAGTAAGTAATTTATTTGACAATACATACAGTGTAAACTTCAATATACAATCTTTCTTACAATACTACGTAATGTCCTGACTCCTCAACTAAGGTAAACTGTATGTTAGGAGACCTGTATCTTTTGCGTGTTAGTGTGCGAGGCTATTTTCTCTGTTGGATCTATTATACAGGCCGTATTATGAAGCGTCACCTCTGATAATTATCTCTTTTGATTGACTGCCCATTTCAAGACGCTGTTCGTAACGTAACAACAACTTGACAGAGTACTCAAGTGCAATCTCAAAATCAAACTGTTTATATTCAAATTAACATAGAAACTGCGACTCAGTCAAGTTTATAACTTAAATTAGGTATCCATTTCAAAATTTAGACCATTTTATAAAAAAAAGTCGATTCCACTGAAACAGTTTACACGAGGAATTCCTTCCATACTTTAACACCAGCATAAGAGTGTTTCTTAGTAGTATCGACTTTTATAAATAAAAACACATGTCAATTATGGCGGCTAAAATGAGGGAATTTCTTTTTATTTATTTTTTATTATTCCCTAGTTGCCACATAGATGGCGCTGAACTCATTAAGTTACTGCAAGGAACGGATCGTCACATTAGTTTTTGATTATTTCACAAAACGATATGTGTGTCATTGTAACATCGCAAATAATTATCGTTCCGAATTGATCAATTCGCGTTATCGCAATATCCATTGACGGCTGTCATAAACACGAATACGTGTGAGCCTCAGATTAATTCATTAATTAATGAATTAATCTGAGGTGTGAGCAATCTTTTAGTGCGTTCCGACTTACCCATGATCGCTCACGGTCGCAAATCGGTACGCACGGCTAGTAATGTAGTCAGTTCAGCGCCATCTACAGAGTTTGTGGGTTTTTTTTTTTTAGCCAAAAAGTAAACCTCCTATTGCAGTTGCACTTAATTTTCTTTGTATTAGGAGGTACATCTCGATATTTTCTATGGTGTTTTAAGTTTCGTTAACTCAACTTAGTTTAAAAAAAAAGTCGCAAAACTTCGTCAATATTTTTTAAGGATTCATAACAACAACATGTTTCTGACACAACAACAGACTGCATAAGAATGAATAAAATGCGTAAGCTGACATTAAAAAAAAACAATTGCTTTTTAGCTCGGTGCGGTGGTAGCCTAGTGGGTAGAACATTGGACTCGGAAGCGGGAGACCCAGGTTCGATTCCCAGTGCGGGCATGTACTTATGACTGTTTTCTAAGTTATGTACATTTGTGAAGTTATAGTAGCAATACCACTCGCTAACGGTGAAGGAAAAACTCGCGAGGAAACTTGAGTGTCAGAGCTATTCATATACCTCAGCGCTTGAAATCGCTAATCCGCGGTGGGCACGTGTGGTGATTAAGCCCATACTCTCACCCTGAGAGAAGGCCTGTGCCCTACAGTGGGACGTATATAGGCTGCTTATGCTATGCTTTTTAGCTCGAACGTTTTATAAATCATAAAAACTGAAAACGTCCACTAAAGTTAAATAGGTATTAGTTAAAGAGACTCTGTACTTATTTTTTTATAAATAAGACCAAGGGTTCGTGGGCATTTTAGCTTATTGACCAGTGTAGGTGATTGTGTTTTTCCATGAAAAAGAAAAACTTCTGGCCTTTCATCACTTGTGCATGGGTAGACCTGGGACCTAATTATACGCATCAAATCCTGAGCGATTTTTTTTTGTTTTATTTATTTGGCACACAAAACAGGTTACAGACAATATTACGCAAGAAAAACAAAGAAACAATTTACCTTGATCTAGCCCATAACCCTAAACTTATGCGCACAGCATGATTATAAGTTATGAAAAGGAAATAATGATAAAATTTGCAATAAAACTGGCATGCAGGAATAACATAGAAAAACATAATTATGTAAACATAATAATTCTGATAGAAATCTGATGATACTGAGAGAAATAAATTAATTCTTATAATAAATAAACATAAGCTTGACTATCGCAAACCATTCCGCCCCCAGCTCTTCATTCACATATCGACGGCGTACTGCCATCCGGAGGCGGCTGTCCTCGAAGAACGCCCGTACCCGCCCCCGGCTGACCCTCGGAGCATCATCGACATAGTGGAGAAGATAGATGACGCTACCGTCGACATACTCACCCCTAAGTAAGTTTTTGAGTTTGATAGTAGATGGCAGTAGTGGGTTGAATAAGGTGATCGAGTTAAGCCACAGAGAAGACTTACCCCCAGTTTCTCATTGACGAAAGTGCATGCAAAAAAAAAAACAGTGACAGCTGTTAATAGTAGCTTAACAGCGTGTTAGTGTACGAGAAACCGGGGGTTAGTAACTAACTCTCTAACTCCTAGGGCAGCATAGGGCCTCAACCACAGATTTCCACTTCTGACGGTGGTTCGCGGCAGCTTCCAATTCACGCCAGCTACAGGCTACATCTATGTTTGTTATTTTTTGTTTTTTGCTTTGTTTACGTTTACGTGTACGTTTTCTCTCTATTATTTTCATATTATGTCAGTTATCTGTTTGTTATTTTCTGTCATGTGTTTCGTTGTAATAATAAATGTCTTTCTTTCTTTCTAATACATTATATTATGGCCTTGTTTCAGGTTACTAGGCCAGTACCCAAACACTTACGCTTACAGCAAAGCGTTAGCAGAGTCTCTAGTCGAAGACGCCATGAAGAGTATTCCTGCCATAATTCTGCGGCCATCTGTTGGTGAGTAGCAGAACTATTTTCGCAACACTGACGAGGAAGTTTTAGAATGACTTAAAAAGCATGCCACCGCTTTCTCATGGACATTTTTATGCCTTGGCTACATTAATGGGTAATGGCATTAATTATTGCGTTGTTGGGCGTTGAACGATAGTGTGGTTGGCTTAACGCTGTTATTTTATAAACGCCGTTATCAATGACGTTACATAAACGTTTGGCGATAGTTAGGGTGGCGGTCTTTTTCAACACATCAATCGGATTATCGCGTTTCTTGCTTCGTTAATGTGGCCACACTGGGGTTTTTCATCTGTCATTCGTGAACGTGTAGAGTTGTGTTTTTTATCTGTGTTGTAGAGGTAGGAAGTTGTTTGTTGTTTTGTGAGGTGCGTCGGTCCAAAATTAGTTTTGTTTATTTTAATACATTTTTTAAGTCTAAAAGTTTGTTCAGCACTATGGTCTGGTCACAGATTAGGATTTTTTTTAAATTTAACAGCATAATTATTGCCATTGAACATTGAACACCAGTGTAGCCAACAGAATTATCGCGTTTTTTGACACGCTAATTTCCCGCCTTAATTAAAGCGTTTATGGCCATTAAGCGTTTCGTTAATGTGGCCAAGACATAACGGAGATTTTACAGGGAAAAGTCGTAACCACAGATTAAAGAGAGACTCTCGGCCTTATATATAAAATAATATAAAAACTTATTTATAAAAACACGATTCCTCTCTAAAGCACTCTTAAGAGGCAGTTTATTTAATCCGTGGTTACGACTTTTCCTGGTAAGATCTCCACCACAAACTATTTTAATCGCCGTTTTAAGGAATCGTGTTTTTTTATAAACACGACTGTCTGTGTGTACGTGCACATTCACGGACCTCATTTGAAGGGCTCCACGAGTGTAAAAACTGAATTTGCACCGATATGTAGTGTTTTTAAATTTTCCGATGTTTTGGTACTTTTGCAAGTGCCGTGGTCTCGGTAGACTGAGGTGACAGGCGCCGTTTTGAAAGTATTGACTGTTAGTTTACTTCCCTCGGCAAAAATTATTAAGTTACGTTCCAAAAATATTTTGCCAAATTTTTAAATTTAAATTGCCAAAACAATAATTCTATATAAACTCAAAAATATTGGTTATTAGTTATTGAAATTAAAATTCAATCTACAAAACAATTATTTTACATAAACTCAAAAATCTGTTATTGAAATTAAAATTGAATTTACAGTCACACTTCTAGCAAGGGCGTCTCATGCACTTAAGCACTGGTCCACATGCAGTAGCTATGTTCCAACCACGATCTCTATTGAAATTTGGATGCTGGCGGATCTCTATTGCCTCGCGTAGGTATCATTCAAGGAAAGAAACGGTCCCCTCGGGCTAGAACTTGAACTTTATCAAAATGAATGAAGTGTTTGGTACCGTTGAGTGTTTGATCACCTCAATTATAGTAATATAATACCTATGGCCAAAACCCTGGGACTAGATTGCGTTTTTATTTTATTTTTTATTATTAGGTATTAGAAAAGTTATTTTAACACCCGTTGACACCTAGATTTTTAATCGAATATGAACATTTTATAAATGCATTGTTTTCACAGTGATACCAATCTACAAAGAACTTCAGCCGGGTTGGACGGACAATATAAACGGGTGTCAACGGGTATTAAATAACCTGTTGATGATGATTACAACAGTTATTTTAAGACCCGTTGACACCTAGGCTTTTAAACGAATGTAAATATTTTACAACTGCATTATTTTCGTAGTGATACCAATCTACAAAGAACCTCTGCCGGGTTGGACGGACAATATAAACGGACCAACTGGACTATTAATTGGTAAGTACCGCCATCTAGCGGTGAATAGCAAAACTTTATTTTATTTTTCATGTCAGAGTCGAATCACCTGGAGACGGTTTTATAAAATAAAAATAAAAGTCAACGATTTATTTCTCTACGTAAAGAATTTATATTCTATTTGTTGAATGTGAATGTAAAATGTTAGCCGCTGTCTTCGGGTCGATTTGTAGCGGAGAAAAAGGCTTCGAGTAGGTACCTAATCAAAGACGCGACGCATTGCATAGAAATCGCTTCCCTCGTACCGTCTCTTCTGTGTGGGATTCGTCCCGTCTCTTCAGTACATTTTGCATGAAAGTGAATTTTTATTAACGACGCTTTTTTTTCTGCGCCCTCGCGCCACGTCCCTTCTGTGTGGCCAGGGACTATGATTGCAGATCTAATTCATGTTTTCTGGTGTACAATAATGCAAAAGAAGCAAGAAAGTAGAATTAATGCTGCAGAAATGAGGTCCTTGAGAAGTACGTCTGGTGTTACTTTGAATGACAGGATACACAATAGTTTTATTAGAGAACGTTGTGGACTGTGGGAGGATGTAGTGACTAGAATTGAGAAAGGAATGTTGCGTTGGTTTGGACATATTGTAGAGAGGGTGCAGGAAGAAAGATTGACGAAACAAATATATCAAGCGAATGTGAGTAGAACGGCCGGTAGTGGACGTCCCAGGCGGACATACTTCGACCAAATAGCGGATGTATTAGCAAAAGGCAAGATAAAAAGCACCCTAAACCGGCGAGCGTGTAGACAGATATCTATCTATTGATAGATAAATATTTTTTTACATACGACACACACGTATACGTGGGCACACGAATGACGAAACTCAAGTGAAGATAGGCGGGACATCGGGTTAGACGAGAAGAGGGACGATGGACGAAGGCAGTAACAGAGTGGTGGCCCAGAATTGGCCGTCGCTTCGGTGGGCAGGCCCCTACCCGATGGGTTGATGACATTAAGACGGCGGCCGGAGGACAATGGACGAGACTAGCAGGGGACCGGCGAGGTTGGCGTAACGGTGAAAAGGCCTATGCCCAACAGTGGGCGTCTTTCATGGGCTGTGTAGGTAGATAGATAGACACACTTAAATAAAGCATAATGGAAGAAGAAGAAGAGAGACATTTATTATACCAACAAGATACATCACAGGAACAAAATAGGCGGATAAGTAACATAATATGCACAACAAAGGAAAGAAAACTAAATACACAACAGACAAAACGGATAAATAAAACAGGGCCATAGATCATCATCATCATCAGCCATTTGACGCCCACTGCAGGACATAGGCCTCCTTCGTGGTTTTCATAACCATGAGGGGTCTTGCCATAATCGCCACGCTTGGCAGGCGGGTTGGCGATCGCAGTATGCGGTTGGAATCTCAGGAAAAAGCTGCTGACCGTCTCCTGGTAATTGACTTCCTTAGTCGCCTTCTACGACATCCACGGAAGGAAATAGAGTGACGCTATTCTTAATCTGGCGCCACACGGATGTGGCCATAGATGTAGCCATCTAATTACAAGTAGCAGCCCACGTAAAATAAAGAACAAAACAGAAGCTCACATGAAAAACAAAAGCACTTAGATTTGCAAACATAACATAAGCCGCCTATATACGTCCGACTGTAGGGCACGGGCCTTCTCTCAGGGAGATGGGCTTAATCACCACGCGTGCCCACCGCGGATTGGCGATTTCAAGCGCTGAGGTATGTGAATAGCTCAGTTTCCTCACGAATCAGGTTTCCTCACGATGTTTTCCTTCACAGTTAGCGAGTGGTATTGCTACTGTAACTTCACAAATGTACACAACGTGGATAACAAAGTCATAGGTAATGCCCGCACTGGGAATCGAACCTGGGTCCCTAGCTCCCGAGTCCAATGGTCTACCCACTAGGCTACCACCACTCGTAGATTTTGCAGTACACGGTACGGTAATGTACCAATTGGTGAAAAGAGTGATAACTGATAACGTAGATAGGTGTGGCCAATGTAAATCAAATAAAAAAAAATGTAATGTAAAGAATTTTCATTTTGTTTGTCAATGTACTATGTTGAGATACTGTGGAGAAAAATGCAGCGGAAAAAAAACACTCCACTCTGACCATCTTTTCTGAAATCATCTTATTCTTAATCTTTATTTCCTATATCATAAGATTCCGTGATGGCCATCAATAACTTTAAATGCCAAAATGGGCTCAGCACGTGCTGAAAGTTTGGGAAAAACTCCAGCGCTGTTACTCTGCCGGCGTACGACTAGATAATGGAAGAGGTTTGTCAGATCATGTAAGTGGCAGACCTTGATCTCTGCCTCCCCCTCCGGGATGAGTCTACGTATGTTTTTCTTCGGTTTCTTTATTATTAACGGTGTTACAGGCGCTGGCAAGGGCGTAATCCGGACCATGTACGGTGACGATTCCGGCCACGCCGACTTTATCCCGGTCGACTGTGCCGTCAACGTGCTCATGATGGCTGTCTGGGACTATTTGGAGAACGGGTACGTACGTCATCATCTTCAGCCCGTCGATATCTACGATAATAACGAGCTTGTGGCGCAGCGGTAGTGCATCTGCGTACCATGCGGGAGGTCCCGGGTTCGAATCCCGGCAGGGGACAAAAAAAAAACCCCAGGTCTTGGACGTTTACATGTTTGTGATGTCGTTGTTTCTGGTTTCCACGACACAGGGTATCCTAGTGTGGGGCCAGAAGCAATGTATGTGCCTGTATGTAAATGTTTATGTTTATCATTAAGGTGTGGGGTAGACGAGTTCTTGAGTAAACGCGGATCGGTCAACGTAGTGTACGACGTCCTCAGACATGGTGGAGCGATGATCTTCGCAGGGCGGCTGGCAAGAGCTGGATGGGAGTAGCCGAGGACCGTGCTCAGTGGCGTGCAATAGGAGAGGCCTATGTCCAGCAGTGGACAAGCGTAGGCCGATGATGATGATGGTGATGAGGTTTACGATCAACTTCAACCAGTGCATCCTGCGAGTGCTCGGAATCTTGGAGCCTCTTTATGATCTATCAAAGAGACTTCGAGCATAGCCCGTTCGCCTGGCGTTCTATATATAGGACATCATCCATAACTTTCTTAATTCACATCCAATGTACTTAAAAGTAGGAAATCTTTAAAAACTTACAGTTCTAGGTCCAATATGTAATATTTTAAGAAGATTCGGAGTTTTTTTTCTTATTAACTGGGGCCGGTTTCATTGAACTACAATTCATGGTGTTCTTAAAATAATTCAATGTACATTGCAAAGCCGATTAGCCCACAGATTTACAAGTAGGGAGGTTACTGCGCAATGTACATCGAATTGGTCATAATAGGTAAACTACGAATTGTAGTTTTATGAAACTTGGCCCAGGTGTTAGGAGGTTGTAGGTTATCTATCGCTAACTTTAGCTCTTTGGCGAATTCTCTGATCTATCAAAGATATTCCATAGCTGGCGGAGAGACTTTGAATGAAAAATGAGAAAAAATATTATTTAGAAAAGGGTTAAAAGAGTGGTTACTGGCTCCCAAACTAGGATTCCCTGTGCTATGGGTAGCCAGTGTAGAAGCCAGCGGTCATGACGTACTGAGTAGAAACGTATTCAAAGTCACTCGGCGTGCTACATACATACATAAACTCACGCCTGTATCTCAGAGGGATGTGCAGAGACCAGGGACTGCCACTTGCCACGATCCTGACAGATCACTTTCGCTTCCTCAACATTCATTAGTCGTTGCATGCCGCACGCCGATTTCGGATACTTTTTATCTTGCCCTTTATTAATACGTCCCCTATTTGGTCGAAGATTGTCCGCCTGGGACGTCCCTTGCCGGCCCTTTCACCTACATTCGCTCGATATATTTGTTTCGTCAATCTTTCTTCCTTCGTCCTCTCTACATGTACAAACCAACGCAACATTCCTTTCTCAATTCTAGTCACTACTTCCTCTTTCAGTCTTTATTGTTCTCTAATCAAAATATCGCGTATCCTGTCATTCAAAGTAACACCATACATACTTTTCGAGGACCTCATTTCTACTGCATTAATCCTACTTTCTTGCTTCATTAGCCGTACCCAAGTCTCGCTACCATACATAAGTGTTGGGACCAGCACTCCATTATGGATAGGCAATCTAGCTCTTTAGGAGATGTTTTGGCCACTCACCAAGGAGTGAGGGGCACCGTTTACACAATTTTCCGCTTTTACTCTTCGGCGTGCTGTGGAAGAAGAAACACATTTATAGTGACAAATTAACACATCACTAGAAAAAATGTCATACATACCTATTACTCATAGTTACAAATAAGAAATAAAAATAACCGGCCAAGTGCGAGTCGGACTCGCGCACGAATGGTTCCGTACCGTTATCTATACAAAATTTAAATATTTCAAGCGTCCACCTGTTACCTTTGTTAATATCGAGCAAAAAACGGCAAAGAGTCACGTCTTTTGTATGGGAGTCTCCCTTAAATATTTTTTTTAAAGTAAACATACAATCTCATATTCTGTGAATATTTCAAGCGTCTACCTGTTGCCGTTATTAATATCAAGCAAAAAACGGCAAAAATCAGTATAGGAGCCCCATTTAAATATTTATTGTATTCTGTTTTTAGCATTTGTTGTTATAGCGGCAGCAGAAATGATGTATTTCCCATATAAAGTGAAGTAAAAATCTTTATTATAATATTTAGTTCTATATGCTTAGTTATATATTCGCTTGAGAAATAAAAAATTAAATTAAAATAAAATAAATATTTAAGCGGGGCTCCCATACAACAAACGTTATTTTTTTGCCATTTTTTGCTCGATATTGATAACGGCAACAGGTAGACGCTGGAAATATTCACAGAATATTTAGTTCTATATTCGCTTCAAAAATAAAGAATTAAATTAATAGAAAATAAATATATAAGGGGGGCTCCTATACAACAAACGTGATTTTTGCCGTTTTTTCTCGATCTTTGTGTCTAATGTTGTATAGATAATGGTACGGAACCCTTGGTGCGCAAGTCCGACCAGCACTTTTTATTGAATTGCCACTCCAAGTCCGCTTGCACAAACGCGTCAAGTCTTTGTGGCGTTAATGTACTTATTAACGACATCTGTCAGTTTTGGTTTGGTTATTCATTCCAATTAAAAAAAAAACATGTTAATTATAAAAACAAACGGTCTTATTTATAAAAATGCGATTCCCTAAAACGAGGATCGCTTTAGAGGAATCGTGTTTCACAAATAAGACCGTAAATTTTTACCTACTTATTGAACGTCACAGCTGTAAGTTTTGCGAACTAATAGATTAAGGGGAGCTTCATCCTCATCAGCCATTTGACGCCCACTGCAGAACATAGGCCTCCCTCATGGTTTTACAAACCATAAAGGGTTTCGCCATAATCGCCACGCTTGGCAGGCGGGTTGGCGATCGCAGTATGCGGTTGGAATCTCAGGAAGACGCTGCTGCCCGTCTCCTGGTAATGTATTTCCTTAGTCGCTTTCTACGACATCCACGGAAGGAAATGGAGTGACGCTATTCTAAATCCGGCGCCACACGGCAACGTCTGCTTGTATAGTAACCATTTTTAGGGTTCCGTTCCCAAAGGGTAAGACTCCACTGTCCGTTTGCTGTGTGCCTATTTTTGTTAACTTACGTAGATAAGAACTGTCAAGACCACCTCCCACCCTCTTATAAGAAAAAATAAGATAAGGTCAAAAGCGTCTTTCGTAACAAATGAATGGAATCCATATTCTGGATTGAATAAATATTGTTGTAAGTATTTCTTTTTTATTATCTTCCAGATGTCACCACAAGGTGATAAACCTGACAACGTCGGACGAGTTGAGCGTGTCTTGGAAAGATGTGCTGGATATTGGGCGGGATCTCGTCTGCAACAAGATCCCTCTGGACAATGTGGCTTGGTGAGAACAACATATTACATCATCATCGGCCTATCTCTGCCCACTGCTGAGCATAGGCCTTTTCCCCATCGCGCCATCTTTCATGGTCTCTCGTCATCCGAATCAACGTACCCTCTGCCGACTTGCAAGAATCGTCCGACCAGGACGCGGATGAAAAAATGACCATCATGACTATACCCCGGCTGGCCAGATTTTGGGACAATTTTTTTTCTTTTGGGAGTACGAGTCGTACTAGACTAATTAATACCTTAATTAAGAAAAATATTACTCACTATACAGTCTCTCTCACACACACACGCACGCACGCACGCACGCACGCACGCACCTACACACACACACACACACACACACACACACACACACACACACACACACACACACACACACACACGTCGGAACTGGTATTCAAAAATCACTCGAATTTTCGCAGTATCCATCTTTCTTGTCTAAATTGAATAACAAAAACAATTGAAAGTCGATATTCAAATGTTTCACAATTTTTAAAAAAAGAACATCATAGAAAGCATTTGAAAAATTTTCATTCGAAAACCTCAAACCATGAAGATTCTATGTCAATTCAAAGAACCTATTGCAATAAAACGGCAATTTCATACTTTAACCCCTAATAATAATCCAGCCCGCTGCAGGGCACATGCCTTTTCCCAGAGAGGGAGTACGGACTTAATCACCACGCGTGCCCACTGTGGATTGGCAATTTCAAGCGCCGAGGTATATGAACACCTCTGACACTCAGGTTTCCTCACGATGTTTTCCTTCACCGTTAGCGAGTGGTATTGCTAACTTCACAGATGTACGTAACTTAGAAAAATAAGTCATTGGTACGTGCCGGGTTCGAACCCACGCCCTCCCGGATGAGAAGCGTGTTCTACCGCTCCGCTACCACCGCTTAAGCATACATACGTCATCACCATCATCAGCCATTTGACGCCCACTGCAGGACATAGGCTTCCTTCGTGGTTTTCGCTGGGAGACGCAGAGACATCCACGGAAGGAAAAATGAGTGACGCTATTCTTAATCCGGCGCCACACGGACTGTATACAATAAACAGTAACGGTAACAGTAAGACAGCAATTTATTATATTTATTGTATGTATGTATAAACCTACATACGTACAATAATGTAATAAACACACTCATTATTATTTATATCTTCATCATCAGGTACCCTGGCGGATCAATGACGCGATACCGCTGGCTCCACCGCATCAGGTCCATTCTATTCCACTGGATTCCCGCCATCCTAGTGGATGTGCTGCTCTACTGCTTGGGGATTAAGCCTGTGTGAGTATCTGTGTGACCGAGAGTGGTCGGTTGTGGCTAAGGGTGCCCGTCACTGGCTCCACCGCATCAGTTCCATTCTGTTCCACTGGATGCCTGCCATCCTGGTGGATGTGCTGCTCTACTGCTTGGGGATTAAGCCTGTGTGAGTATCTGTGTGACCGAGAGTGGACGGATGTGGCTAAGGGTGCCCGTCACTGGCTCCACCGCATCAGGTCCATTCTGTTCCACTGGATGCCCGCCATCCTGGTGGATGTGCTGCTCTACTGCTTGGGGATTAAGCCTGTGTGAGTATCTGTGTGACCGAGAGTGGACGGTTGTGGCTAAGGGTGCCCGTCACTGGCTCAACCGCATCAGGTCCATCCTTTTCCACTAGATTCCCGCCATCCTGATGGATGTGCTGCTCTTCTGCTTGGGGATTAAGCCTGTGTGAGTATCTATGTGGCCGGGTATGTTCGGATGTGGCTAAGGGCGGCGATCACTCAGAGGCCTTCATCATCAGCCATTTGACGCCCACTGCAGGACATAGGCCTCCTTCGTGGTTTTCATAACCATGCGTGGTTTTCATAACCATCAAAAAAAAAAAAAGCGTGGCTTTGCCATAATCGCCACGCTTGGCCGGCGGGTTGGCGATCGCAGTATGCGGTTTTGGATTCTCAGAAAGACGCTGCTGCCCGTCTCCTGGTAATTCATTTCCTTAGTCGCCTTCTACGACATCCGCGGAAGGAAATGGAGTGACGCTATTCTTAATCCGGCGCCACACGGTTGTCGCAGTATGCGTTTGGAATCTCAGGAAGACACTGCTCTCCGCACCGTCTCCTGGCAATATATTTCCTTAGTCGCCTTCTACGACATCCATGCAGGGAAATGGAGCGACGCTTTTCTAAATCGGGCGCCACACGGCCAGGGGGGATCCAGTCCGGCTAATTAGCACCACCAGTGAAAAAAAAATCATATCTTCTTTTACAGATCTCTCAATCGTCTTAGCATTGATTTTAGGACCCACGACAAAGAATCACGGAGGCTTTTGGCGTTAATGCTGTCTAGTCCTGGGTTTTTTGCCTTAGGTTCATGGCCGTGGGTCTTAAGAATCACTATTAACACGATTGAGAGATTGTACAGATACTTTTTGCAAATTTGATCTGTAAAAAAAGATATGATTTTTTTTCCTCATTGACGCCAGTGTTACACCCTGGAGCTCAAAGTAAGTTTGAAAGAAACATTCTCAATTTCAATGTCCAAATTCGCCTTTTCCAGCCTGATGCGCGTCCAACGCCGCATCAACAAGGGCATGGAGGTGTTCGAGTACTACACGAACAACCAATGGGACTTCCGCTCCGACATTGTGCAGCAAGTGAGGTCGAAACTCAATCCTGGAGAAAAGGAGGCTTACAAAATGGACGCTGAAGGTATTTTACATGATATGGAATCAACCAATCAACCCGTAGTCGTTTACTGTGGGATATAGGCCTCCCCCAAGACACGCCACGTCCTTCTGTCCTCGGCCATACTCGTCCAGCCGCTGCCAGCAATCTGCCTCAGATCGTCGGTCCAGCGAGCTGGTGGGTGACCTAGGCTGCGTTTGCCAGTTCGTAGTCTCCACTCGAGAACCTTTGCACCACATCGACCATCGGTTCTTCGGCATAATCCTGCTAACATTGTAAATGTGAAAGTTTGTGAAGATGTTTCGATGTTTGGTACTCAATCACGCAGTAACGGCTGAACGGATTTACATGAACCTTGGCGCACAGATAGACAAAGACCTGAATTAAGACAAAGCATACTTGATATGCATTCCCGCGGGATAATATTTATTTAAAGTTTGGAATAGTTGGCGTTGTGCGAGCGAACGTTGTATGTGATATGTGTAATATGTGACCAGCCCACTGTCACTTCAGCTTGCTGATCTTATAGGCTATCATCATCAGCCATTTGACGCCCACTGCAGGACGTAGGCCTCCTTTGTGGTTTTCATGACCATGAGGGGTTTTGCCATAATCACCACGCTCAGCAGGCGGGTTGGCGATCGCAGTATGCGGTTGGAATCTCAGGAAGACGCTGCTGCCCGTCTTCTTGTAATTGATTTCCTTAGTCGCCTTCTACGACATCCACGGAAGGAAATGGAGTGACGCTATTCTTAATCCGGCGCCACACGGGTCTTATAGGCTATGTCGGTCACATATTGGAATATTGACGTGAAAAGTCTTTCAGTTCGGTAGCAGGGGGTCACTTGCGAAAACCGCATGCAACGAAAACATGTCGCCTCGACGATGGCTGTAACTCTGTAACTACGTGGCGTGTGCAATCATTTACATAATAAGTAAGGGTTAATTTTTCGTTGAGTAGAGCAAAATAGCCATTACTCGGATCTGCTCCGCTAGATGGCGCCTGTGCCGTGTAACACGTTTGAGCGCAGTTTGAGCTAAAAATGAATGGTTACTTAATGACGTTTCGGCGGCGGTATAGCCTAGTGGGTGGAAAATTGTACTCGGTAGCAAGAGACCCAGGTTCGATTTCCAGTGCGGGCATGTACCTATGACTTAGTTTTCTAAGCTGTTATGTACATTTTTGAAGTTATAGTAGCAATACCACTCGCTAACCGTGAAGGAAAACATCGTGAGGAAACCTGAGTGTCTGAGCTATTCACATACCTCAGCGCTTGAAATCGCCATTCCGCGGTTAGCACGCGTGGTGATTAAGCCCGTACTCTCCCTGAGAGAAGGCCTGTGCCCTACAGTGGGACGTATATAGGCTGCTTATGTGTTATAGACGTTTCACCTAAAACAGTGCCGTGTAACCTGTCACAGCCCCACCCGTTTTTATTGAAATGGAATATAGGTATCTGTCTAACCAGCCCATAGACGAAGCCCATTGTTCATCCGCATCCGCCTCTTCTGTTGAGATTATTAAAGGGCTCCAGGGAGTAACACTAGCGCCAACGAGAAAAAAAAATCATATCTTCTCTTACAGATCGAATTTGCAAAAAGTGTCTGTAGAATCTCTCAATCATGTTAATAGGGAATTTTGGGACGCACGGCCGTGATCCTAAGGCGAAAAACCTACGACTAGATAGCGTTAACGCCAACAACGGCATTTTTTGCCATAAATGCTATCTAGTCCCAGGTTCGTGATCCTAGGTTCTGTGTCGTGGGTTCTAAAAATCACTGTTGACATGCTTGAGAGATTGTACCGACACTTTTTGCAAATACGCTCTGTAAGTGAAGAAAACCTGAGAGTCTGAGGTGTTCACACACCTCAGCGCTCAAAATGGCCAATCCTACTTAATTATGAATGAAAAAAATGTAAGTTATCTTTGTTGCTCAATCACGCGAAACGGCTGATCGGATTTGCATGAAATTTGTCACACAGGTAGCTTACAACCTGGATTAATACATTGGATACTTTATTGGTAGACTTCAAGCAATTTTATTAATGACTTTGTTTTCTAGTTTTCGTGAAGCGTATTAATACTCGTAATTCCAGGTTTGGATATTACCCAGTACTTCGAGGAAGCTCTCATAGCGGCGCGACGGTACATTCTCAAGGAACTGGATGAGAATATACCACGCGCTCGGAGTCACATGAGAAGGTTAGTTTTACCCAAAAGCTTTAGCAAAAGATATTGCTGTCTGTGGCACTTTTGTTCAGCTTTGAACCGAAAAATAACGAATAAGTTTTAAAAACCTATTTAGAGGCTAAAATTTCTACCCATGCCGGGACTTGAACCCGCGACCTCTGGCTAACCGTGCCAGCGCTCTCACAACTGAGCTAATGGGCAAGTGCAAGCATCGGCGAAATTTCGAGCCTCTTTACAAACTTCTCTGTATTACGTACAGGCAGAGACATCTGGCTGAAGTAATTTAAATCACTTACAGCCCCGAGTAACCCACTTTGTAGTTAGGTTTTAACATTGGAATGATATCGCTGTACCTTCACGATTATATTATTTTTGTTGCACTAACCTGTGCTGAAAATTGTCCTCAGCACGGGTTAGTACAACAAAAAGAATAAAACGAATACGTTTATCTACACAATCCCTACTATTATACAAAAAGTTTCAGAAATAAGAAATGTATAATTTCTTTCAACGTAAATAATAATAACAGACAGAAGTCGAAGATTTAGCAATATGGTCCTGTTGGCACCCATCGCTTATGGGAGCCTAAAATTTTAAACTACCATAACATAAACTCACGCTTGTATCTCGATGGGATCAGCAGAGACCAGGGTCTGCCACTTGCCACGATCCTGACCGATCTCTTTCGCTTCGACCACATTCATTAGTTGCAGCTTGCAGGCACGCACGCTGGTTTCGGAAACTTAACATATTGCCTTTGCTAATACGTCCCGTATTTGCTTAAAATGATTGTAATATCATATTAAATAGGTTACTTGTTTCGTGAAAAAAAAACAACTCTTCAAAATTTGCTCAAGAAAATATTATAGCACTTTATTACTATAACATTTTACCGCGCTTGCGCACTTATAATTTATAGAGCAGCTGATGTTTTGCTGACTTACTGATAAAGCTCGAAGAATTGCTCAGTTGAAGTGGCATTGGGCACATAGCTCGAAGAACTGATGGCCGTTGGGGCGAAAAAGTTCTGACCTGGCGACCGCGGACCGGATGACGCAGCGTGGGCAGGCCCCCCACCGGTTTACGGTGGCGGGGAGTCGCTGGAAGTGGGCGGCACAGACCGGGAAGCTTGGAAAACCATGAGGGAGGCCTATGTCCTGCAGTGGGCGTCACATGGCTGATGATGATGATGATGATGATGTTTTCCGCGATTTCTCCCTATGGTAAAAAGTGATCGTATTTGCGAGTAGAAACTCTCCCAATAAAGTCTTCCTAATCTATTTATAGGCTGCATAAGTAACCTTATTCTGTTATCCTTTGTTTCAGGATGAAGTACGTTGACAGGACAGTCAAGATCGTGTTCTACGGTTTGCTAGTCTACTGGGGCGTCATAAACTGTGCGCCCTACATCATCGATATTCTAAGCTAGAGTACGCTCTTATATACTTTGTAACTTTTGGGAACACCTTCATGCTAGTAATAAATATTTTTGTAATTTTGAAAGGTTTCTTTACTTTCTATCCAAAATAGCAGAGGCTCTATTAACAGAACTACAGTTTTCCCATTTTTCAGTATCTTTGCAAGCTCACCCTGTACTAGTGGCCGACTAGTGTTGCATCCATCCTAAATATTGTCAATAAGTACAAATGATACGGCATTTTAAAGGAATAACGTCAATAAATATAATCCTCTAACCATAAACTAATTTAGAAGTAGCCTGGATGCGAAGCCAGTAACTAACAGTAACATTCTTGAAACCCGGTTTTACAATAAAGTTTTTTCTTTAATTTAAATAATATTCAGTGTTGTTCGGTATAGCCCGACCGACCAAACACTATGTAATACGCGTGAAGCACCCAAAGCTTGTACGCTACCGCGCGGAGGTCGAGTCAGGGTATGTGATAAAAAAGTAAAACTCAACTGACCGTGATAAAAAAGAAAATAAATTTTATTTCCCATGGACGTATTTTGGGTCTCATTGCTTGAAATCGCCAATCCGCGGTGGGCACGCGTGGTGATCAAGCCGAACTCTCTCTCTCTCTCTGAGAGAAGGCCTGTGCCCTACAGTAGGACGTATATAGGCTGCTTATGGTTATGCATACACACACACACACACACACACACACACACACACACACACGCACACACACACATACACACACACACACACAAACACACACACACACACACACAAACACACACACACACGCACACTTTTTCTGTTCTTAATTTGTACATTCTAAAATACTCAAAAATTTCTTAGATGATCCAATTGCGTAAGTTCTAATTTTTGTTAGTTCTTAATTCTTCAAATATTATACTGTATTTAAAATGGACTTTACTCACTAAGCGGTGGTAGCCTAGTGGGTAGAACCTCGGACTCGGAATAATTTGAAAATAATTTGTAAAAATTATAGTTATACTTCTACAATACACATAGGTATTCATCATCATCAGCCATTTGGCGTCCACTGCAGGACATAGGCCTCCCTCATGGTTTTCATAACCTTGAGGGGTTTTGCCATAATCGCCACGCTTTGCCGGCGGGTTGGCGATCGCAGTATGCGGTTGGAATCTCAGGAAGACGCTGCTGCCCATCTCCTGGTCCACATAGGTATTATAAAAGAATAATTTGGAGCCGATGCCAAGTTACATGACCACAACATACATTTTGGGCACCGACTCCAAAGTATATTTTTCCAAATGGGTCCAGGCGTCTTCGAGTAACCGGGGAACGTACATAAAAAATATTGGGGCGAATTGAGAGCCTCCTCCTTTTTTGAAGTCGGTTAAAAATAACCCGCATAGTTAATTTGTGTTACCGGTCGATCGCGGATGATGACATAACGATTGCCTACTTAGCGCAGCACGTGTCTGTAGGCTCACGGGTGCGCTAGTGTGGGGATCGATATCGATGGCCAGGATCGATATTACTAATTTTATTCATTAATACACAAGCAGCTTGAAGCTGAAAACAAAAAAATTACAACCATAATATTAATGACATCAAAAACATACAACATTGGTGATAATATATTCAACAGCAACAATTTTTTATGTAGGTTATATATGTCACACTGTAAGGCAAAGGTATTCTCTTAGAGAGAGAGAGAGAGAGAGTATGGGCTTAATTACCGTGCCAGTGCCCACCGCGGGTTGGTAATTTAAAGCGTTGAAGTATGTCAACACCTGAGAGACTCAGTTATCCTAACGATGTTTTCCATCACGGTTAGCAAGTGGTACTGCTACTACAACTTCACAAATGTAAGACATTAGTACATTCCGGGATTCGAACCCACGACCTCCCGAGTGTGATGTCGGCATTCTACCTCTGTGATACCGCCGCTGCCATCAACAATATATATCCCAATATATTTTCATTCGTACTTTGATTGTTTATAAAAACAAAAAAATAAACGCAATTTTAATAGTCCGTGGTAGTATTTCCTTTGTAAAGTCCATTTATACGGTGTTGATGGAATGTTTTAAGGAATTGTGTTTTTACGAATAACACTTGCCATTACATTCCTGCGATATATTTAAATTCATACATCCTTCCTCGCCGTAGATATACAAAACTGCTGTCATTATAACATCGACGATAGACAAGTGGGATACAAAAATAAATACAAATAACGGAATCTAGCTTATCACTAGCGCGTTTTCAAGCAAGGTGGCACTTACTTCGTGCCACCTTGCTGGTCCGAGGACTCACGCGTTTCCTATCGGACTGTTTACAAATCAACACAATACTACAGAGTACCGTCAGTGTAAGAAAGGGAGGGTCTAAATAATTATTGTGCTCTCGCTCACACAGTATTGTTAACAAACCCGGATTGTTTACAAATACCCCAACTATCGACATCGACAGTTTTCTCGTTCACATCACTAGCGCGTATTGAAGTAACACGGCACTTTCACCGTGCCACCTGGCTGGGCCGCGGACTCACGCGTTTCCTACCGGACTGTTTACAAATCAACACAATACTATAGAGCACCGTTAGTACAAGAAAGGGAGGGAATAAATAAACATTGTGCTCTCGCTCACACAATACAGACGGCAATATTGTATGACCGAGAGCCAAATAATTGTCCAGTTCCTTGCTTATCTAAAAGCAGTGTCCTAGTCCGAGTGGTCCCTTCATCCATACACCCATCTAGTGTAGACTGGACCCTGCACAAGTCATGTCATTACGTAGATGCAAAGGCCAAAGGCGATTATGGCAAAACCTCTCATGGTTAGGAAAACAATGAGGGAGGCCTATGTCCTGCAGTGGGCGTCAAATGGCTGATGATGATGATGATGATGAATATGTTACATGCCCCGTGTCGATTTTTTGCCCGACCACGGTGGAGCCGAAAGGAAGGGTAATGATTTTAGTCATCTATATAAATTATGTATATATGTAATGTCATTTAAAATTACTTTTGTCCTTCGATTTTGTAGGGTTTCGTACCCGAACGGTGCAAACGGGACCCTATTACTGTGCCTCAGCTGTCTGTCTGTCCGTCTGTCTGTGTGTCCGTCTGTCCGACCTTTAAAGGGCTCTATCTTTGGAACCGTAATAGGTAGCCAGTTGAAATCTTCACAGAACACGTGTTATTACGGTGCATTACCTAAAGAATAAGTAAATTTAAAAATAAGGCGTCTAGTTACAACCAACGTGTTTTTTTTGTTTATGCTCTATCGTAAAAACTGTAATACATACAGGCATCAAACTTCATGTGTTTCTGAGACTTACTATAATTATATTCTAACGACAAATAATAAAAAAACGGCCAAACGCGAGTACGGGACCCTCGGTGCGCGAGTCCGACTCGCACTTGGTCGTTTTTTTTTGTTCTATTTTACATTATTTTAATATTTTTACGGCATTTCAGATTTGCAGTCGCACTGTTTGGTAGATTATCAATGAAAGAAAGACATTTATTGGGACAAATTAACACATCACAAGAAAAAATGGCAGAACAAGTAACATAGACAGGTACAAATAAAAAACAAGTCACATAAATACAACATAATACAAGGCAAAGTCAGAGCGTCAGATTGTATCCTTCTGACTCAGCATTGTGCTGAGGGTGTGAGCTCTCAGCGCTGGTTTTCAGTCAGTGCCTGCGAATGTGCCATGCTTAGAACCATATTTGTTAAGGCTTTAATAAGGGCTAACTAGCGCCGCCAATGAACAAAAAATCACATCTTCTTTTACAATCAGTTCTTGCATAAAAGTGAACGACAAAAATGTTTGTGTTGGTAACAGCAACTTTTCGAACCTACTAGGTACGGCTTAGAAATTAGGTTCAAGAATCTAGGCTACAATTTCGTTTTTGGCGTAACTGTGGACTAGGCTCTTGGCCCTAGGTTCTAAGTCGTAGGTTCTAAAAATAGCTATCGATAATATAGAAAACTTTTTTGGAAAAATGGATACAAACGAAGGTGTGATTTTTTTTCATTGGCGGCTTTAGTTGGCCCTTATTCAAAGCCTTAAATAGAAGCGTAAAGCGCATGAATTTACTGCAGCTGTGCCTCTACCGAAGAACTGATAACCGATGGGGTAGACAAGTTCTTGTGTGGAGACCGCGGATCGGTGAACGTAGTGTAGGACGTCCTCAGACTCGGTGGAGCGATCATCTTCGCAGGGCGGCTGGCGAGAGCTGGATGAGAGTAGCCGAGGTCCGTGCTCAGTGGCGTGCAATAGGAGAGGCCTAAGTCTAGCAGAGGACAAGCGTAGGCTGATGGTGTTGATGATGAAGCCTCTATATTACGCGCACCAAATCCCGAATGATTCCAATCGTCTAACTGTCAAATTCTATACTATCGCAGACGACAGGATTCCGCCAGGATTTAGTACGTAACTTTAAAAGTAATATAGCCTTCATGACACTTTAGCAGTATCTTGCTTTGGTCAGTAGGTATGTTAATTTCTTAAAGTTGCGATGTCAGTTCACAATTTATTAATATAATAATAATAATAACTGCCACACAACACAATCACTTGATTTGGTCCCAAACTAGGATACCCTGTGCTATGGTAACCATGGACAACACAAACATAGAAATACACCCAGACTGAGGTCATTTGTACAAATGTACGGCGGCCCCAAGTGGAAATCGAACCCACAAACTATATCTTGGTAGTAAGCACCTTAACGGCTAGTCCAACGAGGCAGCCATTATAAAAACTTATAGACTTAAGAGTGCCCATAAACGGGTGTAGGCATCCTCCATCTGAGTGCAGGCGTCTCTATCTCGGGCAGTGCGCGTCCAGCATCTACCTTCTACCCTCACAATGTCGTCTTTCCAGCGTAGTAGTGGTCGTTCTCGACCTCTGTTGCCGTTTCAATGGCGCAAATGCGTGACTCCTTCGCTCCATCTATCATCTGTTGAGCGGACTACGTGTCCTGCCTTAACCTAACCTAACGTAGCTTCACTGCTCTGAAAACTGAATTCGTTTTCAAAAATTCCTAAAGCGGGTTTCGAGGAATGGTGTCATGAAATAACTCCTGGAACCCCAACAGCGGCTCCATGCGCAGCGAAGCACATTTCTCGCTGAATTATTACATTATTTTGACTGTTAAATAATTCATCGGCTACAAAAGTGGCCGTCATCATCATCAGCTATTTGACGCCCACTGCAGGAATGGGTGGTTCTAATAGGCATGAGGGCCATAATCGCCACGCTTAGCAGGCGGGTTGGCGATCGCAGTATGCGGTTGGAATCTCAGGAAGACACCGCTGCCCGTATCCTGGTAATTGATTTCCTTAGTCGCGTTCTACGACATCCACGAAAGGAAATGGAGTGACGCTATTCTTAATCCGGCACCACACGGAATTCCTCCAGGACCTCCTAAGTCCTGAGCTTACAGAAACAATCGAAGACCATGGGCCCAGAGGCTTAATTACGCTCACCAAATCCTGTCGGAATCCTGACGTCCGCGATAGCAATTGGTATGGAATTTGACAGTTAGACGATTGGAATCGCTCAGGATTTAGTGCGCGTAATATAGGGACTGAGGCCAAATCCTGTCAAAATCCTGTGACGTTTACGATTCACCCATTTCATTTTCATTGAATCCTCCTTCCCCCTCGTCTTTTCACATCCAATACGGACAAGCACAATAAACAACAGACGCACACTCACACATGAACCTACTTACTTCTTATAAAACACCTCCATGTCTTCAAATCTATAAACATGCATGTTAGCATTTTGCATTTTGTTCTACATAATTTTTTTTTGTTTGTTCAGCTTATACGTTTCGCTTTCCGCTTTTATTTACTGTATAAAACTTACACATCTTTTATTCGCCTTCATACGCCTATATACGTCCCACTGTAGGTAGGGCATAGGCCTTCTCTTAGAGAGAGAGAGAGAGTATGGGCTTCATCACCACGTGTGCCCACCGCGGATTGGCGATATCAAGCGCTGAGGTATGTAAATAGCTCAGACAATCAGGTTTCCTCACGATGTTTTCCTCCACAGTTAGCGAGTGTTATTCGCCCTATTTATTGTATTTTAGTATTTAAACTTTGGCCTTTTCATCTACGTACTAATGAGATGATTTATACAGCGTCCAGTGGCACCTTCACTCACACTAGAAGGGTTAAGGGACCTCTCGGACGCCGCAGTTTAGGAGTAGGCTCGCCCAGCACCTGTACCATCTTGACAACTTAGTCGGCCTAGCCCACAGGAAAGACAAGTCAATACGTGCGGAGCCAACCAAGCCGCGGGTTTCCTCACGATGTTTTCCTTCATAGGGTTTTGCTAGTACAAATTCGCAGATGTACGTATCTTTGAAAATAAACAAAGTCATTGGTACCTGTATTATTTTTAGTATTAGCCCGATTATTAATAAAGCTCGCCGTTGATACCCCTGATGCCTGCTACACACGTAACGTTACATCTTAGCGATGAAACTGTGCAAGCCAATTTGGGCAGATTTATCGATCGTGTGTATGATAAATCGTTGCAGATTATTGCAGCGCGTCGTTAGTGTTTGCGGAGGCTCGCATTGACGATTTTTACGCGATTTTGCGTAAAATCATCGCGTCGACTAGAATGCGACTACAGACCACCGCGCTTCCGACAAGCCTGACAGCCCTTTTATGCGACACTGGGTGGGTGGGCACACGAAATTTAATATAAGTTAGTGTAAATAACAAGCTTTAGTATAGAATACGTAGTTAAGTTACTAACACAGCCGTAAGTTCCTTTTTTTAGGGTTCCGTGCCCGAAGTGTGCCAAACGGGACCCTGTTACTAAGACTTCACTGCCCGTCTGTCACCAGGCTGTATCTCATGAACCGTAATTCTTTTGCCGTTTTTGCTGGATATTAATAGCGGCAACAGGTATGTAGGCGCTTGAAATGTTCACAAAATATTTAGTTCTATATTCGCTTCAAAAATAAATAATTAAAATAAAATTAATATATAAGGGGGGCCCCCATACAACGAACGTGATTTTTTGCCGTTTTTTCTCGATTTTTACGATTTTCGACTCGTGCGCGAATCCAACTCGCACTTGGCCGGTTTTCACTATAATATATTATGGATACGTGTGTCTGAAATAAAATAAATAATTATTATTAATAGTGCCCTGAGAACCGGCTTCGCTTTGGCTACCAATTCGCTGCCCCACTTTGGAAGCTCGGACCGTGATTTTTTTCCGCTCGCATTTTTTTTTTAATCACAAGCCTTATGTTGTGTATCGTGCAGTAAAGTGTAACAAACAACCTGACAAACCGTGGTTCTGTACCTTATAATAATTCTATGTGTAAAACAATGCATATTAGTAGATGTTAAGCCTGAGCGGGCTCAGAACAGGTTCTTCGGCCCCGATTTTGTAAAAATCGTCAATACGTTGGGAAATTGGGTTGGAATGAAAGTAGGTCTTCTATTTCTTGGATTTCAATGCTTATTAATTTATTTCTATTCTTTGTTCAATCTACTAATATAATGCTTTCCTACACCACGTCACCATAACATGAGTCAAATAAATAACACGTATTTAGAAATATATATTCATCATCAGCCATATGGCGCCCACTGCAGGACATAGGCCTCCCTCATGGTTTTCATAACCATGAGGGTTTTGCTATAATCGCCACGCTCGGCAGGCGGGTTGGCGATCGCAGTATGCGGGTGGTATCTCAGGAAGACGCTGCTGCCCGTCTCCTGGTACTTGATTTCCTTAGTCGCTCTGGCTGGTACTAATGGTTCTAATAATAGATTCGAGTTTGTGTCGAGATATTCATGGGGGCCTTTTTTCTAAACTAGCTTACTCGACTGCTGTTGTTAAGGCACGTTAGTTTGCTATGGCTTTCAAACCACTCAAAATTCACGGTGTATATGTCCCACCGTAGGGCACAGGGCTTTACTCAGTGACAGACAAAGAGAGAGAGTGTGGGCGTAATCACCACGTGTGCCCACCGCAGACTAACAATTTCGAGCGCTGAGACATGCGTTTTCCATCAAAGTTAGCTAATAGTAGTGCTACAAATGGAGAACTTGAACTAAAAAAATGTTTGTTGCAAGTTGAGAGATAATTAAAAGTGATTTTTTTTTCTCTACGACCAACACTTTTTATAATATGACCTGTCGAAAAGTCAATATAGTCACGTGGTACAAGAACGCGCCATGCAAATCGGGCTCAAACTACGACGTCACAACTTGCACGTAACGCCTTATAATTTACGAAGTATTCATCAATATTTGAGTTATCTCGTGAAATAATATTTTTGTGCATTTACACCGTTATAAAAAAAGTTGAATATTCAATGAAAAAACTGAATCCAATAAGTTTTTTTTATTAAAGTAGTAACTTTATTATTCGCATTTTTTGTGATCCCGAAAACCCTGAAACAATATTTTGATGATTTTATAATTAATATTTCCTACGTTTTATGGTACAAGAGCAAAGTCACTCCAATCTAAGTTAGACGCAAGTAGCCCGTTCACAAGTGTGCCCAACAGAAAAGAAAGTCAGTGGCACACGCCGAGGTTCGAACCCACGACCTCTTGAATACGAGGCAATCGTTCTACTGACCGCTTGCCAAAAGAAGGAACTTAGTAGAACAGTTGAACTAAGTAGGCCTCTCCTTTAACTTCCATTCCTCTTTGTACTGCAATTGTTATTCTTATTTAATCGCCGGCGCAGAGTTCCCGCGTGCAAAAGCCGCTAGTAATATGCCGGTGACTATACCAGTGCAATTGCCGTATTACCAGTTCATGCAATATTGTAGTACAACTGAGTAGCTACCCCCCTACGGGTTGGTGCTGACAGAAATACCACGCGGCACTGATAGCCAAAAACATAGATGTCTAACTGAGAGCACTGATGTCCAGCGCCGAGAGCTCACACCCTCAGCACAATGCCGAGTCAGATGCCCTTTGTGGCAACATTGACACACCACAGGATGCGCTCTGACGCTCTGACTTTGTCCTGTATTATGTTGTATTTGTGTGAATTGTTTTTCCTTTGTACTTGTTCGTGCTACTTGTTATGCCTTTTTTTTCTTGTGATGTGTTAATTTGTCCCAATAAATGTCTTTCTTCTTCTTCTCCTTAACTAGCGCTGAAGAATGACCCCACGTTCAATCGTGCGATGGCGAGCGGGGCTTGTCAATTGTGTTACCAATCGGAGCGAGTTCAGTATTACCCGGCAAAATGTCTATGCACCTGCCACCGTCAGACCGCCATCTTGCGAGGTATCTAGATATTTCGACGGGTTATACATCATAAGGTCAATGGTTTGACGTTTTTGTGTGAAAACAATCATAAGTTACGCTGTCATTTACTATCGCGTACAGACTAATCGAGACGACAGGGGCCGTTTTTGATAGTGAATTATGTAGGAAGAAATATTTCTGTAGTTTTTAGGGTTCCATACCCGAAGGGTGCCACACGGGACCCTATTACTGCCCGTCTGTCTGTCTGGCTGTCTGTCACCAAGCTGTATCTCATGAACCGTGATAGCTAGGCAGTTACAATTTTCACAGATGATTTATTTGTGTTGCCACTATAATAACAAATACTAAAAACAATAAAATAAATATTTAAGGGGGCTTGATATTAATAACGGCAACTGGTAGACGCTTGAAATATTCAAATGCTACTTATATAGATAATGGTACGGAACCATTCGTGCGCGAGTCCGACTCGCACTTGGCCGATTTTTATTCCTAGGCACGCGGACACGCCCGCCCGCCCCCACAAAAATACTGCTCGTTGTTGTAACTTAACGAAGACATCATTATTGATGATATGAATTATGTACATCAACATTATACATAATTCATAGTTCATCATGACAATACGATGTAGGTACATAGCGTATCCGACTTTGGCACAGAGTTTTACGCCCTGGTCACCTCAGACCACTCCGGCAGATGTTGGTCAAGATCATCTCTCCACGTTTGAATAAGTGTTTGAAATCAGAAATTTTAAGCATAGCTTATCTTTGGTTAGCGTTTGATGTCAAGAAACGTTTTTAAAGCATTGCGTTTTTTTAAATAATTACATATTGCAAAGCAGACTAGGCACCAAAGTTGTACCTCTGTTATTGAGCAAGAATTATTTTGTGAAGTACATGTTACGTGAAGTCATATCAGTCAGTGAAAGTTCCAGCGCGCTTCGACGTAGTCGCCACCGCGCGGGAGCCGGCGTTCAAAAATCAAAACGGTCGAATGACAAATAAAATGGATTGAGAAAAAAGTTTTTGGACAAAAAGGTTGAGGTGCGCTTTTTGCGATTCGAAGTCCTTGGTGAGTTGCGCTTGTGAAATTTTGAATTTGGAACGTAAGTGGTGTCGATTTGAATGGATTTTCGGTTGCAAAATAAGGTAAGTAGTTTTGTGGCCTTTATATTTCATGCCAGTTATGGTTTTCTTGGATGTAAACAAAGTAGTTTTTTTTTTAAAACAATATTAAAGGCGAGAAATAAAAATTGGAATGGATATTCATGTATGAATGACCCATGACTACATTTTTTTTCTACGTTACATAAACTCACCCCGAGGGGTAGACAGAGACCATGGTTGGTCACTTGCTACGATCCTGACCAATTTCTTTCGCTTCATCAACATAAATTAGTCCTTGTATGCACGCACGCCGGTTTCGGGTACTTTTTACTTTGCCCCTCGCTGGTACATTTCCTGTTGGGTCAAAGTTATTTATTTATTTTATTCATTATGAATAAGCTCACAACACAAATTTAAAATAATATGTATGATGTAGACAGACCAGGAGAGGACGGAATCACATCAGAGCTCCTGAAAGCGGGTGGAACACCAGTACTTAAAGTCCTTCAGAAGCTCTTCAATTCCGTCGTGCTCGAAGGAAAAACGCCAGAAGCATGGAACAGAAGCGTGGTGACGCTGTTCTTCAAGAAAGGGGATAACTCTCTATTGAAGAACTACCGACCCATCTCGCTTCTGAGCCATGTTTATAAGCTGTTTTCGAGGGTCCTCACGAATCGTCTCGAACGCAGGTTTGATGACTTCCAGCCTCCCGAACAAGCCGGTTTCCGAAAGGGCTTTAGTACCATAGACCACATCCACACGCTGCGGCAAATTATACAGAAGACTGAGGAGTATAATTTGCCATTCTGCTTAGCGTTTGTGGACTATGAGAAAGCCTTCGATTCGATCGAGACATGGGCAGTGCTCGAGTCTCTCCAGCGTTGCCGTATTGACTATCGGTATATCGAGGTGCTGAAGTGCTTGTACAACAGCGCCACCATGTCGGTCCGAGTACAGGAGCAGAATTCGGAGGCAATTCCATTGAGAAGAGGCGTGAGACAGGGAGACGTTATCTCTCCGAAACTGTTCACGAACGCACTGGAAGATGCCTTCAAGCTTCTGGAATGGCAGGGACGCGGCATCAATATCAATGGCGAGTACATCACGCACCTTCGATTTGCCGACGATATAGTAGTCATGGCAGAAACGATGGAAGACCTCGGCATAATGCTCGACGACCTCAGTCGAGTTTCCCAACGTGTGGGCCTTAAAATGAACATGGACAAAACGAAGGTCATGTCGAACGCTCGTGTTGTGCCCACCCCAATAACATTGGGGAACACGACTCTCGAAGTTGTAGACGAATACGTCTACTTAGGACAAACAATCCAACTAGGCCGGTCCAACTTCGTGAAAGAGGTCAATCGTCGAATCCAACTCGGCTGGGCAGCTTTCGGGAAACTTAGAAAAGTCTTTTCGTCTAATATACCTCAATCGCTCAAGACAAAATTATACAACCAGTGTGTGTTACCAGTGATGACTTATGGCACTGAAACGTGGTCTCTCACTATGGGCCTCATAAGAAGGCTCAAGGTCACGCAACGAGCTATGGAAAGGGTTATGCTCGGAATTTCTCTACGAGATCGAATCAGAAATGATGAGATCCGTAGACGAACGAAAGTCGTCGACATAGCCCAGCGGATTAGTAAGTTGAAGTGGCAGTGGGCGGGGCACATAGCACGCAGAACTGATGGCCGATGGGGCCGAAAAGTTCTCGAATGGAGACCACATATCGGCAAGCGCAGCGTGGGACGACCAGCCACAAGATGGACAGATGACGTCATTCAAGTGGCAGGAAGACGCTGGATGCAGGCCGCTTCCAACCGGTCTTTTTGGAAATCCATGGAGGAGGCCTATGTCCAGCAGTGGACTTCTTGTGGCTGAATGATGATGATGATGATGAGACAGACCATTTTAGGCCTATAACGAGCTTTTATATGGTTAAAGTTACGAAGTGACTGCCTCGTTGGTCTATCAGTATCACGTGTGACTACCCATGCCGGTGGTCGTAGGTTTGTTTCCCATTGGGGGCCGCCGTACATCTGTACACATGGCCTCAGTCTGGTTGTATGTATGTCCATGTTTGTGATGTCCTTGCCTGGTTACCATAGCACAGAGTATCCTAGTTTGGGATAAGGACAATTGATTGTGTTGTGTGGAAGTCATTTATTTCTAAAAAAAAACCGGATAAGTGTGAGTCGGACTCACCCACCGAGGGTTCCGTACAAATTTGTAGGTAGGTACTAACATATTGTAAATAGTTCAGGAATCGAGTCTCGCATTTTTTTCGCGAATCGGCCGCATACTGCGATCGCCAACCCGCCTGCCAAGCGTGGCGATTATGGCAAAACCCCTCGTGGTTATGAAAACCACGAAGATGGCCTATGTCCTGCAGTGGGCGTCTAATGGCTGATGATGATGAATATGATGATGATACATCCTGTGGTGTGTAAAATTTGCTACAAAGGGCATCTGACTCAGCGTTATATGTCGGAAATGTCCACAAAACGTTCAATACCTGGATGACCAGTACGGTATTTTTTTGGTTAATCGTGTTTTTTGGCAATTATATTTAGATACGATGGAAAAAAAGGAAAAAAGAGGTAAACCCAATCGGACACAGGCTCGAACCGGCGTCTTCTGGTTTTGGGACCGCCCGCTTACCCACCCGAGTTGTAACAACCTTGCAAACGGTAGCAAAATTTACCTTCATATTCTAATGATACGAGTATTTTAACAGTTTTTCATTGCTCGAAACACGGATAAAACGACATAGTCTAAAAATTAAACTTAGCTAGATCGATTTATCGCCCCCGAAACTGTCTGCATACTAAAATTCATGAAAATCGTTGAAGCCGTTTCCGAGATTCATTATATACATATATATAACAAGGTTCAAATTAAAATATATCACAAATAATGCCAAATAGGGGATGTATTAGCAAAGGGCAAGGTAAAAAGTACCCGAAACCGGCGTGCGTGCATGCATTGACTAATGAATGTTGAGGAAACGATTGACGCCCACTGCAGGACACAGGCCTCCCTCATGGTTTTCATAGCCACGCGGGGTTTTGCCATAATCGCCACGCTTGGCAGGCGGGTTGGCGATCGCAGTAGGTATGGAGTTGGAATCTCGGGAAAACGCTGCTGCCCGTCTCCTGATAATTGATTTCCTTAGTCGCCTTCTACGACATCCACGGAAGAAAATGGAGTGACGCTATTCATAATCCGGCGCCACACGGAACGGGCGCCGAAATTATGCATAAAATCGGACAAAGTGCTAGGAATTTATGCGGCGGATAAGTCCACACGGTAAAAAGTTACTACCAACATAACATTTCTCTGTAAATCACTGGTGTGCAATAAAGTGTTGTCTGTCTATTTATCTATCTACATTGAGGTCTTTTCACGATGTTACGGCATCGTACAAAACGGTGCGTACTATTTCTACGACGGCTACGATAGTGTGATTTTGAAATCATCAGTAATAAACAGTATCATCAATAATTTAACAACAATAGTGTCATCATCATCAGCCATTCGACGTCCACTGCAGGACATAGGCCTCCTTCGCGGTTTTTATAACCATGAGGGGTTTTGCCATAATCGCCACGCTTGGCAGGCGGGTTGGCGATCGCAGTATGCGGTTGGAATCTCAGGAAGACGCTGCCGCCCGTCTCCTGGTAATTGATTTCCTTAGTCGCCTTCTACGACATCCACGGAAGGAGAAGGAGTGACGCTATTCTTAATCCGGCGCCACACGGATCGTGCCGTAACGATGAATAATGTTATATGTTGTGCTTAAAGTATCTTTAAGGTGACCGTAATCCGATTGACTGGTTCGTTGGTTCGTGATGCCACATCACGTCTGATTACCATGCCGGAGGTCGCGGGTTCGATTCCGACTGGCGGTCGCTAGTCTGGGTGTATTTCCGTGTTTGTGATGTCATTGCCTGGTTGCCATAGCACAGGGTACCTATCCTATGTAAATTGGGACCAGGCCAAGTGATTGTATTGTGTGGAAGTTATTTATTTATTAATTAATTATTTACGCAAACAAGTGGAAGGACAGTTGAGTTCAGAACAGTTACCTTAACTCTAAGTTAAGGTTTTAAATTTACTAACACGTCATCACACGTTAAAGGATATGTAACTAAATTATAAGCTTTCATCATGATATTATAACATGCAATGTTACTTATCTGTTGTGTAATGCAATAAATAAAATAAAATAAATAATAATAATAATAAATTGTGTGGAGATATATAATTATTACCCCATAATTAATACATACATAAGCAGCCTATATACGTCCCACTGTAGGGCACAGGCCTTCTCTCAGGGAGAGAGTATGGGCTTAATCACCACGCGTGCCCACCGCGGATTGGCGATTTCAAGCGCTGAGGTATGTGAATAGCTCAGACACTCAGGTTTCCTCACGATGTTTTCCTTCACCGTTAGCGATAATTAATAACTTCCACATAATACAATCACTTGACCTGGTCCCAAACTAGGATTCCCTGTGCTATGGTAACCAGGCAAGGATGCCACAAACGTGAAAACACACCCAGACTCAGGCCATTTGTACAAATGCACGGCGGCCGGCCCCCAGTGGGAATCGAACCCACGGCCTCTGTTTTGGTAGCTAAGCGCCTTAACAGCTAGACCAACGGGGCAGTTAACAATCTATGAAATTATAATATTACAGCCTTTATACCCCACCCCAGAGAGAGAGAGGCTTGATCACCACGCGTGCCCACCGCGGATTAGCAATTTCAAGCGCTGACGAAGTGACTTTGAAATACTTAAATATTTTCTACATGAGACTTTCCTGTTGGGTCACAAAAAATATACACCGTGCAATAACACCCACGCAATTGTGTAAACAAAACTGCGTAATAAGAAAGCGCGATGTTGCTTCATGCTAACAGAAACACGGAGTCTGCTCTCTTATTAGATAATAACGTACCTACCTTAGAACCTACCAAACATAGACATACCACGCAAAGACAGACAGGTATTATTTATTAAAAGTTGAAGTTGAAAACACTCTTAAGACGCAGTTAACACCGGTCTATGGGTGGTCAATCCGGACTTGGCTCCCGTGGTGGAGTATGGCCTATACCTTCCTCAGGGAAGAGACCCGTGCCCCTCGGTGGGGACATAATGGGTTGATGATGATGATGGGTGGAGTTTCTGCTATAATCCGGCCCTAACTCCGTCTCAAGAGTGTTGGAATCAACTTTTTACTAATGTTTTTTTTTTTTAGTATACGTTCCACTGCACGGCACAGGCCTTCTCTCTCTCTCTCTCTCTCTCTCTCTCTCTGAGAGAGTATGGGCTTAATTACCACGCCTGCCCACCGCGGATTGGCAATTTCAAGCGCTGAGGTATATCAACACCACAGACACTCAGGTTTCCTCACGACGTTTTCCCTCGCCGTTAGCGAGTGGTATTGCTACAACTTCACAAATGTACGTAATTTTGCAAAAAAAGGCATTGGTACATGCCGGGATTCAAACACATGACCTCCCGGATGTTAAAATGACAGAGTGTATTGAACAACATTCCGCGCAAAAGCGAGGCGACAACACGCACAGATTAACGTTGTTGGCAACCCTACAAAGCATAGTGATTTTTGTGCTTTTTAGGGTTCCGTACCCGAGGGGTGCCAAACGAGACCCTATTACTAAGACTTCACTGTCCGTCTGTCTGTCTGTCTGTCACCAGGCTGTATCTCATGCACCGCGATAGCTAGGCAGTTGACATTTTCGCAGATGATGTATTTCTGTTATAACAATAAATATTAAAAACAGAATAAAATGAATATTTAATAAATACGTGATTTTTTGGCGTTTTCCTCGATCTTTGTGTCTAATGTCGTATAGATAACGGTGCTCAACCCTTCGTGCGCGAGTCCGACTCGCACTTGGCCGGTTTTAGCTGTGGGAACCATATAAGTTTTCCCCGTCTCTGTGAGCCTCCACAGTGAGTCCCGCTCTTTTATTACGTGCATCAAATCCTGGCCGATTCCAATCGTCTAAGTGTCAAATTCCAACAGGATTTGGTGCTCATAATGAGGCCTCAGAAAAGCTGAAAGAGAGAGCGGTCAAGGCACCCCTGGAACAGATCTGTAGCCCAAGAGGCCAAGTCGATCGGCACTAGCTGGCTTGAATTGGAAGCTGCCGCCAACCACCGTCAGAAGTGGAAATCTGTGGTCCTACTCTTAGGAGTTAAAGGACCGAAAAATTATGCGTCAGAACTTTACAAACTTAACAAGTGTGTCTAAGAGGATTGTACTTACTAAGTGACGTTCGCAGACACACCGGACCACCAGCAAGGCTAACGCTTCGGTCACAATCGCTGCGAGTGCCAACTCCCCGCGAGTATTCGCTGTGTGTGACAGGCTAATAGCTGCGAGTAGATTCACTCGCCGCGAGTTGAAGTCGCCGCGACTAGAATAATTGACCATGTTCAATTTTATTCGCTGCGAATGCGCACTGACAGTCGACGTTCTCGTGTAGAACTCGCTGTGTACGACAGTTCATAAGTAGCCTATATACGTCCCACTGTAGGGCACAGGCCTTCTCTCAGAGAGAGAGAGAGAGAGAGAGCATGGGTTTAATCACCCGCGTGCCCACCGCGGATTGGCGATTTCAAGCGCTGAGGTATGTGAATGGCTCAGACACTCAGATTTCCTCACCATGTTTTCCTCTGGTATTGTTACTATAACTTCACAAATGTACATAATTTCGAAAAAAAAGTTATAGGTACATGCCCGCACTGGGAACCGAACCGAACCTTTGTCTCTCGCTTCCGAGTCCAATGTTCTACCCACTAGGCAACCCCCGCTCTACGTGAGCGACAGGCAGGCAGCGAATTGTCGCTGCGACTAGCAATCGCGGCGAGTGCACTCGCAGCGACTAGTCGCTGTGTGTGACCGAAGCTTTAGCGTTCCAATTCGATGCCTCGCTTCGGAAACTCGGACTGCGTTTCTACGCCTTATAATCCTAACCTTAGTACTAACAGAAACGCGGAGTCTCTCTTATTAGATAATAACGTATACCTCAGTACCTATTTAGTTGGAACCGGTGTTACAGTTGCATAAAATTTACATCTATGCTAGTTGAATAGCGGTGGTAGCTTAGTGGGTAGAACATCGGACTTGGAAGCGAGAGACCCAGGTTCGACCCCAGTGCGGGCATATAGCTATGACTTGGTTTTCTAAGTTATGTACATTTGTGAAGTTATAGTAGCAATACCACTCGCTAACGGTGAAGGAAAACATCGTGAGGAAACCTGAGTGTCTGAGCTATTCACATACCTCCACGGTGGGCACGCGTGGCGATTAAGCCCACACTCTCTCCCTGAGAGAAGGCCTGTGCCCTACAGTGGCACTGACTGAAAATCAGCGCTGAGGGATCACTTCCTCAGCACAACGCTGAGTCAGCTGCCTTTTGTGGCAACGTAGATACACCACAGGCTACATCTATGGTCCTGTTTTATTTATTCGTTTTGTCTGTTGTGTATTTAGTTTTCTTTCTGTTGTTGTGCATATTATGTTACTTATGTGCTTATTTTGTTTCTGTGATGTATCTTGTTGGTATAATAAATGTCTTTCTTGTTCTTCTTCTTCAAAAAGAAATTATAGCCCTGTGATTAGTTTCTCTCGTTAAAGTTTTTCTTAAAGGCTGTTTTAGTGGAATCGTTTTTTTTATAAGTAAGACTGTTTTTATAATGAATTTAATTTATATCTGAATTGAATTTAATATTTGAATTTGTTTTTTTAAATGTTTATTTGGTGCAAAGTATAGTACTTTTTCAATTTCCACACCGTCGTAAAACGTCCAATCAAACGCCGGCATTAAAAATAGGTATAATACCCGACAAATAACTTAAACAAAAATCCACGCACTCGGGACGAATTTGCCATGAACACTAAACTTTTTAGTTTAGTCCATACAGTTTGGTACATACAGGTATTTTTACCTGGTATATACCATATCGCTCGTAGCCCCGGCTGCCTGAGTGATCTTAAACGATCACGAAGGTTAAGCAACACAGGGCGCGTTCAGTGCATGGATGGGTCGCCGTCTATGCCTAACGCTAGTGGCATTTTCCCGAGCGGTTCCGTGCTTCGCAAGGCACGTTAAGCTGTTGGTGCCGGCTGCCGTCGATAGATGGCAGTCGTTAAGCCAAGTCAGAGGCCTTAGGGCGGCTTGACAACTTCTGACAGTAGACGAGCCACTAGTCTACAAGCCTCCACGAATCCGGACTTGGCCCCCGTGGTGGAGTATGGCCTATACCTTCCTCAAGGAAGAGACCCGTGCCCCTCGGTGGGGACATAATGGGTTGATGATGATGATGATATACCATTGGTATATACCATTGACTTAGTTTTCTAAGTGACAATGCGCTAACTGTGAAAGAAAACATCGTGAAGAAACCTGTGTGTGAGGGGTTCACACACCTCAGCGCTTGAAAATGACAATTCGCGGAGGGCACTCGTTTTTATGAAGACCTTTCTCTCCTTCTCTCTGAGAGAAGGCATGTGCCGTGCAGTGGGACGTACGAGTATATAGAAGAAGAAGAAGAAGAAGAAAGACATTTATTGTACCAACAAGATACATCACAGAAACAAAACAAGCACACAAGGCTACACAAGAAAAACTAAAGTCCGAAGAATTCAAATTAACATCCCGCGTCCCCCGCCAATGTGCCCGAAAAACATAATAATTATGATAACTTCCACACAACACAATCACTTGGCCTGGTCCCAAACTAGGATACCCTGTGCTGTGGTAACCAGGCAAGGACGTCACAAACATAAAAATACACCCGGAATAAGGCCACTTGTAGAAATGTACGGCGAGCCGCAATGGGAATCGAACCCACGACCTCTGTTGTGGTAGCTAAGAGCCTTAACGGCTAGACCAACGAGGCAATCGCGAAGTCAGAGTCATTTGTTTAAGTTTATTGTCGGGTATTGTATATGGTTTAAAGGCTTTGATTTACGATGGAGTGAATCGTTTGTATTCGACCCTGCATTCGATGGCTAAAGTGCATAACACTTGGATAAGGTAGATAGATAAACCATTTATTTGCATTTTCACACACATAATAACACGCGCACAAACCAAAAAAAGATCATCATCATCAACATCAGCCCCTTGACGCCCACTGCAGGACACAGGCCTCCCTCATGGTTTTCATAGCCACGCGGGGTTTTGCCATAATCGCCACGCTTGGCAGGCGGGTTGGCGATCGCAGTATGCGGTTGGAATCTCAGGAAGACGCTGCTGCCCGTCTCCTGGTAATTTATTTCCTTTGTCGCCTTCTACGACATCCACGGGAGGAAATGGAATGACGCTATTCTTAATCCGGTGCCACACGGTCAAAAAAGGATGAAAGTAACAAAATAAACCCAGACGACAAGAACATACAATTTTGCCATGCAAGTTACGCCAAGTGCCAAAAATACAATAACGTAGATTTGTGGGTGTGGCAAATGCAAATGGCCTCCGGCTCAGCATGTGCTGGAGGTTTGGGGACACTCCAGCGCTGGTATTATGCCGGTACCCGGAGAAGACGGCGTGCTCAACTGAGAGAGGAAAAAAAGGAGCCAGACTGAGACAAGATATAATTATATAAAGTTTGTGTAATGTATAACTAGAGTACAATGTGCGGCAATAACATGTAATTAGACTGAACTTCGCGTCCACGAAGCCGCAAGTTGTCAGTTATAAGAATAAAAATTGAATAAAACAAAAATTACTAAAAACGTTGCTTAGCTGTATTAGCTTTGCTTTTTAGGCTGTAAGTTATTTATGTATAACCCTGCTAGACGGAGACCTGTCAAAATAGGTTTCCGTTTTTATTGTTTTGAGTTACGGTACCCTAGTTGTAATTCTAGTTAGACCTGGGATTTCTGCACTTTGCCTCATAATTGTGCCATTGTACGTAGACAGGGTTTTCTCACAATATTTTCCTTCACGGTTAGCGAGTGGTTTTGCTACTGCAACTTACTTAGGAAACAAACTCATTGGTAGATACATGCCGGGATTCAAACTCACGACCTCCCGAATTTCAGGCCGGCATTCTACCGCTGCGCTACCACAGCTCTGCTCTGCTCCTTGCAGTGTCCTAAAAATTCAATCAATAAATCCTGTATTCGTCCACTGCTGGACATGGACAGGGGGAGCCCAAGGCACGCCACTTTCTCATCCAGCCGCTGCCAGCAATCGGCCCCAGATCGTCGGTCCAGCAAACTGGAGGGCGTCCCAGGCATTTGCCAGTTCGTGGTCACCACTCGGGAACCTTTGCACCTCATCTACTATCAGTTCTTAAGTACGGAGCGCATAGGAAGGACGTGGGACGAGGGCGTGGAAAAGACGCGACGCGTTGTAAAGAGTTCGCGTTCTGGCCCGTCTTAACTACGTGGGCTATGTCCCATCGCTTCAATACATTTGGTGTGAAAGTGAATTGAAAGGTAGCCGCATTTTTTCCACGCTCTCATCCTACGTCCTATGCGCCCCACGCCTGAGGCTTGTGACCAGCCCACTGCGACATCAACTTAATAATCTTAGAGGCTCTGTTAGCTCTTTAAAAATGGCTGCTTCTGTAATTACCCTCAAAATTGCTAATTTAACACTTTCTTCCTCAGGTCCTAGCAACGTGAAAAGGAGACAATCATTTGGAAATCGCAGACATCAAACGCACCTCAGACATGGAGGGAGAAACAAAGACCTTGAGCAGTGAAAATATGGACACGTTCAAGTAAGTGCCATCAAATCAAACAAATAAAAAAAAAATTCAACGTAAACAAATGAATGTCAATTTACAATATTGTCCGCTGTGTTCGGGTCGTAGTGGAGAAAATGACGGCAAAAATACTCCGCTCAGACCATCATTTCAACCCTTGCCTAGGTGTTCTGCCTCAGATCATCGGGCCAACGAGTTCGTGGGCACCCCACGTTACGTTTACCAGTTCGTCGTCTTCACTGAGCCCAAAAAAGGCAATCTAATCTCATCTTATCTCCTGTATCCTAGCCAGAATTTGTCACTTGTCACAATTCCGACAAACCTCTTTCATTCCATAAACATTAATATAATTACTCACAGCATGCACGTACTCACGCCTGTTTCTAATCAAATTCAAAATCGAAATCGAAGTCGAGATTGAAATCGGAATCGAAACCGAAACCAAAACCTAAGCCTAAATCTAAATTTAAATCTATTCTAATCTCCCTCAGGACCCCTTACATCGAAGATGGTCTCAACGGCAACGATCCAGCAACCCCAAACCGGGAGCTCCTCAAGAACGTAAACGACCCAACTTCAGACAAAGAGAAGCCAGATTCCATAGCTGGTTTCTACGATGGAGCAGTCATATTGGTTACTGGAGGAACTGGTAAGTTCTGTTGAAAATTCTAGTTACAGTTACATACTAATTACAAAGAAATTGGTCTTATTCGAGAGGCCACAGGTTGGCGGCAGAGTGCAGACCGATGGTCGGTGGGCAGACCAGCAGCCCGAGAGGCGGACGATATCGTTGAGTCGGTGGAAGGTTTGTGGATGCGGATGGCAAGGGAGAAGGCATAGGCCTTGGTATAGACCCAGCAGTGGGCAGCGGTAAGCTGATGATGATGACGAGAGGCCATGTTAAAAGGTGAATAATTATGATAAGCTGATTCATGCAGGGGAAGCTACCGCTTCCCCTAAAGCTCAAAAACTGGTCGACATGTGCACCCTGCCTATCCTGACTCTGGAACTTGTCAAAGTCCGACGAGAAGTCCAAAATCAAGGTGGTAATAGAGCGCAGTACACTAGGTGTACAGAACATGTACAAAGGATTGACAATATCCTAAACAAAGTGTTCTGCGCTGCAGAACTGAAATGGTCGATGCTGAAACTGCAATTGCTAAGCTGAAATGGAAGTGGGTGGGCCACGTAACCTAATTACCAGATTGGTTAGTAAATGGTTAAAATGTCCTAGGTAATAAATAAATCTCCTCTTAGGCAGAGAGAAGTCTTAAAATCAATTCAGGTATGCACGCTTAACTGGGGCTCAGTCCAACAAAATCTTTAACTGCATTGCTCAACTCAGTAACCTTTGTTTATATTTTTGGAGTAAACGTTAAACACACCTAATCTACTCTTAACAGGCTTTGTCGGAAAGGCTCTCCTAGAGAAATTGCTGAGGAGTTGTCCGGGAATCGACACCATCTACATCCTGATGAGGCCCAAGAGAGGGTTGTCTGTGGAACAGCGATACAAGGAATTGCTGAAGAATATGGTGAGATTAAAGGATGAATAAATAAATAACACAACACAATCACTTGTTCTGGCGCTTAGCTACCAAAACAAAGGTCGTGGGTTCAGTTCCCACAAGGGTCACCATACATTTGTGCAAATAACCTCAGTCTGGGTCTATTTCCATGTTTGGACGTCCTTGCCTGGTTACCATAGCACAGGGTATCCTAGTTTGGAACCAGGTCAAGTGATTGTATTGTGTGGAAGTTATTTTTATTATTACATTATGTATAATCATGGACGGAGAAGTAACTAACCAGTTTTGCGTCAAAGAAAAATGTCATCTCGCAGATGGCTTAACGAGAGAAATGTGGATCTCTTCATCATTTCAAGTGCTATTTGTATCTGCAAAAACGTTACGTTTTTGATGATAAAAAAACACTAACCAGTCGTCTCTCGCCAGGTTTTCGACCGCATACGCGCACGCTGGCCGGAACGACTTGCCAAGCTGTATCCGATAGCCGGAGACGTGTCCGCCCCAGGGTTAGGCGTCGGCGCTGCTGAACTAGCCATGCTGGGGACTGGTGAGTATCCAATCCATCATCCAAATTAGTCTTCTGCTGGATATAGAAAGACAATAGAGACTAATCGCGAATTGACAAAAAGAAGAATAAATGGAGGACCGCAAGCCGTGCCTTGTGGTAGACAAATACGGGCTGCTAGATGAAATTGTAATTGATATTCTTTCAGTGACTATTTTAATCATCATCATCATGAGCCACTTGACGCCCACTGCAGGTCATAGGCCTCCTTCGTGGTTTTCATAACCATGAGGGGTTTTGCCATAATCGCCACGCTTGGCAGGCGGGTTGGCGATCGCAGTATGCGATTGGAATCTCAGGAAGACGCTGCTGCCCGTCTTCTGGTAATTTATTTCCTTAGTCGCCTTCTACGACATCCACGGAAGGAAATGGAGTGATGCTATTCTTAATCCGGCGCCACACTATTTTAATATTTCTGTTTAATTGGATTCCATGTTCAGTAAAAGCCTTGATTCGCCAGTGACGGTCCTGTTCCACTCCGCCGCGACAGTTCGTTTCACCGAACCGCTCCACGCTGCGACTCAGCTCAACGTTCAGGGCACGGCTAGCCTGTTGAAACTGGCTGGCTGCATGGGGAAGCTGAAGGTAATATCTTCCGGTTTCTTCATTTTCGTCCTGTGCCCCTCCAGGCCTCCACTAACCGAGGTTGGCCATCAGCCCCCCATATTCTTCTTAATTTCTTTCCAAGCAAAACAGGTCCACAACGCTGGCTACATCCATTTGCTGATGTTTTAAACATACATAAATATGTTTGACTCGTATGTATGTAAGTATATCCGATGCTGTGTCCTTAATCAATGGTTACATCTTGACAAATTAGATCTCAATCGAAGCGTCGTGTTTGCCCGAGTGTGGCTAACACAGGCGGGACCCACATTCAATGTGAGGTACCTGTGTTGCTCCCACCTGCTTAGTAGTTAATGCTCAGCAGTCGGGTTGTCGGTTATTTTTTATCTTATCGAAGTCACCACTTATTTATGTTCTGCGCGATCTCCTGCCAGTCACCTGGCTGGAGCTCACGCAGGTCCTCAGCTGTTCATTTGGTATCTTATCTTATTTTTTCTCCGCCAGGCTCTTGTCCACGTCTCCACGGCCTACAGCAACGCACCACAAAGCTACATTGAGGAGCGTGTGTACACTCCGCCTTATGACCCCGAGACTATAGTGAGCTGCACAAAAATGCTGCCTCCTGAGAGCGTCAATGTACTAGCTGAGACATTGCAGGTAACTGTAAATACATCTATCAGTCAATATAACAATCTATCCGTTCGTTAATCTATAAATTCTTCAATCCATTCATCTGATATTTCATCAATGACCACATCGTCCTGCCATATTGCTGTTGGTGTTGGCTTGTTCCATCAATGAGTTCTAAGTTTTAGAATAAGAATTAAATTTAAAAGACTAACGAACTTATTTATAAAACCACGATTCCTTAAAACACTTCTTAGAAGCAGTTTAAATAGTCTTTAGTAGAGGAAAAGACATAACCACATATTATTACAACTGCCTCTGAAGAGTGTTTTAGAGAAATCATGTTTATATAAATAAGCCCGTAACATTTTTGGGGATGCAAGTGATGTAAATTACTTCAGCCAGATGGCGCTGCCTGTACGTAATACAGAGTTCGTAAAGACGTTCGAAATTTCGACGATGCCTGCACTTGCCCATTAGCTCAGGTTGGGAGGGCGCTGACACGGTAAGCCAAAGGTGGAATTTTTAGCCTGTAAATAATTCAATTCAATTCAATTCAAATATTTTTATTCATTGTAAAAACAGAATGTTTACTTAATGAACGTCAAAGTTGTTAGTTTCACAATTAATGGATTATGTGGAGAAGAAGCTAACAAAGAAACTCCACATTTATTCTTTTCAAAACACGTTTTAACTTAATTAACAGAGTTTTCAACTTAAAATATTAGTCATGAATGTGTTGAACACTAGTCACAATCGTCCTTTAAATAATATTAATCTACTGTTTAATGCCAAACATCTTTGTCTTCTAAATAATCCTTGATGTTATAGTAAGCCTTTTTGCACAGAATGTGCTTAACACATTTTTTAAATCGCGTTGGAGGTAACTCTAATATATCTTGAGGAATTTTGTTGTAGAACCTTATACAGTGCCCCATAAAGGATGTGTTAACTTTTGCAAGTCTAAATAGTGGAAATGACAATTTATGTTTATTTCTAGTATTAACATTATGGTGGCCACCAACATTTTCGAAGTCTTTGATATTTTTTCTAACGTACATAATATTTTCATAAATGTATTGACATGCAACTGTTAAGATGTTGGTTTCTTTGAAGAAATCTCTTAGCGAATCCCTACTACCTAACTTGTAAATAAATCGGATGGCTCTCTTCTGTAAGATGAAGATCGTCTCAATGTCTGCTGCCCGACCCCACAGTAGTATGCCGTAGGACATAATACTATGGAAGTAACTAAAATAAACAAGCCTAGCAGTTGCAACGTCAGTGAGCTCTCTAATTCTTTTGACTGCATATGCTGCAGAACTAAGCCTGTGTGCTAGTTTTACAATATGAGGACCCCATTGCAATTTTGAATCGATTGTGATGCCTAGAAAAACGGTATCTTCTACAAATTCTAGTTTTTCTTTACCGAGTACAATGTTGTTTTCAACTAATCTTACGTTTGGTAAGGTAAACTTTATACATTTTGTCTTTTTGGAATTTAGAAGCAGATTATTTGCCGTGAACCAATCCAACAAACGCGAGAGAGCATCATTTGCATCGTGAAGATTATTTTCTTGTCTCTTAATTTTAAAAATAAGTGACGTGTCATCTGCAAATAATACTATCTCGGACATGTTTTGTACCATAAACGGCAAATCATTTACGTATACAAGGAAAAGGAACGGCCCCAAAATTGATCGCTGTGGTACTCCCATTTTTATTTGTGAAGCTGTGGATTTTATACGATTTATGTCCGCTTTTTGAACCCTTCCTTTTAGATAAGATCTCATCAGTTGTAAACCTTTCCCCTTTACTCCGTAATGCTCTAGTTTTAGCAAAAGTGTCTCGTGGTCCACGCAATCAAATGCCTTTGACAAGTCACAAAAAACACCTATAGCATCCCTACGATCCTCCCATGCACTATAAATATGTTTAACTAGCAAGACACCAGCGTCCGTCGTCGACCGTCCCTGCGTGAAGCCGAACTGCTGGTTATGGAGCAGTTGATAATTATTAAAGTGCGTAAGTAGTTGAAATAATACAATCTTTTCGAATATTTTGCTCAATACGGGTAGGATCGAGACTGGTCTGAAATTTGTGGGATCGTGTCTATCGCCACTTTTAAACAACGGAACGAGCCTACTGTATTTCATTAGGTCAGGGAATGTACCCTCACCTACACATTTGTTAAAAATTTTTGCTAAATGAGAAGCGAGGACATCTATTACTGAACTAACTATGATTACCGACATTCCCCACAAATCTTCCGTTTTTTTAAGATTTAATAGTTTAAACGCTTTAATTACGCTATGGGGATAGGTTTAAAATAGAAATAGAAGGTTAAAAATAGGTTTTAAAATTCTCCTTAGCACGGATTAGTGCAAGAAAGAATATAACTGTCCTATAATTTTACAACATAAGCCTTCGTAAGCACTGCACATTTTATATATTTTATAATGTGTAACGGTTTCACTTACTTTAATTCACATCGGGATAGCCGACTAGTTTCGACCTCGTCCGGAAGCCTTAATCATGGAGGAGAGTCGATGCGTTGCCGGCTATCCCGACGTTGATAAAAGTAAGTGAAACCGTTGCACCAATATATAAAACTGTCCGATAATGTCCCAAAACGTACATTATTTACAATCTATTTCATATTTTTGGTTACAGTTAAGGCTTAATGGTAAAAAAATACGTTTCAGTTTTAAGATTTCAAATTCCCACCGAAACGCTCGTCAATGTCATGGCGTCGCTAGTGACGTCACAGTGCAAAAGTGTGCCTAAAATTAATCTGTGGTGTAAAACGTCAACACAGCAATTTCGTATAGAGCACGCGCCATCACTCATGCCCCACGGAAAAGACCTTGTCGGTATTGACATAAGAATGAAAATGTCTTTGCTCAATGGACTTCAGTGGTGGTGCGGACTCTAGTTACTAGGTTGTTACCTATGTCACAGACAATAAAGTAATATGTTCGGTTCTATTCTATGTTTACTCGCGTGTTCCTTAAAGTGACGTCATTCGCTATTCAACTTAATATGGTGGACATAGGATTTTTGTAAATTTTAATATCGTAATAATTATCCATCCCGCTCCTAATAAAAAATAAATGCGTGTTTCGTATTCCACAATTCATTTCTTGCTAAATAAATTCATAATTTTCTATCCGTGTGGCGCCGGAGTAAGAATAGCGTCACTCCATTTCACTCAGTGGATGTCGTAGAAGGCGACTAAGGAAATAAATTGCCATGAGACGGGCAGCAGCGTTTTCCTGAGATTCCAACAGCATACTGCGATCGCCAACCCGCCTGCCAAGCGTGGCGATTATGGCAAAACCCTTCATGATTAGAAAAACCATGAGGGAGGCCTATGTCCAGCAGTGGGCGTCGAATGGCTGATCGTGCCTATTTAGGGCGATATTACGCGCGCGTGCGTTCCGTTTCATGAAGTTTTAACACTTGTGTTGATTACATGTTTTTTTGGTTCATCTGCGATTCACTTCGTTTCTAAGTGGAGCACGATTTTGACGTGGATTTCGTTTTTGTTTTCGTAAAATCTCGCCTGTGAAAGCTTACAATGTGTCGCCTGTGATGATGCCCGTGTCACCACACGTTTTCCGTCCAGTCGTCGCCCAAGACGTGTAAATAGTACGTGAAGTGTGAAGTCAGCTTACACAAATTTATTTATTGCACTTTACTAAAGCGCAATAAATGGTGAGAGATGGCATTGAGGGGAAGAGGCCTATACCCAGTAGTGGGCAGCGCTGGGCCGTTAATTTTTTTTTATTATTTATTTATTTATTAGGTTTTTCAACAGACGCGCACATTACAAATATAAAAACAATTCCCAATAAGTCAAGCCGCAGTGTGAATCCAATTACTGAAAAACACAGCATGCCCGACACATCTCATGTAAGACTTACATACTACATCACATTAATGATGATGATGATGATGTGTCGCATTGACGAATAGATTTAACAAACCGTAGTTCAGACGATATGGGGCCATTTCATTATTACCTAAGCAGCATTTTTGTTACAATTACACTCTCACCCCTCTATCACCGTGTGTGTATAAAAGTAAGCCTCTCCTTTTATGCTTACGTAAACCTTGGTAAGCAAATTATACTTGGTAGTTATTTGTGCTGTAATTGCCTGAATACCAAATTACATATTCTCATGGTGACAGATGGACGGAAGGACGGACGGACGGACAGCGGAGTCTTAGTAACTGACCCTTTGGCTACGAAACCCTAAAAAGCAAAGCAAGGATTCTCTGTGCACCTATGGTGCTTACGCAATACTTAAATGACCCCTATGGAGTTCACAAACAACGGTGGTAGCCTAGTGGGTAGAATCTCGGACTCGGAAGCGAGAGACCCAGGTTCGATCCCCAGTGCGGGCATGTACCTATGACTTGGTTTTCTAACTTATGTACATTTGTGAAGTTATAGCAGCAACACCACTCGCTAACGGTGAAAGAAAACATCGTGAGGAAACCTGAGTGCCTGACCTATTCACATACCTCAGCGCTTGAAATCGTGGTGATGAAGCCCATACTCTCTCCCTGAGAGAAGGCCTGTGCCTTACAGTGGGACGTATCATCATCATCATCAGCCATTTGACGCCTACTGCAGGACACAGGCCTCCTTCGTGGTTTTCATAACCATGAGGAGTTTTGCCATAATCGCCACGCTTGGCAGGCGGGTTAGCGATCGCAGTAGGCATGTTATGTGTTGTATCACTATTCTAGTTTTATCTTATCTCTATTCCTCTTCTACTCTCAGGGGGAGCATCCCAACACGTACACGCTAACGAAGGCTCTGGCGGAGTCCATTGTCTACAGCCACTCGGAGCTCCCAGTCTGCATCGTGAGACCTTCAATTGGTGAGTGTTGGGCTTCTTTAAAAAAACAAAGTAGCCCCAATTGTGTCCCAATCGTCCCCGTTAACATTATTTAAATGCCAGACGTCTTTGTCTTCCACATAATCCTTAATATTATAATAGGCTTTTTGCACAGAGTATGCCTAACACATTTTTTGAACCGCGTCGGTGGTAACTCTAATATGTCTTGAGGAATTTTAATGTAGAACCGTATACAGCGCCCCATAAAGGACGTATTAACTTTTGCAAGTATAAAACGTGGAAATGAATTTACTCTCGTTTATTTAAGTTTTTTCGCTAAATCTGTCACTTTTGTTACGTAACGTATGATGCTGAAGAGGTATAATGCGACGAAGTATGGTGCTCGACACTAGCGGACAAGAGAGCCAGGAGGCATTAAATCCGTACCGACCCGACTTCCTTTACCTATGTATCCTACATGCTCCACGGCCAGCCGCTCTCGAATGGAACTTTCTAATCATTCGAGTAAGTGTCAAACTCTAATAGGTACTGCTTAAGTCGTCCGTAACAGACGCAAAGGCCTACGATGAAGGCTGAAGCACCAGCGTGTGATGTGTTTGTGGACGGGATTGGAAATGTGGTGAAGGTATGTAAGAGAATGCTAGAAGATGTTCGATAGGTAGTGCCCAGTTATAATATTGTAACGGATTGGTTTAATTTTATAACTTATGCAGCAATATTTATGTCGACAAAATATATGGAAAATAATATACCGTGTACCGTGTGGCGCCGGATTAAAAATAGCGTCACTCCATTTCCTTCCGTGGATGTCGTAGAAGGCGACTAAGGAAATCAATTACCAGGAGACTTGTGCTTGTATGATACCAATCTTTGTAGTTTGAGAGGCCTGAAAACCTAACATATTTTGATCTAGTTAAGGCCCAAGTCTTTCAACAAATAGTATTGAATTGAATTGAAATAATTTATTCACTTAAAACACAGTACAATGACACAGTACATTTTGTTTCTGTAAATAAATTAATTTAATATTAATTAATGTAAATAGTTATTGGTGTAATTATAAAGGTAAAAATAAAAAAAGGTAGACGTCTAAAAAAAAAAAAAAAATTAATTTAATGTTGTTTTTACCTACGAATATGATTTGTTGACAGAAAATAAAGCAATATCTTATCTTATCATAAGCAGCCTATAGACGTCCCACTGTAGGGCACAGGCCTTCTCTCAGAGAGAGATTATGGGCTTAATCACCACGCGAGCCAACCGCGGATTGGCGATTTCAAGCGCTGTGGCATGTGAATAGCTCAGACACCCAGGTTTCCTCACGATGTTTTCCTTCACCGTTAGCGAGTGGTATTGCTACTATAACTTCACAAATGTACATAACTTAGAAAACAAAGTCATAGGTACATGCCCGCACTGGGAATCGAACCTGGGTCTCCCGCTTCCGAGTCCAATGTTGTACCCACTAGGCTACCACCGCTTACAGATATATTATAAAATTTACTATTTTGATGAATTTTGAAGGTCTTAATTTCGAAGTTCGATACTGCATATTATATAATATTTGGCACACGGGTGCCAATTGCTAATCGATTTTATTCGGGTACAAATTGGTACACTGGTGACTATAAGACGTGTACTTGTGTTTTGTATCATTTAATATTACGGATAAATAATACATAGGTTATTAAGTATGTATGTTAGTGAGATAAAAATAAATCTAAAATTAAATGAACTTTAATTCACATAAGTAATTGAATCGTGTGATTTTAAAACAACACAAGTCACATCTGTTTTTAAAATAACACTTGCCCATTTTTTTTTTTTTTAAATTATTTACACCTACCTATTGATTTACATTAGAAAAAAAAATTGTAGTTTATTCATACAGAAATCAATATAATATGCTAAAATATTGCTGTTGTAGATATTAGTATTTGAATAAAACAGTTTTTTCTATTTCCTGCAAAGTTGTAATGAAAGGACATGTGTCGTTTTAAAATCACACGATTCAATTATAATAGCAATACCACTTGCTGACGGCGAAGGAAAACGTCATGAGGAAACTTGAGTGTCTGAGGTATTTGCATACCTTAATACGCATGAATTTGCCAATCCGCGGTGGGCACGCGTGGTAATTAAGCCTCTCTCTCCGAGACAAGGCCTGTGCCCTGCAGTGGGACGTATATAGGCTACATAAAAGAGGTATGAGAGTACTATTAACTACTGCCATAGCCCCAAGGAAGCTATTCTTAACGAGTACCAAACCCGGGTCGTTGGACACTCCCCCAGATGCATTTTTAATCCATCCACCTACCCAACTTGGAGAAACCAAAGTATAATTTTCACTAAAAGCCAAATTCAAACATACAGTATAAGAAATTCATAGACGGATTTCTAAATCGACTCGTGGAACAAACTAAGAAGATACAAAAGTACCATTCGTTTTTAAGAGTAAGAAATGATATATGAACCTGTAATATGTGTTTTTTTCTGTTTTGTGTACCTATCTAACAAAATAAAAATAAAATTATATAAATGAACCGTAACATCAGCTACAATAAATAAACAATTTTGCAACATATTGGCCTAATATTAGAAAATACACGTTTAGATTCAAAACTTCACTTACGAACTAACACAAACACACACTCTTTTAAGTTTTAAGAAAATATTGAATTGAATTGAAAAATTCATTATTGCACTAGAAAAAGACAATTTTGTACAAAGGCGAGCTCAATGCTAGGTAGTATTTTCTTCCAGCTAACCTTTGTTGATGTGGAGAGTCGATTGGGTAGTGCCGGAGAAAATTATGGGAGTAATACAAAAATAAATACATAGTGTGGTTTATAAACTTTAGAAATTACACTTTAGATTCAAGTGCGCTAACAAACACTTTTTAAGTCTATATTAATAACTAGAGGTACATAGAGTAATGGCACTGTGTGTTATGGCTATAAAAGGCTGTTGTCTCAGCATATTGTCACGGGTTATAACCAGTGATCGAATAATCGGATGCATATTTACCTAAAGTTATTTTTTGGCTCAAAAATTATGGAAGCGGCTTCTTAAAACATATTTTTTAAATATAAATCCCGGGATTTCAGAAAATTCGGGAATGCAAAACTAATAGCATGGAGACGATTTATTTAGCGTGTAGTATTATGAATTTAAAAAACCGTTAAAATCCGTTAAAACCGAGTTGTTTGTCGCTATGTAGAGTGAAGAAAGAAAATTACTTATCTTGACGTTTGCAATGACAGTTTGGCAATAAACTTTATAACATTAGCCAGCACCCGATCTATAGTCGGAAAGCACTAAACGATAATTCTGAAATCGCTTGATTTTTTACGATCGATACAAAAGTGCATTCCATAACAGCCAACACCTCAACTTTAGGTAAATATGCATCCGATTATTCGATCACTGGTTATAACCCCGACACTACTGACCTGAATGTAAAAAGTAAAAGAAACCGGCCAAGTGCAAGTCGGACTCGCGCACGAAGGGCTCTGTAACATTATCAATACAACATTTGGATATTTCAAACGTCTACCTGTTGCCGTTATTAATATCGAGCAAAAAACGGTAAAAAATTGTTTGTTGTATGGGAACCCCACTTAAATATTTATTTTATTCTATTTTTAGTATTTGTAGTTATAGCGGCAACAGAAATACATCATATTTGAAAATTTCAACTGTCAAACTATCACGATTCATGAGATACAGCCTGGTGACAGGCGGAGTCTTGGCAATAGGGTTTGTGTACGGTACCCTAAAAATGCGTTTATTGCGATCAACAATATAGCTTTGACAAAAAATTACTAGGTAATAACAAATATTTACAGTTGGCAACAAAAGGTGTGTGCTCAAGATGTTAATGTTTTGTGTTAACGTTTTCCTTTCATGTTTTTGTTGCCTGATTAGTGGATTTCTTTTGTTATAGTTTGTTCAACGATGGTTTGTATAACATGCGGGATCCTGCCTTTTCGCAGAAAATTGTTACGCTGATTATCACTTGCCAACCAACATTTCACCTATTTTTCACTTTGACAACAAACGATTTACAAATTTTTGTATGGCAACGTTTCATTTGGTAGGATTGTTGTTAAGCTGATTATTATAATGAAACAAAACGTTTTGGGTATTTATTATTTTTCAAATCTTTTACTAGTTTTTTTTTTTTTTGCAAACCTATAGGTTAGGTTAGGTTAGAACTGTGACCAACGAGCGAGCGAAGCGAGCGTGCCGCGGCAGCGGCCGGCGAGTGCTGGGAAAATTCTATCCATTTTACTAGGTTTTCCTAACCTTTAGGTTAATCTATAGGTTTGCCCTAACCTTCTGTAAAACATACGCTACTTAAAAGTTGGCATTTTGAAAAAATGTCATTATAAAAAGCAAACCAAACAAACAGTTGGCAACTGCGAGGTTGGGAAATAAAAAAAAATAATAAGAAAAGTTGGCAAATGATTATTCCGCAAAATAATATTCTTCGAAACGTTAGTTGCCAAATGAAAATCGGCCAAAAATGTTTCTGCAAAAAGGCAGAGAACCATAATATGGTAATGTACATAATATTGTCCTATTTTCATTGGTTTCGAACCACCTTGTAATGTACACGTCAATTACTGCCGGCACTGGCTGAAAACCAGCTCTGAGGGCTCACACCCTCGGCACAATGCTGAGTCAGACGCCCTCTGTGGCAATTTTGACACACCACAGGTTGCACTCTGACGCTCTGACTTTGCCTTGTCCTATGTTGTATTTTTATTTATGTGACTTGTTTTTCCTTTGTATTTATGTTATTTTTTCCGGACTCCGTGATTTTAATACGTAGGAGAGAGAGGTCAGTTTGTAGGACTTATTGAACGTTACCAGTTAATCTAGGTGTCCATTTCAAAATCTTCATAATTTGGAGGAGAGAGTGGATAAAAAATCTCCAAATTGAGGCTTTTCAAAGTCTGTTTTGGTCCTTAAGACGGCGCCTCAAGGAACAATTCCCGTACAAACGTAGTTTGGTGTTGGTTTTTACGAACGACACGCAAAGTCGAGGCTTGATCGTGCTTTAAATTGGAAATGAACTTATCGAAAAGAAATTATAGTCTTGTGAATAGTTTATATGAAAAGTCGTGTGAGGCTTTTTAATATTTTCTTTTTTATTCTGTTATTCTCAGTTATAAGCACAAGGAAACCTTGGTTTGTGTCCTCTAAACATATTGGCAAAGTTACGTATACGAAAGTTAGTGTATGGAAATTTCTCCTCGAGGGGCCACCTTAATTAAGAGAGGTTGCATATTATCTCCCTTACTTACCTATTAAAACCATTTTGTATTATATTGAATAAAAATACTTTGATTTTTATTCGATCTTATCTAGAAATATACTAATTAGCGTACCCGCCTTTGCATCTACGTAATGAGATGATTTATACAGGCAGCGTCCAGTGGCACCTGCACTCACACTAGATAGGTGAAGGGACCACTCGGACGCTGCAGTGCCTGAGACATCGTTTTCTATATGGAGTGGGCTTGCGCAGCCCCTATAGCATCCTGACAGCTTAGACGGCCTAGCCCACAACCAAGCCGCGGTGAAGGAAAACATCGTGAGGAACCTCGCGGCTTGAGGATCCGTACTTAATTAATAATTGTATCCTTCGTCGGCATATGTGACCAGTGACCAGCCTTCAAAGTACTTCAACTTGCTAATCTTATAGGCTATGTCAGTCACCTTAGTTCTTTGGCGAATTGTCTCATTTCGAATGTGATTTCCAAAGTGTCACTTCTGGAGCATTCAATTCGACCCATACGGCCCTTCCTTTGAGAAGCCAGCCACATGGCTTTGACTTTCCGACCAGTTTGTGACCCCTTACCTCAAACTATCACTATGGTCACACAGGGCACCAGTTTTTGAGCATTTTGGCAGAGAATATTAATCAATAGAGCATCGTTTACGCGGTCATGGTTTTTTAATGATCTTCATGGGAAATTGGACTAGGCAGACTGAAATATAATTATAGAGACGGAGGAAGGTCATTTCGAATAGCAGTCGGGTGGAAAAACCATAATAGTAGAATGAAACTATTACATAAAAGACGCGCTGGACGAATAGCGGTGGTAGCCTAGTGGGTAGAACATTGGAGTCCCAGGTTCGACTCCTAGTGCGGGCATGTACCTCTGACTTTGTTTTCTAAGTTATAACCGCAATACCACTCACTAACATTGGAGGAAAACATCGTGAGGAAACCTATTCACTTACCTTAGCGCTTGAAATCGCCAATCCGCGATGGGCACGCGTGGTGATTAAGCCCGTACTCTCTGCCTGAGAGAAGGCCTGTGCCCTACAGTGGGACGTATATAGGCTGCTTATGTTAAGACAAATAAACTCTTGCTTACAGTAACAGCCGCTCTGCACGATCCGTTTCCGGGATGGATCGACAACATTTATGGTGTCACTGGTGAGCCCCTTTTTGTATCTAGGGTCACCGCACACGGGCCACCGGCCACAACCACAAAACGCTGTCACCGGCATATTTCCTAAAGTTTTCATACATTTTAAATGTAGCGTGTGGTGGCCCGGTGCCTGGTGGCGTCAACTGTGTGCGGCGAGTCCATATATAAAATGTATGAAAACTACAGTAAATATGCCGGTGGCGGCGTTTTGCGGGTTGTGGCCGGTGGCCCGTGTGCGGCGACTCAAATGTCCTCTAAGATAGAGGTTTCCGTCATGTGATGCTGCTATCACTGACAGTGAAAGTGACTGTGATAGTGATGGTGACAGTAAGACAAGTGAGTGCTTTTGTCAGTCTCATGGTCACAGTCGTGATCTTTAAAATAAATGGACTGTTCTATAATTTTACGGATAGTAGGTGTAAACAATTTGTCGTTAGAATTGCTACATTTAAGTTTAAAAATCTTCTGTTTACTTTTTCTTGTTGAAGTTTACAAAGCGCGGCTATTTTATTCTATTATTTATTTTACAGGGGAAACCATCAATTTTGGAGCTGTTTTTATTTATAGCTTCAGAAACGCTAGTTGGATGTATTTTTATTATAGGACGTTTATTTTATTGTAGCATTACAATTTTTTTACAGGGTGCAGTTGCATTATTTATGTTAGTTCCATTATATTTAAAGATAATTTAAATAGGTACAAAGAAGTAATGTTTGAAATAGCAGTAAAATTAAAAGATTTTTTTAAGTCAAAAGTAGTAATTTGCAAGATAATTTGTTTGCAGTTACTACCTCTAAAATTATAGAGCAATTACAAAGATCATAAGTAAAGAAACCTGAGTGGAGGTGTTAAAATACCTCAGAGCCTGAAATCGCCACTATGGTGGACACGCGTGGTAATTAAACCCGAGCCAATTAAGCCTCTCTCTCTGAGAGAGGACCTGTGCCCTGCAGTGGGACGTATATAGGCATACATTATATTATATTACATTTATAAACCTCTATTTAAAGCACATTTATATGACCCTCTTTATAATATCAATGCAATTTCACTTAATCTAATCTAATCTGATCACACCCTCAGGCATAATAATGGAAATATCACGCGGCACGTACCGCTCGGGGTACTGCCGAAAACAATACGTGGTCGACCTGGTTCCAGTTGACATGGTGGTTGACTCCTGCATCCTGGCCGCCTGGCGACAGGGCGTCGAAAAGTGAGTCATTCTAGTCCCAGACAAAGATACCAGCTTCCCGGATACATTTTAGGCTCCAGTCTTTCCTCAAATTTTACTATCGCAAAGATCTACCATTCTACTATAGCAAAGATCTACTCTCACGCGAAGTCACATCTCAAAAAGCAAAATCAATTTTTTTTTATTCAAAGTAGCATAGAAACTGCGACTAAACAGGTGTCCATTTCAAAATTGTAGATCATTTTAGAGAAAAAATGGACGAAAATCTCCAAACTTAGTCTTTTCATGTCCTTAATTTACAGGATTTATATAAATGTTCTAAAATCCATGCATTGAAATGGCTTTAATTCCAGACATCATTGTCATTTAAATAATCTTTAATGTTATAGTGGCTTTTTTGGCACAAAGTGTGCTTTACACATTTTTTGAACCGCGTTTAAGTTTATTATATCGTCAGGGATCTTATTGTAGAAACGTATACAATTCCCCATAAAGGATGTATTAACCTTTGCCAGCCTAAATTTTGGGAACGAAAGTTTATGTCTATTTTTAGTGTGGCATCTCACTATTATCAGTCACTGTAATTCTCTCTCGAGCTCTTTTACTCTCAGTTTGGCTATCACTGTCATTATCACTAACACTACCACTATCAACTGTGTCACTCTTACTCTCGGTCTAATCCCACTTTCACTGCCCATCACACTAACACCGTCACTATCACTATCACAGTCACTGTCACTGTCAGTGACTCCAGTTTCACTCTCATTCTTGGTCTCATCTCACTAACACTGGTTTCAATATAGCCGTTACTGCCACACTCACACGTCACTCTCACTGTCATCATAACAGTTACTGTCATATTAACATCACTCTCGATCTTATTTTCACTATAAATTTGACCATGTATTTTGTCGCCCCCCCCCAGTCCCGGCCGTTGTCCAGTGTACAACGTGACCTCGGGATCGATCAACCCCCTGCAGTGGGGCCATTTCACCAATCTGTGCATCAAGTGGGCCCGCGAAAACCCTACCAAGTAAGTACGCCACTGAGTACGGTCACGTAATTTGTAAATAACGCAACTCTAAATATGAATATTTATGATGCGGCTTCAAAATTATGGGAAGTTAGTTGTTCCCACTAAATTTTAGTGTATGATCGTCGCAAGAAGAAAAAACTTTGTGGGGCAAATTTTAAGCTAGTGCGCGGTCTTTGTTGGGTTGATGTAATTTTGAGTACGATTTTTGAGAGTTTCCGTCCGCTTGTAGGTCAAGCCAAAATGGTAAAAAAATACAAAAAGAAGCGGGCTCAAAATAGATCCCTCTAGAATTCATCATCAACCCATTATGTCCCCACCGAGGGGCACGTCTCTTCCCTGAGGAAAGTATAGGCCATACTCCACCACGGGGGCCAAGTCCGGATTGGTGGAGGCTTGTAGACTAGTGGCTCGTCTACTGTCAGAAGTTGTCAAGCCGCCCTAAGGCCTCTGACTTGGCTTAACGACTGCCATCTATCGACGGCAGCCGGCACCAACAGCTTAACGTGCCTTGCGAAGCACGGAACCGCTCGGAAAAATGCCACTAGCGTTAGGCATAGACGGCGACCCATCCATGCACTGAACGCGCCCTGTGTTGCTTAACCTTCGTGATCGTTTAAGATCACTCAGGCAGCCGGGGCTACGACCTGTGGAATGCACAACTTCAATTGAGATGGACAATTTTTTATGGTAGATTGAGACAGTTGTTTTTCAAATTCAATTTACAGACTGTTTCTTTTACACAACTGCCGATCAAAAATAGGTGTGATACGTGTTCAGTGTTTATGTACCTCCTGTTCTTCAATTTCTTTATTCAAATTAAATTTCTTATTTATTTCTTACCTCTTCTTCGACTGCCTTGTTGGTCTAGCGATACCAAGTATGATTTCTAAGCTAGAGGTAGTGATTTCGATTCTCGCTGGGTTTTCTCAAGATTTCCTTCGCCGTTAACGAGTTGTATTGCTACTACAAACACACAAATGTAGTCAAAGTCATTGGTGCATGCCGAAATTCGAAACAACGACTTCCTGATTGTGAGGCAACCGTTCTCTACCGCATCAGAAATAAGACAATTCGCCTGACGCAGCTTTAAGATTAATAAGTTGAATAATCAGATACTCACCACAATCTGACCTATTCGCTGACCCCATAGATAAATTTAAAAAAGCAGCCACAATTTTTTCTCACGGTTACCTTATTTAAACCAACTACGGTACTGTCATATACAAATACAAATGGTTTATTGACACGAAAGATATGTTCATACTGTTACATAGGTATAGGTACAGAGGCTTGTGTAAGTATAAAACAATAACGTCAATAGAATCAACCCTTCATTATAACCGGTGCGTGGTGTAAACCTTAGAGTATAAAGTACATGGTGTAAAACTAGCATCTCATATGTTAGGTAGGTACTCAAAAATATTTTAATCACTCGGACAAGAAACAGTAACAGCCTAAGATCAATAACTACCCTCCGCACGAGTTATCTTCTACTGTATTATCGTTACAGTCTGTTAGCTTACTTGTTTGACTGAATAAATATAATACAATATAAATACAATTCAATTGGCAGTGGGCTGGTCACCTTCGACGAACATCCGATAGTCGATGGGGTGCAAAGGTTTTCGAATAAAAACCTCGAGTTGGCAAACGCAACGTAGGACACCCACCAGCTTGCCACCGACTATCTGAGGCAGATTGCTGGCAGCGGATGGATGGGGATGGACATAAAGAAGTGGCGCGCCTCGAGGGGGGCTTATGCCCTGCTACGATTGATTGAATGCTCTCCACCGACCTGACTATCTTTCTGAGATCTATTTTCATTTTTCCTCTTGCAGGTACGTCATGTGGTACCCGAACTTCGCCTTCACCGAGTCCCGTTTCGTCAACACCTTCTGGGAGGTGATCTGTCACTTCTTGCCGGCCTTCCTTTACGACATGCTGCTGCGAGCGCAGGGGAGGAAAGCCATGTGAGTTTGGACCTTAGGACCGTACGAAGACTAGTGTCACGTCTGGCATTACCTCTCGCTCCTACTTGTTTTATTATTGTTTTAAATTGTTATTATACCCCTGATAAATGTAAGTGTGATAGCCGAGTGGGTAGAACATTGCACTCAGAAGCGAGAGACCCAGGTTTGATTCCCAGTGCAGGCATGTACCTGTGACATTGTTTTCTAAGTTATGTAGATTTGAGGAGTTATAGCAACAATACCACTCGCTAACTGTGAAGGAAAACGTCGTGAGAAAACCTGAGACTCTGAGCTATTACACACGGCGCTTGAAATCGCCAATCCACAGTGGGCGCGCGTGGTGATTAAGCCCATACTCTCTCTCTCTGAGAGAAGGCCTGTGCCCTACAGTGGCACGTATGCAGGCTGCTTATGATTATGATGATAAATGGAGTAACATTACGGAGATTTTAAATATATTGTTATCATATACATATGACCAGCTCGCCTGGTTTTTAGGACAGCTCGCGTCAACTGCAAGTTAGATAAAGTTAAGGGCCGTAACATTCACAACGTGCTATCACCGTTGAGATCGCTCCTGTGGCCATTTTAAGATGCTGTTCGAATCAGTCCTTAACAGCAACCTGGGCCCTTATTATGAAGCAGCGATATGTTCGGAAGGGTTGTCAACGTCGCGCTTGAGCCCGACAATTCAGTCAAATCCAGTGAGGAATACGGTGTATTAAACGTTTTCCAAAAATAAATAAGGTATAACAAGAAAGAAGAAGATGCAGTCGCTCATTCAGATGTCAGTGAATTCATTCATTCATTCAAATTCATTCAAAGAGTACATGTGCACTCTAATCAGTTATGTTAAGGGGGTCCAGGGAGTAGCACTAGCTCTACCGAGGAAAAAAAATCGTATCTTTTTTTACAGATCAAATTTGCACAATCTCTTAATCACGTTAATATTGACTTTTGGGACCCATGACAAAGACATTTTTGTAAAACGGTTAAGTACACACCAAACTATAGTCCACCAAAAACTTGGTGGGCATTTTAAGAAAAGAAAAAATGGTTTTTATTGCCAGACATAAAACAACATAAGAAAATTAAAACTAATGTGTGTATCTAGGTGTACGTGAATTGAGTAACGTAAACTTCTCGAAGCAAAGCAACTTAAGATTGAAGGTTCTGGCAAAAGGTACCTCGCGCAGCGTAATGCCTCTTGAATGTTATTATGCATTCAAAAGGCGCTGATTTTAAGCGAGGCCCTTGTAATTTGAAAAACTAATTTTATCCTTTATGGTGAGAATGTATTTATTTTGGGAAGGATTTATCAATTTTGGTGATATTTATTTTGGGGTGCCCTTGTGTTTTGGTATTTTGATTTATATCGAGTCAATTTATTTTATTTCTTTAATTTATCTTCTTGTATGTTCCGCTATATTTCCTTACCGAACTCATTAATTCTTCTTTTGTTAGAAAGGGGGTACCTCAGAGGAGAACCCATGTTTTGGTCAAGCCCTTTTAAGAGCATACATAAAAAAATCTGACCTTCAATTTGCAAATCCTTCTTCACGGCTTTATGGACATAACCTTACCGCGATGTATAATATCGTCAGGGCCACCCAGTGTTAAAATTAACAAACCATAGTTTCAGTTAACGGCATACTTTGAAGGTGATTGATTTTAGTTTTTATCGACTTTTTGCTGCGCCAAAAATTATCCAGTTATTTCTCCACACCCAGAATGATGAAGCTAGCCCGCCGATTCAAGATGGCCGCCGCAACCGGAGAGTACTTCGCCAACCACGAGTGGCACTTCGCTGTTGGTGAATTAAAGACACTCCACGATACGGCCAGTACCAAGACTGACGGGGCTAACTTCAACCTCTGGCCAGCCAACTTGAACTGGGAGGCGTATATTGGAGCCTACATGCTGGGGATCAGGTGAGACAGGTTCCTCGTCAGGGAAGGAATAGTAGATTGTTAACCGAGGGCTGAAAGGCACCCATTCCTGACGAGATGTTTTGGCGCTCGAACGAAGTGAGAGCGCCAATAGTTCGAGGCAGAAATGGGTGCTATCACCCGAGTAAAACACTCTACTTTTCATTACGAATACGAGGAAAGTAAACACAAGCCAGTTAAAATCAAAAAATATAAAACTTAAGAAAATCACGCCGAAACAGACGGATGGTCTAGCTCGCGGCGAGATAGCTCGCGCGCCAACTTGTGCTAGCCGTACATCACAATTCGCAAGATGGCGCGCGACCGCGAAAGACGGCCATTTTGAATTTGCGTATTTGGTGGTTTTATCTGTGTCTTAAACAACATTTTAATTTATTTCGCAAATCACATCTCGCCTTGAAAGTGACTAATAAATACATAAAGTACAAATATATGAATTATAAACATAAAAAAGAATTTAAATGTCAACAAAACTAATAAATGAAGAATTAATCGTTTTATGGCTGTATAGGTTACTACCATTGCGTTGTTCAATATAAACTACGATTCATTTTTTTTTTTAATACTTTTCTGCTTTAGAGCAGGCATGTACCACTTTCAGCACGGTGCCTGGATGAACAATGACTCCCTTTCAGAGTATGAGTAATGAAAAAGCTTGTTTTTCTCGGGGCATTTTGTTGTGAGTAGTGCATACTAGATAAAATTCATCATCATTCAGCCACAAGAAGTCCACTGCTGGACATAGGCCTCCTCCATGGATTTCCGGAAAGACCGGTTGGAAGTGGCCTGCATCCAGCGTCTTCTTGCCACTTGGATGAGGTCTTCTGTACATCTTGTGGCTGGTCGTCCTACGCTGCGCTTGCCGATATGTGGTCGCCATTCGAGAACTTTTCGGCCTCATCGGCCATCAGTTCTGCGTATTATGTGCCCTGCCTACAGCCACTTCAACATACTAATCCGCTGCTAGATAACATTACACGAAACAAAAATTTTTCATCATCTTCTTCTTTCAGTGCCTCTCTACTACTGGAGGTTGGCCGTCAGTTTCGCATACTCCTCTCTTATCTTTGCCAAGCGAAATAGATCTTCGACGCTGGCAACTCACTCATGGACTGCCATTCTCTGATGTTACAGAGCCATGGTTTTCTTTTTATACCAGCGCGCCTCTTCCCATTCCCATTCCCTCATTTTTCATGCGCCATGTATATTTAGTTATTTTTTAAGTGCATCTTTTTCTAAAATAAAACTAACGTCGAAATCAGAAATCAAAACTTTATTTCAACGTAAAGAATTTACATTCTCTTTCCTGAATCTTTCTTTAATGTACTATGGGACTGTGTTAGCCGGTACCTTCGGGCCGTATTTGTAGTGGAGAAACAGGCAGCGGGAAAAAAGCTCTACTCTGATCATCTTTAATTCTCAAATCGTCTTAAACTTATTAGTCAAGCCTCAAACCTATGAATGCCGTGATTGCCATCAATACAATTAAAAGCCAAAATAAAAATTCCTACAAAAGTAGGAAAAACATTAATGCTTCGGCCAGACACACGAAAAGCACCCGTTCACGAGCATAACGCAGGGGTCAGCCATCACCAGTCCCAACAATTTTAGAGGGCGATAGGTGAACGATCTCGAATTTCTGATATTCTTGTCAATCATGTTAAAATATCGCTGTTACCTCCGGACCTTCTCTAGTTCACATGTTTACGTTCCACAGTTACCTTGGTTGGCCTAAACTTTTTTTGATTTTGATTATATAATATTCTTTCAGACGGTTCATCTTGAAGGACACCGCTGAATCCCTCCCTCAAGCCCGGACCAAGCTAAAGAGGTTAGTGAAATAGCATAATGTATTAATCTGTAACACATTCTTCGTCAATCAGCCCTCATCCATTGCTGGACATAGGCCTCCCCCGAGATACGCGACTTCTTTCCATCATCGGCCATCGTAATCCAGCCGCTGCCAGCAATCTGCCCCAGATCGTCGGTCCAGCGAGCCGATGGGCGTCCTACGCCGCGTTTGCCAGGGTCTCCACTCGAGACCCTTTGTTCCCAATTGACTATCGGTTCTTCGGCAGATCTGACCAGCCCACTGCCACTTCAACTTCATGATCTTACACCTTAATTAGAACAGGGTTCGTCTGTACGAGCAACATCGTGACCGCTGAACAATTTTGTAGAATTTCAGTTTAAGGGGATCCAGCGGGCTAACCAGCGCCACAAATGAGAAAAAAAATCATGTCTTCTTTTACAAACCGCATTTGCAAAGTGTCTGTACAATCTCTCAATCAAGTTAACAGTGATTTTTAAGACCTACGACAAAGAACCTAGGATCACGTACCTGGGACTAGATAGCATTTATGCCAAAAACGGCCGTTTTTGGCGTTAACGCTATCTCGTGCTAGGTTTTTTACCTTAGGTTCACGGCCGTGGGTCCTAAAAATACTATTAACGTGAATAAGAGATTGTACAGACACGTTATGCCAATGCGATCTGTGAAAAAAGATATGATTTTTCCTCTCGGTAGGTGGCGCTAGTGTCACTCTCTCGAGCCCCATAAAAGCGAAGCATGCACGGCTTAACGCAACGTCTAAAAGATAAAGAGATTTATGTGTTAACAATGTGTACAGAAAGGTGGTGTTAACATATTTAGTTCAGCATGTTTTGCCATAGTACGTAGACGTACAAATTTTTATAATTATTGTTAATAATAGCATAGCATCAAACATCAAAAATAAAAACCTTTCCATGCGATAATAAATTAAAATGTCAAAGAAGAGAGGTCGCAAGGATTGTATTAAATAAAATGTTATTGTTATGTCGAGAAAATTGTATTGAGAAGATGAACATATTTGTATATATTTAGTCAATATTATTTTCGGTCCGAAATTCAATTGTTGTATAATAGCATTTTTCAATTAATATTTTTTTTATTTGTGCTTAAACAAGCCTAAGTCCAGTTCTGGTAATGCACTAGGTAGCTTATTGTAGATTACAGGGCCCATGCAAAATACACTTTTGTGCATTAGTGCTGTATTTGCTCTGCGTAAACATATTTTAGTTTATAAAGGCACAAGAATATTTATATTAAGAAGCTCTGTTTCATTTTTCTATTTGATTTAATCTGTGGTTAACGACGTTGGTGGTACAATTACGTAATACTTTAAATAATTAAGTTACGTATTATTATGTTAAGTTATCATCGTTTGTTTTCCTTAACAAATAAAAATAAAATAAAATAATCACTCCAATTTCGGGCCAGCGTGATACAGGTATGAGTTTTTGTTTGATTGGTTGTCCGTTCGTTCTTTCGTACATTCATTCTTTCGTTCATTCGTTCGTGTGTTTGTTTACAAAGCGTTTGTTTTTTAATATACATTGTTTTAGTGAAATCTTTATGTTTTTTTTTTTTCAGATTATACTGGGTGCATAAACTGTTCCAAGCAGCGACGGGCTACTACATCTTTAGACTCCTAGCCGGGAGACTGCGGTAGGAATCTCACGCCTAAAATCTAAGGAATAACGTTTGGATTATTTTTGACATTTAATAAGCATCTCAGTATTTTTATATTACTTTATCGAATAAGCCAATTTGACTTTTGTTATACAATATTTATATCAAAATTCTATATATACCTACGTAATTTAATTTCATTAAACTTTTGAAACAAGCTGTTAATAGAAATCGTTAATTAGAGGTATATACGGGGCAAAATACCTATCATATTCTCCAGTAGGTGTAGGTGCATCTCATTATTTTACTAAATAGGTATCAATTTGTCAATTTCTTGACAAGTCTTTAATCTATCTTGTCTCGATCTTTGCCTTATGTTGTTTAGATAGTGGTACGGAACCCTTCGTGCGCGAGTCCGACTCGAAGCGTCTCCGTTCAATTAAATCTGCTTAGTTATTTACTGTGATCTACAAATATACTGAAACTGTTTAAATGTATAAATAAAGATGGATTCACACTTTTTCCAATTTTCAGCCCTCTTCAGGCGAAAACATTCTCGCCCGTTCTTTCGTTGGTATAGCGGTATAATTGTTAAATATAATAATTGTATGAATTACCTAGCTCCATAGTAATTCCATAATTATTATGGAGCTAGATGGAATAAGGTCACAAAATAAATATTAAATTGAATTACTTGTGCCTATTTTGTTATTTAAGAAAAAAAATAATTAATTTTTACTATGATTGGAATGAATGTAAATAATTTTGAAGTTAGAAATAGAAATAAATGTCAATAATTTTAAAGTAGGTAATTGGAACGAGAGTCAATAATTACAAAGTAAGCAATTGGAACGGATGTCAAATATTTCTAAGTAGGTAATTGGAACGAATGTCAATAATTTTAAAGTAAATAATTGGAACGAATATCAATAATTGTAAAATTCGTAATTGGAACGAATGTCAAGAATTTTAATAATGATATAACGAATTTTAAAATACTTTCGTATATGGTAGGTTTACGGTCCGCGTTCTGTTGCAAGAATATTATTCGTCGTTTTATGTGTCTGTCAAATGTTTCTGAATAATTATGTACTCTTACATTTTGTATACTTAATCTATACGATAAATGCGTTATTTGTTAACTTGGTGATTTCAAATTAAAAAGTATTAGTGTGCATCGCTTATCCCCAGTTTCTTGGAAGCAGCTGTCAGTTGTGGTTTTTGTGTGTACCTACTTTTGCCAAGTGACAGCTATTAATAGGAAATTAATATATTGTTAGTGGACGTGAAACCGGGGGTTGGTGAGATCGCGTAGGTAGTTTTGATTACATGCATAAGCAATTTTACTATGTGTGATTGTAAATAATAGGGGTTAAAGTATGAAATTGCCGTTTTATTGCAATAGGTTCTTTGAATTGACATAGAATCTTCATGGTTTGAGGTTTTCGAATGAAACTTTTTTCAAATGGTTTCTATGATGTTCTTTTTTTAAAAAATGTGAAACATTTGAATATCGACTTTCAATTGTTTTTGTTATTCAATTTAGACAAGAAAGATGGATACTGCGAAAATTCGAGTGATTTTTGAATACGAGTTCCGACGCGGAACTAACGCGGCAGAAACAGCCCGCAATATCAATGCTGCGTTTGGAGAGGGGTCTACTAATGAACGCACCGTGCGATTTTGGTTTAAACGCTTTCGTGATGGAAATTTCGACTTAAAGAACGAGCCATGAGGAAGACCGCCCACACAGGTGAATAACGATGAATTAAGAGAGATAGTGGAAGCCGACCCTAGTCAAACTACCCAGGAATTAGCGGCATGGTTTAACGTTACCTTACCCACAATATTGACTCACTTGCGTCAAATCAATAAAATAAAAAAAATACGAAAAATGGGTGCCTCATGATTTGACTGATCTGCAGAAAGAAACGCGTGTTGAAACTTGTGTTGCCTTGTTGAACCGGTACAGAAATGAAGGAATATTGGATCGAATTGTAACATGTGATGAAAAGTGGATTCTTTATGATAACCGGATAAGAAAAATGCAATGGCTGACCCCAGGTCAAATGCCACAACAGTGTCCTAAAGCAAAACTTACCAATAAAAAGGTAATGGTAACTGTTTGGTGGTCTCAGCATGGTGTTATTCACTATAGTTTTCTCCGATCTGGTCAAGCAATAACGGCAGATGTCTATTGTGCCGAACTCCGAACCATGTTGACAAAACTAGCAGTAAAACAGCCCCGACTCATGAATCGATCTTCACCATTATTGCTCCACGACAACGCGAGACCTCACACAGCACGAGAAACCATTTTGACCCTTCAGGAACTGCAGTTAGAAACCATTCGTCATCCTCCGTATTCACCAGACCTTGCTCCAACGGACTACCATTTTTTTCGTGATTTGGACAATTATCTACGTGACAAGAAGTTTTCTTCCCAGGAGGCAGTACAAAATGCTTTCACACAGTTTGTGCAGTCTAGATCGTCAGAGTTCTATCGCAAAGGCATTCATGACCTTCCCATTAGATGGCAGCAATGTATAGATAATAATGGCAACTATTTTGATTAAATTAATTTGTTAAAAATTTAAAAAATAAACAATTTAGATTTTCAGTACAAATCGGCAATTTCATACTTTAACCCCTTATATTTGCCGAGGCAGCTTTAGCTCCTTGCCGTACAGTCGACAGCAGGTCAACCTTTGCATTTTTGTTGCAAAGTCGCCCTTAACGTAACTCATTAGAGTACACCTATGCGATGATTGATTTTCTGCCGACTGTACAGTAAGGTCTAGATTCCGCCCGAAATGCATGGAAGTCAATGATTTTACTCTTGCAACGAATTCAAATGTAGATACATATAAAAATAAAGACTTTCTGTACCCTACTAATGATGTAACTCTTTTATTAATGGCTAGCCATGACCGCGATTACGTTCGCGTGGTAAATGGATTACTCGCATTCTAAATACTGGTGAAAGAATTTTTGATATCCGATAAGCCCTTGAGCCCTAAACGGCGGGTTCTAATTTTATAAATGAGACTGCTAATTCTTAATGTTTAGTAAATGCATAATATTTTTTTATTCATATAATTTTATATTTAACGTGTGCCTACCTGCTCTAGATGTCAACCTAAGAGCTGGGGAGTGCTGAAAACCCGCGTTGGTTACTACCCGGTGGTAGCCGACATGTCGGCTGAGCTCTCTCCAATTACCAAAATGGTTAGACGCAGTCTAGAAACATGTAAATCTCTGCAATCATTGCTCTTTTAAATTGTTTGTGTTTTCATCATCATCAGGCATTTGACGCCCACTGCATTGGCCTCCTTCCTGGTTTTCATAACCACGAGGGTTTGCGCCATAATCGCCACGCTTGGCAGGCGGGTTGGCGATGGCAGTATGCGGTCGGAATCTCAGGAAGACGCTGCTGCCCGTCTTCATTGAAGCAGAAATCGACGACACGCTTGAAATTCCATGTCACGCAGCCGATATTGCTGAACAGTGTAAAAGCATTATTCCTGTCAACCACGGCCTAAAAATTATATCACTTAACATTAGAAGCCATAGTCACAATTTCGACAGTTTTACGATACTATTGGATAGAATTGGGATCGAATTTGATATCATCATACTCACAGAATGTAGATTAGGTCATAACCCATTTATAAAAACCATGTCAGGTTATACTCACTTTCACAGCACTAAGTATTCAAATCAAAATGGAGGAGTAATTGTTTACATAAAAGACGCCTGGAACGTAGAGGTCACCGAGCCATCCTTCACTGACGCAAACTGTCTATCAATTAATATGCCAAAAATTAAGTACACCATTATAGCGCTCTACCGATCACCCTCTGTAGCTAACATATCAGGCTTCTTAGACTCTTTGGACAATGTACTTAGCAAAGTAAACAGAAACGGCCACGTGGTCGTGGCAGGTGACCTCAACATTAATATCTTAGCTGACTCAAGTGACAATAGGAAATCAGAGTACCTATGTACAATGGCAGAGCATGGTCTAATGCCTGCAATTACGTTGCCAACCCGGCAAGGCTCATGTCTAGACCACATCTTTATAAAAACAAATAAGCAGGTCATAGGCCTGGTATGTAAAGCCTCGGTAACCGATCACGATGCTGTAGTTGCTACTATAGACATAGGCTTCAAAAACAAACCACAAAAGAGGGAAATAGCCAAAACCAATTTTACTGCAGTGGCCCAAGAACTACAAGAAACTGACTGGAATAATATCACCTCATCACTAGATGTTCAAGATGCCACTAACAAACTTACACAGACTCTCAATGAAGTCATTAAAAAACACACAGAAATCACAACTACTAGCCGCTCTAAATATAATATCAAGCCTTGGATCACTCCAGGGCTCATACGATGTATGAAACATAGAGATAAATTACACATGGATTGCAGACAACGCCCTAATGATCCAACTACTAAGCTAATATATAACAGATACAGAAATTACTGCATTGATATTTTACACAGAGTCAAATCGCAATATGAAAATCAAATTCTCATAGACAACAATAAAAACCCAAAAAAACTATGGCAAGCTATCAAAACTATATGCGAATCAACATCATCTAAGAAAAAAGGAGCTACTGAACTTCTTACACATAAACCCACCCCTCTTGAGTCTGTTAACTCTTGCACCAATTATTTCACCACCGTGGGGTCCATTCTGGCCAATAAGATACTGCAGAAAACTAACGAGTCTGAAATTAACCTAGCTTATCTAGCCAAAGCCCCAGTGAAATCGACTCCATCAAATTCATTTTTCATAAATCCTACTGATGGAGAAGAAATTTCAGGCTTTATACGTCAACTTAAAAATGATAGCGCTCCAGGGCTAGACGGCATCAAACCGCTTTTAATGAAATGTATAATGAGCAGCCTTGTAAATCCACTGCTTCATATTTGCAACCTCAGTATTGAGACTGGCACTTTTCCAAACGTCTGGAAAACTGCCTCAATCACTCCTATTTACAAAGCGGGTAATGGAAGTGACCCATGCAACTATAGGCCTATATCGCTGCTCTCGGTTCTATCCAAGGTCCTAGAAAAAATTGTCAACCGCCGTCTTGTAGCTTATCTGGAATCAAAACAACTCCTCTCACCTAACCAATTCGGCTTTAGGCAAGGAAGATCAACCGAGGATGCAGTATCACTACTAATTGACACAGTCGTGTCACACCTGGATAATGGTGACTGCTGTATTGGCGCTTTCCTGGACCTTGCGAAAGCATTCGATACTGTCTCAATACCAATTCTCCTCCAAAAACTAGAGAATATGGGTGTAAGAGGAATTGCCCTTACATGGTTCCACAGCTACCTTAGTGACCGCACACTCCAGACCAAAATTGGTAAAGTAATCGGGGAACCGATGACAGTAAAATACGGAGTTCCACAGGGAAGCATACTGGGACCAACCCTTTTTCTCATTTATTTAAATGACATTAGTGATACAATACCATCTACACAGGCAAAAATTATCTGTTACGCAGATGACACGGCAATAATCTTTAGAGGTACCTCGTGGAACTCAGTATTAACACAGACTGCTAGTGGGCTTTCTGAGATCGCTATATGGTTATCAAAAAATCTACTAACGTTGAACATATCTAAAACTAAATACCTATGTTTCCATAAAACAGCTGGATCTCGGCCCGCAGATCCCTGTTCCACACTAAAAATCCATACCTGCAACAGTCCACTCAAAAATTGTTCCTGTGATTCTATTCAGAGAGCCGACACAATCAAGTACTTAGGAATAACATTAGACGAAAAACTAACATTTAAACAACATCTATCATCTCTATCAGGCCGAGCAAGAAAGTTTATTCATATAATGAAACTACTGCGGGACAGCGCGAGCAAGGATACCCTAAAACTAGTTTACACTGCATTGTGTCAATCGGTCCTTAGCTATTGCATAGGCTGCTGGGGCGGCGCCAGCAAAACCTTTTTGCTAAGCGTCGAAAGAGCACAGCGTTCGATCCTAAAGGTAATGCTGAGAAAGCCTAAACGCTTTCCAACAACTGCATTGTATGAAGAAAGTGGGATTCTCACGATACGCAAACTATTCATCCTTAAAATGGTTCTTACACAGCATAGAAAAACCATTAGCTCTCCGGCCTATGCGGACTTACTCAAACGTCGAGTCTTTAAAGTACCCCAACGCCCCACAAAAACGGTCTTTGCACAAAAATTCTCGGAATTCCTGCAACCATTCATCTACAATAAAGTCACCAAAGAGTGTAATATAGAACTGTCCACCACAAATGAAGCAAAGAAGAAAGTTCTAGAGTGGTTGAGCGCCCTAGATTATTCAGGAATAGAAAATCTACTCAAAACATGTGCATAAAAACTATACACACATACATACACGTACACACAAACTTTCAAACCCGCATACACATACACGCGCACACACACACACTCATACATACATACACACAAACTAGCTACTACAATCCAAAAATTATGAACTTTCATTTTTAATTTACTAACCCTACAGGGCAAATAAATTTAGTTTATTAAGTTTTGGGATTTTAATTGTAAATAAAATGTTTTTAATTGAGTAATTTTCCATATTTATAATTTATTTTATTATGTTAAAACACACATTTATTTATTAATTTAAGGTATTCTACAGGATGTTAAATGAGTAACTCCTTTTCAACAAAATTTGCAGGAGATGTCATAGTCCAATAGACTTTGGTTTTCATTTATCTATTTGTAAGATAAGATAAGAATATTCTTTATTGTATACCGAAAAAAAAATGTTTATAAAATGTGCATTTGTTAAAAATATTATAAAAGCCTAGCAATACACACGCTATTAATACACACGTACGAATTACACTAAGGTTGCCCGCGACACAGGCTCGGCCTAGTGCGGCTGCCCGCGAGTCCGTAATAGCACTGTTCTTGTTTACATCTATGACTCGATACCCGATACTCTTTCGTTCTGTCAACGGGTGCTAATTATGATTCTGCGTATCCTACCCGACTCCCACGACACAGGCTGTGCCTAGTGTGGGAGTTGCAGTTATTCATATCTGTAATGCCTTGATTTTTAATAAACAATTTTTATTTTTTATTTTTTATTTTTATTTTTTTTTTCTGGTAATTGATTTCCTTAGTCGCCTTCTACGACATCCACGGAAGGAAATGGAGTGACGCTATTCCTAATCCGGCGCCACACGTTTTGGTAATAAACGATTTCTATTCTAAAAATACTTTCGCAGATCAGCCCCTACATAAAAACTTACAAACATATTATAAACTTAGAAACTTTTCCCTTTTGCAATATTAGTATAGATCTTGTGTCCGTACAGGGGGACTAATCGTCTATCTTTTGAATCTATCGCGATCCCTTTCAAACGTCAAATTGAAAGGGTGCTGACAAAGTTCAGACTGCACTTAACCTGTCCCTATCACTTGTCCCTAACGACAGCTCGTGTCAAATATATGCTGTCTGAATTTCGTCAGCACCTTAGAAATGTCAAAATTAAGGGGATCGCGGTAGACTCAAAAGATGGATAATAAATTAGGCCCCAGGATGGCTTCAGGTTTCTCTCTACACTAGACAGACCATAGGTTATAATTGCGAGCAACCTCCGGCTTCTCGTACCCGAACACCGTGCTAATCTACTCTCAACAGCTCAGTGTTTTTTTTAACGTAAAACGTCTTACAGTTCGGTAGTAGGGGGTCAATTGCTAAAACAGCATGCAACGAAAACATGTCGCCTCTTTGAGGGACCTAGGCGTTAAATTGCACGGCTTGTTTAATCAGTTGGTGGCGGCGACATATACATTTCTCAACGCCTTCTTTTTAGAATTCCGTACCCAAAGGGTACCAAACGGGACCCTATTACTAAGACTTCACTGTCTGTCTGTCTGTCCGTCATCAGGCTGTATTTCCCGTGATAGCTAGGCAGTTGACATTTTCACACTATAACAACAAATACTAAAAACAGAATAAAACAAATATTAATTGGGGGCTCCCACGCAACAAACGTTGTCTAAGGACAGCGCTCGCCATCTAGCGGCCATTTATGTAACCTTAACAGCTCCGATGTCATGTCATGGCGCTGTTCTCAAATTCTATCTTTGTCTAATGTTGTATAGATAATGGTACGTAACCCTTCGTGCGCGAGTCCGACTCGCACTTGGCCGGTTTTTTTATTGTACGTCTCTACTTAAATGTTAAACTATGAATAGATTGCATTTTAAATCATTAATAACATAAACGCGGCTTTGCAAGCAAGGTCACAGTAGGTAAGCTGATTTGACACTTGATAGATAAACAGCCTGTTAAGGAAAATCAATCCATTTAGAACCTCTTTTATATGGAGTTAAAACAGTATTTATTTAAACGGCGGCCATAAATCGAACCCACGACATTTGGTTTGGTAGTCAAGCGTGTTACCGCTAGACCAGGCAGGAGGCAGTTGTAGATTTTGGGCAAGTAAAACAATGACATAATGTACAAAGAAACATTTTATTTCAGGTAACGTCTAAGTAAAAAAGGTAAAAATGGTAACTTCCACTGAAATACTGACACCTTAAAAAATTGTTTTTTTCCTAGTCTACCTGTTTTAATCCAGATTAGTATCTATGGATATGTATATAAAAGTAACAGGTTAAGCACTTACGTAAGTACAGAACAGTCTTCTGCAGACTCAGTCGAATCGAAGAGCCTATCTACTACCTACTTATAATATATTATTGTAATTAACTTTAACTAAACAAAAAACCGGATACAGAAATAAGTAATTACAATTATACAATTTTATACACAATCTCATACAAATACACAATATGAGCCAAAACTTTACACATTTTTTGTGAGCAAAACAAAAATCAACAAAATGGCACAATGGCCGTCACGTTCGGCCATTTTGAAATCAAAATGGCGTCGACTGTGCATGATTTAAATTTATTATCGTACAAATCAATTCTGAGCGATTGAGTGACTCTAGTCAAAGGGGATTCATCATGTAACGCATTTAAATTATTGAGATTGATAAATTATAATTATTGTTGACATCTAAAGATCTAAATAAAATTGTATGACAATAGTATGATGAATCAATTGACAGGTTTATCTTGATATACGGCGTATGATCCACTATCTTTCTGTAAATACTTACTAAGGAAGGACAAATTATGTGAATTGGTAGTAGAATGGTCATACTGTAATGTACCTAATTATAAAATTTGCTAATAAATAAATCATAATGTAACTAACAGAAAATACTGGTAATCATAGCACAGGGTATCCTAGTGTGGGAACAGGTCAAGTGATTGTGTTGTATGGAAGTTGTGTATGAAGTTATTCTAATTTTCTAACTGGGTGTCTTTGCTATTTCTTAACGCCGAAGTGTCCAAAATATGCCAGCTATAAGTTGTTAATATTCTTTTTGTTGTACTAACCCGTGCTGAGGACAATTTGAAAAATTTAAAAGTTTAAGTGGGTTACTCGGGGCTGCAAGTGATGTAAACTGCTTCGGCCAGATGTCGCTGCCTGTACGTAATACAGAGAAGTGTGCAAAGAGGCTCGAAATTTCGCCGATGCCTGCACTTGCCCATTAGCTCAGTGGGAAGAGCGCTGGCACGGTTAGCCAGCCACGGTTTTTAGCCTCTATATAGGTTTTTATACGTTGTTAACACAAATTACTTACAAGAAATGTGGTCATAATTAGAGTACCCTACGTTTTTTGGGAGCACTTAAGGATTCTAACAATATCCCACACTTAAGTATATAAAAATTGTGGCGAAAGGAGACAACGGACAAACATACATCAATGAATCTTAACAACGTTACACTCTTTTTTTGCTGGTCGAACAGTAAAACAGTATTAGACACTAAGGCGCAGAATCCCTAAAAAGCCACCAAAACCGCTTGCACAGCAGAGCTTTCCTAAGAAGTCATAATGGCTGGTGTCACCATCTCATCGGGGGTCGAACCCGCCACCGAGGAGAAGAGGGACGACGTCCAACCGGCCATGCACCACAGGAGATACCCCCAGAACAAGCAGCGAACCACCAGGTCAACGAACCACATGCTGTAAACAAAAAGTTTTTTCAATAAAAAGGTAGTATTTTCTAATGTTAACACGAGCACTAGACATAATGAAAACTGAATTTGCACGGATATTTCCTCGTTTATTTTTTTCATTCTACAATTTTCCGACGTTTCGGTACTTTTGCTTTTGTGGTCTCCGTAGACAGAGGTGAGAGGCGTCTTTTTGAAAGCATTGACAGGCGCCTTTTTGGAAGCATGCTTTCAAATACTCGTTTTTTTTTATTTTTTATTTATTATTGGAATTGATATGTAATTTCCAATTTATTTGCTATAAAATGTTATAATATCAAAGATTTAACAGCGTTTAATGTTTTCATAATCTTTTTTTTTATCGACATAACATAACAAAAAGAAAACTCTTAATTATTAAATATCTTTAATAAACGATTATTTCAATTAGTTAGCTTTTGTGGTCTCGGTAGACTGAGGTTAGTTTATTACCCTCGGCAATTTTTTTTTAAATTACATTCGAAAAATCCGTGTGGCGCCGGATTAAGAATAGCGCCACTCCATTTCATTCCGTGGATGTCGTAGAAGGCGACTAAGCGTGCTTTCAAAAAGACGCCTGTCACATCAGTGTGCCGAGACCACGTCACTAGCACAGGTACTGAAACGTCGAAAAATTGTAAAGATGAAATAAACGAGTAGGTAGGTAAAATATCCGTGCAAATTCAGTTTTAACCATAAAACCATTACAGGCAGATTCTTTCGTACTGCGGTCACCAAGCTAGGTCGAACCTGTGATATGGTAGCCTTCTAGGTCTTTACATTAGTGAGTAGCACATGTTTGTGGCGTAAGTATATAAGAGCGGTGGTAGCCTAGTGAGTAGAACATTGGACCCAAAAGCGAGAGACCCAGGTTCGATTCCCAGTGCGGGCATGTGCCTATGATTTTGTTTCCTAAGTTATGTAGATACATTTGTGAAGTTATAGTAGCAATACCACTCGCTAACGGTGAAGGAAAACATCGTGAGGAAACCTGAGTGGCTGAGCTATTCACATACCTCAGCGCTTGAAATCTCCAATCCGCGGCTGACGCATGGGTTGATTAAGGCCAGGTTTTCCGAGCGTACGGATTTGTATGGAACTTATTGCGCTGCGCGAGGGAATAATTGGGGGTGGAGTAGGCAGTTTTGAATTTATAGAAATACCTATTAATAAAACTTTGACGACCGGTGTCACTAACTCATCAGTGATACCTAGTCATTTTCTTATATTTTTCACTATCCAAAACTCAGTATAGATCAAATAAAAACAAATTTAGTTATAATTTAGAGTCGTGTTCTCGATTTTTGACATTGGAAATGTCTTCGTTCGCTCCGGTGTAGGCTCGGATTTCACGAAAAAGTGCGATTCCCTTATATCGCGGAGAGAAGTGAAGATATGATATTCGAAAAAGGCTCAAAAAATGCGTATTCACGAGAGCTGTGTAGTGCAAAAAGAATTATTCAAGAAAATTTAAAAACAAAAAGTTATTGCCGAAATAGTGAAAAAAAATACAATTTTTCTAAATTTTTTTGATTTTGGCGCTCGATATTCTGGAAACGAACAATGATATGAAAAATTTGAAAAAATAATCCTATATTTTTATTTCCTATATTCCCGAAATAATTTATTTCTTTAATTTTAAATACTAACCATTACAGAGTAAAATGTATTATAAAACACCTGATTTAGGCGCGATGTCGGAGGTACCAGCCTTAAGCACATACTCTCTCTGAAAGCAGGCCTGTGCCCTGCAGCGGAACAAGTATAACCAATAGCAGTCAACCTACACTTTCATGTGTCTCCTAGCAGCTGGTAGGGTGTCGTCGTATTCCTTGAGGATGAAAACGCGAGCTGCTCTGATGCAGTGTTCGAAGTAGTTCGAGATGTCCAGGCCTGGCGATGAGATAAGATCAGATTAGATGGAGTAGATCAGGTTGGCTCAGGTTGCAAGGAATGAAGGAATGAAGGAATGAAGGAATGAAGGAATGAAGGAATGAAGAATGAAAATTATGAGATCATATTTAGAAGGGAGGGTTCAAAAAGCTGACATAAATAGGACTAAATCATCAGGGTCGGAGGTTAAGATGGGAGTGCCACAGTGATCTATTTTGGGGCCGTTCCTTTTCCTTGTATATGTAAATGATTTGCCGTTCATGGTTCAAAACATGTCAGAGATAGTATTGTTTGCAGATGACACGTCACTTATTTTTAAGATTAAGAGACAAGAAAATGAGCTTGCGGATACAAATAATGCTCTATCTAAGGTACTATATTGGTTTACTTCTAATAACTTATTATTAAATTCAAAAAAGACAAAATGTATAAAATTCACACTACCAAATGTCAAAATGGTTGACAGCAATGTTATATTGGGGAATGATAAACTAGACCTTGTAGAAGAAACTGTATTTCTGGGTATCACAATTGATGCAAAGCTTCAATGGGGTCCTCATATAGGAAAATTGGCAAATAGGCTCAGTTCTGCAGCATACGCAGTTAAAAGAATCCGGGAACTAACTGATGTCGCAACTGCTAGGCTTGTTTATTTTAGTTACTTCCATAGTATTATGTCCTATGGTATACTACTGTGGGGTCGGGCAGCAGACATTGAGACCATCTTCGTCCTGCAGAAGAGAGCGATCAGATTCATATATAAGCTAGGCAATAGAGATTCGTTAAGAGATTTCTTTAAAGAAACTAACATCCTAACAGTTGCTAGTCAGTATATCTATGAAAATATTATGTACGTTAGGAAAAATATCAGTGACTTTAAAACTGTAGGTAGCCAACACAATGTAAATACTAGAAATAGACATAAACTTTCGTTCCCAAAATTTAGGCTGGCAAAATACATCCTTTATGGGGCATTGTATACGTTTCTACAATAAGATCCCCGAGGATATAATAAGCTTGCCAGAAACGCGGTTCAAAAAATGTGTGAAGCACACTTTGTGCCAAAAAAGCTACTATAACATTAAAGATTATTTAGATGACAATGATGTCTGGAATTAAAGCCAGTTCAATGCATGAGTTTTAGAACATTTATATAAATCCTGTAAATTAAGGACTTGAAAAGACTAAGTTTGGAGTTTTTTTGTCCATTTTTTCTCCAAAATGATCTAGATTTGAAATGGACACCTAGTTTAACTTGTAACGTTCATTAAGTCGCAGTTTCTGTGCTACTTTGAATAAAAAATTTTTTGATTTTGATTTTGATTTTGATTTTGAAGGAATGAAGGAATGAAGGAACGAAGGAACGAAGGAACGAAGGAATGAAGGAATGAAGGAATGAAGGAATGAAGGAATGAAGGAATGAAGGAATGAAGGAATGAAGGAATGAAGGAATGAAGGAATGAAGGAATGAAGGAATGAAGGAATGAAGGAATGAAGGAATGAAGGAATGAAGGAATGAAGGAATGAAGGAATGAAGGAATGAAGGAATGAAGGAATGTAGGAATGAAGGAATGAAGGAATGAAGGAATGAAGGAATGAAGGAATGAAGGAATGAAGGAATGAAGGAATGAAGGAATGAAGGAATGAAGGAATGAAGGAATGAAGGAATGAAGGAATGAAGGAATGAAGGAATGAAGGAATGAAGGATAGAACAAGTAACTCACCAATCGCGTCGACCTTATAGTCCCGTCTCTCGCGCGTGTTCAGACGCTGCCGCACGGTCTGAGCTATGTCAGACTTGAAGTCCCACTGGTTGTTGGTGTAATACTCAAACACCTCGAATCCTTTGGTGATGCGGCGTTGGACTCGGCACAAGCTGTGAATGAGTGTTCAATTAACAGTATAGATCGTAATGCTGGCTGGAAGAAACTTTGCTGAAGCTTGCCATGTACACTTTTTTATTAAATAATTTGTTGATTTATATTGTGCAATAAAGTATAAAGTAAATCAAAACTAATAATCAGGTAAAGATGCAAAAGCTCTCACCCATGAGCTCATCTACATATAAATTGAAAAGCGCGGTCTCACCCCGCGTTCCATACGGTACATATTCATCCAAAAGTGCGTTAGTAACTGTGCCTAATACAACAATTGTACAGAAGCGATAAAACCCTAGGGAGATGTGTACCCGCATGTTGAAGGTTCCATCCTGGTGTCATGCCTCGATTCATCAACTTCACGACGGATTTTATGTCATTAGGAGTAATACACACAGGATGATTGAGGGTCACGATCATGAGTTGCTAGTTTCCACAGCGAACGGTTTTCCGCCATGTGGATACGCTGCCTCATATATGCTGCCAGGTACATACTGCCACCGGCTGTAGCGTTTATGGCATCCGACCATCTCGTAGATAATGTAATGACTGGTAATCATTCAATAAATTAATTCCAAAACACTCACACAGGCTTGTAACCTAAGCAGAATAGAAGCATATCGAGGAAGAGAGCTGGAATCCAGTGGAACAGCACGACGCAGATGTTGTGCAGCAAACGGGAGTGTTTCATCGACCCCCCGGGATACCTGTGTAAGAAATACGTAAATTTAACTCTACTTCAAAGTGCCGTGGTAGCGTGTCAGTAAAACCTATGCCTCACATGCGTGATATCGTGGGTTCGAATAACAAAGTACCTAACTCAAACAAAATACTAATTATATGTTTTCTCCCTAATTTATAGTGAAGAGAAATAACATAAACAAGAAATTCACGTGTCTTGCTAAGGGTTCCAAAAGAGCTAGATTGGCTATCCATAAAAGAGTGCTGGTTCTAACACTTACGTAGGGTAGCGAGACTTGGGTATGGCAAAAGAATCAAGAAAGAAGGATTAATGCAGTAGACATTAGGTCCTTGAGAAGTATGTACGTATAAGCATAACTATGTACGTGATTTAACAATAAATAATATGAATATGAATATTTTTTGTGTTACTTTGAATATCTGGATACGCAATATATTGATTAGAGAAAGTTGTGGACTGAAAGAGGATGTAGTGACTAGAATTGAGAAAGGAATGGTACGTTGGTTTGGACTTAAGGAAAGGATAAAGGAGGAAAGATTGACGAGACAAATATATCGAGCGAATGTGGATTGAAGGGCATGTGGCAGACCGAGTCTCTGCTTACCTCTCCGGGATACAAGCGTGAGTTTATGTTATGTTTTGCTACGAGCTATTGCAATGGCCCAACCATGAGCTGGAATTGCGGAAATCTCAGGCCTAATTGACTAAAATTCTTTAAAAAAACCATAAATTAAATGACATAGCTTATAATTATAGCAAGTTGAGGTCACGGTGGTCTAATCTGCCGTCCCGATTTGACTCGGTCCTGTGTCCTGTGCAGATCCGTGGTCACTTCGTCCTTCCAGGGATACCTGGGGCGGCCAACCGGTCTTTGACCGCTTGGTAGCAGGTATGCCTCACTGCCTAATCTTCCCCCACCTTCTCTAAGTCACCGATCCAACGCATCCGGTGGGACTTCGTTCCTCCGATGTTGTTGGGTTTCGAAATCAGGTCTTCGATTTCTTGGTACTTTTTAACTCTCAAACTACCATCTTCCCTCGTTGTAGAATCATCCGCATGCTTTTTAGCGTTAAGTGTAGAGAAACAGGGGATTATTCTCTCTCCTTTTATCTATCTAACTAATCAGCCCATAAACAGAGCCCACTGTTGGTCATAAGCTTCTTCTCTTTCACGCCAACCCATCCGGTCCCTTGCCAGTCTCGTCCAATGTTTGCCAGCCGCTTTCACAATGTCGTCGGCCCACCGGGCTGGTGGTCTGCCAACCGACCGTTCTTCGCCACCACTCAGTGGCTATCTTTGTCCACCGTCCATTCTCTCTCCTTGTTAGGCACAAAATCATTCTTACTTTTTTTTAATTCACGAGAAACAAGGGGTTATCCACTCACCACACAACTCCATTCAACGGAACTCTGTTCATGATGATCTCTCGTCCTGCGTCGATCATCTCCGACCATGTGACCTTGATCTCTGCCGAGCTGGTGAAGTTCATTACGTTGGCTTCTTTGTCGCTGTAAGGAAGAGCAAGTGAGTCATTTGTTTCTTTGTCATTGTAAAGAGGAGATCATGTCGGTGGTTTGTATTTCGTCGGTTAAAGAGAGGTCAAGTTAGTGACTGGATAACATAACATAAGTAGCCTAATATACGTCCCACTGTAGGGCACAGGCCTTCTCTCAGGGAGAGAGTACGAGCTTAATCACCAAGCGTGCCCACCGCGGATTGGCGATTTAATCCCTGAGGTATATGAATAGCTCAGACACTCAGTTTTCCTCACGATGTTTTCCTTCACAGTAGATATAGCTCGGAGAACTGATGGCCGTTGAGGCGAAAAAGTTCCGACCTAGCGACCGCGGACCGGACGACGCAGCGTGGGAAGGCCCCCCACCAGATGGTCTGACGACCTGGTTACGGTGGCGGGGAGTCACTGGATGCGGGCGGCACAAGACCAGGAAGCTTGGAAAACCATGAGGGAGGCCTATGTCCTGCATTGAGCGTCAAATGGCTGATGACTATGATGACGACGTACCCGTAGACGATATAGTTCCAAGCGGCTATCATGATACCGTTGATGAAGACATCCACGGGCAGATAGTCGGCGTAGCTGTTGCTCTTGCAGTACATCGTTCGGATGACTCCCTTGCCGGCACCTGTCGATACATCTGTATGAGACTACTTGTTCTAGTTAGACCTGAGATTTTGTAGTAGCAAGTGCTAAGGTATGTAAATATCTCAGACACTAGGGGTTCCTCACGATGTTTTCCTTTACAGTAAAACGTAACTTAGAAAACCCACGACCTCCCGAATGAGAAGCCGGCGTTCTACCGCTGAGCTGCCACCGCTTCAATGATTAATCGTCTTCGTCACGATTAGTGTCGGATTAAATACAGTTTGGCAGATGGAAATATTAAATTCTTTTTGTTGCACTAACCCGTGCTGAGGACAATTTTAAAAACGTGTTTAGAGGCTAAAAATTCCACCCATGCCGGGACTTGAACCCGCGACCTTTGGCTCACCGTGCCAGCACTTTCCCAACTGAGCTAATGGACAAGTGCAAGCGTCGATGAAATTTCGAGTCTCTTTACAAACTTCTCTGTATTTCTTCTTCTTCGCTTCATCGACGCTTGACCCAATGCGACCAGCCCACTGCCACTTCAACTTGCTAATTTTATGAACAAGGTAGGCACTTACCGATGAGCAATCCAGTGGGGCCGTTAATGTTGTCCGTCCAGCCGGGGACAGGCTCTTGCCAGATGGGAATCACTGTGAAAGGATAAAAATTATATACTGCCTTATAGCATTAGCATTAGCCTTACAATAGAATTCATTTGACTGGCTTTCTGGTCTAGCGGTATCGCAACCGATCCGTGTACCTATACTGGGGCCCGACGTACATTTGTACAAATGGCCTCGGTCTGGGTTCTTTCCCCTTGCACTTCGTACATAACTGAGTTACATTACTAGCAATGTATCATCATCATCATCATCATTCAGCCACAAGAAGTTCACTGCTGGACATAGGCCTCCTCCATGGATTTCCAAAAAGACCGGTTGGAAGCGGCCTGCATCCAGCGCCTTCCTGCCACTTGGATGAGGTCATCTGTCCATCTTGTGGCTGGTCTTCCTATGCTGCGCTTGCCGATATGTGGTCTCCATTCGAGAACTTTTCGGCCCCATCGGCCATCAGTTCTGCGTGCTATGTGCCCCGCCCACTGCCACTTCAACTTACTAATCCGCTGGGCTATGTCGACGACTTTCGTTAGTCTACGGATCTCAATGCATAAAGAAAAAATGTCCTTGGAAAAAAACTGGGTAATGTACCAAGAAACCTACCTTCTTTGCACATTACCAGTTACAATGCCAGTTATGTACACGAAGGTAAATGTTCTTCCTGCATAACCCGGTTCTGTACAAAGAAATAGCTGTTTGCTTTTACAAAACCAAGTTCTTCGCGCAGTGTATCTAACTGATTATTGTGGGTCCATATTTTTATTTTTAAATAATAGGGGTTCCGTTTTATTGCAATAGGTTCTTTGAATTGACATAGAATCTTCATGGTTTGAGGTTTTCGAATGAAACTTTTTTCAAATGGTTTCTATGATGTTCTTTTTTTAAAAAATGTGAAACATTTGAATATCGACTTTCAATTGTTTTTGTTATTCAATTTAGACAAGAAAGATGGATACTGCGAAAATTCGAGTGATTTTTGAATACGAGTTCCGACGCGGAACTAACGCGGCAGAAACAGCCCGCAATATCAATGCTGCGTTTGGAGAGGGGTCTACTAATGAACGCACCGTGCGATTTTGGTTTAAACGCTTTCGTGATGGAAATTTCGACTTAAAGAACGAGCCACGAGGAAGACCGCCCACACAGGTGAATAACGATGAATTAAGAGAGATAGTGGAAGCCGACCCTAGTCAAACTACCCAGGAATTAGCGGCATGGTTTAACGTTACCTTACCCACAATATTGACTCACTTGCGTCAAATCAATAAAATAAAAAAATACGAAAAATGGGTGCCTCATAATCACTCGAATTTTCGCAGTATCCATCTTTCTTGTCTAAATTGAATAACAAAAACAATTGAAAGTCGATATTCAAATGTTTCACATTTTTTAAAAAAAGAACATCATAGAAACCATTTGAAAAAAGTTTCATTCGAAAACCTCAAACCATGAAGATTCTATGTCAATTCAAAGAACCTATTGCAATAAAACGGCAATTTCATACAATATTTACAAGCTTGATATATCATGCATTCATTGTCATGAAATGATTCATGTGACATACTCGTGTACAAAGGAAAGAATATATCGCTATTGTTGAAGTCAACGCGAACCTCCTTGGTTTCATACAAGGAACGGCTATTTCTTTGTACAGAACCGGGTTATGTAGTAAGAATGTTTACCTTCGTGTACGTAACTGGCATTGTAACTGGTAATGTGCAAAAAAGTCAGGTTTTTAAACGAAGAAAATTTTCTTTATACATTGCTAGTAATGCAACTCAGTTATTTACGAAGAGCAAGGGATATTTTAATGTTTGTGGTGTTCTGGCCTGGGTACCATAGCACAGAGTATAATAGTTTGGAACCAGGACAACTGATTGTATTGTGTGGATGTTATTGATGTTACTTATTTAAAAATAACTACGTGATAACTGTAAAGGCTCTCACAATGTCACCATAAACATCCGGCAAGCCTTGGTAGCCTAGTGGTAGAACATCAGACTCGGAAGCGAGAGGCCCAGGTTCGATCCCCAGTGCGGGCATGTACCTCTATAACTTGGTATTCTAAGTTATGTACATTTGTGAAGTTATAGTAGCAATACCACTCGCTAACGGTGAAGGAAAACATCATGAGGAAACATGAGTGTCTGAGCTATTCACATACCTCGGCGCTTGAAATTGCCAATCCACGGTGGGCACCCGTGGTGATTAAGCCCATACTCTCTCCCTGAGATAAGGCTGGTGCTCTACTGTAGGTGTATAGGCTGCTTATTGGATTCATTCGTCAAGACGAACAACTTTTACTGAAGGGAAAGCAATGAAATCGCGAAAAACATCGTCAGCTGTTCCATACATTTTTAACAGAATTCAAAAATCATCATCATCATCAGCCATTTGACGCCCACTGCAGGACATAGGCCTCCTTCGCGGTTTAAGAATAGCGTCACTTCATTTCCTTCTATGGATGTCGTAGAAGGCGACTAAGGAAATCAATTACCAGGAGACGGGCAGCAGCGTCTTCCTGAGATTCCAACTGCGATCACAAACCCGCCTGCCAAACGTGGCAAAACCCCTCATGGTTATGAAGACCACGAAGGAGGCCTATGTCCTACAGTGGACGTCAAATGGCTGATGATGATGAATGAATCCCCCGCCAAAGACGTTCGTGTGAAGTGAAAGTTATTTTTCGGTCATTATAAGTCTGTGTAGATTCCATCTTTAGGCAAATATTACCAATGGAAGGTCGCAGCACCATGCCGGGGAAGCCCTTCTCCATGGCTTCCACGACCAGCGCCTCTCCCAAGGCTTTTGTGAAGGCATAGGAGTTAGGCAGCTTGTTCAGCAGTCTGGAAGGAATGTACATTCGTTTTAACAGGAGTTTGCGTGAAGAAAAGTACCTACATATACGGTACAAATATTATTATTAATAAATAATGAATATAAAATAATATTATTTTGTTATTTGTGTAAATATGAATGTAGTATCATGTGCACGTGCGTAGACCCGTTTCACACCTCCGCTCCGACTCCCCAAGGTTTGCCGGAAGAAATCTCTTACAGAGATAAGCTCGCCTTTGTACATGTACTTTCTTTTGTTACCGTTCCTGTACTCTATTCTTGTGTGTGCAATAAAGTATAATAATCAGTGGTCGGAGTAGGTATATTGATTTTAGATACTTGCGTCATGATATCATAACATGGACATGCATTTCTTCCGGAATGTACCGGAGTTTTCAAAAATTTGGTAAATAGAGTAATAAAATAAAAAACCATATGTAAGCAAACAAAATTGTTTATTGTTAATACAAACAATCATTATTACAGTTTTATTAAAAATAATTATTTTTAATCCTCATCGGTTACAAGTTCTACATTTTGATTTTCTGTCTCTATACAATTAAAATAAATAACTATAATTTTTTCAATATTTTCTAATTTTAAGCTATTTCTTTTAACATCTAAGATCCATTTGTAAGTGGAAAATGATCGTTCAACATCTGTAGATGTCAATGGAGCGAATTTGAAATAAAGTTTCTGATTATTTGCTACGCTTTTTTCAATACTCTCGCTGTATTCTCTAATTGTATCTAAATCTGGATTTCGTTCCATAACTGATTCTATTTTATTTTTTATATTCTCATTATTGCACTCGTTAAGCGTAGCCCTTACTTGATCAAATACTAAAAGTGAATCAGCTAGAGATAAATTTTGTTTTTGTAACTCTTTTAGGGCTAGTAGTATAATAGAGTAATTTTCTTCAATATATTTTAAATCATTTTCTAAATTTTGTTTTTCCAAAATGTTTTTTGCGTTTCGTATGGCTATAGCATCAGAACTGCTCAAGCAGGATAAAACTTCTTTTATTTTATCTAAATGTTGAGCGTAGTAAGATGCTGCCTGTAACCAAGTACCCCATCTGGTAATGACTGGTTGCGGAGGCAACGGTAAGTCAGGATATTTTTCTTTTAAAATGTTTACCCTACTAGGAGCCTTTAAAAATACTTTTTTAACATTTGATATAAGAATATCAACATCGTTGTATTCTGACCTTATCTGCTCACTTACACGATGAAGAGCGTGCGCCAAACATGTCACATGCTTCATTTCAGGTAAGTAATGTTTTAAATTTCGCCCTGCAGATAGCATGTACGCTACACTGTCAGTGCAAAGCATTAAAATATTGTCAACTTTCGCTTCAAAAGTGTTTTGCCATAAATTTTCTAGACATTGCAGTACAAATTGTGTTATTGTTTGTCCATTTACTGCTGTTAGCATTTTACAAGCAATCAAATAAGGCCGGCCTGCACTATTACTAGGATGCAATGGTTTTATTAGGAAATTGACTATGTATCGACCAAAAATGTCTGTTGTCTCATCCAGCGATATCCATAGTTTCTCATTTTTATTAATTTCATAAATCGAATTGATTTTATTCCTATAAAACTTCTCCAAATAAACTTTTCGTAACTGTGATTCGTCAACCACTTTACGATTGGTACAAACGCAACAACAAGTACTGCACATATATTTCTGAAAAAACTCTTTGAACGCTGGATTTTTCATTTGCGACCAAGGAATATTGCATAGAATCAGGAACTTAATGAGGTCGAAGTAAAATTCCTCTTGCGGTCTCTTAAATTTTCCTTGATGTACAGCGCCTTCAATGTGTTTGGTAATGTTGCCTCTATTCACAGCTTTCAAATGACTTTCACACTTTGTACAGTATATAGTGCCACTAGCGTTATCGTAAAGTAGCTCAGGATAGTGCAATAACCACTTTTGCACTGTTTCAGCCTTGACCATTGCCATATCTATTTATTTATAGCCAAATTCGTCGTTTTAAGTAGATTTCAGAAGACAGTAAACAAGCCAGGGTCAAGTCAAGATATTCACAACACATAAAATAAGCGCACTCCACGAACCGAAATAAGTGAGTGAGCCACTTGGTCTGGATGTCGGTGCGAGCGCATTGTTTTCGAACAAACAGTCAATGAGTCATCCTGGATACTTGATTCTAATTGGTCAGATGCGTTGAGCATAGAGATAAGAGGACAAAAGACCCTGTTTGCCGGATGTCGTGTGTTGAAATGAATATTATTATTATATCATTTTATACATGCTTAGGCTTTTACTCCAACACTTTTACTACAACAAGGTTTTTACACACCAGTCATTTTTTACTATTAAATTCTGGTCATCTACGCCACTAGCAGCATAGCGTTGAGAGTATTGATACATTTTTAACTAGTTTCATGTAATAATTTCGATGTTTCGGTATTTTTATCATAATAATCCGGAAACTCGGAGGCGTATCCATATTAACATATACGTTTGATGTCAGTGACCTTAATTCAATATACCTACTCCGACCACTGATAATAATAGTACAATGGAGAACTTGCACAAAAAAAATATTTTAATCTCCTTGGAGAGCCCATGTTAAAACATAACCTCCTCAGTACTGTCCTTGAAAATAACAATTGAAAACCATTCTTATTTCAAGGTCAAGACTGAGGAAGAAAGACACGACAAATTTAATAATAGTAGTGTGTTTTTTTCTCTACGAATAATACTTTTCATAATATCGTCGAAGTCATACTGGTCAGTTGATACAAAAACGCGCCATACAAGCTATGACGTCACAAAGTGCTCGTATCACCTTTTAATGTATGAAGCATGTATTGTTCGAAACGCGGTTCAAACAAAATGTGTAGGTATTTGTAAGGCGCACTTTGTGCCAAAAAGGCTACTAACATCAAAGATTATTAAGATAACAAAGACGTCTGGAATTAAAGCCGGTTTAATGCATGAGTTCAAGGTTTCTGAATAATAATATTGAAACTCTGTTAATTAAGGAACATATTTGAAAAGACGGCGGGTGGTAGCCTAGTGGGTAGAACACTGGACTCGGAAGCGAGAGGCCCAGGTTCGATTCCCAGTGCGGGCATGTACCTATGACTTTGTTTTCTAAGTTATGTACATTTGTGAAGTTATAGTAGCAATACTTACCACTCGCAAACGGTGAAGGAAAACATCGTGAGGAAACCTGAGTGTCTGAGCTATTCGCATACCTCAGCGCTTGAAATCGCCAATCCGCGGTGGGCACGCGTGGTGATTAAGCTCATACTCTCTCCCTGAGAGAAGGCCTGTGCTCTACAGTGGGACGTATATAGGCTGCTTATGATGATTTGAAAATACTAAGTTTGGAGGTTTTTTGTTCACTTTTTCTCCAAAATGATATAGAATTTGAAGCGGACACCTAGTTTTACTTGTAACGTTCATTGAGTCACAGTTTCTGCGTAACTTTGTATAAAAACCCTTTGATGTTTGATGACTTCGATTTTGAGTTTACGCAAGAAAAATAATTTTTTTTATCTTATTTTTATAGCCAAACTTACAGCTATGAAAAACATACATTACAATTGAAATAAAGAAATAAAGACAGAGAGCCAATAACAAGTTTTCACTCAAATGCCTAAGTACATACAGGAAACAATATTTCACTCACTCCAAAACAAATAGATACTCATGTGTACATTGAATGTGTATATTCTTGGTCTCAAATGTAACTCCTTGTGTATAATGAAGAATATATTTGGTAACGGTCAGTCAACCCAATCGATGGTCAGGGCGATTACCGCAATGAGTTACAGAAGTCCGAGGTAATAGATTTACGTACGGCACTCACACTCCTAGCCTCGGCTGCCTGAGTGATCTTAAACGATCACGAAGGTTAAGCAACACAGGGCGCGTTCAGTGCATGGATGGGTCGCCGTCTATGCCTAACGCCAGTGGCATTTTTCCGAGCGGTTCCGTGCTTCGCAAGGCACGTTAAGCTGCTGGTGCCGGCTGCCGTCGATAGATGGCAGTCGTTAAGCCAACTCAGAGGCCTTAGAGCGGCTTGACAACTTCTGACAGTAGACGAGCCACTAGTCTACAAGCCTCCACCAATCCGGACTTGGCCCTCGTGGCCTATACCTTCCTCAGGGAAGAGACCCGTGCCCCTCGGTGGGGACATAATGGGTTGATGATGATGATGACTCACACTGACTGACCTTTCTAGGAAAACCTATAGCCTAGCGAGCCCTGACTTCCCACTCTTACATACTCACTTGGGAGTGACAGTGGCAATGGTCTCGTCGTCCATCCACTCCATAGCTTGTATGATCTGGTGAGGATCTGCCGGTGGAGGGTACGGCTTCTCCTCCAGCAGTTTCTCGTGCAGATGGCAGTAAGCCGTCGATATGTGTGTGAAGAGCTGCAAAAGGTAAGATACTAAACTTGGCAAGTAACATCGCCTTATCCTGCAAGTAAAGGGGAAAGTCTGAAAAATATACATTTGTAGTCGTTTAAATCATGAAAAAAAAATCGTCTTTGCAGTTCGGGAAAGGGTCGGAAAAACATGCGAGACTCGTTTCCTGAACTGTTTATATTATGAAAGTGCCTACAAATTTGTACGGAACCCTCGGTGGGTGAGTCCGACTCGCACTGGTCCACTTTTTTATATAAAGGCACTTTCCAAATACTTATATCCTGACACAGACACGAATCTATTAGAACCATTAGTAGCCAGCCAGAGCGGTGCGCGCAAAAATCAGAAAGCAGTAATTTATTTCAACGAAAAAAATTAACATTCTGTTTCTTGAATGTTAATGTACTATGTTACTATGTTAGCCGCTGCCTTCGGGCCGTATTTGTAGTGAAGAAAAAGGTAGCGGAAAGAAAAACTCCACACTAACCATCTTTTCTCATGCGTGCGGCGGGTCCGCGGGTCCTTGTTCTGATAGACGGAGAGGCGGTAATAAAACTTTTCTTTAATTTACGTCTATACCTACTTAAAAGTAGCAAATTGACGCCCCTTTCAATTACAGCTTACGTAATACCAACGGTTTGGTTATTCTAACCTCAAAGACTTACGATGCCCCAGGCGGGCTTACGTAGACCAAATAGGGGATGTATTAGCAAATGGTTACGAAAAACCGGGCAAGTGCGTGTCTGACTCGCGCACGAAGGGTTCTGTACCATTATCTATACAACATTTGAATATTTCAAGCGTCTACCTGTTGCCGTTATTAATATCGAGCAAAGAACGGCAAAAAAATCACGTTTGTTGTATCGGAGCCCCCCTTAAAAATTTATTTTATTCTGTTTTTAGTATTTTTTGTTATAGCGGCAATAGAAATACATCACGTGTGAAAATTTCAACTGTCTAACTATCACGGTTCATGAGATACAGCATGGTGACAGATGTACGGACGGACAGCGGAGTCTTTGTAATAGGTTCCCTTACCCTTTGGGTACGGAGCCCTAGAAAGTACTCGAAACCGGCGAGCGCGCATGCAACGATTAATGAATGTTGACGAAGCGAAAGAGGTGTGTTAGGATCGTGGCAAGTGGCAGGCGCTACTCTCTGCCTGCCCTTCCGGAAAGCAGGCGTGACTTTGCGAAATCCTAAAGGTTTGGTTAACCCAGCATAACCCTGCCGCAATCCCCATCGGCAGTATCCATGAGGATCTCTCCACGAAAAATGGGGTACCTGTAGCTTTTTGCACTGTTGTCCGAGCTCCACCATCAGCTTTGTGCCCCTGACGTTCAGGAGGACAGCCTTCTTGAGTTCCTCGTCGAATCTGGAATGGGACAAAGCGTTACAACTCTCACCAGTCTACGAACAACCCCTATACTACTTGCGCCAGATCCTGACGTTCATAATAGAAATTAGTACGGAATTTGGCAATTTAGGGATTTGGTGACCTAAGGTACTGAGGTATTCACATACCCCAGCGCTTGAAATGGCCAATCCGCTGTGGGCAAGCGTGGTAATTAAGGCCATACTCTCTCTGTGCCCTACGGTGGGACGTCTATAGCCTGCATTACTATTATTATATTTGTTGTTGTGAGAATTTGGACGTTTTAATGAATGACTAGCTGTCCCGGCGAACTTCGTACCGCCACAGAATCCGTTTGTACGATTCTTGTTACCATGGCAACGCAATTATCAACGGTATTGCTACTATAACTTCACAAATGTACATAGCTTAGAAAACAAAGTTGACCTATGACATGCCCGCACTGGGAGTCGAACCTGGGTCTCTCGTTTCCGAGTCCAATGTTCTTCCCACTAGGCTTCCACCGCTCTCTGGAAAATGCACGAACTTTCATAATAAATAGTTCTATGACATGGGCCTCAGGAGAGCCAAGTAATACCTGATGGTAGCGGCGGCATGTATGATGATGTCCACCGTCTCAATCATGCTCTGTCGGTCCTCGCCACTCATGCCTAGGTCCGGAAGCTGACAGTCGCCAGCCACCGTCTTCATCATGGCCAGGAGCGGTCCCACGCCTCCGCGGAGGTTCCGGACCTTCTCGAAGAGCTGGTGAAAGACAGGAAACGAGAAGTTAAATAACCAATCTTTGCTGCGAGAGAGGCAGTTTGGGGCTTGAGTAGGGGATTTGAATAAACACATAGTTTGTGAAGGTGAATTAGTGCCTCTAAGCCTTGTCACAAAGCCTTATCTTTATTTATTAAGATATCACAGCTCTATAAATTTTGATATCACATACTCATAAATTTTGATTCGTATCATCTAATCATGTAGATAACATCTACTTAGCTTGGAGGGTTGATATATATTATGTGAAGTTGTCGTGAGTTCTGTATGTGAGTTTCCAAAATGTTCGGCCATATGGCCCAAAATTGCCTCAATGAGCTATTATTATTACGGAGAGGTGGTTTAACCTTAGATAGTTGTACTTTTTTTTAAATCATCATCATCAGCCTCCTTCATGGTTTTCCTAACCGTGAAGGGTTTTGCCATAATCGCCACGCTTGGCAGGCGGATTGGCGATCGCAGTATGCGGTTGGAATCTCAGGAAGACGCTGCTGCCCGTCTCCTGGCAATTTATTTCCTTAGTCGCCTTCTACGACATCCACTGAATAAAATGGAGTGACGCTATTCTTAATCCGGCGCCACACGGACATTTAAAATAAGTTTTGGAAAAAGGTGAAAACGGAGAACACGTTACCTAATAATGGCTCATTGAGGCTCATTTTGGGCCGTATGGCTGAAAATTTGGGAAACTTTTGGCCTACGTGAACTCAGCCGACGTTTGTACGACAAGTTTGACATTGGGAATGTCTTTTCGTTGGCTCCAGTGTAGGCTCCGATTTCACGAAAAAGTGCTTTACCTTTCATATCTCGGAGAGTTGTGAAGATATGATATTCAAAAGCGCGTATTTACGAGAGCTGTAAGGCGCAAAAATAATTATTCGAGAAAGTAAAAAAACGAAAAAAGTTACGAATGAAATAGTAAAAAAAAAAATTTAATTTCTTCCGAATTTTTGATTTTGGCGCTCAATATTTTGGAAACGAAGAATGATATAAAAAATTTGACAAATAAAATCCTCTGGATAATTTATTCAGCTACAATTTGAGCCTAAAACAAAGATGATCGGCTTGAGCGCTTGCCTCGTAGCCTAACCCTTTTGAAAAATGTCAAAGAGTCAGAACTAAATTTTTCACATGACATGACTCTATTCATTTCCAATGTGCTAGATAGTCGTGTGAGGCACGAAACCTGTGATTTTTTTTTCTCAACATAGTGACATCGGCCGGCCAGCATCTGGCAATACTGTCACCCGATGGTTAATAATAACTACCCATAACTACCATACAACACGATCACTCGTCCTGGTCCCAAACTGGGATACTCTGTGCTATGGTCATCAGGCTAGGACATTACAACACGCAGAAACACCCAGACCGTGGCCATTTGTGCAAATATACATGGTGGCCTCTCATGGTAAAATAGACTAATTAAAACCAAATAGGACTTTCAAATTTAAAAGCGTAAGTTAGGTACGTAACAGCTATGCATAAACATTTCGGCGAGCAGGTGATCTAGGCGGACTGGTTTCGCTTTCAAATCCAAATAGTGGGTGATTATCATTTGCAGACTTTTTTAACGGCCTAGTTTTCAGTTCGTTACTCAATATTTAATGACGGAAAGCCTTAGAGGGCTTGGCAGTAAATTTATTTACGGCTCTTTAATCACTGCCTTTAGTGGGTGCACCCTTTTTGAGGCATTGTTTTCGATTCTAAAATATGATCCCCGAAGATACCGGGTGGCATTGTAGTCAACTGCCAAACTCTTAAGGGGGTCTTTACTCATAAATATAAACAACTTTTACTATGGGGCCAAACAAAGCAGAGCAAAAAATAAATGAGCTGCTCCATACATAAGATAGAAGCAGTACTGCACCAAATGTATGAAACAGCTGATTTATTTTTTGCTCTGATTTGTTTGGCCCCACAGTAAAAGTTGTTCGTATTGACGAGTAAATAGATCCCTCAAAGTTTGTCAGGTGACTAAAATGCCACCCGATATAATGAGCTCGCCAGAAACGTGGTTCAAAAAATGTGTAAAGCGCACCTTGTTTAAAAGAGCTACTATATCATTAAATATATTTTGATAACAAAGATACATACATACGTAAACTCGCGCCTGTATCCCAGAAGGGTAGGCAGAGACTAGGAACTGGTACTTGCCACGATCCTGACATATCACTTTCGCTTCCTCGACATTCATTAGTCGTTGCGTGCACGGAGGCTGGTTTCGGGTACTTTTTATCTTGCCCTTTGCTAATACAAAGATATTCTAGGAGTAAAAGCCAACTCAATGCATAGCTTCTAGGTATAGAATTACTGTCTCATTTATAAAAAGTCGTTTCCACTGAAACACTTTTCAGACTGAGTTAAAGCAGGTTTACATGAGGAATTCCTATCGTAAGTCATCATCATCATCATCATCAGCCATTTGACGCACTGCAGGGCATAGGCCTCCCTCATGGTTTTCATAAGAATGAGGGGTTTTGCCATAATCGCCACGCTCGGCAGGCGGGTTGGCGATCGCAGTATGCGGTTGGAATCTCAGGAAGACGCTGCTGCCCGTCTCCTGGTAATGTATTTCCTTAGTCGCCTTCTACGACATCCACGGGAGGAAATGGAGTGACGCTATTCTTAATCCGGCGCCACACGGTAATCGTAAGTCGGCTTAAACTCATTCTTAAGAGCATTTTAGTGGAATCGAATTTTTAAAAATAAGACTTAAAATTTAAGTAAACTTAATAATTATGATAATGATCATAATTATAATGACGGTCCGCTCTTATTTGGGGATACTTAGGAGGTTCTTTTTAAACACGTAATATTGTCATGTACACCTACCTACCTACTCTCTTCATCTTTCAGTTCTATCCATCCTAAGGTTGTCTGGAAGACATCGCTTTTAGCGATAAGACCGCCAACTGTATACGGCAAAACTTAGACATGTAAGCCTTTTAATGTATTTTGTTTTCTGGTGTGTACAATAAAGTGTTCTAATCTAATCTATTGGTAGACCTTTTTCTTGAGACACTGAGGTATTTTGGACGTGAAAATTTGTTTTAGTTGCCCTACAGTTAAATGCAATGAGTCAGAAACAACGACTTAGTTTAAGTTGTAATTGTAAGAATTTGCATTCAACTTATTGGAACTTCCGAGCGTATCGGACAATGGAAGCATAATTTTGGCCAAACTTTTAAATTATACGGCAAGTTGACTAAGACACCGTCGAGAGTAGAGGGGCTGGGACGTGCTAAATAGCTTGAGTAACATCTCTGAGCGATTGCGGCTGCAAACGTTATGGCCCGATCCTAATAATGTAGATGCCGTTTTACAAGTTGTACTTAAAGTTGAGCAAGCTTCGCGGTAAAATAGGCACTTGGTATATAAAGTTGACAAGTTATTTGCGTGACGAAAACAAAGTCTCATTGATACATTCGAAACCTCTCGTGGCCTCCTGATTGCGGCAAGCGTTCCACAGTTGGTGAGGGTTTGAAAGGACGTCGTAAACTATAGCACTTTGTCACTTTTACTGTTTTTCAGTACACCCAGGAGCGCAATGCCAACTATTACATTCTAATTTATTCAATATGAAAGTGTGTGAAGATGTTTGGACGTTTGGAGGTTTGTATGGTTGTTACTCAATCACGCAATAACGGCTGAACGAATGTACATGAAACTTGGCGTACAGATAAACGAAGTCCTGAATTGAGATAAAGCATAGTTGATGTCCAGGCAATGCGTTCCTGTGGGATGATATTTATTTGAAGTTTAAAAGAGATGGCGTTGTGCGAGCGAACGTTGTGTTTTAAAAGTAGAAGGTAGAACGAAAAGGTTCGAAGTTCGCCGGAACAGCTAGTATCTTCATAAGTGACATCGCACTTTGCCTAAAATAGCATAAAGCCAACTATAAGCATGATAGTCCCAAACTAGGATGCCCTGTGCTATGGTAACCAGACAAGGACGTTACAACCATGAAATTACACCCAGATTGAGGTTATTTGCACAACTGTACAGCGGCCCCCAGTGGGAATCTAGTTGTCATCATGTTTTGCTAGCTAAGCGCCTCAATGCTAGACCAAGGAGGCAGTCATGAAGGGTTTGTTTTACTGTCTATAAAAAATACTTTCAATGCGTGGATTGCCACCAATTTCTTTAGTCAAGAGAAAATAAACCGGCCAAGTGAGAGTCGGACTCACGCACAAAGGGTTCCGTACTATCTATGCAACATTAGACACAAAGATCGAGAAAAAACCGCAAAAAATCACGTTTGTTGTACACCATAAGGTTGAAAGTTGAACTACTATAGTTGTAAATTTGATATTACAACTATATTTAAAAAAAACTTTGAAATTTGCATCTACGTAATGAGATGATTTATACAGCGTTCAGTAGCGCCTTCACTCACACTAGATAACTGAAGGGGCTACTCGGACGCTGGAGTGCCTGGGAGATTGTTTTTAGATGGAGTGGGCTTGCCCAGCACCTATACCATCCTGACAGCTTAGTCGGCCTAGCCCACAGGAAAGACAAGTCAATACGTGCGGAGCCAACCAAGCCGCGGGTTTCCTCGCGATGTTTTCCTTCATCGTTAGCGTGTGGTATTGGAAATTGGCAGATGTACGTAACTTTGAAAATAAACCAAGTCATAGGTACATGCCCTCACAGGGAATCGAACCTGGTCTCTCGTATCCGAGTACATAGTGCTACTCACTGGGCTACCACCGCTTACAATGGTAACTACCACACAAACTGGGATGCTCTATGCTATGGTAACTCTGTCCTATTACTTTCTGTTATTATTTGACTGAGTTTAAGCAACTGCATCCTTACAATATTTGTGTTTGTTCGCACATTACAATTTTCAACGAAACGTGGCGTAATATCTCGTTTACACTACGCATGGTTGAGAAATGTTAGGGTGTTCGTGTGGACACGTCACTCGAGACATAAGTGGCCGAGAAGTTTCGAAGGTTTGTAATGGTAGGTTTCTTTTTTACTGTTAAGAAAAAAAAGTAGTTCCTAAGAACTCTGTAGATGGCGCTGAACTGACTACGTTACTAGCCGTGCGACTGTCAGCGATCATGGGCAAATCGGAACGCACTAGATTGCTCACACGTATTCGCGTCTATGATAGCGGTTCCGCAATGGACGTCAATGGATATTGCAATGACGTGAATGGATCAATTCGGAACGATATTTATTTGTGATGTGACAATCACACAGTGCAAGTTTCGTTTTATGATCTTAAAATTACATCCAAGTGAAATAATCGGGAACATAGCCAGAAAAAACATACGCGTCGAATTTATAACCTCCTCCTTTTTTCAAGTCAGTTAAAAAATAATGTGACGATCCGTTCCTTGCAGTAACTCACCAACGTCAGCGCCATCTATGCAGCGACTAGGGAATAAAAAAAAAAACCCTCATTAGAACTCGCAAGTCATGAGCATTCTCGATAGAATTGTCCGGTTTCACAGCAACCGTAACGATGTGGGCTAGGGTTGCCAACCCTGCTATATAATATAGTATCCTACTCTATATTAGGGGCTCAAATATTTATTTATTTTATTTATTTATTTATTTATTTATCCACTTACATCTATCTTTACAGGCTGCGCCTAATACGACAGAGTAGTTCCAGAGTACTACCTACAGAGTAGTACTACATACATTCATAAACTCACGCTGTGTTTTTCCTGGTACAATAAAGAATATTCTTATCTTATCTTATCTTGTACCCCGGAGGGAGACAGAGACCATAGCTAATTTTATTCCTAGTTAGGGTCACAAAGTATACCAACTGTGACCTTTGTGAATTCGCTCAGCGTACACGAAAACAAGTCGATAGTTTCCGCGACCTGGTTTAGAAGCTGCAGTGCGCGCGTCAGAGGAGCCTTGCCGAGCAGAATATGTACTATATTTCTAAAAAAAATATATAGTAGGAGAAACTACTATATACTATATATACTAACTGATTTTAATGCCAGACATCTTTGTCATTTAATTTTATACATCGGAGAACTTTCTACACTTTGTGTGCTATACACATATTAAGCTACGCATATTTTTCCCGAGATGTGAAATATTCACATACTTAAATATTATATACGTATTGGCAGCCTATATACGTCCCACTGTAGGGCACAGGCCTTCTCTCAGGGTGAGAGTATGGGCTTAATCACCACGCGTGCCCACCGCGGATTGGCGATTTCAAGCGCTTAGGTATGAGAATAGCTCAAACACTCAGGTTGCCTCAAGATGTTTTCCTTCACATTTAGCGAGTGGTATTGCTACAAAGAGTCATAGGTACATGCCCGCACTATGAATCGAACCTGGGTCTCTCGCTTCCGAGTCCAATGTTCTACCCAACAGGCTACCACCTTTAATATACCCGCTTTAATATATTGACTAGCAACTGTCAGTATGTTAGTTTCTTTTCGAAGTAAAACTTTCGAAAGCACTACACATTATTAACGGAATTCCGGATTCACTTACCTTAACCTGGCCGGACTCTTCCGGAAAAAAGCAAGAAAGTTAATCCGGAATTAAGTTAATAATCTTAGTGTTTTTACAAAATTCTCTTGACAAATCCCTACTGTCTAGCTTATAAATGAATCTGATCACTCTCTTTCTCGCAAAACGAAGATGGCCTCAATGTCTGCTACCCGACTCCACAGTACTATGATATAGGACGAAATACTACGGTAGTAGATAAAGTCAACAAGCCTATGTGCAAATAGTTGGAGAAACCTAACTCCGCGTCCATATTTCACATACGAAACTATGCGCATGAGTGCGCTGGTGGTGCAATATTGCACGTGTAATGTAGAGTCTGTAAAAACTAGAATGGACACTGGAACACGAGCAACTAATACTTTGAGCGAGCGCCGCTACGAAGCAGAATAACCGTAGAAAAAAAAAATAACATAATAACATAATATATATAATTCGACGGTGGAAAGGAAAAACACATGAAGCGACACTTTGGTCGAAATTGAGTTATATACTCACTGCAGGGCACAGGCCTCTCTCGTGGTTTTCATAACCATGAAGGGCTTCGCCATAATCGCCACGCTTGGCAGGCGGGTTGGCGATCGCAGTATGCGGTTGGAATCTCAGGAAGACGCTGCTGCCCGTCTTCTGGTAATTTATTTCCTTAGTCGCCTTCTACGACATCCACGGAAGGAAATGGAGTGGCGCTATTCTTAATCCGGCGCCACACACCACCTTTTTTCTTGTGATGTGTTAATTTGTTAATTTGTCCCAATAAATGTCTTCCTTTCTTTTTTCTTTTCTTTCTATTAACTTTTAAGAGTCTAAATTGTGTCTCTTTTTGTGTTGTGTTATAGTAAGTAGTATTTTGTGTGTCTATTAATGCTAGTTTATAAATGGATTAGGTTACTTTAAGTTAATTAGAATAATTAATTATGCCATCTGATGCCATCTCTTAACAGGGTCAAAATAACATCATCGAAGGCGTGAGTCGACCGCGGCTTAGATTCAGAATTTCTTCACTTGATTAGGTTGAATGCTAGAAGTGGTATCTCGACCCAATGAGTTCATTTCAATGGCAATACTTTTCAAGGCCAGACGGACCACTTTGACCACAATCACGCAATGCTGTGTTTAGTTGGGTTGTGGAAATAACGCGAAATCAGAAAACCGGATCTTTAGCATCGAGAGCTAAATCATTATGTTGGCGACTGGCTGCAGTGCGACCTTTTTATATGTTTATATTTTTTGTACTTGACGTTGTCACGTCAGTAGTTGTTTGATGGTTGCTAAAATCTGTCTGTATTGAAGATCACTTGTGCTTTATTTTTATTAAATTAGTATCTTCTAATCCGTGTTTCCATCAATATTCACGAAGTCTTCATACAGTCCACCACTAGCTATCACATTAGGAAAAGCTTTAATAGTTATTTATGATACATGTGTGGAAAGTAGGTTATTACGAATAAGTGAGACAGAATGAAAACACGAGCGTAGCGAGTGTTGTCAATGGCACGCATTCGGAATAACCTTTTACGCTCACGTGTCATACAACATTTTTCAATGTATTTTGCGAGGAAATAAAATAAAAATTTTTTTTTTTTTTTTAGACGACCTCGACCGACACATGCCGGAGTGGCCTGAGGTGGCACAAGACAGAAACATCTGGTCTGAGTTGGGGGAGGCCTTTGCCCAGCAGTGGGACACAAACGAGGCTACGTAAAAATAAAAATTAAATATCAGAATCTCTTTGTATCCAAACTCCATGGTGAATGAATTGCGTGGCGCAAGACAAAACAATGACGAAGAAACCTACTTGGTTTCCTTAGTCATTGGTCAGAAGTTAAAAAAATACTTTTTTTCACAGGTGAAAAAAAGGATTTCAGTAGTGTTTTATTTGACGCGTGCTCTAAAGGATCCCTTTCCGCACAATGTGTTTATACAAAAAAAGAACGCTTTACGAGCAATTGCCTTAAAAAGGTTATTTTTTGGCATTGGAAATAACTTTTCGTTCGCTCCAGTGTAGGCTCCGATTTATAGTCATAAAGTTATTGTTCTATACAACATAAGTTATTACAATAGCAATTTCCTTAAGTTTCGTATGTATATTCAATTCATTGTTTGATAACAGCTCTCCGTTAATGTGATAAAATAAATAAAAATGTTACACAGTAATTTTATAATAACTTTTCTCCACTGCCTCAAATAATTGCGTTCTGGAATTAGCTTTAGTCAGCAGACCCTAGAACTGTAGTTCAATGAATTGGGGCGCTGGTAAGGACTTACCGGTCCGTTGAAGATTTCTTCCAGTCTCTGTTTAGGGTTCTTCCCCTTTTTCGTCCGGACTAGCAGCACTATGCTGCCGATGTCTGGACATTTTCTGTAAAAGAAAAATTAAAGTTTGGCCTTTGTATCTACGAAGTGAGATAATTTATACAGCGTCCAGTAGCACCTTCACTCACAATAGATGGGTGAAGGGACCACTCGGACGCTGCAGTACCTGGTACATTGTTTTTTAGATGGAGTAGGCTTGCCCTGACAGCTTAGTCGGCCTAGCCCACAGCGGCGCTAAAAGCCTGGTAGCCTAGTAGAACAGCGTACTTGGAAGCGGGAGAACTAGGTTCGATTCCCAGTGCGGGCATGTACCAGTGACTTTGTTTATTTTCTAAGCTACGTATATTTGAGCAGTTATAGTAGTTTCAAAGTAGTACCTTATTTCAAAATTATTCATCTACACTTAACTGAGAATTTGGTATAGCAAAGGCGACAGTGTACTAAGAAAATGACATGTAGCATTTTGTGACATCTCATTGTGAAGTTCACGATAAAGATAAAAATCCCTGTAAATAATTATCAATGATCCAGCAAATAAATTTAACTACGTTACAATAACTTGCAATTTATTCCCGTTTTGGAAAAAAATTTAGTGATTGAAAAAAAAAATCGAGCAAAGTCGAATAATCCACAGATTGACAAATAGCAAGACTCGGCTTCGAATTGTCATAATGATCTATGAATTGCAGTTAAATGAAACGCGGCCCTGATGATACCAACGGGAACAAAAGATACCAACGGGAACAAAAGACATCAACGCGGTGCTTTGGATATGGGTGCACTTAAACACGCTGAAGGAGTAAACGAATTGCTCGCTATGTTAGCGTGTCCGCAAAAAGGCCGCATGATCATCGTCATCATTATCATCAGCCCCTTGACGCCCACTGCAGGACACAGGCCTCCCTCATGGTTTTCATAACGGGCGAATTCGCAACAAACATCTATGAGTTGACCTGCTGTCGAATATACACGCTGAAGTCAGGGTGGTTTGAAAACCGTTGTTATGTAATTCGTACGTAATAATTCAATTTATTTTGACTATTTACTTTTAAGTATCGACGTACAATAAAAAAATATTGCGTCGAGAAAATTTGGTTAAAAAAAATTCGCGAGCAATTTGTACCGCCTCCCTGTCTATTAGAACAATGACCTGCGGCACGCAAACACCACTTTGATGGCCTCCTAATGTTTCTCACAGATTCGAGTTGGTGTGCGAAAAAAGATTTTTGCAAAGTGCATTTTTAAATAAAAAACAAACTTGCGTATTCAATAGCTATTGTTAAGTGAAGTGAAAGTGAAAATATTTTAAGGCATGTTAAGGGACGTTCATTTTGCTATGGCATTCAAACTACCCAAAATTCACGGTGTATGTATGAACTATAGCTTACTTTGCGTATGGCAAGGGACCGCGAAGGATGGTATTGGCCCTTACCCAGCAGCGGGCAGCGGTGGGCCGATGATGATCATGATGAAAGCTTACCTTAACAGCTTCTCAACCAGAACCTTCCCCATGAACCCTGTGCCCCCGGTAATGAAGACGGTTTTCCCGGAGAAGGTGGTCGCGATGCGGTCGTCCATCGCGTCCACCTCACTGGCGCTGAAGCCTTCTGACGACATTGTGGGGGCTGCGGAGCGAAACAAGAAAAATATTAGTAAACATGACCTAAGAATTAATAAACATGCCCTTGTGGGGGGCTGTTGGTGAAGTCGACACCCTGGCGGATACCAGGGGCCTGTTTCATAGAACTACAATTCATGGTTTGCTATGACGTTACAATAGAAACGTCGATCAACCCAGATTACGTGACTCGTTTTTCCTTTTTATTTATGTTACTTGTTATGCATTTTTTTTCTTGTGATGTGTTAATTTGTCCCAATAAATATCTTCTTCTTATTTCACGTCAGATTATCCTGCTAACTTCGAGATTGTGGTAAGCCTCCTGCTCCCACTACTAAAAAAGTTTTCCATATTTTTTTTCTTGTTTATGTCAGATACTATTATTAAATCAAAGTGTTTGGAATAAATTACGCAAATTATTCGCAAGAGTCAGTCAATTCAACAATCCCCCCAACCTTCAATAATGTACTTTAATCTGAAATGAAACGACATTAATCCCTTAATTTCTTTATTAAACATAACAATATTCATGTTTGCACCGGCTACCCGTATCACTTTTCCTTCAGTAACTCTCATCGTCGGTTGCCTGGAAGAAATAGCTATAAGCAATAAGGCCGCCAATTGTACTGTATTTTTCTAAATATTTTGTGTTTGTGTTTTTCCTGTTACAATAAACAATATTCTCATCTTATCGTATGACATAAAAATAGATAGATACATCCATTTATTAAATTGCCACAACACACAACGATAAAAATGAACAGGCATAGACTCAATAAACTCAGGCCTGTAGCCCAGAGGGTTAGGCAGAGACCAGGGTCTGCCACTTGCCACGATCCTGACAGACCTCTTTCGCTTCATCAACATTCATTAGTCGTTGGATGCACTCATGCTTTTTTTTTCAATAAATAGAGACATAAAAAAGGTGATTAAGCCCATACTAAGGTGATTCAGCTCGGAAAACCACGAGGGAAGCGGGCAGGGTCCTGCATTGGGCGTCAAATGGCTGATGATGATGATGAAGCCCATACCCCCTCCCTGAGAGAAGGCCTGTGCCCTACAGTGGGACGTATACAGGCTGCTTTTGTTAACAAATAGAAATCAATGAATAATCCCACAATCGTCCACTGATGAACTTAGGCCTCCCTAAGGCGCGAGACACACAGATGGAACGTGGGGCGAGGGCGCGGTCCTTGCCCCACGTCCTTGCTCTGCGGTCGCTTTTGGCCTGTGGCCTGCCCCCTCGCCCCACGTCCCATCTATGTCTCGCGCCTAAGGCACGCCCATTCTCTCTGTCGTCGGCCATCCTCATCCAGCCTATCATAAGCATTTACCTACTTGTGCAGGGTGTCACAATAGTTATTTGTTATGCAAGGCTGCAAAGTTAATTTTTGGCGCGAGTACCTTGTATTGAAACCTGAGCAAGCGAAGGATTCTAGGATTGAGCCACGAGCGATTGAAGTTTTTTTTTTAAATCAAATTTTCTTGCCGGCCAGTGCGATTCTTTAAATGAGGCTGGCGCATGATATGAAATAAGTATTTGCATTTCAATCATCAATGGACTGGCTGCAGAGAATATAAACTATTACGAAACCAATGAGGTTCTATATATATGTAATTTATTGTACGAAACCTTTATTGAATAAAAATATTCGAATTTTAAAAACACTTTCCACGCTAGCGGATAAAGTGCGATTTTCCACGCAGATTTCGAATGATAAACAGAGCTTTTACGAGCTAGTGAGGTGAAAAAGATCTTCCCACTGATTACTTCTCCCTGCTATTGGTGAATGCATTGAAATATTGATTTATATTTTGATGGATAGATGAATAATTTAATCAAATTTGCACACATACATATACAAGGACAATACAAAGAACAAAACAATACAAGAAGTTAATAAGATTTGAGATGAATTAATTATCTCGATAGATGGCAGTCGTTGAGCCAAGTCAGAGGCCTTAGGGCTGCTTGACAACTTCTGACAGTAGACGAGCCACTAGTCTACAAGCCTCCACCAATCCGGACTTGGCCCCCGTGGTGGAGTATGGCCTATACCTTCCTCAGGGAAGAGACCCGTGCCCCTCGGTGGGGACATAATGGGTTGATGATGATGATGAATTATCTCAGACCCGCTAATAACTATATCGTTAATGTATGTACATTTCTCGTTTATTTTGTGCAAGTTCTTCATTGGCTCATTCTAAAGACCAAAAACGTAAAGCTTGATCTACAAAATTTACCAGACTAGTGACCTTTACTTATTTTCAGCGGTGGTAGCCTAGTGGGTAGAACATTTGACTCTGAAGCGGGAGACCCAGGTTCGATTCCCAATGCGGGCATGTACCTATGACTTTTCTTTCTAAGTTATGTACATTTGTGAAGTTATAGTAGCAATACCACTCGCTAACGGTGAAGGAAAACATCGTGAGGAAACCTGGGTGCCTGAGCTATTCACATACCTCAGCGCTTAAAATCGCCAATCCGCGGTGGGCACGCGTAGTGATTCAGCCCATACTCTCTCTCTGAGAGAAGGCCTCTGCCCTACAGTGGGACGTATATAGGCTGCTTATACCTTATTTTCAGAACTTTTGTTCTCAAAATTTAGGCCGGCAAAGGTTAATACATACTTTATGGGGCATTGTATACGTTTCTACAATAAGATCCCTGAGGATATAATAAGCTAGCCAGAAACGCGGTTCAAAAAATGTGTAAAGCACACTGTGCAAAAAAAGCTACTATATAACATTAAAGATTATTCAGAAGACAATGATGTCTGGAATTAAAGCCAGTTCGAGGCATGAGTTCGAGGTTTCTGTAAATTAAGGACTTGAAAAGACTAAGTTTGGAGTTTTTTTGTCCATTTTTTCTCCAGTGTTCTAGATTTTGGAATGGACACCTAGTTTAACTTGTAATGTTCATTAAGTCGCAGTTTCTGAGCTACTTTGAATAAAAAAATGATTTTGATTTTTTTGATCTACAATATTTACCAGATTAGTTACACTTTCTTATTTTCAGTACTATTGTAACTTCCATAACCTCTTCCACACAACACAATGACCTGTCTTGTTTCCACACAAAGATACCCTATGCTATGGTTACCAGGTAAGGATATCACAAACATGAAAATACACCCAGAGTAAGACCAATCGAATCGAACGCAAGACCTCTGGAAAATGGTAATTAAACATGATACCGCTACACCAACGAGGCAGTCAAAGATCGATAATATTTACCAGATTAGTTACCCGTTCTGGAAAAGAGCTAGCCCCTATCCACTTGCAATAAAGAGCCACAGTACCGGCTGCACCTCGTGCTTTCGTAAAAGTAAAAGTGTTTTTCGGTCAGTAGCCCAAGGCTGGGAGTGTAATGACCGGTTTGCGTCACAGACACGCCGCGGATAGTCGGGTCAACATGTCTCTGCGATCGGGGACTAAAGTCTAATAAAAGCACATAGTTGTTCATCACCATCACCATCATCATCATCATCATCATCATCGGCTGAGACGGAAGTTATAATTAGGTATCCATTACCGCTTGTTGATGCGTAATATTATTTACAATCCTTCTGTACTATGCAGAATTAAAATATTCGTCCCCGACAGCTACACGTGCGCTGGGCAGCGTCGCCGACACTCACGAAGACACAGTTGTTCTCAGATAGCGCGCTGCGCACGCGCCGACGCCTAAGGCACTTGTTCTTCTCGACGGTTTTCTTACAGAGGTACAACATATCGACATTTTTGTTGACTCTATTAACAAAATTGCGTTTGAACTAAGATTACACTTATGTAAGTAATTAATAAGGTTTATTATGTATGTAGTCATAGCCATAGGGGCGCTTTGGGAAACTGTAAGCTCCTATTGCGATATTAAATAAATAAAGAAATAAAGAAAAGTTATAGTAGCAATACCACTCGCTAACGGTGATGGAAAACATCATGAGGAAACCTGAATGTCTGAGCTATTCATATACCTCAGCGCTTGAAATCGCCAATCCGCGGTGGGCACGCGTGGTGATTAAGCCCATACTCTCTCCCTGAGAGAAGGCCTGTGCCCTACAGAGGGACGTATATAGGCTGCTTACTTGTATGCTTATGTATTTTTTTAGTCACTAGTTTTCCTAAATATTAATCAAATAAATAAATAAATAAAAATAGTCTGTGGTGGAGATTTTACAAGGACAAGTCTTAACCACAGATTAAATAAACTGACTCTTAGGAGCGCTTTAGAGGAATCGTGTTTTTATAAATAAGGCCGAAAGACTGTATCGTTTTTTTAGTCCACTGTACAAACTCCAAGTCTTTTTACACGGCACCGACAGATGACTGGTGACCTTGAAGGTCATAGGCTGCCAGTTGTAACTACAGATGTTTTGTAAATAACTTGTCAAGTTGACGCGAGTTGGTAAATCATTCATCAGAAGCCATTAGTCTACCGACTCTACGCATTGTTCTGAAGATCGTATGTGTTTGTCATTTGTGTGTAAGTCCGTAGACTTACCTGTTACGTCGAAATTCTCCGCGAGATCATTTGTCATTTTGGTTGACATTATGTTTATTTTATTTTCATGTTTTAAGTCCTATACCTACATAGGTTTAAAAACACACATTAAATAACAAGAAGCTTCGAGTTCGTAAATATTAGTAAAAGATAATTTGGAGCGGTGGTATCGAGAGGTCGTGGGTTCGAATCGCTGCACGTACCTAACTTTGTTTTCTAAGTTACGTACATTTGCCAAGTTGTAGTAGTAATACCACTCACTAGCAGTGAAGGAAAACATCGTGAGGGAACCTGGGTGTCTAGGGTGTTGACATATTGCCAATCCGCGGTGAGCACGCGGGGCAACTCTCTTCTCTCTCTCGGAGAGAAGGCCTGTGCCCTGAGTTGGGCGTATATAGGCTACATGAAAAAAAAAATTGATCATCCACGTCAGATTGGCAAGGATGAACCTTTTCCACGTCTCGGTCAGTCTTCCCGGGATCAAGTGCCATTCTAAGAGTAACCTAGTGGTCTCGTTCTGACTTTTTTCTGAAAGGTTAGGCTATAGAGCAAACCCTTAACCCGATCATCTTTGTTTTAGGGTCAAATTGTAGCGGACTAAATTGTGTAAAGGAAAGTTTCTCAAATCTTTGATATCATTCTTCGTTTCCAAAATATCGAGCGCCAAAATCAAATATTCGGGAAAAATTGATTTTTTTTCACAATTTCGGCCATAAGTGCCATTCTTAGAATGTATGCAAATGTGTGCGAGGCTATTTTTACCCGACAGCGGCGGTGCCCAAAAGGAGGGTAATGTGTTTTGCTTGTATGTATGTATGTAAGTATGTCCGATTTTACGTTCCCTCATAACTCCTTAAGCAATGGTCAGATTTCGACAAATAATATCTCAGCCAATTCGTCGTGTTTGTGCGAGTGTCATAGGCTATACGAAATCAGCATAAAAAAAACACTAAAAAGATAAAAGTAAAAAACTGAAATAAAAATAACCAACAACCCGACTGCTGAGCAATAACTACTCAGGAGGCGGGACCCAAATTCAACAATGTATATCATTGCCTGATATACATTCATGGAACCAATACCACCTACTTTCTAGTTAACGCTCAGCAGTGGGATTGTTGTTTATTTTTAGGGTTCCGTACCCGAAGGGCGCCAAACGAGACCCTTTTAGTAAGACTTCACTTTCCGTCTGTCTGTCTGTCTGACCGTCTGTCTGTCTTTATGTCTGTCACGGTTGCATCTCATGAACCGTGATAGCTAGGCAGTTGAAATTTTCTCAGTGTGCCTAATCTATATTGTCTCGATCTTTTTTATTGTTATACAGATAATGGTAAGGATAAGTGATATGATAAATGATACGAGTCCAACTCGCACTTGGCCGGTTTTTTTTCCTTTGGTGACGCTCGTGTTATCGCATGAAGCCTTTTAATATTATTGGTAAACATCCACTCAATACATAAACTTGCCCTCTGGCCTCCGGACAGTAGATTCTTTGTTGCAAGCCTATTGCGCAAACGCATTATTGTCAGTTCGGCGAGAATCCATCCAGTTATACTGGCAGTGTCAGTGGGCTGGTCACATCTGCCGAAGAACCGATAGTCGATGGGACAGGGTTCTCGAGTGGGGAGCAGGAACTGGCGAACGGATCATAGGACGCCCGCCAGCTGAGGCAAATTACTGGCAGCGGCTGGACGGCCGAGGATAGAAAGAAGTGGCGTACCTTGAGGGAGGCCTGTGGACCCCTACGCAAAACTGCGACGCGACGTCGCATCGTAAAAATCGGATGACGTTCGGACCGAGCGCAGTGGCTTGTTACTATTGGTTATTCGATTTACATCGAACCGACGCAATAGACAATTAGACTGTTTTACATGACTGCCTCGTTGGTGTAGCGGTATCACGTCAGATTACAATGCCGGGTTGTATTCTTACTGATTTTCGACTCTACTCGATTCTCTCGATATTAATCGATTTTCTGGGCAGTGCATTTGTACAAATGGTCTCAGTCCATGTTCGTGATGTCCTTGCCTGGTTACCACAGCTCAGGCAATCCTAGTTTGGGACCAGGGCGAGTGATTGTGTTTTGAGGAAGTTATTTATTTATTTCAGTCACTATCCCTCCCCGCTGCTTAGCAACAAAAATGTTAATGTTGATTGCATGTTGACTGAACTAGTCCGGTTTTTGTGTGACACTGATTATATTACTTACCTAGTAAGTCAAACAAGTTCACCCAACAACTTCAACAAAACCCAATCTGATTTCATAACCCAGAATTCACTTTGGGGCCGTTTAAGTATTGCGTTACTAGATTTCATCTACCTCCTCGTCAGCAAAAGTAAGCAAAGTAATGTATTAAACTGCTGTAACCTAATAAATAATCGCGGTTAGACCCGATTAATATATTACTATGTATGAGGACGCCGGATTAATAAGGAATAGCGTCACTCCATTTTCTTCCGTGGATGTCGTAGAAGGCGACTATGGAACTAAATTACCAGGAGACGGGCAGCAGCGTCTTCAGCGCTTACTGCGATCGCCAACCCGCCTGCCAAGCGTGGCGATTATGGCAAAACCCCTCATGGTTATGAAAACCCCGAAGGAGGCCTGTGTCCTGCAGTGGGCGTCAAATGGCTGATGATGTATGAGGATCGCGAGTCATTGTTTTGAAGAAAGTATTTTTTATTCCCCTACTCGGTTCTAACCAAGTACCCAGGGCTTATGCGCTCCAAATCCTAAGCTATTCTATTTCCAATTTTCATACTAATTTGACAGTAAGACTATTGGAATCGCCCCTATATTTAGCAAAATTGACAAAATTTTGTAGAAAAAAAGGTAAAAAAATAAATGCCTGCTACTGTCGTAATTACCGTGATTCAATGAGCAACCCCCCCTCCCCATCTCATCAAAAATAAGCAAAGCTAAGACCTCCCGCCCCTGTTAGGTTACGTAATACTTGGATGGCCCCTTTGGTAAGATTTTCGTGCGCAAGATTGCTAAAATGTTTATGATTCCAAGCCTGTGTTACGCAAAAAATGTGCGTGGCGGTGATGATGACACTATGACGGTGATCCATGTAACGTATGCTAATGTAATGTGGTCTGAGATACTTTAAAAAATTAGCAAATAATTAGCCGAAATTTCGCACAAAGTTTCTGGAATTTTTACTGTATTTTGACCTAGATTAGACAAGATAGATGAGATAATGTAAAATAATTTTTCAATGTAAACCAGGAAAAAGACAAACAATTAATATTTATAATTAGCGGCCTTATTGTTAATGGTAATTTCTTCCAGAGCATCGATGCCGGAGAGTTACAGAAGGAAAACCGTCTCGGTTGTAACTTCATATGAGGAAAACTTGAAACTTATATTATATTGACTGTGACTTAAAAAATAGAAAGGAAATTAATCAATTCATTGCTTTCGCGAACACTAGAGTTGGTTTTCTTAATTTCAGTTGAATACGGTATTTGACACGATCAACAATAAATTATTTCATATGCTCGATTAAAACAAAAATTACAAAATATCTCGGAAAATGTATCTCTTTTAGTCAATTACTAGTTATTACAATTTTTAAATAGATTAAACATAAAAAGAGTGCTCTGAAATGTGATGTCATAAGCAAGTATTTTCATACAAAATTCCGTTTTAAAAGTAACTCATTTGATATTTTGTCAAATACCCAATTGTATTTCGGACTTTATCGTAATTGTAAGTAACGACATGTATAAGACTGGAAAAGATCGCTCTTAACCCTTTAACGCACACCTTAACTTTTTTTTAAATTCAGAATATTTTTAAGTTAACATATATTCAATAGTGTTATTAGTAACAACATTGTACTGATATTTTTATCAGAAACTTGTTATTTGTCGAGAAAAAAAAAAAACTAGTGGCCAGTATACTGAACACCGGCCGTTCTGCATTATTAACTATCTGTATATAATCACTGACCTGGATACTGGGCACTTATAAAAAGCTGCCTTTTTTTGCTGTAAATGACTTAATAAAATAAAATTGTCGTGTATCTCTTTAATCATTCTAAAAAAAATTAAAAAGTTTTCCTTCAGCTTCACCAAGCTCAATCACACTGTCAGAGTCTACTAAGATCTTGAAAACGCGGCTTTATTCATGTGTAAGTTTCCGAAGTGCGAAAATACGTATGTACTAGCTGTGTCCCGAGACTTCATTCGCGTGGTAATTTTGATGTGTATTTGTCCGGGATAAAAAGTAGCCTATGCGCTAATCAAGAATATAATCTATCTCCGTGCAAAATTTCATCCGGATTCGTTCAGCCATTTTTGCGTGACAGAGTAACAAACATCCATCCATACATACAAACTTTCGCGTTTATAATATTAGTAAGGACAGTGCGGTGTAGGTTAAATCTGACGAATACATTCAGTGGAGAAGATAACTAGCAGCGCCCCAGATACACAGGTTTCACGTGACACAGGTTTCACGTCACGTGGTTTTCCTTCAAAGTTTGCGAGTAGAATTGCCACTACACACACGTAAACTCCGTGTGGTGCCGGATTAAGAATAGCGTCACTCCATTTCCTTCCGTGGATGTCGTAGAAGGCGACAAAGGAAATCAATTACAAGGAGACGGGCAGCAGCGTCTTCCTGAGATTCGAACCGCATACTGCGATCGCCAACCCGCCTGCCAAGCGTGGCGGTTATGGCAAAACCCTTCAGGGTTAGGAAAAGCATGAGGGAGGCCTATGTCCTGCAGTGGGCGTCAAGTAGCCGATGATGATGACACGTAAACTGACTAAGCGAATCCGAAAACAAAGTTTGCGGAAATGTTTTACCCATTAATTTTATTTCAAAACATTGCGTGGTTGATTTTAAGTGAATAATATCTACGTCAGTAGGGTTGGGTATTCCCCCTTAAGATAGTTATTCTAATTTAGAATAGAATACAACAGAAAACGTTTATTTCATACCAACATAATCAAAAGAGCGGTGGTAAGCCTAGTGGGTAGAACATTGAGCTCGGAAGCGAGAGACCCAGGTTCGATTCCCAGTGCGGGCATGTACCTGTGACTTTGCTTTCTAAGTTATGTACATTTGTGAAGTTATAGTAGCAATACCACTCGCTAACGGTGAAGGAAAACATCCTGAGGAATCCTGAGTGTCTGCGCTATTCACATACCTTAGTGTATGAAATCGCCAATCCACGGTGGGCACGCGTGGTGACTAAGCCCATAATTTCTCCCTGAGAGAAGCCCTGTGCCCTACAGTGAGACTCTACAGGCTGCTTAATGTATAATCAAAATAATAAAAAAAACATGGCGCATAGATTAGATTATAACTAATTTAGCATAATAATTACTTAATTACATATTCACATAATTTCATAACTTATTATTACTTCTGTTTATATCGAGTTTTTTTCGATCAAATAGGCGATGTATTAGCAAAGGGCAAGATAAAAAGTACCCGACACGACTAATTAATATTGAGGAAGCGAAAGTGATCTGTCAGGATCGTGGCAAGTGACAGTCCCTGGTCTCTGCCTGCCCCTCTGGGATACAGGCGTGAGTTTATGTATGTATGTATTTCTGTCTGTCACTGAGTTCGGCGAACAACAATGTAGTAAAACAGGATCCTAGAATGGAAAAACCCGGCCCAGCACAAGGTAGACTCGCAAATAAAGGGTTCCGTACAAGCATGCCACACACTTCATGGAAATCGGTTCACTTAAGTTCAATTCAAATATTTTTATTCATTTTAAAAACAAAATGTTTACCCATTATCATAATCATCAGCCATTTGACGTCCACTGCGTCGTCCTCCTTCGTGGTTTTCATAACCTTGAGGGGTTTTGCCATAATCGCCACGCTTGGCAGGCGGGTTGGCGATCGCAGTATGCGGTTGGAGTCTCAGGAAGACTCTGCTGCCCGTCTCCTGGTAATTGATTTCCTCAGTGGCCTACGACATCCACGGAAGGAAATGGAGTGACGCTATTCTTAGTCCGATGTTCGAGGGTTCGATTCCCAGTACCTAATTTGTAGGTAGGTTACGTAAGTCGTAGGTTACGTACGTCTGCGAATTTGTAGTAACGTCGGGTCAAGTCAAGTGACTCAAGTTACACCACTTAGCTTGCATGTTAACTTATTTGTAAACGTTATTAGCGCAGTTTCACTTATTATGGGCACATGGTAGCTTACGAAACATTTCTTAAGCGTATAGGTGCGCCTAGTTTTCAGCTTAGTTGAACTAATAGATAAAAAACCTTGGCCTTGGCACCAACGTAAAGTGGCACCTTCACTCACACTAGACGGGTTAAGGGGCCACTCGGACGCTGCAGTGCCTGGGATGTTGTTTTTTAGATGGAGTAGGCTTGCCCAGCACCTACACTATCCTGACAGCTTAGTCGGCCCAGCCCACAGGAAAGAAGAAGAAGAAGAAATACCTACATTTATTGTACCAACCAGACACATCACAGAAACAAAATAAGCAGATAAGTAACATAATTAGGTATGCACAACAACAGAAAGAAAACTAAATACACAACAAAACGAGTAAATAAAACGGACTATCATGTGTCAAGACAAGTCAATACGTGTGGAGCCAACCAAGGCACGGGTTTCCTCACGATGTTTTCCTTCACAGTTAGTGTGTGTGAACTAATACTCGTAGATAACTCCGAGTCTAATACTGACAAAGTTGTTCAATTGAATTATTTTCAAATTATCGCCAAATTTGTTTGCATGGCTTATGCCATTGGAATGCGATTGAGAACTACATAGACTACAAATAGTAATCATCATCATCATCAGCCATTTGACGCCCACTGCAGGATGTAGGCCTCCCTCATGGTTTTTTATAACCATGAGGGGTTTTGCCATAATCGCCACGCTTGGCAGGCGGATTGGCGATCGCAGTATGCGGTTGGAATCTCAGGAAAACGCTGCTGCCCGTCTTTTGTTAATGTATTTCCTTAGTCGCCTTCTACGACATCCACGGAAGGAAATGGAGTGACGCTATTCTTAATCCGGCGCCACACGGCGAACTAGTAAGTACTTACCAAATAGTGCCACGAATAGTAAGTACTTACCAAAAAGAAAAAAAAAAGTAATATTGAGCCTCAATAGGGTTTTTATAGTAAGACAAATAGTAGATAAAAGCGGGAGAAAAATAAACAAGTCCCTTATAACAATAAATAACCCTACTTAATTCGTTGATTTAAAATTTGACGTTCTCAATTTGCATCTCCAAAAGTCTTCACCAGAACATCAACAAGTTACCTTGGGACTACTTTTACGCCATTTTATGAAACATACGGATATTACTAAAATATGAGTGGAACAGTAAATAAGGCCCCATTAGGCCTTATTTACTGTTTTCCATTGCAGAGTTCCGTTCTCCATCTCTGAGAGTCTTCATCAGATCTTCGCCAAATTAAAATGGGACCAATGGGACGTTATATCTATTCGAACAAAAAAAGAGTTGTCGAAATCGGTTAAGATTTGACGGAGTTATGCGAGAACATAGCAAATTAAAAAAAAAACATACGCGTCGAATTGATAACCTCCTTCTTTTTTGAAGACGATTAAAAATTTGGTCAGAGTGGAGTTTTACGTCGTTGCCTAATTCTCCACTACAGATTCGGCCCGAAGGCAGCGGATAAGATTGTAAATTGACATTCAACAAAAGGAGTACATTGTTTACGTTGAAATATTTTTTGATTTGTTAAAGTATTTTTTCCATAGCATTACACGAAACGATTACAAACAAATTGGACGGCACAACGTCTTCTAGATTCTTATAGATAAAACGTTTGCTACGCCGTCATTTCATTTAATTACAGCGCAATTTGAAACAAAATGAACGCCGAGAGCGTGTCGCTGTCATTAGTATTAACCCATTTATGCAATGTGTCACAACAATTCCACATACATTCGAAAATTCTAGGTTCTACTCGTTAATGTGAACGACCATAGTGAAGATACATACATTAGAAGAAGCAGAAGAAGAAATACATTTATTACTAGCTGTGCCCGCGACTCCGTTCGCGTACATTTCGATTTTTACGAAGCATTTGTATGGGGGCCACGTCTTATCATAACTGGAGCTAGAATTTAAATAGCCTATCCTGTGTCCCAGATGTCTATATGTTTTTATACCAAATTTCATCAAATTCGGATAATTGGTTTAAGAGTTATGGAGGAACATACATACATACACACATACAGAAAAAAATTGTAAAAATCGTGAAATTAGTTTCAGTATCATATATTGAGCCTATAAACACAATATCTCTGAAAACAAACTAACTTACTCCATGACCGACCCTTACAGATTTATTATTAGTATAGATAGAAGATACCAACAAGACACATCACAGAAACAGAACAAACAGATATGTAACATAATGTGCACAGCAACAGAAAGAAAACTAAATACACAACAGACAAAACAAAACAGGACCACAGACGTAGCCTGTGATGTGTCTAAGTCGCCACAAAAGGCAGCTGACTCGGCGTTGTACTGAGGTAGTGATCCCTCAGCGCTGATTTTCAGTCAGTGCTCACGGTAACTCATAATTGTACTACGGAGTGCGTGCCGTACATTCATACATAAACTCACGCATGTATCCCAGATGGGTAGGCCATTTAACACGATCCTGAAAGATCACTTTCGCTTCATCGACATTCATTAGTGACCATAGTGAACTACGGGAAATACCTCAATCAATCAATCGGCCTGTACACGTCCAGTGCCGGACATAGGCCTCCCCCGCTGCTCGTTACTTCCTTCTATCCTCGGCCATCAATCAATGCCAGCGATCTGCCTCAGATCATCGGTCCAGCGAGCTGGTGGGCATCCTACGCTGCGTTTGACAGTTCGTAGTCTCTGCTCGGGACCTGCTTACGGTGGCTGGGAGTCGCTGGATGCGGGCGGCACAACAACGGGACGCTTGGAAAACCACGAGGGAATGGAGGGAATCAAATGGCTGATGATGATGATGATGAATAAATAGATTAGATTAAAACCGCTCTTTATCGGTTGTAATAGACATTCTGCGTAATAGAGAGTCCACAGTCCACGCAAAAAGGCTGTTAAATTAATGAATAGATTTTGATGCGGTCGTGACGTAAGCGTGCCTAATAACCGGTTTACAAACTTTATAACTTAAAGCGAACGTGAAGATTCAAGGCCATTAAAGTGATTCAGTGAAAACGTGAGTTATGCTATGACTAGCGATAGGTATATGGTCTACTGGGCTTACACAAATATACATCACATTGTCCACCGTCTGTCCTCACCCTAGATAAGGATATCATAAGCAGCCTATACCTATACGTCCCACTGTAGGGCACAGGCCTTCTCTCAGGGAGAGAGTATGGGCTTAATCACCACGCGTGCCCACCGCGGATTGGCGATTTCAAGCGCTGAGGCATGTGAATAGCTCAGACACCCAGGTTTCCTCACGATGTTTTCCTTCACAGTTAGCGAGTGGTACTGCTACTATAACTTCACAAATGTACATAACTTAGAAAACAAAGTCATAGGTGCATGCCCGCACTGGGAATCGAACCTGGGTCTCCCGCTTCCGAGTCCAATGTTCTACCCACTAGGCTACTACCGCTTCTAATTATATACTATAGATAAGGATATGCTATATGGCAATTTAGCATATCCTTATCTACGCTACCAGCGGTGGTAGCCTAGTGGGTAGAACATTGGATTCGTAAGCGAGAGATCCAGGTTCGATTCCCAGGGACTTTGTTTTCTCAGTTATGTAGATTTATGAATTTATGGTAGCAATACCACTCGCTAACTGTGAAGGAAATAGAAGAAGAAGAAGAAGAACTTTTATTTCAACAACAGAAACACACACATACTTACATTAACAAGTTACAACATAAAATATTAAATTACAATACAAAAGGTAAAAAAGAAAAAAAAACAATAAAACACTCTATATTAACATAAGTTGCGGTGTGTCCCTGTTGCTGGAAAAGGCAGCTCACGATGATTTCACAGCATTGAAATCATCGTGAGGAAACCTGAGTGTCTGAGCTATTCATACCTCAGAGCTAGAAATCGCCAATCCGCGGTGGGCACGCGTGGAGATTAAGCCCATACTCTCTCCCTGAGAGAAGGCCTGCGCCCTACAGTGGGACGTATACATATAGGCTGCTTATGATTATGTGTAATGGCAATTTGCAGAAGTCAGGGCAATCACAGAAAAAAGGACGACGCGACGGACGGTGGCCAGGCCAGAGCGGCCCGACAGTCGGACGATAACGTTGAGTCGGCGGAAGGTCCGTGGATGCGGATGGCAAGGGACCATGGGAGATGCTGTTTGGGTGACAAGACCTATAGCGTGGCGATTATAACAAAACCCCTCACGATTATGAAAACCATGAGGGAGGCCTATGTCGTGCAGTGGGCGTCAAATGGCTGATGATGATGATGATGATGATGACCTATACCCAGCAGTGGGCTGCGGTGGGCTGAGGATGAATGAATTAAAAGAGGATGTGTGTACAAAACAGTACACAAAGAAGGTTTGTGCATGGCACATAATAAAAATGTTAATTTTACATTTTTATGTCACGGAGAGAGTCGTTTATTTTGTTTTTGCTTATTTTTCACAGTTATATTCTTTTTAAGATAAGATAAGATAATGTTTTATTTACACACCAAAACACACATTTACACGCTTGGGCGAAATTAACACATAAAACGCCTGAAAAAATAAATGCACTAATCCGTGCTGAGGAAAGCTTTAAAAACCTATTTAGAGGCTAAAAATTCCACCCATGCCGGGACTGGAACCCATTACCCATGATGATGTACTATGGTGGCCAAGTTTCGGAATTTCGATTCGGAATAACAAGGCTCAGTTGAGTGGGTGGAATTTTTAGCCTCTAAACAGGTTCATAACGATGGTTTTTAATTGTTCTCTTTAAGGTCATACTCGTAATCTAACAGGTAGATCTAGAGGGCTGTTTAAGTATTACGTGAGGATATTTATTAGACAAGCGAATAGCGCGCGGTAATTCCCCTACTCGGTTCTAAGCAAATTCCTAAGCGTATCCATTATTTTTGGGAATCCCGGAAAATGCGTTCAGTTTTCAAGCACAGACAAGTAGGGTTGCCGAAGTTGCCATATGTGTTCAAACTAAAGTCGCCTAAATTTCGCAGAAAAACCGAAAATGTAAAAACCCACTGCTGACGTAGTCGCCATCCAGACCCCCACGCCCCATGCCGTCAAAAATAAGCAAAGCAAACCCACTCGCCCCCTTGTAGTGCTTACGCAATACTGGACTGGCCCCTAGTAGAAAACGAATAACCCCGTCAGGTTTCAGCGGACCTATCCGCAACACTTTGTACAGACGTTTGCTATCCGATCTTTACCAAATATTGCGCCATCTTCTTGCCTAGTGCTTACATTGTACCCACATCGCTGCCTCAAGGTAGAGTTGGGCAATTGGTAAGGAATCTATTGCACTTCGCAGTACTGCGTGCCTTATGCGAAACAGTGGCACATAAGGTCCTTCGGTTAGCATAATATTATTATAGTACAATCACAATTTCATTTCTTTACCGCTTCACATACTTCACATACAAGAACCGTGAAAGAATTAACTAATAATATGTAGAACATAGATAGAATAAATAATACTAAAAATAAAATAAATAACTGTAAAACATAACAACATCGATAATTGGCACAATCCGTCTGGTGGCATAAATGGAAAATAAGATCATGGTCGAACACTGTCTCCTGAAATACAGGTTTACGCCTACCTTAGGAGACAGAGTCAAACTTTGTAATACCTCACAACCACCACGGTAATTGTAAACTCAGGATGTACCCACTTAATTGTAATTTCCGTAATATTAGCAATATATTATTTTTACCTTCTAAATAAGTTTTCAATATATTAGTGTTAACTCTAATGTGGTGAGAAATAAACAAAAAAAAAAATTAAAAAAAAATAAAATTTCTTTACCGCTTCACGTCTACGCGCGCGCACGCATCACACCCCTACTGGGCCTCCTAGGTAGTCAATAGCATAAAAACCGGCTATGTACGTGTCAGGCCACGCGCAGTTTAGGGTTCCGTAGTAGGAGGGGTTTTTACCAGCTTTACAGAACCAACTTCACCGAAGTAATTTTCAATGGAATTTGTACGAAGTTTTCCTTTTATAAGTTGGTCGCCTAATACTCGTTAACTTGTAAAGCCTAAAAATCTATTTAGAGGGTCAATAGGTTAAGCCTACTTAGCCGTGATAGTTTTCCCTTTTAAGTTCATTATGTTTGCTCCTGCTCTGAATTTTTTCACGTTTCTACAATCAACTGTTTAGCCAGCAGAGGGGAGGGAGACTACTCAAACAAAACATCGCGCTTTAAATCTTAATATTTCGCAAACGGAACCGTTTCGAAATCGAACAGTTTTCCTACACTCACAATACTTTTAAACAACTAATCCAACGATACCCCACACTATGGTGTAGGGAAGAAAAAAAATGCATCCCCAATTTAGGGGACCGTGTACCCTACACGTAATTTAGGGAGGGTACACCAAATTTATGACACCCAAGTTAGAAATGGACACCCAGTTTGACTTGTAACGTTCATTAAGTCGCAGTTTCTGTGCTACTTTGAATAAAAAAAAACTTGATTTGATTTGATTTAGGAATGCATTTTATAAAAAATATTCTAAGATTTTACCGGTTATGTCGGTTTGATATGTATTAAAATTAAACGACCTATCTAAGATACCCCACACTGTGGTGTAGGCGAGAAAAAAAAATGCATCTCTAACTTAGGTGTAGGGTTCATCATCATCAGCCTATGCTTGTCCACTGCTGGACATAGGCCTCTCCTATTGCACGCCACTGAGCACGGTCTTCGGCTATTCTCATCCAGCTCTTGCCAGCCGCCCTGCGAAGATCATCGCTCCACCGAGTCTGAGGACGTCCTATACTACGTTTACCGATCCGCGGTCTCCACTCAAGAAAAAGGTGTAGGGTTGGTGCCCTAGATTTCTTTTTCAAGATTCTATTCTACTGTTCTGTTGGCGTGATTAATATGTATGTCTATGGCAAATCTCAGCTTCTAGTACTATTCGTCTTTGAGCTAGGCCGCAGACAGACAGTCGGACAGAAGGCCACATAGACAGACAGACAGACGGACGGACATGTCGAAACTATAGGGTTCCTTGTCGACTACGGAACCCTAAAAACACGTCACGTGACCCTATAATTTGTTATCCATTTTTAATGTTTATCGTTTTAATGTGATTTTTGTACTTTAATTTGAAATGGATCTAAATATTGACAAATTTTCTGAAATAAATTAATCGAATTGAATTAATCTGTCATTGTATTATAATAGTATTTTCTAAGGTTAACACGAGCACTAGTCATAATAAAAACTGAGTTTGCACGGATATTTACTCGTTTATTTTTTCATTTTTAAATTAAGTTTCGGTACTTTCGCAAGTGCCGTGGTCTCGGTAGACTGAGGTGACAGGCGTCTTTTTGAAAGCATTAACTGTTAGTTTACTACACTCGGCAAAAGATTATTAGATTACGTTCCAAAAAAATTTTGAAATTTTTTAAATTTAAATTGGCAAAACAATTATACAAACTCAAAAAAACGAGTATAAATATCCGTGCAAATTCAGTTTTTGTCACTGTATTATAATGCAGTAACAGAATCGGGGCCCTTGTGATACAATCTGAACGACTCTAACAACCGGTTTTTAAATTGAGTACTTCAGAAAGTAAAAATTATGTTCCCGAAACCGGCGCGCGCGCATGCAGCCACTAATGAACGTTGCTGAAGCGAAACAGGTTTGTCAGACTCGTGGTAAGTGGCAAACTGTGGTCTCTAGCTACCCCTCTGGGATACAGGCGTGAGTTTATGTGATGTACAAACTGTCTCGTTCTTTTTCGTAGTTGGTAGAATCTTTTAAAGGCCTGTGCCCAGCAATGAGCTCGATTTAAAGGTTGGATAGACAGTTAGGTCGCCGCACATTTGAGAGATCGTAGGTTCGACTCCGGCATGTACCAATCAATGACTTTGTTTCCTAAGTCAGTACATTTGTGAAGTTGTAGTAGCAATACCACTCGCTAAACGTGGAAGAAAACATCGTGAGGAAATTATGTTTACCTAATAAACAAATACGATTAGACCCGTTGCTAAAAAGATGTGGTTAAAAATACTATCGTGGGGAAACCTGAGTGTCCGAGGTGTTGTATGGGAGTCCCCCTTAAATAAGATAAGATAAGAATATTCTTTATTGTACACTACAGCACATGACATAAACATTTATTTTATTTTAATTTAATAATTTATTTTTGAAGCGAATATAGTATTAAATATTCTGTGAATATTTCAAGCGTCTACCTGTTTTCGTTATTAATATCGAGCAAAAAACGGCAAAAAATACGTTTGTTTTATGAGAGCCCCCCTTAAATATTAATTTTATTCCGTTTTTAGTATTTGTTGTTATAGCGGCAACAGAAATACATCAACTGTGAAAATTTCAACTGCCTAGCTATCACGGCTCATGACATACAGCCTGGTGACAGACGGACGGACGGTGAAGTCTTAGTAATAGGGTCCCGTTTGGCACCCTTCGCGTACGGAACCCCCCCGCTTAACGGAAGCGTAAAAATTCCTGGAGGAGATTGCAAAAGCTAGTCTAGTTATTAGATAAACTAAATAAATGCAAAATTACAAATAGAAAAGTTTCACAATCTCATACAGTTTTCATCTTTCATTACAAAACACAAGAAAGAAGTTTTTCTCTACAATAAAAAGCAACGTAATGAGGTTTTGTTGTGTGTGTAGGTATATACTCTTAGAGTATGAATATTGCTGTTTTTTTATATGCTGAAAGGCTAGCTGGGTTCCAATAATTTTGACTGTTTCAATGTAAGTAACCTGACCAAACTGACTTCTACAAAAGCTTACAAAATAAATACTATGGTGTGAGTTTACAAGCAACCTAACATAACCTGACTACAGATTCTGGGGTGTTTTTTTTTTTTTTGTGGCGGCTTTTTTTATGGCTGCCTTCGCCCCCAAGCCCCACTTGCGGGGGCTTCGTTGCCTTCTTTTTCGGTTCATTTTTTTTGGCTAGGTTTTTTTTTTTGACGAAACGGAGAGAATCCTCGTATTACAAAACCATCCTGACAGTTACTGCAGAAAAATGTTTATAAAGATAACGGACATTTTGTACATTTACTTCCTTCTCCATTAGTCCAGTCCAAAGTCCGAAGTTGACTGGTAGAGATCACTTTCAGTGATAAGGCCGTAGTTTCCATTTTTATGTAGGTACTGAATAAAGTGTTCTCTATCACTATATCTATCTGTCTATTTTGGTATGACAGTTTGAAACCTATTTTTTATTGACTCTGAGAATAAGAATTTCCTCCGAGTAATTTTATTCTTAATGATTAGCATTCAAGACCTGTATTTGTAGTATTAATTTCGAATCTCAATTCAGCGGCCCCACGTGAATTCGTTGTAGCAATACCACTCGCTAACCGTGAAGGAAAACATCGTGAGGAAACTCGAGTGTCTGAGGTGGTCACATACCTCAGCGCTTGAAATTGCCAAGACGGCACGTGTGGTAATCAAGCCCACACTACCTGAGAAATGGGCCCTGCAGTGGGACCTACATAGGCTACATAAAAAAAAACTGGTAACTCACCTTACGATCTGAACAGCTGACACGAAGAAAAAGCCACAGTTCTCACGGAACAATAGACCGACTAGCCACTTCGGCTGGTAAGCACAGACTGGCGGAATAAAAGTAGCCTGCGACGGTCCTTGCGGGGCAGCGCGTGTGGTCCAAGTGAGAGGCGGACGGCGGTCTGAGTGTCCTTCGAGGTTAAAGGTGTTGTTTGTTCGATGTGATGTGCCCGGAAATATTGGCAATATTCCGGAGCTCGAGTTTAATAACAACATAGAGTAACTTTTACCAGCAACACGTGGATGGTCCTTAAGGTGGAACGATTCCCGTACAAATGATTATTTCCAAATTTGTTAAAATAATTACATAATTATACTCTAGAATTATGTCTGTCTGCATTAATTAAGATTTTTATTTGCGCCAATACATATTTCCTTGAATAAAACTGTATTTTAATAGGTTAAATAAGATCGATAATGTTTGTATGGACTAAATTGTCGAACTTATTTAAGCTATTAAACGAGTGTTTTTTTTAAGAAACTGTAAATTGGCGCAAATAAAAATCTTAATTAATGCAGACAGACATAATTCCAGTGTAAAATTATGTATTTTTTTTAACATATTTGGAAATAATCATTTGTATGGGAAACGTTCTACCTTAAGCCGGGTTTTCACGATCTTAGTATACTTGGACGAACGAAACTCTGATATTTGGAGAAAAATTATCTTAAAAAAAAACTTAACGATATATTTTGTAATAGTAACACTGCTCCATTTTTTTTTTCATCAATTGCATCGGACTAAAAAACAGACTTTAAGGAAGCGCGTAAAGCTTAGCCAACTTGATCTCCAAAACAAAAACTAAGGCGCCGTTTTCCTTCAGGGCTAGTGATAGGAATCGCTTAAACTTAGGAATTGTCAAGCCTTCTCGCAAGGATTCAAATATCCTAATTACGCGACTGCGGCGGAGCCGAAAAGGAAGGTAATGTGTTTGGCTCGTATCTATGTACTCGTATGTACCTACGTAAGTATGTCCGAAATCCACAAAAAATAAAAATATCACTAAATAGACAAAAAACTGAAGTATAAAATAACCAAAAACCCAACTGCTAAACATAACTACTAAGCAAGCGGCACCGAAATTCAACATTGTGACTCATTGCAAGTTATTTAGGTTGGTCCCGGCTGCTTATTAGTTAATGTCCAGCAGTCGGTTTTTTGGTTATTCTTTATTTCAGTTATTTTTTTATTTTTACGAGAAGACTTGGGAAGGCGAGAAGCTCCTGTTTACATAAGCAACCTAGAGTAACAGCTAATTAAACATTAAAATCGTTGGCAAAATGTTAAAAACATAGATGTTTAACTAGCGCTGAAAAAATACCCCACGTTTAATTGTGGGAAGGCGGGCAGGGCTTGTCAATTGTGTTACCAACCGGAGCGAGTTCAGTACTACCCGGCAAAATATATATGCACCTGCCACCGTCAGACCGCCATCTTGCGTGGTAATACTCAAAAGAGTTATGACGTTTTTTTTTTGTATAAAACCAAAAAAAAGGTTACGCTGTCATATTACTATTACCCAATCAACGTTCACGTCATCACGCATGGCGCACAGAATTTACCAATCACAGAGTGGTTTACTCTACAGCACATCTTGCGCTCATTTCATTGGTACAGACTAATCGAGAGCACAGGGGCCGTTTTCCAGAGTAAATTTTGTAGGAAGAAGTAAGTTTCCATCTCGCGTCGATTACTATCTACATTAAAAACTTAACAAGAACAATCCGAAAAGAAAAAAAAATAACAAGTAGAACACGAAAACTCGTAGACCACGCATCGGTTACAAAGATGCTAACCGTGCTGATGCGACAGTACGATCACGGGAAGGTAAGCGGGGAAGCGGGCGCGGCGCCGTATTCCAGTGAGATGCAAACTTAGCTCGGTCTGGTTGTACTTCTCTGGTTTTTTTATTCGTAGCAATAAACGCATCATCATTCAGCCACAAGAAGTCCACTGCTGGACACAGGCCTCCGCCATGGATTTCCAAAGACCGGTTGGAAGCGGCTTGCATCCAGCGTCTTCCTGCCACGTGGATGAGGTCATGACGACGAACTGACTTTAGGAACTTATAAATTATTTTTGTCGATAGTAACTAGGAATAAGATGAGGGGTGAGATGAACTGATAATGAGTACAATATCAAAAACCTATTTAGAGGCTATTCAGTTCATTTCGCGGTGGTAGCCTAGTGGGTAGAACATTGGACTCGGAAGCGAGAGACCCAGGTTCGATTCCCAGTGCGGGCATGTACCTATGACTTTGTTTTCTAAGTTATATACATTCGTGAACTTATACTCGCTAACCGTGAAGGAAAATATAGTGAGGAAACCTGAGCTATTCATATACCTCGCCACTTGAAATCGCCAATCCGCGGCGGGCGCGCGTGGTTATTAAGTCCATACTCTCTCTCTGAAAGAAGGCATGTACCCTACATTGGGACGTATATAGGCTGCTTATGGATGAGGACGCGACGAGTGTCCGTCTGAACGGATCGGCTATATGCCGTGAACTAACTTAGATTTCTACAGACAGGAAGCGGGAGACAGTAAAGATCCGCAACCTCGCAGAATTGCTGACAAGCAATTCGTGTAGGTGGGTCAATCAACTATTCTATGTACTAAAGTGCGTCCCCATAAAAATAAAAATAAATTATTGTAAAGGAGGTAATTTTAGGATAGTATTTTTACTACAAAGAATTCTTAGATCATTGGATAAAAGTTTTTCAGTGACCGATATTAGTTTAATTAAGAATGTTTTACTATTTTTACTGTAACTTAGGGGACAATGTTTCCACGCCATACAAATTCGAGCTGTCCCTTCAGCCACTTCGCAAACTTCCAAAGCGAATATTTCATTACAGTTTGCTTTGAAACAGACAAAATATATGTTAAATAGTAGGAGTTTATAATTATAATATTTGACATTGACAAGGATAATAAAATATATTATGATATAGATTATATATTATTTTTAAATTTTGTCCCACGGAGTTCGATTAAAATATTGTCCCCCACGTAACTGTGCAAAAACTTTAAATCTTTCAAAAGAGATGGCGTTAGTTGTGATTATTTGCGGCTTTAGGTTCCTAGAAGTCACGTTGTAAGTATCCGCCATCTTGTTTGGTTGCCACGTGCCGGCTAGTCGTTCATAAAGTGCGCTCCGACTAGGGTGTGTTTATTCCGTGTCTCCAGTGTGACTGCGAAAAATCAGGTATTTTCTAGACTATTTTAACAAATTCTTGTTTATTATTATTGCAAATTATTCTGGTACAATGAATATGTACCATTTTGCTTTGAAATTGATTTAGAAATCACTTGGTGAAATTTTCATGGTGATTCGTCTCCTCTGTTACTCGTCACCTACGTTACCTAAATGGTAACACAAGAGACTTAGTTAGTATCACAGTGGACATTGCACTGTAACTGTATAACTTTTCCTCGTTTAGTCATATATTAATCAATTGCAAATAATATATTACAATGGTAATAAAACACTTGTTGGTAATAGGTTTGGTTTTTCTAGAAAATGGCGCTATCTGCTGCTGAAAAACAAAAAAGATATAGAGAAAGGTTGAAACGGGATAAGATAAAATATGAAGAAGTTAAAAGACAACAGAGAGAAAATTATCACAAGAAAAAAAATTGGTAAGTTCCCTAACACCAAAAGAAAAGAATAACGCAAGAGTAATTTGGAAACTTCGAAAAAGAGCTCAACGCCAACGTCTAAGAGATCTTAACAACGTGATAAATGAGACTCCTCCTCTATCACCGATACCGCCCTATTTTCAAAATGAAGCTCAAAAACTACTACGAAACCAAGATTGCGCTTCACCTGTATCCGCATGCAGTAATAAAAGTCCAAAATCAATGGAATCTGAAAAAAAACAACTAAAAAAAAAAATACGAGAAATACAAGAAAAGGTACGAAAGAATGAAAAATAGACTAGAAAATGAGTCAAGAACTAAAGGACATGAAGAGAAGAAATACAAAGTATTGAGCAATGCTATCAATGACAGATACAAAAGGTTGAGGTGATACAAGGACAAAAGAATGTTGAAAGAGATATTTCACATCCCAACTTAAACACTTGTCGCCTAAAGAAGACGATGGTGCAAGATGCTCTTGGAATTAAAGGCACAGTAAGAACACGTTTGACAGGAATAAAAAAAATTTCACCCTTGCAAGCAAAAATAAATGCATTTTTTTTGCGAGATGACGTGTCACGAATGACAGCCGTAAAGAAAGAGACAGTCACTAAAAACAAGGATAAAGTACAAAAAAGATATCTTTTGGACACAATGAAAAACCACGAAACCTTTCAAAAAGAATACCCTGATGAAATATGTTCTTATTTTTACTTTACCAAAAATAAGCCCTGGAATGTCAAATCTCGGTCGGTGTCTGGCCGAGAAATGTGACTCTGCAAGACTCATTCCAATGCAGCATTCAAAGCGATAGCGTTGAAGAAGAAGCAAGTCCTAAAAACACATGATCTCAGTCAATTGATATTGGAGACCGTCTGCAGTTCTTCAAATAAAGATTGCATGTATGGATCTTGTGAGAAGTGCTGCAACAAACAACCATCTCTTAATAAAGAAATTATAGAAGGCAAAGTTACTTATAGAGAGTGGGTCAAAAAGAAGAAAAATATGTAAAAGATGGAAAGAAACATAAAGCTTTGAAAAACGTAAAAGAAAACAAAGAAATAGATACAACAGAATTGACGCAAAGATTTGACAAAGAACTAAAATTATTAAAAAAGACGTATATAACATAAACTCAATTTAAAATGTTTAGGAAATGCGTCCATGAAATTCAACAAAATTAAGCTGTTATATTAGCAGACTTTAGCGTGATTTTGTGTATTTGACACTGGAAAGCAGTGTTATGTGTATTATTTCTTAGTTAGTCTCTTAAGTTACCAGGAATGTCTCTTACGTTACAATAATGTCCCTAAGATCTTAAGTTAAAAAAATAAAAAAAAAAACTATTTTGTTATTTTTGTTGCTGGAAAAGTTTATAACTGAGGCATTAATAATGGACGCTTTGTTTTATATAGACTTCAAATAATTTTTTATTATATTATTTTATTATACCAAGGTTCTTGATTTATTTTAAAAAACGATATTATAAAAACCATAAAGTAACTTAAGAGACACAATAACTCATGATTATGATAGTTCTATTAAAATAATTTGAAATGTAAGCCTTTAATGTACAAGACTGATGCTAGTTGTACTAAATAAAAACGTTGATTCAATATTTTTTATGTTTTTGTCACCTAAATAGCACTCGTATAGTCGGTAACGCAGAGGACCAAATACTGTCATAGTTTCGGTATATTTAACAAAATATGACACTAAAAATTAAAAAAGTGCACTGCCCGTTATCTTATCTACAACTTTATTCACTAATCTTTAAAATGTGCAGTAAAATTATTTAGATTTTCGATTATTATTTTTAGGAAAAACTTAATTTTGCCGCTCTTGTTTAGTACAAAGAATAGTTTTCGGGTTGGCCCGTACAGAAATCAAAACTGGTATACCTACCCGATCGCCAAACACAAGGTCTAACTAAACACCACACCGGGACTTGCGAAATTCGCCTACCAGCAAACGCGATACTAACTCTCAGCCTAGGACAGTTGCGGTATACCTAGGTGTGGTGACACATAACATAACATAAACTCACGCCTGTATCCCAGAGGGGTGGGCAGAGACCAGGGACTGCCACTTGCCACAATCCTGACAGATCACTTTCGCTTCCTCAACATTCATTAGTCGTTGCATGCACGCACGCCGGTTTCGGGTACTTTTTATCTTGCCCTTTGTTAATACATCCCCTATTTGGTCGAAGTATATCCGTCTGGGTCGTCCCTTACCGGCCCTTCCATCCACATTAGCTCGATATATTTGTTTTGTCAATCTTTCTTTCAGAATTTCTAGGTGTGGTGTTATATTAAAAACTGAATTTGTACGGATATTTCCTCGTTTATTTTTTCTTTTTACAATTTTCCGGACCTTCGATACTTTTGCAAGTCCCGTGGTCCCGGTAGACTGAGGTGACAGTACTCAATATTTTTGAGCTCATATAAAATACTGTATGCTTTATTGTACACATAAAAACACACAAATAGAACACAGCATTTACAGAAAAATTAAAAAGTGTACATGGCGAGCTTATTTCAGCAGAAATCTCTTCCAGCCAACCCTTGATGTGGTGATACGAACATTATAAACAAGGGGGGAAAGTGTACAATAATTGTTTTGTAGAGCTAAAGTTTATTCAATCGTAATAAGTAATTATAGTCATAAATTAGGAGGGTTGTTCATATATACATGTCAGTTTCAATGTAATTTTACCAATATGGTGTGAAAATATCGAAACATAAATTATAAACTAAATCATGCCTTTTATAAAGCAGAATAACTTGGTCTAGCGGTATCACGTCTGATTACCACACCGGAGGTCGTGGGCCTTCTCCCAGAGAGAGAGAAGGTATGGACTTAATTGCCACGCGTGTGTCAGAGAAGGTAATCATGGGTTGGGACTTGGGCCAGTGTTCAGGATAGCACAGGAAAACCACGTCATAGTTAATCTTCGTTTTAATTCTTTTTTAAATACACTGCTTTGGAAACATACTCTTCAGGAAAAAAATCAGCAAAAAACTCCTTCCGAAGCTCTGGAGAGCTACCGTTTACGAGAAAACATTACAAAGTTAAAATCATCGTGGTTGTCCACTCAAACAGACTTGCCAACCCGACAAAGATAAAGTCACCGTGAACGGTTTTAAACGGGCTTGTCAACTTTACAAAGCTATATCAACATATGACATGACAAAGATTTGCGACTTTTTTTTGAAACTCGTAGTTAAATTGAAGTCCTAAGACGACGAAAAGTAGGTGCTACCTACGAAGAAGTTTCGTGACGTTGAAAATATTATATTTCACTGAATGGGATTAAAATATGGACCAAAAATAGAACAGTGAATTTTTATTTTAAATCCATCAAGCACCGACGCGGTTTAAAATTGCAAAATTGCTATTGCCTATTGTAACATAAAGGATTATTTGGAAGACGAAGATGTCTGGTATTTCGATAATGTTAACGGGGACGATCGTATCTAGTGTAGAGTAACTTCAAGTAGAAAACTTTGTTAATTAAGCAAACCTGTTTTGAAAAGAATAAATGTGGAGTTTCTTTGTCAGTTTCTTCTCCGCATAATCTATTAATTGTGAAACTAACAGCTTTGACGTTCATCAAGAAAACGTTTCGTTTTTATAGTGAATAAAATTTTTGACTTTGACTTTAAATTAAATATTTTCGCGAGGATTTCACTGTGGCCTCGAACATGGCGGTGACGTCACTCCACCTACTCAAGTGTCGCATCGTCGGCGCACCGCTACAAATTACCTATACCTAGCGCAGCCTAACCCCCGGTTTCTGGTACACTAACAAGCTGTTAATCTACTGTTAACAGTTGTCAGTGGTTTTTTTTTTGTATGCACTTTGGTCAATTGACACCTGTTTAACCTGTTTAAGTGTACGAGAAACTGGGGGTAAGTAACGTGTTACCTCGCGCCGCGTTCGCATTGTTGTTATTGTTTTACATACTTAACACAGCCATGCGCATCACTATAATAAGCTTGCCAGAAAGGCGGTACAAAAAATGTTTCACACTTTTATTTAGATGACAATGATGTCTGGAATAAAAGCCAGTTCAATCCACGAGTTCTAGGTTTTAGAATAATTATGTAAACTCTGTTAATTAAGGACTTTGAAAACACTAACTTTGGAGTTTTTTTTTTGTCCAAGTTCTCTCCAAAATGATCTAGATTTTGAAATGGACACCTAGTTTAACTCGTAACGTTCATTAAGTCGCGGTTTCTGTGCTACTTTGAATAACATACTTTTGAATTTGAAATTTGAATTTGCTTAGTGGACTACCAAATGAGAGGCAAATGAACGCTATTGTCGTGCTTATATTTTTTCCGAGTGCTGCACGTCGGTACACTACCGGGTACTGACGGAAGACCAGCGCCGGAGTGGTCTGCCTCTCCGGCGTATGCTGAGTCAGAGCCCCTTTGCTTTTACCACACCCACAAAATGGGATACCGCCGTTTAGCCAAAGTATTTTTCGCCAAATTTTACTTCCCAATAAACTTATGGCATCAGTTTCATTTCCCAAATGAAACTTTAGCAAGTTTTCATTTCGCATTTTATTCATTTGGTCAAATTATCATTTCGCATAATTTTACTGCGTCAAGTTTTATTAAGACAAACGTTTATTATGAAAGTGGGTTAGGTTAGGTTAGAACTGCGACCCCCACAGACACCTACTGTTACCAGAAAAGTGGGTTAGGTTAGGTTAGAACTGTGACCCCCCACAGACACCAACTGTTACCAGTAAAATGAATTTTGACCAAGTATTTATTTGGTAAACAATAACTTGCCATAATAACTTTTGCTAACTGTTTATTTGCTTTAAGTTGTTTTGAGAAATGTTTTTTTGCCAAGTGATAATTTGCGGAAAATAGTTTGGGAAGTAATACTTTGGGAAACGATTTTTGGCAATACATTAGTAAACCCCACAAAATGCTCTCTCGTATTGTCTATTGATTTGTGTTTGCTTATTTCTGTTACTCTTTTTGTGTGCCTACTTGCTGTACGATTTTGCTTTGTGATTTTCTTTATTTGTTCTGTATCTATGTGTGTGTGGAAATGCAAATAAATGGTTTTATCTATCTATCTATATGATTGTATCGAAAAACTATGTGTGTATACTTTAGGGCCTAAGAAACGTAGGTAATAGATAAAGGTGAACTGTGAAAAGTCGCATGAAGAAATTTTTATAATTTTATTTAAACATTTAAACTTCATAACGGGTATATTCAATAGTTCCATTCTTACTCGTATTTACATAAAGATTCTCACTTAACTTAGCATCACTTTTCACTTTCCTCGTCAATACCTGAAATTAAAACAGAGAATGTTTTAAACCACTTAAAAATGGGGATGAAACCATCAAAAAAATTGTATCAGGTGTTCCAAACATTCTGATGTCGTACATATCTTAGCGTCTTAAGGCTGTTCTTACCTGGAGCACCCTCTCTCGTTCACACAATTAAAATTTTTAGTGATTGCAATAAAATCAGTATACTTACGATAAATTTGGTCTGTGGGTTTGATGGATAATTTAATTGCGGATATTCAAGGCATATTTTTCTTACCATGTACGACGTTTTTGATTGAGACACTTTGATTCCGAAATTAATAACTTTGGGAACAACTTTTCTTTGTTAAACATTAAACCCTCAGACCACATTTATCAAAAGTTTGCTCATTTTACAACAATAATAAAAAATGTTACATTGTGCGAGCGAGACAGCACGCTTCACGTAAGAACAGTCTTTTTAAGGTGTCTCGGCAAATTTTTATCTAATGTGCTCTGGTGTGCAATAAATAATATTCTTATGTCATCTTTACTTTAGTAAGTTAAGACAAGAAGTGCTAAGTGGCAAACCCTGGTCTCTGTCTACCCCTCTGGGATACAGGCGTGAGTTTATGTATGTATGTAACTTTAGTATGACACAGCCAATATTTTCGTTGCGATCTCGAAGTTGTCATCTTATTGACGAGTATGGAAATTTTGTTATACCCTGTATAGATAATAATTCGATACAACAAAAATAAATTACACCGAAAGAAATTACACTGAGGACAATAGACGTACAGTGATTTGCACAAATAACAAGAGAGAAAAGAGAGTGATTGATGAATGAATGTGTCAGTGAATGAGTGAATGAGTGAGTGGGTGAGTGAATCAGATAGAGCCTATCTCGCCACATCCCGCTAAGACATACAACACCTTCTCCCACAAAAAGAGAACCTTGTCTTAAAAGATAGGAGGCAGAGAGTAAGTTAACGAGTGAGTGAATTAGTAAGTGAGTGAATTAGTGAGTGAATGAAAGAGAGAGGAAGAGAGCGTATCTCGCAACATCCCGCTAATACATACTACACCTTCTCCCAGAAAGAGAGAACCCAACTCTTCAACCTCCGCCTGCACTCGCTCTTTGCGAGTTCCACAGCATCATACGCTAGCAGCTGACGTAGATAGTATACTACCTACACCTTCTCTCAGAGAAAGAGAGTGAACTCCATTTCTTCAATTTCGTAATGTGGCCGTGTTGCGTAAAAAGCTTGCCCTGTACACTAATAAAGTCAACAAGCTACAGGCCTCGCCTAGTTTGTGGACTGGAGTTGAACCGTGTATTACGCACCTACCAACCTCTTTTGTAAAAAAAAAATCTTATGTATCAACTGCTGCCGAGTTATTTAAATAAATCTTATTTTACTTCACCTTTTTTTTTTTGCTCCGCTGCTTGTGCTGCTGTCATAAAAAAGGCGGAGAGGTAGAGAAAAATATAGAGGGCAGAGAGTAAGTTAATGAGTGAGTGAGTGGGCGAGTGAATTAGTGAGTGAATGACAGAGTAAGAGAGCCTGTCTCGCAACATCCCGCTAAGACATACTACACCTTGTCGCAGAGAGAGAGGACCCACCTTCCGGTACTCGCTAGGACTGCATCTGTCTCTCCGCCGTCACCGCCTCCACTCTCTCTGCGAGTTCCGCCACATCGTAGCCCAAAAGCTGACGTAGACAGTATACTACTAGTTCAGCAGGAGAACAGTCTTAAAAAGACGGAGAGAGTGGGAAAAGACAGGGCAGAAATTAAGCTAATGAGAGTGTGAATTAGTGAGTGGTTGGTGAGTGTATTAATGAAATGAGTGAGTAAATTGGTGAGTGAGTGAGTTCATTGGTGAGTGAGTGAATTTGTGAGTGTATGGGTGAGCGAATGACTGAGTAAGAGAGCCTCTAACGCAACATCCCACTACTACATACATCTTCTCCCAGAGAGAGAGGACCCACCTTCCGGTACTCGCTAGGACTGCATCTGCCTCTCCGCCGCCACCGCCTCCACTCTCTCGGCGAGTTCCGCCGCGTCGTAGCCCAAAAGCTGACGTAGATCGCACACGAATTTGTAGACGAATCTGTGAACAATTGTGAAGGACAAACATGTTTGTGATGTTGCTGTCTGGTTACCTTAGCGCAAGATATCCTAGTTTGGGACCAGGACAAGTGCCATTGGAGTTAAAAAACAAATACCCGTAGAGCTTGAAAAATCCATCGCTTCGCGGTAGGAATCGCTTTATTTGATCAATTGGTAATGGTGAAACAGATTTTCACTACAACTGATACTTTGATACTTTTCATAACTATTATTATAGTGTTTACTAGCAGACCCGGAAAATGTTGTTTTGCCATATTAAATAGCCTGCGGTCTATTGTCAGACCTACCAAATATACACAATAAATTTCATAAAAATCGGTGAAGCCGTTTCGGAGGAGTTCGATAACAAACACTGCGACATGAGATTTTTATATATTAGGTTACGAAAAGTATGATTTAATTAATATAATACATGATCTCCTTTTTTTTGTTTTATCTATTAGTAAGCTAATGTTACCGTTTACTAAAAATCTTGAGTCATAAGCTAACCCTTTATTTATATCATAGGTCGTGAGCTAACGGTACCCTTTATTTATACCATAAGTCGTGAGCTAACGGTACCCTTTTCTTAAATCTGAAGTCATGAGTTAACGGTACCCGTCTAACTAGTTCTATGAATTATATTCTTTTTGTTGCACTAACCCGTGCTGAGGAAAATTTTAAAAACCTAAATTGGTTCGGCCAGATGTCGCTGCCTGTATGTAATACATAAAAGTTTGTAAAGAGGCTCGAATTTCGCCAATGCCTGGATTTGCCAGTTAGCTCAGTTGGGAGAGCGCTGGGACAGTTAGCCAGAGGTCACGGTTTCAAGTCCTGGCATTGGTGGAATTTTTACCCTGTAAATAGGATTTTAGTCCTAAGAATGTTAAAGATAAAAAAGCTATTCCTTACCTTATCAAAATAATTGCAAATCTGCGGTGGGCACGCGGGGTAATTGAGCCCATAATCTCTCTCTCTCTCTCTCTCTCTCTCTCTCTCTCTCTCTGAAGGCCTGTACCCTGCAGTGGGATGTATGTAGGCTCCATAAAAAAGTGACCGTTTCCCAGCCACTTTAGAGATCATCAAACCCGAGTCTTTTTAATCTTAAGTCATGAACTAACGTTATCCTTTTTTAATCTTAAAATATGAGATAACGGTACCCTTCTAACTAGTACATGATCTAACGGTACCCCTCTAACTTCACTTAAATTTTAAGTCATGAACTAACGGTACCCTTTTCACTAGCGTGAATGTTATCACTCACCGTTTCCCAGCGACTTTAGAGATCATATCGCCATCGTAATAATATCTCAGCGCTCTGGACAACTTCTCATAGTTCATGGCCGGTTTATGCTTCCTCATACCCCAGAGTTTCGCCACTCGTTCCGGTTCCAGCAGTTTGAACTCGCCTTCCGTGCCTGTGGACAGATTTTTGTATTATTTGCACGTTAGGTGTCTAACTGTGAAGGAAAACATCGTGAGAAAACCTGAGCGTCTGAGATATTCACATAACTCAGCGCTCGAAATCGCAGCGCGGTGGGCCCGCGTGGTGATTAAGCCCGTACTCCCTCTCTCTCTGAGAGAAGGCCTGTGCCCTACAGTGGGACGTATGTAGGCTGCTTATGTATATTATGAATGTATATCTATACAATATAGTTCTCTATCTACCTACCTACATACATACATAAACTCACGCCTGTATCCCAGAGGTGTAGGCAGAGACCAGGGACTGCCACTTGCCACGATCCTGATCCTGTATCTAATCTAGCATCCTATCCTGTTTAGTATAACCACTGACCGTGCCAACGGATGACGTCACAGTGCTCGGCGCTAGTAAGCAGATCCAGTAGAAACTGCCACAGCTGAACCTGAGAAAAAAACATACAGTCTCATTTATAAAAAGTCCCACTAAAACACTCTTAAGATGGAGCTCAAGCCGGTTTATAACAAGGATTCCGCGCATAAACCAGCTTCGATTTTTTTTTATAAACACGACCGATAGTGTTATTAATAAAGGCGCGATTTCTTAAAACACTCTTCAAATGCATTTTCAATAGTCTGTGTTAAAAGGAAAGACTACCACAGACCAATTGAACACTTGTATCTTTCCTCCCACTCTGTACTGACCACTTCAGTGTTTCAGTTATCATCATCATCATCAGCCTATGCTTGTCCACTGCTGGACATAGGCCTCTCCTATTGCACGCCACTGAGCACGGTCCTCGGCTACTCTCATCCAGCTCTCGCCAGCCGCCCTGCGAAGATCATCGCTCCACCGAGTCTGAGGACGTCCTACACTACGTTTACCGATCCGCGGTCTCCACTCAAGGACTCTTCTACCCCATCGGTTATCAGTTCTTCGGATGATACGGCCGGCCTACTGCCACTTCAGCATGCTAATTCGGTGGGCTATGTCGGACGCCTAGGTTAAATATCTCGGTATTCTGTATAAAAAAACACCTCATTTACGTTTGCACAGATTAGGATTATTTTTAGTTTTTTTTTTTTTGTTTGTATGAGCTAACTTCACTCACTAAGCTATATTTCTGTTGATGACGTACTTCCGGTTTAGTAGGTCTACGAAACCGGAAGCGTCATCAATAGAGTCTAATCATCTGAGTCTACTCAGATTCTTTTTTTCGCTTTAAGAATCAGCGAAAACTACCAGAGCCGAAAAATTTCGCTTACTCCCGGTTTCTGGTACACTAACAAGCTGTTAATCTACTGTTAACAGCTGTCACTGGTGTTTTTTGTATGCACTTTGGTCAATTGACAGCTGTTAACAGTAGATTAACAGTGTGTTAGTGTACGAGAAACTGGGGGTTAGACTCTTAATATTAACTAATTTCTGAGAAAGAAAGGAAAACAGAACTTTTCTTCATAAGACAATCCGTATTAAGGTAATTAAATTTACCTAATAAATAATCGCGATTAGGCTCCTAAGCTGATGGCCGTTGGGGCGAAAAGGTTCTGAACCCCACCAGGTGGTCTGACGACCTGGTCACGGTGGCGGGGAGTCGCTGGATGCGGGCGGCACTACACCGGGAAGCTTGGAAAACCACGAGGGAGGCCTATGTCCTGCAGTGGGCGTCAAATGGCTGATGATGATGAGGCTCCTAAATTATGAGCCAAATAAGTCGCATGTTGGCGATCGCAGTATGCGGTTGGAATCTCAGGAAGACGCTGCTGCCCGTCTCCCGGTAATTGATTCCCTTAGTCGCCTTCTACGACGTCCCGCCTGCCGAGCGTGGCGATCATGGCAAAACCCCTCATGGTTATGAAAGCCACGAAGGAGGCCTATGTCCTGCAGTGGGCGTCAAATGGCTGATGATGATGATGATGAAGTGGCATGTATTATGAGTCATAATTCTTCTTCTACCTTAATCCCTTTAATCCTCCGTGGAGTATGGGGCTGACATGAGGGCGTTCCTGGCTAGGGGGGGGGTAGCTCTGGCCGAGTTACTCCCTTCTCTCGTGAGTCATACGTGCCACTAACTGTATCGCTGGCAACACATGCCACGAACAAGTATGTCCGCGTGGTACCGAAATAGCGACATTCCGTGGATGTCGTAGAAGGCGACTAAGGAAATAAATTACCAGGAGACGGGCAGCAGCGTCTTCCTGAGACTCCAACCGCATACGGCGATCGCCAACCCGTCTGCCGAGCGTGGCGATTATGAAGACCCTTCATGGGAGGTGTTTGTCCTGCAGTGGACGTAAAATGGCTGATGATGATGATATTGATGAAGATGATGAACTGTACCTGTCCGTTGTTCCCACTGCGTCCCCCATAGGCTAACTGGTCCGGGTTGTTCGGCTCTATCGTTACCTGCGGAAGAGAGACAATATTACACAACGTTCCAGCTCTAGTTACACCTGACATTTCCGCACTTAGCCTCATAGGTGGGCCATTGTACGTGGCAAGCGCTAAGGTATGTAAACACCTCAGACACTAGGGTTTCCTCACGAAGTTTTCCTTCACATTCAGCAAGCGGTATTGCTATTACAACTTCACAAATGTACGCACCTTAGAAAACGAAGTCATTGGTACATGCCGAGATTTGAACCCACGACCTCCCGAATGAGAAGCCGGCGTTCTAACGCCCCGCTGCCCCCGCACTATTATGCAACGTTTTATGCATCGAATCTAAGCGGAAGAGGTTTTCCAAGTGCGTGACAAACCGTGGTCTCTGCCTAACCGACCCGTCTGGTCAAATCGACTGTCCACAACTTGTTAAGCAGCGATAATTAACCTTGGGGCATTTGTTTACTCTAGGCGACCATATTATCGGCCATATCATCCGAAGAACTGATAACTGATGGGGTAGACGAGTTCTTGAGTGGAGACCGTGGATCGGTAAACGTAGTGTAGAACGTCCTCAGACTCGGTGGAGCGATGATCTTGGCAGGGCGGCTGGCGAGAGCTGGATGAGAGTAGCCGAGGACCGTGCTCAGTGGCGTGCAATAGGAGAGGCCTATGTGCAGCAGTGGACAAGCATAGGCTGATGAACTAGACTCTATTGACCTAGAAGAAATCGCATCTCGCGTGCGAGAAACACTCCTTGTGTAACAGCCCCTGGGGTTTGGGCAACTGTATCTCTACGTTCCTAAGTAAAAGAAACTTTGCACCCCATCGACCACCTGTTCTTCGGCGTCTGTGACCAGCTCACTGCCACTTTAGTCCGTCCGTCCGTCCGTCCGTCCGTCCGCCCGTCCATCCGTTCGTCCGTCCGTCCGTCCGTCCGTCCGTCCGTTCGCCTGTCCGTCCGTCTGTCCATCCGTCTGTCTGTCTGTTCGTCCGTCCGTCCGTCCGTCCGTCCGTCCGTCCGTCCGTCCGTCAGTCCGTCCGTCCGTCCGTCCGTCCGTCCGTCTGTCTGTCTGTCTGTCCGCGGCTTAGGACAGAGACAAGTACTAGATGTTATCATACAGCTTTTTTTTTTAGGGTAGCCCCACATCTAAATTAGGAATGCATTTTTTTTTCCTCGCCTATAGGCAACAAACGGTATACCGTAGTGTCGAGTATCGTTGGATTGGTCGTTTAAAAATATTGTGAGGGTACATACATACACAAACTCATGCCTGTATCCCAGAAGGGTAGGCAGCGACCAGGGACCGCCGCTTGCCACTAGTCGTGGCAAAAGAGTTGTTATTGTGAGTGTAGGAAATCCATTTTTGGATTTGAGAAGAAGAAGAAAACCATTTATTTCAACATAGTATTTAGGGTTCCGTTTGCGAAATATTAAGCTTCAAAGCGCCGTGTAGAACCGTGAAAAATTTCAGGGCAGTAGCACATATAACGAACTTACAAGGAAAACCATCACTGCTAAGTAAGCTTTACTAGTTAACGAGTAATAGGCGACCAACATATAAAAGACGACAACAACATATTACATTGATGAAGTTGTTAATTCTGTAAAGCAGGTCGAAAACCCCTCATACGGATCCCTACACTGCGCGTGGCCCAACACGCACTTGGCCGGTTTTTACCTTTAGAAACCTGATATAAATGCATTTTTAGGAAAGGAAAAACGGAATCCTTATAGGATCAATTTTTCTCCGTCCGTCCGTCTGTCTGTCTGTCTGTCAAGAGCCTTTGGGCCAGTTTCTAAATTGAGAATTTCGCTAAGTAAATATTTAACTGTATTGCTGTCCCTTAGAATTTCTCAGATAAGATCTTTACTTAGGTATTTACTTAGTGAAATTCTCAATTCAGAAACCGGCCCTTTTTTCCCGGGAACGCGTGGAGATATCGAGACGAAATTAAAACCATAAGTTAAACATATAAGTTAACGTAAAAAAGGTTATGGCCGTTTATGCCGCAAAATACGTATATTTCGACACTCAAGGGAATCAAAATCTATAGGGTGCTTTCCGTTGATCTAGAACTATGAAGTTTGGCAAGTAATATCGTCTTATACTACAAGTACTGGAAAAAATCCGAGAACGTTACATTTGTAAGTAAATCATCAAAAAAATTGTCTTTCAAGTTCGGGAAAAGCTCGGAACAAGCGAAACTCGATTCCCGAACTATTTAACATGTAAGTACCAACAAATTTCTACGGAACCCTCGGTGGGCGAGTACGGCTCGCACAAAAAAAAAATATGAGGATTTTACCACACGCTGCGGTACTTACCAGTTTAGGTTTTTTCTTCTTTATGGCGGATTGAGTTAACTCTATGGTCTCCTTCGGTTCTACCGGATTATCATCCTGCACAACAGCTGCAAATGAGAAACCGTTATTACAAGAAGTTCATTCTCCGTCAGAATCAGAATAACATTTATTCTTTGTCATTGACCTCATCCAAGTGGCAGGAAGACGCTGGATGCAAGCCGCTTCTGACCGGAAGTCGATGTCTTCAACGCGCATTATGCTAAGTTTAAGAGATGCTCAGCCAAAATCCTGAATTCATCTAGTTCTATGGTTTTATAGAAAATGCTCATCCCTAAAATTTAATACTTTATTCAGATACTCAAATTTACATGTGGCAATGTTGTGTGTGCATGCTTTAGACCACAACTTAGTACTCATATCATTACTTTTATATCGTGTAATGGTTGTGATCTGTTTTGTACGCCAAATAAAAAAAATTAAAAAATAAATATGAGTAACCGTTATTACAAGAAGTTCATTCTTCATCAGAATCAGAACAACCTTTCATGTATTGTTTGTCATTGACCTCATCCAAGTGGCAGGAAGACGCTGGATGCAGGCCGCTTCCAGCCGGTCTTTTTGGAAATCCATGGAGGAGGCCTACGTCCAGCAGCGGACTTGTTGTGGCTGAATGATGATGATGATGTTTGTCATTTCTTAGCCTATATTTACAAAGCGCACGCCAGGCACTTCAGGCAAGCGCCAGAAAGGCCAGACGTTCAAAAAGAGAACTATGCGTCCTTTCGGATCTCAACATCTTGGTGTATCTTAGCCAAAAGTTTAGGTCACATTGTTCATTCTGCTTTGTTCATTTATTGTTCATTGTTCATTCTGGACGGCAGTCCACAAGCTAGACCTCTTTTGTTCTTGGCAATAAATGGTTACCTATTCATTCATTCATTCATTCATTCATTCATTCATTCATTCAATAACAGGGCTACCAATCAGCACGTATTCGTCCACTGACGAGGAAAAGCCTTAAGGCTGATGTTACATCGAGCGTGCTGACTCGCTCGCACACTAGGTATAACATTTTTAGTGATTGTTACAAAATGAAAAAACTTTTGGTAAATGTGGTCTAAATGAGGGTTTAATAATAGTTAATAAAATTGCGGACATTAAAGATATTTTTTTATTACACCTGTATCTAGTTTTTGATTGAGAAAATCTGATTCCAAAATTTATAATTTTTTTTAAACCAGTTTTCTTTATTAAAAACTATATATACCCTCGGACCACATTTATCATACTTTTGACATTTAATTTAACATTTAACTTTTCTTTTTTTTTTTTACGTAGCCTCGTTTGTGTCCCACTGCTGGGCAAAGGCCTCCCCCAACTCGGACCAGATGTTTCTGTCTTGTGCCACCTCAGGCCACTCCGGCACGTGTCGGTCGAGGTCGTCTCGCCAGGGTCTTCTTGGCCTACCTCTCCTGCGACGACCGCCTTGTGGCACCCACTCGGTGGCAAGTCTCGCCCACCTATCCGGGTGCATTCTACTGACGTGCCCTGCCCAGCTCCACTTCAACCTTGCAGTCTGGACACCCACATCAGCTATGCGTGTTTTTCAACATTTAACATTGTAGTAAAATGAAAATGTTAAATCATGCGAGCGAGACACCATGCCCGACGTAATACCAGCCTTAAATATCCAGATTTTGATATGGACACGTAGTTTAACTTGTAACGTTAAAGTACGTGTAAAAGTCACAGTTTCTGTGTTAGTTGGAATAAAAAAAGATTATCTCGACTTTTATGGCAATCCGCCGTGCCAGCCAACTGTGGACTGAAAATGGCGCTTACCAATGAATTTGCACTTCCGCAGCAGCTCGAAGTGTGTCCAGAATATGTCTCCGGGGTCCGACGGTACTTTTTCCCTGAAAAACGACATTGGAGTTTTTAAATACTGCGAATAGTAGACTAATGTCTATTTTTGCATGTCTCGGATTCCAATGAGGCCAAATATAGGTACATTACTGCAGCGGCCAGCACGAGGCATTGATGGAGGAACGTGTTAATGTGGGCCAAGGCGAAGCCAAGGCACACATTGCCCAAAGCTTGTATAGTGCTGTTCTCAAATAATGCGCGGAAATTAAAACTACGTAGGTAGGGAGAACTAGGGAGAACTTTTCACTTTTCAAAACCGATGACAAACAACAACAATAATTTTTCCCACGTTAAAGTTGTAGCGTCGCATGATTTGCTGTGTCAGCAAGCATGCGCACACAGTAGTAAAGTAACCACCAGTCGGTTCCCCGCAGCGTCCCGCGGTGCCCGCCAACTTAGATAGGCGAAGTGAATAATATACGTGTAATTAATTTCTTATGTGACCTTATTTTATCAACATCAAATCCCCTAAAGTGTTAATTTTTTTTTTTTTTTTTTTTTTTTTTTTTTTTTTTTTTTTTTTCAGTAGACAGCTTTCTATTGGCGAGCCAGTTCGAAATTTAAGACTGTTCTTACGTGGAGCAAGCTGTCTCGCTCGCACAATTTAGCATTTTCAATTATTGTAATAAAATGAGTAAACTTTTCATAAATGCGGCCTGAGGGTTTGGTGCATAATTCAATTACGGACATTTTAAATATTGTTTTTCCGATAACTAGAACTTAATAACAAAAAAAAGCTGTTTCCAAACTTATTAATTTTGGAATCAAATTTTCTCAATGAAAAACTTAGTATAGGATAAGAAAACAATATGCCTTGAATATCCGTAATTTAATCGAACCCTCAGACCACATTTATCAGAAGTTTACTCACATGATTACAATATTAGAAAATTTTGATTTGTGCGAGCGAGACCGAGACAGCATGCTCCACGTAGCAGCAGCCTTAAATAAAACCTTCAATAAGTTACCTCCCTGGTTGCCATGTTTCGGAGTAAAAGGTCGTTCTATTTTTATATAAGAACTACCTTTTACTCCGCTTAGAAATTTTTTAGTGTGGGGTATTGTTGGATTCATCATCATCATCATCAGCCATTTAACGCCCACTCCAGGACACCAGCCTCCTCCGTGGCTTTCATAACCATGAGGGGTTTTGTCATAATCGCCACGCTTGGCAGGCGAGTTGGCGATCGCAGTATACGGTTGGAGTCTCAGGAAGACGCTGCTGCGCGTCTCCTGGTAATGTATTTCCTTAGTAGCCTTCTACGACATCCACGGAAGGAAATGGAGTGATGTTATTCTTACACGTCAGATATGAGTTTAATATGTAATTTATTTGGCCGCTAAAACAAGTCAAAAAATTAAACATTATCGGAATTAACGAGACGGTCGCTTGTCAGTGTCAAAATCCGTATCTCAATATCCGTAAAAATCGGTATTGTCGTTGTGCATTTCTAGCGTCTAGCGCTCATTACTCAATGGCAGGTAATTTCGAAACTATTCAAAAAGGAACCGTATTTAATTTTGTCGCTAGATTCGAGTGAATTGTCGGACTCAAGCGCGACGCTGACGACCCTTCCGAACATAAATCCCCGCTTCATAATAAGGGTCCAGATATGGATTTTCATACAACGTTTGCCGGCCGCCGCTCGCCTGCATCTGGCCAGTAATTTCGAAGAATTATCTCGAAGGAGGCTGTGAAGATAAAGCTCAAATTTCCGAGCACGTTTGAGAAAATGCAGAATGCGCTAGATGTTTTGAGAAAAGATGGTCAGAGTGGAGGGAGGTTTTTGTCACTGCTCTTTTCTCCGCTACACCTCGACCTGAAGGCGGCGTCAAACGTTGTACGTTGACGTTCAACAAACAGAATGTATTCTCCGCGTTGATTTTTCTTGCGTTCATTAGATGACCGGTCTTTTTGGAAATCCATGGAGGAGGCCTATGTCCAGCAGTGGACTTCTTGTGGCTGAATGATGATGATGATTAGATGACAATGATGTCTGGAATTAAAGCCAGTTCATTGCATGAGTTTTGGAACATTTATATAAATCCTGTAAACTAAGGACTTGAAAAGACTAAGTTTGGAGTTTTTTTGTCCATTTTTTCACCAAAATGATCTATTTTTTTAAATGGACACCTAGTTTAACTTGTAACGTTCATTAAGTCGCAGTTTCTGTGCTACTTTGAATAAAAAAAATTGATTTTGATTTCTTATTTCTGTTCAGAACTTTCCAAATTGTTTGAACTCACTAAGCCCCAATTCCTGCTACAAAACGCTCTGGGATGTTTAAAATATATAAAGAAATATACCTTACACAACACAAAAATGTTTTTATAAATTATATTCTAAACCTACTTTCTTTTCCTTCCGCCCCCTGCGTTTGATTGGGAGAAATAGCACAAGGCGTTAAGGCCACCACATTATACAATTAGTTTAAGTGCAATAAAAGTTCTAATAAATAATTAAGAAAGTTATTTATTCCCTTCTAAGAAGTACTCCTTCCTAGTACTTCATAGTTCACGATTCACTCGCGAATGCCAATGAATGAGTTGTTTAATGAATGTTGTTTTTCATACTTCTAACCATTCATTCATTCATTCACGTTTCGTTCCATCTTTCGTATCTTTCGGATCGCGTTAGTACGTAACTGACAATGGATATCTTTTTAACATACTTATAGTTCATTTGTTTAGGTATTTAACTAAATGTAAGCTATCTTGATTCGTCTTTTTATTGAAATATACAGTTTATAAATATTTAATTTAGATTTATACAGTGAAGACGTATCAAGATTGTTTACATTTAGTTAAATACCTAAACAAATGAACTATAATTAAAAATATAATGATATTCTTGGTTACTTGTCATTTGTGAAGTTATAGGAGAAACCACTCGCTAACGGTGAAGAAACCAGAGTGTCTGAGGTGTTCACATACCTCAGCGCTTGAAATTGCCAACCAGCTGTGGGCACGCGTGGTAATTAAGCCTACTCTCTCTGATATAGAGCCTCTGCCCTGCAATGGGACGTATACTACTTAAAAATTCAAAAAATCTTACTTGAACTCCGTATTTGTGATAGAACATAACTGTTCTCCGCTGATACTCCAGTCCGAGAGCCTAATTTTTGTGAGATTAAACTGCCTGACAGCCCACTGGATCCACAGTTTGACGTGTTGCACCGACCTGGGGGTAGATAAGATAAGATTACATAAGATCACAAATAAACCCCCCCCCACAGGAGGGGCTGGGGGTGGTTTATAAAACCGACAAAACCGAAAAGCTTAGAATTTTTTTAGTGTGGGGTATTGTTGGATTCATCATCAACATCATCAGCCATTTGACGGCCACTGCAGGTCATAGGCCTCCCTCATGGTTTTCTAGCCATGAAGGGTTTTGCCATAATCGCCACGCTTGGCAGGCGGGTTGGCGATCGCAGTATGCGGTTGGAATCTCAGGAAGACGCTGGTGCCCGTCTCCTAGTAATTTATTCCCTTAGTCGCCTTCTACGACATCCACGGAAGGAAATGGAGTGACGCTATTCTTAATCCGGCGCCACACGGAACGATTAAGTACTAACCATGATTAAGCTCTGCAAATCAGAGCGAAACCTGTTCGGACTCTTCCGACAAAAAAGCAAGTAAGTGAATCCGGAATTTAGTTGGTAATTTTCCCTTTTGTCTGTCTCTCTTGTTGGCTGGTTCTCCTCTCTCCCTTTCAAAGACAGCATTAATGTCTAGTAATTTATACGGATCTATGTATACATCTCAACACTGGCCGGGATCGGCCGGTATCCTCAGATTAGACGCTGCGAAACTGCGTGTCGACCACCCATTTGTCTCTTGTCTTGTCTCTACTCTCTATCGATTTCTTACCAATTTGTCTGTCTATATACCTCTCAAAGGTGTCTCTCGAAACGTGGTCTATCACTATAGGCCTCATAAGAAAGCTCAAGGTCACGCAACGAGCTAGGGAAAGGGCTATGCTCAGATTTTCTCTACGAGATCGAATCAGAAATAATGAGATCCGTAGACGAACGAAAGTCGTCGACATAGCCCAGCGGATTAGCAAGTTGAAGTGGTAGTGGGCGGGGCCATAGCATGCGGAACTGACGGCCGATGGGGCCGAAAAGTTCTCGGATGGAGACCACGTGTCGGCAAGCGCGGCGTAGGACGACCGGCCACAAGATGGACAGAAGACCTCATCGAAGTGGCAGGAAGACGCTGGATGGAAGCCGATTCTAACCGGTCTTTTTGGAAATCCATGGAGGAGGGCTATGTCCAGCAGTGGACTTCTTGCGGCTGGATGTTGATGATCCCTCTCAAAGACAGCATTAATGTCTAGAGTTTTCCATCTATATCTCACCACTGAACAGGATCGGCCGGTATCCTCAGTCTAGCCTGATCGCTGCGAAACTGCGCGTCGACCACCCACTTGACGGCGGCCGCGTGGGACGCGGGGGGGTCGGACGCCGGCGGGGGGGACGCGGGCGGCGGGGGCGAGGGGGGTTCCACTGTAAAATAACATAATACAATAAATAACCCAATCACTCACTCACTCACTCACTCATTCACTCACTCACTCATTCACTCACTCCCTCACTCAATCAATCAATCAATCAATCAATCGGCCTGTACACGTCCGCTGCTGGACATAGGGCTCCCCGAGCACGCCACCTCTTTCCGTCCTCTGCCATCCTCATCCAACTACTGCCAGCAATCTGCCTCAGATATCGTCAGATACCAATATTTCATTTCATTGAGGCATTTTTCTGGGTGTAACGAGTGTACAGTAATTTTTTTTTAAATACTGTCAACGCCAAGAAATTGACAGTTGGGGGCTGATATTTGAATGAATAATCTAGGGTGCGTCAATAACTTAATAATAATAAATTCCACATACAATCACTTGTCCTGGTCCCAAGCTAGGACACCCTGTGCTCACAAACCAGCACATCACAAACACGGAAATATACAGCCAGACTGAGGCGAATTGTACAAATGTGCGGCGGCCCCTAGTGGGAATCGAACCCATCACCTCTGGTACGATTACCAGATAAGTCATTTTGGTACTTTGTTGGTGATGATAATGAAGAGGTACCGATAGATCACTTTGGGCTGATGATGACGAACCTTCGGTTTGCAGCAACTCCTCATCAGGTTTCAGAACGTCGAGGATATTGATCTTTTTGTCGGAAGAGCGCACTTGTACGTTGACTTGAACGACGCCCTCCCCCCGGATGCATTGCTCCACGAGCGTTTTGTGGCTTTCCAACTGGAATAATAATAATACACTGTTAACACGCACGCACGCACGCAAACTTTATAGTATAGAAAAGACAAAAGAAATGTGGAAATTAAATAGATTTTTTATTTTATTTTATGGAATACTAGCTGTGCCCGCGACTCCGTTCGCGTACATTTCGATTTTTACGAAGCAGCGTTTGTATGGGGGCCACGTCTTATCATAACTGGAGCTAGAATTTAAATAGCCTATCCTGTGTCCCAGATGTCTATATGTTTTTATACCAAATTTCATCAAATTCGGATAATTGGTTTAAGAGTTATGGAGGAACATACATACATACACACATACAGAAAAAAATTCTAAAAATCGTGAAATTAGTTTCAGTATCATATATTGAGCCTATAAACACAATATCTCTGAAAACAAACTAACTTACTCCATGACCGACCCTTACAGATTTATTATTAGTTTAGATACTAACTCGTATTTTAATTTCTCGTACGCTAACACGCTGCTAATCTACTGTTAACAGCTGTCAATTGACCAAAGTGCATACAAAAAAAAAACCGCTGACAGCTGTTAACAGTAGATCAACAGCTTGGTAGTGTATAACCGGGGGTTAAATAAATAAGAGAACACTTTATTTTACATAAAAATGGAAATTACACAAATATATCTAATATACTATAAATTATTTCCTAGTTATTCTTACATATAATGAATAACTAGGAAATTATTCATAACTTATGTATGTATACATTAACTCTCACGCCCGTGGCGTGGTAGGCAGATACAAGGGTTTGCCATTTGCCAGGATACCGACAACCTTATTCTACATTCGGAATCATCATCATAAAAAAATGCTACTAGAAAAATGCTACTATAAGCTAATAGAATTTCTAACTGATTGATTTATTATTATATGACTATGTACTGACTCTTCTACACACAAACTTGACTTTGAAATGTACTTTAATATTTGACAAGTTGATATTTCATTTTTCCGACTGCATTTGAATTTACCAATATCAACATAATTGACGTAAATATAGCTCGTATGGAAAGTATTTTGTGATAGAGATATATTTTAATGACAAACGATGGTGCTCTCTCTAAATATTTTGTAAGTCCCGATGGGCGAAACATGTACAGGACGTATTTCAATGTAACAACCTTATATCTCATGTTTGACAAATAAATAATCTTTATCTTTATCATAATCATCATCAGCCTACGCTTGTCCACTACTGGACCTAGGACTCTCCTATTGCACGCCACTGAGCACGGTCCTCGGCTACGAATTCGCACTCGGAATACTATCTTACTGATATTATGAATGCTTAAGTTTGGACGGATTCCTGTTCAAGTTAATTACATTACAAACGAATCAAGTACGCCAGTCACCCACAGCGGGTATCGAACCCACGGCCTGAGTAGAATGGGACAAAGACCAAAGGGAACTAAATAAATAAAAATTATAAATAACAGAATAAATGTATCTTCTATAGCCAAAACTCGAGAACGGTTGGACTGATTTGGCTAATTTTTCTTTTTTAACATCTGTGGAAGTAGGGAAGGTTTAAACAGTGAGAAGAAAAAAAAAGATTGATAGACTGGATAGAGATAGACAGAGAACACTTTATTGCACAACCAGGTGAAAGATATTACAAATAGTTTCTTATATCTATGTAGTGGTATGTAGGTGATACGAAGTTCACAGGGTCATCTAGTTATTTATTACATAAATACGTTTTGGTCACCTTGGCCAGCAAATATATCAAACATTATCAGCAAATAATATAATTCAATTGTAATACCACAATATGGGAACTTTCAAAATATTCAACTGCTCAATAAAGCTAGATTAATCTGCCTCTCATTTTTTTATTTTACAGAACAAAACCTGACCGTCGCCCGTCGCTCAAAATAGGTTTTTGTTCCAGAGAGAAAAAAAATATTGCTGACAAAATACATAATATAATTTTGCTGACCCTTTAATTAAATGATACCCAAGATCTAACCCCCAGTTTGTCGTACACTAACACGCTGTTAATCTACTGTTAACAGCTGTCAATTGACCAAAGTGCATACAGAAAAAACCACTGACAGCTGTTAACAGTAGATTAACAGCTTGCTAGTTTACGAGAAACCGGGGGTAAGTCTCTTACCATCTTAGCATCCTGCAGCCAAAAGGTATACTCGGACAGGTCGACCCCGAGCCTCGTTTCCAATATAGTCCTAAGTTTTGACAGCTTCGTGCGAATATCCATAAGTTGGACTATGACTTCCTCTGTAAATATATAATAAACAAATAGGTCACGAGACAGGTACTGGCCAACATTATATTAAATTAAATTAAATAAAAATTAAATTAAAATGCCTTTATTCCAACAAAAACATGCATGAACAGAACATTGCAGAAGCCTCCTTTTAAGTAAATATTTACCTGTACTAGGAGGCTCCGCTCTTTCTACACTATAATCTATTAAATGTGCTTATTAATCAATTATGTCACATTATTTAAGGTATATATAGAATCTTTTCGAATGATAACTTGTTTCAGGTACATAGGCAAAAGCTGTCCTTAACTTCCTAATGTTAATACTAGAAATAGACATAAATTGTAATTTCCTCAATTTAGACTTGCAAAAGTTAATACATCCTTTATGGGGTACATTAATCTTCGCAAGGCACGTTAATCTGTTGGTGCCGGCTGCCGTCGATAGATGGCAGTCGTTAAGCCAAGTCAGAGGCCTTAGGGCGGCTTGACAATTTCTGACAGTAGACGAGCCACTAGTCTACAAGCTTCCACCAATCCGGACTTGGCCCCCGTGGTGGAGTATGGCCTATACCTTCCTCAGGGAAGAGACCCGTGCCCCTCAGTGGGGACATAATGGGTTGATGATGATAATGGGGCACTGTATAAGGTTCTACAAAATATTATGCCACCCACGACCTGTGAAATCTGCGGCCCAAGTTATACCAATGCTCTCCCACCGCTAATGGTTTAGCTGAACTTCTTATGGCATATAATAACTAACCTTCCTAAACATAATAAATGACCAACTATGACAAGCCTCTAGGCAATACCTCCAGAGTCCGTGCTCAGCATCGTATCCTCATCTTCAGCTACGTCAGAGAACACGGTCAGGGGACCCTGTAGTATCTCCACGCCGGTCTGCATGAGACCTGTAATTTATTTTTTTATTGAATTTCAACACGAATGAGTGGGTGAGTGAATGAGTTTGAGTGAGTGAATGAGTGAGTGATCCCTTGCCTCGGGCCGACACTTATTCAGTAAGCATGGCACGATAGCCAAGACAACGGATTAATAGTATTTTTAATAGTCTAATCACAGGGTCCACCATATTGCTTAAGTACAATAAAAATATTAATAAATAAATAAGTCACGATTTTCGAACTAAGAAGACCTTCATAAGCATTATTCTTAAATTAATTCTGGATTCAATTTGAGTAGAGTCTTTCACTCTGATTCGCAGAGCTTAATCATGGTGAGTAAATCTCGATTATTTATATAGAAGTAAGGTTATTAACATTATCTGATAAACATTTGCATTTAGACCCATTAATTATAATATGAATTGGAAGGGCAAGATAAATAGCATTCAAAACCGATCTGATTTGGATGAATGTTGTAAATCCAAATCACATTAATATAGATAGAAATAGAAAATGTTTATTTGTGTTCAATATAGCAAGGCACAATAATCACTAGACAATAAATAGTAAATAGATTAATAACAAACAATAAATAGACTCCATCGTCGGTCATCTGGAAAAAATTGCTATATAAACAATGGAGGAGGCCTATGTCCAGCAGTGGACTTGTTGTGGCTGAATGATGATGATGATGATGAAGCAATGAGGCCACCAATAAAATTGTACTGCATCTTTGTATAAATATTTTTTTCACACCTGCTATTCAGAAAAGATCCCTTGATTCCCTCAAATGAGGGATCAAAGTTGTACTTTTCTTCCCTGATATTCTAGTTTTTTTTTATTGCCCTCAGCATGATCCGTGTGCAGATTTTCACAAAATGTAATTCCAATTCGATTTTTATTTTGTTGCAATCGATCATAAACTTCTTTCGATATCTTAATTGTGTTTGATTTAAATTTTCCTTATAGCAAGTGTGAAAAGCAGTATGTGTCACTGGGTAGCAAAATTATTTCCGTCTTGGGCAAACACTTGAATCCCTCGCTACTCTCAAGGTTCTACTTTAGAATCTATTATATAATCTTTCGCTTCACTCAGGATCCAATATACCGCCCTCGCCGTAAATATATCATTTTGCTCCCTTGAGACACAATCTACTAATGTTTATTTTCCTGGTGTACAAAAAATTATATACTTGTCTTGGCTTATTGTGGCTTCAATTCCCACTGCAGGCTGCCATAATTGATTTGTACAAATGGTCTCAGTCTGGGTGTATTTCCATGTTTGTGATGTCCTTGCCTGGTTGCCATAGCACATGGTATCCTACTTTAGGACCAGGACAAGTGAATGTGTTGTGTGAAAGTTTTTATTGAGGGTTTTCAGGTTTCATTCTTCTTTATTTGAAAGATGGAGATGACAAAACAGACCCAAGATTATTGGATTTTTTCACTGACAAATTTTATATTATAGTATTTACCTAGATGATTCATTCCAAGTGAAAATATAGGTATAGAATGAAAGACAGAAATGAACGAAAAGTGAACTGACTGATTTAAGCATCACGAGCCCTAAGTTACAATGTCACAGAACTTACACAGTGTGACAGTAAACAAAAAAACTGCAGACCTTGTAATATTCAAATTGTGTAATTTATAGGCGAGTTCCAGGAAAATAAACAGTGTGACGAGTGTAGTCCACACAGATCTCTTTGGCGGTAACATGAACATAGTCACAGATCATTTGCACATCGCTTACTGTCTTTACAGTGTGTGTGAGTAATTGATGCGTAGTAAATTACAATTAATCAATTACTAAAGTAGGTAGTCAATTACTCACATATACACTGTAAAGACTGTAGGCGATGTGCAAACGATCTGTGACTATGTTCACGTTACCGCCAAAAAGATCTGTGCGGACTATAAGAAACAAAAACAGCAGACCTTGTATAAGTAGTCGGGATAAAAAAACTCAAGGGCCAGACTTACCAAGATCGTTTTCGGTGACGAACTGCGGGATCACCGAGAGCTGGTCCGAAACCTCAGTGCCTTCAGCCGGATCGTCGAACGCCACTACGTCACTATTCTCGATTTTTATCGAGCGGGCGTTCAGCAAATCGTTTAGATCGGTCACTTCCATTTTGGAGCGACACGACAGCCAACGGAACTGGTCCCGAAACGCGCAGCCACAGAGTCCCCTAAGAGATTCGCTGTTTGTTTACAAAACTAAGTTTATAAATAAGTTTACAGTTACAGGAAGCGGATTACGCTAAATTGCGACCGGATTTGAAAATTTTAGGAAAAGGAAATCGTCTCGGCGTTGGACTTCCTTCCGCGTGCGCGATTATTTTCAGCGATTTGACAATTGGCGACTATCTTGTCTGTGGTCGGACAGGAAGTGGGTGTAGTGTTGCCAGACTTTGGCAAGTGTTCTACCTAATGGTAGTTTTTTTCAGTGTCATACAATGTGTGTGTTAATACATGTGTTAATATCAAAAAATCGATTGACGGATAATTCTGCTTATTATACTTTCCTTCATCATCATCATCAGCGCTTTGACGCCTACTGCAGGACATAGGCCTCCCTCATGGTTTTCATAACCATGAGGTGTTTTGCCATAATCGCCACGCTTGGCAGGCGCCGGGTTGGCAATTTACTTTCCTTATTTTAACGAAAAAAGAAACTTTCGCTTATACCTATTTTTCAATTACAACCTTGTATTGAATATCCTATTTATTTCGCCTCTCTTGGTAACAATACTCTTTGTACTCTAACTGTTGGATAATCGTTGGTAAAACTGAAATAAAAGTGAAGTAGTCAGAAAATTAGGGCATAACAATTTTTTTTATTCATAATTTTTGAACCCTTAATTAGACTTTGGTACGAAGACTCGCGCTCATACGTGAAAGTTAGTCCAGTAAGACGATAGACGTAACGTAGTCGTAGACGTAATGGTTAAGATGGTCAGATGACGTTAAGGTTTTCACCAGTTTATAAAAATACAAATATATTTGCTGATCAGATAGATAACAAAATACCCATCTGCTTAAATAGGTATACTCAAATGAATATAACAATATTTACATACTTAACCGTATATGTACTATAATATGTACAAACCGGCTTTACATCCGAATGATTAAGATTAATATCGGACTGTCAAACCGGTTGGCTATGAGGCCTAGGTACGCTATGCGAACCAAAAAATCTTGTGTAACTTGTGTCTATTCCTATGCAATTTCACAAAACAATCATAAACAAATTTATTGAAATTGAGATAGTAAAATATCCATTGGGTCATCCAGTAATTAATAAAAATCACGATTTTATTATAAAAAAACAAATTTTATTGTAAAGGTAGACCCAGCTTTTACAACCACGCAATAATTTACTACCTATGTACAAATTACTTGATAATAGTAATTGAAAATATCTTAAAACACAGTAGGTACGCGTAAACTCTGACAACGATGATTTCAAGTTTTCTCACCCATCGTTCTGTATTTATCACACCGTCTTTCAAAATATTTTTTTGTTCTAATGGACAAATACCAAGTTTTGGCCATAAGATTACCAAATTCAATGTTTTCCCATAAATTTTTGACATTTTCTCATTGAGTTACAGGGAGCTCTCGTCTTGGAGAGTCATGGTATTGAGTAGGTACAACAAAACTCAGGGTGGTCTGAAATTTGTAGCCGAGACTGACAAAAATAGAAATAAGCAATGATTATACGAGTAAATAATAATAATAAATTTTACATACGTCCCACTGTAGGGCACTGACCTTTCCTCAGAGAGAGAGAGTACGGGCTTAATCATCAAGCGTGCCCTACGCAGATTGACGATTTCAATTGTTGAGGTATGTGAAAATATGAAAAGTGCAAAGATGCACAAAAAACGTGTTTCCAGTCTGAGCTGATAAGTAATGGATCAATAAAACATGACAGAATGCAGTGTAGAAAGAAGACGGCCAGTGAGTAAAGACAATAATTTTTAATTCCTAAATATCGTAAACCAGATTGACATTGGAGATATGATAATTGTCGTAGTTTAAGAAATTGAGGTCAAATATTTCTGAAAGTCGATAAAAGAACATATTTAACCCAACAGTTGAGTGTTTGAGAAGTACAGTCGATACCACATTAACATTACATGCCTGCACTCTATTTAGTCACGTTATGGGTGACGTCACAACTCAAATGTAAATGTTCATAATGTGCTGTTGACAATACTTACATATGCATAGTGATAAGATAAGAATAGAAAGATAAGGGTCGCGCGCCCGCACCCGTTTGGTGAACATCGCTTTTGTATCCGCTCCGCTAATTTTTGAGTTTAAAAATCTTTCTATTCGCTTGCTAATAGTGAAAGTTATACGCCTGTGTAGCTAATAGTGCGTCCGAGTGATATATGCTGTTACTGTGCGCTGGGGACTTTGGAGAAACCATCACCGAGCCGTTGGAGTGTTTGTTTCTTCTCATAGAAAAATAGACATCGCTTTGTCCGGCGGCCTTGGCTGGAGGCGGTCCGAGGTCGGTCGTCGACCCGGGTGCATCGCCCTATCCTTGTCGCACTCGCCGCTCTGCGTGCCGGCCCGTTCTCGCTCGCCTATTGCATTGGGTGTCGCCTCGCTGTCTCGGCTATCATCGGTTCGACGATCTACGAATTCCTGAGTGAGTCACCACTACGTTTCGAACGCTAGCTTGTTTGCTTTGCGCAATGTCACCTACGCCTACTAAAGAGACCGCGTCGCCTTTCGCGCTAACGGCTGTTGTAACTGCCTTATGCTATGCCTGTAGCACGCCGCTTGATGATGGGGAGGAGGAGGCGCTATCTTGCAAGGTTGTTGGATGTATGCATCGCTTCCATCTCGCTTGTGTTGCCGCAGTGAAATTAACGGAAGAGGAAAAGTGTGATTGGGTGTGTCCTAAATGCCGATGTGGTATCAGGAAGGAAGGTGACTACTCCCATACACCGGTAGGAGCTTCCAAAATCAGAGCTGCAAATGTTACCTTACGAAAAAATGTCAGCCAGAATGTCGATACCTCCGCCTCAGGAGAGCAGCATTTTCAGAGCCTTGAGTTCCTAGAGGTTACGTCGGAGATCAGGCTAGTTCGTGATGAAATGACAGGTTTAAAAGCGATGCTTGGTAAAGTAACATTAGCTCTCACACGATATGATAGTAAGCTGGATTTACTCAACAGTAGGCTGGCTATGTTGCAAACGCAAACGCAGATTCCTCAACAGCACCCGGACGTCATGACGGAGTCGTTCTGTTCCGCTGGTAATACGAGCTATGCCGCGGTGGTTGCCTCGCCACCTCCATTGGGTAAAGCTACTGCAACTATAATATCCACGGCCACGCCGTTAATAACTAGTGATCATGCAGAGCAACCTGTGCGAAGCAAAGGAAGTAAGATCACGGGCCCACAGGAGTACAATGGGGTGTCTCAAGTTCAGAATAAACGACCCAAGTCTATGAGATGCACTGGGAGTCCTACAACCATCTCGCTAAAAGCCGTTGAGCGCCGTAGGTTTATTCACTTGTGGAATATGGTGTCAGGGCCTGAGGACGTGAAGAAGCACTTAAAGCAGCTCTGTCCTTCGGGAGAATGCACTGTGGAAGAGCTGAAGCCAAAAGGAGACTATAAATCATACAAAATAGGTATTCCAGAGGCGCATTTTGAAAAGTGCTATGTGGCTGATGTTTGGCCCGACAACGCGAGGCTGAAAACTTGGGTGCCTTTTCGAGTCCAAAAACCCACAGGCCCAGACTAATAACTCAGACAGCGCCGCTTGTAACAGTATAGATATTTTATATCAAAATGCGCGTGGCCTAAGGACAAAAACAAGTCAATTTTTATGCTTGGTCGAGTCGTCTGCCTCAGATTTAATTGCCATCACAGAATCGGGCTGTAACGAGTCCATACGGAATGCTGAAATTGTTCCATCAGGCTTCCAGATAGTGAGGTGTGATAGGACAGATGGACGTAAACAGGGTGGAGTGCTATTAGTAGCCGCACCGCGATTTGAGTTGCGCCCTATTGCTCCTCCTAGTAACATCAACTTAAATATGTGTGAATTCGAATTAATTTTGGCTACTGTTCACCTTCATAATAGATTTTTATTCGCTTGTTGTATTGTTTATATTCCGCCTTCTGCTAGTGAGAACAACTACATGATTATGTTTAATTTAATTGAATCGTGTAGTGTCAAATATAAGGGCAATTTTATAGTATTAGGAGATTTTAATATGTTTTCATGTAATAGCAATGTGTCAAATTATTTTGAATATTTAATGTGTTACTGTGAATTCATTCAGAGCAACAAGATAAACAACTGTAATGGCCGTCAGCTTGATTTGGTACTAGTGGGCGCGGGAGTGCGCGGCACGGTGAGCGTGCGCGCGGCCGATGAGGGACTGCAGCCGGTGGATGCGTATCACCCGCCGCTAGCCGTTAGTGTAAGTATCGCCTCGAGTCGCAACGCACGCGCAGAGGGCTATTGCTCGGAGGCCGCTGTTCCAGCCCCAGGCAATAAAACGTGGAATTTTAGAAAGGCTGATTTCAATGCTTTGTATTACTCAATAGCTAATATAGATTGGAGTCAACTTTATACTATTACTGACTCTGAGGAGGTTTTAAATTTTTTTTACGAAACTATTAATTCCCAAATAGATGACTGCGTTCCCATTAAAAAGCGAAAGCCTGGAAACTCTCGGTATTCTTACCCTGAGTGGTACACGGCAGATATTATTCGCAACATTAAATTAAAGTACAGGCTGCATAAGCAATATAAGGCGAGTAAATCGACTACGGATTATGAAGCGTTCAGTTGTTGTAGGGCTGGGTTGAAAGCGGCGACTGCTCTTGCGCATGACTCGTATCGCGATCGAATCCAAAGTCATCTTGCAAGCGATCCTAAGTCGTTTTGGTCGTATATTAAATCTAAAAAAGATAATGGATCCAGGCAGAAGCTCGTTAAGGGGGGAAAAGTATTATCTGAAGAGGAATGCGCTGTTGAATTCGCAAATTATTTTTATTCGGTGTATAACCCCGAACCTGCGCTATTGGACCCAGAGACGGCGGGCGCGGCCGGAGGGGCGAGCAGCGCACGCGTGCATATTGCTAGTCTCGAGCCGGCCGAAGTCAACTATGCGCTAGCGCGACTGGGCCCGAAGCGCTCAGCGGGGCCGGATGGTATTCCGCCGTTCATTTTTAAAGATTGCCGAAATGTACTTGCAGCTCCATTGTTACACGTTTTTAACGTGTGCCTTGGGTCTGTAACTTTTCTTGAGCGGTGGAAGATCACTCGCGTTGTACCTGTGCCGAAGGGTCGCGGGGGGCCGGAAGCGAGCGATTACAGGCCGGTGGCGGTGTTATCCACTCCAGCTAAGGTGTTCGAAGCTGCTATACATCGCTCCTTACACCTACAAGTAAGTCCGCAACTGTCTGAAGCGCAATATGGTTTTCGACCCGCGCGCAGCACTACAGGTAACTTGCTACACATGATGACTCGCGTTGTTCCAGCAGTGGATGCCGGTGGGCAAGTGGATGTAGCCTACTTTGATTTTAGAAAGGCCTTCGACACCGTCGACAATGACATCTTGTTGACGAAACTGGCGCGCGCGGGTTGTACACCGCCCACGCTCGGCTTCTTTGCGGACTACATGCGTGATAGGCGGCAGTATGTTGACTGCGCTGGATATAGGTCTCGGCCGTACTTCACCAGATCAGGCGTCAGCCAGGGAAGTAATTTGGGACCCTTAGAATTTATTCTCATGGTTAATGATCTCCCTGAGGTTGTGACAAATTCGGCATGCTTGCTTTTTGCAGATGATTTAAAGATAATGAAGGAAGTTGAGGATGAGTCTGACTGTCGCGCATTGCAGGCTGATATAGATAGGGTAGTGGCCTGGAGTAATGCAAACCGGCTTTTTTTCAACGCGGCTAAGTGCCAGGTCATCTCTTTTAGCCGCAAGCAATCGCCGCTTCAATACCAGTACCGAGTGGACGGCACTCCTATGCAGCGCGTTACAGAGGTGCGGGATCTGGGTGTTCGATTCACTACTGATCTGACGTTTCGTGAGCACATTGTCAACATCTGCAAGAAGTCCTACAGGAACCTGGGATTCGTGATGCGCCAAACGCAAGCGTTCACGAATCTCTCAGCCATACGCGCTCTTTACGAGGCCATTGTGAAAAGCCACCTCGAATGTAACGCAGTCATCTGGACCCCACATGAGAAAAAATACAGACTCATGTTGGAACGTATCCAAAATAAATTTATTAGGTTTATTTACTTGAAAATGTATGGGGTTTATCCATTTTACCCCCTGATGTATCCGACCGTGTTCATCTTGGGCATGGTCGGATATAACCAGCTGGAGGTAAGGAGAGAGTTAGCCGTAGCTACCTACGTTTTGAAGTTGTTGCGAGGTATACAGTGCAACCCACAGGTATTGCAGATGGTAAGCCTTTCTGTGCCAGACCGCTATGTGTGGCGCAGACGTCGTGTTGAGTTGTTGGCGGTGCCGAGAGCGCGCACCAACCTGCTGCGAGACGCTCCCCTCACGCGTGCCATCCGCACTCTAAACTGCATTTCAGAGACCATTGACCTCTTTAATAGTACTCTGAATGAATTTACAAAAGCTGCACTTTTTATTTTATGTTACAATGAAAATCTTCGCAGAGTAAATTTTTTATGATTGACATTTTAATGAAGTCTAAGTATATGAATTAATAATATTTTTATGGTTGTATGTATTGTATTGACATGTGTGATTAGATTACTTCAATTTGTATTTGTATGTTTTTATTTATCATAATTTATAATGTAATTTGTAATTTTAATAATTTATAATTCAATTTATACGATATGTATTTCGTACTTCACTATCGCAAAAGGCCACCCTGTAATGATAGTTGTAAGTTTTATGAAATAAATAAATAAATAAATAAAAGAATATTCTTTACTGCCCATCTGAGAGGATGAAGGAAGAAAGATTGACGAAAAAAATATATCGAGCGAATGTAGGTGGAAGGGCCGGTAAGGGATAGGGGATGTATTAGCAAAGGGCAAGATAAAAAGTACCCGAAACCGGCGTGCGTGCAAGCAACGACTAATGAATGTTGAGGAAGCGAAAGTGATCTGTCAGGATCGTAGCAAGTCGCAGTCCCTGTTCTCTGCCTACCCCTCTGGGATACAGGCGTGAGTTTATGTTGTGTTTATGTTATGTTGTAACATCTGAGTACACCATGACATAAAACATGTAAAGATACAGAATACGATTGGCGGCTTTCTTACGAGTTTGAATTGACAGGATACGCACTCATCGTATTTGTGGCACCTCGAGTGAAGCGTCAGAAAGAGAAAGACAGAACGGAGTGGTAATGTAATTATTATACCGATTATACCCTGTGGTGGAGGAATTTAGAAATTCTTATCTGGCATCACTCAATAAAAATGGAAGTTTTCTACTGAAAATTTACTGGCAACATTATGATGAACATAAAAAGAACACATTTTTTATAGTTCCGCTACTCAATACTAGATGTCACTAGCACTTAGAATATTTTTAACAATACGTAAGAAAATCCAAACCACCGGTTTCCTCTTTCTTGACAGTGCATAGATAATAATTTTCTTCCCCGCCATTGGCATGCACAAGGGCATGCATGTCTCCTTACAGTATCCCATAATGCGGCAATGGTCATTATTGTTTATGAAATCGACTGGTAGGTACGTAATTCCAGCAGCTGAGCATCTCGCCAGTTTCTACTTACCTACTTTTTACGGTTCCGTACCCAAAGGGGTAGGTCCGCCTGTCCGTCTGTTTGTCTGTCTGTCACCAGGCTGTAGGATCTCATGAACCGTGATAGTTAGACAGTTGAAATTTTCACAGATGATGTTTTTCTGTTGCCGCTATAACAAAAAAATACTAAAACAGAATAAAATAAATATCTAAAGTTGGCTCCCATACAACAAACGTGATTATTTTGCCGTTTTTTGGTCGCTATCTTATCTTATCTTATCTTATGAATAACGGCAACAGGTATACGCTTGAAATATTCAATTGTTTTTATAGATAATAATGGTACGGAACCCTTCCGTTCCCCTCTTCCCTCCTCGAACCTTCGTTCCGTGTGGCACCGGATTAAGAATAGCGTCACTCCATTTCCTTCCGTGGATGTCGTAGAAAGCGACTAAGGAAATCAATTACCAGGAGACGGGCAGCAGCGTCTTCCTGAGATTCCAACCGCATACTGCGATCGCCAACCCGCCTGCCGAGCGTGACGATTATGGCAAAACCCCTCATGGTCTTCACCTGCAGTGCTTGGGCGTCGGGTGGCTGATGGTGATGAACGGAACCCTTCGTGCGTGAGTCCAACCCGCACTTGGCCGGTTTTTATCTTCTAAAGATAACAAATCTAAATTGAACTCATAGTGGTAGGTTATGTATGACGTAGGGTTATTGACGGCCTGATACGGCTTTATTTAAGTAAAAAAAAAATATTTGTCGAGTTACACCAGACCTTTATTATTTTCCAACCGCTGAATTTCTTCAGTACAAAAATGAAAATAAGCTTTCTTTGCAAAAAAATGTCCATCGTTTCACTTTATTTAACCAATTGCGATTTTTCGGGCTTTTTTTCTAGCTACACGCAAGATGCTCAAACATAATAAAATTTATTGTCAAAGTAATTTTTATATTAACCTCAATAGGTCAAATACGCACTTAATAAGGCTTATAAATAACTTTAAGAACCCGCACACCCTGAGCTGTTAATGGATGAACATTTCTAATGGAGGTCAAATGGATGAGCATTTCGTCATGACGAACATACACAAGAAGAAAAATACCGACCAAGTGCGAGTCGGACTCACGCACGAAGGGTTCCGTACCATTATTTATACAACATTAGACATAGAGATCGAGAAAAAACGGCAAAAATAACTTTTGTTGTGTTAAATATTTATTTTATTTTAATTATTTATTTTCGAAGCGAATATAGAACTAAATATTCTGTAAATATGTCTACCTGTTGCTATTATTAATTTCGAGCAAAATACCTACGGCAATTTAAAAAAAAAAATTACCTTTGTTGTATGGGAGCCCCCTTAAATATTTATTTTATTGTTTTTAGTAGATATTTGTTGTTATGGCGGCAACAAAAATACCCAATTCATCTGTGAAAATTTCAACTGTCTAACTATCATGCTTCATGAGATACAACTTGTTGACAGACGGACGGACGGACGGACGGACGGACAGCGGAGTCTTAGTAATTAGTAAGGGTACGGAACCCTAAAAACTGCATACTTTATAGACAAAACTTTTAGCCTTGAACCTGGTCAAATTTTCGTCTTTCTTTTTTAAATCTGAATGTGTGTGACAAGACGGGTGGTAATTAAGACCCATAGGTACTCTGTCTTTGACAGTGAAAGTGAAATCGTTATTGCCAACAAAAAACAAATAAAGTTAGAGTACTGGAAATAACTGGAAATATCTCAATATTTGGTCATTGGGCACTTTGGTCCTCATCACCAATTAAGCAAATTATCAGTTGCGTAATTGGTGGACTACCAACAAGATACGCCTACTTATTCACAATTGACCATAAAGTTAAAAATAAACTAAGTGTAATCTCACTTACAGGCAGCCACAATGTGCACCGCCAGTCACTATTAGGTACGTTGCTTGAGGAACTTAAAGTCTAAAGGACAATGGCGAATCTCTACAGTTAAAATTAGTGGAGCGAAAGGAGTAGCGTATTTTGTTGTAAAATCTCAGCATCGTTTCCTGAGCCGGAATGTGAAAGAATTTTAGCTGTAAACACTGGTTTAATTGTATTTCTTAATTTAACCAATTAACCCTACTTATCCAATTTAAGATTAATGACGTTTCCCTTCGTCACAAATGTATGTATCTAGGCTTAAAAAAAGAAATATAACCTTTATTCCAGCTTTCGCTACATTACCATTACTTAATTATGTACAAATAAAGTCTGTTAAATAACTTAAAACCTCACGAGAACAGTAACCGCAGACGTCAAATAACAAGAACAGGACCTTAAAAACAGAATACGCGTAGAGAAATCCAACAACGATTTCTATTTTATGAAACCAAAATTGCATTCTGACACCTCGCTCTGTGTTGACCAGACCATCTTTGAAAATGAATTTTCTTATGCCCAAATACCAGGTTTTCACAAAAATTACCAAATCGATGTCAGGGACGTTGAACTTGAATATTTGTTGGTCGATTTTTGACATCGTAGTGTACAGTTTCAATGTGTTATCGTCGTCATGAGTCGTGCTGTTGAAAACGAAGAAACTCACGATGGAATGGACATTGTGCACTTTCGATTGTACGGTTGATAGTCTGTAAAAAATGGAAATAAAAAACAATTTAATTATATTATAATAACATAACATAAACTCACGCCTGTATCCCAGAGGGGTAGGCAGAGACCAGGGACTGCCACTTGCTACGATCCTGACAGATCACTTTCGATTCCTCAACATTCATCAGTCGTTGCATGCACGCACGCCGGTTTCGGGTACTTTCGAGCGTATGTGGATGGAAGGGCCGGTAAGGGACGACCCAGACGGACATATTTCGACCAAATAGAGGATGTATATTATAATAATAATAATTATTCGTGGGTTTGAATTGTCAGCGCTTGGAATTGCCAATCCGTGGTGACTAAGCCAATACTCTCTCTTTGAGAGAAGGCCTCTGCCAGCAGCGGGACAATAGGCTACATAAGAGAAAATATAAGAGGCGCTTTTTACAAGAACAACCTTTGTCCCCAGAGTAAATTTGGTGCTTTTTGGCCAAAACAATTGTCCTACAAGCAAACCTAAGTAGTTTTTTTTAAAATTGCCTAAACTTTTCCATGGAATAACTGTGAACATAGGAAGGTTTTGTAAAAACTAAGGAGTGAGCCTAATGCAGCTTGTTGAACAGTATTTGCAAAAACCGAAAAAGAAATTCGTTAAAATTGGACATTGGCTGTTCTTGTAAAAAGCGCCTCTATTACTTTATTGCACACAAAATACGCAATGTTTAGAAGTAGCGACTTCCTGAGATTCCAACCGCATACTGCGATCTGCCAAGCGTGGCGATTATGGCAAAACCCCTCATGGTTATCAAAACCACGAAGGAGGCCTATGTCCTGCAGTGGGCGTCAAATGGCTGATGATGATGAGCTAGCTGACTCAGCAGACGTTGTTTTGCCATATTGATTAGCCTACAACCTATTCACGGACCTACCAAATATACCAAAACACACCAAAAGAATCGTCTCAAACATCGGTGAAACCGTTTCGGTGGAGTTCGATAACACACACTGTGACACGAGATTCTTATAATTATATTGGATATAATATTGTTGCTTAATTTCTAAAATACACAGTTACTGAGACACCCCAATTGGGGTGACATGCGCCAAGTTGAAGATGATGAATAAATAGGTATCACGAACCTGATTTTACTTCCAGTCAAAAACAATAATGGATCAATAAAACATGACGGAATCCAGTGCAGGAAGAAGAAGGCGATCGAGTATAGATAATAATTTTGGACTGCAAAAGTTCGTAGAAACCCCATTGTCTTAGGTGATATGAAATCATCTCGCATTCTCTGACATTGGTCGACAAATATTCCTGAAAATAGAACGTGCAATGTTTATCAAACAAAGATGTTTGGTATTAAACAGTACATTAATATCAATGGGTTTTTACAGGACGGTTGTGTCTAGTGTTCGACACATTCATGAGTAATAATTTTTAAGTTGAAAATTAATTAAGTTAAAATATATTTTGAAAATAATAAATATGGAGTTTCTTTGTTAACTACTTCTCCACATAATCTATTAATTGTGAAACTAACAACTTTGACGTTCATTAAGCAAACATTTTGTTTATAAAATCAATAAGAATATTTGAATTTAATTGATCATTGTATTTATCTTATCTTAACAATCAAAATGTAATTACATTTCTAATTATTTCGAATAATTAATTTTATATCGCTAGATTAAGGCAAAGACAAAGTTTATGCCATTAAAAACATAACCTGTAAAAAAACCGAGTCTCGCAACTAAGTTCTTCTACGTAAAAGGTTGTGAGATCCATATATAAAATATAAAAAATGTAAAATATAAAAGACATTTAATATTGATATGATCAGTATAAGATGTTGTTAGGTTAGCTAATTACGTAATAACTTAAGACAGAAGGACCCTTAGTAGGGACTGAATAAATTAACCGAAACCATAAAGGTAATTAAATTTTACCCAATTAATAATTGCGGTTAGACCCGTTTATTATATTACCTATAAAAAATTTATCTGCCCCTCGATACTAGCAGATATATCTACTCGCACTAAGCGGCTATTTTGCGAGAAAAAATACCGTCGAGTTCGCGGCGGAGACAAATCCGAGAAAAATGTACTACGAGTAGTTTTAATTAAATTTAAAAGCCCGGTAAGAGAGAGCTTGCGCCTCTTCGTGTTCGCATGCGTAAAGAAATCGCCTGTCTCATCATTTTAATACTCTGAAGAGTTTGAGATGACAGTTGAGAATAGACAAGTTGGCGCTCTCGTGCTACGCCCGCAGGTCGGACACTGCCGACAAACAATAGCAACTAGGTAAGCAGGCGGAAGTAGGCTTCGCTGGTGGGTTGGGGGCGAGTGCAAAAAGGGACGAGTTCGTTCAAGAGGCCTGCAAGAGGCTGCCTAAGTTAAACGAAAGTTATTTTCTATGTTTGTTTGTGTGTGTGTGTGTGTGTGTGTGTGTGTGTGTGTGTGTGTGTGTGTATGTGTGTGAGAGAGAGAGAGAGAGAGATGTAGGCTTTATAGAGTTCGAGCAAAATTACTTAGACATCATTAATTGGAATAAAAAATATTAAGGGGTGTGGCGAGCACATGTCAACTCTGCGCGCGCACTATAAACTCCGACATTCCTGCATCGCGCAAGCAAAATGTTTCACATGCCATACCATAAATATAACGTCCGACGGACATCAGTCGGACCGGCCGTCCCCAGGCAAGCGATCTGCCTGGCGGGAAATTTCCCTTTATAGTGGAAGAGTGATCGTACCCGCTCTTCCCTCTAGGGGGATTATCCGAAACAGAAACTAAATTGTAATGGCCCACTTCGCAGGCTCAACGGGCCCGTACCTCCATGCTTAAAATTTGGGTGAGCTTTCGGCTCCCCCACCAACCCAATTCCGGCGCCCCCGCAAGTAAGTGAATCCGGAATTAAGTTAATAATGTGTATTGCTCACGAAACGCTAACTGGAGCATTTTAAGAATTGTGAATTTTTGAGGGAGCCATACTGTGTACCAGGATACTCAGACAAAATTGCAAAAAAAGTTTTTATGTATGAGAGACTGGCTAGTTATAATCTTTTTTTAAAAATAGGTACATCCCAATTTAAAAATTTCCTTCCACATTTTTTGCAAGCTAATTTAAATTATCGGGTCTCATTGAAAAAATAGATTGCGCCGGAAACATTTTCGCTCCCTCATTTTTTACGTTGGAATCGTAAGTCGTCACGTGAAAACGGACGAATCGTACGATAGACTTCAAACGGCATTCGTGGATGAAAGCCTTTCCAAAGCAATCGTGTATCGTTGGTATAACGAATTCAAGTGCGGTCAACTAACTTTGGGGGATGAAAAAAAAGTAGTCGCCCTTTGACGGCTGTTACGGAAGAATACGTGGTAGCAGTGAAAATTTTCATCCAAGACAATAGGCGAGACGAATCAGGAGATTAAGCACATACTTCAGATTGGATCGGGAGGTCTTCACGAGATTACACACGTGCATCTTCGCGCGAGCAGGATAGCTTCACGCTGGGTGCCACACAACCTCACTGATGCTTAGAAGTAGGCTCGAGTGGATTGGTGCCGTGACATGATGAACAAATTTCAAGTAGGCTGGTCTCGGCGTATTTACGAAATCATTAAAGGTGATGATTTCCGGATTTATCAAAGAAGCATCAAAGCCAAATGATATACTACCAAATAATTGGCAGAAGTTTTCTCTGTTGTGAGCAACGAGCGAACGCGCCCGCGCACACCGCACTCAAAATGAGGGACTTCCTGAACAGCATGCCCGATCAAACTCCTGGGTCACCCTCCTTACGACCCTAATCTAGTCACCCTCCTCACAACCTTGATCTTACAACCCTGATCAACTTCTTTTTATTTCCGAAAATAAAAAATCAACACAAAGATATACAATTTTCGCCAGCGTTCAAGCAGGCTGTAAACGAGTTGTCTGCGGCGGCGGACTGGAAAAAGTGTTTTATAAAACTGGTTCAAACGCATGAAACTTTATATACTTTGTACGACGTTTCATGCAAATAAACTCATTTCATTTCATTTCATTTCATAAAAAATATTGACATTAGAACACTTAATTTTATTTTTGCAAAATTTTCTTATTGAATCGAATTTAATGCAGTGGAATACGCAATAAATCTTACTCCAAAGCATCGGTTTCCTCTTTCTTGACAGTGTGTAGATCATAATTTCTTCGTCGCCGCTGGCATGTCTCTTTACAGTATCCCACGATGCGGCAATGGTTACGTTGTTGACGAAATCGACTGGGACGTAATCCAATGGCACTTCACGATTAACGTTGACCACTTTTATCAATCCCATCGCCCAGGCAGTGTATAGCTGAAGAGAAACAAATTGATCAAATACTTTTTACCTCTTTCGTTCGTTCTTCAAAAACACCCAAAATTACCAAAATCAACTGGCTATATCTGATTATGTCATGTGCTCTAGCGTACCATAAAGAATATTCTTATGTTATTTTGTGACATCTGTATGACCTGCTGATTTTGGTAACTTCGGGTATTTTCAAGTCCCTTTCGAATTCGAATCATGTTACACCCTGTGTGTCACATGTTAGAAGGATTCGTGAACAGATAATGGGGAACTTGCGTACTTAGATTAGAGTGACATTGCTTTTAAGCCACAGGAGGAGACATTTTAAAAAACCTAGAGAAAATTTAAAAATATAAACTTAAATATAATTTTTCGGGCTTTTCTTTTTATTTCGTGGTTAAAATTCATGGTCTTCCTTTTATTTCTGACACTATGTTATTTAGCAAAAAATAATCCCTATGATGAAGCCTTTCGATTATCCTACCGATGTATGCTAAAGCTACAGTATAATTTTTTTTCTCGTGTAGCGCGTTCGATTCCCGCTTCAACCATGTTTTTTTAAATCTTTGAATGCAGTTTAAATAGTTTTTTAAATTAAATTAATGTCTTATTTTAGTAAAATGTTCCATCTACAATATTCAAGGTACTTTCCCTCCATGTGGCATAGCTGCGGGACGCCCTGTATAATAAGTCCCACAATCACGCAAAGTTTCATGTCTATTAATGCATGATTGTTTTAACGATAGAGAATAAACAAAAAAAAAACGGCGAAAAAACGTTTGTTGTATGGAAGCCCCTCTTATTTTTTATCATTTTTGAAATTTTTCAACTGGCTGCCTATTACCGTTCGAAAGATAGAGGGTTTTAATGGTCGGGAGGACGGACAGACCGACAGCGGAAGGTACAAAACCCTAAAAAACAGTTCAATTAAACAGAACATTGATTATATGTAAGCTAATAATTTTTTTTCTTGTGTAACAACAAATAGAATACAAATATGTTTATTTTCGCATTCCACAAATTTAGTGCAGTTTATGTTTCCAGTGCGTGCGTGCGTGCGTGCGTGGGTGCGTGCGTGGGTGCGTGCGTTGGTGCAAGCGAATAATAAGCGAATAAAATACGAATCGTGCATGTAAATTGATTTTAAATAAATAAATAAAAATTAAAAAAGCCTAGTATTAAATACTTACTCCAATGGGGCCCGTAATCGTGCTCATATCCAACCATCCAGGCGTTGGTTCTTGGTAAGCCCCAACAACTGCAAAACGAGTGATAAATAAATACACCCGGAAATCTGGGTGGTTTGAAAGCCGCGCTTATCTAGTTAGTAATTAAAAATTAAATATATTTAGACTATTACTTTTAAGTAGACGTAGAGTTAAAAAAAAAACCGGCCTAGTGCGAGTCATACTCGCGCACGAAGGCTTCCGTACTACATTAGACACAAAGATCGACAAAAAAAAAGAAAAACCCGGTCAAGGGCGTGTTGGCCCACGCGCAATGTAGGGTTCCTTAGAAAGAGGGTTTTTTCCTGCTTCACAGAACTAACAACTTCATCGAAGTCATTTTCAATGGATTTTGTACAAAATTTTAGTTTTATAAGTTGGTTGGCTATTACTCATTAACTAGTAAAGCCTACTTAGCCGTGATACTTTTCCGTTCAAGTTCATTATTATGTGCTACTACCCTGAATTTTTTCACGTTTCTACAATCAACCGTTTAGGCAGGAGAGGGGGGACACCCTACTCGGACAAAAATTTGATCTTTAAAACTTAATATTTTTCAAACGGACCCCTAAATCGAAAAATCCAACGATATTGCACATGATGGGGTAGGCGAGAAAAAAAAATCATGCCCACTTTTCATGTTACCGGTACAGGAGGTACAGTAAAAAAAAATATCAAAAAACACACCAAATTACAGCGGTTCTAGTACCACCGGTCTTTGAGCTAGGCCACGAACGGACAAACAGACAGACAGACAGACATGGCGAAACTATAAGGGTCCCTTGTCGGACTACGAAACCCTAAAAACAGCAAAAAAATCAAGTTTATTGTACGGGCCCCCCTTAAATATTTATTTTATTTTAATTTAATTATTTATTTTTGAAGTTTTTTATTTATTCAAAATAAAAAAAAACCTTAACAGTAGTACCTACACAATTTTGCCAAACTGCAAAGCAGTTTGTTGGGAATATACAACTAAATATTCTCTGAATATTTCAAGCGTCTACCTGTTGCCGTTGATAATATCGAACAAAAAAACGCAAAACCATCACGTTTGTTGTATCGGAGCCCCCCTTAACTATTTATTTTATTCTGTTTTTAGTATTTGTTTCCATAGCGGCAACAGAAATACATCATCTATGAAAATTTCATTTTCACCTCACTAGCTCGTAAAAGCTCTGTTTATCATTCGAAATCTGCGTGGAAAATCGCACTTTATCCGCTAGCGTGGAAAGTGTTTTTAAAATTCGAATATTTTTATTCAATAAAGGTTTCGTACAATAAATTACATATATATAGAACCTCATTGGTTTCGTAATAGTTTATATTCTCTGCAGCCAGTCCATTGATGATTGAAATGCAAATACTTATTTCATGTCATGCGCCAGCCTCATTTAAAGAATCGCACTGGCCGGCAAGAAAATTTGATTTAAAAAAAAAACTTTAAAATTTTCTTCTCTTTATTGAATTCACTTTACTTCCATTATTTTGGTTTGTTTTTTGATAAAATCGAAAGAAATCATCAAATATGAGCGAACTATTAAAACTGTTTTTCTTGCACCTAACATTTTCCTCGCTTTAGTGAGGTGAAAAGTTGTGTGTTGCGCTCGGCAGCAAAGTTATTTAGCGTCTCGTACCTTTGAAACCCTCGCTACGCTCAGGATTCTATATTTGAACCACTCGCTTCGCTCGTGGCTCAATCCTAGAATCCTTCGCTTGCTCAGGTTTCAATACAAGGTACTCGCGCCAAAAATTAACTTTGCAGCCTTGCATAACAAATAACTATTGTCTAGCTGTCACGTTTCATGAGATACAGCCTGGTGACAGACAGACAGACAGACAGATGGAGATTGGAATGTTATTAATAGCGTTCCGTTTTTACCCGTTGTTGGGTGCGGAACCCTACAAAAGCCCGAATCGAAATATTCGGCCCAGACTCCATAAATTTCTCCCAAAAAATAAATTAAAAGCGTAACTTACACCAACTTATTCTCTTCGTCTTTCGGTTCTATCCATCCATCCCAAGGTGGTCTGGAAGATATCGCTTTTAGCAATAAGATTGGCGGTTAAGTACGGCGAAACATAGATATGTGAGGCTTGCGATGTATTTATTATTATGGTGTGTAATAAAGAAACAGTTCAATGTAATAATAATAATCCGAGGTCTATTTATAAGCGGCCTTAATTTGTATTATATTATATTATTATCTTTTTGGAAATAAATAATTTACTTACTTACTTACTTAATCTTTATAAGACTTACTTAATCTTTATAAGACAATGGACCGGTTTCAGAACTGAGAATTTTACTAAGTAAATACTTAAGTAACGTTCTGGCACGCTCTTTTCTGAGAAATTCGGAGAGACAGCACTACAGTTAACTATTTACTTAGCAAAATTCTCAATTTAGAAACTGGCCCAATGCCCATTGCTTAACCTCCTCAGCCCTAACCTTGAAAATAACAATGGTTTTCATGTTAATGAGACTCACCTATGGCGGGGCGGATAATGCAGGCGGGCATGCCTCTGCACTTAGTCCTGATCACTTCTTCAGCCAACGCCTTCGAGAAAGTGTAGGTATTTGGCCAGTCGTGGACGATACTGATGGTAAAAAATAAGGGATTAAAGTCAGGGTCTTCCAGCATGCAATTATAATTTTAGTTTTAAACAACCAGAAACACTTGAATTAAAGGTAAAAATCGTTAATTTCCTTGATCCTCATATCAGAGACACAGGTTTCTTCAAACAAATCCATGGATGTTGCTGATAAATCTCGTTTAACGCTATCAGTACGGACTCTGGGGATAAATATGGATGAGCATGAATTGCATTACTCAAATTAGGCTACTGAAATTTGAAATCTGTATTGTAATACACACGGACAAAACGAAGGTCATGACGAATGCCCGTGTTGTGCCCACCCCAATAACATTGGGGATCTCGACTCTCGAAGTTATAGACGAGTACGTCTACTTAGTACAAACAGTCCAACTAGGCCGGTCCAACTTCGTAAAACAGGTCAATCGTCGAATCCAACTCGGCTAGGCAGCATTCGGGAAACTTCGAAATGTCTTTTCGTCTAATGTACCTCAACCGCTCAAGACAACATTATACAACCAGTGTGTGTGATGACATATGGCACTGAAACGTGGTCTCAATATGGGCCTCCTAAGAAAGCCAGTCGCGCCACGAGCTATGGAAAGGGCTATGCTCGGAATTTCTTCACGGGATCGAATCAGACATGATGAGATCCGTAGACGATTGAAAGTCGTCGACATGGCCCCGGATTAGTAAGTTGAAGTGGCAGTGGGCGGGGCACATAGCACGCATAACTGATAGCCGATGGGGCCGAAAAGTACTCGAATGGAGACCACATATCGGCAAGCGCAGCGTAGGACAACCAGCCGCAAGATGTACAGATGACATCATCCAAATGGCAGGAAGACGCTGGATGCAAGCCGCTTCCAACCGCTCTTTTTGGAAATCCATGGAGGAGGCCTATGTCCAGCAGTAGACTTCTTGTGGCTGAATGATGATGACGAATACACACTTTTATTTCTTATGACTGTGTCTGTTGGTAGTAAATAAATTTATGTCCCACATACCCTTTGGTTATTGCCTCCAACTTAGAGTCCTCCAACGAATCCACCAGCTCAATCATGATCTCCGGTGGCACGGGGCAGTTGTAGAACGTCTCCTTGGTGTCAAGTTTATTGCAGTGCGCATAGGCAGTGGAGACGTAGACGAAGCAGCGCAGATCCTTGCACTCTTTAGCCAGAAGAGTTGCCTCCCTGGTGCCTCGGACGTTGACGTTTACGGCAACCTTGAGAGGCTCATCAAAGCGCACGGTTGCTGCCGCGTGGAAGATTATGTTGACCTGAAGATTTTAATCAATTAATCAGCTCTGACTCGTCCACATTTGGACATAGAACTCCTTTTCACGCCACGTTTTTCTATCTTCGGGTATTATCCAGTCGCTGTCAGCAATCTGCATCAGTTCGTTGGTCCAGCTAGCTAGTGGACGTCTTACGCTTTATTTGCCAGTTCGAGGTCTTCACTCGATTGCTGACAAATCTGGCTCGGACCCAGCGAGATCATGGACGTCCTACGTTGAAGTAGCAGTGGACTGGTCACATCTGGCGAAGAATCAATAGACGACGGGGTACAAAGGTTCTCGATTTGCTGGCGTGAATTCCGGGGCAGAAAAAATGAAGACAATTAAAAAGTTCCCTAAAATTTTGCTGTTAGATATTTCTTTATTCCATTTCAGTTCCAGTTACTTTATGGATCACAACGCCTTTAGTCGGATGATGCAATTTTTTGTTTATTTTTAACCGGTCGAATTTATAGCGCGAATCAATATTATTCCAAGGTCATTACACAAAGAGTCCCTCAAAGGGTACTCGTCCACTACTGGACATAGAAAGCACGCTACATCCTTTTCTCTCTTCTTCTCTCGGCCATCTTCAATCATCATAGGGATGCAGCCGCTGCCAAGAATCTGCCTCAGATTGTCAGTCCAGTGAGCTGGTGGGCGTCAGTAAGGCTTTTGGTTATGGAACGTAACTTTGGGATAGAAAGCTATACAATACAATCTCTAGGTGATTTAGGCCGTATGAAAAATCCTTTCGTACCGGTCTGTGAAGGAACTTAGGAACGATAACGGTGAAGGAAAACATCGTGAGGAAACCTGAGTGTCAGAGCTATTCATATACCTACCTCAGCGCTTGAAATCGCTAATCCGCGGTGGGCACGCGTGGTGATTAAGCCCATACTCTCTCCCTGAGAGAAGACCTGTGCCCTACCAGTGGGACGTATATAGGCTGCTTATGCTGTGAAGGAAAGGCATAAGTAACTAACAAACCTCTTTAGTTAGGAGTTTCCAATTCTCATCTGTGATGCCAAGTTTTTGGGAAGTCACGTCTCCTTCGATTGGCACCAAGCGTTTCCCGAAGTCAGGGCAACGACTCCTGAGTTCGTCGAAGACCTGTTGGCAGTTTCAAGTAAGCTAACAATTTACAAAAAGATAGAGTACGCGACTTATGAATCGTATACGTTGGACGTCTCCAACGGTAATCGAACCCACGACCTCTGACGCAATGCCCCCAGACCACCGTATTTGTACAATTGTCATCAGTCTGGGTTTTTTCTCATGTTAGTATGGTTTTTGCCTGGTCACCACAGTACAGGGTGTCCTGATTGGAACCAGGACACCTTATGCTGTGCGGAAGTTATTTATTGATGAAGTATTGTTCATTAAGTATACCTACTGTGTTTTTTAACATAGACTCGAGTCTTTGATGTAAATCCTTGCCCTTCTTGCTTCTAGACAAGAGATATATCCTTTTTATTCCTGGACAGGCTCTGAAACATGAAAAAATACGCAAATGCAGAATCGTTGTACGCCACTACTGCCTATTTAAATAATTTTGGGTGTGATTTTTATTTTCACGCCATGTTCACCATGTTACCTAAACGAACAGCAGACGCGTTACGTAGCGTCCGCACCAGCACCAACAGCATCTTGGCCATGATTGCGGAGCAAGATGACACCAGAGGCCTAATTATGCGCACCAAATACTGCCGGAATCCTGACTTTTGCGACAGCAATTAGTATGGAATTCGACAGTTAAACGATTGGTATCGTTCTGGATTTGATGCGCGTAATAGTTAGATAGAGAACACTTTATTGCACAACCAGGGGAATAGGTAATATAGGAGAAGGTTTATAAAATACTGGTGTGATTTGCATATCAATGTAAACAGTACCTACGAAATAGGTTAGGTACGCTTTCTTTGTTATTTATTTTTGTGTTTTTCTGGGATCTCAGCGTCGCGAAAAGAATAAATATTATCAGTTTCTTCACGTCTGTGATAATATTATCCCTACTTAAAATTCAATGATATTATCTAATAAACGTGCTCAGGATGACGCTGCTGCCCGTCTCCTGGTAATTGGTTTCCTTAGTCGCCTTTTACGACATTCACGGAAGGAAATGGATTGACGCTATTCTTAATCCGGCGCCACACGGATTCCAACCGCATGCTGCGATCGTCAACCCGCCTGCCAAACGTGGAGATTATGGCAAAACTCCTCAAGGTTATGAAAACCACGAAGGAGGCCTATGTCCTGCAGTGGGCGTCAAATGGCCGATGATGATGATGATGAAACGTACTCAAATGTAATAGCGACTTTCCTGTGCATAAATTTTTCCAATTCTGACATCTAAGTGCCCTAAAACGCGCCATTATACTAACTGTGGAGCATTTTTTGTAACGCGGAATTTCTATTAAGTGAGTATTAATATGTTTTGGAGACAATTTTTTTTTCAGAAACATTTAGTTCGACTTGCACCACTTCTTAAATGTCACTTAAGTCACCATTTAAATCGACTCTTGCATGAAGAATTTTAGTTAAATGCTGTTTAAGCCACATCTATGCAAATGATACAAGTCGGCCTTAGATACTTACCTTCATACGTCGAGCATTGTTAAAAACACGAGTCTACTGAGCCATAGCCCAATTATTGCAGCTTAAACAGTTTGTTGAAAGACCAACTTAAAAGCATTTTTAAAGAGTGTTTTACAGACTCGAGTTTTTATGAGTAAGACTAATAACAATTGTAGTGATTTTCATAAAATTTGACACCAAATACCTCAGCAGTTTCTCTATCAGCTGCTTCCCAAGGAACCCGGTACCTCCGGTGATGAAGACCACGGCACCTTCATAGACCTTCTCAATTTCAGAGTCTCCTTTACCCTCAATGTCCCTCAGAGAATGTACGTGTTCCAACATTTCAGCCTCGAACTTCTGCGCGATGTCCATTTTCTTCCCCTGAACAAGTGAATAGTTCGTAAAAGGGTTTTGATATCTTAAAAATAATAATAATAGTTTAATAATCTGTAAGTTAGAATAGTGACATGAGTTGGCTTAAATATTAAATCAGCTTTTGTTGCCGAGCTGGGCATGATGCCTAGATCACGGCCTCCAGCGTCATCTAAGAACCTAAAACTACAGAGCAATTAGATTGCTTCTGAATCTTCAGATGTAAAAAATTACCAATTCCTCTCAATAACGACCTTGGAAACCATAGGCACTTGGGGCTCAGAGGCGCGCCTGCTGTTCAAAGACTTAGCGGCTCGCCTAATTGACGCATCGTGAGACTAGAGGGCTGGCGCGTACCTCGGCCAGAGGATAAGCCTGGCCATCCAAAGAGGTAACGTCGCCAGCGTTCTGGGCTCATTACCGCGGTACAGTAACCTGGGGTAGGTGTTTTATTTGTAAATATAGAATTTATGTCATTCATATATTTTTATCATTTATATATTAGTTAAGTACAGTTTTTTATTTCAATTTGTTTTCTTTTTGTTGTGTTATGAATAAAGTTTTTGAAATAAATAAATATTATTTTTATAGTAAGCCTTGGAGCTGATTATCTTTGAAACTGCTGCACCCAGGGACGACCAGAATGAAATTAATTCGTAGTTTTATTTAAAACTTGTTATAAATTGTGGCAAGAACTTTCTCACTATGTTCTCTTTTAACGAGAGTTTTCTCAAGTATGATGAGCTTCGACCCTTTGTGTTAGGCCGAATTAAGATAAGATAAAGATAAAAATAGCACATAGCAGAACTGATGGCCGATGGGGCCGAAAAGTTCTCGAATGGAGACCACAAATCGGCAAGCGTAGCGTAGGACGACCAGCCACAAGATGAACAGATGACCTCATCCAAGTGGCAGGAAGACGCTAGATGCAAGCCGCTTCCAACCGGTCTTTTTGGAGTCATCATCATCATCATCAATCATCATCATCATCATTAATCATCATGATGATGATGATGATGATGAAAGATAAAAATTGTTTATTGTTAGCCAAAGATGCAATTTTCCTTACAGAATAGATAAGTGCATAGATAAAAGAGAAATTCTGTGAAATTAAAATATAAGGATAGTCCGTTGGCACCTATTCTAGTGTTAAATTACACTGTATCATAGGTACCAGGTACGAATTGCGCCAACACTACCCATCTACTTATCCAGTGCATAAATCCAAAAACATCATTCACCATGACATTTTCAGACCTATCCATAGATAAATTATTGTATAACTAACAAGCCTGTCAAACAGCTATTTATTCGTTTATCCCAGGATACCTACGTATTTATCTGTTTACTTACTTATCCAGTGACTTGGCGCCATTCGCCCTTAATCCTACTAATATTACAAATGTGACAGTTTGTAACTAAATTGGTAATTACAGGTATTTCACGTAGTATATAAAGAGGTTGAGAAAGACTTAAAATCCAGCGAATACAAACATACATACGTAGTTCTCGGAAGTTAGAATAGAGGCGCGAGGCGTTTTAAACCGCTCTTATCGACTAAAGTCCACGCGGACGAAGTCGGGACCAAATTTAACTAAATAATAAAAATATAAAAATTAACATGAAAATATATAAAACTTTATTGCTGTTAGTCTCGCCAAAACTCGAGAACGGCTGGACCGACTCGGCAATTTTTTTTTGTTTGTGGAAGTCCAGGGAAAGTTTAAATGGTGAGAATAAAAAAGAGATATAAGACCTTTACCTTTATATTTTCTTTTGATTGAGCACCTTTTGTTGCCTCCATATTTCCGTAAGTAGGTACTAATGAATTTACACGTAAGTTGGTATTTATCACAATAAATGCTCATGCAACCAACACTTACTATAAGGACAACTTCAAAATGGCAAAAAATATCTGCTATCTTTCTATGCAATGCCCGGCACGTAGCTTGTACGAAAATCCCGGTAGTCGTGACGACAATGAATAAAAGAGCGCAGATTTCTTTGCCAGTATCATCAATTTGTATGCAATTTACTAATAATACCTCACTAGCTGTTGCCCGCGACTTCGTTCGCGTGGTAATTTTAATGTGTACCTTTCCGGGGTAAAAAATAGCCTATTTGCCAATCCAGACTATAATCTATCGATGTGCAAAATTTCATCCGGATCCGTTCAGCCGTTTTTGCGTGGAAGAGTAACACACGTTTTTGAAGAGTAACACGCACGAGTGTTCGTTAAATTGTTTTGTAAGGTGTTTTTTATAAAATTACTTACAAAAGAGAAAGCAGGAACTATGTCGCTTTTTATGGCTATGATATTTATTTTTACTTTTTATAACTATGGTATTCCAGTCTACTTATGTTGCTGCCCATTTTCCGGTCTAGAAAGTAATGAATACGCATTACAATTTGATCTGACCAATATCGCACCTACATCAAATAAAAATACCGTAGTTAAATACCTAATAGCTATGGCCTTCTGGTTTCTGGAACTGGACGTGGGTTGTGTTTGTGCGGCGGATGGGACTGGTTTTCTTATAGACTCGAAAAATACCGAAATGGCCCACTGGAATGTAATATTCGAATATTATAATTATTGTTATAGATCTTGCTTATTTACGTACAATGTGTATTATTATCTATTTAAAATATGGCCAAAGTATCTATGTTTCTTGACTTATCTCACTAGGGATGTTATATTGTTTACGTATGATGTTTGTATGACAAAATCACCCGTCTATTATGCTAGCAGTATGAATATCTATTTACTTACATATTTATTTATGACTCGGGTGTGTATCCTTTCCCCACGTAGCGTTCTTTCAATGACTGACTCATGATGACTTCACAAAACTTTACTGTTTGCCTGTTTAATGCCGGATCACTCGGCACTAAACACGACGAACTCATTGTTACGATGACAAACTGTTGCCCCGATATACTGGCCATAAACGAAACGTGGCTACGCGAGGGTGAAGAGGACCGCGCGCCGCGAGTGCCCGGCTACCGACTGCGGCACGTACCGCGTCCCCGTGACGTGCGCGCACGTGGCGGTGGAGTTGGATTTTACCTGCGCCGCGGCCTCTCAGCCCGCATCTGTTCGCATCCACCCGCGCCTTCGGTAGAACAAATGTGGTTGCGCACGAATGTCAACGGAAGAAGACTGATCGTGGGTACTGCATACAGGCCGCCATGGCTGAATGCGGATACATTTTTTGACGCTTTGACTGACACTGTGACATCGTTCAAGGACTATGACCGGTTGATATTACTAGGAGACTTTAATGTTGACTTCTCGAACTGCAATGATCGCCAGTACAAATCCTTAACACAGTTACTAAAGACACTAGGCTTAACACAAGTGGTACACGACGCGACACATTTTACAGACCACAGTAGTACAACTATTGACCTCGTTTGCACTGACGCTAAGGTTATAAAAGTCAATGTTCAATATAAGCCTGACCTTGGCCAACATGCTTTTATAACTGTTGAAATTGACATAAAAAAAAGGAAACCTAAACCTATGACAATAACTTACCGACCGATTCATGACATCGACGTGGATATGTTTAACAAGCACTTATATGATATTGACTGGGACATTATTAAACAGTTTGACCATGTTGACGACATGGTGAGGTGCTTCAATGACTATGTTATCACCTTGTTTGATATACATGCTCCTGAACGTACGATGACGGTAAGAGAGGGACCTCATCCATGGCTGACTAGTAACGTGAGACTCATGATGAGACTACGAGACGAAGCACATGACCGATACAGGAAGACTAAAAGCGAAGCACACAGACAGTATTACAAGGACTTGAAACATCAAGTAAATGTTGCCGTGTTTAATGAAAAAAAAGTATTTTTTGACCGACACATTAACAAACACGCACATGACTCGAAGACACTGTGGAGAAATTTAAAGCGAACAATACTACCTAATAAAAGAGAAAATGACTTACCCTTACATTTACAAGACCCGGACGTTATCAATAGACACTTTTTGGCCTTACCTGGTAAACCGGATGTGACGATATCAGACCAGACGTATTACGAATTCAACAGATACTCTGATGCAACGTTTCGACTGAGCACTGTTTGTGAAGACGATTTATTTAAAGTTATCAAAAACATTAAGACATCAGCTAAGGGTATTGACTATATTTCTATTGACATGTTAATTATGACATTACCAAAAACTATTGACATAATCTTAGGTATTATAAACCGTAGTATTCTGACAAATACTTATCCGACTGACTGGAAGATTGCTAAGGTGTCTCCGATTCCTAAAAAGCCCAATCCTGTACAAGTCTCAGATCTGAGACCTGTGAGTATTCTGCCATGTATATCGAAGATAATAGAGAGGGTAGTATGTGATCAGCTATCTGAATACCTGGAGGGGGCAGGTATACTACCAGGGTTGCAGTCAGGATTCCGCAAAGGGAGAGGTACTGCGACGGCACTGCTAGATGTAGTGGATAATACACTCGCTGCGCGGGATGTTGGCAAAAGCACCTTTCTAGTGTTGCTTGACTTCTCCAGGGCTTTTGACTGTCTGAACATCGCCCTCTTGTTATCTAAGATGAGTTATTACGGCTTGGATAGGGCTACGGTGGAGTGGTTTGACAGCTATCTGTCCAATCGTGAGCAAATCGTTGGTTTGCAAAAGATGGACGGGAGCACTCTCTTCTCGGCTCCATGTCCTCTGGCTCGAGGAGTCCCTCAGGGCTCGATCCTGGGACCTCTGATTTTCATCTTGTACAGTGCTGATATAATATCAGTCATTAAACACTGTAGGTACCATTTGTATGCAGATGATCTTCAGTTATATATTTCGTGCTCTCCTGAAGAAATACCGATGGCTGTGAGCAAGCTCAATGAAGATTTGGAGGCAGTGGCGGAGTGGTCCGAAAGGAATTGTTTGTCGCTTAACCCCAACAAGTCCAAGTACCTGGTACTGGGATCGACTGCTCAAGTCGGAAATGCCGTAGACTGGTTGAGTCAAACAAGGCCCATCGGTATTCGGGGTGAGCCGATTGAACGAGTATCAGAAGCCAGGAACTTGGGCTTGGTGATGGACGAGCGGCTCCGTTTTGAGAACCACGACGTCGAAGTTGTGGCAAACTGTTTGTATCGGCTTAAAGTACTGTACAGAATACGAGACTACCTCAGTGTTGACATGCGGGTCAAGTTGTGTGAGTCGCTTGTCCTGTCAAAACTAAACTACTGTGACGTTGTCTATAGCGGCAGTTTACTTCGCAGGTCTGAAAGATTGATACAACGTGTGCAGAATGCGTGTGCTCGTTTCTGTTTCCAAATACCACCACGAACCCATGTCACCCCGTATTTGGACAATGCGAATCTGTTAAAGATGTCCGCGCGTCGAAACCTTCATCTTGCTGGCTTGCTATTCAATATCATTAAAACTGAGACCCCTGAATATTTGTATAACAAAATTCGGTGGTCTCATAATAAGTACAAATTCAAGACCAGAGCAGTAGTGCCGGCACATCGAACTGCAGCCTTTCGAGGCAGCTTCAGATTCGCGGCGTCAAAATGCTGGAATGACATTCCTCCTCCTATCAAGCTCCTTACCAGCAGATATGCCTTTAAGGTCAAACTTAGGGGTTATTTGTTGAGTATCCAGAAAACATGAACCTTTCTTTCTTTTCCAGCATTAAATGCTACTCCTTCTAATGCTGTCCTTCCCCTTGCACAATTCGAGGCCGTATTCTATATATGTACTAAAGTGTATCTAGTTTATTAGTAATTATTTTTCAGTGTATGTATGTTAATATATATATATATATATTCTATTAAATATAACTTTTTTGTTCACGTCCGGTGGAAACTCCGTGATTTACCAAAGGCCCGTGCTGAAAATCAGTGCTGTGGGCAAAACCGCAGCGTATACTGAGCTCGAGGTCATTTTACCGCTGCATAGACATACCCTGGGTCCCTTATTGTTTTGGGATTATTTTTGTTCTTTTTTTTTCGTATTCAATTGTTTGTCCGTTTTAATCATTGTTAAATGTATGTCTTTGTGGTGTTAAATAAATGTTTTTCTTCTTCTTCTTCTTCTTCTTTCTTCTACATCCATTCAAACATACAAACTTTCGCGTTTATGATATTAGTAAGGATATTACCTCATGTATCGTTTGTCATGGAGGTAATAGCGTGTATTGGGTAATGGTTTATGGTTTTTTCTACCTAATTTGCTTAATCGTACTTGATTGTGGTACCTATTAAATTTTTTCAATAGACCTATACAACTTGTATCGATAACTACTTTTTACCCGACTGCTGAGAAGCCCGAAAGGAGGGTAATATGCTTGGCTCGTATTGTGTGTACATCCGATTCCATGTTCTCTCGTAACTCCTTAACCAATGGTCACTCAGAATTTGAAAAATGAAGTCTCAATCAATTAGTCGTGTTCGCGGGAGTGTCACTGGCTGCACGAAATACAAAACAAAAAAAAACCCCTCATCATCAGCCATTTGACGCATGAACATGAATTTTAACCATGAAGGGTTTTGCCATAATCGCCACGCTCGGCAGGCGGGTTGGCGATCGCAGTATGCGGTTGGAATCTCAGGAAGACGCTGCTGCCCATCTCCTGGTAATTTATTTCCTTAGTCGCCTTCTACGACATCCACGGAAGGAAATGGAGTGACGCTATTCTTAATCCGGCGCCACACGGAAACCCTAAATAGACAAAAACTCTAAATAGACAAAAAAAAAAAAACTGAAACAAAAAATAAGCAACAACCCGAGTGCTGAGCATTAACCACAAAGCAGGCGGGCCCAACCTAAGAAGTTACATTGCTGAATTTGGGTGCTTTTTAATGCTGATTTATATAATATAGCCTATGGCACCCGCGTACCGATGTTTTACATATATTACACGTGATTGGCGATGAAGGTCCGAGTATAATAAATTAAATATAACAGCGCCATCTAGTGACTCATGATTGTGCTATAACGGTACTTAATAGTGATTTTTTTGTTACTTTTTTTTCATTAATGCTAATAATTTTTTTGTTCCATTAATGCTAATACCAATACTTAATGCTGTTACTTTTTTGTTAAGTACATTAATTTCTAAGAGTATGGGCTTAATCAGCACGCGTGTCCACCGCGGATTGGCGATTTCACGCGCTGAGGTGTGTTAATAGCATTTAGGTTTCCTCACGATGTTTTCCTTCACCGTTAGCGAGTGGTATTGCTACTATAACTTCACAAGTGTACATAACTTAGAAAACAAAGACACGAGTACACAGACACGAGTACATGCCCGTACTGGGAATCGAACCTGGGTCTCTCGCTTCCGAGTCCAATGTTCTGCCCACTAGGCTACCACCGCTCCGAATTGGACCATTTTTTTTATATGAGCGCAATAAAAGTATCAAAAAATAAAGAAATAAATAGCACTAAATTTATAAGTGGGTTCTAATTTGTGACGGGCTAATGGCTTCCGAATTGAGAATTTCGCTGAGTAGATAGTTAAGTTAAGCGTGACAGAACGTTACTTTTATGTATTTGCTTAGTGAAATTTTCAATTCAGAAACCGGCCCTAAGTATTACTAGTACCAATTTTGTTTTGAGATACAATACAAATGTTTAAATTATGTAATAGAGCTAGTTGAGACTAAGGCTGAATTGCACCACTTTGTTAAAAGTGGCTTAAGCCGCATTTAACTAAAATTCTTCACACAAAAGTCGATTTAAACTGCGTCTCAAGCGACATTTAGGAATTGGTGCAAGTCGGCCTAAGACTTAAGTTAATCAAAAACATTTCAATCAGAGTTATTGTTTCCAACCTCAATGATTTTTTTTTAAAAACCTTTTTTTTTTATTATAAATAGTGATAGTAACTAAGGCACATAATGAGAATAAAAATAAAGCTAATTTTTTAAGTTTTCTACTCCACTCATAGCAATTCCACTTGTAGGAAGTACCTAGAAAAGATACATGACGTCGAAGGACTAGGGAGACCACGAGTCCGGAGGGCTCAGAATCATATCGGAGATACTAGAAATAGATTCTAGAAGACTATCGATGTCTTTCTATCTCTGTCAAACAGATAGCTCTGTCTCTTTGGTTTAAATAAGCAGCCTATATACGTTCCACTGTAAGGCACAGGCCTTCTCTCAGGGCGAGAGTATGGGCTTATTCATCACGCGTGCCCAGCGCGGGTTGGCGATTTCAAGCGCTGAGGTATGTGAATAGCTCAGACACTCAGGTTTCCTCACGATGTTTTCCTTGTGAGCGTGTGGTATTGCTACTATAACTTCACAAATGTACATACCTTAGAAAACCAAGTCATAGGTACATGCCCGCACTGGGGATCGAACCTGGGACTCTTGCTTCCGAGTCCGATGTTCTACCCACTAGGCTACTACCGCTGTTTGGTTTGATAACGTCTCAGTTTGCAGAGGACACATGTTTATAGTATAAGAATTGAAATGTTATTTAGTTAAACCTGTTAAATTTTCGGTGGTGGGTAACGTAAGATTTTTCAAAACTGGTATTAATGAGTGGTATATAAGTGAAAACCTGTAATTAGCTTACAGTTATTACTCAGAAGTTACGCAGATAGTTTAAAGCTGTTCGTTTTCCATGTATTCGTAAATAAATAAATAAATAACAATTAATATTCTAGTTTGAACGCACGCAACCAAAAATTATTTGTTCTACCAGTGCTTTTAAATGTATGCTGTAGGTACAGTGATCTGATTCTGTCTGTATCGAACCAACCCTTATAAATAATCATAAACTTTATCTGTGTTTCGGCACAACATATTTTATCGACGTACCCCAAACATTGCAATGTATCTGAGAGTCGATGAGGGGTGTCGAAAGCAAGGATACAGGCTCGCGATGTTTTGTCAGCAATTATTATTGTAAATACTTTATTTCACTCTAGTTTCTAATTTAATGTCTACAGTTTATATTTAAAATTTAAAAAGCAACCGATCTTGTATTAAAATGGCGACACGTGTTCATTGACAGTTCACTGCCGCCATCTTGCCAGAGTTGTCTATAAAAGAGCGGGTGTCGCCATTTTGGATTCATTCGCTTTCCAACCGTCGACAAGTGCGGACCTAAATCAAGAGCGTTATCGAACGCAAGTTAATTACTATAGTCATTATGTCTCCTTGCTGTGTATGATTATGAATCTTGTTAAAACTGTAACGTCGGAAAATTGTAAAATGGAAAAGTAAACGCGTTAATATCCGTTAAAAATAAATTTTATTTTAAAACTGTAATGGTAAAATATTCATATAAATTCTATGTACTTTAATATTAAAAAATAGTTTTTTATCACACCTGCTCTGAAAATCCATACTAATTATACCAATTAGAGGGAAGAAACGCCTTTATCCCGCCCTTCAAATCCTTTCATCCCAAGGTATGGAAGTTTGTATGAAAATCCTTCCGACCCAAGGGTTTTTTTTTTTTTTAATTTGTCAGCAGTCATACTGCAAAGAGACTTTAACTGTCTACTAATTAAATTTCAAGTAAATTGTTACTGGCCACATACAGTTTTTTTTTACCAGTTACCAACCTCCTTGGTGCATACAGAAAATTAAAAACAAAATTATTTTTGTATATAAAACGCGCGGAATCACGGAAGAAGTGGCTGCATGACCTTATGATCTTAGCCTACTCCAGAAACGGGCGAATAAAAAAAGGAAAAGCCCGCGCATTTTCGCAAAAACTTCGATTGATTTAGCATTTATCTTTGTGTTTTTTGTAAACATTTCTATGCATTTATGTCTATAATTTTCCTCGTAGGTGTAATAAAAAGCACTATACATACCTCAGGATAAAGTACAGTTCCATACCTCAAATGGTTTGCGCCCCTCGCAAGCTCGTGGCGCAAATGCCATAATCTCGGTATGGAACTGTCACTTTCTTCCCTCTGAAGTAATGTACTATTATTTAACATATTATAATTACACGGCTACCTATTAAGCTCAACGTATCCAAGACACGTTTTTTTTTTTGTTGTAGGTTCGTTCGTAACACAAAATTTCTTATTTTTATTCTTTCTAGCATGTGGTGGCCAGAAGAAGTTTTTTCCATTTATTGGAGGGGGGAGTACTGCGAAGAGGATCTACACAGAGGTTTTTATTTTATTTTATACTTTTGAATTTCGAATTTGAGTTTTTCGTTTTATTCAGTGTTTTCCTCTTTGTGACAGGTTGTCTTTATTTAATATTTTATCATTTTTTTTATCGTCGCAAACCCAACTGCGGACGCACAGGCCTGCATATAGGTAGCACATAGATTATTCTGGAAGGTTCTCTTGTCTCTACATACATAAGTACCTAAGTACCTCCGAGCATTGACTAGCAGAGAGAGGACAAGCCACCGCGTAGCGGCTGACCGTTGTCGCTGACCGAAAAACGTGTTCTAAGCAAAGAGTATGTAATCACGTTCTAAGTAACATTCGAACATAGTAAACCTAGCGCGTGGCACAGACATTACGTTATATTCCTGTCTCTCTCTCTCGCCTATACCTGCGAAAGAGACAGGAATAAAAATTTCATGCAGAGCCGCGAGCCCTGCGCGTCGCTGCTTTGCTATGTTACTATGTTAGTGATGGGAGTTTTACTCAGCCTACCTAAATATCGATTATTTGATTGTAGGGCGCGGGCAACTCAGGATGTAGGGCGAGGACGGGGCGAAGACGCGATGCGTTGTCTTATAATTGTGTGGGCTATGTCCCACTTAAATCACGGCTTCGCGTCTTCGCACTGTCCTCATCCACGTCCCACCGGTGACTGGGTGCTGATTAAGTTCAATATAAAATAATTTAAGTCATTTAATTATTATTAGCTTAGCTCTCCATCATCAATGCGAGCAATAGTGTGCGCCCGCGCCGCCACGCACTGTGAGCCTCTACTTCGGACGCCCTGCGAGCCTGTCTGATGGCACTCCGCTGGCTTATTACTTCCAAACTGCACGCGCATTTTCTTTGCTTACACTTACATACATAAACTATTTATAATCTAATTTATACATATTTTCTTTTAGTAAATTATATTTTTAATTACTAAATAACCTACTTCCTTCTTCGTCTCAACCTATTTTTCATGCATCATTTCTGTTTCCTGAAAACAGACTTAAATCTAAACTTCTCGGGTTCGATTCCCGACCGTCGGTAGTGGGTAACCTTCGCTACCACATGAGAAACGAATTTGAAGCAGGCTTGTCTCGGTGTGTTTAAAATATCATTATGAGTCCTGGAATCCTTTCTGGCTGTCAGCGTTCGAGCAGGCTGTAAACGAGGTGTCTTTGGCGGACTGGAAAATGTTTCGAAAATTTGTTCAGACGCATGAAACTATGTGCAGAGGCTGATGGAGAGTAAGTACTTTGAAAAGATTTAATAAAAAAAAAATTACTTATGGAGCACTTTATTTTATTTTCGCAGAACTTTCTGAGTGACCCACATGTCTCATTTAATTTTATTTTACTAGCGTTTTCTGCACTTTGAAACCACTTAAAAATATAATAATATTGTGAAATATAAAATTTTACTGGTTAAACAAATAATATTAAAAACTGCCTAGCAAAATAACACAATCTGAATTCAGTGGAAATTAATTTAGGAAAAATATTTTAGTCATAAAATTATGCAAATACAAACTAAATAAATTAAATAAAACCACTCGAGTAGTGGTTATCGTCTTAACTTTACTATGTAGGTTGATGAAATTATCGAAAACTTTTTATCGAAACGACACCACCGTACCTCACGGTGCAGTTGTGTGCGAGCTTGCTGCGCAAAGCGCGCCTCGTCCTCATGCATACACACGCGTAACTAACTGCTTTGCACGTAGAGGGAAGGGACAAATGTGTGCGTGTTTCTCGTGTCTATTTAATCGTACTTGTGTGCACGAATTGAACTTGCGACAGTCGAACTTTATACAGATCAGACAATTTGTCCTAATCTATCTAGATATATATTAAGATATCTGTGACCTGCACTTAGCATCTAGGTTATTTTACACAGTTCGACTACACTCTCACCGTCTGTAACAAATATAATTTAAAAAGAAACACTTCCGACGAAGTTGTATTCGTCATTCACGTGTCACGTTGCTAACGGTACTGATGATGATTCGAGAGAGGAGTTCAGCATTGAGTGGAAATGACGGCGAGACTTTGAACAATCTTATGTAGTTTTAATTACAGAAAACATGTTATATTGTAACACGACACGGTGATATTAGTCCAAGGTAAAGGTCCGAATGAAGCGCGCGGCCGCGTAGCCGTGCGCCTGTGTGTGTGCGCTGCACTACATGGAGTGCGTTAACAGTACTGACAAGCGTCAGTTGACGTTTATGCCCCTCCATTGCAAAAGGTCGTATGCTAACAGCATTTGAACCGGATAATAAATTATAATCAATACATTTGTCCATAACAGTAAAAAAAATGAACAGTCGCAAAACTCTACGTCATCAAGATGACTGTTAACAGGTAAATTATGTTGAACAACCCCCTCAAAATGTACCAGACGGTCATTGCGTAAACGGCAATTACTATGTAGTTGGCTAAACGCAGCCACATCTGCCTCTTTATCGCTGAATCCGTGTCTTTAAGCTCATCTTTTACGATGAATTTCCTAAGTCCAAGACACCAGGCCGTCAATAATTCTTTGAATTCCAAATCAGCAACGTCGAATTGATAGATTGTCCTATCCGTTTCTGTCATTTTTTTTCTTAGTTCCACTGTGTTGTCGTCATGGAACAGCCAGTCTTTGAAGACGAAGTAGCTGACGATGTTATTCATCTGATATACCTTTTGGTAGACCTTGGTCAGTCTGGAAGGAAAGGTTAGCACTCGTAAATTGCTTAAGGAATACGGATACTGGCCAGATGGTCTGACGACCTGGTTACGGTGGCGGGGAGTCGCTGGATGCGGGCGACACAAGACCGGGAGCTTGGAAAACCATGCGGGAGTCTTATGTCCTGCTGTGGGCGTCAAATGGCTGATGATGATATGGCTAAGTGCACCTAATACGGAATACGTCAAGGAAAGTAGATATAAGCTGCCTATATACGACCCACTGTAGGCACTTATGAAAGTGAAACAATAGTTATTTGTTATGCAAGGCTGCAAAGTTAATTTTTGGCGCGAGTACCTTGTATTAAAACCTGAGCAAGCGAAGGATTCTAGGATTCAAATATAGAATCCTGAGCGTAGCGAGGGTTTCAAAGGTACGAGACGCTAAATAACTTTGCTGCCGAGCGCAACACACAACTTTTCACCTCACTAAAGCGAGGAAAATGTTAGGTGCAAGAAAAACAGTTTTAATAAATATTAAATTCGTCGCTGCTAGCTTCGCTCATATTTTATGATTTCTTTCGATTTTATCAAAAAACAAACCAAAATAATGGAAGTAAAGTGAATTCAATAAAGAGAAGAAAATTTTAAAGTTTTTTTTAAATCAAATTTTCTTGCCGGCCAGTGCGATTCTTTAAATGAGTCTGGCGCATGACATGAAATAAGTATTTGCATTTCAATCATCAATGGACTGGCTGCAGAGAATATAAACTATAACGAAACCAATGAGGTTCTATATATATGTAATTTATTGTACGAAACCTTTATTGAATAAAAATATTCGAATTTTAAAAACACTTTCCACGCTAGCGGATAAAATGCGATTTTCCACGCAGATTTCGAATGATAAACAGAGCTTTTACGAGCTAGTGAGGTGAAATAGTACATTACTTCAGAGGGAAGAAAGTGACAGTTCCATACCGAGATTATGGCATTTGCGCCACGAGCTTGCGAGGGGCGCAAACCATTTGAGGTATGGAACTGTACTTTATCCTGAGGTATATATAGTGCTTTTTATTACACCTACGAGGAAAATTATAGACATAAATAATGCTAAATCAATCGAAGTTTTTGCGAAAATGCGCAGGCTTTTCCTTTTTTTATTCGCCCGTTTCTGGAGTAGGCTAAGATCATAAGGTCATGCAGCCACTTCTTCCGTGATTCCGCGCGTTTTATATACAAAAATAATTTCGTTTTTAATTTTCTGTATGCACCAACCTCGGTAACTGGTAAAAAAAATTTAATTAGTAGACAGTTAAAGTCTCTTTGCAGTATGACTGCTGACAAATTAAAAAAAAAAAAAAAAACCGGGTATGTAATGGAATTTCATACATACTTCCCACCCTTGGGTCGGAAGGATTTTCATACAAACTTCCATACCTTGGGATGAAAGGATTTGAAGGGCGGGATAAAGGCGTTTCTTCCCTCTAATTGGTATAATTAGTATGTATTTTCAGAGCAGGTGTGATAAAAACAAATAAACATGCTTACATCGGCTTTTTCCCAATAGATATGAGCACCACATCTACCAGCAAGCCCGGTATGAAGTGAAGCAATATAGTTTGTAGAATATGTAGGAAACGGTATTGAGTGTGACTGCTGTAGCAATACCAGACAGCTTTCGGCGTAACCAACTTTCTGGCTGCGGTGTTAATGAAATAACTGTTGTCATCTGAAAAACAAAACTTCTCTGTATTACGCACAGTTTATAAAAGGCTCAAAATTTCGCTGATGCCTGCACTTGCCTATTAGCTCAGTTGTGAGAGCGCTGGCACGGTTAGCCAGAGGTCGCGAGTTCAAGTCCCGGCATAGGTGGATTTTTAGCCTCTAAATAGGTTTTTAAAATTGTCCCCAGCACGGGTTCGTGGAACCAAAAGAATATAACAAAACGAATTACTTCCATACAACACAATCACTTGTCGGTAACCGGGGAAGGACATCACAAGCGTCGAAATACACCCAGACTAAGGTCTTGTGTACAAATAATATACGGCGGCTCCCTCTGGCACGGTAATCTACGTGATACCGTTAGACAAGTGAGGCAGTCGGATGTGAAAAACCGGGCAAGTGCGAGTCAGACTCGCCCACCGAGGGTTCCGTACAAATTTGTAGGTACTTGGGATGAGTACGTATTATGAATAGTTCAGGAATCGAGTCTCGCAGTTTTTCCGAGCTTTTCCCGAACAAAATAGCTTTTTCAGACTATTTTGTTATGATTTAATTACAAATGTAATTTACAGATTAATAGTTTACAGATGTTTCCCTGTATTTGTAGTATAAGACGATATTATGATAGTAATAGAAATAATGAAGACATTTATTTCCAAAAATAAAAATAAAATTATTTCATAATAAATTTTCTTAGTAACCAATTCGCTTACAAATCAATTCATGTGTCATAAAACAATAATTTATTAATAAAACTTACAAATTACATTGTCAATTGAATTAGATTATGAATTAAATTATGAATGAAATATTTTATATATAATTTCATTACAATTCGACAATTTTATTTTATTTATTGCATGCATTCACTCATATTTATTTACAGACTCGTAATTGAGAAATATTTTATTCATTACTATAAATTACTTACTTTCGGGCACCCATATTTGGGTATAGGCCTCCTCCATTTCATGCCATCTTTTGCGATCTTGCGCGAGTCTCTTCCAAGTGCATCCAGCTACTTTGATAATATCATCGTTCCAGGGTTTGTCCGGTCTTCCAGGGGTTCTCTGTCCTTCTCTTGGGTACCAGCGAAGAACGCGTTTACTCCATCGGTCATCTTTTATCCTGGCTACGTGTCCAGCCCATCTCCACTTCAGTATGCACATCATTTCTACTGCATCCGTTATCTTCGTCTTTTCTCTTATCTTTTCGCTTCTTACTTTGTCTTTTAGTTTCAGATCTGGCATAGACCGTTCTGCCGCTTAATTTTCTTACCGTGTCTTTAGTGATTGCCCAGCATTGGCACCCATCAAGTAATGTTGGGAGAATGACACTGTTCATTACTTGTGATTTAAGATTTAAGATCTGGTAATTTGCTTTTAAAAACATCCTTATGAGTCCAGTACTTCTTCCAGACGTTAGCCTCACGTCTGTCAACTTCTTTACTAAAGGATATTGGTTGCCCAAGATACACGTATATTCTTTTGTATATTTTATCGTTCCCTCTAATAAGTAAATAGATTTTTCTTCGCCGTTTGTCATGTCCATGGTTTTTGTTGCATTCATGTAGAGACCAACTCTACGGCTCTGTGTAGCCAAGTCTGACAGCATATTCATGGTCTTCTGCTATGATCACAATATCATCTGCAAATCTCAGGTGTGAAATATATTCACCATCGATATTAACTCCAAAATTATTTTCCTAAAGATTGATTCCAGCAAGGCCGTGAATAATTTAGTTAGGGGAAATAGGGTCGCCTTGCTTAATTCCCCGTGTAACAGGAAAAGCGCTACCTGATCTTTCGAATTTAACTTTTGCTGTTGTTTCGTTGTAAATAGTTTTAATTAAGTTTATGTATTTTTCATAACAACGGCTTGTTTATCTAAACATTTCCACAAGCTCGAGTCGGATATGGAGTCAAAGGCTTTTGTGTAATCAACAAATCCCAGGTGGAGCGTTTTATTGTATTCTTTGTATTTTTCTATTATCTGTGTCAAAGTAAAAATGTGATCTATAGCAGAATATCCTTTTCTAAAACCAGCTTGTTCTCTTGGTTGGTGTTCTTCTACATATGGAGTTATTCGGTTTAAGGTTATTTTCGAGAAGAGTTTATAAATATAAGGCAGGAGACAAACTGGTCGGTAGTTATCTATCAGTTTTGGGTCAACATTATTTATAAATCACAAATGATGCATTTTAAAAATGAATGCCAATCAAATGAATACCTATTTGTATTTGGATGTCATTGTGAAACTACAGTTTGTAAAACAAAACGTTGACAAACGTAAGAAATAATAAAAAGAAATAATAAGAAATAAGAAATTGGTCAAGACATCATAGACCCGAGATAAGTACTATAAAGCAGAAATTTTGCGCTAGATATGCATATAAATCACGCCGACAAAAGGGTAGAAAATATATTAAAATTTCCCACACCCAAATTAGAGATGCAATATTTTTCTGGCCTACACAATAGTGTAGGGTATCGTTAGATTGGTAGTTTGAAAATCGCAGTGAAAAAACATCTTTCCATTTAGGGATCCGTTTGCGAAATATTGGGCTTTACAGCGCATTTTTTTCAGGGCGTTCCCCCGTCTCTCCCGGCTAGACGGTTGATTGCAGAAACGTCAAAAAATTCAGGGCAGTAGCTATCACAAACGTCAGGATTCCGACAGGATTTGGTGAGCATAGTCAGGCATTTGCTCCTATATTACCCGCATAAAATCCTGAGCGATTCCGATCGTCTAACTGTTAAATTCTATACTAATAAAATTGCTATCGCAAACGTCAACATTCCGACAGAATTTGGTGCGCTAATTAGGCCTTTGCTCCTATATTATGCGCATCAAATCGTGTCGGAATCCTGACGTTTGCGATAGCAATTACAATGGATTTTCAGAGTTAGACGATTGGAATCGCCCAGGATTTGGTGAGCATAATATAGGAGCAGAGGGCTAGCGTTATCGTAAAATACTTACGCCACGTCGTAGGATTTCTCTTTCTGGAGCAAGTGTATATCATTACGTCCCTCTCGTTTCGCTGGTGGCGTCGCACCGTGTCCCAGGCGGCGGCGATGGACAAATTGTTGACGTAGTCCAGAGGAACTGTGTCCGGTTTCACGGTATCCTTGACGTACATGGAGTGGATAACGCCTAAGCCGGCTCCCAGAAGCATCTGGAATGGTTTTGCTAAGGTTAAAAATTAAAAACCGGCCAAGTGCGAGTCGGACTGCGCACGAAAGGTTCCGCACCATTATCTATACAACATTAGACAAAGATCGAATTTGAGAACAGCGCCATCTATAGAAACCAACAAGAAGAGTTACATAGATAGTCGCTAGATGGCGGGCGCTGTCTTTAGACAACGTTTGTTGTATGGGAGCCGCCCTTAAATATTTATACCATTCTGTTTTTAGTTGTTATAGCGGCAACAGAAATACATCAGTGAAAATTTCAACTGGCTAGCTATCACGGTTTCTTGAGATACAGCCTGGTGACAGACTGAAAGACAGACGGACAAGACAATAGACAGTGAATTCTTCGTAATAGGGTCCCGTTTGGCACCCTTCGGGTACGGAACCCTAAAACAGTTGGAAGATGTGAGCAAGTCGTCAAAAGGCCCGGGGATGCGAAGGTCGAGAGACCGCGAAAGATGGCGTGATGGGGTGAAGGCCTTTACCCAGCTCTGGGCAGAGGTGGGCTGATGATGACTATCATGTAGATGATGATGAAGAATAACGAATGTAACAGCTAAAAAACTGATTATTACATAATTAAATTTCAGTGTTCAAAAGAGCGGTGGTAGCGAAGCGGTAAGAAGCAGGCCTCACATTCGGGTGGTCGTGGGTTCGAATCACTTTACTTTGTTTCCTAAGAATGTGTAGTAGCAATACTCGCTAACGGTGAAGGAAAAGATCGTGAGGAAAACTGAGTGCCTGAGGTGTTCATATACCTCAGCGCTTGAAATTAATAATCCGCGGTGGGAACCCGTGATATTCAAGCCCGTACTCTCTCTCTCTCTGAGAGAAGGCCTGTGCCCTGCAGTGAGAATTATTTAGGCAATATAAAAAAAAATGGAAACAACCAAACAAATTATCATGTTTGCAGTGTTAACTTTTTGAAGTGCTCACTTGATAAAGATAAATGGTCTTATTTATAAAAAACCGGCCAAGTGCATGTCGGGCCACGCGCAATATAGTGTTCCGTAGAAAGAGGGTTTTTTTTTCTGCAGTACAGAACTTACAACTTCATTGAAGTCATTTTCAATGTATTTTGTATGAAATTTTACTTTTTTAAGTTGGTTGCCTATTACTCGTTCAGTAGTACAGTAAAAAAAACAAAATTTTGTTATTTAAATTTGTTGGCGTGATAAATATGTATACACACACAAAATTACAGATTTCTAGAACCACCGGTCTTTGCGCTAGGCCGGCGCCGGCCGCGGGCGGTCAGACGGACAGACAGACGGAAATAGCGAAACTATAAGGGTTCCTTGTCGGACTATGGAACCCTAAAAAGTGAAGTAATAGTCTCTTTAAGTAAAACAATATTTAACTTTAGTGAGAGTTTTAACTTTTTATGATTTACTAGCTGTGCCCGCGACTCCGTTCGCGTACATTTCAATTTTTACGAAGCAGCATTTGTATGGGGGCCACGTCTTATCATAGCTGGAGCTAGAATTTAAATAGCCTATCCTGTGTCCCAGATGTCTATATGTTTTTATACCAAATTTCATCAAATTCGGATAATTGGTTTAAGAGTTATGGAGGAACATACATACATACACACATACAGAAAAAAATTCTAAAAATCGTGAAATTAGTTTCAGCATCATATATTGAGCCTATAAACACAATATCTCTGAAAACAAACTAACTTACTCCATGACCGACCCTTACAGATTTATTATTAGTATAGATAAAAAGTAAGAGCTAAAACGCTGTTGTTTTTTTTAATGTCATTGTTATTTAATTGATAAGATACAGCTTAGTGACAGACGGACTGACGGACAGCGGAGTCGTAGTAATAGGGTCCTTTGCCCTTTGGGTACGGAATCCCAAAAAGAACTTACGAAAGTTTTAGTTCGAAACTTTTTGCTCCTACGTTTTCATTGAAACGCGGATTTTTGTTCATGTTATCTGCTGGGTATTATACATATTTAAACTTACGCCACTTGGTCCAAACACGTTGCTAATGTCCAGCCACCCAACCACAGGTTCTTGAAACGTTGGCGTTACTGAAAGACACAAAAATTTAAGTAAGATTTTTTTTTATTGAAATCCTCAAGCTTAAAATCTACGTTCAGCAACCTCTCAACAATGTGCACCGATTTTGACCGTTGATTGTGCTTAGGCTAAGTTTTTCTATCACTAAAATTTACTTATTTATTTATTAGGTTTTTCAACAGACGCACACTATACAAATATAGGTAAAAACAATTCACAATAAGTCAAGCCACAGTGTGATTCCAATTACTGAAAAACACAGCATTTACAACACATATCATGTAAGACAAGCTGGCATAACCATCAATTAGGAACTAAAGTGATAATAAGAGATATTAGAAATAAGTTTTGGATGACGTTGAAACTTGAAGACAACCCGCTGGCTGCAGGTTATGTTTGAAAATCGATTATTCTGGTACAAAGGACTGAACAAATCTCAAGCTGCGTGCACTTTAGTAGAACAAATATAGCACTAGACCCTCCATAAGCTAGTGATTCTTTAGGAGTTGGTCAACTGCTAGGTATAGGAACATACACCACGAATTTTGGGTGGTTTGAAAGCCATAGCGTGCCTAAACCAATATTTTTTTTTTATTTTTTTTTATTTAATTCGGACTACCAACAAGATATACACCAATACATTCACAACAGACAATAAAACTAAAAATAAGCTAAGTGTTATCTCACTTACAGGCAGCCACAACATGCGCCGTTAGTATTTTGTTGCTTGAGGAATTCAATGTTTAAATTTGGTTAACACTGGTTTGTGTATCTTAGTTTTAACATTATACAATTTTAAAAATGGGTCCAATTTCAGAGGGCTGACAGGATACTCCTTTTAAACTTTGCGCAGGAGTCAGAGAATATGTCAATGTTGACAGACTTGGCTAGGGCGTTATGTTGCGATATGAGCCGTTGCATAGTACAAAAATGACCAAGAATACTTTTTGATGGAGCTCCTGCAAAAGGTGTGTATTTAGAACGACGAGGTAGTTTGAACGGAGCACTGGACCTGATTTTCGACAGAACCGTATTTTTCAATCTTCTGAAGACGCGACCCCCTTTATAAGTAAAACATTCTAGCAACCCCCAGTCCCCAAGACCATATTAAAAGTGTCAGTCATTTTAAAGATGACGTAGTTAGAACCTACAACTAAATGTTGCCATATCTTTTTTTGCTAAATATCGGGACTTAAATGAAAAAAAAAAAAGCAGCGGGACCAGTCCCATTTCAAGGGTTTTTGGGGATGAAACATAAAATGGCCCGATGTTTAAAGCAATTTGCGCAATTTGCAAAATTACTAATTTAAACTAAATTGTCGATGGAATTTTGATTTACTTCCGTGAAAATTCAACGCGTTCGAAAATAAAAGATCTGTCTTATAGACGCGTGTGAGCGTAACCGAAACTTTGCTTCATAGTATGGTGCAATTATTCCAAAAAACGGCCTAACCTCAACATCCAAAGTTAAAGTATCCCTCCAGCTTATTCCATACAGTCCACGTATTCTTTGCTAAAAAGTTACACTATTTTGTGCGTCGGGTCTCGGGAGGAGCGGGAGGGGGAAAGAGGGACTTTAACGGTTTTTTTTTTTATATTTCGAAAACTATGCGGTTTAGCGCATACTTGCTCAGGACAAAAATAATTTACATTAAATTGCGAACAAAAATGGTTTTGACATAATCTTGCTAAAGTGAACGGTTCCAGAGTTGCGGAGGGTGTATAGTAGCAATTTTTCTTTTTAGGGTTCCGTACCCAAAGGGTAAAAACGGGACCCTATTACTAAGACTTCGCTGTCTGTCTGTCTGTCCATCCGTCCGTCCAGTCACCAGGCTGTATCTCAAGAACCGTGATAGCTAGAGAGTTGAAATTTTCACAGATTATATATTTCTGTTGCCGCTATAACAACAAAAACTAAAAACAAAATAAAATAATTATTTAACATACAACATACAACAAACGTGATTTTTTTGCTGTTTTTTTATCTTTGTGTCTAATGTTGTATAGATAATGGTACGGAACCCTTCGTGCGTGAGTCCAACTCGCACTTGGCCGGTTTTCTTTTGCTCGCGGTTGCCGATTCCGCTATCGGTTGTTCTAAATTAAAAATGGCGGCGGCAATATTGATGATGATGATGATGATTTCCTCTTATCCCTTATCAGGGACATAGGGCTCGTAGAAGGGATCTCCATTTCTCGCGGTCTTGTGCGGCAACTTCTAACTCGTTCCAATTGAGTCCCGTTGAAGCAGCCTCTTTCTCAACGGAGAAAGCGACGATATTATTATTATGAATTTTAAGGCGGAAAGTGATAAAACCCAACTTCTCTTAATGGGCAAGTGCAAGGATCGGCGAAGTTTCGAGCCTCTTAGCTCCGTTGAGAGAGCGCTGGCACGGTTAGCCAGAGGTCGCGGGTTCAAGTTCCGGCATGGGTGGAATTTTTAGCCTCTAAATAGGTTTTTAAAATTGTCCTCAGCACGGGTTAGTGCAACAAAAAGAATATAATTAATAGAGTTTTCCCAAAATATGATTCCATATCGTAATGTGGACTCTACGTAAGCATGATACGCTGTGAGAACAGCAGAGTAATTGAATTGGGTTAGCCTGTAAAGAGCGTACCGCTTAATTTTGTGCAAACTTTCAGAACTTGGGCTTGTGAAGTTAAATGCGAGTCAATGTGTATTCCCAAGAATTAAGTATCATTTGTTTCGTTAATAGATATATTGTTGAATTGGATATTTTCAGAAGTTTGATTCACTGCCAGTGCGATAATTATTATTGAACTAGCTGTTGCCCGCGACTTCGTTCGCGTGGTAATTTTGATGTGTATTTTCCCGGGATAAAAATAGCCTATTTGCTAATTTAGAATATAATCTATCTCTGCGCAAAATTTCATCCGGATCCGTTAAGCCGCTTTTGCGTGAAAGAGTGACAAACATCCATCCATACATACAAACTTTCGCGTTTATAATATTAGTAAGGATGTTACCATGTGTTCATTATATTTGTCAAAGCATTATTAATGTAAATTTTTGAAGTAGGTATTGTCATTCGATTTATATATTACTAATTACCATTAGCAAACAGTATTTTGTTTTTCTTAATTTAGGGTGTTAGTTTAGTACACTCAGACTTTCTTCTGAGTGTACTAAACTAACACCCTAAATTAAGAAAAAACAAATATTACTCACTATACCTCACACACATACACACACCCACACACACCCTCACACACACACACACACACACACACATCATAATACACTATACATACATAGATACGGTAATACCTACCTAGAAAATAAGTTGATTAGCATTTAGACCAACATTAGATATACCTAGCGTCCAAGTGTGGAGGAGCGGAGCTTCCTGATACAGGTATTTCCATACTTAAAAGGAAGTTCTTGCCCGATTATGTCACTATAAGCCTTTTGTAAAGTAAATAAACGATTTATTATTTATTTATTTATTTATTTTCTTTACTTTCTTTTTCGTTGAACCGCTTTGTTGGTGGCAATAAATATTTCTTTTACTTTTTTTTATTTTACTTTTACTCTTACTTTCTACTGAGTCATGAAGATCGTTTATATAATATTAGGAAGAATAGCGGGCCTACAACAGTTCTGTGGTACGCCATGATGTACGACTCTTCGATTTGATATATACCTACCAACTGTCGTTTAGTTTTTGTTCTGGGACAAATTCTAGTAACAGCCGTGTCAACAGATACGAGTCAATAATATCAAAAACCTTTCTCATAGTTTCGGGAACCATTAGCAGCTAGCCAGGGCGGTGCACGCGAGCCATGGGTCCGCGGGTTATTATTCTGATAGACGGACAGGCTGTACTAATTAAAGTTTGCGATTTTTTTTAAACAACATTTTTCAACTCGAATTTGATTTCTAAACTACTTTTTATTAGGTATTTTACGTTCATTCTTAAAAATAATAGTCGAAATAGAAGCCATGTTTGTATACTAATTACATTTGTGTCCTTCAAACCACCCAGATTTCAGCGTGTACCTATATGTCAGCTTTTTTTTCCGTCGACAAGATGGCAACACTGGTGGATCGTTGTACTGTCGATATTACTAACATCATCATCAACCCATAGCAGTCCACTGCAGGACATGGGGTCTCTGCCTGTATGGGAGGTTTTGCCGTAATCCCCACGCTTGGCAGGCGGATTGAAGATCGCAGTGTTTGGTGGTCTGGTGTCACAGGTCGACGCTGCTGCCCGTTCCCTGGTTTCCGTTTTTTTTTTTTAGTCGCCTCTTACGACACCCGCAGGAAGAAATAACTACTTACGAACATATTTTATTGATAAATCACTTACTTATGCAAGGTCGTATGACGCAGACTGGAAGATACTGGCCTATTGTCTTGATCAAGTTTTCAGCTAAAGCCTTTGAGAATGTGTACGTGTTGGGCCATCCGTCGGTAAGACTGCAAAATAAATATTTAAATTTACTTTCATTATTAAGGGTTAGAGACATTTGATCGTGTTTAGGAGTAGGAATAAAGATATCAAAAACAAATTATGGCCTTGTGAATAATTTCTGTGAAAAGTCTGACGAGGCTCTAATTTGTCTTTTATTCTGTTATTCTCAGTCGTACGCACGAGCAAAATTTGGTTTGTACTAATTCTCTTAACATATTGGTAAAGTGCCATTCAGATCCGGTGTCGGATGTGATTTGTGAATTGAAACCAAACTATGTTCGTAAGGGAATTGCTCCTTGAGGATGCCTTAAGTAGGTATATTTACGAGTATTACACGTTGTTGAACGACCTCTCACATTGTACTCATCTTTTCTAGTTTGGTCTCCTCCATTGTTTCTACCATTTCCACGAGGATTTCTGGTTTGATCGGTGTATCGTAGAATATCTCTTTAACCTCATTTGATTGATTGCAGTTCGCGTAAGCAGTTGACACATACACCAGAGCCTGAAAATTCAGAACAGGCGGATCGTTTACCATTAAATTGTTATTAAATTAATTCCGAATTCACTGGCTCAGAAACTGGCTCACTGGTACAGAAAACTGCGAATCGGCGCGATGCAAATTCGCATTGCAGAAAACTGCGACGATTTCAAGTCTCTTTACAAACCTCTCTGTATTATATACAGGCAGCGACATCTGTCTGAAGTAATTTATGTCACTTTGCAAGTCTTTGAGCACTTCTTTTTGCAAGTCCCGGCATGGGTGGAATATTTAGCCTCTAAATAGGTTTTTATAATGTTTATTAGATACCAAATTATCTTGCTCAGAATTGTTCAATTTAACTTTCACTTTTTCCGTCAAGTGTTGTTTGGAAGAAATTACTTTTAGTAATAAGGCCGCCAATTGTATCGTACTTTATTATTGTTCAAGTCTCAAATGTAGTTCTTGGTCTGCATACAATAAATAATACTCTATCTATTTAAAATAGTTACCACGCTTACAAATAGGAACAAGTAACAACCAATGACAGAGACTCCGGCGAGACTGAAGATGGGATGGGACACGAAGATGATGCCAGGGACAATGTTTGGATGCAGACGGGGAACGCGTCCTGGGGTCCTTTCGGTCGGTTGTGTTGTTGTGACGTGTCACGTCTTGCAGTTCGGTGGTAAGGGTTCACTTGGTAAATCCACATGCAACAAAAACATGTCGCCTCGGCGAGAGCTGTCGTAACTCTGTAACTACTCGTCGAGTGCAATTGATTTATATATCGTTGAGTAGAACAAAATAGCCATTACTCAGACCCGACAGAATTTTCGCAGTATCCATCTTTCTTGTCTAAATTGAATAACAAAAACAATTGAAAGTCGATATTCAAATGATTCACATTTTTTAAAAAAAGAACATCATAGAAACCATTTGAAAAAAGTTTCATTCGAAAGCCTCAAACCATGAAGATTCTATGTCAATTCAAAGAACCTATTGCAATAAAACGGCAATTTCATACTTTAACCCCTATTATTAAGTAAGTTGCAATACCTGATAATGTTCTCTTCAAAACTTAGGTTAGCTGGTAGATAATGCTAAGTAGCATTAAGATCGCCTATGTGCAAAACTGTCTGTTTTAGATGCAATAAAGGATTTAATAATAATAATAATAATAAGACTTCACTGTCCGTCTGTCTGTCTGTCTGTCGGTCTATGTTTCTGTCACCAGGCCGTATCTCATGAACCGTGATAGCTAGGCAGTTGAAATTTTCACAGATGATGTATTTCTGTTGTCGCTATAAGAACAAATAATAAAAACAGAATAAAATAAATATTTAAGGGGGGCTCCTATACAACAAACGTAATTTTTTTGCCATCTTTTGCTCGATATTAGTAACGGAAACAGGTAGACGCTTGAAATGTTCACAAAATATTCAGTTATATATTCGCTTCAAAAATAAGTAATTAAATTAAAATAAAATAGATATTTAAGGGGTGCTCCCATACAAGAAACATGTTTTTTTGCCCCTTTTTCTCAATCTTTGTGTCTGATGTTGTATAGATAATGGTACGGAACCCTTCGCGCGCGAGTCCGACTCGCACTTGGCCGGTTTTTTTCAGTTTTGTGTTCCGTTTATGTAAATATTTGTATTGGATTGTTCTTTGTTCTAATTGGGAATTACTCTGACAATGATAAGAGCCAGGAAAACTGTTTTGCGAACGAAGTATACCTTCAGGTTGGGTACATCATTTGCCAAACGTAGCAACTCCTTGGTACCCCGCACGTTGGTGAGGACGGCCTTCTTCAGAGGTTCGTTAAACCGGACCGTGGCTGCGGTGTGGAACACGAAGTTTATCTGCAAAACAATAGGTCAGATTACTCCTGATGACGATGCCTCTTTCCGACCGTGATTGATCACTGTCAGGCCTTATCCGTGTGACGCCGGATTAAGAATAGCGTCACTCCATTTCCTCCCGTGGATGTTGTAGGAGGCGGCTAAGGAAATACATTACCAAGAGACGGGCAGCAGCGTCTTCCTGAGATTCCAACCCCATACTGCGATCGCCAACCCGCCTGCCAAGCGTGGCGATTATGGCAAGACCCCTCATGGTTATGAAAACCATGAGGGAGGCCTGTTTCCTGCAGTGGACGTCAAGGGGCTGATGATGATGATGATGAGGCCTTGTCCAAAAAGAAAGAAATCGTTTCGTAATACCCCGGCTTTTAATCCGCCAGTAGATTGAAACCCAATTACGACCCAGTTATTCCCAATTAAAACCCATTATCGCCTTTTTTTGTGGGCGATAACTAAAATTGTAGAAATGAAACAAATAAAGTCACGGGGGGATGCCTCTAAGTGGTTTCCCCGATGATGCGTCTAGAAGTACAACATCGTAAAAGCAGGCAATAACCATTATTGAATGTCAAAAAGTGACCTACCACTGGGTAAAAATGGGAAATACCCCACTACCCATCTCTTCGTTCGTGCGTGTACGCGTTGCGCCCAGAAGGAGCGTGTAAGGGCTCGTCCCCATCACTACGGCGCGGCGCCGCCACCGTGTTACGGCACGGCACCGCCGCCGGGAGAAGTCACAGCGCCGCCCGCGTGTCATGCACGGCGCCGTGCCCCGGCGCGGCGCAGTGAATTCTCCCGGTGCCGGCGCCGCGCCGTGGCACGGCACACCGTACGCATGTGTCTATGCCCTAACGCGAGCATTTGTGGATGGAACCAGGATGCCTCGTGTTAGAGGCGAAACGCGTCGCAACGCATTTTTTCACACAAGTATTGTTGTCGGTGGTGGTGTGTTTGTTTCTTGCTTCTGCTTGAAAAAGTGGGAGGGGGGGCGGTGCATTAACTAACCGCGTGGTGCTTGTGGGATTTTTGGCGGAATTTAGCAAAGTAATTTTCAAGCTGGAGATATTATACTCCAGTTGTGCTCTTCCGCCAGTACCCGTAACAGAGTACGGCGTGCAGGGCTCGATAGTATGACATAATTGTATAGTAAGTTTGTGACTTTTTAGTAACTTTGTATTCAAATTTAAGACAACATGAGAACAGGTCAGAAAAGTCCATGTGCCATATTGCCAGTATTTTTTCGCTTCTTTATCCTAGAGACGGAGTAGTTTTTTTTATAGACAATTCCGTATCTCAATTTTGCAGCTGCATTTCTACCTTGATACGCGCACGCGCTGTAAAGTTGGCGCGATGACTTGATGCAACCAAGATAAAGCTCAGTGTGGTCTGCCGTGCCGCACTCGCCAGCGCGGTCAGTAAGGCTTCGGTCACACACAGCGACTGATCGCTGCGAGTGCCTACTCGCCGCGAGTAATCGCTGTGTGTGGTAGGCTATTCGCTGCGAGTAGATTCACTCGCCTCTCGACTAGAATTGAGCACGTTCAATTTTACTCGCTGCGAATGCGCACCGGCAGTCGAAATTCTCGTGTAGACCTCGTTGTGTGTGACAGTCAGGCAGTCACTGCGACTAGTATTCGCGGTGAGTGCACTCGCAGCGACTGATCGAAGCTTATTATGATGCATCGCGGGTAACGAGCTTCGAAGTGCTTTGAAGAGCTTCGCGTGGCCCGCGACGCTTACCAAACGCGCTGGCGAAAGCGGCACTGTAAAAGCACACTTAAAATGAACGTTCTATGTAGGACAAAGATTTACTGAAGGCTGCCTTGTTGGTAGAATGCATGAAGCGAGAATTTTACAAAGTTACTAGCTGACGCGGCAACGTCGTTTGGCCATAATATTAGCCTACGACCTATTCTCAAACCTACCAAATATACGCAAAAAATTCATAACAAACGAGTTCAAGAAAAAATACTGTGACACGAGATTTTTATGTATTGGATGTAAAACTATATCTGTGTTTGTTATATTTTAGTTTAGTCTTTACTACATTTACACACATACATTTTGTAACTAAGGAGTAAACTAAATATTAAATTAAACTAATTAAATATACCGCCCCGGGACACGCCTGATCCAAAAGTTCCCATGACGCTAGCAGCGTTCCCCCGCTGCACCGCCAGGGAAATCCTCTGCATCAGGTATGCCCCGGAACGATGGTCATACCCACGACTTCTCAAGCGCCGACCGATTTCCCTTACGAAAACTCTTCCCTCATCCCCCCATACTCCCATCGTTTCCACAGCCAGTGGGACGAACAAATAATGAAGCATAAGCTGGCTATATTTCCTTATCTTAAGTTTAGCCGCCGCTTCAGCAGCGGCACTCGCAGATGCAGCTGTCAAACCCAAATGGGAAGGCGCAAAAGTGCAAACGCACGTTGCGTCCCACAAGAGGCTCCGACCCTTCTCCCACGGCACCAAGGTGAGACCGTCCGGGCGCTTTTTTTAGTCTTTTGCTTTGTTTGTTGTGTACGTTTTCTCTCTATTGTTTTCATATCATGTCACTTATATGTTTGTTTTTTTTTTTTCTATGACGTGTCTCGCTGTAACCATAAACATCTTTCTTTCGTTCTATTGAATCCGCTAGTGTGTATTTTTTTCTGTGATGTGTCGCGCTGTTTTAATAAACGTCTTTCGTTTTCCTTTAAGCCATAATTTACATGACTGCGTATTTTATATATTATCCAGTAAAGAAAGACAGATTAAAGAACTTCCTTACCTCATCCTTTATACTATTCCAGACATCGTTCTTCATACCCAAGTTCAGTTCAGCGACGTCGCCCTCTATTGCAAATACCCGACTACGAAACTCTGGTTCTATTTTGCGTAATTCCGAGAAAACCTGTAAAAACCATTTTCATCACTGAGTGACATGATTTGCAATGGCAAACCAAAAAATTTAAATTTGTGCGAATGACTAATTCACAAAATTGTTAGAATCGTGGTACCTAAGTGGCGAACCCTGGCCTCTACCTACCCCTCCAAGATACAGGCGTGAGTTTATGTTATTTGTTGTTTGTATCACATTTACACTATTTGCAGTGGTCAGCTAACAGGCTGTACACTCTCTTCTTCTGTTTTCGTTTTCACTGGTAACAAATATGTTTTGTTTTTTTTTTTTATTTATACTATATAATACATTAATTAACTATGCGGCTAAATAAAAATTAAAGAATTTGCGTTTTCGTTGATTATTCACGACAATACACGTACGGAGCTGAGTTAGGAGTTAACAAATATTTTTTCTTTAAGAAAAAAATAAGTTATTCATAATAAAATAAAAATGGCGGCAACGCCGCCAGCAAGCACTATGGGGACCTTTGCGTCGGATGTGGCTCGGGGTGGTTTATTTAATTGGCAGTTTGTTAATTTTTGGAATTTATTTATTTTGTTACAATCTTTCTTTTTTTTTTTTAGTAATTGTAATTTTTTGACGAAACTACTGTGGATTCTTATTTTATTATGTATTCGAATGTGACTTTTGCTTTCCTCTAAGCCTTTATTATAAATAAAAATTATTGAAAATTTATGCTTAGTCATATCATTCTGCGTGATTTTATTTTCTAATGCCTATACCCGGTTTCTCGAACACTTTTTGATGTAGCCTATATACCGCCTATGTCCCAATGCAGGGCACAGGCCTTCTTTCAGAGAGAGAGAGAGAGAGAGAGTACGGGCTGTCGAGGATGGTAGCAGAGCGGTAGATCACCAACCTCATATTCGGGAGGTCGTGGGTTCGAATCCCGCCAACCAACAGTTAGTTTTCCAATTTTTTAAAACCTATATAGAGGCTAAAACTTCCACCCATGCCGGGACTTGAACCCGCGACCTCTGGCTAACCGTGCCAGCGCTCTCTGGCTAATGGCCAAGTGCAGGCATCAGCGGAATCTCTGTATTACGTACAAAGAAGTTTGTAAGTCAGCACAGGTTAGTGCAACAAAAAGAATATAATTTAGTTTTCCAAGTCAAGTTACATGTGAACTTTTTCGTAACTATACCACTCGCTAACAGTGAAGGAAAACACCGTGAAGAAACCTAACCCCCGGTTTCTCGTACACAAACAAGCTGTTAATCTACTTTTAACAGCTGTCAGTGGTTTTTTTGTATGCACTTTGGTCAATTGACAGCTGTTAACAGTAGATTAACAGCATGTCAGCATGTTGAGCTGGGGGTAAGTGTTTGGTGTTCACATACCTCGGCGCTTGAAATTGGGGCACAAAATAAATAAATGCATGAAGTAGCAGCCTGGAAATATGACCTACCGGATCCTTCCACTGCTCCTCCAGGCGTTCCAACGCCGTCCTGCCTTTTTTGTCTCTCATCAGCAGATACACCTTTTGGATGCCACGGCAAGACCTGTGAACAAATGAATAAATCGTCGGCTCACTGCAAGAAGTCATTTACTGCAAAAACTCACTAACCGCTTTTTTTTAAAGGTATGGACATACAGATGTATTGAACAATGATACAATAGTGGTGTTTTAATATCAGGCATTATTTTAAAGATCTTATATGGAATAAGGAAGAGGAAATACAACCATTAACTAACACGAACTAGAAAGTCGTTTTTCTCCCAATAGTGAATATGTCGGTTAATGAGTTCTTGCAATAAGCCGACGAAATACTAAAAAATGAAAAATATAGATAGGTAGAGAACACTTTATTGCACAGTCAGAAAAGAAAAACATACTCAATACAAAAAGCCAAGGGCGAGTCGGACTCGTGCACGAAGGGTTCCGTACCATTATCCATACAAAATTAGACACAAAGATCGGGGAAAAACGGCAAAAAATCACTTGGGAGCCCCCCTTAAATATTTATTTTATTTTAATTTAAATGTTTATTTTTGAAGGGAATATAAAACTTAATATTCTGTGAATATTTCAAGCGTCTACCTGTGGCCGTTATTAATTTCGAAAAAAATCACGTTTTTTGTATAGGAGCCCCCTAAAATATTAATTTTATTCGGTTTTTTGCATTTTTTGTTATAGCGGCAACAGAAATACATCATCTGTGAAAATTTCAACTGTCTAACTATCACGGCTCTTGAGATACAGCCTGGTGACAGACGGATGGATGGACGGACAGCGGAGTCTTCGTAATAGGGTCCCTTACTCTTTGGGTACGGTATCCCAAAAATTTACGAACGCATAATTATTAATTTCGGTCACCCATAAATTATGCAAGTGTGTGTGAGTGCATATATTATGGGTGACCATCATTTTGGTCACCCATAATTTCTGCTATGTGAGTGCTATGTCTGTGTTAAATGGCTCATACTTTTATTTTTAAATATTTTACTGTAACCAAATCTAAACAAGTTCGTACCTATCTTAAGTATGCACAAATACTAAAAATATATTTTTTTAAAAACCTATTTAGAGGCAAAAGATTCCACCCACGCCGGGACTTGAACCCGCGGCCTCCGGCTCACCGTGCACGTACACATACTTTTTAGGGTTCCATACCCAAAGGGTAAAAACGGGACCCTTTTGCTAAGACTTCGCTGTCTGTCTGTCCGTCCGTCCGTCCGTCTGTCTGTCTGTGATAGCTAGAGAGTTGAAAATTTCACAGATTATGTATTTCTATTGCCGCTATAACAACAAATACTAAAAACAAAATACAATAATTATTTAAGGGGGGCTCTCAAACAACAAACGTGATTTTTTTTGCTGTTTTTTTATCTTTGTGTCTGATGTTGTTTAGATCGTGCGCGAGGGGTTCCGTAAAAATGTATTTTTTTTAAATTCGTACCTCAATAGTTTCTCCAACAGTTGTTTGCCGACGAATCCTGTGCCGCCCGTGATGAAAATCACAGATCCTTTGAACGAGGTTTGAATTTCTGACTCGCCTAACAGTTCCGCTTTGCGTATTCTAAGAAATCGCTCCTGCCCCTTGTGCATCATCGCTTTGATTGGATCCTGTGCCATCTTGGAGTCTGTGAGCATGCCACTGCCACTAAAATCTGGTTTGTCAACAACAAATTTACAATTGTTATTAAATTAACCTTAATTAATTACAAAAGTTATTGAGAGTAACATCAGATATGCAAAGAATATTGTTTATTGTTCACCGGAAAAATAACTACAGAAACAGCAGCTACAACAGAAAAGGTACAATTGGCGGCTTTATTGCTAATAGCAACTTCTTCCAGGCAACCTCATACTGGAGAGTTTCCCTTTATGAGTTTGAGTTTGTTTGAGTAAAATTGTTAAAACAAATTACAGATTTCGTGCCTCACATGACTATTGAGCACATTGGAAATGAATCATTGACATTCAGCAAACAGAATATAAATTCTTTACGTTGAAATAAATTGTTGATTTCTGATTTCTGAATCGAGTCATAAATGTCATAGAAAAATTGTCGTTCTGACTTTATGACTTTTTTAAAAAATGTTAGGCTACAGGGCAAACCCTGAACTCGGTCGTGTTTGTTTTAGGTTCAAATTGTAGTTTGACTACATTGTCCAGAGGGGTTTTTCTCAATTTTTTGATATCATTCTTCGTTTTTTTTTTTCACTATTTCGGCCATAACTTTTTTCTTTTTTGACTGTATCGAATAATTCTATTTTGTACCTTACAGCTCTTGTAAATGCTCATCTTTTGAGTTTTTTTCTTTAATATCATATCTTCACAACTCTCTGAGATATAAAGGGATCACGTTTTATCGTGAAATCGGAGCCTACACTGGAACGAACAAAAAGACATTTCCAATGTCAAAAGAGAATTTAAATAAAAAATTTTTTTTATAAATGGGACCGGTATAAGCGGTGGTAGCCTAGTGGGTTGAATATTGGACTCTGAAGCGGGAGACCCAGATTCGATTCCCAGTGCGGGCATGTACCTATGACTTTTATTTCTAAGTTATGTACAATTGTGAAGTTATAGTAGCAATACCACTCGCTAACGGTGAAGGAAAACATCGTGAGGAAACCTGGGTGTCTGAGCTATTCATATACCTCAGCGCTTGAAATCGCCAATCCGCGGTGGGCACGCGTGGTGATTAAGCCCATTCTCTCTCTCTGAGAGAAGGCCTGTGCCCTACAGTGGGACGTATATAGGCTGCTTAAATGGACCGGTAGTGTTTATTTTTTCAGTCGTTTTATGTCTTAATTTCGCCCAAGTGTGTAAATGTGTGTGTTTTTTTTTATTTTTTTATTTTATAAGGTTCCACAACAGTTAATAGTACTGATAGATACATCAAACTCAAGGTAAGAATAAAATTGATTAAGTTACCTTAACTAATTATAGTGAAACACAGCATGCTTTATTAGTTGCTAAGTTATGTAGACATTTTTACGTGATTAAGTAATTAAAACAAAAATCATGTTATTGATATAAAAGTTGCAACTGAGTAAAAAGAGAGAAGAATAAACAAAAATATCGATACGTGCGGGGGATCTCTGATTAGGGACTGTGGCTCAAAACATATTTAATTTTATGTGGCGGGTCTTTGTGTATGTCTACCACCTCACTGTAATGATTTAGGAGGCGGCATAGACTAGGAATAGCTGAGTTGGCTCCAAGAACGGTTCTGCGTAGCGGAGGGCACAGGGGAGTTATTGGTTTACGAGGAAGTTTCCAGGGTACTCTAAAGTTAAGTTTAGATAATAATAAGGGGGAATTGATTTGGTTATTTAGTAATTTATATAAAAACGAGAAATCATTAATATCCAAGCGCTTCGCCAGAGGAATCATTTTACAGTGTTTGAGTCTATCCCTATAGGATTTCACAGTTTTACCAATTCCCCTAGCGTATACGAGGTGCCACATGAATCTCTTTTGTATTCGCTCTAATCTAAGCATATGTGTCGCGTAATGAGGACGCCAAACTACACTGTTGTATTCTAGAATACTGCGAATGAGACTGTTAAAAAGTAGTATTTCAGTCCGCGGATTTTTAAACTGTTTGCCGTTTCTAATTATAAAACCTAGCATTCTAGAGGCCTTAGTAACTACGTTATTAATCTGAGGAACAAAACTTAATTTTTGGTCAAACAATACGCCTAGATCCCTGATAATTTCAAGTTCCTTAAGCATAACATCATCAATGCAATATTTAGTGGGAATAATATTTAGGTTCTTAGTGAACTTAACTTGATAGCATTTATTTGGGTTCATTTTCATACCGTTTTGGTTGCACCATTGAGTTAATCCATCCAAGTCATCTTGTAGAAGATCTGCGTCTCTGATTGAGGAGACTGTTCTGACTATTTTAAGATCGTCTGCGTAGAGGAAAGGTAACGAGTGTTTTGGTGTGTGAATAAAACATTATATTGTCTTATCATTTTCACTTTTTGCAAAAGATTCAAGAGGATATTTTTTTCCATTCAGATAAAAAAAAAAGTATTTATTGCCTCACCAGAAAAAAAACTTAAAACAAAGAAAGGCTTAAATACGGTGTTAGTTATTTCCGGGTAGCTTTTAACAAACAAATACGTACCCTATTGTAATAACACGCGACAAAAACAATTGCACTATATTGCACTCCAGTGTCACTGAATTCCGATGGCCTTGTTTATTGTGACTATTCATAAATTTCTTTTTATATCCTAAACCTTATACATAATCAATGAACGAAGAATTTCTGTTATTGCTTATCATATATTGCTTATCATGCCGACTATACCGACTGACAGGCATATACAGGGTGTTAAAAGAAGCTACGTACGACCATACAGGGTGACTTCGAATTCGTTCATCGCTTTTTAAGGGGACACCTTTCTAAATTCAATTCAATTCAAAATGTTTCTTTTCCAAATAACACAGTAAATGCAACTTGATAAACGGTACAAGTTCAACTAGGTACTCATTTTGGAGAAAAGAAAACTCTAAACTTATGGCCAGTTCCTGAATTGAGAATTAGGCTAAGTAAATAGTTAACTGTAGTGGTGTCTCTTCGAATTTCTCAAAAAAGAGCGTGACAGAACGTTCCTTAAGCATTTACTTAGTGAAATTCTCAACTCAGATACCGGCCCTAACCCCCAGTTTCTCGTACACTTACACGCTATTAATCTACTGTTAACAGCTTTCCATGTGGCGCCGAATTATAATAGCGTCACTCCATTTCCTTCCGTGGATGTCGTAGAAGGCGACTAAGCAAATCAATTACCAGGAGACGGGCTGCAGCGTTTTCCTGCGATTCCAACCGCATACTGCGATCGCCAACCCACATGCCAAGCGTGGCAATTATGGCAAAACCCCTCATGGTTATGAAACCCACGAAGGAGACCTATGTCCTGCAGTGGGCGTCAAATGGCTGATGATGACATAAATATTTTAAAACCTAGAACTCATGCATTGTTCTGGCTTTATTCCAGAGATCTTTGTCATCTAAATAATCTTTTGATGCTATAGTAGCCCTTTTGGCCCAGTGTGCTTTACACATTTTTTGAACCGCGTTTCTGGCAAGCTTGTTATATCATCAGGAATCTTATTGTAGAAACGTACTAGTTACTTTGTCAAGAAATGACGGGGAAACGATCACTAAAACACAAAATGTTATTTATTCATCAACATCTATTTTATCGCTTTCAAAGTACGCTGCTTCGGAAACGACACACTTAAGCCAACGAATAATCCAATGGTCAAAACCTTTTTTTAAACCCTTTTTAGGGTTCCGTACCCGAAGGGACCCTATTACTAAGACTTCACTGTTCGTCTGTCTGTCTGTCCGTCTGTCTGTCTGTTACCAGGCTGTATCTCATAAACCGTGATAGCTTGACAGTGGAAATTTTCACAGATGATGTATTTCTGTTGTTGCTATTGGATCAAACACTAAAAGCAGAATAGAATAAATATTTAAGGGGGGCTCCTATAAAACAAAGGTATGTTTTTTTCTCATTTTTTGCCCGATATTAATGACGGCAACAGGTAGACGCTTGAAATATTCACAGAATATTTCGTTCTATATTCGCTACAAAAATGTATAATTAAATTAAAATAACATAATTCCTTAAAGGGTGCTCCCATACAACAGACGTGATTTTTTGCCATTTTTTTACGAACTTTGTTGTATAGATAATGGTACGGAACCCTTCGTGCGCAAGTTCGACTCGCACTTGCCCGGTTCTTCCAGAATTGGGTTCAGTTCTCGTTGCCAATTCTCCTTTATCTCTTCTACCGAATGAAAACTGGTGCCGCGAAGTGGTGATTTGAGTCTAGGAAAAAGAAAGAAATCGGCTGGAGTCATATCCGGTGAATAAGGAAACTGCTCGATAGTATTTGTTGAATTTTTGGTCAAAATTCATTCAAAATTATAACCTTTTGCCATTGCTTGTGCGAAGGCTCATTATTGGGTGCAAAGTCCAAGATTTTTTTTTCCAAAAGTCAGGCTTTTTTTCATCGAATTTGCTTTCTTAAACGCCGCATAACGCATAAATAATATTTTTAATTTACCGTTTGACCTTCCGGCAACAATTGACAACATTTCAAAATAGTAAACCGGATATTTTAATAGCTTAGCCGAAAGTAGGTAAAAAACTAAGGGATTTGCTTCCAACCCTTTTCCAAAACATTGATTTTTTTTATTAGGTATAATATATTAATTTTTAAAATATTTATTTTTGTAAAAATTCTGAGTGCACAACACTGCGATAGTCTAGGAAAACAGTCAACATGATTTTGACTTTTGATCGACTTTAGGGTGGTTTTTTCGGTTTTGTTTCAGTCGGAAGGCGCCACTCCGAAGCTTATTGACGAGTTTTCATGTCAAACTCGTAAACCCTCGTCAGGTTTTTAGTAACAATGCGTTTCATGAATGTTGGGTCGAAATAGACTAGTTCTAGCATGTCGTCGGACATGCTAGAACTTATGCGATTGAGTTTTTGGAGAAAATTCAGGTCTTTTGGGACTAGCCGACCAGCAACATGTTTCATACCCAAGTCACGCTAGGTAATCTCCATAAAAAGGCGCGAGCGCAGCCGCACACACACATTCCGTTCCGCGTAAGGGTACCTTATTTTTCCTGACGTGCATAATATTCTCGTAGATATTATTATACTGAATAGCAACTGTCAGGATGTCAGTTTCTTTAAAGAAATCTCTTTCGGAATCGCTAGCCCCCAGCTTATAAATGAAGAAGTTATTATAATAATAACTATATTATTTAATAACATTTTCAAGTAAAATTCATCATCATCATCAGCCGTATGACGCCTACTTCAGGGCATTGGCCTCCTTCGTGGATTTCATAACCATGAAGAGTTTTTCCATAATCGCAACGCTTGGCAGGCGGATTGGCGATCGCAGTACGCGGTTGTAATCTCAGGAAGACGCTGCTGCCCGTTTCCTGGTACCTGATTTCTTTATTCACCTTCTACGACATCCACGGAAGGAAATGGAGTGACGCTATTCTAATTCTTTAAGTGTCTAAACACATTTAATTTTAACTACTTGAAAATTTTATTCAATAAAATTTGTCCTTCCAGGATTACCACAACAAAGACTAGTGTCTAACATTGAATAGGCTGTAATATCTACCTATGTTTCAATATAATTATGTGACTATTATTGTAAGTTTGCACTCTGTGAACATGTTTGCGTTTTTTTAAGTTCTCCATTGTGCAAACAATTAAACTTTAAAGGTATGTCTGTATAGTATACCTGCGGCCCTTGTACAAAATTAATATTTAATTTTGCAATGAAAAATTTGAAAGGTATCAATTTGCATTCATTGCGATTTTTTTATTGTATTCTCTTCTGAATATTCATTCAATGCGTGTTAATTTGAATCGTAAAATTCAGATTCCATATTAATCGTGAATTGTATAGTAAGTACCGTTTGTTCGAGCGCCAATGTCCTTTTCATTATTCAACAGATAAGCAAGTAAGGAAACCAATGCAGCCGTCATTAGCAAAAAAGATTCTTCTACCAAAAGATCAAAATGGAGAAACAAAATTGTGTTTTTAAAACAAAATTATTGGCTGTGCGAAAGTCATATATTCATACTTACAAAATAAGGTCATATATTTCTTTTGCACAAATGTGTGTTTCATTTGGCTCTAACCGAATTTGTGTGTAAATTTTAATAAAACAAGCAGCCTACATACGTCCGACAACAGGGCATAGGCCTTCTCTCAGGGAGAGAGTATGGGTTTAATCACCACGCGAACAACTGAGAATAAATTTTGTTTTTTTCTTAGTAAAAATAATCCAATGAAATACTAAATACTCCAATGAAAGGACGTTTCTGGCTAGATATGATTCTTCTACTTAGTAAATCCTGATGTAATAAAGAATATTCCGTCTATCTAATTTATCCAATATTTTATCTGAGCTTCCCATCGTCAAAGCTGCAGATACACCCATAGAGCATTGATCTAACTTTCATCATCATTTGACGCCCACTGCAGGACATATTTATTGCCACTGAACATTGAACACCAGTGTACCCAACAGGATTATCGGGTTAATAACGCGCTAATTTTCCGCCTTTATTAACGCGTTTATGGCCATTAAGCATTTCTTTAATGTGGCCAAGACATTCCACGATTCGGGTGACCATTCCTTCCTCATCATCATCATCAGCCATTTGACGCCCACTGCAGGACACAGACCTCCTTCGTGGTTTTCATAACCATGAAAGGTTTTGCCATAATCGCCACGCTTGGCAGGCGGGTTGGCGATCGTAGTATGTGGTTAGAATCTCACGAAGACGCTGCTGCCCGTCTCCTGGTAATTGATTTCCTTGGTCGCCTACTACGACATCCACGATCTAACCTTACTAAACTCAAAATCCTTACTAGCAACTGTTTTACATGACAAATACCTAATCTTATTTTAAACGAGTGAAGCTGCGGCTATCAGCTGGTTTAAATAAATTGCAAATCACAAATGAAACCAAACTATTATGGAAATCAGACATTAAGATAAGAAACATTCAAATCAAATCAAATATCATTTAATCCAAAGAGTTTAAAAGATTTACAGTACATTTAAGTAGGGAGACGAGCTGACACCCTTGCTAGAAAAATCCTATTTAGAGGCTAAAACTTCCACCCATGCCGCGACCTTTGGATAACCGTGCCAGAGGTCGCGGGCATGGGTGGAATTTTAGCCTGTAAATAAGTTTTTAAAAGTGTTCTCAGCACGGGTTAGTGCAAGAAAAAGAATATAAATAAGATTAGTTATTTAAACTGGTATCCAATAAAAAAAAACTGTTCTTTTCGCTGCAAAAAGACTGAGAAAGTTTCGTTGCAAGACCTGAAGCGAGGGTTGGTATAGGATGAAGGGGTCTCGATGTAAATGACAGAATTTGTAAAAAAAGAATAAAACTTCGATATTGTGGTTTTCTTTTGGTGATAAACAGAAAACTTATTTTGTTAGTAGTGGTGTTTCGTCAAAAGGCAAAGTAATAATGACGAAAACCCGAAAGAAATCCTGACATGGGTGAGGTAATTTGAAATTTTGAGTTTATAATGATAGGACAGAATGAAGGAAATCTCGGAGTAAATATTTGTTGGTAGCCACATTAAATTCTAATAAAAAATTAAAAAATAAATTCAATTCAAATTATTAATATAAAAAAAAAAAATCAAGTAAATTGTATGGACAGATACAGTCATAAAAATGGGATTTATACCTACGTAAATTTGAATTATAACATAGAACAAAAAGAGCATTCTTTGTGAATTCATCCGGAGATAGGGTTACCATCTGACCGGATAAATCCGGTCTAGACCGGATTTTAAGAGTATAGACCGGACTCCGCCAGGTTTTCATTCGATACCGGATTTTTAGTCATGCCAAACATAGAAAGGGTTGTTTTACTTATGAATTCATAGTGGACGAAGGAGAGGAACAGATTGTCTGTTGATTCAATAAGAGCAATACTACTCACACAACATAATTTTAAACATCAGACATGTCAAGAATTTACGATGAATTTTCTTCAAAAAATGATTTTTTGAAAAACCGGATTTTTTTACCGAAATCAGGACTTCTTAACACTTGCAACCGTTTTTTCGATATAAACCCCTGGTAACCCTATCCGGAGAGCAACAAAAAAGGTCGGTACTTACTTTCTGAAATACACTTCAGAGTGCATATAGCTCGCTCGAGAGGCGCGTCGCGCAGCAAGTGGGTGCGCGCGCGCGGCACCGCCAACAGATCAACGCGCCGTCTGCGCCACACATATCGGTCTGGCATGGATAGGCATCTATTACCTACATTATAATTGTTTCTTATCTGCATGCGATTGAAGTCAGTATAATAGCGTGACAATTTTTTATGGGACAGCTTGATTGTGTGTTAGGGAGCCCGGAGCTGGGCAATGCGGTGCGCATGCGCCGCGCGAACTTGGGGGAGGAGCCGTCGGTTATTGACGCCATGCGCCATCCGCCCTTATTCATTTATATTAGCTACAATTTTTCTAAATCCTTCTCTTTTTCGCCATCTTCGAACATAAATAACAATAAGGGTTGGGATTTCCGTAGGACTAATTATAGTGAACCATATAATGTTACAAACTGGGTATGTATCTTAACTCATAATAATCCGAATGATGCTTTGTTACAATTTTATAGAACATTATGACAAAGCCAGCGCAGCCGGCGCTGCGGCCGAGCAAGGCCAGAGCAGCCGGCGCTGCGGCCGACCGAGGCCAGCGCAGGCGGCGCTGCGGCCGAGCGAGGCCAGCGCATCCGGCGCTGCGGCCGAGCGAGGCCAGCGCGGCCGGCCCGGCTAACGCGCGCCACGTTGACGTGCGCACGCGTTTAGCAAGGCCGAGATCCGAGCGGCCATCAAAAAGTTGGGAGCAAAGACATCAGCGGGCCGGTTGCTATAACACCCTACGTTATAAAAGGCTGTATCGATGAGCTACTAGAACCAATTGAACACGTATTTAACCTAATGCATCTGCGATTTGCCCGGTAGAGTTGAAACAATCATGTGTCACTCCAATACGGAAACCAAAATCCAATAGGAAAACTATAGGCCTTTGAAAAGGTTTTTGAAATGTGCTTGTGTTTTGCCTCAGGTCTGCCTCATATCAATGCCGCACAACATGCATTTCTGCCTAAATGGTCCGTTACCACCAATCTGGTTATACGCTCGTCAAATTTGTGTGACAAGAACTTGACAATAGAAACAAGTACCTAGTGTTATTAATCTGGACTCCCAAAAAGCATTTGACAGAGCAGACAACGACATACATAAGTATCCTATATAAGTCCTACTGTAGGGCACAGGCCTTCTCTGAGGGAGAGAGTATGGGCTTAATCACCACGCGTGCCCACCGAGGATTGGCGATCTCAAGCGCTGAGGTATGTGAATATCTCAGACACTCAGGTTTCCTCACGATGTTTTCCTTCACAGTTAGCGTGTGGTATTGCTACTATAACTTCACGAATGTACATAACCTAGAAACCAAAGTCATAGGTACACGCCCGCACTGGGAATCGAACCTTGGTCTCTCGCTTCCGAGTCCATGTTCTACCCACTAGGCTACCAACGACGTACTACTCATGTAACAATCACGACAACAGCTGTTATTTTACTCTCTGTGGTAGTCTTCTAAGCAAAAGAATGTTTGATTCCATTCCAAAATTTAACCCGCGAAAATTAAATAGCCATCCATTCTATACCATTGGAATGCGATTGGTTATACTACACTACCAACAGTGTCAATAAAACAACCATTACTGTACTTAAGATAAGATAAAATTTATTCATAAAATCCTAGGTATAAAGTGTACATAAGAATTAAATTTAACATAAGTAAGAGTAAGTACGTAGCCTAAACTAGGAATAAACCTGTATTTTAGGCTGTGTATGTAGGAGCTTAAATTATTATAACGATAAAAGTATTAAATTATTATACTTATGTGATTATATTGAATAACTAAGCAGACTCACAAATTAACAGACTTTTTCTAGCACACATCGGAGTCTTAGCCTCAGTTTCTGAAAGAGTGTTCAAATGCAACAAGAGATTAATCTAAGATTAATTCAAAATACCGGCACGTGATTGGCTGAAATTAGCTCGACGTGAGAGACTTCTAGAAACCGAGAGAATCATTTTTACGCACGTACCCCGATTACATACATTTTGGGCACAGACTCCAAAATTCTACAATACCTAAATGTATGTACCTACTTCGAAAGTGAAGATCATGTTAGTTTAAATTATTCCTGTATTTTTAGTGCTGCAGGTAGTGATTTGAAGCCGGTTTTCATTTCATTTTCATTTTCGTTTTCATTTCATTTTCACCATTTCCTAATTTACAGTTTAGGAGATAGGACGCAACGACAAGATTATTCTACAAGAGTTGTCATTTCGCATGTACTTTTTGGTTTCAAATAAAATAAATTTATTTTTACAAACCTATTTAGAGGCTAAAAATTCCACCCATGCCGGGACTAGCCTCTAAATAGGTTTGTAAAATTATCCTCAGCACGGGTTAGTGCAACAAAAAGAATATAAAAGAATTATTTTTATGTCATTTTCTATATTTTTTTTGTTTTCTGCTAATACTAAAATTATGTCTGTGGTTTCTACGTCATCAAAACAAACGAAAACAGACAAACTACCTGAAAAAGCCCGCGCAAAATATAGAAAACGCACCACACGTATAGCACACAGATTACATAATGGGCCATTTTCATCCACATCTGTCTCTTCAATGCTAACTCTGTCCCTTTTAGACCATCTTTTATCATGTATTTCCTCAGTCCAAGGCACCACGACGTCATGAACAGGTGAAAGTCTATGTCAGCGACGTCGAACTGATAGATAGTTCTGTCCGTCTTCGTCATTTTCTTCTTCAGCTCCTCTGTGTTGTCATCGTGGAACAACCAGTCCTTGCAGACGAAGTAGCCGAGAACTTCGTTTACCTTGTACGCCGTGCAGTAGACCTTGGCCAGTCTAGAAAGAGAAAAAGAGATAAGTTACGTTCCCGTAAAAAATACTCTTAGGGTTCCGTAGTCAACGAGGAATCCTTATAGTTTCGCCATGTTCGTCCGAGTGTCTGTATCTCTGTCTGCCAGCGGCTTAGCTCAAAGACGACTAGACATTCATACATTTTTGTTTTCCCAACAGTTGTTTCCAAAATTATTAATTTTTGAATCAAATTTTCTCAACTAAAACGTAGGCACAGTTTAAGTGAGAATCAGTTGCCAATCTTCTACTCACGTCCGACACGCGCCTTTACAATATAGGTACATAACTACGAAACGCGAGATCTCGGTAAGCTTCGGTCCCACCTCAGTCCGGTGTTCACTGCGCGTGAGCGCAGAGGCGACGCGTCGGATCGGCTAGCTAGACGAAATTGTCAAAATCAGGTCAATAGTCGATTGCTCGGTGTACGGATGTCTAAGCGCGACAGTATCCAGACCAGAGTTAACGTTTTTTTAATTTCCTGCTCTTTGTTTCCATGAGAATGTATCACAAACTTCGTCTTTCTGTTACATTGTGAGTAGAAACTAGACATTATTATTTCGTATAAAATTATTAGACTTCATACTAAACAAGCACATAATATAAGTAACTACCTACAACTCTCGGAGTACCTGATAAATGCGACGACAATATTTAAATGTGTCAGTATCGAATTCGAAACACAAGCGCGTCAACCATGTTGCGCCTACTGCGATCGAGCGAGCTTAGGTAGTTAAATCCAACGGACCGCCAACATTGCCTACTGGTGTTCATTATTATTATTATTAATACGTTTATTGCACATAAGTAAGAAATACAATGGCAATGTGGCGGACTTAATGCTATAAGCATTTTCTACCAGTCAACCACAGGTGGTGCGAGAAATTAATTGGTAGACATACGAAATAGACGGATAAAACGATTCACTTCAACTAAAATTATATAAGAAGACGAACACTCAATTATACTGTGCTAGGTTTGCCAACCCTACTATATAATATAGTATCCTACTATATTAGGGGCCCAAATACTATATTTCTAAAAAAAATATATAGTAGGCGAAACTGCTATATGTTGTGTAAAGCGGAACCCAGCCTTAATCTTTTTCTAAAGCTTGAAGTTTAAGTCTAAGTCCGTGAATCGCGCGGCACGACTGCCGCTATTTTTTACTATTTTTTTACCATTATTTTGCCATCTACTATAATTTTAGAGGTAAGAGCTTCGAAAATACTATATTTGTTAGGAAAAAAGTTGGCAACCCTAACTGTGACGTAGGTAACTCGAGACCAAAAATCTATTAAAAATATTTGTAATTTTAGTGTCTAGCAAAGTCTCAGATCAAAACCACACTCATTTCTTGTCAACAGCGGCTCACCTCGGCTTCTTTCCAATAGATGTCAGCACTGCATCCAAAATTATCCCCGGTATGAAGTGAAAGAATACCGTACCGAGAATGTACAGCCAACGGTACTCTGTATTAATACCAAAGCAATACCAAATAGCTTTGGGCGATATCATACTTCTAGCTTTGTTGTGCAAGAATTCATGCAGTTCGTCTGAAAAGAAAAAAAATGCATTGTTGAAAAGCACCGTGTGGCGCCGGATTAAGAATAGCGTCACTCAATTTCCTTACGTGGATGTCGTAGAAGGCGACAAAGGAAATCTATTACCAGGAGACGGGCAGCAGCGTCTTCCTGAGATTCCAACCGCATGCTGCGATCGCCAACCCGCCTGCCAAGCGTGGCGATTACGGCAAAACCCTTCATGGTTATGGAGGCCTATGTCCTGCAGTGAGCGTCACATGGCTGAAGATGATGATTGTTGAAAAGAGTAACGGCACTAATGTTGTGTAACAAATAAATGTGGAGTTTCTTTGTTAGCTTCTTCTCCGCATAGTCTATTAATTGTGAAACTAACAGCTTCGACTTTCATTAAGTAAACATTTTGTTTTTATAGTGAGTAAAATTTTTGACTTTGACTTCGCACACCAGTAGATTCTTGACCTTTGTAAACACTACACTTTATTCGCTTAGTTCCAATTTAATGCAGTAGCATTAGCAAATAGCTTTGGGCGATAACAAACTCCTAGCTTTGGACATCATCATCATCATCAACCCATTATGTCCCCACCGAGGGGCACGGGTCTCTTCCCTGAGGAAGGTATAGGCCATACTCCACCACGGGGGCCAAGTCCGGATTGGTGGAGGCTTGTAGACTAGTGGCTCGTCTACTGTCAGAAGTTGTCAAGCCGCCCTAAGGCCTCTGACTTGGCTTAACGACTGCCATCTATCGACGGCAGCCGGCACCAACAGCTTAACGTGCCTAGCTTTGGACATGTGGAGAGGATAAAGGAAAAAAGATAAGATAAGATAAAATAAGAATATTCTTTATTATACCAGGAAAAACACAAACATGAAATGTTTACAAAAAATGCAGTACCTACAATTGGCGGCCTTGTTGCTTATAGCAATTTCTTCCAGGCAACCGACGATGGAGAGTTGCTGAAGGAAAAGTGAGACGGGTAGTTGGTGCATACTATAGGTAGATTGATGAAACAAATATATCGAGCGAATGTGGGTAGAAGGGCCGGTAAGGGACGTCCCAGGCGGACATACTTCGAGCAAATAGGGAATGTATTAGCGAAGGGCAAGATAAAAAGTACCCGAAACCGGCGTGCGTGCATGCAACCGACTAATGAATGTTGAGGAAGCGAAAGTGATCTGTCAGGATCGTGGCAAGTGACAGTCGCTGGTCTCTGCCTACTCCGTTGGGATACAGGCGTGAGTTTATGTATGTATGTATGTATGTATTCCGGAATCACATACTTGATGTTTTTTTGGATGAGTCAGAGCGGGGTTCGCTTTCAGCTTAATCATAATCGTAATTAAGCTCCTCGAATAAGAGCAAAATATTGTCGGACTTGATAAAAACACGAGTAAAGTTATTCCGGAATTAAGTTAATAATAGAAATAAATAAATAACTTCCACACAACACAATCACTTGACGTGGTCCCAAACTAGGATAGGTACCATGTGCTATGGTAACCAGGCAAGGACATCACAAACATGGAAATACACCCAGACTGAGGCCATTTGTACGGCGGCCCCTGTGGGAATCGAACCCACGACCTCTGTCTTGGTAGTAAGCGCCTCACGGCTAGTCGAACATAGAAAATAGAAGTAGAAAATGCACGCAACAACCAATAGAGTCGTTCAGGTAGAGCCGGATTATCCATAAGGCGGTGTCGGCAACTGCCTTGGGGCCTTACGTCGTTGAAGGGCCCCCCCGCCTTGACATTTTTTTTATTTAAAAGGTTTCTTCGAATGAAAATTTCATTTGAAATATTGTTTGTGTCAAACTCTTTTTAATATAAGATCGCATAGTATCATATTTCAAGAGATACATTTCAATTTATTATAGAATCACTAGTTGACCCCGCAAACGTTGTTTTGCCGTATTAATGAATCTACGACCTTTTCTTAGACCTACCAAATGAACACAAAAAAAATCATGAAAATCGGTGAAGCCGTTTCTGAGGAGTTCGATAACAAACACTGTGACACGAGATTTTTATAATTATATTAGATATTCATTATTAAAATTTCATTAGTAAAATCTGAAAAAAAAAATGGCCGATCTGCTGTTCGACTGCGTGGTGGTTAACCCCATATTCTCTCTGAGAGAAGCTCTGCCTCAGATCGTGGGCCCAGCGAGCTGGTGCGTGTCCTACCCTGCCCAAACTGCGAGAAATGATTACCTAGTTGCTCTAGCGGTATGACGTCTGATTACTCGATTCCCACAGGGGGGCACCGTACATTCGCACAAATGGCATCAGTCTGGGTGATCCATATTCGTGATGTCCATGTCCGGTTACCATAGCACAGGGTATCCAAGTTCTGGGCCAGGACATGTGATTGTATTGTGTGGAAGTTATCATCATCATAGTAATACAATACTTACTCCAAGTGAATGGATTTCTTTTTCTAGAGCAAGTGTAAATTTTCACGTCCCTCTCGTTACGCTCGTGTCGTCGTACAGTGTCCCAGGCGGCGGCGATGGTCAAATTGTTGACGTAATCTAGCGGCACCAGGTCCAGCCTCACTGAGCTTCGGGTGTAGAACATGTGGATCACGCCTACTCCGGCACCCAATACGACCTGGAATGGTTTTACAATATGCAAGAATTTATTTGACAAATACGCTACAATAATATCATTACACAAGGCCTTGCAAAAAGATGTCACATAAAATTTTTTCAAGTGCAAGTGCGAGTCAAATTCACGCACGAAGGGTTTCGTACCATTATCTTTACAATGTTAGACACAAAGATCGAGAGAAAACGACAAAAAATCACGTTTGTTGTACGGGGGCCCATCCTTAAATACCTATTTATTTTAATTTCATAATTTATTTTTGAAGCTAATATAGAACTAAATATTCTGTGAATATTAGGGGTTAAAGTATGAAATTGCCGTTTTATTGCAATAAGTTCTTTAAATTGACATAGAATCTTCGTGTTTTTAGGTTTTCGAATGAAACTTTTTTCAAATGGTTTCTATGATGTTCTTTTTTTAAAAAATGTGAAACATTTGAATGTCGACTTTCAATTGTTTTTGTTATTCAATTTAGACAAGAAAGATGGATACTGCGAAAATTCGAGTGATTATGAGGATCCTATTTTTCGTATTTTTTTATTTTATTGATTTGACGCAAGTGAGTCAATATTGTGGGTAAGGTAACGTTAAACCATGCCGCTAATTCCTGGGTAGTTTGACTAGGGTCGGCTTCCACTATCTCTCTTAATTCATCGTTATTCACCTGTGTGGGCGGTCTTCCTCGTGGCTCGTTCTTTAAGTCGAAATTTCCATCACGAAAGCGTTTAAACCAAAATCGCACGGTGCGTTAATTAGTAGACCCCTCTCCAAACGCAGCATTGATATTGCGGGCTGTTTCTGCCGCGTTAGTTCCGCGTCGGAACTTGTATTCAAAAATCACTCGAATTTTCGCAGTATCCATCTTTCTTGTCTAAATTGAATAACAAAAACAATTGAAAGTCGATCTTAAAATGTTTCACATTTTTAAAAAAAAGAACATCATAGAAACCATTTGAAAAAAGTTTCATTCGAAAACCTCAAACCATGAAGATTCTATGTCAATTCAAAGAACCTATTGCAATAAAACGGCAATTTCATACTTTAACCCCTATTATTTCAATCGTCCCGTTTGGCACCCTTCGGGTACGGAACCCTGAAAAGCGACAGGCGCTAGGTACCGCTTTTACGACAGCACGAATGAATCACAAGTTATCATAAAAAAAAAATTATCGAATCTCAAAAAATGCGAAAAATTAAGTTATACTGTATTTAATAAAAAAAAAACTTATTATATTTTATTTTTTCATTGAATTTTAAACGTTTTCTAATGAGGGTGTAGTAGTGCACAAAAACATTATTTTATGAGATAACTCAAATATTAGTAAACGCTTCATACATTATAACGCGTTACGTGCAATTTGTGGCGTCACAGTTTGAGCCCAAATTATATGGCGCATTGTTGTAAATATTACGATATCACATAGTCATTAATCATTAATAATAATCTTTATAATGTAAGGTGTGCTATGAAAAGTATTACTCGTATAGAAATAAATTAACCACGTTTGTTTATCTTTTAACATGCTCTCTCCGGTCATATTAAAATACTTTTTAGTGTAAGTGCAAGAGACAAAGCTCCTGTAGGTAAGACATACGACGTCTGTCGGGGCCCCATTGGGACCCGTCGGCAAGGAATCATAAAATAGGGGGCATTATACAGGGCTGCATTGCTTACCCAACTAACAATTCTGTCACGTATAATAGTCAGCGTTGTACGACTATTTAGTCGTTTAATTGAGCCACTTTCCCATCCTATAAACGTTATCAATACTTCTAAAGGACCTTCCCCTCTACTCTTGACGCTGAGTTAGCCAACTTGCGATAAAATTGAGTACATTTATTTAATGTGTAGTTAGTTTATAACAGAAGTAATTTAATAACAGTGTTGCCGACCGACCAACCAACCTTTTTTATGTTTTTACTTCTTTTATACTTTTTCTATAATTATGTCTAATATTTAAACAATTGAAAAAGGACTATGTAAAGGACGAAGACGAATAAAAAGATTCCTAAAGTTACTTTCGCGTTTTTCTTAAATATTTGCGTGCATGCGTTTCAAACAGAAATTCCAATGACCTTAATGCTATTCCTTACAACTAAAACATTTACTAAGTTCTGTCGTATGTATATTGATGGGGCCCCCTCGGTACCCCTCGGTAACGAACCGTAAAATAGGGGGCACAGGACTGTATTGCTTAGGGCATCAAGAAATCGTAGGAGTGGGCCACACAAAAGGACGTGGGGGGAGGGCACGGAAAAGAAGCGCCGCGTTGTATCGAGTTACAGACCACACTCCTTGCTCTGTGGTCGCTCAATGGCCGGTGACCGTAGACAACGCGTCGCGACTTGTCCGTGCCGTCGCTCCCCGTCCGTTCTATGGTCCCCGCCTTAATCCGGCACTGGAAGCCCATTCAACTTACACCACTGGGTCCGAACACGTTGCTAACGTCCAGCCAGCCGAAGGAAGGTTCTTGGAATGTTGGCGTTACTGAAAGGAACCAAAATTAAAATATTAATCAAGTAAGTGTTTATAGGTTATACCTTCAAGATGAATTTTAGGTGGTTTGGAAGCTGTAGCGAAATTATCGTACCTCAACAATAGCTATTGAATACGTTAGTTTGATTTTTTAAATGCACTTTCCAAAAATAGCTCGACACAATGTCGAATTACTTCACGTAAGCATAGACAAACAATATTAGGACGGAAAGTAATAAAAATTCGACAAAAACTATGTTTTGAGCGTCTTATGGTCGGCGCCAGCGAACTCAACTGTTGTTTCACTTGTTTACGCGTATCGGACGATACTTTTCTTTGTTTTTATTGTTCGTTTTTAAGATTAGTTTTATATTTGGGCCATTTTACCCCAAATATGAGTTAAATAAAAAAAAATACGAAACTTCCTACCACTTTGAAGTTGGTTTGTCACAAATATGTTTAACCATTACTGTATAAGTATTAATGACACTGTTCAGCATTATAAAAAGAACATTCCCTGAAAATATTGCTAAGGATTTCAAAATCACCCTGTAGATGGCGTGGATATTAAAAACTCACCTATACATGGTCTGACGACACAGACTGGCAGATATTGCCCGCTGATGTTGACCAAGTCTTCAGCTAATGCCTTTGAGAATGTGTACGTATTCGGCCATCCGTCGGTCAGACTGTAAAAATAATATTATTAAGCTGCTCATCATAATCGCACAAAATATTTGTATTTACTTATTGTTACTCACTAAATGTGAAGGAAAACATCGCGAGAAAACCTGAGCGCCTGAGGTGCTTGTACACTACAGCGCTTGACGTACAGCGCACTCTTTCTCTGAGAGAAGGCCTGTGCCCTGCAGTGGGACGTATAAACTAGAAAAAAAAAATTTAAAAAAAAATGTCGAATGCACCTGGATACCTGGGCGACTCTCGCCTCTGAGTGGGTGCCCCGGAGATCGAAGTCGAGGCCGGCCCTGGAGACGGTGGTGAGATGATCTCCACCAACATCTGCACGGAATGGTCTGAGGTGGCCCAGGGACGAAAACTGGACTGAATTGGGGAAGGCCTTTGCCCAGGAGTGGGACACAAACATAGAAGCTACCTAAAACAATACTCTTTCGATAAATTTGGACAATTTTTTAAGCGCTCTCTCGGCCTTTCCTTGCCCAAAAGCCAAGGTAAAAGCCCTATCAAGAAAGGGCCTAGGGAATTTCCCATCGCCCTGCACAATATGCCAAGTCAAAGTAAAAAAAAAATATTCAAAGTTACACAGAAACTGTTACTTATTGAACGGTACAAAAAAAACTAGGTGTCCGTTTCAAATTTTAGATCATTTGGAGAAAAACCGAACAAAAAACCTCCAAACTAGTTTTTTCAAACACATTCCTTAATAAAATTAACAGAGTTTACATGTCATATCTTCTAAAAACCTAGTAGGTACTAGGATGCATTGAACTGGCTTTAATTCCACACATCTTTGTCATCTATATAATCCTAAATAATGCTATAGTAGCCCTTTTGGCATAAAGTGCGCTTTACACATTTTATGAACCGCGCTTCCGGCAAGCTTATTATATCTTCAGGGATCTTATTGTAAAAACGTATACAATGCCCCATAAACGATGTATTAACCTTTGCCAGCCTAAATCTTGGGAGAGAAAGTTTATGTTTATTTCTATTTTATATTAACACTGTGTTGGCTACCTACAATTTTAAAATTACTGTTATTTTTCCTGACGTACATAATATTCTCATAGATATACGGACTAGCAACTGTTTCTTTAAAGAAATCTCTTAACGAATCCCTGCTGACTAGCTTACAAATGAATCTGATCGCTCTCTTCTGTAAGACAAAGATGGTCTCAATGTCTGCTGCCCGACCCCACAGTAGTATGCCGTAGGACATAATACTGTGGATGTAACTAAAATAAACAAGTCTAGCAGTTGCGACGTCAGTTAGTTCCCGGATTATTCTGACTGCGTATGCTGCAGAACCATTGAAGCTATCAACATGTTTCAGAGAAAAGATTGTTTACAACAATGCCACTTATACAAGTCAATAACTGCCGATAAACTGCTGCGCAGTTTGGCAAATCTGTCAACCTATTTGTTATTTTCTTTTTAATAAAATCTTTAAATACAAAAATCAATTGTAATACCCAGAAATACAGTTTCTTCTACAAGTTCTAGTTTGTCATTACCCAATACAACGCTGTTGTCAACTATTTTGACATTTGATAGAGTAAACTTTATACATTTTGTCGTTTTTTAATTTAACAATAAGTTATCAGAAGTGAACCAGTTTAGTACCTGAGAGAGAGCATCATTTGTATCGTCGAGGTCATTTTCTTGTCTTTTAATTTAAAAAAAAGTCATCAGCAAATAGTAATACTATCTCTGACATGTTATGAACCATGAACGGCAAATCATTTACATATACGAGAAAAAGGAACGGCCCTAAAATAGATCCCTTTGGCACTCCTATCTTAACCTCTGACCCTGATGATTTAATTCTACTTATGTCAGCTTTATGAATCCTCCCTTCTAAATACGATCTCATAAGTTTTAGGCTGTTCCCATTTATTCCTTACAATACATTAAAAAAAACCAAAAAAAGTATCTGGCTTTTGTTGCATCCATCTATATCTATAAACCCCATAAAAGACGCCCACTGTTGGGCATAGACCTTCACCTTCAGGCCAACCTCACCGGTTACCTGCTTATCTCGTCCATTGCCCTCCTGCCGCATTATTGCATGATTATTTTTTTTATGTTGCATATCGCTCTGTGTGGCGCCGGATTAAGAATAGCGTCACTCTATTTCCACTCGTGGATGTCGAAGAAGGCGACTAAGGAAATCAGGTAGGTACCAAGAGACGGGCAGCAGCGTCTTGCTATCATATTGCGATCGCCAACCCGCCTGCCTAGCGTGGCGATTATGGCAAACCCCCTCATGGTTATGAAAACCACGAAGGAGGCCTATGTCCTGCAGTGGGCGTCAAATGGCTGATGATGATGATGATATCGTCCCACTGCAGGGCACAGGCTTTTTCTTAAGCTTCGGTCACACACAGCAACTAGTCGCTGCGAGTACACTCGCCGCGAATACTAGTCGCAACGACAATTCGCTGCCTGCCTATCACACACAGCGAGTTCTACACAAGAATTTCGACTGTCAGTGCGCATTCGCAGCGAATAAAATTGAACGTGCTCAGTTCTAGTCGCGGTGAGTGAACATATTCGCAGCGAATAGCCTGTCACACACAGCGAATACCCGCGGCACTAGCAACAATTAGTCGCTAGGCTTAACTGCCATGCGTATATACCGCGGATCGGCTGTGATTGGCAAATCAAGCGCTGAGGTATGTGAACTCAGGTTTTCTCACGAGTTTTTGTCACGATGTTTTCCTTCAGCGTTAGCGAGTAGTACCTGTTGCTAGCACAACTTCACAAATGTACGTAACTTAGAAAACGTCATTGGTACACGCCGGGATTCGAATACACGAATGTATATTAGAGCTCACATTTTGCTCAACGCTTCCAGTTTCGTCTCCTCCATAGTTTCCGCCATTTCCACGAGTGTCCCGGGCTTGATTGGTGTGTCGTAGAAAATCTCCTTCACCTCGCTTTGGTTGCAGTTCGCGTAGGCAGTTGAAGTGTAGACCAGCGCCTGAAAAGTATGCATAACATAGTCCAGCGGTGCCCAAACTTTTCAGTCTTTGGAACACTAAAAAACTAGGTTAATTAAGAAGTGAAAGACTGTGAAAAGACTGCCTATTTTTGGAGTTTTTCTCCAAATTGATCTAGATTTCGAAATGGACACCCAGTTTAACTTGTAACGTTCCTTAATTCGCATGGCTTCTGTGTTATTTTGAATAAAAACATTTTGATTGTTTGATAATGTGTTGTGCTTACGAAAGTCTTGCTAATAGACCGGTTTTATTATATTCTTTTTGTTGCACTATCCGTGTTGAGGATAATTTAAAAAAAACCTATTTAGAGGCAAAAAATTGCACCCACGGAATTTCGTAAAGAGGTTCGAAATTTCGCCGATGTCTGTACTAGCCCATTAGCTCAGTTGGGTAAGCGCTGGCACACGGTTAGCCAGAGGTCGCGGGTGCAAGTCCCGGCATAGGTGGAATCTAAATAGGTGTTTAAAACCATTTCCTGTTATAAATAATATTATATAAATAAACGTCTACAAGTTTAACCATCTTTTAAACTCTACTGTGCGGCATAGCAAAGGTCGCTCACGCTCTCCTCTCTGCCCGTACAAGTCGACTTCACTCCAAGCTTCTGAAGGTATCGCCGCTGTCCCATTACATTATAAAAAAATTGTAGCTGACGAATTATATTACCATCATAATAATCCAACGATTTAGCAACAAAAGTCATTCGCGAAACCCCAGTGAAACCTTGAGAAACATTGGGTTACCTTAAAGAAGCGTTCGCTTGAATAATTTCGCAAGCACGTACCTTCAGATGAGTCGCCTCTTTAGCAAAGCTGATCATTTCCCTCGTACCCCGAACGTTCACCAGTACGGCCTTTTTCAGTGGTTCGTCGAAGCGTACCGTGGCTGCTGTATGGAATATGAAGTGGACCTGCAAGAAATAATTAAATAATAGAAACCGATGTGGAGACCACAATTTGCTGGGCCGACGATCTGAGGTAGATTGCTGGCCGTGGCTGGATGAGGATGGCAGAGGACAGAAGGAAGTAGCGTGCGTTGGGAGAGACCTGTGTCCTGCAGTGGACGAGTACAGGCTGATCGGTTGAAACCGACTTCAAAACATCATCATCAGCCATATGACGCCCACTGCAGGACATAGGCCTCCTTCGTGGTTTTCATAACCATGAGGGGTTTTTCCACAATCACGACGCTTGGCAGGCGGGTTGGCGATCGCAGTATGCAGCTGGTGGAATCTCAGGAAGATGTTGCTGCCTGTCTCTTGGTAATTGATTTCCTTAGTCGCCCTCTACAACATCCACGGAAGGAAACGGAGTGACGCTATTCTTAATCCGGCACCACACTTCAAAACAGTACAGCACTAAAAACATAGTATGTAATAATTTAAATGAATATGATCCTAAATTCGAAGAAGGAAAACAGATATATATATGTACATACATACATACATAAACTCACGCCTGTATCCCAGAGGGGTAGGCAGAGACCAGAGACTGCCACTTGCCACGATCCTGACACTTTCGCTTCCTCAACATTCCTTAGTCGTTGCATGCACGCACGCCGATATAATATACTCGTAATTATCTAAGTATGGACGGGATCCCGCCTTGCGAGAGACAGAGAAAAATGAAAGTGAAAATGAAAATAAAAACGCTGTATTTACCTACAGTTTTTCCAGAAATACTGAACAGTGAGCCCTGCACTATGAAACAGGTACTCTGAGGGAGTTAACAAATAATAACTGAAGTAAAACTATCTATAAACTAATTACAGAACAAAAGATTTAAAAACTAAACAAAACAATTATTTATTTTCATGCATGGTGAAAGAACAATTTACTTAGACCGAGAACACATTATACATAATATAATTTTGATAGGCGTTGATAAACCTACAATAGAACAATAATAATTTTATGAATAAATAAATACAAATCCGTGTGGCGCCGGATTAAGAATAGCGTCACTCCATTTCCTTCCGTGGATGTCGTAGAAGGCGACTAAGGAAATCAATTACCAGGAGACGGGCAGCAGCGTCTTCCTGAGATTCCAACCGCATACTGCGATCGCCAACTCGCCTGCCAAGCGTGGTGATTACGGCAAACCCAAATGGTTAGAAAACCACGGAGGCCTATGTCCGGCAGTGGGCGTCAAATGGATGATGATGATGATGATGATGTCTAAGCTCAAATTAAATATTCTTGATTCTTGGTTAAACTTTACTAAGCAGTAATAGGTCGGTAGGTGATGAATGATTGTTCATGATCATGAAGTGGATGTTGATTTTGGGTACTCATTTTCTTACCTCGTTCTTTAACCTGTTCCAATCCTCTTTTTTCATACCCAATTTTACTTCACCAACGTCGCCTTGTATAGCAAAGACCCGCCTACGGAACTCTGGCTCTATTGACCATAGTTCCGTGTAAACCTGTGAAATCAAGAGGAGCTTATGACTACAAGATAAAAGTGTTTATGAATTTCTCAATTTGGATATATGTATATTTTTTTAATCTTTACTAATACATGGAACAGCTTTAAGACTTACTTAATAACTTCGGCATTATGTCTACGAGCTAACTATAGGTTTTCGTTCATTTACCCACAAATATGACAGAGATGTATATTTTTTTTAAGCCGGATTTTAACGGTCTCAGTGCGCTCGGACCGTGTGCGTACAGTTTTAGTTGATTATGACGACGCGACGGTCAGTGCGCTCGGACCGAGCGCATCGTCATAATCAACTAAAACTTTACGCACACAGTCCGAGCGTACTAACACCGTCAAAACTCGGCTTTAATATAAACTGAGGTTTTAGATTTTCTTACGTTATCCAATACCGAAAATTTGTTCACTTTAATATAATGCCTGTTCTTATTCTATGGATCTGATGACGGATCTGATGATGGATCCGATAAAGGATCTAATCTAGAGGACGAATGAAGCCGAGTATAATAATATGCGATTCCATGTGACCGACCGAAGCCGAGTACATTATATCCGATTCAGCATCACTGACTCGAGCGTGGTGGTTCATTTTCACTCACTACTCAGAAAAAGTGCGCTTAAAGAAGTTTTTAATTAAAAATACAGTTATTCTACCAATCAACAGCAATTTGTGGCTGGCTGGATTTTTGAACCGTTTGTAGCATCGATATCATCATCATCATCATCATTCAGCCACAAGAAGTCCACTGCTGGACATAGGCCTCCTCAATGGATTTCCAAAAAGACCGGTTGGAAGCGGCCTGCCTCCAGCGCATTCCTGCCACTTGGATGAGGTCGTCTGTCCATCTTGTGGCATCGTTATGATTTAATTAAACTGTATAATTTTAATGTAATCTCTATTGTGTTGACTGGAGTATAAATAGAAATAGAAAATGTTTATTTGTCTTCAAGGCGCAATAATCACTTATACTATAAAGCAATGATGACAGTTTAGTGAGTAATTTATTTAAAAAGCATTTTAATTAGGTATGAAGACAAAAAGGTCTGTACCTCGGCTAGTAACTAATGTGCACCAGTGTGCCATTAGTTGCCGATTTTCAGGCAAGGCCTTTCCTTAAACTAAGTTATACCTACCTGGGTGTAATTATACTACTGCTATTGTGACGATAAAGAACACACGCGCAGAATGGTGATAAATCTATGAATTGTGAAACTAACAGCTTTGGCGTTCATTAAGTAAACATTTTGTTTTTATAGTGAATAACGTATTTTTTTACTATGACTTTGATGACAGATCCAAACCGAAGACTCGACATATTATCTATCTGTATAAATCCCATCTACTACAGCCAAGGATGGGTAAAACGTTCTTGACTACAGCCCATCCCATCTAAAAATAAAAAGTGGAAAAAAGATTTTTTTTTTGTCACCGCATGCCATAAACGTAAGTTCAGCTTAGTGACATCTCAGGATCTGACTGAAATATCTGTCAAGTGTATGTACTCCGCTTGACGAGTCGAACTCCTAGGGAACAAATACCCGCATCTCATTGGTCAATGCGCGCGGCTAGAGCTAAGCGGAAAAATAAGTGAAAACTTGTCCTCTTCATAGGGCAGTGGCTATTGATGGTCATACGCATTAACCAATGGGCGCACACGGACGATTTCCTTTGGTAGTTAGTTCGTTTCGTGGAAAGGAGTGTAGTTCTAAGTCAGTAGGAAATCGGTGACAAAAAAACCTCTTTCCACTTTTTGTTTCTTTGTATACTCCAGTTTCTAATCACCCCGTTTGGCAGTATCCAACTCAATTCATTATCATCATCAGCCATTTGACGCCCATTAATCTACTGTTTCATACCAGACATCTTTGTCATCTAAGTAATCTTTTAGTACATTATGAAGAATAATAAAAATAAAAAAGAAGAATAATTATAAGAAAAAAGAAAAAGAAAATTGTTATCTTTCTTTCTAAATCGTGACTCACTCACCGGATCTTTCCACTGCTCCTCCAGGCGCTCCGCTATCGTCCTCCCTTTCTTCACCCTTATCAGCAAATAAACCTTCTCTATACCAGGACATGATCTGTAAATGTGAAATTATGATGAGCTATATATTGTGAAGAAACTAAATACGACTGATTGCCAAGTTGAGACTTAAGACATAAAACAAACACTTATTCTGGGCGCCAAATATTATGTTATTTATCTGCTTATTTTGTTTCTGTGATGTGTCTTGTTGGTATAATAAATGTGTTTCTTCTTCTTCTTCTTCAAATAATATTATTATACGGTTTCCTGTCAAGGACAACACACTAAGAAGAAAAAAATCCCGGATTGTGGCTTTTTGTACAAAAAAATTGCGATGGCTCCGCTTACGCAAATTGGACTACAGCCACGTTATTTTTATCAGACAAGGATAGAACATCGAAGACTAGAACCAAATGAGGCTGGGCTTATCCATAACAATCATCCCCTCTTGCAGGGAATCGAACCCTAAATTATGTAGAGTTACATTGTGCTAGACTACGAAACTACTCCTTGCTCTCTATATAGCAGTTCCTTCAGGCACTACACTAGGTCCGTCACTGTTTAGAAATATTCACCCAACTTTTGCAATGCAACACAGTTTATATTTCTATTGGACTTTTTTTGTGTATTTTTTCTCCAAATTGATCTACATTTTGAAATGGACAACTAGATAAAGACAAAGATAAATTTGTTTGTATAAACATGTGTCAATAATAGTACAATAACATGCACTATTAAGGTGTTAAAGATAACATTGTCATGTTAATTTCGGTCCAAGATGTTTTACCAAGAGTGGCGTGCAAATAGGAGAGCCCGCCATGAACAACAGATATAAAAGGTAGGTATGTCAAGTTAAAAAAAGAAATTAAAGTGAAATCACAACAAATAAAATAAAAATCAAATGTCAACGGTGATTAGTCCATGTGTGCAAAAGAAGTCAAATTACGTAAAAACAAAATGTTAAGATAAGATAAGAATATTATTTATTGAACACTAGAGCACATGACATATTTTTTTTAAAAATACACAGTACAATTGGCGGCATTATTGTTAAGAGCAATTAAAATTTGTCATTTAGAAATTCATTGAGATTATAATAGCATGTGTCATTTACTATTAACAATTTTTTCGACTTTATCTTAAATAAATTTGTAGCTATTGATACTCGTAAATAGCTCACTGGAATTTTATTTTATATTAAAGGGGCCATATACATAATGCTTTTGCCTAATAAAGCTGTCTTCGCCAGCTGTAGACGTAATTTGCTTTCATCGCGTCTGTTTCTGATCACCGATTCAGACAGACGTGGAAACAGCTCAGGGTTACATTTGACGAACAAAGCTACTTCAAATATTTATAGTGACGGAAGCGTTAGAATACGGAGTGTCAGTAGTGTCACGAATGCCTAGATGCCTGCAGGTGTCGGCGGGTTTTATGTGAAACATTGATCGAATGCAGCGTTTCCACATTTTAAAAGCTGTTTCTTTACTGTTTAATACTACGCAAAACCGCAAAATCGCTCGTAGCCCCGGCTGCCTGAGTGATCTTAAACGATCACGAAGGTTCAGCAACACAGGGCGCGTTCAGTGCATGGATGGGTCGCCGTCTATGCCTAACGCTAGTGGCATTTTTCCGAGCGGTTCCGTGCTTCGCAAGGCACGTTAAGCTGTTGGTGCCGGCTGCCGAGTCAGAGGCCTTAAGGCGGCTTGACAACTTCTGACAGTAGACGAGCCACTAGTCTACAAGCCTCCACCAATCCGGACTTGGCCCCCGTGGTGGAGTATGGCCTACACCTTCCTCAGGGAAGAGACCCGTGCCCCTCGGTGGGGACATAATGGGTTGATAATGACTACGCAAAACTGGTTTAAATTGTAGCGTTCGTTAAGTCGCAGTGACTGTATTACTTTGAATAATAATACTTTGATTTTGATTTCATTTTACCTTAATGTATATCAACGTTACATACCTTAATAATTTCTCCAAAAGTTGTTTGCCAACGAATCCTGTGCCCCCTGTGATAAAAACTACAGACCCCTTGAACAAGGTTTGTATTTCAGAACCGCCCAGCTGTTCCACCTTGCGTATTCTGTCGAATAGCTCCTGACCTTTACACACCATTGCTTTTACTGGATCCAGGGCCATTTTGGGACCTGCAAAAATGTCATTGATAGCTAGTTTGAAGACCTACAGCCTAGAACTTAGGACCGAAAACATAGAACTTTAAAGCATGTTTGCTGGTAAAATCCTTTTGGCAGAAACCGATCGAACCCCTGGGTTCTCGACTACGGTTCCAAAAATACCTATCACAAATTATTGATATTTATCATGTTCACTTTTTACAAAAAATGTTTTTAGGGTTCCGTTCCCCAAGGGATGCCAAACGGGGCCCTATTACTCTGCCTCCGCAGTCTGTCTGTCTGTCTGTCTGTCCGTATGACCCTAAAAGGGCTCTATCTTTGGAACCTTAATAGGTAGCCAGTTGCAATTCACAGAATATGTGTTATTACGACGGATTACCGAAATAAAAGAATTTTTTTTAATGATTTTTAAAAAATAATTAAAATTAAGGGTGGGTCTCTATACAACAAACGTGTTTATTCAACGTTTTTTTTTTGTCCATCGTAAAAACGGTAATACATACAGGCATCAATCTCGGCGTGATTGTGACACTTATTATATATTCTAACGACAAATAATTATAAAAAATGGCCAAGCGCGAGTACGGAACCCTCTGTGCGCGAGTCCGACTCGCACATGGCCGGTTTATCTATTGTTGGTGCTGGTTAGCGCCGAGTCACCGGCTACCATAAAATTGTATAGGTTTAAGCAATAAAGATAACATGACAATTACTTACCTCAATAATACAAATTCACTTTGCACTCTTTACCACTGAATTCCACAGACCTTATTGATTTGCACCTAATTACAATTCTCCTTTTATATGATACTGACCTAAGGCGTATTGAATGTGTAATAAAGTTCAGTATTTTTGCACTCGTAAATAATGCATTATCATGTATTTACGGTCTTATTTATAAAAACTCGATTCCTAAAAACACTTCAGCAACCCGTTTTAAAGTAGTCTGCGGTGGAGATTTACAAGGAAAAGACTTAGCCACAGATTGAATAAACAGAGTTTTAGATTGGTTTTAGAGGAATCGTGTTTTTAAATCGTGCTTTTTGGACATCCACGGAGGAGGCCTATGTCCAGCAGTGGACTTCTTGTGGCTGAATGATGTGTTTTTCCAAATAAGGCCCTTGTTGTTTTACGAGACCTCTCCACATTTTTTTATGGGTTCTTCTCTCTCTCTCTCTCTCTCTCTCTCTCTCTCTCTCTCTCTGAGATGAAGATAGTTTAAATGTCTGCTGCCCAACCCCACAGTAGTATGCCATAGAAAATAATACTATGGAAGTAACTAAAATAAACAAGCCTAGCAGTTGCAACGTCAGGGAGCTCTCTAATCTGGGGGCATGGCAGTGCCCCCGCCAAGTCGAGCAATAAAGCGGCACGGCCGTACCATGCTTTTATCGAAGCAATTCAGGCCATGTTAGCCCCCTTATAACTTCGTTGTGGATAAAACTAGAAGCCTGAATTTTCAGTTACCAAGCAGTAATTGTATAAACACGGTATATTTCAAATTTCATTCAATTTGACCCAGTAGTTTAGGAATTATAACTAGTTAAAGTTTCTTAATTTTGTCACTCACTCACTCACTCACTGACTGACTCACTGACCGATCATCAAAACTCTAAGGCACTTCTAGCAGACAGAAGCTTCAAATTTAGATTACAATTAGTGTTTAGTGTATAGATCAGGGAAAAACTAAAATATTTTGCAATTTCGGTCCAGTTTTCTAGATACACTAACTGCATAAATAACTTTGTATCCCATATAAATTATATAGGAATACAGAGTTATATTTGCAGCGAATGAATCAGTGTACCAGTGTATATGTATAATATAATGGAATAATAGGTAAATAGGTACCTAGATATAATTATGTTCAAAGGTAACTTGTAAAATGGTGAAAGAAAAAAAGGAGGACTATCTACAAAGAGAATTGAGATGCCATCAAAACCATAACTTGTAAAAAACGTCTCGAAATTCAGTTCTTTTACCGTAATAAAAAGTGTTAAAAAAGTTTTTATTTTTTATTTAAAAATTTTATTTTGCTATTTTTAGTGGGGAAGCGGGAGAAAAATAAACAAGTCCCTTGTAACCATAATATTTACGCGTCGAATTGATAACCTCCTCCTTTTTTGAAGTCGGTTAAAAAGTTGTGACATCCATGTAATACCAAGTCGGTTAATTTATTCAGTCCCTACTTAAGGGTACTGCTGTATTAAGTTATCACAAAATTAGCTAATCTAACAACATTGCACTGGACAATCTAATTTAATATAATGTATTACATATGATATACATTGTGTTTTCATGCGATGGCCAAGTCAATCTATTTATTTAAAACATAAAGATTTTAATACTGATAATGGTCACTATAGGATTTTGTTAGGTTAGCTAACTACTTACGTAATAACTTAAAAGTAAAAGTAAAAAATGGTTTATTGTTCATAACTTAAAATTAGGTACATTTTCCAGCGGCACCCACACTAGGAGACCCCGTATCGTGGGTGCCAGTTTGTATTACGACATATGTTGTATTACGACAACAATACAGAACTTATCTAGATACTTAAGATAAATAAAAAAAAATTATATAAAAAATAAAAAATAAAAATCCATAGCATGCAATTGAGTTTTTCTTTCTCTTCCTTTATCTAGTTACAGTTAGAAGTGCCTCGGTGTCATCATAGTTTAGGGTGGCCAACCATTTAGTTATAGTACTTTTACATTTTTGCCATGAGGATGTTTTTATGTCACAATACTTAAGCACTTTGTTATATACGTGTGGTGCTGAATACCATACAAATCTGTGTGAGAACGTTGTTCGTGAGCAAGGCATTTTAAGACGAAAGTTTCTTCTTAGTAAAAGCGTCAGATAGTCAGGGGAACTCAGGATTTTTCTGTGTTGAGCCAGGGTCAGTCTGAGAATGTACATTTTTCTCACAGAAAGCACCCGTGCCTCTGCGAGGAGAGTGGTGGTTGGGAATCTAAAAGGCTTTTGTAACAAAACCCGTAATACCGATCTCTGTGCTCTTTCTATAGATATGATTGCGGTTTTTGCCGCCCCACCCCACGCAGAGATACAGTACGTTATGAGAGGTTGACATAAGGCGATATAGACGAGTCTGAGTATGTTAAAACTTGCTCCAACCCGGAGTAGTTTAAATACATGGATTAGTTTCCTAATTCTTTCGGATAAGGTATTTATGTGATGGTTGAAATTGAGTTTTTCATCCAAATACACACCCAGGTATCTCCAGTACGGTGCTCTACTTACTGTGGGACACAGGCATGGGGCGTTTCCCAGCTTTACACTACACGAGTGGATTTTTATGTTGAGTGTAGGAGAGGCTCGGAGGCTTTAGTTTTGTGGAAGCACAAAAAATGGGTTTTTGCTGCGTTTAATGTAAGAAGATTTTTGCTGAGCCAGTTGGAAACAAGTTTCAACCCCATTTCTGCGCTTTCAAACACCTTTGACCAGGACTCATCTTGAAATATTAGGGCGGTATTATCGGCGTAACAGGCGTACAAATCGGCACTCTTAAAAAGACAACTTGCTGCTGAAAACTTGAAGCGCTCCTATTGGAAAGATATGCCTGTGAAGGATTATTTCTCTTAGACCGGTAAAACCTTACATTCCCTATTTATCATACAGTCGCACACATATGGGCAGATAAATCAGACACTCACATGCACGCATATACACACATACACACACACGCATACACACACATAAACACACACACACACACACACACACACACACACACACACACACACACACGCACACACGCACGGACGCACGCACGCACACACGCACGCACGCACGCACACACACTCACAAAATAATTGACCCCAAGACTGATTGTTTTATTAATTGCTGTTTGATCAATCACTGCCTTGTTTCCTTTATCAGAGTTTAATATAATTTTATTTATTCCACTTCAAAGTATAGACGTGTCCTAACTACAGACGCTCCCACACAACAGCTCTGGGAGTAGGGAATGACTGAAAACCAGCGCTACACACTTTAACAAGCGTGATAGCATCAGCTGAGTCATTCCCTTTTGCCTCACTAAACTAGTTATAAGTAGCAAATTATGTGTTTAATTATTGACTTTAGTATTTTATTTAGCTAGAATGTGAATGGCAATAAACTTATTTTATTCTTATTCTTATTCATATATTTAGTGACTGTGACGGTGTTGATGCTAGCTGTGTCAACTCGTCAGCAGTGACCCTCTTTTGGTTTAGCTCACATATGTTTTTTATTACACTCCATAGCTTTTTTGGGTTACTTTTATTATTTTCAATTTCATTTCTTTGATGTTGTGCCTTCATATTTTTTAATAACTCCTTACAAAAGTTTCTGTATCGGTGATAGGTAATACGAAGGATGTAATTTTTTGGTTGTTTGCGAGTTTCGAGATGGAGTTTGTCCCGATGAAGAAGGCACTTTATGATTCCGGGAATGATCCATGGTTTTAGTGTATACTTGGATCTAGGAATTTTTATGGTTGATGTATGTTTGCTTTTTGTAGTTTCAATTATCAACATAAGTTTATCAGAGGCCTCTGTGGGGTCAGAAGAATTGAGTACTTCGGTCCAGTCATACGAAGACAGTTCATTAGTCAATGCGTCAAAGTCTGTTTTTGTTGAGAGCCTATTCTTTCGTTGTGTTGGGTCTTTAGTTGTGCATATATGTCATGGTCTGTAATCGATGATTTACACACCAGGCCCTCGGCAGTCTACAAACATGTGATCCAGACATGACCGTTCTCTTGTAGGTACTGTTATTGCTGGGATCAAGCCAAGCTCGGACATTAAACAGAGATAATCGTTCACTTTGTGGTCTTCTGGCTTCAGGATATTGATATTGATATCACCCACCAGGACAAACTTCGATGAACTTTTAGTTTTTATCTGGGCTTCTAGGGACTGCAGAAAGTTGTCAAGGTTGTCAAAGGAAGGTGATCTGTAAATTGCGAGTATGGTGTAGTTATTTGGGAGTTCCACCTGCAAGCAGTCTGCCTCCTGAATGGCTGGTTCAGAAAAGGTGACACTCCAGTCCTCTCTGACATACGTCACTACCCCCCCTGCCCTATTATTTATGTCTGTTGTGCCGCAGTGGGAGTATCCAGGCATGTTTCTTATTATCGCGCACGTACCCAGGTGGCATGTACATCAAAGTCTATGCTCATTCTTGCTAATAACACCAGAAATTCATCAAAGTTTTTTTGCATGCTTCTTATGTTGTAGGTTAGAATTTTAACGTTTAGATTAGTGTTTAGATTTTGCTTACAGGTTTCGGGGAGCTCAAGTTTCAAACATGGTATGTTTAAACTGTCATCAATATCCAACATGATGTGATGTGTTAACGCCATCTCTGTGAATGATGAGGTGGAAGATGGTGACAGCTTTTTTCCAGATATTCTAGTCCCCGCACGCAAACCTTCTCGAGCTCATTGTTGTAGGTGTATGTTTTGTTTTTGTTTCTAGTTATTTGACAGGTCAACAGTTCAGCACGCACAGGTTGATTATATATATTAAGTAACATTTTTGTATAATAGTAATATAATGTAGATTCTTTGTTTGGTTTAGGGATTTTGTTATGTACGGTAATTTAAACAAGCCAATAGCGGTAGCAGGAATATCAAGCCAAGGCAGCGGGATTAAAGTTTGTAGCTGTGGCAGGGTAAGTTGGCGAGTCACACAGTTTCTCCAGCACCTCGTGGGTGCGTACTTGGATAGCCGGCCTACCTTCTCGTTGACGCAAGAGCACGGTGCCATCATGAGTCCAGCAGTACTTGAAGTCCCTTTCGGCGGCAAACGCACGGGAGTCTCGAAATAACTTCCGATTTTCTCGCGTAAGGCGTTCGTTGATGTACACCTTCTGCGCAGGACCATTAAGTTCGAGATCAGCAGTTGTAAGGCCTCTTCTACTCTTACTGGCTATTATTACTTCATCACGTTTAACTTTTCTTACCATTCTAACCACCACGGGACGAGGTAGATTAGGGTAATTGGAGCGTTGGGCGGCCACTACTGATGACATAGTACGTTTCGGGCCTGCTCTGGTAACCGAGTCAATATCGGCATCCTGCAGTGAGGCGCCAATCTTTGTGGCAGTAAGCATGACAATATGGTGAAGGTTTTCGTTTGGTGTCTCAGGTATGCCCATAATTTCGATCTCGTTTCGTAGTGCTTCTTGAGCTCGACCATTCAGCTGCGATCGGACATCTTCTATCTCCCGCCTCATAGCCTCGAGTTCCAACTCTCTATCCTCCAATATTTTTAATCGTTTGTTGGTTGCGTCCAGCGAGGCTGACATTAGATCCACAGAGCTCCGCAGAGTCGCAATTTCTTCCAACACTGGTTTGAGTGTTGCGTCTATTGTTGATGTGATCTCGGCTTTAATTTTTGACATTTCTTCCCTCATTACGTTTTGCAATTCCACTCTAACATCCTCTCTGGTAATGCAATGCAGCTCTAAGTTATGGCTCATTGATGGCTTGTCATGATCATGTCGCTCTGCATCATGTGTCACACCATCAGAGTACTGAGCGTTTTTTTTACCAATTGGTGTGTCGTCGTTTCGATTTCTGCGAGAGATGTTGCAGCAGCCCTGGCATCGCCAGCTCTTTTTGTCGCTTTCGCCAAGGTCTTTGAATTGCGCCTTGGACAAGCTAACGCACTGATAGTGGTGTCGACCTTTGCAGTCTCTACACGATAGCAGGTCAATGACTGAAATCGTCTTCTTGCAGATTGTACACGACATAGTCGTAGGAAGCCTTTGACTTAATTATGTTGTTAAGCTGAGCTTTCAAATGTGAATTTACTGTACGTTTGTACTGAAGCAGCGGCGGGCACCGAACAGAACGAAGTTGCACGCGTCCGTACCGAAGCAGCGGCGGACACCGAGCAGAACGAAGTTGAACGAAGTTGCACGCGTCGATTCACAGATTTTTCTCTGCGACTGTATTGATCGTCCGACGATACCAGCAGCGGTAGCCGCAACGGGTCGCCAGCTGGGTCGTGGCTCACGCGCAGCGACTCACTGTTAAGTAATTATAATATGCTTTGCACCAGTGGAGAGTCTTCGCCGCCCACTGAACCAATGGCCTCGGCGGGTCACCAGAAGAGTTGCAACTGTCGCGCCGCGTCTCAGTGGTACTCTGCGGTAGCGGTGGTGAGCCTCTGTCAGCACCAGAAACAGTGGCCGCAGCAGGTCACCAGCCAAACCGCGATTCCCGGGCGTCGATATGCCGATAACACGCACAAGCGGCACAAGTGGTGATTCTCCCTCTGTAGTAGATGGTATACGCCACGACAGATCACCGGGTGGACGACACTTACGCTCGAGCCGGTGGCGGAGAGAAGTTGAGCGGCCGATGTCCGGCTCGTCAGGCCCCACCGCGCGTTCCACTCTGAACCGTAGTAGTTGCGGAAAGCAAACTATCCTTTTCTAGGCCCGCCCAGTAGGCGGAGATTGTCTATTTGAGCGCCACAGGTAGAAGCGAGAATCAAAAATTTGATCGGCCACCAATCACAAATTAACTACACGGATTTTTGATAAGAACTTTGGCGCACGACTGTTAGCTACGGACTTTGATGATAGAAGAAATCAATATCAAAATCAATATCAATCAACAAAAAAATAATACAGAAGGATCCTTAGTATTTTTGTTGTTGTTGTCATACAACAATAAATTGTCGTTTTTTGCTCGATATTAATAACGGCAACAGGTATACGCTTGAAATATTCAAATGTTGCATAGATAATGGTACGGAATCCTTCGCGAGCGTGCCCTAAACGGCAAATCATTTTGTGCCCTGAATGGCATATAAAAGGAAATGGAACAGCCCCAAAATACACTCTGGTACTCCCATTTTCACTCCTGAACCTGTGGATTTCATACGCTTGATGTCCACTTTTTGAACCTTTCCTTTTAAATTAATAAAGTGTCTCATTGTCCACGCAATCAAATGCCTTTGCTAGGTCACAAAAACACCTACAGCATCTCTACGATCCTTTCACGAACTATCGTTATGCTATATTTTTTGTTGCACTAATCCGTGCTGAGGACAATTTTTAAAAACCTATTTAGAGGTTAAAAATTCCACCCATGCCGGGACTTGAATCCGCGATCTCTAGCTAACCGTGCCAGCGCTCTCCCAACTGAGCTATGGGCAAGTTCAGGCATCGGCGAAATTTCGAACCTCTTTACAAACTTCTCTGTATTACGTACAGGCAGCGACATCTGGCTAAAGATTTTATTATACAATGTCACATACAATTCTATTATGTCAAATAAAAATAATTCAATTAAATGTTAAAAAAGGTATTTCCCAACCAATAAAATGTCACTTTAAAATACAATATAATGTCAATAAAAAAAATAAAAAACACACACTCACACAAGTACAGTCAATTAAATAAACCGCCCCGAGACATGTCCGACCCAAAGGTACCCATAACACTGGCAGCGTTACCGCGCTGCACAGCGAGGGATATCCTTTGCATCAAAAATGCCCCTGAGCGGTAGTCAAAGCCACGGTTCCTGAGACGATGCCCTATCTCCTTGACAAAAACTTTCCCCTGGGCACCCCAAACTCCAGTGGTTTCTACGGAGAGTGGCACAAACAGATAGCTGCTCATCAGCTGGCTATATTTTGCACACTTGAGTCTAGCTGCAGCTTCAGCAGCTGACCCAGGTACGGCAGCTGTAGAACCCACGTGTGAAGGTGCGAAAGTGCATGCATAAAGTAATTTACATCACTTGCAGCCCTTGTTATGCTAGCATGACTCCTGCGTCCGTCGTTGACCCCCTGAAGCCAAACTGTTGGTTATGGAGAAAGTTATAATATTACAGTGCGTAAGTAGTTGTTGGATTATTGCAGTAGAAATGAGGTCCTTGAGACGTAGGTATGTCTGGTGTTACTTTGAATCACTGGATACGCAATAGTTTGTTTAGAGAACGCAGTGGACAGAAAGAGGATGTAGTGACTAGAATTAAGAAAGAACTGTTGCGTTGGTTTGGACATATGGAGAGGATAATTAGGTACAGAAAGAAAGATTGACGAAACAAATATATCGGGCGAATGTGGGTGGAAGGGCCGGTACGGGTCCCAGACGGACATGCTTCGACCAAATACGGGATCTATTGGCAAAGGGAAAGATAAAAAGTACCCGAAACTGGCGTGCGTGCATGCAACGACTAATAAATGTTGAGGAACTGAGGCCTGAGTTTACGCATGGATGTAAGTAGTTGACCTGAAACCATCTTCTGGTAGAAAAGAGATTGGTCTGAAATTTTTGGCATCTTGCTTATCACCGCTTTTGAAATAGAGAACAAACCTCCTACATTTCTTTAGGTCAGGCAATGTACCCTCCACTCAAGAAAGTTTTACGTTTGTTAAAAAAAATACACTAATTAAAAAATGTTAGAACGCGCACCTCCAGCGAGTTGACTGGTAGAAAATGCCATTAGCATTAAGTCTACCTTTTGTACACTTTCGTCTGTGCAATCAAGAATTAATAACAATGTGCGTGATAGTCGTAATCGAATTTTCTTTGCCCCGGGCAACCCAGGGCCCTTAATTAATAAAAATAATTGTTTATATATATATAACTATGCCACTTAAATTGCGACTTATACTCGAGACATGTATTCCAACACCCAAGATATTATTATATTCTTTTTGTTGCACTTACCCGTGCTGAGGTTAAGTAACCTGTACGTAATACAGAGAAGTTTGTAAAGGGGCTCGAAATTTCGCCGATGCCTGCACTTGCCCATTAGCTCAGTTGGGAGAGCGCTGGCACGGTTAGCCAGAGGTCGCGGGTGCATGGGTGGAATTTTTAGCCTCTATATAGGTTTTTAATACCCATTGTCTCCTACAACTTATAGTAATGGGAAAAATCGCTGGCAAGAGTCGCGTAGGGAGGAGAAAGAAATTCTGTTAGAGGAACCTACGGGAGTGAACTGGAATCGCAAGTGCTGCCGAGCACTTCTGCCTTGCGAGAGACAGAGAAAGGTATGCGGAGCTGACTGCCCACCGTCGCTAGTGGCAGAGGCCCATAAGAAGACAAGAACTATGCCATGTCTGTTACCATGCTACGCCATTGAACTAAACTACAGTAAAATTCAATGAAAGTGCGTAAAACATACCTTAACCAAATTTTAAAAAAACGGGCTAAGTTTGAGTCGGACTCGCGCACGAAAGGTTCCGTACCATTATCTGCACAACATTAGACAAAGATCGAATTTGGGAACAGCGCCATCTATAGAAACCAACAAGATTTAACATTGACATTCAACGACATGACATCGGCGCTGTGACGGTTACATAGATGGCCGCTTGATGGCGAGCGCTGTCTTTAGACAACGTTTGTTGTATGTTTAATTTTTTATTTTATTCTGTTTTTAGTATTTGTTGTTATAGCGGCAACAGAAATACATCATCTGTGAAAATTTCAACTGCCTAGCTATCACGGTTCATGAGATACAGCCTGGTGACAAACAGACAGACAGATGGACAGTGAAGTCTTCGAAATAGGGTCCCGTTTGGCACCCTTCGGGTACGGAACCCTAACAATTAAAACATTAAAAATAAGTTAGTGCGAACGACCTTCGATATAACTAAAACCAATATCCGTGTAAATACTTACAAGCGAATTTGATTTCATAATTAATTAAATGCATGCCATTGTTTTGCAATGGTAATTAGTTGGTAAATAATATCGTTGTTTGCTAGTACCTACAAAGCTAATTTTATTATATATTGTACGTCGCTTCTGCTTGCTACTGCGCACGAGGCGTTTTCTACGCTACATCGACATACAGCGTACATACACCTGCTGTACGTAACATAACATAAGCAGCCTTTCTACGTCCCACTGTAGTGCACAGGCCTTCTCTCAGGGAGAGAGTGTTTACCTACATACATAAACTGACGCCTGTATCCCAGACGGGTAGGCAGAGACCAAGTACTGCCACTTAAAATGTAAAGGTTGCATTCGTTTATTTCTGTGCCTTTAGTGCTGCAGTGTTTTGAAGTCGGTTTATATTTATTATTTTAAAAAAATATTCCACAATTTTTTGTGAATACTATTCCCACCAAATTGTGTTTTCCAACAGCAAATGCACGAATCACTGTAAAAAAAGCAACCAAATCGCTTCAATTAATAAGCAGGTATAAGAAAATAAGATAGAATCAAAGACTTAAAAATAAAAGTTATTAATGAGGCATATTTTGAATCTTTGAGATGACATACAATCTTATTTTAAACAAAAATGTAAATAACAAACAAACAAACAAATGTTTAATGAGCTGAACAAAAATTTAAAATTATACAAAGTGAAAAAAAAAAACAAGACAGCGATGTCGCTATGTACGTATAGTTTCGAGCCGGTGCCAAGTTACAAGACCAGCACATACATTTTGGGCACTGACTCCAATATCTACATTAAATTTAAAGGACATATTCGTTTAAATTATTCCTCCGTTTTTATTGCTGTAGTGTTTTGAAGGTTGTTTTTATTTTTTTTTTAAATTATGATTTATTGTAAATTACACAATGACTCCACAAAACTATGTTACTATAAAAAACACCCAAATCGCTTGAAGTATGCCTTTAAAATTTGAAGAGTTCCCTAGATTTCTCCAGGATCCCATCATCAGACAATGACTTGTTGACCATTGGACCACCTATGAAGTCTACTCTTTCAAACAAAAAACCGGCCAAGTGCGAGTCGGACTCGCGCACGAAGGGTTCCGTACCATTATCTATACAACATTAGACACAAATATAAAAAAACAGCAAAAAGAAAACACGTTTGCTGTATGGGAGCCCCCCTTAAATAATTATTTTATTTTGTTTTTAGTATTTGTTGTTATAGCGGCAACACAAATACATAATCTGTGAAAATTTCAACTCTCTAGCTATCACGGTTCTTGAGATACAGCCTGTTGACAGACAGACGGACGGACGGACGGACAGACAGACAGCGAAGTCTTAGTAATAGGGTCCCGTTTTTACCCTTTGGGTACGGAACCCTAAAAAAGAATTTTCAAAATCGGTCTACGCGTCTTCGAGTAATCGGGGAACACACATAAAACGTTGAGTCATCTGCCTTTTGTGGCAACTGAGACACATCTGGGTTATTTATTTGCTTTGTCTGTTGTGTATTTAGTTTTCTTTCTGTTGTTGTGCATATTATGTTATATTATCGAGCCAATCCTCCCCCTCCCCTCTTCTTTTTATATGTCTAGGTACTTAAGGTATACTTAGGTACTTAGGTAATGTTGTTTTATATTGTATTTATGGCTTTTGTTGCCAACGTCCAATAGGAGACGGCACATAGGGAAGAGTGTTTGTAATATATAAAACTTATTTAATTCGCCATCAATATGTTTCAGACAAAAGATTGTTTACAACAATGCCACTTATACAAGTCAATAACTGCCGATAAACTGCTGCGCAGTTTGGCAAATCTGTCAACCTATTTGTTATTTTCTTCTTTAATAAAATCTTTAAATACAAAATACAAAATACTTATCATAATATGCACAACAAATACCATTACTAACAACAATTACTACAAATACGGCCCGAAGGCAGATTTGGATTTCTATCTGTTTAATTTGTTTCTGTGATGTGTTTTGCTGGTATAATAAATGTCTTTCTTTCTTCCTCCTTTTTCTTTATAAAAAATAAAAAAGATTTCGATGAATTGAGAACCACCTCCTTTTTTGAAAGTGAATGTGAAAGTGAACTACATTTATTTCCAAAAACACGAAGTCTGTTAAGTCGGTTAAAATAATATTCACACCAGTAGGTATATGAATATTTTAAACCAGGGGGTGGTTCTCATCAATACGAATAACTTTTATTCTGGGGAAAATCTTGAAAACCAAAATATTATCAGCTGTTTCACACATTTGAAAAAGAGAAGGAATATCTGGAAACTTCTAGAAAAATACTCGCGTTCCGAGTATAAATTTGGTATTTATTTGAAAAACCAGCCAAGTGCGTGTCGGGCCACCCGCAGTGCAGGGTTCCGTAGAAAGAGGGGTTTTTTATCTGCTTTACAGAACCAAATACTTCATCAAAGTAATTTTCATTGGATTTTGTACGAAGTTTTCCTTTTGTAAGTTGGTCGCCTATTACTCGTTAACTTGTAAAGCCTACTTAGCCGTGATAGTGCTACTACACTGATTTTTTTCACATTTCTACAATGAACCGTTAAGCCGGGTATGGGGGTACGCCCTAGTCTGAGAAAAAATTGCGCTTTAAAGCTTAATATTGCGCAAACGGAATCCTAAATCATCAAAATGGTCTTCCTACACCCACAATATTTTTATACGACCAATCCAACGATACACGAGAAAAAAAAAATGCATCCCTAATTTAGGTGTATTTAGGTACCGAAAAAAAAGTACCGTTTTGTCGGCGTAATAAATATTCTATATCTTTGCCAGATTTCAGCTCTCTACTGTACTATGCCGCGGACAGAGAGACAGACATTCAGACCGACGGAGACATGGCAAAACTGTAAGGTTTCCTTGTTGTCTACGGAACTCTAAAAAACCGAACGAGTGCGAGTCGGACTCACCCACCGAGGGTTCCGTACAAATTTGTAGGTACTTACATATTTGTACGGAACGGATTGTAAATAGTTCGGAAATCGAGTCTCGCAGTTTTTTCAGAGTTTTTCCCGAACTTCAAAGGCTATTTTTTATGATTACAAATGTATAGTTTTCCGATTTTTCCCTGAAACTGTAGTATAAGACGATGCAACTTGCCAAATTTCATAGTTCTAGGTCAATGAAAAGTACCCCATAAATTTTTACTTACTTGAGTGTCGAAATATACGTTTCTTGCGGCACAAACGGCCGTATCTTTTTTTACGTAAACTTAGAAGTTTGTTTTTTTCACAGCTTCAAATGACTGTGTAGACGTGAGTTAGTATATGGTTTTAATTTCAACTCGATACCTCGACGTGTTCCCGAGATAAAAGGTTTTGACAGACGGACGGACGGACAAGTGGGCTCCGTTTTTTCTTTTGAGGTACGCAGCCCTAAAAATGGAAGGAGGGTCGGGAAACTTGTAGAAGATTACTCACATTGGATAGAATTGAATTTGAAAATGGAATGAAATTACATTTTGAGGGAAAAAGACGTGCGAGAATTGCCTTTGGATCAGTCTCATCCCAGCTCTGAAGTACAATTGAGAAAAGTACTAAAGTATTCCAAGTAAATTTGGAAGTTCTGTGCCGTCTCGAGCCACCTCCAAAATATTAAAGAACAACATAAATTATAACGGCCTAATTCTACCATGCCATTGTCTTCGTGACGTGTGGCGCCGGATTAAGAATAGCGTCACTCCATTTCCTTCCGTGGATGTCGTATAAGGCGACTAAGGAAATCAATTACCAGGAGACGGGCAGCAGCGTCTTTCTGAGATTCCAACCGCATACTGCGATCGCCAACCCGCCTGCCGAGCGTGGCGATTACGGCAAAACCCTTCATGGTTATGAAATCACGAACGAGGCCTATGTCCTGCAGCGGGCGTCAAATGGCTGATGATGATTGTATTCGTCATTTAAATTTATCCCCCTTTTTTCGGATATACGTGGAGATTTTCTATACCCTGCACAGACTTTTTTAACTCCGTGACACCCTGTAGTAAAAACGATTTTTTTCGTAGTCAGTTTATTTTATTTATATAATGAGTCAGGTTATTTTAAGGCTTGAATTCATCACTTCGGTCCTGCGGCAATTCATTTCGTTGCAGACTTTCTCGCTGCTTATAATGCAGTCTTCTTTTGAGATTTAGCAATGATATCATTCACATTATCAATATTTACAGATTTCCGTACGTCATCTCCAATTCTTTTACTTTTCAAATTTCTCACGTAACAATCCAATTTCAAATTACTGTTACCGTCTTTGAGTTCGCCGTTTACATTCTTTTGCACGTCTAAGATAAAAGGTTTCTTCCCGAGTTGCTTCATATAGAACATCTCATACTTTTTCGTCATATCAACCAGGTCATTGGGTTCATGGTGAGGGATTTTGACCTCAACGAACGGTGGCAGGCCGAACAGTTCTGGTCGAAAGTCGCTTAATGAACGTATGACTAATGTGGCACGTCTAGTGCTCTCTCTGCCCACTCGCCGGTCCGGAATCATTACTACCTGTGTCATTAAACGTTAAAAGATAAATTAATAATAATTGTGTATTTTTTTGCTTCGACTAATACTTTACGTAATATACCCTGTCTAGCAGGCACAATATTCTCTGGCAGAGGAAATCCTAGTTTGGGAGCCAGTAACCATAATTTTTAAAAGTTTTTTCATTTCGTTTCGTTTCATTCCATTTTACTTCATTTGTCTAAAGGCAATTAGAGTCACGGGCTCGAGCTCAAGATATGACGTCTTATAATGTATCGAGCGTTTGTAAGGCTAGCTTGCGCCAACGCCATCTGATAGCATTATCTGTTTATCCATGGGTAAGCTCTATCCAGTGAATAAGTTCAAAAGCGCCTTACATCATGACATTTGCAGAGATATCCATAGATCCATATCTGACTGATAACCCTGTCAATATGATATTTATTCGTTTATCTCTGGATATGTATCTATCTATTTAATTACCAGATATTATGTATCTATCTATCCAGCGATTTGGCGCAAGTCGGTCTTAGGCCGACTTGCACCACTTTCTTCATACAAAAGTCGATTTAAATGGTGACTCAAGTGACATTTAAGAAGTGGTACAAGTCGGCCTTAATTCCGCGAGGGCAATTCAGTGGTAGCCAGCTGTTAGTTAGCCAAAGTGCACACAGAACAAACAGCTGTCATTGACAAGAGGTCGCAGCGACATCTATAGCGAAACATTAGCACTTAGAGCACGCGCCATCACTCATGTCCCAAGGAGAAGAACTTGTCTGCTTTGACATAAGGACGAAAATGTCCTAACCCAATGGAATGTAGTGTTGGCGCAGACTCTACATTTTTATTACTGTCTTTCTGACACTTGGACATTAAAAAATGTCATGAATAAAACGCCTTCTCACCTGCATTCCAGCTTGATTGGCGGCTTCCACACCTCTTGGAGAGTCTTCGAAAACAAGGCACTGAAATAACAAGTAACAATAATATGACAATGACAAAGACGACGTCGATGACGACGGTGATGATGATAATGATAATGGTTATGTAGACCCGTGGATCTTAGGATGTACCAACAAAGTAATGATAATAACTTCCACAAAATACTATAACTTGTTCTGGTCCAAAATAATTATAAAAAAAAACAATACAAACTCACGCCTATATTCCAGAAGGTCATCCAGAGACCAGGGTCTGCTACTTGGCACGGTCCTGACAGGTCTAAAATAACTATATTTACAATCAATTATTGGTAATCACTCACTACTACCTCTAGACATTAATTTGGCCATTTACGCCATTACCCAACACCCAGCTAAAAAATCTGCTTAAAGACACCCCATACCTTGTAGGGTTTAGGTTTGTCTGGAAACCTGGAAGCTGCCACCAGGTAGATATCAGGCTGGGGCTTGCCCCGGTCCACGTCGACATCCGATACGCTGACCTGGTGGAAAATATCATTCGTCAGAACTGATATGCCGAGAGGAGCTCAACAATTGTATTTGTGGAGCCTCCACGGATTGGTGCATTGTTCTCAGGCGTTCCGACGAGACCCTTTATTCAAAGCTCAAAATACTATCCATCTACAATCAATTGGAAGAAGAAGAAGAAGAGGAAAGACTTTTATTGGGACAAATTAACACATCACAAGAAAAAAAGGCATAACAAGTAACATAAACAAGTACAAAGGAAAAACAAGTCACATAAATACAACATAATGCAAGACAAAGTTAGAGCGTCAGAGTGCATCCTGTGGTGTGTCAAAGTTGCCACAAAGGGCATCTGACTCAGCATCACAGCCGTCACTACCGCTGCTGTAGCCCAAGTTCGTTTGAGTTTGAGCTCTGGTAGCTGCAGTTGGTACAGCTCTGGTTGCTGGTGGTTCGTCGGTGTCCCCGTCTGTCATAGTCACTTCAGCGTACGGCTCCTATATTACGCACACCAAATCCTGAACGATTTCCATTGTCTAACTATCAAATTCCATACTGATTGCTATCGCAAATGTTAGTATTCCGGCAGGATTTGATGCGCATAATTAGACCTCTGAAAGGGTAGACGAACGATTAGAGGTCGCACCGTATGGTGAAACATGCCAAAGAGCTGTGGTCTGGCGATGCCCTGTAGTCTGACTGCTTGCTGCGTAGAGTTGGTCGCAAGAGCCATAGGTACGTCGTAATCGTAGAGATGTGAGACCAGACGCTCAGCGCCTGTGAAAATTCAGAAGACCGTAATATTCAGAGCACTGTAGTTGGAATCAAAATCAGAAATCAACGATTTACTTCAATCTAGGGAATTTGTTCATTCCTGCTACTTATTTATGCTAATGTGTCCTGTTATGGGCCAGTTTCTGAATTGAGAATTTCGCTAAGTATATAGTTTATAGTTAATTGTAGTGCTCTCTCTTCGAATTTCTCAGAAAAGAGCGTGATAGAACGTTACTTAAGTATTTACTTGGTGAATTTCTCCATTCAGAAACCGGTCCGGTATCTCGCATTCATATTTGACTGCCTCGTTGGACTAGCCGTCGTATAGGGGTCGTGGATTCGACTCCTACTGGGGGACGTTGCTCATTTTGTTGCAATTACACAGTCTGGGTGTAATTCCATGTTTGTGTCCTTGCCTGGTTATCATAGCACAAGGTATCCTAATTTGGGACCAGGAAAAGTGATTGTGTTTTGTGGAAGTTATTATTATTACTACAATAACACTTAATTCAATCAATCAATACATTTATTTGCCCAAATATAGGTATGGTCAGGTCTATGTCCAAAAGTGGACGAATGTCTTCTCATGGATGGAAGCGCTTATCTTCCACCAAAGGCACGGAATGTAGAGCCTTGCTAGTCATCTTAGACTACAAAAGTCACATGTCTGCTCATGGATGGAAGCACTTCATAAGCAGCCTATATACGTCCCACTGTAGGGCACAGGCCTTCTCTCAGAGAGAGAAAGTTTGGGCTTAACCACCACGCGTGCTCACCGCGGATTGGCGATTTCAAGTGCTGAGGTTTGCGAATAGCTCAGACACTCAGGATGTTTTCCTTCACCGTTAGCGAGAGGTATTGCTACTATAATTTCACAAACGTACATAACTTAAACAAAGTCATAGGAACATGCCCGCACTGGAAATCGAACCTGGGTGTCTCGCTTCCGAGTCCAATGTTCTACCCACTAGGCTACCACCGCTCCGAATGGAAGCACTTACCTTCCATCAAAGGCGCGGAAGGTAAAGCCTGGCTAGTCATGTCAGTCAGCAGATGCTCAAACTCGTCAGCAGATATCGGCAGTTTCAGCTCCTCGACGACTGTCTTGCTGACTTCGCGGTCTGTCTCACCGTACAACTGTCGAACGAAACTTACAAATAAACTTTGGGCCATACCCACCACAGAATCACTTGTCCGTCCCAAATCAGGGTGCTACAACCCCAAACCCAAAACTACAAATCAAAAACAGGATTTTTTTGTCTGCAATAATTTAAATCTTTTTTGTCAGCATTATGATAGTATTAGGTAGATAAATTATTCACATTTGCTCACACACGTACACTGCGTACAGCATACAAATTAGACAGATCGAATTTGAGAACAGCGCCATCTATGGAAACCAAGAAAAAGCGTTTAACATTGACATTTAACGAAATGACATCGGCGCTGTGAAGGTTACATAGATAGCCGCTAGATGGCGAGCTCTGTCTTTAGACAACGTTTGTTGTATGGGAGCCCCCCTTAAATATTTATTTTATTCTGTTTTTAGTATCTGCTGTTATAGCGGCAACAGAAATACATCATCTGTGAAAATTTTAACTCCCTATCCCTAGCTATCACGGTTCATGAGATACAGCCTGGTGACAGACAGACAGACGGACAGAGAGACAGACGAACAGTGGTTCCGTTTGGCACCCTTCGTGTACGGAACCCTAAAAAACTATTATAACCCTTTTTGTCAGCTATAAACATCTTTTGAGTAGTGATCATTAGAAAATCCAATACAGAGCAACAGAAAAGACAATTCAAGTTAATTAACTGAGAATTCCAAACCTCCACACGTTGAGCCAGTTTCTGAATTGAGAATTTCGTTAAGTAAATAGTTAACTGTAGTGCTGTCTCTTCGAATTTTCCAGAAAAGAGCGTGACAGAACGTTACTCTTAAGTTACTTATATTTACTTAGTTAATTTCTCAATTCAGACACCGGCCCTTTGTCATGTTATATCTCGCATTCATATCTGACTGCATCGTTGGACTAGCCGTTGAGCTACTTACTACTAAGACAGAGGTCGTGGGTTCGATTACCGCTGGGGGCCGCCAGACATTTGTACAAATAGGCTCAGTCTGGGTGTATTTCCATATTTGTGATGTCCTTAGCTATAGCACATGGTGTCCTAGTTTGGGGCCAGGTATTATTATTATACTTTATTGCACACAAGACATTTAACAGGACATTACATAAGAAATTACATGTACAAAGGCGAGCTTATATCTGTAAGAGATTTCTTCCAGCAAACCTTATTATTAGGAGTGGAGTTTTTTTTTCCCGCTGCTTTTTTCTCCACTACAAATACGGCCCGAAGGCAGCGGCTAACATAGTAACATAGTACATAGACATTCAGCAAACAGAATGTAAATTCTTTACGTTGAAATAAATTATTGATTTCTGATTGATTATTATTCGAGTAATTTTTTTCCTTATTCGTAACTTTAAGTGGTACTTTTCTTTTTTTATCCTTCTTTCCTTCTCAACCATGTTTGATTTATTTGCTGACGTGTTGCTGATTTATTTCGTAAATTCTGCTGACAAAATATTTTTTAGCAAATTGAATGGCTTTTTTGCTGACTATTTTGTCATCATCATTCAGCCACAAGAAGTCCACTGCTGGACATAGGCCTCCTCCATGGATTTCCAAAAAGACCGGTTGGAAGCGGCCTGCATCCAGCGTCTTCCTGCCACTCGGATGAGGTCATCTGTTCATCTTGTGGCTGGTCGTCCTACGCTGAGCTTGCCGATATGTGATCTCCATTCTAGAACTTTTCGGCCCCATCGGCCATCAGTTCTGCGTGCTATGTGGCCCGCCTGCCACTTCAACTTACTAATCCGCTGGGCTATGTCGACGACTTTCGTTCGCCTACGGATCTCATCATTTCTGATTCGATCTCGTAGAGAAATTCCGAGCATAGCCCTTTCCATAGCTATTGTAGCTAAAAAAATAATTATTTGTCTCCTATAATTATAGGAACACGATGGTAGCCCAGTGGGTAGAACATTGGACTCGGAAGCGAGAGACCCAGGTTCGATTCCCAGTGCGGGCATGTACCTATGACTTTGTTTTGTAAGTTATGTACATTTGTGAAGTTATAGCAGCAATACCACTCGCTAACGGCGAAGGAAAACATCGTGAGGAAACCTGAGTCTCTGAGCCATTCACATACCTCAGCGCTTAAAATCGCCAATCCGCGGTGGGCACGCGTGGTGATTAATCCCATACTCTCTCCCCGAGAGAAGGCCTGCGCCCTACAGTGGGGCCTATATAGGCTGCTTGCATTACAAAAAAAACATTTGTGGCAGCGGACTGATAACATATGCCGAAGAAACGATGGTCGATGGGGTGCAGGTGTTCTCGAGTGGATACCACGAACTGGCAAAAGCAGCGGTGGACGTCCACCAGCTCGCTGGACCGACGATCTGAGGCGGATTGCTGGCAGCAGCTAGATGAGGGTGGTCGAGGACAGCCGGAAGCAACGTGCCTTGGGGGAGGCCGGTGTCCAGCAGTGGACGAGTACGGAGGACCGATTGATTAATTGAAATATATATTTTCTTGATTATTTATTATGTAGTTCACCTATTCAAAGTGAGGTGAACGGACGGACCTTTGTTGTCACCTTTTTTTATAATAAGCGTTAAAGCTATTAAAGTTACAAAGTATAATGAAGACTCGATGCAATATCTCACCTTTCTTTTCATATCCTTCGTGTACGTTTTGCCGAATTTACTGCACAGTTGCTCGATTACTTCGTGGTAGATCACTTCGGAATCTAGAATCAAGAGGGTTTATAACGCCTGACAAAATAAATAAAGTGACCAGACAACTTGCGATACGTCGCGCGAGCTCGCAGATTTTTACGATGCGACGTCGCATCGCAGTTTTATGTACGGGCCCTTATTGGCGTGATTCGCAGAACGTGACTTAGGATTCTTCGAATTTAGTCATATTTTCAAATAGCATAGTAGTTAGTAGAATCGCTCGTAGCCCCGGCTGCCTGAGTGATCTTAAACGATCACGAAGGTTAAGCAACACTGGGCGCTTTCAGTGCATGGATGGGTCGCCGTCTATGCCTAACGCTAGTGGCAGCGGGCGAGCGGTTCCGTGCTTCGCAAGGCACGTTAAGCTGTTGGTGCCGGCTGCCGTCGATAGCTGGCAGTCGTTAAGCCAAGTCAGAGGCCTTAGGGCGGCTTGACAACTTCTGACAGTAGACGAGCCACTAGTCTACAAGCCTCCACCAATCCGGACTTGGCCCCCGTGGTAGAGTATGGCTTATACCTTCCTCAGGGAAGAGACCCGTGCCCCTCGGTGGGGACATAATGGGTTGCTGATGATAGTAGTTAATAAAAAGTCCTTACGGTGCGGTGACCATCGAAATTCATTCCGACACTGCGCGGATTTTTGCCGGACATTACAATTTTCTAACCTAGATACGGACTCGACAGCGTGAATTGGCTGCCTCGCTCATCCAGCGGTAACGCGCTTTACTGCCAAACCAGAGGTGGTGGGACGCTGCCGTACTTGATTTCAGTCGGTAAAGTCCGGGTGTATAAATTTCCATGTTTGTGACGTCCTTACCCAGGATATCCATGATTCAATTCATGGAGTTTTTGATTCATTTATTGATTAAAATCGTGAAGAATATGAAGAGGTTTGTCATTATTGTGGCAAGTGGAAAACCATGGCCTCTGCCTACCCCTCCGGGGTACAGGCGTGAGTTTGTGTAATGTTATTGGTAAGCAGTTGTTTGAAAAAAACAAGAATCCTCTAGAACACTCCACAAATGCAGTTAAAATAGTCTGGTCTTGATAAAGTGTTTCCCGTTCATCATCATCAGCCATTTAACGCCCTCTGCAGGACATAGGCCTCCTTCGTGGTTTTCGTAACCATGAGGGCTATCGCCACGCTTGGCAGGCGGGTTGGCGATCGCAGCGTGCGGTTGGAATCTCAGGGAGACGCTGCTGCCCGTCTCCTGGCAATTGATTTCCTTAGTCACCGTCTACGACATCCACGGAAGGAAATGGAGTGACGCTATTCTTAATCCGGCGCCACACGGAACCACAGACCCGTTTCTATGTCTATTTCCCGTTACCACAGAGTGTTAATTAAACTGCAATGTTTGTTTGATTTTTGTTACACTGTAATGCACAATAAAAAAAACATTAACAAAAATAAAACTTAAATAACAGGAGTGATAAAAAAAAAATTGTGCAATGGCGGACTTATTTGAAAAGAAATTTCTTCCAGCCAGCCTGAAATTTTTTGAATGTTAAAAAATGAGCGGGGTAGATTGAGCAGTGTTTTAGAGGATTCGTGTTTTTGTAAATAAGACCGTAATTCTAACATAACATAAACTCACGCCTTGTCCCGGGACAGGTAGAGAACAGGGCCACTTGCCACGACCCTGGCAGACGTCTCGGCAACATTCATTAGTTGTTGCATGCGCGCTCGCCGGTTCCGTGATTTATTCGCAACATTTTATCTATAATATTTTCTCTATTAATCAAGCTAAAACTTCCTTCGGCCACCTACGAAACCAATGCTATGTAGCCAGTAACCAGTTACGCGCCAAGAATCGTTTTGTTACCAGTTACGTATAGAGTTGCCAACTTTTTTCTAACAAATATGGTACTTTCGAAGCTATTATCTCTAAAAATATAGTAGATGGCAAAATAATGGTAAAAAAAAGTAAAAAATAGCGGCAGTTGTGCCGCGCGATTCACGGACTTATGAAGAGCGAGCTTTAGAAAAAGATTAAGGCTGGGTTCCGCTTTACGCAAAATATAGTAGTTTTGCCTACTACCTACTTTTTAGAAATATAGTATTTAAGCCCGTAATATAGTAGGATACTATATTACATAGTAAGGTCGGCAACCCTAGTTAACGTAGGTATGAAGATTTTTTTTCTTTCTAGAAGAATATTGTTTTCATTAGGCTTCTACTGACTGCGTTTATCGTGGTTCCCGATGGAATAGCGAGATTAACGTAGCCTATGCCCTTCCCTGGACCTTCAGCGACCCGTAGGTATACCAAATTTCAAGAAATTTATTCATCCATCTCGGAATGCTTTCAAAGCCCTTGTCCGCGAACACTTTCTCGACATGTGTTACCCCGAGCCCCCCTGAGCCCCCCGCGAGGAGGATCGCGGCTGTGTAATTGCAATCTCACTACTATCTTTCTTCCTTATATATTTATATCTACTTATGTTGCTACAGTTTATATGTGTATATTATATATATTTATATTATGTAGTATAAGTTTATAGTATAAATATTTAATTATTTATTGTTGAGTATTCGTCTGCTTATGTAATTTTAGTTGAAGTAAATCGTTTTATCCGTCTATTTCGTATGCCTGCCAGTTAATTTCTTGCACCACCGTTGGTTGACTGGTAGAAAATGTTTACAGCATTAAGTCCGCCACATTGCCATTGTATTTTTTTACTTATGTGCAATGAACGTAATAATAATAGTAATAAATTTAGGAAATCTATTTTCTCCACTTTTATATTCGTGACACGTTTCGTCAATGTGAAGTGGACAAGAGAGTTAGGTACCTATTGATGAATTTCAAACATATGACATTAGGTAGGAAATGAGCCGTTTTCAGTACAAATTCACAAAGCAATTCATAGATGGCGCTTACAGACGTGGCCATGGAAGAACCGGAATACGGCTGTCAAAATTAATCTGCGCTAAGCAAAATTTGACAGACGTGCCCCTGTTCTTGTATATCCAAGCCTATAAGCGCCATCTATGAAGTGCTTTGTGAATTTGTGCTGGAAACGGCTCATTCAATCGGCGTAGAAACTACTTGGTTATTTTCAGATCCCTAGCCAATAGCAACGCCTGTGTTAACGAAATACAAACATATTGTGTTTTGTCCCTTTCCCACAAATGCAAAGATATGTCAGAAACTGGTTTCGTAGCAAGAAAAATAATTCTTCTCACCTAAATGTTTAGGTACCTACGTAGTGTTGGTTTCGTAGGCGGCTACACATAACTAGTTTCGTAAAAAGAAAAAAAGTTCTTAGTAGGTACGTAACTGGTTTCGAAAAACAATTCTTGTCACGTAACTGGTTACGTACCTAGGTAGGTACTTAGCGTTGGTTACGAAGGCGGCCGTAGGGCTATAACTTACTCAACAGAGTGCCATCCATATCAAACAAGCAATGCGTGACTCTCTTGTATACCTTCCCACTAAGCCCTCGTCTGCAATCACGGATCATGACAAGAATGCAAGGTTTGCCGAACTCAAGGTTGGGCAAGATTTGTGAGGCATTTCTTGACTAAAATATGATTCCGGGAGTAAAAAAATTTGAGTTCACGGCTGTTTATTTATGTGCAGTGTAAACAGCTGATTATGACAGGTTTTCTGAAAGAAGGACGAGGGCATTGACCACCATTGGTCAGTCAGATTTGAAAGATGTTAGCCCCATCTGTTATCGAGTACCTAATGTAACATACTTGAATAATATTTTTGTGGGCTGTAGGCCCTGGCCACACGGAAGAGCCGTGGGGCGCGCAAAAGACGCGATGCGTTGTAGCTGTGGTTGTAGGTATAGAGTTCGCGCCCTCGCCTCGCCCCGTCTCTTCTGTGTGGACTCGGCTCCGTCTCGTCCCTTCAGTAGGAAAGGGAATTGGACGACGACGCGTCTTTTCCGCGCCCCGCCCCACGTCCCTTCTGTGTGTCTCAGGCCTAGGTAGGTATATTTTGTATGCAACTGTGACAGTCGAGTTATTTGCACCTCGCACCAAATCCTGTCTTTTGCGATAGCAATAATTGCTACTAATTTATTAACTTATGCAACTTGACCATTAGGCCAGGTTTATACATTATAAGGACGTATGGCGCAGGCGGATAGTAACACAATATAAACCTTAATAGTACGCAGCACAGCGTCATTTTTGGCGTAAGGAGAATTGCGCCCGCGCCTCAAGGCGATGTCGCTCCATCTAGTGATGCGCTTATATTTGGACGATATTCACTTTTAAAAAATTGTCTCACCGCCATCTGCTATCGAATAGCCGAACTATAGAAGTAAGCACAAACTGGCCCGAAAAGATGAATAAAAAAAGGGAGATTTTACACAAAAACTTTATTCCAAACCAAACCCGAAACTATTCTCATATTAATTATTTTAGTTAAAAATATACTTTTTACAAGTTATCTCACATACTTACAAAACATAAAGGCTTTACATTTCTACATAATATTTTATAGGCCATTTCATACAAACAAGTAAACATTTTTCATATAAGAAAAATAAAACGTAAAATCTGCAAAGAATACAGGCTGAAACAAAATGCCCGTATCTATGAAAAAAAAAATGGCAGGTTCTACTGGTCAATACAAACATCTTTTAATATGATGAAATCAGGTGTACTTACTAAAATTACATCATTAAAATGTTTGGGGCAGCTGATAAATTTTTCGCAACTTCAAAATTGTCTTAAAAAATTGTTGATTATTCAATTCTTTGCTAGGATGGATCGTTCATTGTTGTCAGGATCGTAGCAAGTGGCCAACTTTAGTCTCTATCTACCCCTTCGGGATACAGGCGCAAGTTTATATATTTTGCGTGTAAAAATGTTTGTATTGAGAACCTCTCACATTAGTTAAACACGGAGATTTTTTTACTGCCTGCATAGGATAACAATTCATGTTTTTGCAACATCAATTAAATAAACAAATAAATAAACTTTTGTTTTTTCAAAATTTAAAATTTACATGAAACGACTGTTGTCTCGTTACAAATTTAGATAAAATAAAACTTATTTTAATCAATAATTAAACAATGAACATCACAAAATGAAAGGATGGAAGAATTCTAGAGAAGAAAATGCAACCTTAGAGAAACATATTTTTTATGAAAGGTTCTGAATTGATTCTAATTTCACAGTTCTGTGCCGCATAACACGTACACACCGGTTTCTCGTATACTAACAATCTGCAAATCTACTGTTAACAGATGTCAGTTGGCCGAAGTCCACGAATAAAAAAGCATAGAAATATTTCTTCCAACAAAAATCACACTCAAAAACGGCCCCAGTCCTCTCGATTAGTCTGTGCCAATGAAATGAGCGCAAGATGTGCTGCAGAGTAAATCACTATGCGATTGGTTCATTCTGTGCGCCCTGCGTGAAGTAAACGTTGATTGGGCGATAGTAAGTGAGCGTAACTGATGGTTGGTTGTATACAAAAAAGGCCAAACTATGTTCACGTTACCGCCAAAAAGGTCTGTGCGGACTATACCTCGCAAGATGGTCTCACGGTGGCAGGTGCATAGATATTCTGCCGGGTAACACTGAACTCCCTCCGATTGTTTTTATGTTTTTAACTATCACTGGCCCAAGTGCATACATAAACAACTGTCAGATGGTAGCAGTAGATTAACATTTTGTAAACGTACTGCCAATTCTATCTATAGAACTAAAAATAGGATAATTTAGAGACAGGTACTTAATTATTGGTGATATAAAAACTACACTATGTTGGATCCACTTGTGGCTAGTTAAAATTAAATCCCGACATCAGTAATTTTGTTTTCATTTCCAAAAATAAAGTTTAGGGAGAGCCTGAGTTTGAAATCGTTAGCAAAAGTTTAAAGGGACATATGTGCTCTTATCGGCAAGCGCAGCGTAGGACTACCAGCCACAAGATGGACAGATGACCTCATCCAAGTGGCAGGAAGGCGCTGGATGCAGGCCGCTTCCAACCAGTCTTTTTGGAAATCCATGGAGGAGGCCTATGTCCAGCAGTGGACTTCTTGTGGCTGAATGATGATGATGATAATGTGCTCTTATTATAAAAAAATATTATTGATTTTTTTTCAAAGGGACATGACGATGACACTCATCATCATCATTTATTGCAACCATAAAACTTAGTTTAAAAGGTTTTTTTAAACATAAAAATTTACATACAGGCACATACATTGCTTCTGGCCCCACACTAGGATACCCTGTGTCGCGGGAACCAGAAACAGCGACATCACAAACATGTCAACATCCAAGACCTGGGTTTTTTTTTGTCCCCAGCCGGGATTCGAACCCGGGATCTCTCACACGGTAGGCAGATGCGCTACCGCTGCGCCACAGAGGTGTTGATAAAGTTATGAGTACCATTATGGACCATGTCTTGAATGCATGCAAGGTTAAGGAACATTTTGAGAAATAAGTATTACAGAGTAACAACAAGATATAGCACGTATTCGCGATTTCCAATGTTTGATTCGAAATTCTAGATTTAAGGTAGTAAGAATTAAAAATGTTAAATATAACAAAGTGACAGTTGAGTTCGCGGGCAGCATTTTTTTTAAAACTAATTCTGTGTATAAACAAATGGTTAGGATATCCCTTTAAAAAGTTGCTAACCCTGTGTGGAAATAATGGTGTAATATTATGGATTTCCTTGTCACAATTTTGGTATTTCGAAAGGTGACACTTCTTTAGAAGCCAAAAATGTAGTTAAAATAAAGAAATAAACCGGTTTTTCATTTTGACATGACGATGCATGATTGATTGATTGATTGATGCATTGATTGTATTTGACTGAATTGTGTGCGAGTGAAATGTGAAATTCAGTTAATAACGAGACCAAAAGTATTTTTTTTAAACTATAGAGTATAAAAGAAAAGAAGAAGGTTGTACAAACTAAAGATTTACACTACTTAAAATTTACAATATAGGTACACATTTTTTTTTAATATTTTCTTACATTCCCCATTAACAATAGCGTGAGTGACAGTGTCGGACATTACATTCATCACAATTTTTATTTGGTAACTCGTATGTACGATTACTAATTGCAAACTAATTTGTAACTAATGAAAGATTCTTCTTATGTTTTCAGCTAGTACAAAATATTTGTCTGTTGTAATTTTGAGGACTTAACTCATATACTGTATTACAAACAGTAATAGCCATGTTGCCCGACACTGTAAAGTTATTTGTGTTTGTGTGTATTCTATAGCAGATGAATGTTTAACCTAAATATTGAAATATCTACAACCTCAATGCTTAAATTAACAAGTTAGAGGCACATGTGCACCACTTAGCCCTCATGATTTATCTCCATGTGTTTCAAAAGGGCAGAAGAATCTACCCTTTAGGCTGATGTCACGTCTGGCACGTCTGCCTCGCTCGCGCAATCTAAAAAGTTTTTGTGATTTTAAGAAAAAAATTATGTCCCAAACGTCCGTTTTTTTTTTATCTATCAAACTCCCAGACCACATTTATCAAAAGTATAGTCAATTTTATTACAATAATTTAAAAGGTTAGAACGCGCGAGCGAGACACATTAGGTGTAAGAGCAATGTATAGGAAAACGCAAAAATTGTATACGTATGAGAGCCATACCAACTGTGAAGCTTTGTACCACACAGTGTGAAGCTTTTCTTTTCATGTTCGTGATGACCTGGCCTGGTTATCACAGCACATGGTGTCCTACTTTGTGACCAGGACAGGTGATTGTGTTGTATGGACGTTATTATATGATTTTTAATTCTGTTTTTCTCTTTGCGTTAGCAAACCCGCCTTCTAATAAGTTTCAAAATACGGAAAGTTGGTAATTATTTGCAAAATGTCTGTTATCAAACCTTTGTTAGTGTCCGAAGTACAAGCTAGCGAAAGGTATTTTATTAAACGTCAGTGTTGCTTTGATGCAGACGATTTTTCATTAATCACAATAGGCGATATTATCTCAGTTATATTACTATTTTTATCGACATTTAGCGTGTTTAATTTGCTGACATTACTTTTCACAACGTTCGTAGGCGAGAAGCAGTTTTGCGTGAACTGAATTTTCTTCATAGCTGGTTTCACCGTTTTTAATTTATCATTCTTTGCTTTTTTATTCACTTTTTTTGTATTGGAATTGCTGTTTTTATTGTCTTCAACTTTGGACGTTTCCGAGTTTATTTTTAGATGGTTTTCTTCAGTTTTCTCAGAGGCTAAGTGGTTGTTTTTAGATGATTCTGCTAAATCATTTATTTCGGACACTGCTAAACAGAAGACAGTGAGATCGCCACCCATCTGTTCAACCTTGTCGTTATTTTGTTTACAGTCAGCTGCAATATGTTTATCATCTTCAAGGTAAACTTTATCAACACAATCTACAAAAACGTCATTAGTATCGGGTAAATTAATTTCCTTTAAGTCGCAACCAACTTTCGCACGATCTATACCACCTATCGTAACTGGATTAGCATTATAATCTTGTAAAACATTTTCGGTATTTTCTGACACGATATTTTTATTCGTGTCACACGCTTTAACTTCCATAATATCTGAGTTACTAACTGAGGCAATATTATTATGAACACTATCAGTATGTACGACTTTTGTTTGGTCCACAACACTTGGTAAGGCTTCACCGCTGTTTAGGTCTTCACAAGCGACGAATGTTTCTACTTCTCCGCTTGGTTCCGTTACATCATATTCTGCCCATGTCTTTTCACTTTCTTGTTTTGTACCTGCCGCTTCCATGTTTTCCAGTGGAGTTACTCCATCTTCATCTACGAACTCATTTGAATTCTCTATCACTACAATGTTCTCCACAACTGGTGTGACTTGACCCTGTATTTCAATAGTTTTCTCGCTTATTCTGACACTATCTTTTACATCGCCATTTCCACTATCTGCTGTAGCCTGTTTTAACTCAACTTTTCCTGTCGATAACTGAGCAATTTCTTCCTCGATTCTCTTCTTCTCCTCCTCAATCTTTTTCTTCAGCTCCTCCGCAATCTGTTTCGCTTCCAACCTATGTCTCTCTTCCTCTTTCCTCATCCTTTCGTTCTCCGATCTCCTTCTGGAAACCTCTGCTGCCCTCTGCTCTTCAGACTTCATGTGCTGCTGCAGTAGTATCTTCCGATTAATCATCACTTGCCTCTTCTTCTCCGCCTTCAACCGTTCTCTCTCTACCACCTCTAGCGCTGCCAATTTCCTTTCTTCTTCCACTCTCAACCGCTCTTCCTCAGCCAGCCTTTCCTCTTCCAGCCTCCTTTTTTCTTCTTCCAACCTCTTCGCTTCTTCCTCCAGCCGTCTCTTTTCCTCGGCAGCCTCTCTCTCTTTTTTCTCGGCAAGTTCTCGGCGTCTTTCTGCGTGCCACCACGGCATGAAGCGTTGGAATTTTATGCGGTTTCGGTGCTGGGGCTTGAGGACCCACGATATTGCCATGTCGACGTCTGCTATTCTGTAATGGAAGGAGGTGAGTGTGAGATAAGTTGGTGTAATTTACCATATCGCTACTTAAGGTATCTAACTAGGGTTGTCAGAACAAACGTGACTAGCGCGACCAATGAAAATAAATCATACTTTCTTTCATAATCCGTTTATACATTAAGTTTTAATACAGAAAATATACTAGCTAGTTTAATCTTTTTTTTTTCATTTATTTTATTTCTATTGCTTTCCTTCTTTAAAAAATGTTTAGATGAGAGTACATTCCCTGACCTAATGAAATATAACAGGCTCGTTCCTTTATTTAAAAGTGGTGATAAGCAAGATCCCACAAATTTCAGACCAGTGTCGGTTCTACCCGTTTTGAGTAAAATATCCGAGAAAATAGTTCTAGGTCAACTACTGATACACTTCAATAATTATCAACTTCCTCATAGTCAGCAATTCGGCTTTAGGCAACGGCGGTCTACGACGGACGCTGGGGTCACGTTAGTTAAACATATATTTAGTGCATGAGAGGATCTTTCTGTGACTTGTCAAGGCAATTGACTGCGTAGACCATGAAACACTTCTCTTAAAATTAAAAACGGAATAAATGGGAAAAGCTTAAAACTTATGAGATCGTATTTAGAGGGAGGGTTCAAAAAGCTGACAGAAATAAGAAATCATCAGGGTCAGAGGTTAAGATGGGAGTGCCACAGAGATCTATTTTAGGGCCGTTCCTTTTCCTCGTTTATGTAAATGATTTGCCGTTCATGGTTCAAAAAATGTCGGAGATAGTATTATTTGCAGACGACGACACTTATTTTTAAAATTACTTCGAATAACTTATTGCTAAATTCTAGAAAGACAAAATGTATAAAGTTCACTTAACCAAATGTCAAAATGGTTGACAGAAATGTTATATTTGGGAATGACACGCTAGACCTTGTAGAAGAAACTGTATTTCTAGGTATCAGAATTAATGCAAAGCTTCAATGGGGTCCTCATATAGAAAAATTGGCAATTAGGCTTAGTTCTGCAGCTATGTAAATAGTGCCCGCACTATGTAAATAGTCTCCCCTTTCCACGTCATCTGTTGGTTGGCTAGAACAGAATACTATTTAGTATTAAGCCCGCCAGATGTACAATGTTTTCTGGTAAAATAAATAAGTTTAATAATTATAACAATAAATACTAAAAATAAAGAAAAACTTTCGTTCCCAAAATTTAGGCGTGCAAAGTTTTCACACCTTAAAAAGACTAAGTTTAGAATTTTTTTTTACATTTTTTCTTCAAAATGATGTAGATTTTGAAAAGGACACCTAGTTTATTAACTTGCAACGTTCATTAAGTCGGACTTCCTGTGCTACTTGGAATAAACAATTTTTGAATTGAATTGAACTTGAATGTTTTTCTTTCTTTCTTCCTTTATTTCTATGGTGATCATATTTGTTTTTTTCGTCTCAGCTCTCAACTCACTTCCTCTTGAATCTGTCCCGGTCCAAGCCGTGCTGCTGCCAGTTGCCCATGCGCGCCTGCCTGGCCGCGAAGGCCCACACCCTCATCACGTGTACCTTCGGCGGCGACTCTGAGAAGCGGACCTGTTGGCGAAAAACATGTGGAGTGAGAAGAGAGATTTTACAATTGGAAATTCAATAAATCTATTGAAAAATGGTAGGAGCCTGGTGTGGGACGCAACATGTGCAGGACGCAAAAGGCGTCCCACATCCAGGCCACTTCCACAGGAGCCGGCGCTGCGGCAGCAAGTGCAGAAGGCATCAAGCGGTGCAAGTACGAGACTAGCACAGAGTCACCTATTCGTGCTGTTTGGTGTCGAGACACTCGGACCGTGGGGCAGGAGGCGTGAATGTTCTTCAAAGAAACATCGTCACGTCTCAACAGGACCCCAGCGCTGGCTATTACCTCGGGCAGAGGATCAGTCTCGCCATCCAATGAGGCAACGTAGCCAGCATACTGTGGACCCTTCCCAGAGGCGGCGATGATCTGGGCGCTGTTTTTTATATTTAGTTTTAATTCATCTAAACTACTAGTAGGAGAATCATAATCATCGTCATCGTCAGTATTCGTAGATTTTGACGTCACACGCCGAGATTAAACCCACGCATTCTACGTGTCATGAATCGTCGCACAACTTTGTTGACTGATGAAGTGACCTCATCATTACCCAAATTGGTGGCAGAGTTGGGTAAAATTAGGTGAGGGGGAGGCGGATCGTGATTAATCGTGATGTTTTTGGGGGAATCCGTGAGGCTAAGTAGCGCTACCAATGAAAAAAATCGCGTCATAGTAGTTTACAAAACGTGTCTTTCTGATCTCTAAATCATGTAAACAGTGATTTCTAGAACCCACGACCGACAACCTAGGGTCAAGGTCCGGACTAGACGGCATTATGTCAACAAAATTGCAAAGAATCATGCCAACCCTGACTGGTGGCGACCGACCAAATAAAAACGCGTGTCCACGGGATTCTTTGTACAGATTAACAGCAGTGAGTAACGCGAGTGTACTTTACCCAACGTTCACCATTCAAGCATGACCAGCTTGGTTTAGTAAAACGTCCTATTTCTAGGACAAAACGCAAGAAGTACAGTGCTATCAACTTAAGCTGAGAATTGCATTTGTGTGAGTGCACACCGATAGTGTAGCTGTAGAGTGGCAATCGGCTTGTGGCGCGGCGCGTCCCGCGCATGGTTTAAACCGGTTTATACTAGTTTATAGCAAGCGGCCTGAGGCGCGGCGCGTCCGCCACGCGCCGCTTCCCTGCTACTTTTGGCGATCACTCACACAAATGCAATTCTCAGCTTAAGTTGATAGCACTGTATCGTCCTAGAAATAGTCGCTGCTGCTGAACATTCCAACCAGTTGGATTATGACCTCGAGGAGAGCAATTAAAAACCATTGTTATGGTGGTCCGATCGGGCCATTTGGAGTTCCACATAATTCTCAGATTACCTAACCAATGAAATATCTACGAGTATATTGGAGATCATCATCTGCAAGTTGTACCTCGTAAGAATAAGAAGCCGGTTCACCTAGTACTCTTATGCCTCGTTTACGAACACGAGCTGAACCGGAAAACGTTGTTTTGCCATATTAAATAGCCTTCGACCTATTCTCAGACCTAATATCTATATTATCTTCTATCTATCTTCTATACTAATAATAAATCTGTAAGGGTCGGTCATGGAGTAAGTTAGTTTGTTTTCAGAGATATTGTGTTTATAGGCTCAATGTATGATACTGAAACTAATTTCACGATTTTTAGAATTATTTTCTGTATGTGTGTATGTATGTATGTTCCTCCATAACTCTTAAACCAATTATCCGAATTTGATGAAATTTGGTATAAAAACATATAGACATCTGGGACACAGGATAGGCTATTTAAATTCTAGCTCCAGTTATGATAAGACGTGGCCCCCATACAAATGCTTCGTAAAAATCGAAATGTACGCGAACGGAGTCGCGGGCACAGCTAGTACACAAATAATTTTAAAAAAATCGATGAAGCCGTTACGGAGGTGCTCGATAATAAACACTGTGACACAACATTATATTTTTTCTGTAATTATAATCAGTATTAAGCGTATTTTCATATCCCATAAAGAAAACCTGTACATCCGAACAATAATTACTTAAGTAAATTTTGGGCCCAAAGTTTGATATCACTGTTTTTAGTCGGGAGACCAAAAATTTCAAAATAAAATTAAAAATACTTATGCCCGGTTCTGGAGCTCCAAACTTATCTTAAAAACTTTGCAAGACATTAGACTTTCGAAATAAGAAAGAAAAATAGCACTTATGGGGGCATTTTGCGCCGTACGTGACTGTTAGGTAAAAAGGTGATAAGTCACGAATTTGTTTAAAAAAATATGATTTTACTTTATTATGACAAATTAAAGAAAAAGAACTCGTAACGACTAATAAACACGATTATCACTGCTATGTTAATGACTTTAACAAAAACAAACTAACACCCAAATTGTGATTTTTGACGTGTTTGACGTCGTAATTTATTAAGTTACGATCCAAAAATATTTTGGCAAATTTTAAATTTAAATTGGCACTACAATAATTTATTAAAGATCTATGTAATTTTATAAAAAGTAACAAAATTCGATTGTGATTGTCTGTCTATTACTAATGTATCTGGTTTTTTATGTATTTTATCTTTTTTGTTAATTACTACATCACCACAACTAACTTACGGGATTTTGTTAAATTAAAAAAAAAAAAAAAAAAACTTGCTATCTCCAAAACTCGACATTGGCAGAATCCTTAGGGTAGCCATAATTAAGAATTGAATTGAATAATTTTATATAATCTCAAATATATCAGATTGATTATCAGTTACTGAAGTTAAAATTAAATCTACAGTCACACTTCTAGCAAGGCGGTTCTGGTTCCCATGCTGTAGCTATATTTACCACGGCAGTGGCAAAAGTACCGAAACGTCGGAAAATTTTAAAATGCAAAAGTAGGCGAGTAAATATCCGTTAAAATTCAATTTTATTATTTTTTTTATAGTAAATTACATTTTTTACTTTTACTTTTCACATCAATCGTAATTATCTTTTTCTGCTTGCGCAATTAAGTTTTCTCTGTTCATTCATTCTACAATGAATGAATGAATGAAGATAGTGAATTAAGAGTAAATGGTAGCAAAGATACAATTTGGGCACGTCCGCGGGCATAGCTAGTGTTAAATAACGTAGGAATGAATAATTAAATACTTGCTTCAGCCAGATGTCGCCGCCTGAACGTAATACAGAGAAGTTTGTAAAGAGGTTCGAAATCTCGCCGATACCTGCACTTGCCCATTGGCTCGGTTGGGAGAGCGCTGGCACGGTTAGCCAGAGGTCGCGGGTTCAAGTCCCGGCATGGGTGGAATTTTTAAGCCTCTAAGTAGGTTTTTAAAAAATCCCATAAACTTCCCAAGATAAATAAATAAGAGGATTTTTCGGATATGGAATTAGTTTTATTTGACCCTGTCATCACGGGTTTTTGTTGGAAGCTCTACAAGTAATTTACAGCTAGCGGAAACCGAACTTAAGTTCAAAGTCAAGTCAAAGTCAAAAATTGTGGAATTTTTGGCCCCTAAATAGGTTTTTAAAGTTAAATACATAGCAGAACGCAGTTCTGTGGCAGAGCTCTGTTAGACTGGTGAAATTGACACTAAAACTAAAAAAGACCACGTCACTATAATCCTACGCTAACGCAATTAATGTACTTTTTAACCCCGACTCAAAACGCTTCGCTGGAACTCGGCCAAGCATCACATTAAATTAAAAGGCATTTTGTATAGTGTTATTAACAGACTTAAAAAAAGGAGGAGGTTATTTGCTATGTTCTTGCATAACTCCGTCAAATCTTAACCGATTTTGACAATTCTTTTTTGCTCCGATAGATGATATAACGTCCCATTCGTCCCATTTTAATCAGGTGAAGACTTTCAGAGATGAAGAACGGAACTCTTCAATGGACAGCAGTAAATAAGGTTTCATAAAATAGCGTAACACTAGTTCTAAGGTAATTTAGTGATGTTCTGGTTAAGACTTTTGGAAATGGATATTGAGAACTTTAGATTTTAAAGCAATGAATTAAGTAGGGTAGGTACATTATGGCTTTAAGGGACTGTTTTCTCGATCCCCCACAAAAAATTGAGAAACAATTTTTTTTAAATAAAACATAAGAAGTAGGTATACATGTAAGTATTGTAGAAGTATAATTTGTAGTCGGTGCCCAGTTTCATGACCAGCACATATATTTTGGGCACCAGCTCCAAATTATACTTCTACAACACCTACATGTATACATACTTCTAATTTAAAGGTTTTCTTTTAAATTATTTCTAACTTTCTTTTTTAAATACCGGAAACAGGTTTCATCGTCAGTAATCATCACCATCATCGTTTAGCCACAAAAAGTCCACCGCTGGACACAGGCCTTATCAGTAATGAAAAAAAAGTTAAAAATCACAAAAAAGAACAAAAATAAAAAAACTTAACAAAATATAACAAACAGATTAATTGACCCTTATGGTCTATTTTTTTTTTGTACTATTTTTTTAAGGCCATACCGCCTGGTCTTATTTTAATTTCTTTTCTTCTCTTCATATTGATTGAGGCTAAAAGCCTTGTCTTGCCGTAGGTATTTTCTTCAATCTTTATTGTATATTCGAGGCACAAAGCCTTGTCTAACGTATTTATTCTTTAACTTCATAATCCAGTATGTTTAGATCAATCCGTGTTGTCTCAATTTTTTTTTCTGTCTCAATGTTTATATTATTAAACTAGTGCTGTGGGTATTGTCAATATAAAAATTAAAAATAAATAAATCATCCCGACTGCTCCAGCTGAACATTAACCACTAAACAGGCGGGACCCAAACTCAACATTGAGTGTGACTCGTTGAGTTGCTTAGTAGTTATAATATGTTCAGCAGTCGGGTAGTTGGTACTTTTTTTTCTGACTTTATTGGTACGAGGAAAAAATCCCGGCTTCTGGCAACCCTACCGGTTAGCGTCGGGCGGATAATAGGTATGCTTGTTTATCAACACAGAAGGTCGTGGGTTCGACATCCGCAAGGGACTTTCCATTGACTTGTAGGAATGGCCTGCCTTCCGAGGACATTGGGGTTAACCATCACGCACTTTAAGCTCTGAAATGCGTTTTAAGTTGTTTGGATGGAGATATTTGCTGGCAGCCGGCGGAAATTTTGTACAAATGGCCTCAGGTATTGTAGAAACGTATTTTGAAGTCTGTACCCACAATGTATGTGCTGGTCATTCAAATTGGCACCGGATCTAAATTAAACTTCTACAGTGAGTACCTGCGTGTATATACCTTCATAGAATTTATAGGTCACAATCGTTGAAATCGTTCCGTGTGGCGCCGGATTAAGAATAGCGTCACTCCATTTCCTTCCGTGGATGTCGTAGAAGGCGACTAAGGTAATAAATTACCAGGAGACGGGCAGCAGCATCTTCCTGAGATTCCAACCGCATACTGCGATCGCCAACCCGCCTGCCAAGCGTGGTGATTATGGCAAAACCCTTGATGGTTAGAAAACCATGAGGGAGGGCTATGTCCTGCAGTGGACGTCAAATGGCTGGTGATGATGATGATGATGAATCGTTGAAATTATTTCTGTGTTTTTAGTATTGATTTGCAGTCGGTTTTTATTTTTTTATCACTTAAAAAAAATTCTATGCACTTTTGCCAACTAAACGTTGTTAACAATAGATCAACAGACTGTTATCGTACGAGAAACTGGGGGTTAGGCCTAAATTCGTTGCAGACCATTTAATTATAATTAGCTATAACTTATAACTTAGCTACAGCGCCCAATGACTAGACATTAGGACAGAGGTATGTGCGCTGAGGCCACAGTGCAACCACATTACATCACTTTACTATCGACACAGATAATTAGTTGACAAATAGCATTGTTCAAGCAAGACCAGTAGGCACGTTGGATAGGAAATAACTAAGGCTTTGGAAAAAAAAAAACGAAATATTTTATGTGCAGGAAAAACATTTTGAAGAAAAAGAAGAAGAAAACCATTTATTTTGCGATTTCAAACACAATCGAAATGCTTTTATTAATGCAAAATAGCGCACAAACTGTGATTCAATGAACGTTACAAGTAAAACTAGGCGTCCATTTCCTAGTTTCTAGTCCAAAACTAGATAATTTTGGAGAAAAAATGGACAAAACAACTCCAAACGTCAGGGATTCAAAGGGCATTTTTTTGTTACAGTAGGGCGTACCCCTCCTAGCTAAAAGGTTGATTGTAGAAACGGGAAAAAATTCAGGGCAGTAGCACATATAATGAACTTAAAAGGAAAATTATCACGGCTAAGCAGTCTTGTTTCGTTTTTTTTTATCCGTGTGACGCCGGATTAAGAATAGCGTCACCCTATTTCCTCAAAGTGGGCATCAAATGGCTGATGATGAAGTAGTCTTTACTAGTTTACGAGTAATAGGCGACCAACTTATGAATGGAAAACTTCGTACAAATTACATTGATGAAGTTGTTAAGAGTAGCTCTGTAAAGCAGGTAAAAAACCCTTGCTTGTAAGTCAATTAAAAACGGTTATGTTTCTTGATTTTCACACTATTTCAAAATTTGTTTAGTTTACTTAGACGGCGTTCTGTGTGACGCCGGATTAAGAACAACGTCACCTCCTTCCGTGGATGTCGTAGAAGGCGACTAAGGAAATCAATTGCCAGGAGACGGGCAGCTTCGTCTTCCCGAGATTCCAACCGCATACTGCGATCGCCAACCTGCCTGCCAAGCGTGACGATTATAAACATAAACATCAAATGGCTGATGATGATGATGATGATGACTTAAATGGAACTGTCATCAGTAATAGCAGGCAAAGGTCATTGGCACCATTTGAATCATATATAATAGTCAGTGAGCGGATTGTTTATTAACCTATTTGCTTAAGGTTGCGCCACGGAAACAATATTACGACGATAATGGGACATATTGTTTGTTGCCATCCGCTTTTGTAATTTTCCAGAATTGCTTATTGCTTTTTGACGTTCGTGTATTTTGTTTGTGCACCTTCGTGTTTACTTTGTGTTTCTCTGACAATTTAAATAAATGTCTTCTTTCTTTCTTCTGTCTTTTTTCTTTCGCGTGCGCGCAGGCAGCGACTAATGAACGTTGATGAAGCGAAAGAGGACTGTCGGGGCCGTGGCAAGTGGCAGACCCTGGTCTCTGCCTACCCCTTCGGAATACAGGCGTGAGTCTATGTTATGCCATTATTTAGATGACAAAGATTTCTGGAATTAAAGTCAGTTCAATGCACGTGGTCTAGGTTTTTAAATAATAATTTAAACTCAACCAAAATTAGAATACATCCCCTCATTTGGTCGAAGTATGTCCGTCTGGGTCCTCCCTTACCGGCCCTTTCGTTTGATATATTCGTTTCGTCAATCTTTCTTCGTTCATCCTCCCCACACGTCCAAACCAACGCAAGATTCCTTTCTCAATTGTAGTCACTACATCCTCTTTCAGTCCACGTTCTCTAATAAAACTATTGCGTATCCTGTCATTCAAAGTAACACCAGACATACTTCTCAAGGACCTCATTTCTCTCCATTAATCCTACTTTCTTGCTTCTTTTGCCATACTCGAGTACCTTTTCCGATTGCTACCATAAATAAGTGTTGGGACCAGCACTTCATTATTGATACCCAAAACCGGCGTGCATGCAACGACTAGTGAATGATGAGGAAGCGAAAGTGATCTGTCAGGATCATGGCAAGTGGCAGTCCCTGGTATCTGCCTACCCCTCTGGGATACAGGCGTGAGTTTATGTATGTATGTACGTATGAAAAATTAGAACGAGTAAGTAGAGATTCTGGTCCATTTTTTCTCCAAAACGATATGGCCTCCTTGTAACGTTCGTGAAGTCGCTGATTCTGCGCCTCTTTCAATAATTGGGCATTTTCGTCGACATAACATTCCAGGGATCTGATGAAACGTGGATGCAAGTATTACTATTACAGTTTCAGTCTTGGTGATTCGCCTGTGAACCGATGACGTGGACTACCAGTCCATTGTCCTGCCCGAAACATGCAATAGTGGAGCCGTCGTGGAAATAACCACACAATGATGAGTCAAAGTGTATCGACCTTTGGCTCTGGTGATTGTGGAGCGATTCTCTAACGATACAAGTCAATGGATACAAAAAATCGCCTGCAAAAAACGCACTAAGCTAACTAAAGTACGCTAATTTTGTCACTAGGCGCTGCCGGTTTTCTTTATCGCGGTATGGTTGTGTGTGTTTCTATAGCGGCGAAGATGCCTTTGCTAATTTAAGAGTTTGATTATTTTGTTATAGATCCCGTCAACAGATCTCGATTAAATTTCTGAGGTAACCTTCAATCTAAACAAAAGCCGGCCAAGTGCGATTCGGACTCGCGCACGAAGGTTACCGTACCATTATCTATACAACATCAGACAACGATCGAATTTGAGAACAGCGCCGTCTATAAAAACCAACAAGAAGAGTTTAACACTGACTTTTAACGACATGACATCGGCGTTGTGACAGTTACAGCTCTGGCCGCTAGATGGCGACGTTTGTTGTATGGGAGCCCCCCTCAAATATTTATTTTATTCTATTTTTAGCATTTGTTGTTGTACCGGCAACAGAAATACATCATCCGTGAAAATTTCAACTGTCTAGCTATTACGGTTCACGAGATACAGCCTGGTGACAGACAGACAGACAGACAGACATACAGATAGACAGACGGACAGTGGAGTCTTAGTAATAGGGTCCCTTACCCCTTGGGTACGGAACCCTAAAAAATAATCAATGAAATCGACCAATGAAGTAAAGAATTTTCGTTGAACATGAGGGAGGTCTTGGGGAGGCCTACGTCCTGCAGTGGACAAGTACGGGCTGATTGATTGATTGATACAATTAAAAAATATGTCTAAGTACAAACACAGAAACTTCTCATTTTATTGAAGTCTGTTAAAAAGTAGCATGTAGCTATTGTCTTTGACAAAACGTCTATAACATCAACGACTCAAAGAAGTCCATGAAAATTTCATGTCAACGTGTAAAATAACATTGTTAAGACATTAATGTACAAATCCAAACAAAATGGTCAGTTTCAGGATTAATAGATTGTGTAACATTTTGTACATAATTTATTAATCATGATTTTGTAATATTATCTTATCGTGTTTGCTCACTAAGATAGATCATTTATTTACATAAGACACACACACACGTATACAATGCATAAACACATCTAATCACAAGAAACAGTACAAATAAAATACAGCACAAAAGAGAAGGGTTATTCACTAACTCGACACAACAGACTTTAGTATCATTAAAATTTATTATGTCGTCATCTGGACACGCCAAAATTTTTACGCGTGTCCAGATAGTGAAACATAATGTAAATAACTTTTATGTTTTCGCCACCTGGACACACGTTCGCATTTTACCCAAATTTATGACAAAGTACAGTCACGCAGATTAATGTTTTGTGCCACAATCATCATCGGCTACTAAACTTTCCGCTGCTGGGAACGGGTAATTTTGTATGTTGTAAAATTATTCACAATAAAAATTACTTGTGAATTTATAAGGAAAGATACTTTGGACACTGTTAGTATATGAAAGTCTTTATTCTTTTGCGTTAAATTATGTATGAATCTTATTTGATTTTTCTGTGATACTCAAAGTGATGATTTTAAATTATTACGTGCATTTAGATTACATTGAATATTTTTACGCTATTGTTACAAAAGTATCTTTATGAAACAAAAAAGTAACTGTAGCTGAGTATACTTGTCTTCATATAAATAAATTATTATATTATTTGATTGTTAGTTATATTTTGTTTTATTTCAAAATGCTTAAATAGAAGCTAGGGTTTTTCAAGCAAAAAATGAGGCAGCCTTTTCATGAAATCGCCTCGTTCGTTAATTCAATGAGCGAGGCGATTATTATGCTGACTGTACCGTTTTTACAAAAAAACCTGAGTGTGTTCAGTTGGCGAAAACATAAAAATTATTTAATTTTAGTTTCACTATCTGGACACGTCTAAAAATCTTGGCGTGTCCAGATGACGAAATAATAAGTGATACTAATTTTGAGTTTCACCAACTGGACACACGTGAGTCCAGTCTTGTGTGTCGAGTTAGTGAATAACCCAAACAGGAGCACACATGAAGAGCAAAAGCATTTAGATTTGAAATACACGGTACGGCAATGTACCAATTGGTGAAAAGAGTGACAACGAAGGTGTGGCAAATGTAAATGGGCTCCGACTCAGCATGTGTTGAAAGTTTGGAACAATTCAGCGCTGATATTCTGCCGGTACCCGGTGTGAGCGGCAATCCAGCCGACAAGTAACACTCGGGATTGCATGTGGGAAGAGTTGCCTATTTGATGGAACACATCAGAAATTTGACAAGTATTTGCCGAAGAACTAAGGTGATTGGCATAGCCTACAAGGTTAGCAAGTTGAAGCGGCAGTGGGCTGGTCTCATCTGCCGAAGAACCGATAGTCGATGGGGTACAAACACAGCGAAGGACGCCTAGCGGCTTGCTGGACCGACGATCTAAGGCAGATTGCTGGCAGCGGCTGCACGAGGATGGCCGAGGACGGGAAGAAGTGGTGTGCTTTGGGGAGGTCTACGTCCAGCAGTGGATAAGTAGGCTGACTGATTGAAGAGTTGTCCGTCCACATCCGAATCTAGCTAGACGACGAGGCACGCAAGCGCCGCGATTTGTATAAAAACCAATCTTGCTGTATTTTTGCATAACATAAGAGAAACTCACGCCCTGTATCCCAGAGGGGTAGGCAGAGACCAGGGTGTACCACTTGGCAGGATCCTGACAGACATTTTTCGCTTCATCAACGTTCATTAGTCGTCGCATGCACGCACGCAGGTTTCGGGTACTTTTATCTTGCCCTTGACATTCACGCCTTTTACATAACATATTGTAACAACAATCACTGTTTATTTAGTTCATTTTTGTTGTGCTAAGAACTGTGAGAGGTTGTTCAGAAAAAAATATGAATTGGCGACAATTTGAGTAGATTCACATCTTGTCAAACTGGACGAAGAATTAAGGTAGGGTTTGAGTAACTTTGTCTTAGAAGAGACCTTAACTCCTCGCGGCTAAAGGTCGCAGAATATGCCGTAGGTCGCGTTCACATCTGATAACACGCGCGTGCGCGTTCACTAAAGGACGATTTCCCGTTACCATTGAACGAACATTTTACGCCTCTCAAACCTATTAATTCAAGGTTAAAACGACCTCGCGAATGACGTAGGAACCGGACAGCTGCTGCAATGTGAACGCTGCGTATCGTTCTATTATTTCTTTTGAAGGTGATTTTCTTCGCTTGTGTATGCCTCTGAATGCTTATCAACAGCTTATCACGAATATCTTCGATAAATCTTCGTATCGTATCTATCTTCGTTCAATTTAATAATAATAAATTAGTCTATATCACCAAGGAGAATCTCTTTGATATTACCAAGTCAAGAATCCTTTTTAGTTTACAATTTTGTATATGCTTCGTTATGCAAAAGAGTTCAATAAATCACTTATTTTATCATCTATTTCAAGTATATTTGAGGTCATTTACTAGTTGACTGGAAACCTCATTTTGTGTGCTGTTATCAAAGACATTACGCATGTACCTACCGGTCTAACAGGTTCTTTGTGCTTTTGGCCAGGTAACATTTTCGTCTAGCCTACAGGGTGTAAGGAAATCTCGCCCTTAACATCCGGTATGGCAGTGGCGGTGGTAGCGCAGCCTCTCATTCAGCAGGTGGTGGGTTCGAAACCCGACGTGGTACACGACTTTGTTTTCTAATTTACGTACATTTGTGACGTTGCGGTAGCAATAACACTCGCCAAGGAAAACGTCGTGAGAAAACGTGAGTGCATGGAGTATTCACATGGCAATTGAGTCCATACTCTCTCTCTCAGAGAAGGCCTGTACCATGCAGTGGGACGTATACACCATTAATTTTGGGTGGTTTGAAAGACATAGCGAAACGAACGTGCCTGACAACGGTTTACTAATGTATTGCCAAAAATCGTTTCCCAAAGTATTACTTCCCAAACTATTTTCCGCAAATTATCACTTGGCAAAAAAACATTTCTCAAAACAACTTAAAGCAAATAAACAGTTAGCAAAAGTTATTATGGCAAGTTATTGTTTACCAAATAAATACTTGGTCAAAATTCATTTTACCAAGCATTATTCAGTCAAAATCCAATTTCGAAAATATTACACTGCATGGATGTTTGTTTCACCTGGCACAAATAATTTAAAGGTAAAAAAATTTCTTACTTATCCTACTTTCCGTTTTTGTCGCAGTTCGTTTTTGTGGGGTCGCAGTTCTAATCTAACTTAACCCACTTTTCTGGTAACAGTTGGTGTCTGTGGGGGGTCACAGTTCTAACCTAACCTAACCCACTTTTCTGGTAGCAGTAGGTGTCTGTGGGGGTCGCAGTTCTAACCTAACCTAACCCACTTTTCTGGTAACAGTTCGTGTCTGATTATTTGCTATACAACACTTGCCAAAATAAAACGTTAGCATAATAAACGTTTGTCTTAATAAAACTTGACGCAGTAAAATTATGCGAAATGATAATTTGACCAAATGAATAGAATGCGAAATGAAAACTTGCTAAAGTTTCATTTGGGAAATGAAACTGATGCCATAAGTTTATTGGGAAGTAAAATTTGGCGAAAAATACTTTGGCTAAACGGCGGTATCCCGCCTGACAACAGCTGTCGAATACGCTAGTTTGTTTTGTGGTGGTGTTAATTTGACTGACAGGATACGCAATAGTTTGATTAAGGAACGTTGTGGACTGAAAGAGGAGGTAGTGACTAGAATTGATAAAGGAATGGTGCGTGGTTTGGACATACGGGGAGGATGAAGGAAGAAAGATTGACGAAAGAAATATATTGAGCGAGCCTGGCTCGAGGGTTCCGTGCGGCGCCGGATAAAGAATAGCGTCACTACATTTCCTCCCGTGGATATCGTAGAAGGCGACTAAGAAAATCAATTACCAGGAGACGGGCAGCAGCGTTTTCCTGAGATTCCAACCGCATACTGCGATCGCCAACCCGCCTGCCAAGCGTGGCGATTATGGCAAAACCCCTCATGGTAGTGAAAACCATGAGGGAGGCCTATGTCCTGCAGTGGGTGTCAAAGGGCTGATGATGATGATGAGCCTGGGTCAAGGGCCGGAAAGGGACATACTTCGATCGAATAGGGGATGAATTGGCAAAGGACGAGATAAAAAGTACCCAAAGCCGGCATGGGTGTATGCAACGACTAACGATTGTTGATGAAGCGAATGAGATCTGTCAGGATCGTGGCCAGTGGCGGACCCTGGTCTCTGTCTAAACCTTATACGGGACAGGCGTGAGTATACGTAATGTAAGATAAGAGAAGATAAGATAAGAATATTCTTTATTGTATACAGGATTTTTTTTTATAGAAACAGCAATGACAAAAGAAAAGGTACAATTGGCGGCCTCATTGCTAATAGCAATTTATGTACATAATATGTATGTTTTTAGTCACTGGTCGGCGCTGTAAAAATTTGTTAATTTCGACCCAGAATTCTTTGTGTCGACAAAGATATCGTGAACAATTTTTATCAACTGGAATGTTTATCACGTCTTAAAATACAAGAGGTGGCTGAACTGATAACAAGGCCCTTGAATGCGGATTTCTCCACGATTTCTTGCCGTATCGAGTAAAAACTCGCACATAAGTATAGTATAAACTCACATCTCGCGCCTGTAAAACATCACAATAACTAATTCTGGAGGCGATGTAAAAAACGATTCAAAAATACAGTACTTAGTTGTTCAATAGAATGATACCAGCTTAACAATAGCTGTTATTACAACGTCATTCCAATGGTATATCCCGCGCAATTTAAATAGGCATCTCACGCGAAGATAAACTATATTTATGTAAAAAGTGTGTTTTTGGCAATAAAGGTAGTTCACCTTTACTTTCACTTTCACTTTCAACTGACGAAATAATATAAATCTATGGAAAAACTGCATTTAAGAGCCCATGATGCTGATTTCTCCACGATAACGTGCCGTATTGGGTAATAACTCATTGGGTAAGTATACTATAAACTCACGCCTGTAAAAATGTCAATAACAACAAATTAGAAAGTTTATTGTTTTGTCCTCCTTTCACGAAGCAATGAATCTTCATCATGCAGGTAATTGAAATATGGAGACAGTTTTTCAGAATCGATAATTAAACCACCTAACATAAGACATAACATAAGTCCACGCCTGTGTCCCAGATGGATAGGCAGAGACCAGAGGCCTTTTTCATAAAACTATGACAATTCGATGTACAATGCAAAGTCGATTCACCCACAGATTAACAAAACGAGTCTGCTACGCAGTGTACGTCGAATTGTCATAAGAAACCACGAATTAATTGTAGTTTTATGAAACCCGGCCCAGCTACTGCTACTTGCCACCATCCTAACAGACATCGCGAGCCTTAGGCGAGACATTAGCTTTTGCTGAAATTTAAAAATATATATATACCATTCCTACTCTAAAAAGCTTATTTTATTCACTGAAAACAGTAAATAAAAACGCCTTCTAATCACTATTTCGGTGTTTGAATTTAGAACACGCCAATATATTCGACCTCCATCTCAATGCTTATACAACCTCCTTGCGTAAAAAATACTCGATACAAACTCCTTGGGCAAATAATACTCGACAAACAAATTCTTTGCGCAAATAACTCCTCGAGATTTGATTGGTCGATATTTGCGACAAGGAGTTTATCATTAGAATAAAAACTGTTTTGTGTTCTTTACTGCCATTACAGAAAAAAAATTCACAAGTTAAACATTCTAACAATAATAAAAGAAAATTTACTCTTTATTTGTTCCTAATTTTAATATGCATTTTAATAAATTTAACCTTCCTTTTTTCTTCATTAAATGTCTATTTTCGCTTATTTTTTTTCTTTTTCTCGTAGTCATGGTATAAAGTATAGTAGTATGCAACTCTCGAATAAAGTACTGATTTACATTGAGGGCCATGAAACATTTGCGTCACTCAGGATTCTAACACTTGCTACGCTCGTGATTCAATCATCATGATCAACATCACGTGATTCAGTCGTTAGAATCCCTCACTTGCTCTTGATTCATCTATGGCCCTTGCTTCAAATCCGTCCTTTATTCACTAATTGCCTAATATACTATAATATTACAGCACTTGTACAGTATATTTTTACAGCACTGCACAAGTATGGTAATATGCTGAATTATCAAACTAAAAACGGTGTAATAAGAGTCAATATACGAGCATTGAAAAAACACTTCGAATTCACACGGTCGAATATATACCTCTAAATTACTAGTGTGCAATAAAGAGTTACCTAATAAAAATATAAAATATTATGTCCCAGTGTTTGCTATCGAATTCCTCCGAAACGGCTTCACCGATTTTTATGAAATTTTGTGCGTATATTTCGTAGTTTTAGGCTACTTAGGCCACGTGGTCCGACCGGCTTGTTCGATCGGTCGGACGACCAATATTTTTTTTACTGATGGTTCGATTGATCGAACTTCTAAGTTCTTGTAGTCCGAGTGTCGAACTACTAGGACTTCTACATTTCCTTGTTGTTCGATCGATCGAACCATAAGACCTTTAAAAATCATCGTCATCCGACCACACAAATTTATTTTTTCCTGATGGTTCGATCGATACGATTGAATATCAGGCAGCGTTGCAACCTCAGAAGGTTGCAACTGATCTCAACATAAGTTGTAACATTATGCTGAGTTGGGCCTGTTTTAAGGACTCAATACTTAAAACTTTCCGATATTTTATTATTATTCTTGGTTTTCGTGTATATATTTTTCCATGCGACGGACATCGCAAACGTGGCAGACCAAGGCGAAGATGGAGGGACGACCGCACAGCTTTCCTACCAGATTGGCAAAAGGTGGTCGAGAACAAGGAGGAGTAGAGAATCCAAGGGGAGGCCTTTTGCCCAGCAGCGGGACACTGAAATGACTACATAAAAAAAAATACATATTTTTTTTTTTTACCGTTACCCACATTATGTTTTCTGTTTGACTGTTGTATTGCTTATGTTTTTGAGTATTGTGCCATCAAAAAAATATATATTTCTATCTTCATCTTTCTAGAACACATGCTCGGTATTATTGTAAGTAGATCGTAGGCTAATTAATATCGCAAAACAACGTTCGCCAGGTCAGTTAGTGTATCTATGTATGAGTTGAAATAATTTCCGATTTACGAATGTGTCATTTTTTAAAACTTTTTTAGGTACCTACCCAAATAAAACTTTCAAATCAAACCAATTTTTTTTATTCAAAGTAGCACAGAAACTGCGACATAATGAACGTTACAGGTTAAACTAGGTGTCAATTTCAAAATCTATATAATTTTGGAGAAAAAATGGACAAAAAAACTATTCTTTCAACAATCAAAACTTTTTTTGAAAAGAATAAATTTCTTTGTTAGCTTCTTCTCCACATAGGCTATGAATTGTGAAACTAACAAATAGGCGTGCATTAAGTATACATTGTTGGCATACCCAACAGATTAAGCGTTTGACGCCCACTGCAGGACACAGGCCTCCTTCGTGGTTTTCATAACCATGAGGGGTTTTGCCATAATCGCCACGCTTGGCAGGCGGGTTGGCGATCGCAGTATGCGGTAGGAATCTCAGGAAGACGATGCTGCCCGTCTCCTGCTAATGTATCTACTTAGTCGCCTTCTACGACATCCACGGAAGGAAATGGAGTGACGCTATTCTTAATCCGGCGCCACACGGCGCCGGATTAATAGCGTCACACGCACAGAACACATCACACAATTAATTTGGTATAGTAACATTTTTTTAATGCTTTCTCTGCTACCACCTACGACGCCATTGAGAACGTGTACCTTGTGCTCCGCAGTTAAATATTATAATACTAGCTGCTGCCCGCGACTACGTTCACGTGGTAATTTTGATGTGTACTTTTCCGGGATAAAAAATAGCCTATGTGCTAATCCAGACTATAAACTATCTCTGTGCAAAATTTCATCCGGATCCGTTCAGCCGTTTTTCGTGAAAGAGTAACAAACATCGCGTTTATAATATTAGTAAGGATTCTACGCAACAAGTGGTTCTACTCAAGACCAGCGTTGCTATCACGTCCACGACAAGGTCAAGCACAGACCCCCACAAACATTTTGTTTTCTCTCTCGAAATCTCATCTCACAGTGATCGGCGCCGAAACGGCTTCACCGACTTTTATGAAGTTTTTTGTGTATATTTGATAGGTATGAGAATAGGTCGTGAGCTAATAATTTTATTAATCTGGCAAAACAACGTTTGCCGAGTCAGCTAGTAATATATACAAATATATTAGTCAAACTGTACACTATCTTTCGTGCAATAAATGACTAATAATTATAATAACAAATATTTAAATAACATTGAATTAAAAGGATAATTTGCATAGCATGCAACACTGATGGCCGATGGGCCCGAAAAGTTCTCGAATAGAGACCACATATCGGCAAGCGCAGCGTAGGACGACCAGCCGCAAGATGGACAGAAGATCTCATCCAAGTGGCAGGAAGACGCTGGACGCAAGCCGCTTCCAACCGGTCTTTTTGGAAATCCATGGAGGAGGCCTATGTCCAGCAGTGGACTTCTTGTGGCTGAATGATTAATTACAAGGAAACCCCTATCCGTATACGGAACAACTATGCGTCAAGATTTTGACAATGAACAATTGAACATTCATAGTATTTCCTGCCAAGATTAGCTTCGGACCGACACGCTGTCCGTTTGGCGCCCGCCCCGTCTAACCTGTCATAATTAGACTTGATAATAATGAGCCAAGAATTGTAGTCAAATGTGACGTGCAGATGCCCAGGAAAAAATACTCAATTAGGTACTCTCCGTGACTGAACATTCAGTTACTGTTTTAGGGCTTTGTCCCCGACGGGAACCAAACGGGACCCTATTGCTAAGACTTCTCTGTCCGTCTGTCTGTCTGTCTTTCTTTTGGTTTTCTCGCAAGTTACGAGACAGACCCCACAGGGGTTAGAATGTTTATGCGTAACACGGTCCAATAAAATTATATAGCTATGGTGTCATAAACATTTACATACAGGCGCATACATTGCTTCTGGCCCTACACTAGGATATCCTGTGTCGTGGGAACCAGAAACAACGACATCACAAAGATGTAAACATCCAAGACCTGGGGTTTTTTTTTTGTACCCAGCCGGGCTTCGAACCCGGGACCTCTCGCATGGTATGGAGATGCACTACCGCTGCGCTACGAGGTCGTTAATGTAGTAGAAATGATGTAGTTTTTTCACGCCTAACCCTTCGGGATCCACACTTCCGGGATACATCCTACCCATCCGAGATAGATCCTACAGCACCGGGATACGCGTGACAAAAGAAGTCGCGCGTTGTTATGCTACGAACACTGAATTAATTTCAATGAGGCACGTAGTGATAAGAAATTGATATCTAACAGAGCTATTTTATCTGTCTTATAAATTTTGTAATAAGGACTCTTTATAATACAATATTTTTCCAATATCAGAAGTTTAAGCATACCTATACCTACGATTCTATAAGAACTAACATAAGTAATTGACTAATAAATTACTTAAAAAAAAATGTAAATCAACATTAATTTATCAGCTCCTTTCGTCTTTTCCGTCAATAAGACAGCCAATAGACATGGACAGTGTCCAAAAGTATTTTTTTTTTTTTTTATTAGTTTCATACAGGCACAAGGTAAACTTAAATATCTTACTTACTCTACCAGCGGGCGAACACCACAAAAGGTTTATCTGCCACTGTTATCGCTCGTTTAGGTACTCGTAACATACATGTTTATTCCTAAATAGGTACATGGAGTTTAGTATCTTTTTACATTCCATCATCATTCAGCCACAAGAAGTCCACTGCTGGACATAGGCCTCCTCCATGGATTTCCAAAAAGACCGGTTGGAAGCGGCCTGCATCCAGCGCCTTCCTACCACTTGGATGAGGTCATCTGTCCATCTTGTGGCTGGTCGTCCTACTCTGCGCTTGCCGATATGTGGTCTCCATTTGAGAACTTTTCGGCCCCGTCGGCCATCAGTTCTGCGTGCTATGTGCCCCGCCCACTGCCACTTCAACTTACTCCTTCAACTTAATGATGCTTCATTTTGAAGGTATAATGTTAGTAAATACAATGCTACCACTATAATTTAATAATATTCACTGATTTCCTGTAGTTTTTAAGTGTGTAACTAATTCGACCTTCTGACGTTCGTTACACACGTAAATAAAAGTAGGACGGACAGTGGAATCTTAGTAATAGGGTCTCTTACCCTTTGGGTATGGACCCTAAAAACCGTACAAGATTTTTAAATAAAAAATAGGCTTTCAAACACTACAGGTTTAAAGGTCATATTCGTTTAATTTATCTCTCTACTTTTAGTGCTGTAGTGTTTTGAAGTCGGTATTTCAAATTATAGCTGCTACTACAACACGATCACATTAACTAGAGACTTGACGTTGATACAATAATGTCCAAAACAAATACCAAAATGACAGAAAACTAAGCAAATTATCGATAGTATGGTCAGTATCTTTGTAACCAATACGTGTGTCGATAATTTGCTTAGTTTTCTATCATTTTGGTATTTGTTTTGGACATTATTGTATCAACGTCAAGTCTCTAGTTAATGTGACCGTGTTGTACCACTAGCTGACCCGGCAAACGTTGTTGTGCCATATTAAAATTAGCCTATGACATGCCTACGACCTATGCTCAGATCTAACTAAACATACACAAAAAATCAATAAAAATTGGTGAAGCCATTTCGAAGGTGTTCGATAAAAAACACTGTGACATGAGATTTTTATATATTAGATTTCTGGCTCTCCATACAACAACGTAGTGTGGGACGTCCTCAGACTCGGTGCAGTGATGATCTTCACAAGGCTGCTGGCAAGAGCTGGATGAGAGTAGCCGAGGACCGTGCTCAGTGGGGTGCAATAGGAGAGGCCTATGTCCAGCAGTGGAGAATCATAGGATGATGATGATGATACAAGTGGCCACATAGTAAACAGTGCCGGCGCATTGTAATGTGGATATTCCTTTACTCCGTGAAGGCAAGTAACTTGGCAAGTTCTTATCACTTATCAATGTTTTGTTGAGACTAGCAGTTGATTTAAACCATTACACTAAGGCTTGGTTTCTCTAAGTGTATTAAAAGATAGTCAGTTCAGCATGAGTACCTAATTAATTATTACAAATTTATTTACTGCAATCCAATTTCTTTCAGAATCATATCTGTGTACAACAACTTAAGTTTCCGAAGTAAGTAGATTATTTCTTTATGTTGAAATAAATTTTTGATTTCTGATTGACAATGACAATACCACCAAATAAATAAATATTAACTCACCTTCTTTGGAGGCAGCTCCTTCCTGGCAAGTTTCTTTGCAGCGTCAAGAAGCAATCCTTGGTTGGACACAACATCTTCATCTTTCACTAGAATTTCATTGTCGTCCACTTGTGCCATTTTGACAGAACTGTCAACCTCATCCTCACTGTCTGAGTACGGCCTCAGCTGTTGCACTGCATTCTCTTCGTACAAACTGTCATCAGTCAAATCACTGATGGTTCTTGATAGGTTACGGGAGAGTTTAAAGGGCGTATCAAGGTCTGATTCATCGGTGTCTGAGAAGTCGGTCTCGGATTCTGAGTGACCAAAGACGTCTGCGGATGTATAACAGTTGTCTGGTAAGTCTTCGAATACAATAAAGGAGTCTTCAGAGTCACAATCGGACATTCTACGTGTTCTATGACTCAACTGGGGACTATCCGTGAACACGATTTGAAATGAATCCTCACTCTCTGTGGTTGAAGAGTGGCGGAATCGACCAGATATCTCATTGAAGTAGCAACTGTCGTCCGTATCTGGGCTTTCTGTTACAATGTTTATTGGAACTTCTAATTTGGTCTTTTTTGTCTTGCTTATACATTTCGGTTTGGTTAAATATGTTGATTTTGGTGAATTTTCAGCACTGGAGGATTCCAAGTCTACCTCATTAGCAAATGACATGTCATCTTTGATGTCTCTTCTCATATTTGCCTTTGTTCTTCTTTCAATACTCAGTCGGTTGGGGTTTTTATAATGCTTGTTTTGTGTCTTGTTTATGTGGATGGGTTTATTCTTACATATGTGTTCGTGGCTTTCTTCAACGGATTCTTGAATAGAATCCGAAGAGTGTTGGTTAATTTTCGAGTTATTCTTCCTACGTTCCTGTAGTAAGGCCTTCAATCTGCTAACTTTGTCTTCACAAGATTGAATTATTACCGTTTTTGGGTCTCCTGTCGCCTGTGTAACGACTGTTGTATCTTTCAATAAAACTGTCTCTGTAGAAATTTTTGGCACCATTTCTGAAGTTGTGATTTTAGTTGATACAATGTTTGTCACACAGTTTTCTTTTGGAGCCATCTCTGTAGCTACATCCTTTGTTAGTAGATTTGTAGTTTTAGACACAACTTCTGCTGGTGTTATCACTTCCTTAGATATTGTCAGTCCATTTCTAAGACCAACTTTTTCCACACCTTTGTCTGAAGTCACATCTTTAGTAACTTCCTTGACGGACACATCAATTGGGTTTGCAAACTCTGTACTTTCCAATGAAGCAACCTCTGTCTTCATTTTAGCACCCTCAACTTGCACTAATTCTTCAGTAACATGGTTACACAGACTTAAACACTCCACCACTTGATCATTCGACAGCCTGACAGAGTCCTCTGGTGTGAATGCATCCACAAATCCGTCTTCCACTGTGTTGGGCTCCACAAACACCTTCTTTGGTCTCCGCGGCCTTACTACAGCCTGTGGCTTCGGTACAGGCTTAGAGACCAACAGCATACGGACTTTGTTGAGCTTATCTTCACAGTTGACTGCCGCAGTGCGGCAATCCGAACTCATTTCACCATCGCCACTCTCATGTGTGGTGTTAGGGCACGATTGTGCGTTCAACTGGTCACGACAATTGTTCTTATTTTGCATCTCGAATTTGGCGGGAAGCCAAAAGTCTAGCGGCGGCGAGCCATCAGGCGCGCATCCGATATTCATATCGTGCTCGGGACTTTTCGCCCGCTTTTGGAAGGGCATAGCTGATGATATGACGTTGAAAACGCCGGTGATAAAGCTTCCTATGCTTCCGAACGTCGTGTTGAAGGCCTCCGGTGGCATTTCTTTGGGTTTCGTCGTGTTTGTGGACATTTCACGTTTTTCCTCGGGGTACACTCTTGGTATTTTTGTGGTTTTATCAGGATAAGCGTCACCCAGGTTCTTCTTTAGAGGGTTCGGCAGCATGTGCAGGTGGTTGATATAGTTGCTGTGGTCCAAAAGTTCGTTGAGATCGGATTGTGTGTCCATTTTTTCTGATTTTATTTCGGTGCAATATGAGGCTATTGAGTGGTACATTGGGTTGTAGTTTTGAGGCGATCTGCCCAGCTGGTGGTTGTGCTTATTGCGCCAATCCGTTGTGAGACTGTACGACATGATTTCTTAATGATTTATGACTAATTAGTTGAACACAAATAACGTTTTAACACTACACACTAAAGTCGAGTCTGTTTCGGTTAGTCAACGCATTATCACTCAAGCTGCCATAGTTCCAACTAAAATAACCCTGTACGGAACACAATGGTAAGCCTTTGGGGTAAGTCCACAACACTTCCGAGAGGCTTCCAAGGATAAAAACTGGGAAAATCCCTGCTCACGACTGCACACTAAAGAAATCGCGTTTCTGTTGCTTCTGCACGGCTCTTTCTTCGGAAACGCAACAAAGTCAACGTCTGACACACTTGAGGTTTGGTTTTCCACGAAATCGTAAAGGTTTTTAAGCTCCATTGTGATGAAAATTACAAAAATACACAATAACACATCTTTCACTGTTCGGCCATTTTGAAGAATAATAATCAAATCAATGTGTGTGTCACGATGTTGAGTGAAGCTAGCTTCAGATGATGGTGGAAAAATACTACAACCTACAAGCATGGATAAAGCTATGCTCTGTCTCTTTCTAGCCAATTGTATAAATCTTAGTCAAACAGAGCAACTGTATAGAAATATCGGTATAATAAAAATAGTTTTGCATGATTTGCTAGAGTAACTCAGTCTGACCACTTATGTGGTCCCTACACGATCATGCGGCATGACATGCGTTATGATGCGTTTTACGTGAATTACCATGCTGCATGATCGACCAAAAAACCAAATTATGCACGCATTTGCAGTACAGCTGCAGTGTTCGCAGAGCCGCTCGCTACTTTGCTAGTAAATATGGAAATGTTAAAGGCAGATTTATTTTTTCTTTTAATTACTATTAATTTTGGTTGATACACCTCATCTCTTGACATCCCAGACTTAAGGCCCTTTTTAATTTTGTTCCCTGTTAAAATTTGAACGCAATGTATTCATTTTGCGCTTCAATTTCTCCACTGTGAAATCTCTATCGATCTTTTTCAAATTGTTTGTTATTTTCTTTAATTAAAGATTTCGCTTGTTTTTGTACATATATATTTTTCTTTTCGAGTCCCATAATTCGGGGCAATCTTTAATTAACCTCTTCACTCGCAGCTTAATTAATACGTTTATTGCACATAAGTAAAAAATACAATAGCAATGTGGCGGAATTGATGCATAGATTTTATACATAGATATTAACAACAAAATGAATTCCTTCGCATCTGGGCTAACGTTGACGTCGTCGTCGACGCCGACGTCGGGAAGCTCTTGCGGTGCATTGTATGTGTCCATCGTCGACGCTACCGTGAAACAAACTAAGCTGTTGCATGACATGCACCGTTCTAAACGATCATTCGTGCATGTCAGTCATAGTTTGCAGGATGAAAAATAAAAGGAATTCTCAATCAACTGCCAGCATAGTTTGCATGTCATTTTCATCAATCAATACAATTAAACGGTCATGCATGCATGACAGCCCGTAACATGCGGTCATACTGCATGGTCGTCTAGGGACCGCAATAGAGGTGTACAAAAACTTTTTTTAGTATTTCCATGCTTTTCTTTCTGACTTAGGAACCATAAACAAGGCTCAACGCTAACTTCACGTAGGTTGTGTTAACTTTTTCCTTTTTCTGATGCAATGTATGTGTTCTCGCTGCTTTATTATTTCGAATGTCAACACGAGGCGCTCATTGGATGTTATGAAGAAAAACAATTATCGTGATTGGATGGCCGCTACGCACCTACCTTGTTTTCTCTGCGCAGAAAAGTCTAACTTCATCCACAGACAGCGGTCTAAAACTACTTTTCTAGACTGAGTAGAAGTGCATAAATATAACAAAGATTGTGTAGAAACCTACAGAGTAAAATTAAATAAGCGAAGTACGTACTTATTGAATTATACTTACGCATAAATATTTTTAAAGATAACACTCTCAGAACTAGAAATGTTCGAGAACTTGTAACGCCATCTGGCGTCGAGTAGCTAACGACTATTCCTTATGAATCATACATTGAACATTCTTTGTGATAATCATAATAATATATAGTGCGGGTTTTTGTTGGTCATAACTCGGTAACCCGGCTCTGAATGTGTAAAATCATTGATAGTCGATGAAGATGTTTTGAATAAATTGTTTGCTCAGTTATTTCACTGAAGAATAAAAAAATACTTGTTTGTGTCAGTGAACTAGTCCTCTTTAAAATCGTTTACTTAAAATTTACTTCTACTAACTTTAAAGGTAAAATTTTTCTATAAATAAAATGTTATTTATAAGCATAACTTCTATAAAACAGCTTATACTGGCTATGGAAGAGCGGAGTGTCCTAACACAGGCATATTTTTGCTTAATCAAATGGAGGCTACAAATAGTGTTGAGGCCAATGTAGATAGATAGATAGATAGAGAACACTTTTACCAGGTGAAACATAACATAACATAAGCTCACGCCTGTATCTGTGAAAGATATTACAAATAGTAGGTACTATACCTAAATAATAGTATTTTCACTTCTCATGCTCTGAAAGTGCTTATTTGTGCAGGATATAGGCTGCACAAAATCGAATTATATGCACAAGTGCATTAACGTATCTACTCATAAATTTATCTGTATGTGCAAAGCAAATAAGTTATACAGCCCAACACAATAAGAAGTTCATAGGTAGAATTTGTTAATTTATAATATATTTACTTTAATTTATTTGCCTTATGTGTTTTTTAAGACATAAAAGATATTAAAATTTAAGTTCAAGTACGGCAGGTAGGTATGCAGCCCAAGCTTAATATCAATGTCGTAAGATTTAAAAAAAATAAAGCGGCGGGGCATATGGAGCTGGGCAGGGCATATCAGTAGAATGCACCCGGATAGGTGGACGAGACTTGCCACCGAGTGGGTGCCACAAGGCGGTCGTCGCAGGAGAGGTAGGCCAAGAAGACGTTGGCGAGACGACCTCGACCGACACATGCCGGAGTGGTCTGAGGTGGCACAAGACAGAAACATCTGGTCTGAGTTGGGGGAGGCCTTTGCCCAGCAGTGGGACACAAACGAGGCTACGTAAAAAAAAGAAGCGGCGCCGGCGGGAAACAGCTCTTGTTTTTTCGTTATTAATTTTTATTAATTTCTTCAATTTGCTAAATTATACTACTGTTTTATTTCCTCGCAATCAAAGTGAAAAGCAGAGTTTATAACTCGTCCACAAAACCCCTTTATTCTCGACATTACTATCAGCCCTCGCCTTCGGCTCGGGCTGCTAAGTCTCTAATAAAAGTGGTTCGTTTTGTGCACTTCTTGTAAAATCTATTTAGTATTACAAAATGTACCTTAAGTTGATAAAATTAACATTTTACTTCCGTCATCAGCCACATTTTACTTATTTATTAAGTAGGTAATTGTAGTTGGTGAACGGTCCCGGATCCTCCGAATACAGGGGTGTTTGCATTTTTGTCGCAAAATCGCATGTAAGGTAACTGAGAAGAGTAGGTACCTACAGTTGATACCTATTGTTAGCGCCGAAAATGGAAAGCCCGAATTATAGATATTACTTATATTTATAACAAATTAAATAATGAAAAGGACAATAAAATAGAAATCGATCCAGGCCCCGTTGCTATGTAAGTGTTATAACATTCTCATACAGCAACGGGGTTGCCAGATCTGTCGCCAACACCAATGTCGTCGACTGTATCCACTGGCTGAATTTGTCCTCTTGTATCAGTAGTTCGGTTATTTAGTTCGGTCCCGGGCTTTTCGTCTCAGTAGTTCGGTGATGCATACGACCGGACTACTGAGCCTGACACTGCTAGTTCGGTATCGGTATAAGACCTTGCACCACTCTAGAGATCTAAAAGTAGGTATTAAACTTTTTCATGTAATCAGATTGTCGATAACGGCTACGCAGAAATGTTCTAATACGGGATTTACATAGGTAGATAGAATATTCCTTATTGTAAATACACCAGTACAATACATATGAGACTCGGAGTTTCGAAGATTCGGGATTCGAAGTTGTCATCATAGTAAGCCCCATTTTTCGGGATTTTTTTCGCACCTTACATTTCAAAGGCAAAATATTAAATTTTAAATGTGTTTATTGTAAGAGAAAGTACACACTATACAATAAAAAACAAATACAATCGATTACAAAAGTAATTACGAGGGGGTTTCAGTCTGACAGCTTCTGTTAATTTTAATGGGTACCAATGTAATGCATTCTAATTTATAGTACCAGTTGACAGCATATTAACCGCTACTATGGCATTGAAGGGTTGACCTGCTGTCGACAGTACTATTAGTACGCCATATGGCAGGCAGCGGAATCAACAGAAACTATCATATCCCAGATTTCCCGTATACTAACAACTTTGTTAAAAACCTATTTAGAGGCTAAAAATTCCACCCATGCCGGGACTTGAACCCGCGACCTCTGGCACGGTTAGCCAGAATTTCGAACCTCTTTACAAACTTCTCTGTATTACGTACAGGCAGCGAAAATTGTCCTCAGCACGGATTAGTGCAACAAAAATAATGTAATCACTAACAATCTGTTGATCTAAAACAAATTTTTGATGATCGAGAAACCAGGTTAAGCCTACTTAGGTACCTAAAAGCGAGTGGGGCTGTGTCGGGTTACACGGTCGTTGGTTTAATGTGAAACGTCTACAAGTAAGCATTAGCTCAAACTGCGCAATGTGTAACGCGGCACTGGCGCCATCTAGTGGCATGAATAAAGAGGATTTAAGTAATGGCTACTTTGTTCTATTCAATGATATATAAATTAATTGCACACAACACGTAATTACAGAGTTACAGCGCTCGCCGAGGCGACATGTTTTCGTTGCATGCGGTTTTAGCAAATGGCCCCCTACTACCGAACTGAAAGACGCTTCACGTTACAAATGAAGATATCCGTACAACCGACGACGCTTTGAAACACTTTCATTGAACCGCGGTACAGTACAGTCGATACGAAAACTTAATACGATTTTGAAAGGTATTAAAATTCTGACGCCCGACCCGAAAGCATAATATTTCTTTTAAATTTGTCTAGTACTTGACACCGAAAAAACTTAATAAATAAAAAAAATGCTGGGAAATCAACAAAAAAATTCTACCTACGTGTTACATAAAAATATGTTTTGAACTGAAATTAATTCGCGTTTTTTTCAATGTCATTTCATATTAATTTTTCTTACAATACACCTTGAAAAGGATCTTGAGACGACATTTGTATAACTACCGTGAAACAGGGTGTTTAGAAATTGGAGTAGGTATGAATAGAAACAAAAATGGAAAAAGTTTTTGTTCACCGCAGCGCTGTAAGTTCAGTACCTAGTAGGTAAATCGGTAACAAAAAACTTTCTTCCACTTTCTTTTTGCATTCATACTCAATTTTCTAATCATCCCGTTTGACAGTACTTACTTTGAACCTCAATATCCCCTAAGGTGCAGCGCAGACGACAGACTTGTGCGATCGAGTCTGCGGTGCACAAGTCTGCATGGGGCGCACAAAACGTCCGTTGCGGATTTCTCATCGACTCGAAGCACACGACGACGCAAATCTTCGATCATATTGTGGGCAGAACTGTAGGGACATACACGACGGAATTACACGGATTTTTTTTTGCGCCGGACTTTTCGCACGTAGCATGCCTTACTGTATACAATACGGTATTTGACACGATCAACAATATATGCTCGATTAAAACAAAAATTACAAAATATCTCGGAAAATATATCTCTTTTAGTCAATTACTAGTTATTACAAATTTAAATAGATTAAACATGAAAAGAGTGCTCTGAAATGTGACGTCATAAGCCAGTATTTTCATACAAAATTCTGTTTTAAAAGTAACATTTGATATTTTGTCAAAAAAAGTGCGTCACGGATAGTCTGTCATCGGCGCCAGGCCTAAGATTCCGTTGATTCCTGAGAAATCAACGGAATCTTAGGGGATATTGAGTTTCTTCCCAATATCCTGTAAGATTCCGATCTTAGGGGCTTCTACTTATAAGTAGGTAACTACTTATTACATACAACAAATGTATGAAAAGAACTGGCAGAAAATGAGATCTAGCCTAACATCTTAGAACTTAATGATAAAAGGGCTAGTGACTTCTATTGCTGAGTCTTTGCTCTCATACATAATCTAAGATCGAAAAAATAGGATCAATTCAAAGTAGGTACTTCAAGCTATGACGTAATCAAGTTCAGATTAGATTAGAACACTTTATTGTACACACCAGAAAACCAGAGACCAGGGACTGCCATTTGCTACGATCCTGACAGATCACTTTCGCTTCCTCAACATTCATTAGTCGTTGCATGCGCGCACGCCGGTTTCGGGTACTGCTAATACACTATTTGGTCGAAGTATATCCGTCCAGGTCGTCCCTTACCGGCCCTTCCACCCACATTCGCTCGATATATTTGTTTCGTCAATCTTTCTTCCTTCATCCTCTCCACATGTCCAAACCAACGCAACATTTCTTTCTCAATTCTAGTCACTACATCCTCTTTCAGTCCACAACGTTCTCTAATCAAACTATTGCGTGTCCGTACTATAATTAATATTCTGATTACTCATTACTTGATTAGATTACGTGTCTCTTGGGCAGATTTTCATAAATCTACAATTCGTAGTTTATTATGATAATTCGATGCACATTGCATAGCTGATCATCCCACAAATTAACAAGTCATAAGCAACCTATATACGTCCCACTACAGGGCACAGGCCATCTCTCAGAGAGAGAGTATGGGCTTAATCACCACGCGCGCCCACCGCGGTTTGGCGATTTCAAGCGCTGAGGCATGTGAATAGCTCAGACACTCAGGTTTCCTCACGATGTTTTCCTTCACAGTTAGTAAGTGGTACTGCTACTATAACTTCGCAAATGTACATAACTTAGAAAACAAAGTCATAGGTACATGCCCGCACATAACCTGGGTCTTTCGCATCCGAGTCCAACGTTTGACCTACTAGGCTACCATCGCTTCCCTCAATGAACAGGTTGGGAGACTAACTCGGGATGTATACCAAAGGGCAAGATAAAAAAATACCCGAAACCGGCGTGCGCGCATGCAACGACCAAAGAATGTTGAGGAAGCGAAAGTGACTACGGATTGCAGGCTTATGGAACAAAGCCCTGCTCGTTTGTTTCCCGAAACATTTTATTTTATTTTTTGGGGTTACAACAGGATGAGTTACACATAAAAATAACCTTATAGTGAAATACACAAGTGAGTAATAGTAGTTTATGCAACTGTCATATAATGAAGGGTATTAAAACACGAGTGTGAGTTTATGAAACGAGCGCAGCGAGTTTCATAATAGTAACGAGTGTTTTAATACCCGTGTTATATGCAGTTGCATACACTACTTTATCTTCACTAATGCAATTAAAAATTAAATTCACGCGTACGTGTATAATCACAGTGATTTTGCCGCCATTAAAATTTAATCAATGAGAGCGCAGCTGCGCGCTTCAATAAAACGCGACCAACCTGATTGGCCCTGCAATCAAGTTGGTCGCGTTTTATTGATGTTATAATGAGATTTTACGATATCGATGTGAATATTATACCATCATGTGAAATTGCTTAAATTGAGTGTTTTGTTGTCTGCGCTATAACAGTAGTAATTATAAGTCAAGTATTGAAAACATAAGTAGAATGTTACAACATTAGTGTAGATAAAGTATATTAACACATCCCTTAGAGTACCTATCCCACTGTGAACACAACTGGTTGCAACATTACACATAACACAACAATCAGTTTTCAACGGGTAAAACATTTTACATTACTTACTTAGTTTATATTTTACTTTCACTAGCAACGGAAATGGTTTGCGCATGGAAAAAAATGTCGCTTAAAGCTGGGTTCTCCGACATTAGCCGTAAATCAGGTGTTTTAAAAGACAGTTCACTCTTTAATGGTTAGTATATAAAATCTGAAAAAAAAAATTACTTTTCAATGTCCTACAGGGCCATTGTGTCCATCCTGTCGGCCATTATTTTTGTTTTTTTAACTTTATAGCATAAAAAAATCGCGAACATTAGTCTAAATTATTATCATTAAATTATGGTTTACTTGAGCTGTACTGAGTTTTGGTTAACAAAAAATACACCAAAATGACTATCACTGAACGTGTTAGTGACGTCGTTCGTCGAAAATTCTATTAATCTTAAGCAGCCTATATACGTCCCACTGTAGGGCATTGGCCTTCTCTCAGTGGCTTAATCACCACGCGTGCCCACCACGGATTGGCGATTTCAAGTGCTGAGGTATGTGAATAGCTCAGACACTCAGGTTTCCTCACGATGTTTTCCTTCACCGTTAGCGAGTGGTATTGCTACTATAACTTCACAAATGTACCTACATAACTTAGAAAACTAAGTCATGCCCGCACTGTGAATCGGACCTGGGTCTCACGCTTCCGAGTCCAATGTTCTATTAACAGGATTTGTATTTCTGTAATTTTAAAAATGCATGCTTTTCCCTCAACTTTTCGCACGCGCGGCCCAATAAGTCCCATACAAAATCATGAGCTCGGAAAAACCAGCCTTAAGGAGTTTTATCAGGTGCCGCCTGTAAATATTAACTCAAGTACCTAAGTATTAAAATTTACTAAATGTCCACCTCTTCGCCCCTTACGGAGCCAAAGGGTGAAACACTCGACAGGGCAGTGTCCAAATGACCTAAGGCACTTGTAAATACGTAAAAGTAGGAGTAGATGAACCAGGCAAGGAGGCAATAGAGTAAGATCCTGACTACGACGTCTGCTATGTAGCGTCTGAAAGAAAGAGAACAATATTTAGATTAAGATTTCGTATTTGTTAGATTTTTTTCTCGAGAAGAGACCACGAAAACGTGGACAATGGGGAGAGGACTGATCTACCGATTCAAAGTCGCTATGGAACGGGCTATGCTCAGAGTCTCTTTGATGGATCACATCAGAAATGAGACAATCCGCCAAAGAGATAAGGTGACTGACATAAGTATCATATAGGATTAGCAAGTTGAAGTGACAGTGGTCGGTTCACGTAATAATATGCTGAAGAAATAATAGGGCTCGTCCCCATCACTACGGTGCGGCGCCGCTACCGTGTTACGGCACGGCACCGCCGCTGGGAGAAGTCGCGGCGCCGCGACACGGTACGGCGCCGTGTACGGCGCGCCGCGGCGATACACGGTGCACCGCTGCTTGGTAGTTTGTGTTTTGCTATTGCGTAGCGCTCACGTACCTACCCACGTTACCAAAAAAATGGCTGAAAGATATCGAATTTTTAATTTCTCTAGTGGAAGCACGTCCCGTTCTCTGGGACAAGACGAAGGAGGAATATAATGTCATCACCACACATTTTCAACGCTTCATATTTATTCTTAAAATGAGTTCCAACGTGGTTCATTATCCAATATCTTCTTTGTTTTTGTTTTTGCTTCATTCGTCGTATCAACAATAGCAAGAGCACAATACTTGTTTCGCGGTCCATAGTCAAGTATGTTTTTGAACGATCGTTACTACCGTGTGCCGCCGCAGCGCACCGTGCACGGCGCCGTACCCCGGCGCGACAAATGTGTTCACGCCCTAGTCGATGGGGTGCAAAGATTCTTGAGTGGACACCACGAACTGGTAAACACAGCGTGGGATGCCCACCAGCTCGCTGAACCGACGATCTTAGGCCAGACGATGCTGGCAGAGGACAGAAAGAAGTGGCGTGCCTTGGGAGAGGCCTATGTCCAGAAGTGGACGAGTACATGCTGATTGATTAATTGACATTCCTGCATTTTTTTATGAAATAAATGAGGCACCATTGAGAGCATATGCTAGCAAATGTCTCCATGTAACGTGTCTGCAGTGACGATGGGCGGAAACCTGAGGAGGCGGGATGATGGCAGGTGGACTAGGGCAGTGACGGAGCGGGGGACGAGAATGGGACGGCTGTCAGTGGGTAGACCAAGGGCCCGATGGGTGGACGATCTCGTCAAGTCAGATGCCAATGGCGAGAGACCGCGAATGATGGCGTGGTATAAAAAAGGCCTAGGTATACCCAGCAATGAGCAGAGGTGGACTGATGATGATCACTGTGGAAGGAGTACCATAACTTGGGATTATTCTTACATCCGGTGCACCTTGCGAGCTCTTGGCAACGTGGCAGGGTCCTCATTGCAGCAGTAGAGCCGTGTACCGAGCACGTACTGACGCAGATAAGAGTCCACGTCCATCACGCTCATGTCGGTGTAGAATTGCTTGTTGTCCTTCTCTGAGATCCTGGTGGGGAAAGGAAGGGGAATGATTTAATACGAACCGCATTTTGAAGCGATAATTTTTTTTCGTGCAGTTCTTATGAACAGCCAATGAAACTGAATCTTCCCGCTCGAGCCGGTGATGCTGAATTGGATGTTCTCGGTCACAGACGGAGGGTGATGCTAAATGTCGTGTATACTTGGCTCTATTCGTCATGTAAATTTAGAAAAAATCTACCATATTTGAAACTTATAAAATTTTCTAGTATTGTGTGATCACTCAATCGTGTGCAAAATTTCATTTTACTATAGTGACGAAACCCACGGCAGATTTTTGTAAAGAATCTGATGTAAAATTGTCATATTTTTTGGTAGATTTTTGCATCGGATCTCATGTGAAATTTTCATATTTTTGTGTCCATAGACTTACATAATAATATGTATTGCAGAGGAGATGATTTAAAAATAGTATTTAATTTTGTGTTCTTATATGATAAAGTGGCAATGAACACGAGTTTCCGAACTTATCAGCAGTAGAATCGAACGGTATTTACAAACGATTCTTACAAAACCTGTCAATGTAGTTTGTGAGCGCTCTGAAAGTTAGATGTCCAAAGGACGTTTCCCAGTAGCTACAAAAGTTCAAATAATTTCCATTGCAGCCCCATCTCAAATTACCGAGATCATAAGAACCGTGGGTAGGTATAATGTCTAAATTTAACCACAAACCGGCTCCGCAACGCCTTGAAGTTATCGTTCTTGAAATGCCACTCCTTGACCGTGTAATGTTGTAAGATCTCAAGACCATGGCTGATTCTGTCTTGAAGCTTCACCAAGCTGAAAAATAGTAAGTAATTAAAATATAGAATGGACATGCAAGCCTTTTAATGTATTTTGTTCTCTGATGTGTACAATAAAGTGTTCTTATCTAATCTAATAGAAAATGACAATGACAATGAATGTAGGCAACATTCCTTTCACTTCAAAAAGCCCTGAAACATTTTTTTTTTGTGAAGACAGTAAATTGATTCCGGTTTGATAAGATAAGAACTATTCTTTATTGTAAACCCGAAAAAAACAAGTTCATCGTTAAAAAACCAGCCCAGTGCGAGTTGAACTGGTGTACGAAGGGTGCCGTACCATTATCGAAACAAGATTTGAATATTTCAAGCGTCTACCTGTTGCCGTTATTAGTATCGAGCAAAAAACGGCCAAAAAATCACGTTTGTTGCATGGGAGCCCCCCTTAAATATAGATTTTTTTCTCTTGTTAATATTTGTTGCTATAGCGGCAACAGAAATATTACGTGAAAATTTCAAATGTCTAACTATCACGGTTCATGAGGTACAGCCTGGTGACAGACGGGTACGGAATACGGGTACGGAACCCTAAAAACTAACTTTACTGTAATCGTGAAGGTGTTTTCCTTCCTGAGCGTCTGAGGTGTTCACATACCTCAGCTCTTGAAATTGCTAGTCGGCAGTGGGCGCGCGTGGTAACTAAACACATGCACATTCTCTGAGTGAAATGACGTAAAAACATTAGGTATCGGCAGAATAATTACAGAGTTGGTACTCACAAGGTCCTCTTTCCCAAAAGCAGCATCATGAAGTCCACTAAGTATGCGGGTAAGTAGTGTGTAAGAACGACGCAGATTTGATTGATCCACTTGTAAGACTTTATGGACCCACCGGGGTACCACAGAGCTACGAGGTAGGGATTCTCGTTTATCATCTTCTTTCCTGGAAAATCATCACCATTATCATCATTATCGGCCATTTGACACCCACTGCAGGACATAGGCCTCCCTCATAGTTTTCATAACCATGAGGCGTTTTGCCATAATCGCCACGCTTGGCAGGCGGGTTGGCGATCGCAGTATCTGGTGTGAATCTCAGGAAGACGCTGCTGCCCCTCTCCTGGTAATTTATATCCTTAGTCGTCTTCAACGACATCCACGATTTTCCTGGAAAATCTGTGTAAATTATATTCTTTTTGTTGCATTAATTCGTGCTGAGGACATTTTATCTTAAAACCTCGTTAGAGGCTAAAAATTCCACCCCATGCCGGGACTTGGACCCGCGACCTCTGGCTAACCGTGCCAGCGCTCTCCCAACTGAGCTAATTGGCAAGTGCAGACATCGGCGAAATTTCGAACCTCTTCCATTTACATTTCTTTTACGTAAATTAAATTCAACTTTTTACAACCAAATTCAATTGGTACATTACCGTACCATGCATTTAAAATCTAAATGCTTTAGCTTTTCATGTGTGCTTCTGCTTTGTAATATGTTTTATTTGTGCTGTTTCTTGTAATTAGATGTGTTTATGTTTTGTACACGTGTGTGTGACTTATGTAAATAAATAATTTATCTATCTAACTTACCTTTCTCGACTATCTCGCCCCAAGTAAGTTTTATTGCCCTAGACATCGTTATGTTGTAGACACGGGTGTCAGTAGGCCTAGAAAAGAAATGTACCGCTTAGGCCCCTCGCCCACGGTGACTTTTAGTAGTGATGATGTCTCGCGTTTCGTAAACGCGCAACAGCATCGCTACGAACGCGCTTTAATCGCATTTGCAACGCGCTGCAGAAGCGATGCCAACGCGCTACTAACGCGCTACAGCATCGCGACTGTATCGATGCAAACGCGCGAGCGCATCGGAAGACATCGGGAGGAGAACGGAGGAAGGGTGGCGCATGAGTAGTGCAACACAGAGAGATCGAGAGTGCTGTTGTCCATCGGTCCAACGGAGTCCATCTTGCAACTGTAGCGATCGCAGGCATTTTGGTTCCGTTACTGAATCGCATTTGCATCGCGACAGAAGCGCGATGGTATCACGTTTGTGTTTAAAGTGGGCGAGGGCACACAGCTAGCGCCCGCATCGCGACTGTATCGATGCGAACGCGCGACAGCATCGCTACTGCATCGCTACAAAAAGTCGCCGTGGGCGACGGCCCTTAAAACAGCATGTAGTATTCGTAACTACGTAGATATTTAAAAGAATTGTGTAAAGATTTTCTAATCCCAATAGAAGGAAAGTGTTGGACCTCTCTCTTGCCAGCATCTGTCCCACATGCATGTGGGTGGTCACCATGGCGTGGCGGTGCGGTTAGCTTTCCTCATTTTCTCTCTTCACTTCACCCTATTTATAATCACGTTTTCTAGACTCCGCACTCTGTGTGATCTTTCTTAACCATTTCTGTTAGACCATAATGCTCAAAACATTTGAAGAATCATTTCAAAGTCAAATAAACGCCGAAAAGTAAGCCGCAAAACGTACTTATCCATAACAATGGCGTACGCGATAAGCAGACATCCATTGATGACCACGTCGACAGGAACGCAGTCGGCTTGGTACGACGACTCGCAATGCATGGTTCTGATTACTCCTGGAAACCGGAATATGGTTATTATCTGCTCCTATAAAAATCCTGCTCCTAAAATTCCAATCGTCTCACTGTCAAATTGCATACTAATTTCTATCTTAAACATCAGGATTCCTACAGGATTTGGTGGCCATAAGTAATTATCGGCCTGTGCACCTAAACTTCATAAGCAGCCTATATACGTGCCAACTGTAGGGCACAGGCCTTCTCTGAGGGAGAGAGTATGGTCTTAATAACTACGCGTGCCTACCGTGGATTGGAGATTTCAAGCGCTGACGTATATGAATAGCTCAGACACTCAGGTTTCCTTCGTCGTTAGCGAGCGGCATTGCTACTATAACTTTACAAATGTACGTAACTTAGAAAACAAAGTCATCGGTACACGCCCGCACTGAGAATCGAACCTGGGTCTCCCGCTTCCGAGTCCAATGTTCTACCCACTAGGCTACCACCGCTCAATTCCATGAGTGGTTCTATGAAATAGGGGCCTGCCGGCCGGCAGTAACCACGAAGCCATGCCTCCAGTAGTAGATATCATCATCATCATCATCAGCCTATGCTTGTCCACTGCTGGACATAGGCCTCTCCTATAGCACGCCACTGAGCACTGTCCTCGGCTACTCTCATCCAGCTCTTGCCAGCCGCCCTGCGATATACACGTAAGTATTTAACAGACTTCAAAAAAGGAGGAGGTTATCAATTCAATTTTATTTTTTGCTATGTTCTCGTGTTCTCGCGTAACTCCGTCAAATCTTAGCCGATTTCGACAACTCTTTTTTTGTTCGAATAGATACACGTCCCATTAGTCCCATTTTAATTTGGCGAAGATCTGATGAAGACTTTTAGAGATGGAGAACGGAACTCTTCAATGGCCAGCAGTAAATAAGGCCTAATGGGGCCCATACATTAGTAATATCCGTATGTTTCATAAAATTTCGTAAAAGTAGTCCCAAGGTAATTCGGTGATGTTCTGGTGAAGACTTTCAGAGATGGAAATTGAGAACTTAAAATTTTAAAGCAACGAATTAAGTAGCGTAAGTCATGGTTATAAGGGACTTGTTTATTTTTCTCCCGCTCCCGCACTAAAAATTAAAAATAACAAATTTTAAACAAAAAATAAAAACCGACTCCAAAACACTCAGCACTAAAAAGTTAGAAATAATTTAAAACAGTACCTTTACAGTAGAAGTATGTACCTACACATGTAGGTATTGTAGAAGTATAGTTTGTAGTCGGTCCCCAATACCTACATGTATACATACTTCTAATTTAAAGGTATTCTTTTAAATTATTTCTAACTTTTTAGTGCTGCAGTGTTTCGAAGTCGTTAATTATTTTTTCAACACACTTGCTCATAAAATGACTCTTATTGCACTGAATTAAGGCACATAATGTAGCTTATTATCAAAGCGTGCGTTTTGCATTACCATTATAACCAAGTGCGATAATGTTATAAAACCTTTTTGTTCAACCTCGGAGAAGGTTTGATATCATTTTGATGTATAAAAAAAATGTTTAGAGTTATTTCGTTCAGTGGTACAAATCAGTATCTACCTTGATAAATTCATTTCCGTACAATAAAATTAGATTTTTAGCATTTTTAAGCAAACACTTTACAATAATTAATGTAAACCTAATAATTAACATACAATTTATGAATAGTTTAGCAACCTCATTATATCTAGATGGCCATGCATTGCAGCCATCTTTGATGGATGCGCGCGCACAAGAATACTGTTTTGAATTTTACCGCCATACATAACACGAATCACGCACGAAAAAATATTGTTTTGATACAACACTCACTTTTTTTATTCACAAGAGTGTTGAAAAACGTCGTATGATACTCGTGAGATTTGGCCATTGCAGCACTCGGTTCCATAAAGCCCTCGCCTGCCGGCTCGGGCTTAAAAACCACCTCGACTGCAATGGCCAACTTATCACACATGTATCATAATGTACTATTATTTAATCACTTTTATTGTGTGGCTATAAGAACACAACCTCTTTTCTGCCTTATTTACCTTTGCCAGCACCGATTAACATTCCGGTTGGTCCGTTGAAGTTGTCCACCCACCCTGCGATTGGCTCCTGCCAGATTGCCGTCACTGCAAAAAAAACGGGATTTTAAAGGGTGTCGATAGGCCTTCATATTATTGCACACCAAATCTTAAATGATACCAATCGTCTAATATTGTTAAATTCCATGCTCAAACGTCACGATTATTACGGGCATTTTTAGAACGGGCTAACTAGCGCCGCCAATGAAAAAAAAATCACATCTTCGTTAGTATCAATTTTTCCAAAAAAGTGAACGACAGAGTTTTCTGTATTAGTGATAGCTATTTTTAGAACCTACAACTTAGAACCTAGGGCCAAGAACCTAGTCCACAATTTCATTTACGCCAAAAACGAAATCGTAGCCTAGATTCTTGAACCTAATTTCTAAGCTGTAGGTTCTAAAAATTGCTGTTACCAACACAGACATTTTTGTCGTTCAGTTTTTTGCAAAAACGGATTGTGAAAGAAGATGTGATTTTTTGTTAATTGGTGGCGCTAGTTAGCCCTTATTAAAGCCTTAAGTATTGTATGTATCATCATCATCATCATCAGCCATTTCACGCCCACTGCAGGACATAGGCCTCCTTCGTAGTTTTCATAACCATAACGGGTTTTGCCGTAATCGCCACGCTTGGCAGGCGGGTTGGCGATCGCAGTATGCGGTTGGAATCTCAGGAAGACGCTGCTGCCCGTCTTCTGGTAGTTGATTTCCTTAGTCGCCTTCTACGACATCCTCGGAAGGAAATGGAGTGACGCTATTCTTAATCCGGCGCCACACGGGATTGTATGTATGGCGCCTATAATATACTTACAATAAAATTCCGACAACTACAAACAATTAAACACAGCACGGTTATTAAGATACGATTCAAAAAATGCTTATTGACAAACATTACTACAACCATAATGAATTTCTAAATCACACATTATAATTAATTTTTTCTTTCTAATTTCCTGACCATTATATTAAAGACATATAATATGTGCCTATATACTTTTTGACCCAATTTGATGATAATAAAATATTTTACAGTAATATCGTTATAATACCCACGACAAGTGGAAAAAAAATATAGAAATGTGATGAGCGAATGCTGTTATACCTAAGTGCATAATGATTAACTAATATGTTTTGTAAGTTTATGTTTAAGTGCCTACACCTAGTGTCATTGTCAAAATAGCATAATCCTATTTTGGGAGCCAGAACACAAATGTAACACTTTGTATTAAATAAAATTTCTTTATTCTTTAGTATGTCAAGACAAAAATTACATACTTTTATAACCTTTTTATGACTGATTAATAACTATTATGTCATGGCGAACTTCTCTTATTTGCACGCCACCTTCTGGCAAAACATGGTGAAGCAAAACTAACATGACAATGTTATATTTAAGAATGCATGTAATGTAGTAATGCATGCCACTGTACTATTGACACATGTTTATGAGAATAAATTAATCTTTATCTTATAAGCAGCCTATATAATTATACGTCCCACTGTATGGCACAGGCCTTCTCTCAGACGGAGAGAGTATGGGCTTAATCACCACGTGTGCCCACCGCGGATTGGCGATTTCTAGCACTATGTGAATAGCTCAGACACTCAGGTTTCCTCACGGTGTTTTCTTTCGCCGTTAGCGAGTAGTGTTGCTGCTATAACTTCACAAATGTACATAACTTAGGGCCAATTTAGTAGTCAGATAAAACTTAACTGGAGAATAAATTGCATGCTATCACTGTCTAAATCATACGACAAAACAGTGACAACATCAGTTTTATTCTCCAGTTAAGTTTTATCTGAAGTCATAGGTAGGTACATGCCCGCACTGGGAATCAAACCGGGGTCTCCGGTATCTGAGTCCAATGTTCTACACACTAGGCTACCATCGCTATATCATTATGACAATAATAATCCTACATTGCGTAGTCGATTAGTACAGATTAGTCTTCCTACTTGTTTATCGGCTGTGTGCAATGTACATAGTCGCACCTTGATTTCCTTAACGTCACTAAACAAAAATCATCAAAATGGAGGTAAGTACCGCCATCTAACCTACAATCTCGGGCCTATGTTTGCTGAAGACACTGGTTTGAATAGTTCACTAAAAACCCCCTAGATGGCATAGTGTCGTTAGGTACTTTCCCACGGAACGCATGAGTTTTAACTGAAGAATGACACTTTCGCCATTACGCAACGGGATGTCAACGGATAATGTTTATTCAGTTCAAGGAAAAGTGACACTTTATGCTTAGAGCCGTTATTGCTGTTAGACAACCGGTAAGTTGTTTATGTTTATTGATGCCATAACGACATTATATTGTTAGTGTCGTTAAGTCAGTAAAAATAGCCTGTTGTTGTTTACAATAATGAATGACATACTGACACTACACTGAAAATGTCGTTACGACTTACGCAAAGTAGTATCACTTTTGTATAAATATTGACATAATACGCTTACTGACGTTATGTCTCACAGTCAATATAGAATGTTCGTGTCTAATATACTATAATGCATCGTGACATTATGCTTTCGATAATTTTAGTTTTCGCTTTACTAACAAACATACTTTTTGGTATAGTGACATTTGGTATACCCAGTAAAAAACAAGATTATGTATGTTATTACGACACAAGTAGCTGTAAAGACACTAAAACTTGTCATATTCCTTTGATTAAAGTTATTTTTTTATCGAATTTAGTTTTGTATCGTTTAGTCAGTAATTTTGTTTATGCGAAAAAACAAAGAAAACTGCTAACTTTTCTATGACAACATGCATTTAACGTATTTAAAAATAGGTTTTTAATAAATTTAAGTTGGAGTATGTTTGGTAATTTATTGTAAACGTTACTTTTTATTATTACTAATGAAATTAGTCTTTACAGATAACGATGCCACTACCTTCCGATCGAATTCAAAAGCTAAGAGACATCGCTAAAAGCTGTATTTAAAATGATGACTCAATTATCAAAAAACAAAGCTGTCTTTCTCAAAATAGACCACCTGCTGCTCAATTGGAGTTTAAGTCTTTATTTGAACCATTAAGTGATTTGGAGGTACCTATGATATTATTGGTTCCTATTATACAAATACGTTTTTACATACAAATATTTTTCTTTAAAGGATACCGTAAACTAAAATTTATATATTGCGACCTGTTATTAAATTAATGAAAGTATTCATTAATTCGCTAAACATGGCTACCAACGCATGTAATCGCACTAGGTATATCTGTCTTCACTAAAAATTATCAAAAATGACGAAGGATCGGACAAAATACAGTTTTTGTATAAAACCTCTTATGCTGACAATGATTTTAAGGAGATCAAATTAGAAAAAACCAAAGTCGGAACACGAAGACAAGAGTCAGCATCAACAGGTACTGCAATATCGGAACTAAAAACGCTGTATACTTCTAGGATACCCTTAGCAGAAAGAAAAAAAAATTATTTGAAGTCTCTAATTAACAATAACCACATCCCTAAATACTACGCCTCATCTTATTTTGACCAAATTCTTTCTTAATGACGTTAGTTACTTCGAAAAAAATACATTTAATACAATATTACGATCTATAATTGTAAATTCAAGGATAACTAAATCTACAAAATATTTTATATTAATACTTAAGTTGATTCTGATCTCAAATGTTGTGATTTGATAGTATTTTAGGACATACTTGTGCTCACTGCCTACCAAAGTGTTATTGTCGTGATAAGTTATACAACCTAAAATTAAAATAACAGGTTTTTAGATTCATTTTAACTTACATTTAGGTAAAATTGTTGCCTTTTGAGTCATTAATATTTTATAAAAACTTTTAAAAGCGCCTCTGTGTCGCGCAGAATAATGACACTATAATTGTTTTTTAATTTTTTTTGTTACTTAAAAAGGGTTATATTTGATTTTTATTTTTTGCGATTAGTTCTATTTGTGTTATTTTTTTAATAAATATGTAACCAATATATTATTATATCTCCTACTTTAATTTAAACCCTTTTCAAAATTATCAAAACTTTAAACGCTTGTACTGAAAATGTGTGTATTTCGTTTAGTGACGTTAAGGAAATTAAGGTGACAATCGTCATAATAAACTACGCGTTGTAGTCCTACGGAACGCAGCCCTGGTAATCCTTTACATATTTTTTTATTTCACAGTGTGTTCAACTAATTATTTCCTAGGTTTATCCTACTCACCGATAGATGGCCTTGCTATTCGTGTGTTCAACTAATTATTTCCAAGGTTTCTGCTACTCACCGATAGATGGCCTTGCTATAGCAATGGGGAATTTGTGACCGAAATTCGCAATTAGGGATTCCGTCATTGCCTTCGTGTAGGAGTAGGTGTTTGGTTCTTTGTCTATAAGTCTGGAATGAAAAATATTTTACGTGACACTAAACTCCTTATAATTTGCTTATACTATACGTCACAATGCAGGGCACAGGCCTTCTGTCAGAGAGTGTCGGAGATCAAGACCCACTTCGGGTCGCTGAGCCAGCGGAGGAAGTAAGTAAGATATTTAAACACCTCAGACTCTGGTTTCCTCACAATGTTTTCCTTCAAAGTAAGCGAGTGATAGTTCTAGGTATAGACCTGAGATTTCCGCACTCAGGACCCACCTCCGCACTCAGCCTCATAAGTGGGCTATTTTACGTAGCAAGCGCTAAGGTATATAAATAGCTCAGACACTAGGGTTTCCTCACGATGTTTTCCTTCACAGTTAGCGAGTAGTATTGCTACTACAACTTCGCAAATATACGTAACTTAGAAAACAAAGTCATTGGTACATGCCGGGATTCGAACCCACGGCTTTTCGAATGTGAGGCCAGCGTTCGACGGTAAAGCTAGCAGTACAGTAGTCTGTACGATCTCTCAATCATGTTGAAACAGTGATTTTTATGATTGAGAGATTGCAGAGAGGTACAGACACTTTTTAAAAATTTGATCTGTAAAAAATGTGTTTTTTTTGCACACAAAAATACCAATACTATGCTAACCATTTAAATAACACCCATATTTTTTTTATCTCTGTTTCGATTTCATTGAACCACTTACGCCACTCGCCGCTAGATGGCCCCCGTGACTACTAGACACAACCTAAAACAACTCTTATTCCATACGCACTTAAGCTCCAAATGGTCCAGCAAGTCGTCGTTCATCCACTGGCACATCTCTATAATGCTCTCCGGAGGGTGCTGAGCTGGGTATATCTTCTCTTCCAGCGCTGGAAGCTCGCAGCGACAGTAAGCAGTCGAAAGATGGACGAGGACCTATAGAAATTTATGATCTTATTGATAAAACGTTGAAAACACCCTTAAGACGGAGTTAAAGCCGGTTTATAAGAGGAAAACCTGCCATACGCCGGTTTTAACTGCGTCTTTCGAAAGACGGACGAGGGCCTATAGCAGGGGTCGGCAACCTTATGCTATAGCCGGGCCACATATGTTGCCAGAGTATCAGTGCGGGCCGCACTTATATTTATATGTTCGGGCAAGTATTTTTAATATTTGAAATAAAACGCATATATATTCATACAATTATGTCTTTTTTAATTGAACTACTATACTAACATAAAAGTAAGTACTAGTGAGATTTTTGAGGCTGCATTTGACTTGCAAGTTTTTTAACGTCTGCTTTCATTTTAGTAGTAGACACGCGCAGTATCGCGTCTAAATGTTCATCCGTTAACCGCGAACAATTCTTATTTTTGCGGTAGTTGAGAATTGAAAAAGTCTGCTCACACAAATATGTACTACCAAACATAGTTATTATCTGCTGAGCAAACTTTTTCAATTCTTTGAAGTTTTCAGAACTCAAACCTCCGTAGAACTGTATCAAGTCAGTGCTTTCCTTAAATGCCGTTTTAAGTGTGCTATTACTTTGCAAATCTACTATGTTCATTTGCAAATTGCTTGGTACCTCACTAATATCAATTGCAAAAGGGTTTTGGAATATTTCCATGTTAAGGGAGCTCTTTTTAAAGTCGGTGAATCGATTTACAAACTCAGTTTGTAGTTGTGTTAACACGTTTCTCATTGTAATATTTTGCCACACAAAATTATCTCCAGCTTCTTCCACGGCTTTATTGCAATTAGGAAAATGGTCAAGCTTTTTTTCATCAATATGCTTGATAAACAGTTTCAGTTTCATTTCAAATGACTTTACATCTGTATACATATCGCAAATCAATTTATTTTTTCCCTGCAAGCGTTTGTTGAGCTGATTCAGTTCCTTAGTCAAATCAGTCAAAAAACCAAGATCGATAATCCACTGTTTGTTAGTAAGCTCTTCTACTGGCTTTCCTTTCATCTCCATGAAGTTGCCAATTTCTTTCCTCAAATCAAAAAACCGTTCCAAAACGGCACCTCGACTGAGCCACCTCACTTCACAGTAGTAAACCACGTCACCATGTTCAGCTTCCAGATCTTCCAAAAACTTTTGGAACTGACGGTGTGTGAGCCCATTTCTTCTTATAAAATTAACAGTGGATGTTACAGTATCCATTATTTCTTTCCAGGATATAACTTTGGAGCACAATGCCTCTTGATGGACAATACAGTGAAAAATCAATGGCACAGTACATCCAGAACCTTTCACACGCTGATGATTCTCCCAACAACACCTTTGTTTTGACCGCTCATGTTCTTGCCTCCATCGGTAGTGACACTTGTTAACTTTTCCCAGCTTAATTGCAATGAATCCAGAGCTTGTTCCACATGGTGAAATAAATCTTCTCCCGTAGTTGTACCTTTCAAACTGCACATTTTCACAAGCTCTTCGTAAACAGTAAAGTTTTCGTCAATGCCGCGTACAAATATGAGTAGCTGTGCTGTATCCGACACATCCGTACTTTCATCCATCGCTAAAGAGAAGCAGTCGAAAGACTGCGCCTTATCCCTGAGTTGTTCACACAAATTAGCACCCAAGTCTTCAGTACGTCGGGTGCAAGTTCTTGCAGAGAGACTAAGACTTTCAAACATTTTTTTCTGCTCTGGGCATATTTCTTCTGCGATAGCTAAGACACACTCTTTTACTAATTCACTATCGGTAAACGGACGTCCACTTTTTGCAAGAATCTCTGCTACCCTGTAACTGGCCCAAACATTCGATTCGCTGTTGTCTGCCACAACCTTAAATATGTTTTGTTGATTTTGTAATGACGATTTCAAAGTGGAAATTTTCCTTTTCCGTATTTCTCCTTCAAGACAGTCAAATTTAGCTTTGTGCTCAGTGTCGTAATGTCGCTTCAGGTTATATTCCTTTACTACAGAAATACTCTTTTGACAAATCAAGCATAACGGTTTTCCTTTCAACTCGATAAAAAAGTATAATTCTGTCCATAATTCGTTAAAAACTCTTTTTTCTTCTTCTGTCTTCCTTTTTCTTGAAGCCATGTTTATATAATTATTCTGTAACAATAATGAAAAAAATTAAATTCGTTGTAAAATTATATGTTCCAGTTAGCACCTACAAATTCAACTCCACATTCAAATAATAATTAAAACATGACACACTCGTAACTAACTTCATGTCATGTAACTACTATCCCCGTCCTTATAACATTTACCCATCAATCTGAAGGTTCACATTAACAAGCAGTAAATAAAATAAAACAAAATGCTCGCGAGTGCATACAACTTACCTCATACGTCGTGCGTGAGAAGCTATCAGCGAAGGGAAGAAAGGTGAAACGAAACGCGTAGCTAGCAACCAGATGAGACGTGAGTTTCCGGCGAATTTCCACAACCGAATGTGGCGAGAGCTGCGCGCGGCTGTGATTTTAACTAAAACCGGTCGCTTTGAATTTTTTCGCCGCCGCACACCTGCGTCTAATCAAAGACTGCCGCCCCGCCTATTGTCTCAAAGGAGCCGCCCGCCGCCGCACGTGCGGCGGATAAACGCAAAAGAAATTGCCAAGAATTGAATAAGTACAGCAAATATTTATTTTCGGTAGAAACTATACATAACATCACAGTCTTGATAAACAGTTCTTAAGAAATGAAATAGAGGTACATTTTTATCACCCCGCGTGGGAGCGAGCTTTCAAGAATACTCTCATGGCCCAGCAGCATGGCCGTATAAATTCTAGTGAATTTATATGGCCTTTTGCTTCGGTATTTTTTTCTTACGGACCTCAGGCTTGCGGGCCGCACCGAGATAGTCTACGGGCCGCATGCGGCCCGCGGGCCGCCGGTTGCCGACCCCTGGCCTATAGGATTAGGTCCGATTTATCGGTGAGGAATGTTTAGGAATGTTTAAAATGTATGAAGCTAACTCCTTTCATCATCAATAAAAGGTTTATAAAAAATTGCATAGTTTCTGAAACATATTGGTCAGAGTTTATCATTTATAACAACTGTAGTTCGAAGATTTTTGAAAATTTTTTGTTCAATGTTAATTTTTTCCAGAAAAAAAAATTGTGATAATTACTGTGGCTTTTTTCTGCTGTTTGAGAGATGATGGTTAGAACAATTTTTTAGGGTTCCGTACCCAAAGGGTAAAAACGGGAACCTATTACTAAGAATTCGCTGTCTGTCTGTCCGTCCGTGCGTCCGTCCGTCCGTCTGTCTGTCACCAGGCTGTATCTCAAGAACCGTGATAGCTAGAGAGTTGAAATTTTTACAGATTATGTAGGTATTTCTGTTGCCGCTATAAATACTAAAAACAAAATAAAACAATTGTTGGAAAAGGAGGGCTCACATACAACAAACGTGATTTGTTTTGCTGTTTTTTTATCTTTGTGTATAATGTTGTATAGAAAATGGTACGGAACCCTTCGTGCGCGAGTCCGACTCGCACTTGGCCGGTTTATTTTATGTGTGTAGCGTATACATGTCCCACTGCAGGGCATAGCTTCTCTCAGAGAGAGCGTATGGGCTTAATTACCACGCGTGCCCACTGAGGGTTACCAATTTCAAGCGCTGAGGTATGTGAAAACCTCTGACACTCAGGTTTCCTCACATTGTTTTGTCGATTTACAAGATGTTTTATAAAATGCGCAATTTTTGAAACATGTTGGTTAGAGTTTGTCGACTCTAATAAAATTAAGGTGTCTCAAGAATTGCGCATTTTTAAATAATCCTGTGGACAGTATTTTTTAATGCTAATAGATAATTATATATTTTACTATATGTAGTTATATATTTTAGTTATTTATTGATTTATTTATAAACACATAACAGCGTCACGGACATAAACCGGACATTACATAAGCAGCCTATATACGTCCCACTATAGGGCACAGGCCTTCTCTCAGGGAGAGATTATGGGCTTAATCACCACGCGTGCCCACCGCGGATTGGCGATTTCGGGCGGATTTCCTCACGATGTTTTCCTTCACAGTTAGCGATTATTACAAGCGGACATTAAACGGACCTAATCGCAATTATTAAATTAAACATGACATAAACTCAAGTCTGTATCCCGGAGAGGTAGGAATAGACCAGGGTCTTCCACTTGCCACGATGCTGACAGACCTCTTCCGCTTCGTCAACATTAATTAGTCGTTGCACGCACGCACGCCGGTTTCATTAATTAGGTAACATAGAAATAAACGCGATTAGACCCGTTTGATACATAACTAACCCTGTATACTTTCCTCTATACAAGGTACATACCTCCAGATTCTTCATGGTCTCAGCCAACTGCAAAACCTTAAGGGTTCCCTTCACATTGAGTTCCACAGCGTCTTTAAGCTTTTGGTCGAACCTGTAAAGTTTGAATAAAAAATAAAAATTAAAATAAAAAATTTTCCGCAACCCGACTACTGAGTAAAAACAAAATCGAAATGCTTTTATTCAAAATCGCATGTTCGATGAGATTCATAGGTTTTTCTTTTTTTGTCTCTTCTCATAGTGTCGGTGTCAAGTGCAGTCGTGTTTAAATCAGAATAAATAATAAATGGACTGAAAGAGGATGTAGTGCCTATAATTCAGAGAGGAATGTTGCGTTGGTTTGGACCCGTGGAGAGGATGAAGGAAGAAAGATTGACGAAACAAATATATCGAGCAAATGTGGGTGCAAGGGCCGGTAAGGGACGACCCAGGCGGACATACATCTACCAAATAGGTTATTTATTAGCAAAGGGCAAGATAAAAAGTACCCGAAACTGGCGTGCATGCATGCAACGACTAATGAATGTTGAGGAAGCGAAAGTGATCTGTCAGGATCGTAGCAAGTGGCAGTCGCTGGTCTCTGCCTACCCCTCTGGGATACAGGCGTGAGTTTATGTTATATTATGATAAATAATAAATTCTATATTATTGGGATATTTAACTCGCGGAGCCCTAAAAAGGAGATTTTTCAAGACATAATACGCATGCAGAACTTCCGCAAGTATTTCTACGATCCATACTTCACGTTTCCCAGTTCATCAGCCAATTCCATCCAGATCCACCATCTTAATTCATAGCACACAAGCCGTGACTTAATGAACGTTACAAGTACATTAAAATTTACCGTCGCGAAGGTCCGCCGCACGCGGCCGGCAGTGTTCCCATATTCGGGAGGCGTGAAATCTGAATTTTCACCAAAAAAATCAAAATCCGTAGGACTATTAGGATGATATTGAAATCATACTAGTATGGTTTTTTGCCTGAGAGATGTTGTGTGTAGCAAGACTAGCAAGCCTGTAATTGTCATGGTCCATAATTTATTTCTTAGTTTTGTCTTTATGAGATTTATGGCGGAAAAAAATTTAGTAGTGAGTGAGCAAGTGATGTGATTGTGAGTTAAGAATGGAAAGAAACTGAAGAATGAAGTAATAGCGCTCTCTTTAATTTCGCATACAAAAGAACAAGGCAGGCTGCTGGTTATTTTCTCTTTGAGTCACGGTTTCGAACGTGAACTATGGTAGGGGATTCCCCAATATTCGCATGCGGTATTGCCATGACACGAAAATTTACTTATTAGGTTACTTTAAGAGGCACAAGAAATACCGTTCAGACAATCGTAAGGCTCCTGTGTAACCTTTAAATGATTTGTCCCAAATGGAAATGACACTCTTGCAGAATAACATTTTCGAAGTTATATTGCAAACCTGAGACTGTCAAGAATGTCAGTTTTTCTTTTAAAATAATAATAAATAAAGTATTTTAGAAATGCATATAAATAGGGAAACTGGTAAAGCCAAATCAGGGGATCGCGAATTTTCTCTAAAGATAGATGATAAAGTAATAACATCAAATGAGGACATTGCTGCGGCCTTTGAACAATTCTTTACAAATGTTCCAATTGAAACTACGGCTCCTTTAGACTCGTCTCCTGATCTTGCTGCAAGTTTATTAAAAGACAATGTCCCCTCGTGCGATTACGAGTTTTCGTTCGACTTCATTAATCCCCATAGCGTAATTAAAGCGTTTAAACTATTAAATCTTAAAAAAACGGAAGATTTGTGGGGAATGTCAGTAATCATAGTTAGTTCAGTAATAGATGTCCTCGCTTCTCATTTAGCAAAAATTTTTAACAAATGTGTAGGTGAGGGTACATTCCCTGACCTAATGAAATACAGTAGGCTCGTTCCGTTGTTTAAAAGTGGCGATAGACACGATCCCACAAATTTCAGACCAGTCTCGATCCTACCCGTATTGAGCAAAATATTCGAAAAGATTGTTTTAGTTCAACTACTTACGCACTTTAATAATTATCAACTTCTCCGTAACCAGCAGTTCGGCTTCACGCAGGGACGGTCGACGACGGACGCTGGTGTCTTGCTAGTTAAACATATTTATAGTGCATGGGAGGATCGTAGGGATGCTATAGGTGTTTTTTGTGACTTGTCAAAGGCATTTGATTGCGTGGACCACGAGACACTTTTGCTAAAACTAGAGCATTACGGAGTAAAGGGGAAAGGTTTACAACTGATGAGATCTTATCTAAAAGGAAGGGTTCAAAAAGCGGACATAAATCGTATAAAATCCACAGGTTCACAAATAAAAATGGGAGTACCACAGCGATCAATTTTGGGGCCGTTCCTTTTCCTTGTATACGTAAATGATTTGCCGTTTATGATACAAAACATGTCCGAGATAGTATTATTTGCAGATGACACGTCACTTATTTTTAAAATTAAGAGACAAGAAAAAAATGAAAAAACAAGAAAAAAAAAAGAAAAAAAATTAAGAAGAAGAAAATAATCTTGACGATGCAAATGATGCTCTCTCGCGTTTGTTGGATTGGTTCACGGCAAATAATCTGCTTCTAAATTCCAAAAAGACAAAATGTATAAAGTTTACCTTACCAAACGTAAGATTAGTTGAAAACAACATTGTACTCGGAAAAGAAAAACTAGAATTTGTAGAAGATACCGTTTTTCTTAGACAATCGATTCAAAATTGCAATGGGGTCCTCATATTGTAAAACTGGCACACAGGCTTAGTTCTGCAGCATATGCAGTCAAAAGAATTAGAGAGCTCACTGACGTTGCAACTGCTAGGCTTGTTTATTTTAGTTACTTCCATAGTATTATGTCCTACGGCATACTACTGTGGGGTCGGGCAGCAGACATTGAGACGATCTTCATCTTACAGAAGAGAGCCATCCGATTTATTTACAAGTTAGGTAGTAGGGATTCGCTAAGAGATTTCTTCAAAGAAACCAACATCTTAACAGTTGCATGTCAATACATTTATGAAAATATTATGTACGTTAGAAAAAATATCAAAGACTTCGAAAATGTTGGTGGCCACCATAATGTTAATACTAGAAATAAACATAAATTGTCATTTCCACTATTTAGACTTGCAAAAGTTAACACATCCTTTATGGGGCACTGTATAAGGTTCTACAACAAAATTCCTCAAGATATATTAGAGTTACCTCCAACGCGATTTAAAAAATGTGTTAAACACATTCTGTGCAAAAAGGCTTACTATAACATCAAGGATTATTTAGAAGACAAAGATGTTTGGCATTAAACAGTAGATTAATATTATTTAAAGGATGATTGTGACTAGTGTTCAACACATTCATGACTAATATTTTATGTTGAAAACTCTGTTAATTAAGTTAAAACGTGTTTTGAAAAGAATAAATGTGGAGTTTCTTTGTTAGCTTCCTCTACATAATCCATTAATTGTGAAACTAACAACTTTGACGTTCATTAAGTAAACATTCTGTTTTTATAATGAATAAAAATATTTGAATTGTTGTATTATAATATGTTTATTGTATTATTGATTTTTCTTTCATACCTCGATACCTTCAATGTTGTAAATAAACTTATTAGGTGCAGGAACTTTCTCCACTCCATTATAAGTAAACTAATTTCATAAAGAACGGTAGCCGCTTGCCTATATTATACTTGATAGATTGCATTGCAAAACCTCTCATGGTTATGAAAACCACGAAGGAGGCCTTGTCCTGCAGTGGGCGTGAAATGGCTGATGATGATGATGATGATGAAGAATTCAATTTAACATAGGTACAGAGTAAAAAAGTAGCCAAAACTAGGAATATGTTTACCTGTATTTTAGGCATGATGCTCATAATCACATAATGCACATATCATGTGCCTGCTGTATGTGATTCTTTGTAACATTGTCAAATAAAGTTTATTGTTATTTTTATTCTTACATAAGTTAACTATAATTCAGGAAATAAAATGTTATGGTAATTGCCTTGTATAAACAGTTTTCCATGCCAAGTCAGCGCCTGCGAGAATAGAGCGCCCGTCCATTTGTCGAGCCAGTGACCGCCGACTGCTAACCCCTCAACCTCAACCCCCGCGCCAGCCATGTGGATTTGTTTTTGTGTAAAATTTCTGCGACAAGACAAATCGGCTTGTCTGCAGAACTGGCGCCAGCGCACTGGCTTTGTATAAACCATACTTAGTTTGGCAATAAAAATCTGAAATAAAAAAAAACCAACAACCCGACTGCTGAGGACCAACCTAGGTTACTCGCAGTGAGATCCGTTATTGAATTTGGGTCCCGCCTGCTTAGTAGTTAATGCCCAGCAGTCGGGTTGTAGGTTTCTTTTTTTACTGCCAAACTAAGTATGGTTTATACGTCAAACTAAGTATGGTTTATGCCTTAGATTTATAGCCACCACAATCGACGGCCTTAATATATGCGATATTTTTTCCACACAATATCCAACATGCAATCCGCGTCCACACAGTCCACAGAGAGTACGTCAACAAATGTAATGAGTTGTGACGGTTAACGACCCCGGCATATATCAGTGACAGTATTTTTTTTGCATCCAATTTGAAAAACTGACTTTAGAGGATACTGTCTACCGACTATATTGATTTCGAAACACAAAACTGGTCACGTAGTATGGATACGTTCTCTAGCCTGCGACCATCGCGCAAACACGATAAAATCGATTGAGAAATTATTTGTTCTAAATTGGTTAAGGAGTGATAAGGGAACATAGAATCGGACATACTTAAATGCATACTTAAATGCATACATACATATATACGTAGGAGCCAAACACATAACCCTCCTCTTAGGCTTCACCGCAGTCGGGTAAAAAGCGGTAAAAACCTATAAGTTGGGCGTCGTGCATAATCACGACGATGTTTTTTAGTAACTTTTTAACCTCTATAAATATCATATCTTCACAACTCTCCGAGATATAAGGGGATCGCACTTTTTCGTGAAATCGGAGCCTACACTGGAGCGAACGAAAACACATTTCCAATGTCAGAATCTCCTTTCACAGTGTTTGTTATGGAACTCCCCCGAAACGCCTTCGCCGATTTTTATGACATTTTCTCTGTAAGTATATTTGGTAGGTCTGAGAATAGGTCGTAGGCTAATCAACATGGCAAAACAACGTTTGCCGAGTCAGCTGAATATAAATAGACTGCCTCGTTGGCTCAACGGTATCATGTCTGATTACCATGCCAGGGGTCATGGGTTCGATTCCCACTAGGGGCCACCATACAGCTGTACAATAAATAGCCTCAGTATAGGTGTATTTCCATGTTTGTGATATCCTTGCTCGGTTACCATAGCACAGGGTATTCTAGTTTGGCCTGCACAATTGATTGTGTTTGTGGAAGTTGTTATTATTATTATTATTAACTTAATTCTATATTCATAACATTATAAATAAAAACTAATTTTAAATAAAATAATGTACTCATAGGTACAAACCTGACGCAAGCAGCGCTGTGGAACACAATATTGCAGTTGCTCTGCAGTTCCCGTCTATCATCATTGGACAGTCCCAAGTCTTCTTCAATTATATCACCAGGAATAAGTCGCAGCTTTTCCAAGGCACCCGGGTTCGATTTGCGAAGAGGATCGAAGAGCTGTGGAGAGGAAATATACATTAGATGAACTCACCACTTCATCTCAGAGGGGTGGGAAGGAAGAAAAAATGCAAGAAGGAAACAAAGAAAGAAGGAAGGAAGGAATGATGACAGGAAGTAAGGAAGGAAGGAGGAAAAGAAAGAAAGAAAGAAAAATAAATTTACTTGACGAGAACAGAAACCAGGTCCTGCCACTTGCCACGACCATGACAAACCTTTTTCTCTTCGTCAACATTCGCGCCGGTTTTGGTACATTAGAGGAAAAATTATAAATAAATAAATATAAAACGTAATTAATAAAACACAACACAATCACTTTTCCTGGTCCCAAACTAGGTTATGCTGTAAGTGCCAAATCAAAAACCCTCGTAATTTTCACCTTACCATAATTTTTTTCCTCTGTGCCACTATGAAACACCCTCTGTGTGATACTTTGAAGTCCACTCAATTTACACTTTTTCAACAATCAAAATGACGTTTGTTATTCTGAATTTTGTTTCAATAATTAAAAGTTCCTTAGCCTAAACAGAACGCGTCAAACTGTCCTTCGTACACACAACTTCACACGAGGAGCACTCACAAATCAGAGATTTTAAAAACATTTAACTTTTAATACCATTTGCGGGAAAAGGCCTGGGAATACCCAGCAGTGGGGAGCATTGGGCTGAAGACAGGCCTTTTAATGTGGCACATGCGGACGTACGTTTACCGCCGAGATTGCTTACGTAAGCCACCCTCGGGCACATCAACGAAACCTAATGGTCCAACAGCAGTCGCCGTAGCCGATATCAACATCATCATCACAGGCCTTTTCCCTCCAAATGCCATCTCTCACGGTCCCTTGCTAATCCACGGACCTTCGGTCGACTCACCTACATCGTCCGATCATTGGGCTGCTCGGCTGTCCCAAAAATAAACACGTTAAGGAACATTTTTGTTCAAAACTGGGAAATACCCCCTATTGGTTGCTAGTTGGATCCAGTGACCAATAGGGGAAATACCTCAGTTTTGAAAAAAAGTGATCGAAGAAGCGAAAGTGATCTGTCAGGATCGTAGCAAGTGGCAGTCCCTGGTCTCTGCCTACCCCTCAGGGATACATGCGTGAGTTTATGTTATGTTATGTTGAAAAAAAAGTCAGAGTCAAAGTCAAAGTCAAAATTTTTTATTCACTATAAAAACAAAATGTTTACTTAATGAACGTCAAAGCTGTTAGTTTCACAATTAATAGATTATGCGGAGAAGAAGCTAACGTAAAATGTCCCTTACTGTGTTTATTTTTGGCACAGCCGCGCTGGTCTGCTCACTGACCGTTCGTCCTGTTCTTCGCCACCACTTTATGATTGCCTTCGTCCTCCTATATTTGACAGACTTACAGGTTATATTTGAAAGTTCCCGAAACTGGCATGAGAGAAAGAGGTTTAGCAGGATCGTGGCAAGTGGCAAGTTATAGTAGCAATACCACTCGCTAACGATGAAGGAAAGCATGGTGAGGAAACCTAATCGGCTCTCCCTGAAAGAAAGCCTGTGCCCTACAGTGGGACATATCGCACCTTTATAATCAAACTGTCATTAAACGAAAAACTATATTTTGAGATATAAGCGATTAAACATTTTAATAATGTAAATTGGTTTTTTTCTTGATTAAATTAACGTACCACTATCAATTAAACAGAATATGACTCTTTGAAAATGCAGCTTTCAAGTAAAATATGCAATAAACTTTGTCGAGCAACTGAACATGTTTATTTCTTAAAAAAAGCGTTTTAGTGACACTATATCATTATGTGGATTTTTAAACATAACTAATTTCATGAGATCATAATGTCATTTAAGAAACATATTCGAACAATAACAAAGAAATTAGAAGCATAATCTTTAAGAAAACACAATAAATCAATATTCAGTATCTTTATTAAACCGCATAATCAATTTGAAAACAGAAATAATCATTATCGGGTAGGATTATGGAGTAGTTGTTTGGTAACTTTTACAAAATGCAACTGGGGCTTTATCAAAACAACAAAATAAACCTGGAAATTAAGTAATCCTAGAGGCTTTTTAAAAAAATTGCAGGTATGTCGGACACCGTTAATCACGACAAAATACAATAACAAAAAAAATTGTTCTAAAAATACCTACCTATCAACTAATAGGTTTGTGTAATGGTAACTTTATCAGCAACACAAAAATTAAATAAGAATTAAATAGACATAGGTAATTATTTATAGTTATGGCATCAATAAAGGTTGGTAACAAAAATAAACATATTCAAAAACAAAATTAATAAATCTTTCTGAACATAACAAAATTACAATCATAAAAAAATATTGTGCTGTCAAGCGCTGTCATTGGTCTTCGATGGAATGTCACCCAATTACGGTTCTTAACAGCTCTGTTAAGTTCAAGAAATTAGGGGTAGGTCGAGTTAGGCGTTGCTTATGCGTATGCTGGCAGCATGTCTTCAAGTCTTAGGTCTTTATAAAGAGATCAATTATTACTTTTAACATTAATAAAATTAGTTTATAACAAAAATTTTACTCTTTAAAAACAATTAGCTTATAAACTACCGAGGTGATATAACCTTTTGGTAGGTAGGTACCATACTAAAAATGTATTAGTTTAAATTGAGTAAATATAACTTAGTATTTTAGCTATTTTGTATACATGATTGTGAAAATTATCTTACGTACTGTTGGTTGTAAGTAACAAAATTTATCTTAATTAGGTATAAAAGAATCTTAAATATTAGTAGGAACTTTGATTATTCATAATAATTACCCAGGTTAGGAACATAGTTTGTAGGTTGCTAAAGTATATTATTGTAATAGGATGATGCGTAATAAGGCGGAATAATATTCTTATCTATGAGTGTCTTGAGATCTTTCTTCTTGTTGTCAGCTAAGGGCAACTTTCCTTGATACAGTCTTTTTAATTGAGGATTTACTCGTCTAATTTTAGTCAATTTTACTTCTTTAAATGTTTCCTGCATGTAAGATGTTTTGTAGTAAACTTTGACATCGTTCCCCTCATCTTCTGCTCTTTCGATCTTTATTATCTTGATGTCAGCAGTCTTTATTACGTCGCCATCAATACTTCTGATCAATTTGTGTTCCTGCAGACTTTTGATGTCATAAAACTCTTAAATCTGAATAGGTCGCTCGGTCTGTATAGGTCGGTCATTAATACCCCAGGTATTTTTGAAAAACGTTTTGCATACTATTTCTTTCTTGTTATTAATTGTAAGATAAAAGTCATGTCTAGGTTTTCTATTGCTGTTAATTTTAATGTACTGATATTTAGGTTTTACCTCAACAATATGATTTGCAATAAAAGTGCGTTGTTCCTTCAAAGAAGCCAAATGCCAGTAATTTCTGAACACCAATTGTCTGTTTGGTTCTAGAATTCTCTCAGAACATTTCAATCGGCAGCGTCCTCCGCATGGTTCGCCCATTTTTCTAGCCGGAGCCATTTTAGACTTAGACATAGAAGACCTATTGTACGCAAGTCCCATGTTTCGTAACAATTTTGCTACAGCCCTTTTGCAGCCTCGTTTCCTTTTACGTGATTGTTGTTCAGGACATTTATTAGGCGCCTCAAAGAATTGCATAGTATTGATGGACTGCAAAGCTAGAGTTTTTAGCGGTAATGGATTATTTAGCTCCACGGCAGTATGTTGAGGCTCACTGACAAAAAAGTCTTCTTCTCCAGATGAAAAACTTTGGTAGTTTTGGGCTAGTTGTTCTAAAGACGTCATAGGCGTATCTTGTATCCTCATGTCGTTGGAAAAGTCCTTAGTAAGACAAGACTTCTTTGCCGCTTTTACATCTGTTTGACGTAGGCTTGAGTCATCAGAACTGTGAGTCTGAGCTTGAAGAAGAGTCAGACGATGAACTCGATGATCCGGAAGAAGTTGTGTGTTTTTGTTGGAAATCTTGTGTTATTATACGTCTGTTGTTCTTGTTTTTGCGGGTAGTAGACTCAGATGAAGAAGATTCAGTATCGCTGGATGATGGCTTAAATTCTTGATCATCGTCAGAAGCCGGTGAAAAATCCCCATTCGTTTGAGAATTACTTGAGTTGGAAGACAAGGATAATCTTGTGTCTGGTATGTCTAAATATTGTTTCTCGTCGTTTTCGTTGTTTGTTTTAGAGTTAATACTGTTCTCTGATGATACAGATAATCTTTGACACGGATAGTTCTGGTAACTCTGGCTACTAATAGCGTCATCACAAAACGGTATGTTCTCTTTTAAGTCGTCAGAAAAATGGTAGTAATCATCGTCTGTGTGTTGGTTATTTGATTTTTTGGGTGTTAGACCCTTTTCGCAGCAATTTTGTGACAGTGACTCTCGACAGCGGTCTAAAGTTTTGACCATTACAAGTGTCTCATTTTTGTCGCTTTCGTTATTTGATTCAGAAATGTCTTTTACTATTTCTATTAATTTAAGTGTTCTAGCGTTTGGTGGAGGCATTATTTCAACTGAAACAATTAAGACAATAGTAACTCATGATATTAACGGTGTTTGTGGCTAAATTGCAACGTTAAGAACTAAAATGTCATTTCTGATACTTTATAATTTGTGCGGTTCCTACTTCATTAAATAACATAATATCGTCACTTCACGAAAAAAAAACAGTAAAAATAAAAAAAATAAACGTTTTTTTGTCATTGCATTCAATGGAAAAAGACGTGAAGTAAAACGTGACGATACATTTTTCTCAAGAAACTACATATAATTTATCTTTTTAAACATCAGGGTGTCACTAATCATAAAAGGACACTTTAGCTCGATTAAACTAAACAAAGTAAATGTAAAAAAGTATTCTAACTAAAAAGTGTCAGTATTCGTCTACACAAACTCTATAAACTTTGAAGAAGTATTGACACTAAACCAAAAATTACGATACGCTTTAGGCAAAACTTGTTAAACTTTAAAGAAATAATGTCACTAAATAGAAAACGACGTTATGAATTTTGTAAAAATATATCAAACTGGTAATTCAAAACGTCCCTAAGATGAAAATGTCACTACAATTATAAATTAAGTCCTAAATTTAACAAAAAATTTAAAAAAACACTGACTGTAAATAAAAAAATACAATGTTTCATTAAACAAAAAAACAAACTTACCGAAATCCGTTAATGCATAACGTCCTTAAACAAAAGATGACAGTCTTTTTCTTAGAGTAGTATACTGTTATGTGTTGCTTCGGCGCTGTTTTCGTCACTAATAAAATGATGTCTCTCTTTCACACTAAGGTCGCGTAAAGTACCTCCAATATGCATACTGACATTACCGACACTGTGGTGTAAAAATGAACTAGAGCCACAGGTGTTTTTGCAATCTGTGCTTCGCAAAAAAAAACTGCAGATGGCGTTACTAACTCAAAATTGCCTTATTTCGTTTAATGACGTTATGATTATCAAGGTGCGATATATAGGCTGCTTATGTGGCAAAAGGTAAACCCTGGTCTCTGCCTACCGGTCAGGCGTTAGTTTATGTACCTAATGTATGTACTGTTGACAGATTGTCTTGTCCAAATCGCCTCGACTAAAGTGAGGAAATAAATATCTATTTATTGTGAATTATCTACTAGTTTCCACAAGCAAAGCGCCCGATTGGCTGTGGAGGCTTCTTTTGGTCCTTTTGGTTTGTTTCTATTGTTGTAAATGTTATTCTACCCGCTCTTCCAAACGATTTGGTAATATTCAGCTAAAACTTAGATATCTGGGGCCTAATTACGTCATGAAATCCTGTCGGGATCCTGATATTTTGCGATATAAATTTGTAGGGGATTTGGTAGTTCGGTTCGACGATTGGCATTGTTCAGGATTTGGTGCGCGTAACATAGGAACAGATCATTATTGTAAAAAGAATAAGATGTAGTTTTCACTAGATTTGCTGTATTTCTTTGGTACCTAACTATTTTTTCTTGACTTGACGTTAACCGAAGGGGGGCGTTGGAAACCATAGTTCAGGATCTTCTTAGTTTGGATTCTAATGTGATAAATAAACTACGTATCATCATCATCAGCCATTTGTCGCCCACTGCAGGATATGGTTTCCTAACCACGAGGGGTTTTTCCATAATTGCCACGCTTAGCAGACGGGTTAGCTACGTAATACTTAACATATAAGTCCACTCGTTAATTAGTCATGACTTTACATGTATACCTATGTTTGTTTTTCAATAAATATCTTTATCTTATAGTTCCTAAAACAACCTGCAGACGCTCAGTCCAGCAGCCACCAATATCGGGACAAATATGGACGAGCTTGCATGGAGAACTTTCACTAAAAAATGTTTTAATAGATAGAGAGAACACGTTAAAATATAAACAAAGGTGGCATTTTATAATGTAATTCTTTTTTATTTTTCCTACGTTTTTGTATGATGTCTATGGTATAAAAGCAAAGTCACTCTAATCTAAGTACTCCCCAATGGAGGCACAAAATCGACCGCTATAAAAATCTATTTTGAGAGCCCTATGTCTCTGTCGAGGGATAACAGGAACTGAAGATGATGAAGATGGTTGAAAGACTATCCGGGAGCCTGCGGTTTCTAAAGTCTACCAGTACGTCAAAATGAGACATCAAGTCAGTATCTCTTAGTTATCAGTATTTGTTTGTCTACCACTATGAATTTCGAAGTATGTACCTTGGACGCTGACAGTTTCATTTCATGTATTTGAAGAAGAAGAAGAAGAAGAAAAACATTGCGGTATTTAACGCCACTTAGACATACATAAATATACAAGAAAAGTAAACACAGAAAAAAAGCAAAAGACAAGCTTTTGTGGCCGACAAAAGCGGAAGAAATGTGAAGCTAATAGTGAGAAAAACAAAGGCTAAGGATAAGGATACAGTGGTTGTACTCTGTATGTCGACGCAGCGGAAAAAAAGCGTCATGCTCAGTATTAGCTGAGGGTTTGCACTTACTACACTATCTGTCGGCAAAACTGTACATTCAGGTGTAGAGTCAAGGTCGTTTTCTGATTGATGATTGCGATTCTATGTGTCACGTGTCCTCAAGTGACGAAAATATTGAGCGTTTTATTACGTTTCATTACGCTGAATATTTGCGCCACAACTAGGACTTTCCAGTACATTGAACTTTGGACTTTATTCATAACATAACAAAAATAAAACTAATTGAAATAAGAAACTCGACTTAACTAATATATAAGTGATAAAAATAAAGGTACAAATTAGGTACATAAATTCTATATTTACAAATAAAACACCTGCCCCAGGTCACTGTCCCGCGGTAATGAGCCCAGGACGCTGGCGACGTTATCTCTTTGGATGGCCAGGCTTATCCTCTGGCCGAGGTACGCGCCAGCCCTCTGGTCTCCCGATGCGTCGATTAGGCGCGCCGCTAAGTCTTTGAAACAGCAGGCGCCCCTCTGGGCCCCAAGTGCCTATGGTTTCGAACCCAAACGGCGCAAATATGTAATTGTTTCCTATTGAACCGTTTTTGCGCCGTTTAAGGCTTTCGGCCGCTCCAGCCGCTGAACCAGCGGCTCTTCCACTCTGGGAAACATGAGAGGATGCCAGCGTGTCAACGCATGTGGCGTCCCATAACAGCGGCCTCCCATGTTTCCAGGGGATCAATGTCATACCATCGGGCCTTTTACCATCGTCGCGGATGATGCCTGGAGGTTCCAGCGTGGCCGGAACCCCGGCTGTGGCAAAGGCCCTCCAGTACATTCATTAACAAATTCTGGTATTTATACCAACAAAATCAGCAACTCCCACGGTCATGGTATCTATCCATCAACAATTGCCTAATACCTATCTATTGCTTTATATCTAAATCGTCCGATTTACGCCGAATTTTTGGAGCATCTACGTTTGTGACTAAGAAGTCCTATACGGGAGAGGACTGCCCGTTTGCATACCTACTGGGTATGTCTAGTCCTCTGCTGGTCGGAGTTTTAAGGCCTGCATAAGTACCTCTAATTGTTACTTACGGGGTTAAGCACAAACGCCTTGAGCCTCTCGTCAGGCGTCTGTCCCTTTTTCTGCCTCAGTAGGAGATACACGGTGCCGACATCAGGGCAGGCCCTTAGGAGTTTTTCAACCAGGACCTGAAGAGAGGAGAGTTTACAGTAGATTAGGTTTGAGTTGAATAGAATGGGGTGGAGTAGAGTGGAATGGCGCCAATCAGTGACGTTAGAGGCGAAGACATTAACACTCCTTCTTAGCGCGGCAAAACAAATTTCATCAAGAATCAAGAATATCTACTGTGAGTTAAGACATGAGTTACACGTTTAGCAGTAACGTTTAAAGTAACGATTTAAAATAGAATCACAATCATACAGTAACAGTGAAATCACGTTCATCCATCCCAGAACTCTGCTACGCACACGAAATATTTACCAGGATGTTACATAAGAAATGGCATATACAAAGACGAGATTATCTTTAGTCGCAGATAGACAATCTCATTTCTCTTAGTTTAGTCCTTTCATACATTAGCTGAAGCATTAACTCATGCTATTTTTGTTGTGAGAGGAGGAGGGTGAGGAAATGGCGAGTTGGAGTGACAGAGAAAAGGCCTGTGCCCAACAGTGGGCTCTGTTTATGGGCTGATTGATACACAGGGGAGGGGGGTTATACACCGAGATTTTGAACTTCCTTATAATATTTTCCTTTTGTTATTATTACTTCTATATTGCACAAAATTAAGTGTACAAAAGGTGAACTTAATGCTAATGCCATTTGCTACAAGTCAGGAGGTACAGGAATAGGTAATCAATTTCAGTTCGTTAATTTACACTTCTTTTAATCGATGTGACGGTTGTTATTCTGCATTTTATTTCAATAATTAAAAGTTATTTAGCCCAAAGCGAATTGGTCACACCGCACTACGTACAACAACGTCACACGAGGAGCACAGAAGATTGACGGACTATTATTGCAGATTATGAATTTCTTCATTCGTTCAATTATTTCAGCTGGCTGGACGAGCCGCCCCGATGAACCTGGAGTTGATAGAGGCCTTCGCGACCAAAAGACGCCATCTCTCTCTGCCACGCTTACGCTCACTTACTTTCTTATCTCATCTTATCTTATCTCATCTCACCTTGCCCACGAAGCCAGTGGCCCCGGTGATCAGGATAGTCTTGTTGGCGTAGAACTCTGGTACGGAGAGGCGCGGCATCGTTTCGTCCTTGGAGACTGGGGAGAGAAGAAGGTTGGTTAAAGGGTTACCTCAAGAGCAGAACCTTCACAATAATAACCTACATTAATACAATATAATATACATTCTATATCGAGATAAGTTATATAGTAAACCTATAAAACGTCTTTATATTTTTAGTTTAATAATTTTATAATATATCTTAGGTATACATGTAAACATTTTACACATATTGTTATGTATATTTTTGTTCCTGTTTTTAAAAAAAGTTTTATTTTTATTTCTCATAACGACAATTGCATGTTTGTCTTTAAGTTTTGAAATATTTGCTCGTATAACCCACTCTTTAAAAAATCTGTTTTGGGCGTCCGCGATACAGGTTTTACCTAGTGCGGGGCCCGCTGTGTACCGCTCATGTAAAAATGTTGCTATGGTAATAAATACGAGTATTTTTGATTTTTTTTTACAAACGCATTTGGATTTTAATTCACAAATGGCATGCTGGATCTCAAGGACACTTTACCATGATGTTTAGAGGACACCAATCAAGGTTTGCTCGTGCTTACAACTGAGAATGACAGAATTAAAAAGAAAACCGGCCAAGTGCGAGTCGGACCCGCGCACGCGTAAAATATATAATATTTGAATATTTCAAGCGTCTACCTGTTGCCACATGGCGGTCTGCGTCGTCTTGCGAGGTACCTACTACCTATATATTTCGCCGGGTTGTATACACCATAGAGTCAATGGTTTGGCGTTTTTTTTTAAATAATCTTAACTTATACTCTCAGTTACTATCGCCCAATCAACTTTCACGACGTCATGCATGGCGCACAGAATGAACCAATCACAGAGTGATCTATTACTCTACAGCACATCTTGGGCTCGTTTCGTTGGTACAGACTAATCGAAGGAACCGTTTTTGAGAGTGAATTTTGTAGGAAGAAACACTTCTACGGTTTTTTTATTCGTTGGTCTAGAGGACACACATCGGGGTTTGATCGTGCTTAGAACTAGAAATAAACTTATTAATAGTAGATTGTTAACCAAGGGCTGTATGACATCAATTGCATATGAGGTTTTTGGCGCCCGAGCGCAGCGAGGGCGCTAATTAGCCCGAGTATCCAATTGATGCTTACACCCGAGGTAAACGCTCTGCTTTACATATCGATTGTGAGGTAAGTAAAAAAACAAGAAAGCAGGACTTTTGAGAAAGAACTCCAAAACACGAAAAACATTTCGTCGCCCTAATTCTAATAGGTAGTATCTCAATTATGACGACTTTTGAGGAGGCCAAAATTACGGTTTTTTTCTTACAAGTTGTTAGAAAACAATAAAAGGTAAGTTCTGAACATGATATTAAAAATTAAATAGATGTCATAATTCATTATGAAAAAAACATTAATTCTTACAGATACTGTAATATATGAGATAAGCTTTATTAGCATAGTTATTTCACTGAGTTACTACTAATTCGCACTGAAAATTAAACACAATGTTATCGCTAAAATCGTTAAATTTTAAAAAACAGCACTACATATTTAAGTTTTAAAGTATTCTCTTCTTAATAATTCATCATTATCATTCAGCCACAAGAAGTCCACTGCTGGACCTATGTCCAGGCCTAGGCCTATGCCTCCTCTATGGATTTCCAGAAAGACCGATTAGAAGCGGCTTGCATCCAGCGCCTTCCTGCCACTTGGATGAGGTCATCTGTCCATCTGGTGACTGGTCGTCCTACGCTGCGCTTGCCAATATGTGGTCTCCATTCGAGAACTTTTCGGCCCCATCGGCCATCAGTTCTGCGTGCTATGTGGCCCGCCCACTGCCACTTCAACTTACTTACCCGCTGCGCTATATCGACGACTTTCGTACGTCTACGGATCTCATCATTTCTGATTCGATCTCGTAGAGAAATTCCGAGCATAGCCCTTTCCATAGCTCGTTGCGTGACCCTGAGCTTTCTTATGAGACCCATGGTGAGAGATCAGTGCCATAAGTCATCACTGGTAACACACACTGGTTGTATAGATTTGTCTTGAGCGATTAAGGTATATTGGACGAAAAGACTTTTCTAAGTTTCCCGAATATTGCCCAGCCGAGTTGGATTCGACGATTGACCTCTTTCACGAAGTTGGACCGGCTTAGTTGGAGTTTGTCCTAAGTAGATGTATTCGTCTGCAACTTCGAGAATTGAGTTCCCCAATGTTATTGGGGTGGGCACAACACGGGCGTTCGACAATGACCTTCGTTCTGTCCATGTTCATTTTAAGGCCCACACGTTGGGAAACTCGACTGAGGTCTTCGAGCATTGTGCCGAGGTCTTCCATCGTTTCTGCCATGACTACTATATCTTCGGCAAATCGAAGGTGCGTGATGTACTCGCCATTTATATTGATGCCGCGTCCCTACCATTCCAGAAGCTTGAAGGCATCTTCCAGTGCGTTCGTGAACAGTTTCGGAGAGATAACGTCTCCCTGTCTCACGCCTCTTCTCAATGAAATTGCCTCCAAATTCTGCTCCTGTACTCGGACCGACATAGTGGCGTTGTTGTACAAGCACTTCAGCACCTCGATATAGCGATAGTCAATACGGCAACGCTGGAGAGACTCGAGCACTGCCCATGTCTCGATCGAATCGAAGGCTTTCTCATAGTCCACAAATGCTAAGCAGAATGGAAAATTATACTCATCAGTCTTCTGTATACTCGTAATTTGCCGCAGCGTGTGGATGTGGTCTATGCTACTAAAGCTCTTTCGGAAACCGGCTTGTTCGGGAGGCTGGAAGTCATCAAACCTGCGTTCGAGGCGATTCGAAAACAGCTTATAAACATGGCTCAGAAGCGAGATGGGTCAGTAGTTCTTCAATAGAGAGTTATCCCCTTTCTTGAAGAACAGCGTCACCACGCTTCTGTTCCATGCTTCTGGCGTTTTTCCTTCGAGCACAACGGAATTGAAGAGCTTCTGAAGGACTTTAAATACTGGTGTTCCACCCGCTTTCAGGAGCTCTGATGTGATTCCGTCCTCTCCTGGTGCCTTGTTATTCTTGAGCTGTTTCAGGGCCATCCTAATCTCATAGAGGCTGATGTCCGGGATGTCTTTGGTATAGATTACAACATCTTCTAAATTTTGTATACTGGATTTTTTCTTTATGATAGGTTTCTTCTTAGTGTCAGTCACTGTTACGCCACTCTCTCAATGCTTTTAAAATTTCCTGATCATCTTCGGAATCCGATTGAAAAATGTCCGTTTTGATAACAATTAGACCTGCACATAGATATCTGAAAATATAAAAAAGCAAAAAAAAAAAGTTAAATTGTACAAAGTTTAATATGAAAAAAATAATATTAAAATATAATGTTTAATTAAGACAAAATTTCGCGAAACTGAAAAAAACTAGAAACAAAATTTGTTCTTAAATTAGTGTCAATAAGAATTAACTGAATACTAAGTCTCAAAAAATTTATTCGTAAAAGTATTTCAACAATAATTTTTAAACACATTTTTATACTCCATAAAGACAATGTTGTGCCTAAATAATATCAGAAAACATAGCTCAGAATATAAATTACAAATTACTATCTTTTACTTATCTTAAATGCTAATGAATCCAAATATAAAACACTTTTATGACGCAGCGATCTGCAAAACGTCAATTAAGTATGGCGAATGGTGAGTTACTGCATATTCGCACTAATAATTCCGTGATTCGAGATGCGACATATTACGTCAAGTCTTTTATCTCTCTTTTTTTCATACAAAGCTTAAATAGTAACGAAAGAGAACGATGTAGTTTTGTCAACTCTATCCAAAACACCCAAAAAGTCAGTTTCGTCCAAAAATGAGATACTACCTATTAGAATTAGGGCGACGATTTACTTTCGCGCCTAGCTAGTCGACTGACTGTTTGACTCTTCACGATTTTATGGCACCCAAGCGCGTCAAATCGTGCTGGCCAGTTTGATTTTTAAATCGATTTCAATTAACATACGATGTGACTGCGAAACAAATAGTTCGATATTTAAAATAAAATCTTCATAAATTCTAATATAAATTGTCTCGATTCCGATTCGAGTAAATAATCGATACCAAGAAAAAAAAAATTAACTTTTAAAAAATATTCTTCTTGCAGTATGGGTATGACAGTTCTTTTTTCAAATTCCAAAACCTATGCTGTAATGTTAACATTACATGGTATGTTTTGAAACCTATGCTGTAATGATATCCATACACCCCGGCATTCAGGGAAGTAAGTGACTACTTACAGAGCAAGAGATATGTAATAGTAGTTTATGCAACTGTCATATAATGAAGGGTATTAAAACACGAGTGTGAGTTTATGAAACGAGCGCAGCGAGTTTCATAATAGTAACGAGTGTTTTAATACCCGTGTTATATGCAGTTGCATACACTACTTTATCTTCAATAATGCAATTAAAAATTAAATTCACGCGTACGTGTATAATCACAGTGATTTTGCCGCCATTAAAATTTAACCAATGAGAGTGCAGCTGCGCGCTTCAATAAAACGCGACCAACCTGATTGGCCCTGCAATCAAGTTGGTCGCGTTTTATTGATGTTATAATGAGATTTTACGATATCGATGTGAATATTATACCATCATGTGAAATTGCTTAAATTGAGTGTTTTGTTGTCTGCGCTATAACAGTAGTAATTATAAGTCAAGTATTGAAAACATAAGTAGAATGTTACAACATTAGTGTAGATAATAGTACATTACGATACTAGTGCGAAAAGTAGGAAATTCGCAACGAGTGGCGATAAATTAAAACACGACCGAAGGGAGTGTTTTATATCGACACGAGTTACGAATTACCAATTCGCACGTGTATCGTACAACGTTTTATAGTACATATGGCCCTTTGAAGTTTCGACATAGGCACGTAAAGTGTTCATTATCGCACTAGTGCGGTAATGTAGCACCATATGTACTATAAAAGAAATTATAGTCTTGTGAATATTTTCTATGAAAAGTCTTAAGGGTGATACACACCAACGCATGGTGCAAGTGGAGTATTTTTTCGCTTACTTTTCCTCCACTTCAACTCGTCCCGAGGGCAGGGCTAACATTGTACTGTCAAGCAATATTCAGCAATTCGTAACTGACTACAAGAACTACAGGATAATAAGATTAATTTGTGAAAAAATCAGAGTGGACCTTTTTTCACTGCACTGTTCTTCACTACAACTCGTCCGGAAGGCGGCGGCTAACATTGTACTGTCAAGGTATATTCAGCAATTCGTAACTGACTACAAGAACTATATAGGTAATAAGATTTGAGAAGAAATCAGAGTTGACCTTTTTTCGCTTCATTTTTTCTCCACTACAACTCGTCCCGAAGGCGGCGGCTAACGTTGTAACTTGACATTCAATAAACAGAATGTAAATTCTTTACGTTGAAACAAATTTTTGATTACTGACTTCGCGATTTTGCGAAACATAATGACGGTGTGCATAATGAAGCAACGACTAATGAATGTTGAGGAAGCGAAAGTGATCTGTCAGGATCGTAGCAAGTGGCAGTCCCTGGTCTCTGCCTACCCCTCTGGGATACAGGCGTGAGTTTATGTTATGTTTAAATATCTAACTTCGTAGAGAGCAGGTTTATAGAGCTTCTTTGATTATTATTACGGTCGGCAGATTATTTTTCATACCAAATTAAATTATATACGCCACTTGTCGCGCGCAGACTTATCGTGCGCGGACCCCAACTCACCTGTCGGCCCAACCATCATCTCAACTGTCGTCTGTGACGCCCTTCTCCTAACTCAAAGTTTACAACTTCACTTTATAATATTTTAAGACTACTAAACGCGTATCGAAAAAAAAAAAAAAGATAACACAAAACCTTTACCTCAGTTTAAAAACTGAACTTTAAAATACAAATTAATATTCATCCAATTATTACTTGTTGATAAGAAAATTCTAGCCAAATAGTTTATAACTTTACAAATTATTTATTTCTCCTAAAATTCTAATTATGTTTTTTTTTTCTTATACTTTTTTCACTTTAAACATTAAACTTTGTACACTTTAGCCGCATTAGCACTGCACCGAACTCTGTCTAAGATGGGACTAACTGGCCTAGTGAAAACTGAAGTGTTTATGTAGGTACCTATTCGGTGAAGTTCTGAGTCACAGGTTAAGAAATAAGTACTCAAAAACCTAAAACGCTTGCCGGTGTCTAACAATGAGTATAAACAATTAGCTACGGCGGAATTGGGAACTAAACCTCCACCCAATAAAAATATGACAATAATATTAACTTCCGCATAACACAATCACTTCTCCTGGTCTCAAACTACGATATCCTGTACTATAGTAACCAGGCAAGGACATGACAAACATGGAAATACACATAGACTGTGGCCCCTGTGGGAATAGAACCCACGGCCTCCGGCATGGTATACATTTTCATGCCTGACTATTTATTTTAAGGGTCGGTAAGGGACTTCCCAGTCGGACAAACTTTGACCAAATATAAGGTATTAGCAAAGGGCAGGATAAAAAGTACCCGAAACCGGCGTGCGTGTATGCAATGACCTTTCAGGATCGTGGTAAGTGACAGTCCTTGGTCTTTGCCTACCCCTCTGGGATACAGGCGTGAGTTTATGTATGTATATGTGTACTATTTATTTTGAATAGACAGGTGGCGCCACCATTTGCATTTCCAAATTACAAAAAAAAAGGTTGAGAAGTACGCAGCCTACTTAGGAGGCCTACTTAAGACTCATTAGCTTTTCGTTGAATAAAATTAGATTATTTTCAAAATGCGCAATATATCGCAGTGCTTCACTAACTGCGAAGGAAAACATCGTGAGGAAACCTGGGTGTCCTGGTGGGCACGCGTGGTGATTAAGCCCATACTCTCTTCCTGAGAAAAGGCGTGTGCCCTACAGTGGGACGTGTAAAGGCTGCGTATATAGGACGTATGTATGCGCAATACATTAAGGTGGGAAGATTCCCATACAAACGATTTCTTCCAAATTTGTTAAAAAATTTACATATTCACTGAAATTATGTATATCTGCATTAATTTAGACTTTTATTTGCGCTAATTTATATGTTCTTGAAAAATACAGTAGTTTATAAGCTTAAATGAGATCGACAATTTAGTCCATACAAACAATATTAATTTCATTGTAGTATTAAACTACTGTTTTTTTTTCAAGGCAATGTAAATTGGCGCATATACGGGTAAAATCTTAATTAAGGCAGACAGATATAACTTCAGTGTGTAATTACTTATGTAATTTTTTTTTAACAAATTTGGAAAAAATCATTTGTATGAGAATCGTCCTGTATGAGAATACGCGATTATCTGTAAGACCGGTTTCGCACTACGTCCAATCCGAATCCGAAAATACGGTCCGAGGTAGTCGTAGAACTATTTCGATGGAAGTTACCCACTAGATCCAGCTTGCGTCATTCAATGTCACTCCGTCATCCGTGAATTTCCATTTCAGATTATTGACGGACTGAAGTAGCCATAGTATTTTTAACCAATTTCAAAAAAGGAAGAGGATATCAATTCGACGCGTGTATATATATATTTGCTATCTTCCTCTATAACTGCTTCAAATCTTAACCAATTTCAACAATTCTTTTTTTGTTCAAATAGATATAACGTCCCTTTGGTCCAATTTTAATTTGGTGAAGATCTGATGAATACTCAGAGATGGAGAACGGAACTCTTCCATGGACCGCAGTAAATAAGGCCTAATGGGGCCCATCCTTTAGTAATATCCGTATGTTTAATAAAATAGCGCAAAAGTAGTCCCAAGGTAATTTGGTAATGTTCTGGTGAAGACTATTGGAGATGGAAATTGGCAACGTCAAATTTTAAAGCAACGAATTATATAACTAGGGTAAATTACGCTTATAAGGGACTCGTATATTTTTTTGCCGCTCCCATACTAAAAATAGAAAAATAAAAAGGTTTAAATAAAAAATAAAAACCAAATTCGAAATATCAGCACTAAAAAGTTAGAAATAATTTAAATAATGGGAAGTATGTACACATGCAGGTATTGTAGAAGTATAATTTGTAGTCGGTGCCCAGTTTCATGACCATCACACATATTTAGGGCACCGACTCCAAGTTATACTTCTACAGTACCTACATGTATACATACTTCTAATTATTTAAATTATTTCTAACTTTTAGTGCTGTAGTGTATCGAAGTCGGTTTTTAGTTTTTATTTATTTGTATGAACGCTGCGCACTGCGTCCGAACCTGAGGTCCGAACCGAATCCGAGCTGCATACGAGCAGAGAGGCGGCGGGGTGGCGGGGCATGTGGCAGGGGCGGGGGGCAGTTTAGTACGTACAATATCAATGCCAGAAGTTGACGCCGATTGAAAGAAGGACTCATAATCATCGACGTGAACGCGCGAATCTGCTGTGTGTGTGTGCGGCCGCGTGGCCCCTGAACTGCTTGGATTTAGATCAGAGATCGGACCAGTGCGTAAGCAATATGCGAATTCGGACCGAGATTTTTAGATCCGCATTTTCACGGATTCGGATCGGACGTAGCGCAAAACCGCTCTAAAAGCGCCTCCGAGTCACGCTATGATCTAGTACGGCTGCGGCTCCTATGGGTGCTTACGGGATTAGCTATTGTCTTGTAACCGAGTAGCTAAGTGGGGTAGCTAGCTGGGGTGCTATCTGCTAGAAATAAAAGCACTCGATTTCTGATAAACCACTTTACTATCACTTCACTAAACTGCTACTTAAAAACAATAGAGACGATTTGATGAAAATGCCAATGAGTACGCGCGGCGCGGCTGGTTGGCAGTCGCGAACTCTCCTTATTAGTTCACTTCACTTATAATTGCTTATTCATCATCGTCAGCCATTTAACGCCCACTGCAGGACATAGGCCTCCCTCACAGTTTTGTAACCATGAAGGGTTTTGCCATAATCGCCACGCTTGGCAGGCGGGTTGGCGATCGCAGTATGCGGTTGGAATCTCTGGAAGACGCTGCTGCCTGTCTCCTGGTAATTTATTTCCTTAGTCGCCTTCTACGACATCCACGCAAGGGCATGGAGTGACGCTATTCTTAATCCGGCGCCACACGGAAAATTACCCATTAAATTTAGTATATTACGGTCTTCCTCTATATTTCACACATATTAATTTAAAACTAATAATTAAATGTAAGTATTATAAGACGATATTTTTTACTTTATTGTATGTATGTTATGGCATTTGTTTTAATTCTTTTTAAATGCACCACGGCACGCACTCCGTAGTACAATTTTGAGTTACCGTAGGCACTGACTGAAAATCAGCGCTGAAAAAACAGGACCATAGGTGTAGCCTGTGGTGTATCTAAGTTGCCACAAAAGGCAGCTGACTCAGCGTTGTGCTGAGGAAGTGATCCTTTGCATCCCTACTTAGGTGTCGGCTCCTACCCTTAAAATATATTTTTTTTTTTAGATTTTTATTCTACCGTTTTGTCGGCGTGATTAATATGTATACGAGTATCTATGCGAAATTTCAGCTTTCTCGTACTAGTCATCTCTGAGCTAGGCCGTGGAAAGACAGACAGACATACGGACGGGCATGTCGAAATTATTAGGGTCCCTTGTCGAACACGAAACCCTTAAAACACTAAAAAGTAAAAAAGAAAAAACGGAGGTAAAAAAATTGTATTTCCCATTGTACTGCACTGTATCATTGTTCAAGTCTCAAATGGCTAAGAGGCACGCACCCATTCATACAATATACATCCACACTCACACACTCATACATACTCATACATTCATACACACTCACACACACACTTAGCACGTTTCTTATTGATTTTTGTTTTTGTTTCTCTTTTAATTGCCAGCGGTCAGGTGTCTGTGAAAGTTAAGGTGGCGTTCACTTTTGCAGAATTATTAATAAAAAATAAGTAATACATATTTGAGGACTTCCTTGAGCAAAAGGAAGCTCAAGGAAGTCTTCAAATATGATCTTTTAAGTCCTAGTCCAGCCCCATTTATAAAATTAGAGCGGGTTCTAATTTTATAAATGGGACTGCTTTTTATTAATGTTTTGTTAGTGCATAGTTAGTGCTAGTTAGTGTTAGTTTTGTTAGTGCTTTTTGTTTCCGTACCCAAAGGGTAAAACGGGACCCTATTACCTACTAAGACTTCGCTGTCTGTCTGTCCGTCTGTCCGTCCGTCCGTCCATCCGTCCGTCTGTCTGTCACCAGGCTGTATCTCAAGAACCGTAATAGCTAGAGAGTTGAAATTTTCACAGATTATGTATTTCTGTTGCTGCTATAACAAAAAATACTAAAAACAAAATAAAATAATTATTTAAGGGGGGCTCCCAAACAACAAACGTGATATTTTTTGCTGCTTTTTTATCTTTGTGTCAAATGTTGTATAGATAATGGTACGGAACCCTTCGTGCGCGAGTCCGACTCGCACTTGGCCGGTTTTTGTTAATGTTTAGTTATTACATAATAAAATTGTTTTTTAATTTATATAATTTTATATTTAACGTGTGCCTTCCAGCCTTAACTCCTGCTCTAAATGTCAACCTAAGAGCTGGGGAGTGCTTTAAGCCAGCGATTACTACCTGTTTGCTTAGCATGCGCGTTTTGACTCTCTCTCGACATCGAGTGAGAGACTTAGAAGTACTTGCCATGTCGAAAGTGTGAGCTTGGTAGCAGAGACTCGAGATAGTCAATAGAGTGCGGCCTTGTCTACCAAAAAGTAGTTATTGCCATATTAAATAAAAGTGTTGTATTTTTGTCTGTCAACCATGTAAAAATTGTTACCGGTTTTTACCGACAGCGGAACTTCACTAGAAAGTTATAAATTTCGTTTCGTTCCTACGCAAGCAACTAATCAAAACCATTCATTTCTATGCGATTTTTTTAATGAACACGCTTTACAATAGGAGTAAAAAACGCATTACTGTTATTTTCTGTGGTTTTCTTGTTTTCTTTTTGGTTGGACTAGGTTCTTTTAAAATAATAAATAGTTCTATGCACTAAGTATGGAAAAAATTAAGAAACGAACATCAAAAATAAAGTATAATACTGCAAGAACAAAAAGAAAATTAACAAAATATGTATTTTAGGTCGAATTCTATGGTCTCGAAGCCTTGTCTTCACCTCCGTGGATACCAGACATGTCTCGGTCGTATATGTCAAAATTAGTGTCTAACTCGACCGAAATCATGTCGGCAGTGCCGCCATGTTACCGGTTGTAGACAAGTCTCGGTCATCTCCATCTCGGTCGCGGTCGCCATGCTAACGTCGAGACATCTCGGGCTCGACAGATAAATTGACATTTTTGCATAGAGAAGGGCGTTTCTCGAGCGTGGCATGCTAAGCGTACTGGTGGTAGCCGACATGTCAGCTGAGCTCTCTCCAATCACCAAAATGGTTAGACGCAGTCTAGAAAAATGTAAATCTCTGCTATCATTGGTTTTTTTAAATTGTTTGTGTTTTGGTAATAAACTATTTCTATTCTATTCTAAATGAAATTCCTGGTGACGTGCAATAAAGCATATTCTATCTATCTATGTAACAAACAATCCGACAGCAGAACGTTAACTACTACTTGTTAACTTTAAAGCCAATAAATATGGTACATGTCATTGTATTGGGTTAACATAATTATAGTACTTAATCATTATTGTACACTTTCCCCCTTGTTTATAATGGTCGTACCACCACATCAAGGGCTGGCTGGTAGAGATTTCTGCTGAAATAAGCTCACCATGTACACTTTAAAATTTTTCTGCAAATGTTGTGTTTTATTTATGTGTTTTTATGTGTGCAATAAAGTATAAAGTACTATGTTGTGTTTTATTTATGTGTTTTTATGTGTGTAATAAAGTATAAAGTACTATGCAAGCGGGACACAAACTCAACAATAACTCATTGCAAGGTACCTAAGCTGGCGAAGCGACTAATTATGCAGCAAGTCCTGTCGGAGTCCTGACGTTTGCGAGAGTAATCAGTATGGAATTTGTCAGTTAGACGATTAGAATCGTTCAGGAATTATGGTCCTTATGGATTTACTAGCTGTCCCGGCAAGCTTCGAACCGCCATAGAATCCGTTTATTCGCGATTCTTGCACAACGCCATCTATTTTTGAAACACAACGTTCGCTCGCACAACGCCATCTATTTTAAACTTTAAATAAATATTATCCCACGGGAACGCATTAGCGGGATGTCATGTCTGTGTCTCAATCCAGGTATTTGTCTATCTGTACGCCAAGTTTCATGTAAATCCGTTCGGCTGTTATTGCACGATTGATTAACAAACACCCAAACATCTTGACAAATTTTCACATTTATAATATTAGTAGGAAATGTATAGGCAGGCCTGCTTAGTAGTTATTGTTCAGTAGTCGGGTTGTTAACGAAAGGGCACTACCAGTACCACGGCACAGACTTCTTCAGGTTATCATGATGGGCAAAATTGAGGGGAAGAGGCGTGCTGGTAGAAAAAGAAAAACATGGCATAAGTAACATCAGATAAATCTATTTCACTTGGCAAAAAGAAGAGAGGAATTTGCAGAGCTGACCGCCAACCTCCAGTTGTGGAGAGGCACTGAAAGGAGAATAAGAAGTCGGGTTGTTGGTTATTTTTTTATTTTATTTATGTTGGATTTATGCTGATTTCACATAGCCTATGATACTCCCGCAGACGACGCATCGATTGAGATCTCATTTGAAAAAATATGAAAATTGGTTGAGGAGTTATCACGAACATATTATAATCGGACATACTTACTTGCATATAATCCGCGTAAATCTTTTTGACGGTTGAATGAAGTGATTGATTGATTTTTGATTTTATGGCAACCAGCCGATGGCGACTATTCCTGCCAGAGTCACGTCTTGACACGAAGTACACTTGAGTTTGACTGAACTGGTCTGAACAAAACACTATTTTTAAATGCCAGTTCGTGTAGGCTTTACATGCGGACAGCACAGCACAAGTACAATCTGTGAAACACAAAAACCAATATTTTATTGCAGACCATCACATTACATTAAAATTTACTAAATAAACATTTAGGGACAAAGGACATTATAAGTTATAAATATGTAAATATTATAATCTAATTTCGTTTTCCCCAATAAACCTTATTAAAAGCCTGAACAAATCGGAAGACATATGGGTCAGGAGGGAAGTGAAGTTAATAGGGAGTGAGATTTTGATACCCGGAAGGGACGAATATAAGTCAATGGACTTGTTATTTTTTGGGCAATTGAAAAAGATGTGGTCCAGGTCACCCTCCTCAAGACCACAGTCGCAAATTGGGCTGTCCCGAACTCCAATTCTGTGCAGAAAGACAGGCGAACAGCAGTGCCCAATGCGCAATCGACAGATTATCGAGACTACCCTCTTAGCAACTTTTTTAAAACTGAAGAACCATGGTTTTGATCTGATAGTTGGTTGGACCGCAAAGAAACGAGAACCCTTCGTTAGACTGCTCTCTTGCCACAGAGACAACCATAATTCGGAGAGACATTTCTTCGGGATCGAAAGTAAGTCGTAGGGATGGTACAAGTAGTGCTTTCGGTCCGCTTCGCCACCGCAGGCCTGTTTTGCGATGGAGTCCGCATTCTCATTGCCCACAATGCCGGAGTGACCAGGCACCCAGACCAGAACCACATCAAGGTGTTTACCAGAGCAGCGTAATAGAGTATATCTAATATCCAAAATTATGCGGCTGTTCAGTTTGCACTTAAGTTGGCTCCGGCCTAGGGCCTGGAGACAGCTTAGGGAGTCAGTGAAAATAACGGCTCTCTCAATATTGTGAGATTCCACAAATAAACAGGCCTCCAGAACTCCAACACATTCCCCAGTAAAGACTGAGGATTCGGGGGGACACTTAAATTGTATGAATAATTTTGAATTCTCCAAGAATACCGAAACTACAACTGGGGTGGATGGGGATAATTTTGACGCATCTGTGAAAAATCTCTGATAACCGCTCCAACGCTCGTGTACTACGTTATTGAATAGCGCGTTTGCTGTAAGGTTACCTTTACCGATGCCGATATCCAGGACAATGTTCGGTTTGAATATCGAAACGCGATACTCGTAGCCAAACAAAGGAACACTATCAGTAGCTACCAGAGATTTCTCAAATTGCTTGAGTTGTCTAAAGCTCTTAATCATAAGGGGTATGTTTTTGTGTTCCCAGTAACTGCTGGTGCGGACTAAGTCATCAAGTTCCTGCAGCCTCCGGATAAGAATGTGGGACGATCGGGAGTAAACCTTGGTCACGAAGCGGTCCGAAAGGTACTGGCGGCGCAGATGAAGAGGCGGTTCCACGGCTTCTACCTGAAGAGCATTTGTAGGCGTTGAACGCATACATCCCAATATAAGTCGCAGACATTTGAACTGTATACGATCCAACTTAATCAGTGAGGTACTACTGATAGGTTCTAAGACGAAGCACCCATAATCCATTATGCTCCTAATAAGGGCATTGTAAACAAGCTTAAGGCAAACCGGATGGGCACCCCACCAAACGCCCGCAAGGACCCTGAGAATGGAAAATACGCGTTCGCATTTTTTAACGAGGTGTTCTACATGGTGCGCACCAGAGAGTTTCGAGTCTAAGCAGACTCCTAGGAATTTGACCATCGACTTTTGTGGTATGGGAACATCACCTAATTTTACTGTGATGTCCGGGATATTACGTTTACGCGTGAATATCATCACGCCACTTTTGGAAGCCGAGATAGAGAGGCCCCGATGGTTAAGCCATAGGTTGAGGGAACTTAGGGACAGATTTAATGATTCCACTGCACGCTCAATGGAGTTATCACAGACATACAACGCAACATCATCGGCATACTGTAGAATATTGCAGTTGTAGTTGAGGCTGGAGTTAATGTCAGATGTGTATATGTTAAAAAGGATGGGACTCAACACAGATCCTTGAGGGAGGCCTTTCCATAGAGTTCTGCAGTGGAGTTCCAAATCAGGTACGCGCAGAGCCACAGTTCGAGACACAAGCAACAGACATATACATCGGACCATCTTAACAGGAACCCTCAGCTGTAGCAGCCTTTGCCTGAGGACTGAAAGAAGTACACTGTCATATGCTGATGATATGTCCAGAAAAGCTGCCACCGCTGAGTCGTTCCTGCTTAATGCAACTCTAATGTCCGTTACCAGTACCGCAACACTGTCCACTGTGCTTAGGCCCTTTCTAAACCCAAATTGGGTCTTTGGTAAGAGGTTCTTACTCTCTACTAGCCATTCGAGCCGGTTTTTCAAGAGGTGTTCTAGTACCTTGGATAAAGCAGATGAGAGGGCAATGGGTCTAAAGGCGTTCGGATCCTCGGAGCATTTGCCAGGTTTAAGGAGGGGCATAATAAGTTGTTTTTTCCATGGTTCCGGGATATAGCCAGATTCGAAACACGCATTGGCGAAATTTAGGAAATACTGTAGTGTGTTGGGACCAGCTTTGCCTAGGAATGAGTAGGGCAATCCGTCCTCCCGGCGGCAGAGTCCTTCACTTGATAGACGACAGTTTCTAATTCCTCCATGGAGAAAGGCTCGTCAAACTGGTCCCTGGGCACAGCCGCAGGGAGGATAGGGATATGTAGCTCATCCTCAGCGGGGACATAAGGGGGGGCTAACTTTTGAAAAAAGGCTTGGGCAACCTCGTTGGAGATGGAAGTGGACAATTTTGGCGAAAAACTATGCCTGAACCTGTTTATTTGCTTCCATACTAGGGAGGGAGGGGTAGATGGGGAGAGGGAGGTACAGAACGACAGCCAGCTTTGTCTTTTCTTTCTCCTAAGCGCTCGTTTAGATTTGGCTAAAATACGGCGGTACTCAACCAAGTTGCCAATGGAGCATACTTCATTGCATTTTCTTTCTGCTTCTTGGCGTTCTCTTATAATTAGGGAGCACTCTTCATCCCACCAGGGAGGTGAAGGGATTTTTCTGGTTGGAGGTTTCTTGGTCGGGAAAGCCGATTCAGCAGCCCTATCAATGGCACTGGTAAAGCCATTGTAGGTCGTGGCAAGATTACCTGCCTCAGGGGTCGGAAGGGACTGCATCTCTCTCTCCACGCACTCAGAGTACGGCCCCCAGCCACTGCTAATTAGCCGGTATCTCAGTAGTGGTTTCGCTGTCCTTTCTGGTAGAGATTTGTGTGGTAAACCAACTAGAATGGGGAAGTGATCGCTTCCATAAGTGGAATTCAAGCGGTCCCAGTTGCAGCTGGAGGCCATATCCATTGAGCACATGGAGAGGTCAACACAACTCTTCCTTTCACCAATGTTACCTCTGCGAGTTGGTCTACCATCATTGAGAACACACAATCCAACATCATCAATCAACTCAACCAACTCCTCACCAAAGCGATTGCAATACTCTGAGCCCCAGCGATAATGATGTGAATTGAAGTCGCCCATGATAATACATGGACCCTGCAGCTGAATAAAGATGGATCTGAGGGAGGTAATTAGGGAAATATGGGGGTCTGATATATAAATAGATACAAAGGATATTCCAAGGGCTTTTACAGCAACCACATTGACATAGTCACTATCGTCGCTGTTTAATGGAGGGAGTTGAATTGGGGAAAAAGGAATTTTATTGTTGACAAGTATGGCGCAACCACCATAGTTGTCAACCCTATCATCACGGACACAATTATAATTACTTATACTAAAATTGAAACTAGGCCGTAGCCAAGTTTCACTAAGGCAGCATATACCTGGATTAAATTTATTTATAAGGTGAATTAGTTCTGATTTTTTAGTATTAATACTCCTCACATTCCACTGTAGCAGTGTGAGGGGGAGAGCCATTGTGAAGGGCATACATAATCATGTTCAGTTTATGGGCAACGTGGTCTGGTAGGGATTTGGAAGTGATCAGTGCACAGATCAAAGAAACAAGTTGTTCCATCGGGTCCTCTCTATTAGGTGACATTATATTTTGGTGCTCCTGGCTTAGAGCACAACCATTTTTGGAGGGCGAGAATGAATAATTATGGATTAGGGCTTGATGAGTTTGTCTGTCAAATCCGGGGGATAGTGGTGAACGGGACCTGGGTTTCAGGAAAACAGTTTTTTTATTATATGATTTTGGTTCATGGGACTGTGGCCTGTGAGGTGGGGCTGATTGGGTTTGTGAGATACCTGGGTGGGCCTGCGGAGGCTGAGATGTTGGCATTTTAGTGACATTTGCATAGCTTCTCGTTATAGCTGGGATTTTTTTGTTGGCCTCTGGGTACGAGATAGATTGCTCCGCCATTAAAAGTTTAATTGCGCGTTGCCTACCATATTCTGGACAATCCTTGCTAATGGCCGAGTGATCTCCCTGACAGCTAACACAGAAAGCTTCACTTTTGTGAGTGTTACAACTTTCACCTGGGTGGTCAAGTCCACACTTGTAACATCTGGGCTTTGAGCGACACAGATTTCGAGTATGACCGAAACGACAGCAGCTAAAACACTGAACTATTGGGTACATGTACAGTTCTACCTCCAGTGCAGAATAGCAACAGTACACACGCTTTGGCAGGGTTTGACCGTCAAATGTGAGGACTACCGTCTGTGTTGGTTTCCATTCAGGTTGCCCATCATTAGATACAAACTTACGATTTATCCTCCGGGCTTTCAAAACCCTGCCACAGCCCGCTGGTACTTTTGTCCGTGTAACTATCTCTTCCTCCGACCATTCAAGAGGGACATCCCTCACCAATCCCATGCGAGTTACGTTATACTGAGGTATAGTCGCACTATATTTGTAGGCTTCCAATATTGGGTTAGAGAGGAAAGCGTTAGCGTCTTCTGGTACCTTGAACTGTACTTCTACTTTGTTGCGTCCCAGTTTTTTAATTCCACCTTGCAATACATTAGTGACGTTGTTCTTCATCAGAAATAGTCCAAACTTGACATGGTGCAATGTTGTGCCCGAGTTTGGTTCGTTTTCAATAAGAGAAACATGTACTATGTATGGACCTTTGTCAAGTACTGAATATTTCGTTCTGGCGGGTGGGTTTGGAATGGGTCTCGACAATTTTACCGGCATCTCGCTAGGGGAATTAGGCACCGCTGGGCGCTTTCTATTTTGGGTTTCAGAGACTTCCATTTTCTCAGGAACGGCATTTTGGGTCTGGGGGAGAGTAACCGTGATGACTGGGGTCAATTCAAACGGCTCAATATCTGGAGGTTTAGGGGGGATCCTTGTTTCGTCCATTTTTTACGGAATAAATGGTTGGACTTACCGGAATGTTATTTTATTTGGACAGACACTGAATACCAACACCACACAAGACAAAACAACAGTAAAGCCTCCGAAAAGTACTTAAAGGGAGCCAAAAAACAGAGAGCGCACGTGCCAGCCAGAGACAGCGACGCAGAAAAAAAAACTTGAATGAAGTGCCAATTCGCAGTTACTAATTTTAGGTGTCAAAGTGAAGTTGCACGGGGCGTCACTAGGGATCTAGGATAGGATAGGGATATAATCTTCGTCAAGTGCTTGGAGAGACAGATCGTTGAAAGAAAAAAAAGTACTAAGAAAAAATGGAAGAAAGAGATATCTATTCAGTAGAACCCTCTACCTGTATGGAACTCGTAGAACCTCTGGTATCCCTCCCTTGTATTTAAAATAGTTTGACTATATGACATAGGTAGGTACTATAGCAATCTGTAAGGTCCCCTACATAGTAATACGTCTTGTTTCCCGATTTAAAAACAACAATACGAGTACCACATCACGTATACTCATGGCAGCCGATGAAATAAACATTTTTTTCCAGATGTTTAATAATTAAAACAAAACTGTGTAAATATTATAAGTTAATTAACGTGTTAATACCATAAATCTCTCTATAATAATTGTCAGTCTATTGTTCTTGCATTTAATCGGAATTTATTCATCGATTAAATATTTTCTACTTTGCACATCACTACGCATCACACTATGTCAATTACACATACACACACATACACTGTAAAGACAGTAAGCGATCTGCAAACGTGACTATGTTCACTTTACCGCCAAAAAGATTTGTGCCGACTATGCAACATACGAGCCCATAACATTACGCTCCCATTTCAAAAAAAAAAAAAAAAAACATTACCCTCCTTTTCGTTATGAAAATACTGGCCAGCTGCTTCTAACCGAAAGAAAATGTCTGTTTGGTCTAAACTTTACCAAAAGATTAATTCGATCTTGTTGATTTCACTATTGCGTGTCATTTGAATTATTTTGCATGTCAATCGTGTCAAGGCGAGGTCGGATGACAATTTCCTGATCACGTGTTAGTTTTTTTTAAATCCTTATAAAAATATTATAAAATATTGGATCATTGTTATCCGTAAATAGCATGATCCAATAATTTTATAAGTCGAAATAGTTTACGTGATTGGGTACGTCTCGTTAAAATCCATTTTTAGGGTTCCATACCCGAAGAGCGGTGGTAGCCTAGTGGGTAGAACATTGGGCTCGGAAGCGAGTGACCCAGGTTCGATTCCCAGCGCGGGCATGTACCTATGACTTTGTTTTCTAAGTTATGTACATTTGTGAAGTTATAGTAGCAATACCACTCGCTAAGTGTGAAGGAAAACATGAGAAACATGAGGAAACCCGAGTGTCTGAGCTATTCACATACCTCAGCGCTTGAAATCGCCAATCCGCGGTGGGCACGCGTGGTGATTAAGCCCATACTCTCTCTCTGGAGAAGGCCTGTGCCTTACAGTGGGACGTATATACCTAGGCTGCTCATGTTATTTTATTTTAGGTACCCGAAGGGTGCCAAACCGGACCCTATTACTAAGACATCACTGTCCGTCTTTCTGTCTGTCACCAGGCTGTATCTCATGAACCGTTATAGCTAGGCAGTTGACGTGATTTTATGCCATTTTTTCCCGATCTTTGTGTCTAATGTTTTATAGATAGATAATGGTACGGAACCCTTCGTGCGCGAATCCGACTCACACTTGGCCGATTTTTTTATGTAGCCGTGCCATTTATGTTCATCATCTCTCAGAGAGTGAGAGACCAGTAACAAGTTTAAAGTTTTCTTCACTTAAGAAATAACTCGGTAGCCAGTCCCCACAGTATGGGCGAAATATCCGTAATTTTATTTCCTACTGTTTAGTACTGCTCAAAATAATTAGGGGAATAAGATGTCAAAGAAAAATAAAAATAAAAAAATCTTGAGTGTTAATTATCACTGCCCACCAAATTATTAAAATAACATTGTTCATGAAAATAAAAAGCAAAAGATTTTGTTAGCTGTTCTTGAATATGGTCGCCAAGAGTCTATGTAGGTATATACACGTAAAAACAAAGTGACTTCATTGATTGCACAGAAAAGTTCTCTCATTTTATGTGGCCTTTCAAGTGTTGTTAGTTAGTTAGACCTGAGATTTGCGGTGAAAGCTGTGAGTTTACTCCAGGCATCTTATCTCTTTCCAGAAAGAGACACTCTGCAGATTCACTGCGGGCCTCCTGAAGGGATCCCAGCATCCCAATGATGTTGGTCCGTCACTTTTTCACGCCTTCACAGTGATAGGTCACAAGGGCGGGTGTTTCCTCTTCTTTGAGGCATCCTCGGCAAAGCGGGCCGTCGGTTAGTCCCACTCTGTTCTGTGGTTAGTCCCATGTTGTTGATATGTCTATTCAGTGAGCAGTGGCCTGTTAGGATTGCCACAGCTTCCGTAGAAAAAACGAAAAGTATGTCTTTGTTTTCTAAGTTACGTAAAAAAGTGTTCTCTATCTATCTATCTACATTTGTGAAGAAGCAATACCGCTCGCTAACTGTGAGGAAACCTGACTTTCTGAAGTATATTATTCCGATGTAAAAACCTAACTGCAAAGTGGGTTACTCGGGGCCGCAATTGATGTAAATTGCCTCGGTCAGATGTCGCTACCTGTACGTTATACAGAGAAGTTTGTAAAGAGGCTCGAAATTTCACTGATGCCTACACTTGCCCATTAGCTCAGTTGGGAGAGCGCTGGCACGGTTAGCCAGAGGTCGCTGGATCAAGTCCCGATATGGGTGGAATTTTTAGCCTCTAAATAGTTTTTTAAAATTGTCCTCAGCACGGGTTAGTGCAATAAAAACAATAAACCCAAATTAACACTCACTTAAATCAATTACAACACTCAGCCCACCCAGCTAAGACGGAATTAGTACTTTTTACAAACAAGCGCAACTCAAAAAACAGAAAATCTTCCAAAGTTCTTCGGGAAAACGCTAACCCTGTCACCGACAGTTAAATATTTTGTGGTGACGCTGGACAGCAAACTAAACTGGAGCTCACACCCACAGAACATCATTAACAAGGCCCAAATCACCCGTGAAGAAAAGAATCATAAGAAAACAGTGGGGACTACACCCGTCACTTATGATGTAGCTATCATCTCTTCCTCTGTGCTATCATATACACATCGGTGATAAGACCCGCTATAACATATGAGGGGTACAGAGGAATAATGATGGATGTCATTTTTTTATATATTTTACCTACTCTGATACTATAATACAAAGATTATAAAACTGAAAACAAAACTCTTATGACAAACATTACGCATAGGGCAAAAAGAAAAAAAAAAGTTTTATTACGATACAGGTCTTGTATGGACACCTGTGTCATAATTTAACTTTTTAATCATAACGATACACCTATACAACCTCCAGCTGGACCAATAAGGTTGAACCTCTACTTTTAAAAAAAGGTTTCAATGAACGACGGCGACGCAACACGCATGCGCAATCGATGTTTGCGCCTTGGCGCCAACATCTTACATTTAAAAAACCTTTTCAATATTTAAATTTTAAAATTTAAAAGTTTGGTTCTGTTTGTAAAATAAATTAGTTTTTGTGTGTCTGAAAGCGAGGATAGTGGTAATTGAACACCACCAGACATTCTGGAAGCTGCGTCAAACATGACTATGAACCTGTTACTGGTGAAATCTAGGAGCAACTATAGTAAATGTTGCCACGAATTTATTACAAGTAAAAATAAATTTGTTGATATTCAGCGTTTTATTTGCAATATTATTTTATGTATTATAGTATGAGAGTAGATAAAGTAGTGTATGACACTGTACATAACTTGGTCTTATAACACTCGTGTGATACTATAAAAAAACTCGCCTACGGCTCGTTTTTTTAAAACACACTCGTGTTATAAGAACCCTTATTATGCAACAGTATCATAAAATACTATTACCTATATTGGCAACATTTAAAAGTCCATCAAAAACAGTTTCGTTTTCATCGGAATACACGCAAATAATGTTACTTGTCATCAAATAATCAACCATTAAAAATTTAGGTAAAGGCTAAAAACGATGAAAGTTTTGTATTACTGGCGAAAAATGCTGGATGTCAGTAAAAAAATGATGAGGTGTTTATGGTATGGCGTGGTCGTTTTGACTGTCTCCGACTACAAGTCAATGAATTTACACACCCTGAAAAATTGTATTACTCATGCTACCAATATTTGCAGCCAAATACAATGACTGACTGTACTTGGCAAAATTCTGCTCAAAGAAGGCAAAAAAATATTTTCTTGCACTATCTAGTACTTGAAAATTATGATTAATCAAGCATAGTGAGAGCCTTGCCACTTCAGTTTCTTTGGAGACATTCATCACTTTTTGATTGAAATTCATCATTGGTAATAATTTTTCAATATTTTTTTTAAATAAATTTTATATTGAAATAAATTTGCCTTTAATTCCAACCATGATAATAAATGTAAACCTATATACATAAGTTTTATTTCGTGTGAGAATTGTGTTAAAGAGATACAGTGAGTCTATGAACCTAAGAATCTAATTTTCTCTAATTAAGGTAGAATTGACGTTCATCACTTTTCCCCTGTACCCTTCATATGGCACCGTCGTATCGTGGACCAGCATAAAACAGAAAACAGCAGTACTCTAACTACAGAGGTTACAACGACTGGCATGCCTCGCAATAACTGGGTGCATGAAGACAACACCGACTGCCGCCCTGGAAGCCCTGTTGCACCTCATACCTCTACACTTACACGTTCAACAAGAAGCATCAAGGTCACACTTGGATGTTACAGTGGTCCCGCTGGGAACGGTTGGCAGCACAGCGGCCAGAATGGCGCAGGTTGGTGAACAGTCAAGTACGCGAGTTCGAGGTTCAGCGTAAAGCTGACCTGGATACCAAACGCGACCAGTTAAAGGCTCGCCCACCTGCTGCCATAATATATAATTACGAGAACGGCATTCTCACGTGCCCTCAGTGTGCACGGAGTTTCGCCGTGAAGATAGGCTTCATAAGCCATCTTCGAGCGCACCAGCGCCTCATCACTGATTAGGGGTCAAAGTGGTCGCCATGGCCGAAACCGGTCGGAACAATCATCATCATCATCATCAACAAGAAGCAGCCAGCGCTGCCCTACGGCTTCGGACAACCGGACTGTGCAAACACAACAGCTATCTTGCACACACACACAAATCTTGTCAGCCGCTATTTCAGACCAGCTATGATGGAAGCGGTGTGCGACAGATACCTCACACCTATACTTTCGACAAGAAACACAAGGTACAATTACAAGAGGAGCCAGCCGACTAGTCGGGTATACACGAAGTCAGAGTGTACACGGACGGCTCCAAAACCGAAACATAAAAATAAAAATGTCTACAACCCTTGGCACCCTGAATACAATTTTTCAGGTTCGTCTCTATCACTGTTCATGAGATACAGCCTGGTGACAGACGGACGGACGTAAGGACAGCGGAGTACGGAACCATAAAAAGTAATTTCCCTAAATAGAAGAGAAACTGCCCAGCCTAATTAGCCCTAGCCTTCAGATGACTGCTGTGCAGCTCTGCTAAAAAGCCAGTGTTATCGTAGTTATATATTAATCATAATAGTAATAATAATAGTAATAATAGTAATAATAATAATAATAATAACCGAAAACGACCGCGCCAAGCTCTACGGGGACCAGCCCATTATCACGGACAGGACTATTCTCTCGAATAAGCCCGGTCCACCACCACAATATCAGATTGTGGTGGTAGACCGGGCGCAGAATAGGGCGTTTTTGGTCGACATCACTGTCCCATATGATGGGTATCTGGATCTGGCGCACGAGGTTGCCGATATGTGGGGGGTGGCGTCCACCGAAATCGTTCCTATAGTCCTATCCACGAATGGGTTAATTCCAACCAGTCTCGCTGACCATCTGAGGCGGTTGGAACTTCGTGTGGGCATGCTTCCGGCTATCATGCAGAAGGCGGTGCTGCTTGATACAGCCCGGATAGTCCCACGTTTTCTCTCGTTGCCGCCCTGACCTCCGGCCGTTTGGACTCCTCAGCCGGAGGGCGTCCGTCTGGCCATTTTGGACAGACGAGACTATTGTCTTTTTTATTCCCCCATAATAATAATATCACATTTATTTCAGACTTTAAAAACAAATCCATATAAACATTTATGTAAACAAACGTGTACATAAATGTTAGTAGCAAAACCAGATATGCCATTACTAGCTATGTTAGTAATTATTATTACTATTAATTTACCTGGATCTTAACCCTTAAGGGAGTCTAAAAAAATATACAAAGATTAAAAATACTAATGTTCTCATTTTTCAGCGTGGCGCCGGATTAAGAATAGCGTCACTTCATTACCTTCCGTGGATGTCGTAGAAGGCGACTAAGGAAATAAAATACCAGGAGACGGGCAGCAGCGTCTTCCTGAGATTCCAAACGCATACTGCGATCGCCAACCCTCCTGCCAAGCGTGGCGATTACGGCAAAACCCCTCATGGTTATGAAAACCGCGAAGGAGGCCTATGTCCTGCAGTGGGCGTCAAATGGCTGATGATGATGATGATGATGATGAATGTTCTCATTATAAAACCTATCCTCTTATATAAGTATTGCACTACCAGAAATGTATCTACAATAACAATGACTTACCCCCGATTTTTCGTACGCCGGCTGTCTGATGTTAGCAGCTGTCAGTTGTTTTGTTTTTTATGGACTTTGGCAACTTTAAAACTAAGTAAGATTTATGTAAGTCTACTTGCTGACCTGGCAAACGTTGTTTTGCCATAAGATAGAAACACTGACGTAGTAAACGTTTTAGTTGAAAGACATAGCATTACAATTATTGAAACTTCAGAGCGCAATGGAGACTGAGAGCAAATGTTTGCTAAAAGATTAAATACATGCACTCAATGGGGAACTTGCGTCTCACTTAGATTGGAGTGACATTGCTTTTATACCATAGAAGACACATAAAAACATAAGAAAAACAAAAAAAAATAAAACAAAAAAAAATATTTTTTACAGGGTTTTCGAGATCACAAAAAATGTGAAAAATAAAGCGACTCTAATGACAAAAATCTTATTAGGTATAGTTTTTTCGTTGTGTGTAAACGTTGTCTCGTAAGGGTGCAGTGCATAAAAACATTATTTTACGAGATAACTCAAATATTGACAAACGCTTCTTACATTATACGGCGTTACGCGAGGCTGTGACGTCATAGTCTGAGGTCGATTTGTATGGCGCGTTTTTGTACCACGTGACTACATTTATTGACTTTTCTACTGGTTATATTATGAAAAGTACTAGTCGTAGAGAAAAAAAAAAATATCACGTTTATTTATCCTTTAACGCGTCCTCTCCTATTCTATTAAAACATTTTTGGTGCAAGTTTTACATTGTAACACACTAGTTCACTAAATTAGCGTCGAGAGTAGAGGGGCTGTAGTTACTTACTTATCCAGTTACTTGGCGCAAGTGGCCAAGAATCGAAGCCCTGAGGTCTTACTGCTGATTTACTTTCCTGAATATTCATTTGGCCAAAATTGCATTTCCCCGTAATGTTTAATTACATACGTAAGCAGCCTATAGTATACGACCCACTGTAGGGCACAGGCCTTCTTTCCGGGAGAGTGTATGGTCTTAATCTGCTTGAACAGCAGTGACTATCCCGCCCGATTTTTCGCCGCTTCTGACTCTGATTTACTTTTACTTCTACTTTTACTATTTAGTAAAATGACCGACTATGTAATCGCATCAACTAAATCATAGGCCACCATTGCATTATGTCGGGCATGTATTTACTTTTTATTTATTTACTTTGGTGTGTATTCTCCTATCTCTCCTCTCCTCTCCTCTCTTCTCCTTCACTTATATTTACTTGTTAAATTAAATGTATTATGGTGTTCCTCTATATTTCACACATATTAATTTAAAACTAATAATATATATAATATATGTAAGTATTTTATGACAATATTTTTTTTTTTTTTTTACTTTATTAATTGAATTTGTCTTAATTCTTTGACTGCACCACGGCACGCACTCCGTAGTACAATTATGGGTTACCGTAGGCACTGACTGAAAATCAGCGCTGAGGGATCACTTCCTCAGCACAACGCTGAGTCAGCTGCCTTTTGTGGCAACGTAGATACACCACAGGCTACATCTATGGTCCTGTTTTATTTATTCATTTTGTCTGTTGTGTATTTAGTTTTCTTTCTGTTGTTGTGCATATTATGTTGCTTGTGTGCTTGTTTTGTTTCTGTGATGTATCTTGTTGGTATAATAAATGTCTTTCTTCTTCTTCTTCTTCTTCTAATCACGATTGGCGATTTCAAGCGCTGAGGTTTCCTCACGTTGGATTCCTTCGCGGTTAGTGAGTGGTATTGCTACGATAACTTCGCAAATGTACATAACTTAGAAAACAAAGTCATAGGTACATGCCCGCACTGGGAATCGAACCTGGGTCTCTCTAATATTCTACCCACTAGGCTACCACAGCTCGTCCACCGCAATATAATTAACCTGCTTTAATTTACGACCTGTTTGACCTCTGAACCGCGATTGCTGTTTTCTGAACTCGGTACAGTCACACACGAAAGGTCTTATTTATTCTTGACTAATTTCCGGAATCACTTACTCGATTTTTGGTCGGAAGAGTCCGACCAGGGGGCGAGTCTCTAAAATACAAAGTTGTTCAATAGAGTACTGTAGTGGTTGTTTCATTGACACAAGCGGTAGTCCAGCAACCAATCGCATTTCAATGGCATTCCGTTGCATAACCCGTGCAACTTAACTCAGCGCCAATCTTCAATCTTCTTCGCGAGAGGTGCCTGTTCAATTAGCTGTCATTTGTTTATATTTGGTGGTCCCCTAAACATTAGCAGTACAACGTCATTCCAATGGTATTACCCGCCCAAATTGAACAGGCACCTCTCGCGAAGAAGATTGAAGATTGGCGCTGAGTTAAGTTGCACGGGTTATGCAACGCCGTCCTTATATCATTCTATTGACTTGTGTCTATGTTAAAAAAAAATTCCACCCATGCCGGGACTTGAATCCGCGGAATTTTTAGCCTCTAAATAGGTTTTTAAAATTTGTCCTCAGCACGGGTTAGTGCAGCAAAAAGAATATAATCATGTAGGTACAGCGATATCATTCCGATGTAAAAACTAACTGCAAAGTGGGTTACTCGGGGCTGCAAGTGATGTAAATCGCTTCGGTCAGATATCGCTGCCTGTACGTAATACAGAGAAGTTTGTAAAGAGGCTCGAAATTTAATTGATGCTTGCACTTGCCCATTAGCTCAGTTGGGAGAGCGCTGGCACGGTGAGCCAGAGGTCGCGGGTTCAAGTCCCGGCATGGGTGGATTTTTTAACCTCTAAATAGGTTTTTAAATTGTCCTCGGCACGGATTAGTGCAACAAAAAGAATATAATTGTGTCTATGTGCGTATTGGGCAATTACGCAGCTACACCACCTTAACCGAGCTGTCATCAACATTGCTTCCATGCCCCGTATTTGTGTCCGTCCTCAAACTTCGGTGTTTGGCACTCGGTTCTCCCAGGTCCATCCTCAAGATGGTTCGAAGGCACTTAATGTGAAAAATTAATTTTTCAAAGTAAGCTGGGCTTCGCAAGTCACATCCGAGCCCATCGCCGTAGAAGTCCTACCAATACTTGATGAGGAGGGCGTCATCATCATCATCATCATCATTTGTGTATTAGACTCTAGGGCCAGGTTCCGCTCTTATTCAGTCAGAGATGAGCGAGCAACCGACGAAGCGAGCGCCATCTCTACTCACCATGATTAAGCTCTTCGTATTAGAGTGAAACCTGGTCGGGCTCTTCCGACAAAAATTCGAGTAATTCCGGAATTAAGTTGAGAATGTGTAATGCTTACGAAAGTTTTAGTTCCAAAAGTCTTATTGATAAAAGGTCGATTCTACTAAAATACTCTTGAGACAGGAATTCCCGCCATAAACCGGCTTTAACTCCGTTTTAAGAGTGTTTTAGTGGAATCGAGCTGAGCCTCCAAAAAATTGCTCTACAAAAATTAAGACAAGATATCTATAATTTTGTTATCTTAAAATAGATGGCTTATCATTTTTTAGGGTTCCGTATCCAAAGGATAAAAACGGGGCCCTTTTACTAAGACTTCCCTGTCTGTCTGTCCGTCGGTCCGTCCGACCGTCCGTCCGTCTGTCTGTCACCAGGCTGTATCTCAAGAACCGTGATAGCTAGAGAGTTGAAATTTTCACAGATATATTATTTTATTTAGTATGTCTGTGGCCGCTATAACAAAACATACTAAAATCAAAATAAAATATTTATTTAAGGGGGGCTGCCATACAACAAACGTGATTTTTTTGTTGTTTTTTTTATCTTTGTGTCTAATGTTGTATAGATAATGGTACGGAACCCTTCGTGCGCGAGTCCGACTCGCACTTGGCCGGTTTTTAATGAATCGCAATGCTAAATCACGATTATTTATTAGGTAAAATTTTATAAACTTAATTCCCGACGTTTTGGCAACGACAACGACGTTTTAACCCACGTTGTTCGACCTTTTTACTTTTTACTCGATTACTTTTTGTATTTTGTTTATTATCACTCGTATATTGTTACACTTGCACTTAATATTCACCCGTCCACATCACACAAAGGTTGCATATTATTAATTTTATTATATTTTTTGTCTTTTTAATCTCCGCGGATCCAACTAACCGCACCGTGGTCTCGACAGAATACCAGAGTTGTAGGTAGGTAACACTCCCGTAACACATGCAGTCGAGTCCACCTTAGGGACTCAGTACTGAAAAGCAAATGCGTGGTGATTAAGCCCATACTCTCCCTCTGAGAGGAGGCCTGTGCCCTGCAGTGGGACGTATATAGGCTGCTTATATAAAGGCAACGTGAAGCAAAACGTTTTTCAAGTAGGTAGCCTATAATAATAGGGGTTAAAGTATGAAATTGCCGTTTTATTGCAATAGGTTCTTTGAATTGACATAGAATCTTCATGGTTTGAGGTTTTCGAATGAAACTTTTTTCAAATGGTTTCTATGATGTTCTTTTTTTAAAAAATGTGAAACATTTGAATATCGACTTTCAATTGTTTTTGTTATTCAATTTAGACAAGAAAGATGGATACTGTGAAAATTCGAGTGATTTTTGAATACGAGTTCCGACGCGGAACTAACGCGGCAGAAACAGCCCGCAATATCAATGCTGCGTTTGGAGAGGGGTCTATGATTTCCGGGGATCATAGGGATCCGGGGGATTCTATGTCAATTCAAAGAACCTATTGCAATAAAACGGCAATTTCATACTTTAACCCCTAATATGCGTCCCCGCTGCAGAGCACAGGCTTTCTCTCGTAGAGAAATTATGGGCTTAATTCCTACGCATGCCCAACGGGGATTGGCAATTTCGATGTACGAACACCTCTGACACTCAGGTTTCCTCACGATGTTTTCCTTCACAGTTAGCGAGTGGTATTGCTACTACAACTTCACAAATGTACGAAGGTAACTTGTACATTGGTCCATGCCGGGATTCGAACACACGACCTCCCGAATGTGGGGCCGGCGTTCTACCGCTCCGCTACCTTCTGTCTAATCCAGTATAACTGGCTGACCCCCAGTTTCTCGTACACTAACACGCTGTTAATCTACTGTTAACAGCTGTGAATTGACCGAAGAGCATACAAAAAAAACAACAGTAGATTAACAGCTTGTTAGTGTACGAGAAACCGGGGGTTAATCTGCCAATGTGTTCACGACTGTACACCCCAAATTGAATTGCTATTGTGATGCACCGACGACCTTTTTAACTCGGAAATAATATTAAAACAAGGCCAAAGGAAACCGGTGGCCAAAATCGCTGATTTATCATACTGGCACGACTGGCTACAAAGGCATTGACCTCCATTATCGAGGACTGTTGACATCTGTCGGGGAATTTATTAATAACTTATAGGGAAGGGCCGGTGATCGTGCTCTTCCACTATAAAGGGAAATTTCCCGCCAGAGCCCTGTTTCAAAAAGCTACAATTCGTGATAAACTTACAATTGTCACTCATTTTTGCCTTACCTATGTTTCAATAACTAATCACTCCGCTCACAATTGTATGCAAATCACATCTCGCAGGACTTGTCACCACAAGACATAATATACATCAACATGCATTCACAAAATAAGTATACTTCTTTATTTGTTTTACGTTTCACTAATAGTTCTTCAGTCCTGCTGTCACGAGATTCGTCAACAAAATCGCCGGCAACGCAACAAATTAATCGAGCTTTTGAGTTGGCTATTTACTACAATCTCGGCTTGACGTAACATTTTTAATTTTGTGCGTATAAGTTTGTGTGGAATAAGTATTTAAGTTGCCATTTTAATATTAATTGTATACCATCTGCGCATCACGCCTATGCCACATAATAATTATTTTTTAACATCAAAATGAATGTACCGTTTTGCTGACAAATAAATTAAATCTAATCTTATCTAGTGACCTAAGGGAACATACTCATAATAGGTACCTGCCCCTTTCTTCCATTTTTTTACTAGACCATAGAAAACATGGAAATACACCCAGATTGAGGCCATTTGCACAAGTGGATGGCCGCCCCCAGTGGGAATAAGACCCACGACCTCCGGCATGGTAATCAGACGCGAAACCGCTAGACCAACGAGGGGAACAAAAGGGTAAGGGTAATGTTAGTAAAACTCCGCTGTCCGTCCTTCCGTACGTCCGTCTGTCACCAGGCTGTAGGTATCTCATGAACCGTGATAGTTAGACAGTTGAAATTTTCACAGATGATGTATTTCTCTTGCCGCTATAACAATAAATACTAAAAAAAGAAAAAAATAAACATCACATACAACAAACGTGATTTTATTCCAGTTTTTTGCTCAATACTAATAACGGCAATAGGAATACGCTTTAAAAATTCACAGAATATTAAGTTACATATTCACTTTAAAAATAAATTATGAAATTAAAATAAAATCAATATTTAAGGGGGGTTCGCATACAACAAACGTGATTGTTTTGCCGTTTTTTGCTCGATATTAATAACGGCAACCGGTAGACGCTTAAAATATTCAAAGTTGTATAAGTAGATAATGGTACGGAACCCTTTTTGGGCGCTTTTTCCGTATTATGTAACGATATTATGTACCAAAAGTTTGCTTACAACCAGTGAAACCCAACTTGGTATGGAGTATAATTGTATTGTACTTAGTTAAATAGGTTTTATTGTTTACGAAGTATAAATTACGTTTCTCGTGTACTTGTGACGTGTACGTTGGAATTAATGGGCAATTAATTATTTATTATCTTGCACAGAACCAAAATAATCACCATTATCGACTTGCACGATGTGGTTACTACACAAGTCATAATAATAATAACTTACACAAAACAATATCACTTGACCTGGAGACAAACTAGGATACCCTGTGCTATGGTAAAGCACTCAAAAAGATCTGTCTTTTGATACCTCAAGTGTAGTTAAATTATCCAATATTTTTATTATTTCCCTGGTTTCCTGCGCATAACTCGAAAGTTGATTATTGGAGATGACGGCGTTATAGCTTGTCGATGGCAGCTTCATCATCGGCCACTTGACGCCCACTGCAGGACACAGGCCTCCCTCATGGTTTTCAACCATGAAGGGTTTTGCCATAATCGCCACGCTTGGCAGGCGGGTTGGCGATCGCAGTATGCGGTTGGAATCTCAAGAAGACGCTGCTGCCCATCTCCTGGTAATTTATTTCCTTAGTCGCCTTCTACGACATCCACGGAAGGAAATGGAGTGACGCTGTTCTTAATCCAGCGCCACACGGATATCCACGGAAGGAAATGGAGTGACGCTGTTCTTAATCCGGCGCCACACACGGCAGCTTAGTCTGGGTGTATTTTCATGTTTGTGACGTCCTTGCCTGGTTACCAGCACAGGGTATCCTAGTTTGGGACCAGGTCAAGTGATTGTGTTGTGTGGAAGTTATAATTATTATTAGTTACACCAGAGATTTCTGCACTTAGCCTCATAGTTGGGCCATTGTACGTAGCAAGCGCTTAGGTATGTAAATACTTCAGACACTAGGGTTTCCTCACGATGTTAGGTTAGGTTAATTATTTCTAACTTTTTAGTAGTGTTTCGAAGTTGGTATTAATTTTTTATTTAACTGCAACACTGATTATCACAGCGGTCATCTGAAGGCTACGGCAATGATTTTATTTGGCTGGCTGAGCCGGGAACCAGTTTCTCTTCTAATTATGGATATAATTTTTTTCTTAAGATAAATACTAGTTTACTTATCATATGAGGTGTATTAACGTGACTTGAGAGGAATGACTTCAAATCGAATGTTTTTATTCATTAGATCACTTACGTCACTAGGATATTTTATATAGGTACCTATGTTTGCTCCATTATTTCTCGGCTGTGGGCGCACTGTGCAGTCTACTATAATATCTAGGCAGAGTCTGTAAAATAGCAATTATGCTGGGCCTATGTCCTTTTCATGACACATCTGTATTCAGTGTACCTACTTATGTAGATAGATAGATAGAGAACACTTTATTGCACAACCAGGTGACAGATACTACAAATAGTTTCTTATATCTAAGTAGTGGTATACAATTGGCGGTCTTATCGCTTAGAGCGATCTCTTCCAGACAACCTTTGGATGGAGAGGATTGCAGCAAGAATATAGTCGGATGTACAAAAAAAAAGAGAATCTGAAATATAATGCTATGTGAAGTAACAAATATGTATAGCGAGAGATTACAAGAATATAAGTACTTATAATTACATATTGTACCAATAATATACTCACATGAATACCTAAAAAATAAATACATAATTAAATATATATAAGCAACAGTTTACACAGTTCAAACAGTGAGGTAGTGAGATTTCACCAATGCCTTAAAACAAGACAAGGACTTTGCTTTTCTAACCTCCACGGGTACCTATTTATATAAATACTTCTTTATTTGAACTTGACTGATGAATAAAGTCGGATTTATTTATCTATATATCCACTGCGGAAGTATCAATTGCTGTAAAGAACAGCGGTGATAGCCTAGTGGGTAGAACCAGGCCCTCGTCACTCCATACAAAAAATATTATGAACGTACTTTGTGCCAACATTGAAACAAAAAATATAATCCTGCTAAAACAAAAGGCATTAACTCCGCAGTGAATCACGTAGATGTATCATGATTTAAAATTAAGTCGGGTTATATGTGAAATCTAATGTTGGTAATGTTGGTATTGCGTATTTTGCAAATGGCCGGTAATTTTGTTCGTTTGTCGTTTTTGTGTGGCATTATTTTATTTATTTTAACTTTAGCAATAGGTGTAGTGCGTGAAAAGTGATTAAACAAGAAATATGGGAGGAAAAGCATTGAGGAAATGTGAAATTTGTGGCATTAGAAGAGTCAGAAATCAATGTACGTCTGGCATATTCTTAACCAGATATCCACTGGAGCCAAACAGGTAAAATTAGCAAGTTTATCATAATAAATGTACGCAAATTTTGATATTTATTTAATGCGCTTGGATAAAACAACTGAATTATTTAGAACAATTTACGATTTTGACAAATTTAAATTAACGCCGGTTGTAGTGCGGTACCCATGTGGCACTTTTTTTTATCGATATTTTGGACGATTGATTTCTGCCAGATATTTCTACATGCTGTCTAAAATTGATCACAACTACTTAATTTTAAACGTCGAACACCACAGCAAGAACAGAAATGATTTATGTTGTTTTATTTTGCTCAATTTTGCGGTATAGATAATATATTTTTTGACTTATTGTTTTGTTTGTTGCAGACTCCAAAGATCTGAAATTCGACCAAAGTGCAAAGTTTTGATAGCGACGTGACGCATTGGTGACATTGTTTTCTACACCTGATGCTAAATAAATGATTTCATTTAAAAAAATGCCTTTTTCATTATGAAAGTAAGCGATAATCCATTCACACGATGTCATACTCGAAATAATTGAGTTGACCTACTGTGTTGGGATTTATCGCCTACTTTAATTTTCAAAGCATGAAAATGAGGTAAGGGGAGAGACGTCTCGAATTTTTTTTTATCGATATCGATAAGCAGTCCATCACTAAAGATTTGCAATTTCATTCTCATGTTGGTATTATACTATTTTTTGTTAGGTTGGTACAAACTACGTTCATAATTTTGAAAACGTGTTGTTAGCAAGTGCCGACTCTTATAACGTAGTGATTACATACTCTTTGCTCTCTCCCTGAGAGAAGGCGTGTGCCCTGAAGTGGGACACATATAGGCTAAATGAAAAAAAAATGTGACATAACTCATAGGAAAAAATGTTGGCGAACACACTCTAAATGGGATATCTTAGGAATTACGCGTTTTAGAAATCACTCTGTGCATTAGAAAATATCCTAAAATTAATAAAAAACTACCCATCCGATTCCCTGGAGAAGACGCAAACTTTTAATACAAAAAAAAATTATCAATAGATTTTTATTTTTTGAAATTTTAAGGTGTAACTTTATCGCGCCTCATGCGCCCTACATATAAGAAAATATCTCAAATAAATTAAAAAATACTACTCACCCGACTCCTTGAAGAAAGACAGCTTTCTATTAAAGAAAATATTAAAACTTTTTTTTTATGTAGTATATATAGGTACGTCCCACTGTAGGACACAGGCCTTCTCTCAGAGAGACAGTTTGGGCTTAATTACCACTTAAAACTTATTAATCAAGAAAAAACCGTAAGATGAACGTGAAAAGCAGCACTGACGCTCGCCACGGATGCGCAGCAATAACTATAAGCTCGCTACAAGCTTGTATCGATCAGATATTCATAAATAATACACTTGGCATCGTACAGCGTGTTACATTATAACTATTTCATTATTGCCAGGGTAGACTGCTTCTACGCTACTATGCGTAAGCGGTGCGCATCGATGCTTAGCAGGATGCGGGACAGCTCCAACAGCATCCTGAGCATGGCAGGCCGCCTAGATTCGCCCTACATGCGTCACTGTGCCAGCCTGCACGTACCCTCTAATGTGTACTGTTAAATGTGATTTTTAATTGTGTCTTTAGCTATAATTACTCACAGATATAATTTTTAAGCCTACTAATTAAAATGAGTGCTACTTACTTGAAATAAATAAATTATTATTATTATTATTACTCCGCTGTCCGTCCGTCCGTCCGTCCGTCCGTCCGTCCGTCTGTCATCAGGCTGTACCTCACGAATCGTCATAGACAGTCGAAATTTTCGCAGGTGATGTATTTCTGTTGCCGCCACAACACTAAAAACAGAACAAAATAAATAAGGGGGGCTCCCATACAAGAAACGTGATTTTTTTGCCGTTTCTTGCTCGATAATAATAACGGCAACAGGTATACGCACGAAATATTCAATATTGCATAGATAACGGTAGGGAATCCTTCGTGCACGAGTCCGACTCGCACTTGGTCGGTAGTTTAGGTATGTATTTTTTTTGGAATTAATCTTTCTTGGCACTACCCCTTACACTATCCACAGAACCCTAGCTTAGCTGGAAGACTATTACTAATGAAATGGAATGAAATGAAATGAATTTATTTGTAACCAAAATAAAATTTACCACGGACAGAAAATGCATAATAGGTATACTTAATTGAATAGACAGCAATTCGATCCTCATATTATAATTAATAATAATATGTACAGTACATGGTTCCGTGTGGCGCCGGATTAAGAATAGCGTCACTCCAGTTCCTTCCGTGGATGTCTTATAAGGCGACTAAGGTAATAAATTACGTAATAAATTACCAGGAGACCACATGTCCTGCAGTGGGCGTCAAATGGCTGATGATGATGATGATTAATATTTGAGTTAATTCGTAAAATAATCTTAGTGAAAACTTTTACAAGTTCTTTATTATTACAGTAGGTAACTTGGTATTTCGCATTTTTGAGGCCTTTCAAAACCCGAAAAAATATTTTTATGGTTTAATTTTTTTTTGTTGAGTTTTTGGAAGTTTCACACCATAGTTATGAAAACAGTGTGACTCCATCTAAGTTTGGTGTAAGTTCTCCAATTAACCGTAGCATGAGAACGAAAGTTTCACCAACTCAGTGGGACGGGAACTCTTGTTAAATACATTGTTCTTTTATAACCTGGACTTAAGTTTCTACTTTCACTGTTGATCCCACTTCAACATTAAACCCAGTTTATGTCAGAAGCACAAAATAACGGCATTGTGAACGATAACATAGGGTAGGCATTTAACATCATCAGCCGTTTGACGCCCACTGCAGGACATAGGCCTCCCTCATGGTTTTCATAGCCATGAGGGGTTTCGCCATAATCGCCACGCTTGGCAGGCGGGTTGGCGATCGCAGAATATAGTTGGAATCTCAGGAATACGCTGCTGCCCATCTCCTGGTAATTTATTTCCTTAGTCGCCTTCTACGACATCAACGGGAGGAAATGGAGTGACGCTATTCTCAATCCGGCGCCACGCGGCGCAACGTCTTAGAAATATACAATGCCTCAAATGAGTATAAATATATCAAAGCATTATATACATTGTGAAGTTTCTTTGTTAACTTCTTCTCCACATAATAATTTATTCATTCTGAATCTAACAGCTTTGACGTTCATTGAATGAATGAATGTATGAAAATATTTATTTCAGACTTGGGTCCATATTTGACAATAATAACAGCAATAATAATCAGAATGTTAACATCACAGCAGAATTAATTAATATAAAATATAATACAATAATTACAAAATCAGTGAAAAATTAATCTAAATTAAAATTGTATTGATTAAAATATGTATAAACTTTGTAATAATAATTAAGTAAAGATTTGTAAAAAACACTTTCCAGTTTGAGCTTATAAGATAAATGAATAATAAATAAATATTTAGCCAAAATTTAATATTTAGAAATACAATTTTTTTTTATTGTTGTCACGATTTTTATCAACGATTTGTTTGCATCAGTGGAAGTTGCGAGTGTCAGTGGCGTAGCATGGGGGGGGGCGGAGGGTGCGGTCCGCACCGGGCGGCACTTTGCCGGGGGCGGCGCTGCGGAGGTGGTAGTTAGAAAAAAAAAAAATAAAAAAAAAAAAATTCTTTCAGTGTATTTTTCGTCTTTTTTTTTTATTTTACCAAATACCCAGGTACCTATGCAAGTTCTATGCATGGGTGATGCAAGCGCAAGGTTTCTCAATAACTATTATTTAGGAAACTTATTTCGTTTCAATGTTTCAGTTGAGGAGTTGAGCTTAGAATGATACTCGTGCGCAAAAGAGCGTTCGTGAAGTAGGCGATTTCTCCATTATTCTATTACGTTTTCTCTGTAATTTTTCTGTGATATTCTACCTATGTCAAAAAATGTTAATTTCACTTTTCAATTCAATAAATCATTCAATAAAACTAATAAAAGTACTCTTTTTACCATGCCCAAATTTTTTATAATGGATTACAAAAATAAGAGGGCGGCAAATTTGGAATCCGCACCGGGTACTAGTGACCTATGCTACGCCACTGGCGAGTGTATAAAGTTACGAAAGTTTCAAATGAGTATGTGGGGAGCCTTCAATGGTTTAAGGAAAAAAAAAACTTGTCCGCTATGGAGATAAAGTACATTTTACTCTGTTACAAATAATTATCATATATCTTTACAGACTTAAAACAAACTAGGTATACACTCAGTAGAAATGATATTATAATACAATTTTCTTGAGCAACTTACATTTTATTGAGCATATATTTACTTAAAATAAAACTTACGTCAAATTTAATTTCAATTGTAATTTAACTTTAGTTCTAGAAAACACTTAGTAACATTTTTCCGTAGAAATATATGAAATAAATGAAAATGCAGGACAAGACTATCTTGGTGGCTTTGTCGAGGTAGTACAGTCTGCAAAAGAAATACCGTGAGTCAGTAAATGTACCAGTGCAGTCGTCAGCAGGGCAACCTTTATGTTTTAGTTGGAAGCCCGCTTGTGCCGTAACTGAATAGAGCGCAAGTATATAAAGGATTATGTGCTGACCATCTCACCAGGCATAAATATAAATTAATATTATGGTAGGGCCATAATGTCCAGATTGAAAAAAAATTGGGTATTTGCCCACAGCGCTGGTAGCCTAGTGGATACAACATTGGACTCGGAAGCGGGAGCCCCAGGTTCGATTCCCAGTGCGGGCATGTACCTATGATTTTGTTTTCTAATTTATGTATGTTTGTGAAGTTGTGAATACTATTAGCGAAGGCAAACATCGTGAGGAAACTTGAGTGTCTGAGCTATTCCCATTCCTCAGCGCATGAAATCGCCGATCCGCGGTTTCATTTATAAAAATAAAACCTAGCTAGATCGATTTATCGCCCCCCAAACCTTCTGCATACTACATTTCATGAAAATACTTTGGAGCCGTTTCCGAGATTCAGATATATATATATATATTTTTAGCAAATTCGAGCAAAAATGACTAAAAAAAAATGGAATCAATAATCACAAAATAGTTTTTAATTTAATACGAACAAAAATTATTTCACTTAAAAAAAATCATTACTAAATCACAAAAATTATTCACACAGAAATCTACTAATAATCTGTAAAACAAATCAGACACGAGGTAATACAAAATGACAATATCTGATGGGTCTTACACCAACGGCGGTTCGGAGCGGAATAAGGGGCGGGCACCAGTGCGCGCTGCCTTTTATACCGTCCGACCACGTGCAGGTCTAATCCCCACTCGTAAAGACAAATTTTCTCCTATACGGCCTTTCCTGACAAGAGTCCGTCCTCGGGCTCCCATTTAGCTATGCAGGTCAGGTTCCAGCAATGGCGTGGAGAGTTCAGACTCGGGCTCATCTTCAGGCAGAACGTGGTTGGTTCGCCGCTCGTCAGTTTCTTGCGTTTCATCAGCGCTGGCCAGTGTCTCAGCAGGTCGCAGCATCTCTAAGTTCGATGATGGTCCCGCTGTCTCTAGCAGTGGCTCAGTGTTCACCAGAGTAGACTCCTCGTTGTCTGCGTCTGTGGGTCATAGAAGGCGATACATGGAAAAATAGTTTACAACATAAGTACATCATTAAGTTATAGGCACTACGTTGGCATAACTTAACATCAGCTGAATAGCTACCCTCCGGTGGCATCTACGACCAGAACCATTTGGACATAGGCACGACGTTGGCATATCCGACCAGAACCATTTGGACATAGGCACGACGTTGGCATATCCGACCAGAACCATTTGGACATAGGCACGACGTTGGCATATCCGACCAGAACCATTTGGACATAGGCACGACGTTGGCATATCCGACCAGAATCATCAGGTCCTAGGCACGACGTTAGCGTGACCATAATGATTCCACAACCAGAAAGTAAGCACGACGTTAGCTACTTCTGGAGACACATCTGAGAGACAGTTCGCAACATGTCTACAGATGGCCAGGCTGCTTACCTTCAAAATATGCAGCACACACATCAGGAGTCCACTCTCCGTGCCACGGGACCATAAACTCCGCCGCTGCCTGGGTGGCCTTTCCGTACGAGCCGGCCAGAAGTTGCAGAGCGTAACGCCCATGTGGCAGGACCTTCACCACGCGGTACGGGCCACGCATACCGGAGTCCAGTTTTCCGGTTGACTGGGCCTGCTTCCTGACAAAAACTAAAGAGTTTAATTCGTAACCGCGGGGCGGTTTCCTCCCTTGGTTCACATAAGCGTCTTGGCTTCGCTGGTTCTGCCTGAGCCGCTCAGCCGTCCTTTGTCTGCTCATCTCGCGCAATGCTTCGCGATTTGGACTGGAATTCTCGAAGGCTACGTCTCGCACCAGACTTCGTATCAAAGGTGTCGCTGCATCGATACCGACCAACAGATTGAGAGCTGAGTATTGGGTGGTCCTGTGCTTAGTAATGTTGAGGACCAGTTGCAGTTTCCACATGACGCTGGGCCACCGCTGCTGTCGGTGATTGGACTCAATGCGAACCATGTTTAGGACCGTCCGGCAGTAGCGCTCAACTTGCCCGTTGGATTGGTGCATCTCTGGTGTAATCAAATGTGCATCGCAACCCATTGATTTAACCCAGTCGAGGAAGTCGGCACTTTGGAACATGCGGCCTCTATCAGCGACAATTAGCTTGGGAGCTCCGAACAATGAAATGGTGTTAGTGAAATGCCGTTTCAATTCGTTAGCATCCAGACGATACATTGGGTAAAGGAGGCAATATTTCGAGAAGGCATCGATAATGATGAGAATATAACGGTAGCCATCAGCCTCCGGAAGGGGTCCCAACACATCCATGTGGATTGTCTCAAAGGGTACATCGGGCTTTTCCCACGAATTAATAGGCTGTAACGGGGCTCGCGGCACCTTTTTGTGGGAAATACACACTATGCAGTGCGCGACATATTTTTGGACAAAACCCCTTAACCCCGGAAACCAAAAGTGTTTCGTAATTAAGTCTACGGTCTTTTCTACCCCTGGATGGTCATGCTCGTCGTGAAATACACGGAGTAAGCTGAGTCTATGCCCCTTTGGGATAAAGCAAAGAAAACGAGATGGTTCCCCAGTGGGCGAATACTTTGCGTAAAGGAGGTCATTTTTTAGCACGTAACGACTCGCATCTAATTGTCCGTCACTCAGTTTCTGTATAAGGGACCGCGTCGGCAGCCTGTGCGATCTGTGCCCAGTTCTGTGGCTTTTGAACTGTGCACACATTGACAGGGTTTCGACTTAAATAGTCGGCATGTGACATAAGTGAACCCTTGCGGTAGTCAAGACTAAAGTCAAAGTCCTGCAGGTATACCCACCACCGAGCCACACGAGGAAGCAAGTCCTTCTTGCTTTTAGTTAATTTCATCGCGTTACAGTCTGTAACCACGGTGAAAGGCACACCCACAAGATAATGTCTGAAGTGCTGCAGGGCTTTAACCACAGCGAGGGTCTCGAGCTCGTACGAGTGGTACTTACTTTCAGCCCCTTGTGTCAACTTACTAAAGTAAGCAACCACTCGTTTGTGACCACCCTCGTGCACCTGCATAAGCACAGCCCCATACCCAATGGAACTGGCGTCCGTGTGGACCTCGATCGGCAAAGAGGGATCATAGACTGCAAGCACAGGCTCACTAGTCAAACAATCAATGATCTCTCTTCGAGCAGCCTGCTGCTCCGATCCCCAATGAAACTCGACCCCTTTTCGCGTTAAAGCCGCGATACAAGCAGTCTTGTGAGCAAAGCCAGGTACATACCGGCGAAAGTAGCTGGCTAAGCCCATGAACTGGCGAACCTGTTTCACATTTTTTGGTTCGGGGGCGTCCGTTAAAGCTTTAATTTTATCATGACTCGGCCTCACCTGACCTTCACTAATGCTGCGACCTAAGTACTCGATTTCAGTCGCGAGGAATGAACATTTCTTCAAATTTATCGAAAAACCCGCATTTGTCAAGGTCGTAAGTACGTTGCGCAAGAGAACAAACCCGTGTTCCACCGTCTTGCTCAAGATTAAAACATCGTCAATGTACACTAGAATTTCACCAGATTCAATAAATTCCCGAAGGGTTTTTCCAATTATCCGCTGGTATATGACTGGAGCATTTGTCAGGCCGTAAGGCATCTTTAAGTACTCATAATGCCCTTCAGGCGTGACAAAGCCAGTGAGAGGGACCGACTCTTTTTCTACTGGTATCTGGTGAAACCCTGTAGCCATGTCAAGACTGGTGAAATATTTGTTTTGTCCTAACCGGTCAATATGGTCGTCAATACGCGGTAAAGGAAATCGGTCCTTAACGGTTAAATCGTTCAATTTTCGGAAGTCGACGCACATTCGGTCTGAACCATCCTTCTTTTTAACTAGAAGGATGGGGCTTGCGTACTCTGACTCCGACTCTTGAATGATTTCCTTGTCCAGCAAATCTTTGATTATCTCACGAACGCGAAGAGTCTCACCGTGTGAAAGTCGATAGGGCCGGTAACTAACCGGAGTGTTGCTGCTCAGTCTAATCACCATGCTACCTGTAGTCACAGTGCTTGTTGCTGTACCAGATATCAAGTGCTGTGAGAACTCATTTATAATTGCTAACAACTGTTGCAATTGGTCATCAACAAGAGGTGTATTAATTGGAATCGGTGGGGTAGACTGAACAACCATTACACGACTAGGTTCGACTTCTTCCCTCGTCAGCGTCTGGGAATCACGCGTACGTACATAGCGAACACCCTTTCTATTTAGGACATCCGTACCCACAATAACTGGGGTGTTCATGAACTCGGAAGCCACGATGAATAGATCAACTTCTAGAGTGATACCATCGAATTCAATTGGCAACGTTACGTAAGAGGTGCTTTCGAGTTCCTGACTCCCCAGTCCCTTCAATATGCGGAACGTTGGCTTGTGAGCGCAATTGAAGTGTTTCAACACGGAAGATGAAACTAGTGATATCGTTGACCCACTATCAATCAAAACATCAACCGGTACCCCTTGGATGACAGCTACAACAATATCATTATTGCGGGTAGTTTGATTTTCACGACAAAAGTTCACCTCATTTTTGTTTCGCGACTCCGATTTTTGTTTGGCAAAACACGTGTCAACCCGGTGGCCTACCTTTTTGCAAAAAGCGCATTGTTCAGGTTTTGTCGGGACAAAAGCAGGTTTTGAGCTTGAGGCGTTTGTATTTGAGGTAGAGGGAGCTTGCTCCGTTCTAATTCTCTTGCTACAATTTTTCTGTTTGTGGCCCGACTGACCGCAAATAAAACATTTTCCTTCCTCAAACCGTCGCTTTCGAGAGCCAAATTGTGGATAAGTCTTATCTTTTCCGGAGGAAACACTATGCGACATAGTACGGGCAGTATTTTTTGGCACGTTAGACTTCACGTATATTGCGAAAAACTCGACTAAATCGTTAGGCGATAGTTTAGCGTTAGTGGCTGACGCTCGAATCTGTGGATCGGTGATGCCGCGAATTACGATTGCCGATATTAATTCATCGCTGAGACCCCGGACTATTCGTAGGCGAAGTAGCGAGCGACGAGCGTAATCGGCATACGTGGAATAGTTGTCCGAATTGGTGCTCATCACCTCGTACAAAATATTAGCAACATCGGGGGTCCTTGGGCACAACGGCTTAAATTCCTTCTTGAAACTACTCCAGGTCCGATCGCTTGTCACCCACTCGTTCAGCCATGTACGAGAGTCGCCCTTCAAACAGTTACCGATGCGTGAAAGGCACTCGTGGTCAGTCCAGTTATTTAGATTTTTTGCGCGATCTACTTCCGCACACCAGTCTTCGATATTATGTAAATTAGGGTCAAAGTTCGAGATATAAAAATGATTTGACCGTACTACCGTGTTTATCGAACGAATAGCATCTACAATCCGATCAGTTACTGTCGACGGCGCGTTTGCTTCGCTAGCAGTACGTTCAGAAACATCCCCCGTTTCGTTCGTATGCGACTCGCCCAGCGCAGGCGTTGGCAACTCTGGTGTCCCAGAGTGGCCGACGCCGCGCACTCGTGACGCAGGACGACTCGCAGACGGTGAGGTTGTTCGCCGATCAACCGGTGCTGACGTCTGGCGCCGAGATGGCGGCGATGAAGCGCGTTCGGGCGACTTGGTGTTTCGTGAATTATTTGGTTGATCTTCTAACGCCCTGAGACGAGCCATCATCGCATCCATCTCGCGCCTTAGGCTACCTTGTGGAGTACGATCGCGGTATCTACTACGGCGACGATCTCGTTCCCGATCGCGAGAATTATAACGGCTATGACGGCGTTCGCGATCCGACATTTTTTCCTCTTTTTTTTTCAGTACCCTCGCTTCGAATTCTAGCCAAAGACAGAATAGCCGATAGGATAGAACTACGTTGATTCTATCCCACTTCTGATTTTAGCAAATTCGAGCAAAAATGACTAAAAAAAAATGGAATCAATAATCACAAAATAGTTTTTAATTTAATACGAACAAAAATTATTTCACTTAAAAAAAATCATTACTAAATCACAAAAATTATTCACACAGAAATCTACTAATAATCTGTAAAACAAATCAGACACGAGGTAATACAAAATGACAATATCTGATGGGTCTTACACCAACGGCGGTTCGGAGCGGAATAAGGGGCGGGCACCAGTGCGCGCTGCCTTTTATACCGTCCGACCACGTGCAGGTCTAATCCCCACTCGTAAAGACAAATTTTATAGGAGAAAAGTAAGACCCATCAGATATTGTCATTTTGTATTACCTCGTGTCTGATTTGTTTTACAGATTATTAGTAGATTTCTGTGTGAATAATTTTTGTGATTTAGTAATGATTTTTTTTAAGTGAAATAATTTTTGTTCGTATTAAATTAAAAACTATTTTGTGATTATTGATTCCATTTTTTTTTAGTCATTTTTGCTCGAATTTGCTAAAATCAGAAGTGGGATAGAATCAACGTAGTTCTATCCTATCGGCTATTCTGTCTTTGGCTAGAATTCGAAGCGAGGGTACTGAAAAAAAAAGAGGAAAAAATGTCGGATCGCGAACGCCGTCATAGCCGTTATAATTCTCGCGATCGGGAACGAGATCGTCGCCGTAGTAGATACCGCGATCGTACTCCACAAGGTAGCCTAAGGCGCGAGATGGATGCGATGATGGCTCGTCTCAGGGCGTTAGAAGATCAACCAAATAATTCACGAAACACCAAGTCGCCCGAACGCGCTTCATCGCCGCCATCTCGGCGCCAGACGTCAGCACCGGTTGATCGGCGAACAACCTCACCGTCTGCGAGTCGTCCTGCGTCACGAGTGCGCGGCGTCGGCCACTCTGGGACACCAGAGTTGCCAACGCCTGCGCTGGGCGAGTCGCATACGAACGAAACGGGGGATGTTTCTGAACGTACTGCTAGCGAAGCAAACGCGCCGTCGACAGTAACTGATCGGATTGTAGATGCTATTCGTTCGATAAACACGGTAGTACGGTCAAATCATTTTTATATCTCGAACTTTGACCCTAATTTACATAATATCGAAGACTGGTGTGCGGAAGTAGATCGCGCAAAAAATCTAAATAACTGGACTGACCACGAGTGCCTTTCACGCATCGGTAACTGTTTGAAGGGCGACTCTCGTACATGGCTGAACGAGTGGGTGACAAGCGATCGGACCTGGAGTAGTTTCAAGAAGGAATTTAAGCCGTTGTGCCCAAGGACCCCCGATGTTGCTAATATTTTGTACGAGGTGATGAGCACCAATTCGGACAACTATTCCACGTATGCCGATTACGCTCGTCGCTCGCTACTTCGCCTACGAATAGTCCGGGGTCTCAGCGATGAATTAATATCGGCAATCGTAATTCGCGGCATCACCGATCCACAGATTCGAGCGTCAGCCACTAACGCTAAACTATCGCCTAACGATTTAGTCGAGTTTTTCGCAATATACGTGAAGTCTAACGTGCCAAAAAATACTGCCCGTACTATGTCGCATAGTGTTTCCTCCGGAAAAGATAAGACTTATCCACAATTTGGCTCTCGAAAGCGACGGTTTGAGGAAGGAAAATGTTTTATTTGCGGTCAGTCGGGCCACAAACAGAAAAATTGTAGCAAGAGAATTAGAACGGAGCAAGCTCCCTCTACCTCAAATACAAACGCCTCAAGCTCAAAACCTGCTTTTGTCCCGACAAAACCTGAACAATGCGCTTTTTGCAAAAAGGTAGGCCACCGGGTTGACACGTGTTTTGCCAAACAAAAATCGGAGTCGCGAAACAAAAATGAGGTGAACTTTTGTCGTGAAAATCAAACTACCCGCAATAATGATATTGTTGTAGCTGTCATCCAAGGGGTACCGGTTGATGTTTTGATTGATAGTGGGTCAACGATATCACTAGTTTCATCTTCCGTGTTGAAACACTTCAATTGCGCTCACAAGCCAACGTTCCGCATATTGAAGGGACTGGGGAGTCAGGAACTCGAAAGCACCTCTTACGTAACGTTGCCAATTGAATTCGATGGTATCACTCTAGAAGTTGATCTATTCATCGTGGCTTCCGAGTTCATGAACACCCCAGTTATTGTGGGTACGGATGTCCTAAATAGAAAGGGTGTTCGCTATGTACGTACGCGTGATTCCCAGACGCTGACGAGGGAAGAAGTCGAACCTAGTCGTGTAATGGTTGTTCAGTCTACCCCACCGATTCCAATTAATACACCTCTTGTTGATGACCAATTGCAACAGTTGTTAGCAATTATAAATGAGTTCTCACAGCACTTGATATCTGGTACAGCAACAAGCACTGTGACTACAGGTAGCATGGTGATTAGACTGAGCAGCAACACTCCGGTTAGTTACCGGCCCTATCGACTTTCACACGGTGAGACTCTTCGCGTTCGTGAGATAATCAAAGATTTGCTGGACAAGGAAATCATTCAAGAGTCGGAGTCAGAGTACGCAAGCCCCATCCTTCTAGTTAAAAAGAAGGATGGTTCAGACCGAATGTGCGTCGACTTCCGAAAATTGAACGATTTAACCGTTAAGGACCGATTTCCTTTACCGCGTATTGACGACCATATTGACCGGTTAGGACAAAACAAATATTTCACCAGTCTTGACATGGCTACAGGGTTTCACCAGATACCAGTAGAAAAAGAGTCGGTCCCTCTCACTGGCTTTGTCACGCCTGAAGGGCATTATGAGTACTTAAAGATGCCTTACGGCCTGACAAATGCTCCAGTCATATACCAGCGGATAATTGGAAAAACCCTTCGGGAATTTATTGAATCTGGTGAAATTCTAGTGTACATTGACGATGTTTTAATCTTGAGCAAGACGGTGGAACACGGGTTTGTTCTCTTGCGCAACGTACTTACGACCTTGACAAATGCGGGTTTTTCGATAAATTTGAAGAAATGTTCATTCCTCGCGACTGAAATCGAGTACTTAGGTCGCAGCATTAGTGAAGGTCAGGTGAGGCCGAGTCATGATAAAATTAAAGCTTTAACGGACGCCCCCGAACCAAAAAATGTGAAACAGGTTCGCCAGTTCATGGGCTTAGCCAGCTACTTTCGCCGGTATGTACCTGGCTTTGCTCACAAGACTGCTTGTATCGCGGCTTTAACGCGAAAAGGGGTCGAGTTTCATTGGGGATCGGAGCAGCAGGCTGCTCGAAGAGAGATCATTGATTGTTTGACTAGTGAGCCTGTGCTTGCAGTCTATGATCCCTCTTTGCCGATCGAGGTCCACACGGACGCCAGTTCCATTGGGTATGGGGCTGTGCTTATGCAGGTGCACGAGGGTGGTCACAAACGAGTGGTTGCTTACTTTAGTAAGTTGACACAAGGGGCTGAAAGTAAGTACCACTCGTACGAGCTCGAGACCCTCGCTGTGGTTAAAGCCCTGCAGCACTTCAGACATTATCTTGTGGGTGTGCCTTTCACCGTGGTTACAGACTGTAACGCGATGAAATTAACTAAAAGCAAGAAGGACTTGCTTCCTCGTGTGGCTCGGTGGTGGGTATACCTGCAGGACTTTGACTTTAGTCTTGACTACCGCAAGGGTTCACTTATGTCACATGCCGACTATTTAAGTCGAAACCCTGTCAATGTGTGCACAGTTCAAAAGCCACAGAACTGGGCACAGATCGCACAGGCTGCCGATGAGGAGACGCGGTCCCTTATACAGAAACTGAGTGACGGACAATTAGATGCGAGTCGTTACGTGCTAAAAAATGACCTCCTTTACGCAAAGTATTCGCCCACTGGGGAACCATCTCGTTTTCTTTGCTTTATCCCAAAGGGGCATAGACTCAGCTTACTCCGTGTATTTCACGACGAGCATGACCATCCAGGGGTAGAAAAGACCGTAGACTTAATTACGAAACACTTTTGGTTTCCGGGGTTAAGGGGTTTTGTCCAAAAATATGTCGCGCACTGCATAGTGTGTATTTCCCACAAAAAGGTGCCGCGAGCCCCGTTACAGCCTATTAATTCGTGGGAAAAGCCCGATGTACCCTTTGAGACAATCCACATGGATGTGTTGGGACCCCTTCCGGAGGCTGATGGCTACCGTTATATTCTCATCATTATCGATGCCTTCTCGAAATATTGCCTCCTTTACCCAATGTATCGTCTGGATGCTAACGAATTGAAACGGCATTTCACTAACACCATTTCATTGTTCGGAGCTCCCAAGCTAATTGTCGCTGATAGAGGCCGCATGTTCCAAAGTGCCGACTTCCTCGACTGGGTTAAATCAATGGGTTGCGATGCACATTTGATTACACCAGAGATGCACCAATCCAACGGGCAAGTTGAGCGCTACTGCCGGACGGTCCTAAACATGGTTCGCATTGAGTCCAATCACCGACAGCAGCGGTGGCCCAGCGTCATGTGGAAACTGCAACTGGTCCTCAACATTACTAAGCACAGGACCACCCAATACTCAGCTCTCAATCTGTTGGTCGGTATCGATGCAGCGACACCTTTGATACGAAGTCTGGTGCGAGACGTAGTCTTGGAGAATTCCAGTCCAAATCGCGAAGCATTGCGCGAGATGAGCAGACAAAGGACGGCTGAGCGGCTCAGGCAGAACCAGCGAAGCCAAGACGCTTATGTGAACCAAGGGAGGAAACCGCCCCGCGGTTACGAATTAAACTCTTTAGTTTTTGTCAGGAAGCAGGCCCAGTCAACCGGAAAACTGGACTCCGGTATGCGTGGCCCGTACCGCGTGGTGAAGGTCCTGCCACATGGGCGTTACGCTCTGCAACTTCTGGCCGGCTCGTACGGAAAGGCCACCCAGGCAGCGGCGGAGTTTATGGTCCCGTGGCACGGAGAGTGGACTCCTGATGTGTGTGCTGCATATTTTGAAGGTAAGCAGCCTGGCCATCTGTAGACATGTTGCGAACTGTCTCTCAGATGTGTCTCCAGAAGTAGCTAACGTCGTGCTTACTTTCTGGTTGTGGAATCATTATGGTCACGCTAACGTCGTGCCTAGGACCTGATGATTCTGGTCGGATATGCCAACGTCGTGCCTATGTCCAAATGGTTCTGGTCGGATATGCCAACGTCGTGCCTATGTCCAAATGGTTCTGGTCGGATATGCCAACGTCGTGCCTATGTCCAAATGGTTCTGGTCGGATATGCCAACGTCGTGCCTATGTCCAAATGGTTCTGGTCGTAGATGCCACCGGAGGGTAGCTATTCAGCTGATGTTAAGTTATGCCAACGTAGTGCCTATAACTTAATGATGTACTTATGTTGTAAACTATTTTTCCATGTATCGCCTTCTATGACCCACAGACGCAGACAACGAGGAGTCTACTCTGGTGAACACTGAGCCACTGCTAGAGACAGCGGGACCATCATCGAACTTAGAGATGCTGCGACCTGCTGAGACACTGGCCAGCGCTGATGAAACGCAAGAAACTGACGAGCGGCGAACCAACCACGTTCTGCCTGAAGATGAGCCCGAGTCTGAACTCTCCACGCCATTGCTGGAACCTGACCTGCATAGCTAAATGGGAGCCCGAGGACGGACTCTTGTCAGGAAAGGCCGTATAGGAGAAAATTTGTCTTTACGAGTGGGGATTAGACCTGCACGTGGTCGGACGGTATAAAAGGCAGCGCGCACTGGTGCCCGCCCCTTATTCCGCTCCGAACCGCCGTTGGTGTAAGACCCATCAGATATTGTCATTTTGTATTACCTCGTGTCTGATTTGTTTTACAGATTATTAGTAGATTTCTGTGTGAATAATTTTTGTGATTTAGTAATGATTTTTTTTAAGTGAAATAATTTTTGTTCGTATTAAATTAAAAACTATTTTGTGATTATTGATTCCATTTTTTTTTAGTCATTTTTGCTCGAATTTGCTAAAATCAGAAGTGGGATAGAATCAACGTAGTTCTATCCTATCGGCTATTCTGTCTTTGGCTAGAATTCGAAGCGAGGGTACTGAAAAAAAAAGAGGAAAAAATGTCGGATCGCGAACGCCGTCATAGCCGTTATAATTCTCGCGATCGGGAACGAGATCGTCGCCGTAGTAGATACCGCGATCGTACTCCACAAGGTAGCCTAAGGCGCGAGATGGATGCGATGATGGCTCGTCTCAGGGCGTTAGAAGATCAACCAAATAATTCACGAAACACCAAGTCGCCCGAACGCGCTTCATCGCCGCCATCTCGGCGCCAGACGTCAGCACCGGTTGATCGGCGAACAACCTCACCGTCTGCGAGTCGTCCTGCGTCACGAGTGCGCGGCGTCGGCCACTCTGGGACACCAGAGTTGCCAACGCCTGCGCTGGGCGAGTCGCATACGAACGAAACGGGGGATGTTTCTGAACGTACTGCTAGCGAAGCAAACGCGCCGTCGACAGTAACTGATCGGATTGTAGATGCTATTCGTTCGATAAACACGGTAGTACGGTCAAATCATTTTTATATCTCGAACTTTGACCCTAATTTACATAATATCGAAGACTGGTGTGCGGAAGTAGATCGCGCAAAAAATCTAAATAACTGGACTGACCACGAGTGCCTTTCACGCATCGGTAACTGTTTGAAGGGCGACTCTCGTACATGGCTGAACGAGTGGGTGACAAGCGATCGGACCTGGAGTAGTTTCAAGAAGGAATTTAAGCCGTTGTGCCCAAGGACCCCCGATGTTGCTAATATTTTGTACGAGGTGATGAGCACCAATTCGGACAACTATTCCACGTATGCCGATTACGCTCGTCGCTCGCTACTTCGCCTACGAATAGTCCGGGGTCTCAGCGATGAATTAATATCGGCAATCGTAATTCGCGGCATCACCGATCCACAGATTCGAGCGTCAGCCACTAACGCTAAACTATCGCCTAACGATTTAGTCGAGTTTTTCGCAATATACGTGAAGTCTAACGTGCCAAAAAATACTGCCCGTACTATGTCGCATAGTGTTTCCTCCGGAAAAGATAAGACTTATCCACAATTTGGCTCTCGAAAGCGACGGTTTGAGGAAGGAAAATGTTTTATTTGCGGTCAGTCGGGCCACAAACAGAAAAATTGTAGCAAGAGAATTAGAACGGAGCAAGCTCCCTCTACCTCAAATACAAACGCCTCAAGCTCAAAACCTGCTTTTGTCCCGACAAAACCTGAACAATGCGCTTTTTGCAAAAAGGTAGGCCACCGGGTTGACACGTGTTTTGCCAAACAAAAATCGGAGTCGCGAAACAAAAATGAGGTGAACTTTTGTCGTGAAAATCAAACTACCCGCAATAATGATATTGTTGTAGCTGTCATCCAAGGGGTACCGGTTGATGTTTTGATTGATAGTGGGTCAACGATATCACTAGTTTCATCTTCCGTGTTGAAACACTTCAATTGCGCTCACAAGCCAACGTTCCGCATATTGAAGGGACTGGGGAGTCAGGAACTCGAAAGCACCTCTTACGTAACGTTGCCAATTGAATTCGATGGTATCACTCTAGAAGTTGATCTATTCATCGTGGCTTCCGAGTTCATGAACACCCCAGTTATTGTGGGTACGGATGTCCTAAATAGAAAGGGTGTTCGCTATGTACGTACGCGTGATTCCCAGACGCTGACGAGGGAAGAAGTCGAACCTAGTCGTGTAATGGTTGTTCAGTCTACCCCACCGATTCCAATTAATACACCTCTTGTTGATGACCAATTGCAACAGTTGTTAGCAATTATAAATGAGTTCTCACAGCACTTGATATCTGGTACAGCAACAAGCACTGTGACTACAGGTAGCATGGTGATTAGACTGAGCAGCAACACTCCGGTTAGTTACCGGCCCTATCGACTTTCACACGGTGAGACTCTTCGCGTTCGTGAGATAATCAAAGATTTGCTGGACAAGGAAATCATTCAAGAGTCGGAGTCAGAGTACGCAAGCCCCATCCTTCTAGTTAAAAAGAAGGATGGTTCAGACCGAATGTGCGTCGACTTCCGAAAATTGAACGATTTAACCGTTAAGGACCGATTTCCTTTACCGCGTATTGACGACCATATTGACCGGTTAGGACAAAACAAATATTTCACCAGTCTTGACATGGCTACAGGGTTTCACCAGATACCAGTAGAAAAAGAGTCGGTCCCTCTCACTGGCTTTGTCACGCCTGAAGGGCATTATGAGTACTTAAAGATGCCTTACGGCCTGACAAATGCTCCAGTCATATACCAGCGGATAATTGGAAAAACCCTTCGGGAATTTATTGAATCTGGTGAAATTCTAGTGTACATTGACGATGTTTTAATCTTGAGCAAGACGGTGGAACACGGGTTTGTTCTCTTGCGCAACGTACTTACGACCTTGACAAATGCGGGTTTTTCGATAAATTTGAAGAAATGTTCATTCCTCGCGACTGAAATCGAGTACTTAGGTCGCAGCATTAGTGAAGGTCAGGTGAGGCCGAGTCATGATAAAATTAAAGCTTTAACGGACGCCCCCGAACCAAAAAATGTGAAACAGGTTCGCCAGTTCATGGGCTTAGCCAGCTACTTTCGCCGGTATGTACCTGGCTTTGCTCACAAGACTGCTTGTATCGCGGCTTTAACGCGAAAAGGGGTCGAGTTTCATTGGGGATCGGAGCAGCAGGCTGCTCGAAGAGAGATCATTGATTGTTTGACTAGTGAGCCTGTGCTTGCAGTCTATGATCCCTCTTTGCCGATCGAGGTCCACACGGACGCCAGTTCCATTGGGTATGGGGCTGTGCTTATGCAGGTGCACGAGGGTGGTCACAAACGAGTGGTTGCTTACTTTAGTAAGTTGACACAAGGGGCTGAAAGTAAGTACCACTCGTACGAGCTCGAGACCCTCGCTGTGGTTAAAGCCCTGCAGCACTTCAGACATTATCTTGTGGGTGTGCCTTTCACCGTGGTTACAGACTGTAACGCGATGAAATTAACTAAAAGCAAGAAGGACTTGCTTCCTCGTGTGGCTCGGTGGTGGGTATACCTGCAGGACTTTGACTTTAGTCTTGACTACCGCAAGGGTTCACTTATGTCACATGCCGACTATTTAAGTCGAAACCCTGTCAATGTGTGCACAGTTCAAAAGCCACAGAACTGGGCACAGATCGCACAGGCTGCCGATGAGGAGACGCGGTCCCTTATACAGAAACTGAGTGACGGACAATTAGATGCGAGTCGTTACGTGCTAAAAAATGACCTCCTTTACGCAAAGTATTCGCCCACTGGGGAACCATCTCGTTTTCTTTGCTTTATCCCAAAGGGGCATAGACTCAGCTTACTCCGTGTATTTCACGACGAGCATGACCATCCAGGGGTAGAAAAGACCGTAGACTTAATTACGAAACACTTTTGGTTTCCGGGGTTAAGGGGTTTTGTCCAAAAATATGTCGCGCACTGCATAGTGTGTATTTCCCACAAAAAGGTGCCGCGAGCCCCGTTACAGCCTATTAATTCGTGGGAAAAGCCCGATGTACCCTTTGAGACAATCCACATGGATGTGTTGGGACCCCTTCCGGAGGCTGATGGCTACCGTTATATTCTCATCATTATCGATGCCTTCTCGAAATATTGCCTCCTTTACCCAATGTATCGTCTGGATGCTAACGAATTGAAACGGCATTTCACTAACACCATTTCATTGTTCGGAGCTCCCAAGCTAATTGTCGCTGATAGAGGCCGCATGTTCCAAAGTGCCGACTTCCTCGACTGGGTTAAATCAATGGGTTGCGATGCACATTTGATTACACCAGAGATGCACCAATCCAACGGGCAAGTTGAGCGCTACTGCCGGACGGTCCTAAACATGGTTCGCATTGAGTCCAATCACCGACAGCAGCGGTGGCCCAGCGTCATGTGGAAACTGCAACTGGTCCTCAACATTACTAAGCACAGGACCACCCAATACTCAGCTCTCAATCTGTTGGTCGGTATCGATGCAGCGACACCTTTGATACGAAGTCTGGTGCGAGACGTAGCCTTGGAGAATTCCAGTCCAAATCGCGAAGCATTGCGCGAGATGAGCAGACAAAGGACGGCTGAGCGGCTCAGGCAGAACCAGCGAAGCCAAGACGCTTATGTGAACCAAGGGAGGAAACCGCCCCGCGGTTACGAATTAAACTCTTTAGTTTTTGTCAGGAAGCAGGCCCAGTCAACCGGAAAACTGGACTCCGGTATGCGTGGCCCGTACCGCGTGGTGAAGGTCCTGCCACATGGGCGTTACGCTCTGCAACTTCTGGCCGGCTCGTACGGAAAGGCCACCCAGGCAGCGGCGGAGTTTATGGTCCCGTGGCACGGAGAGTGGACTCCTGATGTGTGTGCTGCATATTTTGAAGGTAAGCAGCCTGGCCATCTGTAGACATGTTGCGAACTGTCTCTCAGATGTGTCTCCAGAAGTAGCTAACGTCGTGCTTACTTTCTGGTTGTGGAATCATTATGGTCACGCTAACGTCGTGCCTAGGACCTGATGATTCTGGTCGGATATGCCAACGTCGTGCCTATGTCCAAATGGTTCTGGTCGGATATGCCAACGTCGTGCCTATGTCCAAATGGTTCTGGTCGGATATGCCAACGTCGTGCCTATGTCCAAATGGTTCTGGTCGGATATGCCAACGTCGTGCCTATGTCCAAATGGTTCTGGTCGTAGATGCCACCGGAGGGTAGCTATTCAGCTGATGTTAAGTTATGCCAACGTAGTGCCTATAACTTAATGATGTACTTATGTTGTAAACTATTTTTCCATGTATCGCCTTCTATGACCCACAGACGCAGACAACGAGGAGTCTACTCTGGTGAACACTGAGCCACTGCTAGAGACAGCGGGACCATCATCGAACTTAGAGATGCTGCGACCTGCTGAGACACTGGCCAGCGCTGATGAAACGCAAGAAACTGACGAGCGGCGAACCAACCACGTTCTGCCTGAAGATGAGCCCGAGTCTGAACTCTCCACGCCATTGCTGGAACCTGACCTGCATAGCTAAATGGGAGCCCGAGGACGGACTCTTGTCAGGAAAGGCCGTATAGGAGAAAATTTGTCTTTACGAGTGGGGATTAGACCTGCACGTGGTCGGACGGTATAAAAGGCAGCGCGCACTGGTGCCCGCCCCTTATTCCGCTCCGAACCGCCGTTGGTGTAAGACCCATCAGATATTGTCATTTTGTATTACCTCGTGTCTGATTTGTTTTACAGATTATTAGTAGATTTCTGTGTGAATAATTTTTGTGATTTAGTAATGATTTTTTTTAAGTGAAATAATTTTTGTTCGTATTAAATTAAAAACTATTTTGTGATTATTGATTCCATTTTTTTTTAGTCATTTTTGCTCGAATTTGCTAAAAATATATATATATATATACAATTGCGCGTTTAAAGGCATTGTTATAAGATACCTACAAATATAATTTTGTAAGTATAATAGGTATTTTACCTATACTTTTCATATCTCCTGGTATTTTTCAACTCCGGCTTTTGAACTTTTTCAGCCAGGCAACCCTAGTTGAAGTGAAACTCACTGTCTGTTGAGACGTCTGGCCTGGGGGAGCGTGGCCGGGTCTTCCTTGCAGCAGAACTCCCGCGCACCCTTCACGTAGTCCCGGAGGTAGAGGTCCCAGTCGATGACCTGTGGATTCAATTAAAATTACATAAACTCACGCCTGTATACCGGATGTGTAGGCAGAAACCAGGGTCTAAGACTTCACTGTCCGTCTGTCTGAATGGCTGTCTGTAACCAGGCTGAACCTCATGAACCATGATAGCTAGGCAGTTGAAATTTTCACATGTTTCACACTTTCAATGTTTTTCTAATGTAGCTATAATAACAAATACTAAAAACAGAATAAAATAAATATTTAAAGCGGCCTCAAATACAACAAAAGTAACTTTTTTTGCCGTTTCTTTGCTTGAAATGTTATCAGAATATTTAGTTCTATATTCGCTTCAAGAATGAATAATCAAAATAAAATAAATCTTTAAGGGGGGCTTCCATACAACAAACGTGATTTTTGGCTGCCTTTCTCGGCCTTTTTGTATAATGTTGTATAGATAATGGTACGGATAATGGCGCGAGTCCGATTCGCACTTGGCCGGTTTTTCATCCCTTTGCTAAGGCATCCCATATTTGGTTGAAGTAGGTTCCCCTAGGACGCCCTCTAATGGCCCTTTCACCCATAATTTCGTTTAATGACAATTTAACTTAGGTCCGCTGAACTCAGAATCATTCCTACCTTGACATCAGTGAAGAACACTTCGTCATCTCTCTTCGAGAGACGCTTGCGCAGCGCCAAGAAGTTATCATTCCTGAAGTCCCATTCCTTCGTCGTGTAGTACTGCAACACATCGAGACCCATCTTCACTTTCTTCTGGATCCGTATCATGCTGTTGACAATAATTTAATAATTACTTGCTGTGGATAATTCAATAACTACTTGCTGTGGACAGTTTAATATTCACCTACTTATCAATAAAGCAGCGCCTGAAGACTAATATAATGATACTAGCACGATAACAGGTTGTTATTTGCCTCTATTTCATCGTCTAGTAAGTAACAGCATTACCACAACGTCTTTCCAATGGTGTAGCCCGCGCAAATTAAAGAGGCGTCTCTCGCGAAGGAGATCGAATCGCGCGAGGCACCGAGTTAAGTGGTACGGGTTATAGGTGAAATTGGAATGCGATTTGTTAGACTAGGTACTAAAAGTGTCAAATTATGAGATACGTAGCATCCCCCCCCCCTCGTAAAGCACGCCACTTCTATCTGTCCTTGGCGATACTCATCCAGCCGCTGGCAGCGATCTGCCTCAGATCGTCGGTCCGGCGAGCTGGTGAGCGTCCGCAGCTGCGTTCGCCAGTCCGTGGTCTCCACTCGAGAACCTTTGCACCCCATCGGCTATAGGTTCTTTGGCAGATGTTGCCAGCCTTGTAGCAAAGTCAATCACCTGGTGCGAGACTTGCAAAAAGGGCACACGTGCAATATTTATAGTTTTGCAGGAAAGACAAAGAACTATTTGAATACGGTAATATTGCTTGTATTCGAAAACTGTTAATTATCATTAATTCTACACCAGAATATGCATCAAATTATTAATAAATAGTTATATTACATTTTATGTATTACTTTTTAGAGACCAAAATATATTTCGTACATGTTTCCTTTATGCAAACAATTGTGAGATGTATCCTTTTTGCACAATAATTATTATGTCCAAGATACATAAATTTTAAGTGCTGTGAATTATGGTTGTGCCCGGAGTCTCTTTGAAGAATCAGAGTATAGGTCCTATCTTTTGATTTTTCAAAGAGACTCCGAGCACAGCCATGATTCACACCAATTCAAATTTGCTACTATAATTTTGCCAGACGTGATACCGCTACGCTAGCTAGACCAACGAGGCAGTTAGAGTCTGGAATCAGCGCGAGCGCCTTGATCTTACTTTTAACGCTTAGTAATAGTGTCACAGATAGTAGATATAGCTTAGCAGTGGATAAGTGACTTGACATTGATAATTATTATTTATTATTTACCTACATGCCTCTTTTAGTTAGTAGCGAAGATGTTTTTCGATATAAATCGACATTTCTACGATCATAAGTGGCTGCCATTGAAATTATGTAAGACCGAATGCCGAGGCTCACGGAGAGCGAGCGAAGCTCAGAACAGCCCGTGGCGCGCGGAAGCATTTTTTGACGTGAAACGTCATTCAGTTCGGTAGTAGGGGGGCCACAGAACAGAGAGGGCACTTGCTAAAACCGCATGAAAAGAAAACATTTCGCCTCGGGCAGGGCTGTAACTCTGTAACTACGTGTCTTGCGCAATTAATTTCTATATCTTTGAATAGAGCAAAGTAGCCGTTGCCTGTTCACTCGTTCCGCTAGATGACGCCAGTGCCGCATAGGACATTGCGGAGTTTGAGCTAACGCTTACTAATCGTTAAACCAACAGACGTGTAACCCGAGACAACCCCACTCGCTTTTATCATCACAAGAAAATTGGGTAAGTTACCACTGATATATTTCAGAACGTATCAGTACACTCACAAGGTCTTCTGTCCCGTAAGAAATAGCAGCAGGTCGATGCAGTAAGCCGGCAGGACGTGTGTAAAGAAGGCGGCGAGGGTGTGCCAGAAATAGCTGGTCTTGCAGGACCCGCCTGGGTACCACAGGCAGACCGAGAAGGGGAACTCGTTCACATGGTGGCGCCCTGTAAGGGATAAAAATATACATATATAGAGAACACTTTATTGTATGATATAAAGTGGAAATTACACAGATAATTCTCAACCTCAGACTACAGATGGTGACGGCGGAATATAATAATGCAGCCTGTAGACATCCCGTTCATCCCGTTTGCTGGACCGGCGATGTGAGGCAGATTGCTGGCAGCGGCTGGATGAGGATATATATATATATCCTAATCTTGATAACGTATGACATGTTGGTAAGAAGGCTAGTCAACTTACATGTTTTAACAGCCTAGCTCCAAGTAAGGGGATTCACTCCAGACTCCGCCAGGTTACAAACGCTGCATTATTTAACTATGTATCCATAATATTCAGACACAAACTTCAACGGTATTCAACCTTAAATTTGTCTCATCTTGGTAACGTATGACATGTTGGTAAGAAAGCTAATTAAGAAAGGTAAACTTATCTGTGTTAACAGCCTTATCTCAAGTAAGGCTGTTAACACTCCAGATTCACTCCAGACTCCGTCAGATTACAAACGCTGCATTATTTAACCCTGAGTATTTAGACAGAGACTTAAAAGATATTCAACCCTACAATTGTCTCATCTTGGTAACGTATGACATATGACATCTTGGCAAGAAGGCAGGTCAACTTACCATCTTTAACAGCCTTTCCCCAAGTAAGGGGATTGACTCCAGACTCCGTCAGGTTGCACACGCTGATCTGCTTCGGCCTAGAATCAAAACGAAACATACATGGTGTAATACTGAAGCCCGACGCATAAGCTACGAATGCTGGGTACCAAAACAAACTCCACTCGATCTTTTGTCCATAAAATGATAAATCAATTAATTTTTTCTGCGTTTCTAAATCTACAAGAATTTTCTTTTTAGTGCATGTTCTTTTTGAAGCCTGTTTTTTTATGCTTCTCTTCGTTCTTAGCATAAATGCTATCTAGTCCGAGTTTCGTGATCCTAGGTTATCGGTCGTGGGTCCTAAAATCACAATTAACATTCTTGAGATATTATGGAGGGGCTCCACAGAGTCACACTAGCGGCACCAAGAGAAAAAATATCATACCTTTTTTATAGATCGTTAAGTGTCAGACCAATCTCTCAAACATGTTAATAGTGATTTTTAGGAGCCATGGCCGTGCCCTATAGTGAGACGTATATAGGCTGCTTATCTATGGCCGTGATCCTAAGGCAGAAACATCCAGGTCTAGCTAGAATTAAGGACAAAAACGGCCGTTTCTGGCATAAATGCTATCTAGTCCAGGTCCGTGATGGATGGGAGGGCTAGGTGAAATGGAGAGCAGGCCTTTGACCAGCAGTGGGAGAGAAAATAGGAGGCCTTTGCCCAACAGTGGGACACAAAAGAGGCTAAGTAAAAAACAAAGCATAGCTACTTTTGCAGTCGGACTGTCGGCTACTTACACGGACTGTTGCCTACTGTAAAACGGGGTCATTAGAAACTGGAGTATGAATCAAAACAAAATAAGTGGAATAAGGTTTTTTTTCACCGATTTCTTATTGAACTTTTCATCGTTATAGTAAAAAAAAACTGTTACCACTTTTTTGCTTTCATCTATTTGTACCTACTCTTCTTTAGCGTGATTTTAAAATCGTCAGCAATATTTTGAGAGATTGTTCGTTTCATTGTGATAAACAATATAGGTAATTAATATTTGTAACTATTCGGGATTTGTGAGTTTTTGCTTAAACTGTAAATCCAAATTCAAAGTGGTAGGAAGTATTGTAGACGTTGTAAAATATTTTCTAATATTATGTTAAATATATTTGAGCCCGTCCTCCAATATGCGTACACAATTAAAGAACAAAGAAGTCGGCCGGCGCCGACCATAAGACGCTCGGCCCATAGTATTTTTTTCGAATTTTGATGTTTTGATGTTGTTTGTCTATGCTCACGTGAAGGAATTTTGGGTAACAAAAAACATGTTTATTGACGCTTTTTTTTAAACATGCGCCAAATATGTTACTTAATCATGATTGGAATGCCCCCTTAAAATTTGTCGAACGAGTTAAAGGTCACCCTGTACTTTATTATTTTCCAGCCCGTTTCACTGTACCTACCGATCGATGCCTGTAGTGTAAGCCAGCAGGATGCACCCGTTCACGACCATATCGACGGGTACCACGTCGGCCTTAAAGTGCTCGTTACAATGCATGGACCGTATGACGCCCTTCCCGCCCCCTACTATGATGCCCGTGGGCCCGTTCATGTTGTCAACCCAGCCGGGGATCGGCTCCTTGTAGGCCGCTGTGACTGGAATCAGAATTCAGGAATTTATTTCAACGTCAAGGATTAATATTAATAACTTCCACACGACCCAATCACATGTCCTGGTTCCAAACTAGAATACCCTATGCTATGGTAACCAGACAAGGACATCACAGACATGGAAATACACAACAGACTGAGGCCATTTGTACAAATGTACGGCGGCGCCCAGGGGGAATCGAATCCACGATTTTCGGCATGGGAATCAGACGTGATACCGGTCGACCAATGAGGCTGTCAGTTAAAAAAAAACAGGAAGTCATAAGTTGTGGTAAAAAACAAAAAACGAATTCCAGGTCACCCTGCAGTAATTATACTGTTACACTCCAACAAACTATAAACTCCAGTAACAACTCTCCACTACAATAAGAAATCTCCACTCTACTAACAACGCACTACTCCAGTAACTAGAAGAAGAAGAAAACCTTTTATTGGGACAAATTAACACATCACAAGAAAAAAAGTACAAAGGAAAAGCAAGTCACATAAATACAACATAATACAAGACAAAGTCAGAGCGTCAGAGTGCATCCTGTGGTGTGTCAAAGTAGTCAAACTACTCTCCACTCCAGTCACAACTCTCCACTCTACTAACAACGCACTACTCCAGTAACAACTCTCCACTCCAGTAACAACTCTCCACTCCAGTAACAGCCCTCCACTCCAGTAACAGCTGCCGCCACTCACCAATAGAGGGCCTCGCGATCGCGATGGGGAATTTCCCTTCGTACTGAGACACCAGTTCTTCGGTCAGTGACTTCGTGTAAGCGTAGGTGTTGGGTTGAGGTTCGATTATTCTGAAAGTAAATTATGATTTTCTGAAGGTGGTTGGGTTATGGGTTACGGGGCTCCGTGAGGTTCACATGAGGCTCATCGCTATTGCCACAAATGGAAAAAATCGTTCGTTTGCCTCATGTCAAGGGGCTCCATAGTTTAACATCATTCATCATGTCAGTAGTGATTTTTGGAACCTACCGCCGTGAAACTAAGGCAAAAACCTAGGACTAGGTAGCATTTACGACAAAAACCGCCGTTTTAAGATTAAATACCATCTAGCCCATGGTTTTTAGAAAGACTCTTTTTGGAAATAAATATAAAAGAACTGAACTGAGCTGAACTATCTATAATATGTAAGTACCTACTGTACGGAGCCCTCGGTGGGGGAGTCCGACTCGCACTTGGCCGGTTTTTTCCTTTGGTGACGCTAGTGCATCTCGTTGACGTTACAATTTTGTCAGAAAAAAACCTTTTGAAATAAAAAAGTAAGACTCACAGAAAAATATAAAGGGTGGAATTTTGTAATGCCACCTGAAGGGAAAGTACTCTTAATACTGTAGATAGAAAATAGTACTCAAAGAAAAACTTTCATTTGTTTATGAAAACAAAAAGACTGCATTCAAAAATTTTAGAAAATTCGCTCGCGCACACGGGAATCGAGCCGACTAAAATCTGTAAAAATTACACCCTGTACTTCTATTGCATCGATCGTTAGGGACAATTATAAGGATGAAATCTCTCTAACAAACTTGGTAAATTAAATGAAAGGTAGACCATGAAATCTGGACTTACAAATTCAAGGGTCAAGTTAAAGCACTTTTACAAAAAAATCCATCTGTTTACGCATGCTAGTAATTAATTATTATTATTGACGTCACTTATCCATTAACATTACGAATTACTCTTAAGATAAGACGATTGCAATTTGCAGGTGTTTATCGTCGTCGCGAGATACACTTATTTCATTGAAATGACATTGCACCGCTATTGCTTAGTATACTACAGAGTAGAGGCAAATGATATAATTCTGTGTGTGACTCTAGGCCTCTAGGCCCAGTGCACTTCATCATCAACTTATGTACCCACCGAGGGGCACGAGCCTCTTCCCTGAGGAAGGTATAGGCCATACTCCACCACGGGGGCCAAGTCCGGATTGGTGCACTTACTTAGGCTCAATATGGTCCAGCAGCGGATCGTCCATCCACTGCACGCTGCTCAGAACATCCTGGGGATTGTGCTTCGCCTTGTAGAGCCTCTCCTCCAAGGTATCCAGCTCGCAGCGGCAGTACGCCGTTGACACGTGGATGAAGGCCTGGTTGTGGCAAGAAATAAACGTGAAAAATAACCGTGCTCAGAATATAATTGTGCCGTGAAACTGGGCACCTACTACAAATTATACTTCTACGGTACTTCTAATTTAAAGGTACTATTTTAAAATAATTATTTCTAACTTTTCAGTGTTGTAGTGTTTTCAAGTGGATTTTAAGTTTTTTGTTTTAAAACTTTTTATTTTTAAATTTTTAGTGGGGTAGCGGAAGAAAGATAAACAAGTCCTTTGTAATCATAATTTACCCTACTTAATTCGTGCCTTTAAAATTTGAAGTTCTCAATTTTCATCTCCGAAAGTCTTCACCAGAACATCACTAAATTTCCTTGGGACTACTTTTATGCTATTTTATGAAAAGGATGAAGCCTTATTTACAGCTGTCTATTGAAGAGTTCCGTTCTCCATCTCTGAAAGTCTTCATCAGATCTTCACTAAATTAAATTATGACTAATGGGACGTTATATCTATTCGAACAAAAGAAAGAATTATCGAAATCGGTTAAGATTTGACAGAGTTATGCGAGAACATATGGAAGTGTGGAAAGTAGGGTGCTTTCAGCTTCTTACCAAATTAATAAAGCATCGAAGGTCAATGGCCAAATACATTATATTTACGGTTCACAAAAGCCAAAAGAAATTAAATAAACACCAAACCAAAATATCGAATTAAAATTATTGATCTAACAAGTCATGTCACAGAGTAGGTATCCGAGAGATAGTAACTAAACAGCTCTAAGTATTCTGTGGCGTCTAGATATATACTAATAATAATGTTTGAGCATAGCGTGTCTGTTTGTACCTACATTCTAATATTTTATTATATTTACACAAATACGCACGCCACATCACCCCCCTCCAGAGACCGTCCTACGGGCGATAATAGTCGGGAAATCTTACCCTACGCCCCGAACGCGTAGTTTTAATGACTTCGTCATCTTTAAGGGGTTCCGAAACCAGACCGCTGTCTGGTGGCCTAGCGATAGTGTTTTTAGGTGCAGTTTGAGTTGGTGTTGGGTCAGAAAGTATATAGGCCGGCTTAATGCGGTCTATGGATACCGTAACCTCGTTACCTTTCACCCTTATCCTAAAAACTTTCTCGCCACGCTTAATGACCTCATGAGGTCCAGTGTAAGCTGGCTTGAAACTGCCGCCAACCGTACTGTCGCGCAAGAAAACATGCGAGCAAGTGGCAAGATTTTCAAACACGAAAGTATTTCTATTATTTATATGGCGGGATGCTGGTTTGGGTCGTAAATTCCTAACAAACGTATGTAGTTTGGATAAGTAGGAAGTATGGTCCATTATATCGACTGGTTTTGGGTCTAAAAATTGCTCTGGCAGGCGAAGTGGTTCACCATAAAGGAGCTCTGCCGAGGATGTACCCAAGTCTTCTTTGTAAGCACAGCGTACTCCTAACAAAACTAGAGGAAGAGACTCGACCCAACTTTCGCTAGCGTGACATGTGATGGCGCTTTTTAGGTGTCGATGAAATCTTTCGACCAGGCCGTTACATGCGGGATGATAGGCGGTAGTCCGCCGATGATGAAATCCTACGAGCTGAGAAAGATGCTTAAATAGTGCTGACTCAAACTGAGCGCCCCTGTCAGTAACTATGTCCTCCGGACAGCCGTACCTAGCTATCCAGCTGCTTACTAACGCCTTAGCAACAGTTTCCGCTGTGATATTCGGCAATGGTATTGCCTCAGGCCATCGTGTGAAACGATCGATGGCTGTGAGACAATATCTCATACCTTGGGAGATCGGAAGTGGTCCTATCAAGTCTATATGGATAAATCTAAATCTAGCTGGCGGTAACTGGTAAGTAGATAGCGGGGAAGACACATGACGGGTTATTTTTGACCGTTGACATTGGAGGCAACTGCGGACATGCTCTCGGCAAAATTTACTAACACCAGGCCATACATAGCGGGAAGAAACAAGCTTTGCTGTGGCATTTGTCCCAGAGTGGCTAAAAGAGTGCATGTTATCAACAACTTTGCTACGTAGCTCTCTGGGGACAAAGGGTCTTAGTGTGTTGCCTTGAATGTCACAGTAAATGTCAATATTGCAACCGGGTAGTTTCATCGCCTTCAAATTCAGCGAAGTGGTGCCGTTGATCAGCTGTTGCAGCTCAGTATCGCGCTTTTGCGACTCAGCTATCTGCTCCAGGGTGACCGGCTGCGAAACTTCTTCAACTCGCGACAACGTATCGGCCACCACGTTATCCTTGCCAGGTAAGTGACGGATATCCGTGGTGAACTGCGATATTAAGTCGAAGTGTCGAAATTGCCTCGGAGAGCATTTTTCCTTATTGGTTTGGAAACCGAAAGTGAGAGGCTTGTGATCTGTATAGATCGTAAAATCGCGGGCCTCGATCATATGCCGGAAGTACTTGATGCTCTCGTAGATGGCTAGAAGTTCGCGGTCGTACGGGGAGTACTTCTGCTGAGCTGGGCTTAGCTTCTTTGAAAAGAACGCTAATGGTTCCCAGTCAGCACCTTTGCGTTGCTGCAAAACGCCGCCTAGGGCTTTGTCGGATGCGTCTGTAACCAGGGCAAGTTTCGCGTCGCAATCAGGATGCGCCAACAATGCAGCTTGACTTAAGCTTTCCTTGCAGCGGTTAAATGCATCCAAGGTATCGCCTGAAAGATTTACGGGGTGTGAACCTTTTACCAATCCGGTAAGCAAGGCGTGAAGTGGCGCTTGGCATGTGGCAGCATTGGGAATAAATCTGCGGTAGAAATTGACCATCCCCAAAAATCTCCGGAGCTCTTTGACCGTTTTAGGTGCTGGAAATTGGTTGATGGCATCCACTTTAGATGCAAGTGGTTTAGTGCCATCAGCCGTTATCCTGTAGCCTAAGAACGTAACCTCAGAGACCCCGAAAATGCATTTGGAGAGGTTAAGAACCATGCCAAAGTCACGTAGCCTGCTGAAGATCTGGTGCAGGTGTTCTTTATGGGTCTCCAGGTCTCTGGAGAACACCAAGAAATCGTCCAAGTAAGCGTATACAAAATCCAGCCCTCGTAGCATCTCATCGACGAACCGCTGAAACGTTTGGCCGGCGTTACGAAGTCCGAACGTCATAAACGGAAATTCGTATAATCCGAAGGGCGTCGTTATTGCGGTTTTGTCGATATCGTCTGGGTTTAACGGGATCTGGTTGTAAGCTTTTACAAGGTCTATTGTGGAGAACACACTGCAACCAGAGAGGCTGTGTGCAAAATCGTGGATATGGCGGATGGGGTACCTGTCGGGTACCGTACGTGCGTTAAGCATGCGGTAATCTCCACAAGGTCTCCATCCGTTATCCTTCTTGGGTACGAGGTGAAGCGGCGACGCCCATGCTGACTTTGACGGACGGCAAGTACCATTTTGAAGCATGGCTTCGAATTCCGAACGAGCGATCTTCAACTTGTCCGGTGCGAGCCTACGGGGTGCAGAAGAAACTGGATGACCGGGTGTGGTTTTAATATAATGCACGGTGCTATGTTTGACATTTCGGTGGATGCCAGGGGGTCGTGTAATCTCTGGATAGTCATTGACTAGCATGTTGTGATACACAGAATCCCCTGTGGCAATCTTAACAGAAAAAATATTATTTACATTTTTGGCAAGTGAAGCCGCGGCGGAAAGGCTAGTCTGTTTATCTATTAGACATTTATTTCGAATGTCGACCGCGAGATCGTAGAAAGATAAGAAATCCACGCCTATTATCGCCTTTGTGACGTCTGCGACAATAAATTGCCAGGTGAAGTCGCGCCGTAAACCTATATCCAGCACTAAATTGTAATAACCGTATGTACTAATAACACTACCGTTAGCCGCATACAAATCATAGTTAGTTTTTGGTCTTATTTGTTTTAAAACTGATTTAGGTACTACACACAAATCGCTACCAGTGTCTATTAAAAACTGTACTTTAGATCGTCTGTCGGTTACAAATAGGCGACCGGGACTTGGGCAATCGCTGCTGGCCGCCATTACTGATTGCCCTGACCGTTTCCCTTGAAGTCACAGGGTTTGACGCACTTCTTTGCCTTCTCGCCGTGTCTTGAATGGTACCAGCATAGCGGGTATCGGCGGTAGTTTGAGTCCGACCGGGTAGATAGAGATCGCCCTCTGTTGCGTGTAAATGAGTTGGACCTTTGCCGTGACTGTGGTCGAGACCGGGACATTTGTTCCAGTTTGTCCGCTAACATCGCTACCTGCCTTGTCAGCTCCGCAATTTGGTTGGATTCTGTGGTGGGGCTGTGGCTGGGTCCTGCCTGGGCTGCTGCTACTTGAAAGCTCGGCGACACGACGTCGTGAATTCGATCCGCCAGCTCTGCGACTTCCTCCAGGTTAGACTTCGTCTGCGCGGCGATGATCGACTGAGTACTTCGGGGTAGCCTGCTAGTCCAGATGGTCCGCACGAACTCCTCCGGGACGCCTGGGCCTGCTAACTGGTTGAGATGACGCAAGAACTGGGAGGGCTTCCTGTCGCCGAGTTCTTCATGCGTGAGAAGCTGCTTAACCTTCTTCTCGCGTGATGCCGACAGCCGCTTAATCAGCTCCCTTTTGAGGCGCTCGTACTTGTCTACGGCGGGTGGAGCGGTGATTATATCTTCGACTTCAGCTGCGTAAATTGGATCAAGCTGGGACAACGTCAGGTGGTACTTTGTTGTGTCCCTTGTAATATCAGCTAGGCTGAACTGGCTCTCTAGCTGCGCGAACCATAGCGCAGGTTTCTCAGGGTAGAAAGGAGGCACCTTTACTGAGACTTTGTGTAGCTCTGTACCAGAGTTACCTGTGACTTGCGACGGTAGTTGTGGTTGTGGTGGGCCGTCCATTGGTTGGTTGCTGCTGCTATCGTGAAATTTATCTTTGTTCGTGGCCATCGCGCGTATTCTTGGGAGTCACCAATATGGAAGTGTGGAAAGTAGGGTGCTTTCAGCTTCTTACCAAATTAATAAAGCATCGAAGGTCAATGGCCAAATACATTATATTTACGGTTCACAAAAGCCAAAAGAAATTAAATAAACACCAAACCAAAATATCGAATTAAAATTATTGATCTAACAAGTCATGTCACAGAGTAGGTATCCGAGAGATAGTAACTAAACAGCTCTAAGTATTCTGTGGCGTCTAGATATATACTAATAATAATGTTTGAGCATAGCGTGTCTGTTTGTACCTACATTCTAATATTTTATTATATTTACACAAATACGCACGCCACAAACATAGCGAAAAATATTAACTATGTATACGCATCGAATTGATAACCTCCTCCGTTTTTGAAGTCGGTTAAATAATAGATTATGTGTCTTATATGGATATTTATTATTTAATACCAAAATTTTAAATTGTTTCAATTTTTTTTAATGTACGGCTTAAAAAGTAGCTCTGTGTGAAAAAAATACTGTTACATCAAGGATTATTCAGAAGACAAAAATGTCTGGTTTTGAACAGTAGATTCATGTTACTAGGTATTTAGGGGGCGATTGTGGGTGTCACGGAGTTAAAAAAGTCTGTGCAGGGTATAGAAAATCTCCACGTATATCCGAAAAAAGGGGGATAAATTTAAATGACGAATACAATCATCATCAGCCATTTGACGCCCACTGATGGACATAGGCCTCCTTCGCGGTTTTCATAACCATGAGGGGTTTTGCCATAACCGCCACGCTTGGCAGGCGGGTTGGCGATCGCAGTATGCGGTTGGAATCTCAGGAAGACGCGGCTGCCCGTCTCGTGGTAGTTGATTTCCTTAGTCGCCTTCTACGACATCCACGGAAGGAAAACATGTGACGCTGTTCTTAATCCGGCGCCACACGGAACGGCTCTTCTGTACGTAAACTTTTAATTATGAAACTAATAACTTCTTAAGTAGACATTGTTTTTAAAATTAATAAAATTATTTGAATTGAATTAAATGTTAATGCGGTGGTAGCCTAGTGGGTAGAACCTCGGACTCGGAAGTGGGAGACCCAGGTTCGATCCCCGGTGCGGGCATGTACCTATGACTTGGTTTTCTAAGTTATGTACATTTGTGAAGTTATAGTAGCAATACCACTCGCTAACGGTGAAGAAAAACATCGTGAGGAAACCTGAGTGTCTGAGCTATTCACATACCTCAGCGCTTGAAATCGCCAATCCGCGGTGGGCACGCGTGGTGATTAAGCCGATACTCTGTTCCCTACAATGGGACGTATATAGGCTGCTTATGTAAATGTTATTATTTCTTGGGATATTTGCCAGCATAACAAATATTCTGTGAAAATTGCAGCAGGAAAATTCAAGTGATAAAGCCATTTATAAGTAAGACGGACAGTCGTCGTTGGTATATTAATAAAGTCTCGTGGCCGCCCTTCGGATCATCATCATCATCAGCCATTTGACGCCCACTGCAGGACATAGGCCTCCATTATGGTTTTACAAACCATGAAGGGTTTTGCCATAACCGCCACGCTTGGCAGGCGGGTTGGAATATCGGGAAGAGGCTGCTGCCCATTTCCTGAAAATGAATTTCCTTAGTCGCCTTCTACGACATCCACGGGAGGAAATGGAGTGACGCTATTCTTAATCCGGCATCACACGGATACGGAAGCATACAAATAACAACAAATAGAGTATACTCTGTTCCACGAGTCGAGCAGTATAGTCGAGTATGAGTAGCCGAAATGACTCACAAGAGATATATTATATGCTATTCGTATCGCAGTTCCTGAATTTAAATATAGTACTGAGACTTGGATATGGAAGAAGAATCAAGAAAGTAGGATTACCGACCTTACAGTCTGCGGACGAATACTGTAGAAATGGGGTCCTTGGAAACCCGCGTGTCTGCGTACTCCTTTGTGATACAGGCTTTAGTTTATGTATCTGTCTTATTAATGTATACAACATGGCACAAACTCACGCCTGTATCTCGAAGGGGTAGGCAAAGACCTGGGTCTGCCACTTGCCACGATCCTGACAGATCCCTTTCGCTTCATCAACATATATTAATGTACACTCAATGTATAGTCTCAAATGACACGAAGAGTAACCCCTCACCTCTAACTTCTGCATAGTTTCAGCCAACCGCAGAACCAACTGGGTGCCCCCTGTGTTCAGATTCACCGCATCTTTCAGCTTCTGATCGAATCTGGAATTTGAAAATAGAAGTTCTTTATCGTCCTCCTCACAGCAAAAAAAAAATGTTTTGAATAGAATTCGGTATTTGACAATACATTATTTCATATGCTCGATTACAACAAAAATTACAAAATATCTCGGAAAATGTATCTCTTTTAGTCAATTACTAGTTACTACAATTTTTAAATAGATTAAACATAAAAAGAGTGCTCTGAAATGTGACGTCACAAGCCAGTATTTTCATACTAAATTTTAAAAGTTTTAAAAGTAACTCATTTGATATTTTGTCAAATACCCAATTACTACCAATCCCCGGCCTCCTTGGTAAGGAACATGGAGGTCAGTAATAAACATTAAAAAGAAAAAACTTTTACGATTTTTAAATATCAATTCCTATTGTAATGGCCAGAAGCAATAAGATCCTTAGCAAAAAGTTTTCGCTGTCATGGCAATAAAATCAGTTTGTCATTTTGACAAAAAAAAAAACCGTAATAAAAAGAACTAAAACACGGTTTCCAAACTTAAAAAAGTCATTTTTCTTTATTGTTATAAATATATTATTATTTCGATTATTTCGATATTCTAATGCTGCTTTTCATACTAGAAATGTTTGTTTTCCGTGATATTTTATAAATTAGATCTTTGTCTAATATTATTTGGCCCCAGAAAATATCGTTCCCTATATTTGCTAAACCTTTTACCTACAAATATCTCTTAAATGTAACTTGTGAACAAAAAATTAAATAAACAAGTAAAATGGTGTAACAGCCCTATCACCTAGCGATTTGCGAGCGATTTAAAAGCGATACGATTGCGCAGCGAGCTCGCCGCGTTTGCGCAGCGCCGTCGCAGTGAGCTCGCGGCGTGCTCACCGCGTTTTGGACACAAAATGGATCGATCTGACGGGGAAACACTACTGCTGGTTTTTTTACTTTGAAGACGCAGAAACCGAAAGTCTGCTTCTGCGTCTGCTACAAGTCAATGAAGGATCTGGGAGGATTCATTATCAAGTAATCGGCTGGGAGAAAGCGACTACTATGCATCCTATGTAACGGGACGATTTTGAATTTCAGTTATAAATTACTTTGTATCAATGGTATCAACGACGATTGTACCTCTAAACGATGTTACGTCCACTTACATATGGCTTTGATATGACTCAAGTGGAGAGGTTCGAACTGTCCAACGCGATTATACAAAATGACGTTGACGACGACAGCGGTGTCGTCGCGGCGTGCTCGCCACGCAATCGCTGCGCAATCGCGGTGAGCTGTACTTCAAAATTTGTCGGAGGAGTCGAAGAGCTTAATCATGGTGAGTAAAGACGGAGCTCGCGTCTTCGGTTGCTCGTTTCTAACTACGCGAGACCCGCGAGGGAGATAAAATTAGGTAAGTGATTCCTGAATTAAGTTAAGAACAATCAAGTTGCTAGGTAAAGTTCGTGGCGTCAAAAAGTTAAAACGCTTCCCAAACCTGACACAGGCAGCGCAGTGGAAGACCACGTGGCACTCTCGCTGCAGATCAGCCCGGTCGTCGTTGCTAAGGCCCATCCCTTCCTTAAGGATGTCTCCAGACACCAACCGCAGCTTGGACAGCTGCTTCGGACACTGCTCGTGGATGCGGTCGAAGACCTGGAGGGGAAATTGGTTAGTGTAGTTGGTTATTGTGTGTAAGTGTAAATTGGTAGGTGCCAAAGACTTGTTGGTTGTCCCTAACTGTATTGAGCAGCCAACTGAATAAATGAATAACCAACAGCCGGGATTTCAGGGTTTCATAAAATACTTGTTGAAGGTCCCTACGTTATGCTAGTGAACGGGGGTGCCGTTCGTGTGTCAGAACGGATAATTTGTGTTTTCCTGGTTATGTAAGATAAGTAACATATTTTGATGGCGCTCATCTTCTATCTTATTATGTAGGTTTAATATCAACTACTGTATTAAGTCTAATAAGATTTGAGAAAAGGTGGTCAGGGTGAAGTTTATTTGCTGCCTTTTTCTCTATTACTCAGTGAACCCGAAAGCAGTTTAGAAAGTAATGAAAGATGCTTTCGGGTCGTTGACATATTATTTTAAACGTGAATTAAATGTGAAATAATATGAATTCTTGACATTGAAATAAAATTTATGATTTCACAGGTTGATTGAAAGGACTACGTTGTCAATGCATGAGCTCCAGCTCCTGCCTGGAGCTAAATACAAGAAATAAAAGCAATTTCATACTGGCCGATTTATGGGCGACTTGAAAGCCGTGGTTATGTATTTATTAATTAAAAATAGCATCTATTTTACTTCTAGGTAGGTAAAGATATAAATAAAAAAAAATAGCTGAGAAATCTTGTTTCGAGTTGAGAAATCTTGTTTAAAGAAATGCGCAAACAATAAGTACCGGCCCTACGTTCAACAGAACAATGACCCGCGGACCCGCTCTGGATGCCTACTAATGGTTCTAATAGATTCGAGTTTGTGTCGAGAAATTTTTGAAAAATGCGTTTTACCGTACAAATTTGTAGGTACTTAAATATTATAAATAGTCGAAATATATGTTTTTGTGGCATAAACGGCCGTTTCTTTTTTTTACGCAAACTTAAATGTTTGGTTTTTTCACAGCATTAAGAAACTGTAGACTTGAGTATTTGGTTTTAATTTAAATTCAATATTTCCACGAAAACCCGAGATAAAGGGTCTTGACAGACAGACGGACGGACGGACGGGCGGACGGAAGGACAAACAAGTGATACTATAAAGGTTCCTTCTTTTCCTTTTGTGCTACGGAATCCCAAAAAGGGGTCCGCCTCAGAATGAGGGATAATACGTTGAATTTTCGTATATACCATTACCTGACTGCTTGGCGTTCTAGAAGTTGTCTCAAAAGTCTCACAAAATTTCGTGTCTATACAAAAAGTCAGCTTATCATCTCTCATTCCGAGGTTGATCGCTAATTTGACTGTATTAAGAACAAGATATGAGGGTAGTTCGAGAAAAAGCCAACAGGGCCGAATCGCTGGAACAACAAGTAAACACACTGCTTGTGAAAAATAAACAGCTTGAAGAATGCCTCAAGCGGTCCGATACACCCAAGATACCTAAGGTAACATTTGCTAAAGTTGTCCAACAACAACAAGCATCAGTGATAACAACGATAGAAAAAAAAGGAATGCCTAAAGACTCGGCTATAGAAATTGAAGTAAAGGATGGGGCCACAAAAAGTGACACTAAAGTTGCTAGGCCATCACATAGTACTACACCAAATACATTTCAAGCGGAAAGGCCGCTCAGCCAGGTGGATCTTGATGTGGAAGAAGGAAATGAATGGACATTAGTAAAAAGGAGGAAGGAGCGATTCCCAATCAAGGAAGTAAAAAGGGGAGGAAGTACAAGTTTGCTTGGGATTGAAGCGGTAGAGAGGAAAAAACATTTGCATGTATGGCGCATAAGAAAGGGAACTTCGGTGGAAACATTGGAATCTTATTTAAAGAACATTATAGGGTCCGATACTCCTGTTAAAATTGATAAAATTAAGCATAAAACAGAGAGAGACTATGAATCTTTTATTATAGGAGTTCCGGAAAGTTTTTATGAGGAGCTATGCCAGCCCAAAATATGGCCGATTAATGCTGAATTTTGTGAATGGGTGTGGTTTCGTAGACAGTCCAACATTAAAACATACCAAAAATATTAAACAATTGGAGCTGTATTACCAAAATGCACGAGGTCTTCGGACGAAACTAGATAATGTTCACTCTATCTTGGGGTCGTCAAGCGCTGATTTATTTGCTGTAACGGAGACAGGATGTAATGATTCGATCCAAGACGCAGAAATAATACCACCCGGTTTTTCAATACTTCGATGTGACAGAGCGGACGGGCGGAAACAAGGCGGAGTACTTTTCGTGGCCACACCGCGGTTTGAGTTGCGCCGTGTTACAATACCTAACAATATAAACATAGACGAGTGTGTGTTTGAAATAGTTTGTGCTAGCGTATATCTAAAGCAAAGATTTATGTTTACAGTTTGTGTTGCCTACATACCACCAAATAGTAACGAATGTGATTACTTGGTGTTATTTAAAATTATAGAACAGCTTTCATTAAGGTACAAAGAATTAATAGTGATAGGAGACTTTAATTTATTTTCGTGTTCTATTAATGTAGTTAACTACTACGAATGTTTTTTAAGTTTTTGTGGATTCGCTCAGTGTAACAAGGTCGAAAATTGCAATGGGAGACAGTTGGACCTGGTTCTTGTGTCAAATGGAATGCAGGTGGTTGTGTGCGAGGCGGAGGAGCCGCTGGTGCCGGTGGACGAGTACCATCCGCCGCTGCGGGTCGGTGTGCGGGCGCGCGCGGGCGCCCGCGCCGCCGCCGCCGCCGCCGTCGGTGTAAGTGGACGGCCGTACACGTACACAGGTGACAGCAACGAAACATCAGAAGATTGCAGACTAGATTGGAACTTTTTTAAAGCTGACTTTCAAAAGCTATACTCATCGTTATCGGCGGTGGATTGGAATCCATTGTATGACTTACAGGATATAGAAACGTCTTTGAAATATTTTTATAACATCTTGAATAAAATTATTGATGACTGCGTTCCCAGAAAAAAGCGAAAGCGTGTAAATTCCGGATACTTTTATCCAGAATGGTACACGGCTGAGATAATTCGCGACATAAAAGTTAAGGCTAACTTACATAGGTAATATAAGGCGAGCGGTTCTAGGTATGACTATGATGTTTTTGCTAGGTATAGGACTAAAGTTAAAAGTATGATATCTTTCGCACACGAACATTATCGTAATCGTGTACAGAGTAATTTAGTGGAGGATCCGAAATCGTTTTAGAATTACATTAAGTCAAAAAGGGGGGGAGTAGTAAACACAAAATTCGTTAATGATAAGGTTTTAACGGCAGCCGAGAGCGCAAAAGAGTTCGCTGAATATTTTTATTCTGTGTACAATCCGGTAAAACCAAAACTTGACGTTGATGAAGCGGTAAAAGAGGCGGGCGGGAACAATGCGGCGGCGCGGATTCATCTCACGAAGCTCCAGGGAACAGAGGTGAAGCAGGCATTGACGCGACTCAAGCCGAAACGCTCGGCAGGGCCGGACGGCATCCCAGCCTTCATCATTAGAGACTGCCGTATGGTACTCACCGAGCCGCTGCTTCACATTTACAACGTCTGTTTAGAGAACTCGGTTTTTCCGGAACGGTGGAAAACAACCAAGGTTGTTCCAGTTCCTAAAGGTGCCGCCGGGTCTAGTGTGGAGGGGTATAGACCAGTAGCGATTTTATCCACGCTCGCAAAGGTTTTTGAATCGGCAATCCAGAAGAGCATACTTCAACAGGTCAATGCACAACTCTCGGACGCGCAACATGGCTTCAGACCAGCTCGCAGTACGACCAGTAACCTCCTGAATCTGATGGCGACAGTGGTGCCTGTGGTAGATGCGGCAGGGCAGGTAGACACCGCCTACTTTGACTTTAAAAAGGCATTCGACCTAGTCGACAACGACATCTTGCTTAAAAAGTTAGCGGCAGTCGGATGCAACCCGCATTTACTACGTTTTTTCGCCAGTTATATGTGCGATAGGCAGCAGTACGTCGAGTATGACGGCTGTAGGTCGTCTCCTTATTATACGAGGTCAGGCGTGAGTCAAGGCAGTAATCTGGGTCCGCTGGAGTTCATAATAATGATCAACGACCTACCGAATGTAGTCAGGGATGCTGACTGCCTGTTGTTCGCCGACGATCTCAAGTTAGCGGGAAAGGTAGCGAGCGTATCTGATTGTGAACGGCTGCAGGGCGATATCGCGAGAGTGGTGGAATGGAGCAGAGAGAACAATCTACAGTTCAACACTTCCAAGTGTCAGTTAATCTCCTTCTCCAGGGCACGGAATCCTCTCCAGCACGAATATCAGGTGGACGCCGTCCCCATGAAGAGAGTGACTGAAGTGCGGGATCTTGGGGTCAGATTTAAAAATTACATCTCTTTTAGTGGGCATATTAACATTATCTGCAAGAAAGCCTTTAGGAACTTGGGATTTGTACTCCGAAGGGTTCACGGGTTCACGAATATGATGGCGATAATCGCACTTTATAACGCGTTAGTAAGGAGCCAATTAGAAGGTAATGCAGTTATCTGGGCTCCCCATGAAATTAAATATAGTCTCATGGTGGAGCGTATTCAGAACAAGTTTGTTAGGTATTTATATTTTAGGCAATATGGGGTGTATCCTTTCTACCCACTGATGTACCCCACGTTATTTATTCTCGGGATGGTGGGGTATTATGAACTGAGAGTTAGGAGGGAGCTAGCCTTAGCTTCTTATTTATTTAAATTAATAAATGGTAGAATCTGTAATCCAGAGTTGCTGAAGCGCGTAAGTATGTGCGTGCCGGACGACTACGCGGGGCGGCGGCGGCGGCCGCGGCTGCTGGCCGTCCCGCGCGCGCGCACCAACCTGCTCGGCAAGGCTCCTCTGACGCGCGCACTGCAGCTTCTAAACCAGGTCGCGGAAACTATCGACTTGTTTTCGTGTACGCTGAGCGAATTCACAAAGGTCACAGTTGGTATACTTTGTGACCCTAACTAGGAATAAAATTAGCTATGGTCTCTGTCTCCCTCCGGGGTACAAGCGTTAGTTTATGAATGTATGTAGTACTACTCTGTAGGTAGTACTCTGGAACTACTCTGTCGTATTAGGCGCAGCCTGTAAAGATAGATGTAAGTGGATAAATAAATAAATAAAAAAAATTCGCGGGTATGGCAAATGCAAAGGTGCTCCGACGCAGCATGGGCTGGACTGCTGGGCAGACCACCCCAGCGCTGGTCCAACGTCTGTACCGGTAGTGTGCAAACGTGCAGCAATCAGAAAGACTAATAAATTATGAGGAAAGCATGGCGCAGCTTTGGCCGATGTCTGGGCCGAAGCCCGAAGGACTTTGGCCAAACAGAAGGGACATGGAGCCAGGGCGCGGAAAAGACGCGACGCATTGTGTAGAGTTCGCGCCCTCGCCCCGTCTCTTGTATGTGGGCCTCGTGCCCTCCCTCCGGTACATTTTGTATGAAAGTGAATTAAAAAGGCGTATCAAGTGGAAGACGTAGAAGTCTATCTCAGGCCTAATACATACGCGGCTGTTCGCAAAGTCTTCCAGCCTCTCCTTACTGGTCTGCCCCTTCTTCGGTCGCAGAAGGAGGTAGATGGTGGCAATGTCAGGGCAGCTTCTCAGTAACTTCTCCACCAGAACCTGGAGGCACAAATGCATAAGATAAGGCATGATAATCAAAAATTTTTAAATAAAAAATAAAAACCGACTTCGAAACACTAGAGCACTAAAAAGTTAGAAGTAACTAAAGTAAGAAGTTAGAAATAACTTTTTAGTGCTGCAGTGTTTTTTATTTTTTATTTGTAAATTTTTATTTTCCAATTTTTTGTGGGGGAGCGGAAGAAAATTAATAAGTCCCTTATAACCATAATTTACCCTACTTAATTCGTTGCTTTAAAATTTGATGTCCTAAATTTCCATCTCCGAAAGTCTTCACCAGAACATCACCAAATTAACTTGGGACTACTTTTTCGCTATTTTATGAAACATACGGATATTACTAAAGGATGGGCCCCATTAGGGCTTATTTACTGCTGTCCATTGAAGAGTTCCGTTCTCCATCTCTAAAAGTCTTTATCAGATCTTCACCAAATTAAAATGGGACCAATGGGACGTTATACCTGTTCGAACAAAAAAATAATTGTCGAAATCGGTTAAGATTTGACGGAGGTATGGAGGAACATAACCAAAAAAAAATACGCGTCGAATTGATAACCTCATCCTTTTTGAAGTCGGTTAAAAAAGAACCCGCACTATGGGCTCTTTAAAAATAATGGAAATTATTACAAAAAAAATGAAGATGCATTATTATGTAATGTCAGGTCTGCAACAAAATTAACCCCCTGTAATTAAAAACATTGGACTACAAAGAAATTTTTGACGCTGTATTTAATAAACAGATTAAAAAATGTATGATGCACCATTTTTTTCAAAATTAGCGCCATAATATGTTTGTAAATTGTGGCCAGAATGTCTCCTTGAAAAACGTCGAACGATATCGATGTCATCCTGAAGAACCTACTCTTTGTCGCAGGATGCTTCGCTACCTTAAGCCTGCTCCCGATGCGGCTTACTATCGCTTCCTTTCCAGATGTATTTGATTTATTAATTTGCAAGCAAATACGGTACATTTTATATAATTTACAATAACTAAGAACATTCGTATAATGCACCGGTATCTGGCATGCAAAATTGTTTGCAGTTTTACCTATATTCATTTAAGTATCAATATCGACTAATTCTATATTAATGTATTACAATAACTTTTTTTTAATTCATTCATTCATATCATTCAAATTAAAAAATAAAAGTATGTACATCCAAAATAAAACATAAAAATATACCTTCCGATTTAAAAAAAAAACTTCATTTTATTAATGGAAATCCCACAAAAAATTATAAATATATGTTTTTTAAATATACTAATCTGCAGATTCTATATGGATTCTGGAAGGGCATTATATAATTTGATTGACATGTAGTGGTAATTTTTCGCAAATGACGTTGTTTTACGCGGTATTCCGGCCAAACGGCTTGGGCAGAGAGTGCGCATGCGATCTTTTACTTGAAAGTCCCTAATATTTTTCTTTACGTACAGGCACACTACAAACACATACACGCTCATTTCTGGGTGGTTTGAAAGCCGCGGTTACTTAATTAGTAAATAGTTATTAAAAATGGCATCTATTTAGACTATTATTACAGTTAAGTAGGTAGAGACGTGAATAAAAAAAATATCGTTGATAAATCTTGTTTCGAGTAGAGAAATCTTGTTTTAAAAAATGCGCCGCCCCTCTCCGTCTAACAGAACAATGACCCGCGGACCCGCGGTACGCACGCTCCCCTCTGGATGGCTACTATTGGTTCGAATAGATTCTAGTTTGTGTCGAGAAATTTTTTAAACGTGCGTTTTTTTCAAGACGACCTCGTGGCGCAGCGGTCGTGCATCTGCATACCATGCAAGAGGTCTCGGGTTCGAATCCCGGCTGGGGACAACAAAAAACCCAGGTCTTGGATGTTTACATGTTTGTGATGTCGTTGTTTCTGGTTCCCACGACACAGGGTATCATAATGTGGGGCTAGAAGCAGTGTATGTGCCTGTATGTAAATGTTTATGTTTTAAAAAACAAACTAGCGTATTCGTTATCTTTCCTCAGGTACGTTCATTATGCTACGTCTTTCAAACCACCCAAAATTATTGCAGTACAAAGCGGGCAGTGGCAGTATATTTAGTTTTGGAATATAAAAGCTTCCAGAATGCCGTACCTTGCCCATAAACCCAGTTGATCCGGTGATGAAGATGGACTTCCCCGCGTAGTATTCTGCGACGCTCACAGATGGCGCCATGGTGAAAATTCTGTAAAAAAATGAGATAAAAATTAAATATTTTGGTCGTGGGTTTGAATCCCGATATTTATGACGAACATTTTAACGACGCACAGTGGAAACCTCCCATACATTGCAATGCGCAAAAGTCGATTTTTAAATTCAGACAGACATATTTACATACTTTTTGGTATTTTCGAAAACTAGACTTTGTACGTTTATCAAACAAACAAAAAAAAAAATTGCTAATGACAGTTACATATTGTCATGTAAACATGCTCGTTTATAGAGCAAAGTTACTGTTGCGAAGAAGTTTTTCATCCGTCAAAAGTTAAGCGCAAAGATGCGCCAACTTTAACCATTGCTCACTTGCTCAATTTTGTAAACTGATCAGTTTTGTGGAATTTTCAATGCAAAAGAGGGCATATAAAGTTAGTTTTCTGGAACATATTTTTATTTAGTACGTTGGATTTGCTCATAGAGTTAATAAACACACAATATTAGTCAAAATTTTCTGAAAGTTAGAAATTAAGAAGTTTTATTCAACATTAATTAGGGATTTTTGTCGCAGGCTTATTACATAGTAAACTATACCTCTGACTATGTGAAACACAACTCAGAAGTGCGAGAAAAATCCCTCATTTGGAAAAAACCTCAACATCACTAGGCAATATTTTCAAAATTGGGTTCAGGCATTGCGATTGGTTTTAACGACATTTTATGTAAAACGATGAAAAATAATATTTTACCTTATGTATGTCAATGTAATTGTAGATAAGCGTAATCTACTTATTTTAAATTTCCAGCTGTTTTTCTAAATTACAAGAAAAACTCCATGTGAAATTATTTTTAAGGGTTACATAATAAGTCGCCAGATATGAACTAAATTCAAGCATTGAAAAGAGTTTCTTAAGAAAAACAGTAATTTAGGAGAAGAAAATAATATTTTCTAGTACAGTACTTCTTCTTAGTACATCTAAGCGGATTGTTTGAATCAGAACGGTTAAAGACTAAATTACCAGGAGACGGGCAGCAGCGTCTTCCTGAGATTCCAACCACATACTGCGATCGCCAACCCGCCTGCCAAGCGTGGCGATTATGGCAAAACCGCTCATGGTTATGAAAACCATGAGGGAGGCCTATGCCCTGCAGTGGGCGTCAAATGGCTGATGATAATGACGAAAGACTAACGGCCTTATTTATAAAAACACGATTTCTTTAAAACACTCCTAAGAGGCAGTTTATTTTGTGGTTACGACTTTGGCTGATAAAATCTCCACCAAAGACTATTTCAATCCGAAATCTCAAATAAGACCGTAATTGTTACTAAATCTGTTCAAAACAGTTTTAATATTTGAATAAATCATCGGTTCATCACGACGAAATATTTTTAAGTGTAGAAATAACCAATACGGTTCAAAAGGAAACAATTACATATTTGCGCCGTTTGGGGTCGAAACCATAGGCACATGGGGCCCAGAGGCGCGCCTGCTGTTCAAAGACTTAGCGGCGCGCCTAATCGACGCATCGGGAGACCAGACTGCTGGCGCGTACCTCGGCCAGAGGAGAAGCCTGGCCATCCAAAGAGGTAACGTCGCCAGCGTTCTGGGCTCATTGCCGCGGGACAGTGACCTGGGGCAGGTGTTTTATTTGTAAATATAGAATTTATGTCGTTTATATATTTTTATCATTTATATAAGTATTGGTTAAGTCCAGTTTTTGTATTTCAATTTGTTTTCCGTATTTGTCGCTAGATTCGAGTGAATTGTCGGGCTCAAGCGCGACGTTGACGACCCTTCCGATAATATCGCAGTTTCATAATAAGGGCCCTGTAACGCTTCTTCAAATTTTAGAAGAAATAAAAATATTGAAATGGTGATTTCAACCTTGGAAATAGACTTTCGCTTATTTAACACCATGCATAAAGTTGCGCAAATACAAACGGCGAAATATTGTTTCTAATAATCACAATTTTAAGAATGAATCGACGGCAAATATTGCAAATTAAGAAATAAAAGATTGCAAATTAAGAAACAAAAGATTGCAACTTAAGAAAATAAGATTGCATGTTATGAAACAAAAGATTGCAAATTAAGAAAATAAGATTGCAAATTAGGAAACAAAAGATTGCAAATTAAGAAACTAACAACCGAGTTTCCAGTTTTTCAGTGATTGGGAAGGTTAAATTGTCAACATCAGTAAAATGTGTTGAGAAGATATTTAAAAACTAATCAAAAACCTAAACGAAGCTTTAGAGAGTAGAAATAAATTGCTCACTTGATTATAGCTTCATAGATTAAAAAGAATCCCATAATTATATTCTTTTTGTTGCACTAACCCGTGCTGAGGACAATTTTCAAAACCTACTTAGAGGCGTGGGTTGCTCGGGGCTGCAAGTGATGTAAATTGCTTCGGCCAGATGTCGTGCCTGTACGTAATACAGAGAAGTTTGTAAGGAGGCTCGAAATTTCGCCGATGCCTGCACTTGCTCATAGCTCAGTTGGGAGAGCGCTGGCACGGTTAGCCAGAGGTCGCGCGTTCAAGTCCCGGCATGGGTGGAATTTTGATCCTCTAAATAGGTTTTTAAAGAATCCCAGAAACTTCCAAAGATAAATAAATAAGAGGATTTTTCGGATATGGAATTAGTTTTTTTTTATCCTGCCATCACAGGTTTTTGTTGGAAGCTGTACAAAATTAAGAAACCAGTTTATTCAGATGTCATTAGCTCTATAGAAGTAATTTACAGCTAGCGGAAACCGGACTTAACTATGGTTTATCTCCTTCGTATTATAAAAAAACGTTTTATTTTAGATTTAGGCTGTAGTAATAACTTACGTTGTTAAAAACTATTCGAGCTATTTTGATGTGACAAATAATTTCGCGCAACACTTTGTGGAATCCAATTGGAGGTTACAAGAACCACTCGCCCACCGTGGAGGAAAACATTGTGAGGAAACCCGCGGCCTAGTTGGCTCCGAATTGACATTATCAGAAAAAAAAAACCGGCCAAGTGCGTATCGTGCCACGCGCAGTGTAGGGTTCCGTAGAAAGAGGGGGTTTTATCTGCTTTACAGAACTAACGACTTCATCAGCGTAATTTTTTCAACGGATTTTGTACCTACACTTGTAAAGTCTACTTTGTCGGGTTAGTTTTCCTTTTAAGTTCATTATAATATATTATGTGCTCCTACCCTGAAATTCTCACGTTTCTGCAATCAATTGTAAGCTCGCCTTTGTACATGTACCTTCTTTTGTTACCTGTCCTGTACTCTATTCTTGTGTGTGCAATAAAGTATAATTAATTAATTAATTAACCAACCAACAATCCTGGCCAACGCCGGTGGGGGACACTAACACTCGATCCGAAGGAAGCGGCTAACATGCTACCTATCCGTACTAATGTTAGAAACGCGAAAGTTCGTATGTATGGATGAATGTTTGTTACGCCAGCGCTGAGAGCTCACACCCTCAGCACAATGCTGAGTCAGATGCCCTTTGTGGCAACTTTGACACACCACAGGATGCACTCTGACGCTCTGACTTTGGCTTGTATTTATGTGACTTGTTTTTCCTTTGTACTTTTTATGTTAGTTGTTATGCCTTTTTAGGGTTCCGTACCCAAAGGGCAAAAACGGGACCCTATTACTAAGACTTCGCTGTCTGTCTTTCCGTCCGTACGTCCGTCCGTCTGTCTGTCACCAGGCTGTATCTCAAGAACCGTGGTAGCTAGAGAGTTGAAATTTTCACAGATGATTTATTTCTGTTGCCGCTATAACAACAAATACTAAAAACAAAATAAAATAATTATTTAAGGGGGTCTCCGATACAACAAACGTGATTTTTTTGCTGTTAATTTTTGTCTTTGTGTCTAATGTTGTATAGATAATGGTACGGAACCCTTCGTGCGCGAGTCCGACTCGCACTTGGCCGGTTTTTTCTTCTGATGTGTTAATTTGTCCCAATAAAAGTCTTTCTTCTTCTTCTTCTTCTTACGCTTTCGCGCAAAAACGGCTGAACGGATCCGGATGAAATTTGGCACAGAGATAGATTATAGTCTGGATTAGCACATAGGCTATTCTTTATCCCAAAAAATACACATCAAAATTAGCATGGGAACGTAGTCGCGGGCAACAGCTTGTATGGATTTTTTTTAATTATGATAAACAATATCACCAATGATTTAACGTTAGTTCCATATTATATTACATCTTACACTAACGGTGAATGAAAACATCGTGAGGAAACTCGCGGCTTGGTTGGCTCCACACGAATTGACTTGTCTTTCCTGTGGGCTAGGCCAACTAAGCTGTCAGGATGGCATAGGTGCTGGGCAAGCCTACTCCATTTAAAGCAATGTCAAATGGTGCGGTGGTAGCCTAGTGGCTAGAACATTGGACTCGGAAGCGGGAGACCCAGGTTCGATTCCCAGTGCGGGCATGTACCTATGACTTTCTTTTCTAAGTTATGTACATTTGTGAAGTCATAGTAGCAATACCACTCGCTAACAGTGAATGAAAATATCGTGAGGAAACCTGGGTGTCTGAACTATTCACATAACCCCAGCGCTTGAAATCGCCAATCTACGGTGGACGCGTAGTGATTAAGCCCATACTCTCTCTTTCTCTCTGAGAGAAGGCCTATGCCCTACAGTGGGACGTATATAGGCTTATGTGTGTGTGTGCGATTCCTTAAAACGCCGACTAAAATAGTCTGTGGTGGAGATTTTACAAGGAAAAGCCGTAACCACAGGTTAAATAAACTGCCTCTTAGGAGTGCTTCAGAGGAATTGAGGTTTTATAAATTAGGTCGTCATAATTTGACTGCCACTTTAGTCTAGCGGTATCATGTGTGATTACCATGCCTGAGGTCGTGGGTTCGATTCCCACTGGGGGCCGCCGTACATTTGTGTACAAATGGCCTCGTCTGGGTGTATTTTCGTGTTTGTGATGTCCTTGCCTGTTTACTATAGCATAGGGTATCCTAGTTTGGGACCAGGTCAAGTGATTGTATTGTGTGGAAGTTATTATTATTATTATTTTGACATCATTGTAAGTACAATTATGACTTAGTAGTACATAATAAATAAGCAACATGATTTTAAACCATAGACACTCGGTCTCAATCCTACTAATATTGTAAATGTGAAAGTTTGTGAAGATGTTTGGATGTTCGTTACTCAATCACGAAATAACGGCTGAACGGGTTTACATGAAACATAGCGTACATCCGTGTGGCGCCGGACTAAGAATAGCGTTACTCCATTTCCTCCCGTGGAAGTCGTAGAAGGCGACTAAGGAAATAAATTACCAGGAGACGGGCAGCAGCGTCTTCCTGAGACTCCAAACGCATACTGCGATCGCAAACCCGCCTGCCGAGCGTGGCGATTATGACAAAACCCCTCATGATTATGAAAACCATGAGGGAGGCCTATGTCCTGCAGTGGGCGTCAAATGGCTGATGATGATGATAACGTACATATAGACAAAGACTTGAATTTTATTGAGACATAGCATAATTGATATCCCGGTAATGCGTTCCCGTGGGATAATATTTATTTCAGGTTTATAATGGATGGCGTTGTGCAAGAATCGTATAAACGGATTCGGTGGCGGTACGAAGCTCGCCGGGACCGCTATTTTGTAATAAATACCAAGTCAATTACAATGGCCGAGCGGTTAGATATCGTGTAAGATCTTAAAGCCAATAATGACGTTATTCAAGCCTCGTTTATTCTAATGATACGCCTCCCTAGTCGCGGGTAGGGCTTGTAATATCCTTCCAAGTTTACTATTCGAATATCTCGAAGTATTATACCTAATTATTCGAATAAATCGAAGTTTTCGAATATTTGCTATTTTATGAGGAAAAGTATTTTTGTTTCCTCCACAACCATAGTTTTGTGGTTTTCGAAAGGCTTCTTAACATAGTAAGAAATCACTTTGTATGAAAACTGTCCCTTTTTAATTTTTGTACAAAACCGCGGCTAGCAGTTCTTGTTGACAATGAAACACTCTTAATCTCCGATGAAACCTAGTGTCATAATTTTGAGAAATATATATATGTAACGTTGCGACTAATAGGTGATAGTCTATTACCCTTCAAAGTACGTACCATCATAATAATAGTCGCATCAGTCACCATGTCTAAAGAGTCATGGATTGTGGGTTAAGTTGACAGAAATAGTAAAAATATTAAAGGGTAGTTGTAAAAAGAGACGGAAACCCAAGGGGGGGTTTGAAAATGGCTTGACGTCGCACGCTAGCGACGGGGGGGCTTTGCGCTCCCGAATATGGTGCCGATTGGATCTCCCATACATGCATCATATTACTAGGCTGTTCAGAAATCGTTGCAAACATGCCACATGAAATACTTTAATTTGACGAAAAAGTGCCAGAAATTATATAATTGACAAGTTTGTTGGTAGTACTTTTATTTTTGTCCATACCGCGGGCAGTAGCGTTGCATAGTTCGAAAATGAAAATTCAAAGTATTAAATATTCCAAAATTACCAAAATCCAAAATATTCGAATAGTAAAACAGACGAATATTCGAATAAAATTAATATTCGAAGTCGAAGCCCTTGTGGCTATTCGCGAATAGCAAACACGCGGTGACAAACACTGGCTTTGAATCATACAAAGTGTATTGCCGTTTTATAGGCCGCTTGACAAGTTGTTAATATTTAAGTAGGCACAAGCTTTTGTTTGACAAGTATTATGGTGCTAAAGCATTACATAATAGCTTTTGCCTCCACCTTCGTATGCGTGGTACTGACCCGTATATTTGTACAGGGTGACTTTGAATTCGTTCACCGTATTTTAAGGGGACATACTAACGATGATTTAGAAACATAAATAATATGGTGCTAGTTTTGAATGAATGAATGAATGAATGAATGAATGATTTATTGCCACAAACAAATATGCTTACATACAATAATTAAGAAATAAAGGAGTATGCGTGTGACAATGATACTATTTCAGCGTTTGCTGTTTCTATTTGAAACAGCGCTGGTTTTCAAATAGCACCTCCACGCCAAATGAAGGAAAATGTGTCATGCAGGTAGGGCTTACTGTTAAAAAAAAATTATATACATAGAAAGATAGAAATATAAATAACGTTTATGTCAATTTGTAGGTAAATAAGTTTAAATTTTAATTGAATTGAATTTAACTAAGTTTTAATTATAATGCGAGATAGTCAATAATGTCATTCATGAATAAAAAATCTAATACTTATAAAAAATAATGACAGGCTTACTTAATATTATTCTGCTGTTTATGTATAAGAATGCGGCGAAATTTGTGCTTAAAAGAGATTGGAGTTTTAAAAAAAAAGTGTCACAAAAAATATTTTTGTTAACTACAATTATGTAGGCACTTTATTTGTGCATAAACAAACAATATCAGATCAAGAAAAAAAGGTTCGCAGCGCGGGCCAACTCAATTATTTTTTAAATTGTTTTACGCGTATCGGACGTAACACTGTTACCCCCAGTTTCTCGTAGACTAACACGCTGTTAATCTACTGTTAACAGCTGTCAATTGACCAAATTTCATACAAAAAAAAACCACTGACGGCTGTCAACAGTAGATTAACAGCTTGTTAGTGTACGACAGACCGGGGGTAAGGCATTTAACGTAATAGAAATCATTTTTCAACGTTACGGTACTTCCTAACACTTTGAATTTGGATTTATAGTTTGGAAACAGGTCGGAAATCACGCATATTTATGCATATGCTGTACTATTGCTTATAAATCATTAATGATACTGTTTTTCGCAATGAAAAGAACATCCCCTCAGAATCCGGAAACGAAGTCAGCCTGCAGCACGCAGTACAGACCTGATTCCTGTTTCATACAACTACAGTTCATGGTTTACCATGGCAATTCGATGTAGATACATTGCAAAGTCGATTAACCCATAGCTTAACAAGTACGAAGACTCGTCTGCGCAATGTACATCGAATTTTCATAATTAACTACGAATTGTTGTTTAATGAAGCCCGGGCCTGTTTATTTAATTTCACTCAGATTCGTTCTGGGCGTAAACAATTTTTTGAAGAAAACCGGCCAAGTGCGAGTCAGACTCGCGCACGAAGAGTTCCGTAGCATTATGTATACAACATTAGACACAAAGATAAAAAAACAGCAAAAAAATCACGTTTGTTATATGGGAGCCCCCCTTAAATAATTATTTTATTTTGTTTTTAGTATTTGTTGTTATAGCGGCAACAGAAATACATCATCTGTGAAAATTTCAACTGTCTAGCTATCACGGTTCTTGAGATATAGCCTGGTGCCAGACAGACGGACGGACGGACGGACAGACAAACAGACAGCGAAGTCTTAGTAATAGGGTCCCGTTTTTACCCTTTGGGTACGGAACCCTAAAAAAAACTCATCCAATTGCGGACCTCCTCATCTTTTGAAGTCGGTTAATAATAATCAAGCCTGAAGAAACCTGACTGCCTGAGGCGTTCACATAGTTTAGCGCTTAAAATCGCGAATCCATATTCACTCTCTAAGAGAGGCCCCTAAACTCTGACATTTTAGCTCCTATAGTGTCCATGCCATGAAACCATGGTTATTATTATTATTATTAATACGCTTATTGCACATATTACAATGGCAATGCGGCGGACTTAGTGCTACGAGCATTTTCTGCCAGTCAACCGCAGGAGTTGAATGAGACTGAATGATAGGCACACGGAAGTGTGAAAAAGCTAAATTAAACAACTTCTTTGATCGCAAAGAATCAGGCGTCAGTGAAATTTCGAGCCTCTTTACAAACTTCTCTGTATTACGTGAAGAGGCACGCAATTTCACTGATGTCTGCACTTGCCCATTAGCTCAGTGGGGAGAGCGCTGGCACGGTTAACCAGAGGTCGCGGGTTCAAGTCCCTGCATGGGTGGAATTTTTAGCCTCTAAATAGGTTTTTAAAATTATTGTCCTGAGCACGGATTCATCATCATCATCAGCCATTTGAGCTCATGGTTTTCCTTACCATGAAGGGTTTTGCCATAATCGCCATGCTTGGCAGGCGGGTTGGCGATCGCAGTATGCAGTTGGAATCTCAGGAAGACGCTGCTGCCCGTCTCCTGGTAATGTATTTCCTTAGTCGCCCTCTACGACATTCACGGAAGAAAATGGCGATTGCACTAATCCGTGCAACAAAAATAATATAACCTTTGAAAGGAATCGCGATAGATTCGAAAGATAGGCCCCTGGCCGAATGTGCTACGCCACTTATTATGAACTTAAGGACGATCTAATCATCTCACTAGACAACCATCAAGACAACTTGTAATTTTTCATGTCACGTGCAAAACTGTATTTATGTCTAGGGAAGAGCAAGTGAAAAAAAAAATGGTCGAATATCGATACGATAAAAATACAATTTGTAGAAAACTTTATGGGCTAACTTCAATAAGTTTGGATTAAAATATATCAGAAGAAGAAGAAGAAAAAACATTAATTATAAAACCAGTACACACGCCACAATAATAAAACAAAAAACAACCCAGAAAATATTTCAACAGAAATGTTATAAAAAAGAAAGGAAAACGAAAGGTCACGGCGTGTCACTGCTGCTATAAATGGCAACTGACTCAGCAGTATGCTGAGGGTCAAGCCTTCAGCGCTGATTTTCAGTCAGTGCCAGGAGTTACCCCGCGAGCGTCACATACCGCGGTGTGGTACAACCGTGAGCAATACTATATATAGTAGAATACTATGTAATACAGAATAAAAATTATATACAATAGGATACGTATTATGTATACAGTATGAAACATATACTTAAATTGTTTTTATTTAGTCACTGAATAAACTATTTTATATACTCAAATAAAATCATACACAAATGAATAAAGAATAATCTCTTGTAATTAATAATACTATTACTAATAGATTTGTTGGACATAAGTATGAACACTACAATGGCAATGCAATGGACTTAATGATACCATAATTTTACCTGCAAGTGTTCTCTACCACTTATTCTTACTTAAGTCTAACCTACCCCTCCAGGTTAGACGCGTGAGTTTATGTATGTATGTCGATATCATGGAATATTCTGCCCAAGCCTACTTAGGTCGCCCGAGACATCAACTTTGGAGACATCGATTCGTATATTAATAGCAAGGAAAGGTAGGTCAACCAGATTGGTAACTCGTTTGAATTGAGTAGGTAATATGCGGTTGGCAGCGTATGAGACGCATGCTTCTGTCACAAACCAAAATGATTTAGAAGATGCAATATTATGAAGGAAAACATAAATGCTATTCTTTTTTATTTTATATTATAATTTATAATTTAATTTTAATATATTATATTCTTTTTGTTGCACTAACCCATGCTGAGGACAATTTTTTTTTATTTTTTGGCCTCTAAATAGGTTTTTAAAATAATGCTAAATTTATGAAGCCTATAATATAAGTGTAAGGCGCAGGCTTTCTTTCAAAGAGAGAGAGAGTATGGGCTTAATTATCACGCGTGCCCACCGAGGATTGACAATTTCAAGCGCTGAGGTGTGTGATTACCTCAGACACCCGGGTTTTGTCGCGATGTTTTTAAATTTTATTTAATAAAAAAAACTTTTAAATGTCATCTGACATAGTGAGTAAGTCACCAAAATACGTGAGATAAAAGTACTAACGAACAAATAAAAAATTTCGTATGTTACAAAATCTTAAACGATTCGTTTGCCAGTGTTACTCGCGTCGCCATTAACTTTCATTTATCAAAAGCCGACAAAGATAAAGATAAAAAATATTCATTCGCAGTAACTTAATCCAAGTTCACATTTTCTAGCGGCGCCCTTACTAGAAGACCCCGTATCGTGGGCGCCATTTTATTTAACATTAGAGATTTTACTTATGACTAATGAAATAGCAAACATGCAACTCGGTAAAGTAACGTTTTTAAAATTTTTTAAGGAATGGTCATCAAATATAAATCTAAAGTATAAAATAAAAAAATCCAACGGACAACTATTACTTCAGAACAATTATTTATTACATAGACTCACGTCTGTGTCCCGGAGGGATCACTTGCCACGATCCTGACCTTTGTCCGTCTCACCTCTTTCGCTTCATCAACATTCATTGGTCCGCAGCATGAGCGCGCGCAGGTTTTTGGTACTTTCTTTAAATCGACATTTACCTATGTATTTATTTATTTTTAAGACTTTGAAAAGCGTTCGAGGTTCTCAATTTGTCCTTTTATATTTTTATGTACATTCGGTAACGCATCTTTATCATAATATGTCTGATTTTATTGTTTTTAGGGTTTCTTACGCGCTAAGGGAACCTATTACTTAATCTCCTCTGTCCGTCTGTCACCAGGCTGTATCTCATGAACCGCTTTAGTTAGAAAGTTGAAATTTTCACAGATGATGTATTTATGTTACCGCTATAACAAACAATACTAAAAACAGAATAAACCAACTAAATATTTTAAATAAACAAACGTGTTTTTTTACCGTATTTTGCTCGATATTAATGACGGCAACAGGTAGACGCTTGATATATTCAAATGTTGTGTATATAATGGTACGGAGCCCTTCCATTATCTGGTACGTACGTATAATGGTACGCTAGTCCGACCTGCACATGGCCGGTTTTTTTTGTTAGAAATGGGGTCTCATATAAATATGCACAAGATCTGCCGCTGGGGTCCACTGTTTTGGGTTGTATCATCATCATCAGCAACCCATAGCAGTCCACTGCAGGACATGGGCCTCTCCCTGTACGGCAGGTTTTGCCGTAATCTCGACGCTTGGCAGGCGGATTGGAGATCGCAGTGTTTTGTGGTCTGGTGTCACAGGTCACCGCTGCTGCCCGTTCCCTGGTTCCCGTTTTTTTTTTAGTCGCCTCTTACGACACCCACGGGAAGTAATGGGGTGGCTCATTCTAGGCCGGAGCCATACGGTTGTGTATTTTCTACTAATGTCTCAAATAGGGGACGCATTTGTAGAAAATATACAACCGGTCAGCCTCGGATGGATTTTCATTAAAAATATTAGGGGTTAAAGTATGAAATTGCCGTTTTATTGCAATAGGTTCTTTGAATTGACATAGAATCTTCATGGTTTGAGGTTTTCGAATGAAACTTTTTTCAAATGGTTTCTATGATGTTCTTTTTTTAAAAAATGTGAAACATTTGAATATCGACTTTCAATTGTTTTTGTTATTCAATTTAGACAAGAAAGATGGATACTGCGAAAATTCGAGTGATTATGAGGCACCCATTTTTCGTATTTTTTTATTTTATTGATTTGACGCAAGTGAGTCAATATTGTGGGTAAGGTAACGTTAAACCATGCCGCTAATTCCTGGGTAGTTTGACTAGGGTCGGCTTCCACTATCTCTCTTAATTCATCGTTATTCACCTGTGTGGGCGGTCTTCCTCGTGGCTCGTTCTTTAAGTCGAAATTTCCATCACGAAAGCATTTAAACCAAAATCGCACGGTGCGTTCATTAGTAGACCCCTCTTCAAACGCAGCATTGATATTGCGGGCTGTTTCTGCCGCGTTAGTTCCGCGTCGGAACTCGTATTCAAAAATCACTCGAATTTTCGCAGTATCCATCTTTCTTGTCTAAATTGAATAACAAAAACAATTGAAAGTCGATATTCAAATGTTTCACATTTTTTAAAAAAAGAACATCATAGAAACCATTTGAAAAAAGTTTCATTCGAAAACCTCAAACCATGAAGATTCTATGTCAATTCAAAGAACCTATTGCAATAAAACGGCAATTTCATACTTTAACCCCTATTAATATCCTAACTCCGAATAAGAAAGTTGGAGCAGTGCTTCTATGCGTAATATTCTGTATTACGTGTCATAATGGGTACTTAGCCTCTTATTCATTACGGCGGCAGCCGAAGGATTTTATTCAAACCTAGATCTAATTTATGCAGTGGGTTTTGCCCCCTCGAGGACTAGCCATCATTTAGTGAGGTCAGGATTACTGCGCAGAGGGTATTTCAGAAAGCCGCGGTACAAGTTAAGGGCGTCATTGATACAAAACTCTGAAACTGCCACAAAATTGGGACTTCTTTATAGCATGTCGACGGCAAAACAAATTTCATTGAAGTTTTTTTAACCGACTTCAAAAAAGGAGGAGGTTATCAATTCGACGCGTATATGTGCCCAGTTTCAAGACCAGCACATATATTTTGGGCACCGGCTCCAAATTATACTTCTACAATACCTACATATATAAATACTTCTTCTTCTAATTATTTAAATTATTTCTAACTTTTTAGTGCTGTAGTGTTTTGAAGTCAGTTTTTATTTTTTTTAAGCAGTTGCGGCCCAGAATTTTGCGACACTGACTGCGTTATCACTTGGAAACATGAAGGTCTTCTCGCAGGCCACGATGAAAGATGTCCATCGTCTGACAAGTACCGCATATAATCATCATCATCAGCCATTTGACGACCTCTGTAGGACATAGACCCCCCTCGTGGTTTTTCAAGCTTCCCGGTCTTGTGTCGCCCGCATCTAACGACAACCAGGTCGTCAAACCATCCGGTGGGAGGCCTGTCCACGCTGCATCGTCCAGTCCGCCAGGTCAGAACGGTTCCGCCTTAACGGCCATCAGTTCTCCGAGCTATGTGCCCCGCTCACTGCCACTTCAACTGAGCAATTCTTCGAGCTAGATCAGTAACTCGGGTTCTTCTGTGGATCTTCTCATTCCTGATTCGATCACGCAGTGGAACTCCTAACGTAGTTCTCTCCATTGCAAGTACCGCACAAACAGTTCAAATTATCGCTGTCAATGGACCCCCACCTAGACGTGTTATCCTTACTTCGGCCGACACGGGTCCGTAGCCGGGTCAGGGATTTCCACGTTGAACAGGGCAGTTCATGTCCAGCCGGGAGGCTCTCCGACTAATGGAGATACATTCTCACGTATGATAATTCAAACGTAAGAGCATTTTTTAAAATATGTGTTAAAGTCCGAGGAATTTTAAACCGAATTTTGCGTTCCCCGTCAATGAGACCAAAAATACGTCCATGCCAATTCAAACAAGATTAGTTCCAGTTATTTAGCGGGTATTATACCGAAGAATATTAAGAAGAGAAGATTGTCTCAGGCCTCAGATACCCTGCAGGTTGCCTCACGACGTTGTCCTTCATCAATGTCACACGTCTATGTTGCAACAACATTTCCGTTGTGAACTATTCCTGTCGTGCTTAATTACTTGTGCGTGATTGAGACTGCATACTAATCTATTAATTAAGTGGAAGTCGGTGGGCACACGAATCACAAAACTCAATTGGAGATAGGCGGGTTAGACGGGAAGCCGGCCACCAAAGGCATTCACAGAGTGGTGGGCGAGAACAGGCTGTCATTCGGTGGTGTCATAGGGTGTCATTCATGTTTATGCAAATAAATTTATCTTTATCTTTAGACCTACGATGGGCCGATTACAAATCACCAATCTGCGGTGGGCACGCGTGGTGATTAAGCCCGTCTCTCTGAGAGAAGGCCTGTGCTCTTCAGTGCAACAGTTATCTACCTGCACTACTAGTCGATTTGTATCTGTTTTGATATAACTAAATTCTTATTAGCAACACATACCTACGATGAAGTGATTGAGTATGTAAGTCATGCCTACTATATAACGCAGTGTCATCAGTTATCCGTTCAATTTGTTGTGACCCGGGTTCCGAAGAAAACTATTACGTAAGTATGCCTCACCAAAATAAGAATCAAATGCAGACCATGTCCTTGACAATGGTTTATGCGAGTACGAAGAAACAGAAATAAAAAATAACCAAAAACCCACCTGCTGAGCATTAACTACTGAGCAGGCGGGACCAACCAGTGAGCGGTGGTAGCCTAGTGGGTAGAACATTGGACTCGGAAGCGAGAGACCCAGGTTCGGTTCCCAATGCGGGCTTGTACCTACCTATGACTTTGTTTTCTAAGTTATGTACATTTGTGAAGTTATAGTAGCAATATCATTCGCCAACTGTGAAGGAAAACATCGTGAGGAAACCTGAGTGTCTGTGCTATTCATATGCCTCCGCGCTTGAAATCGCCAATCCTCGGTGGGCACGCGCGGTGATTTAGCCCATACTCGCTATCTGAGAGAAGGCCTGTGCCCTACAGTGGGACGTATATAGGTTTCTTATAAGGCTGGACTAACCTAGCTACCAAGCTGAGTTCATCATCATCATCATTCAGCCACAAGAAGTCCACTGCTGGACATAGGCCTCCTCCATATTTTTCCAAAAAGACCGGTTGGAAGCGGCCTGCATCCAGCGCCTTACTGCCACTTGGATGAGGTCATCTGTCCATCTTGTGGCTGGTCGAGCTGAGTTGTATTGTTGAATTTGAGTCCCGCCTGCTTAGTAGGTAATGCTCAGCAGTAGGGTTGTTGGTTATTTGTTATTTCAGTTTTTTTTTTTAAATCTGACCATTGGTTGAGGAGTTATAAGGGGCCATAGAACCGAACATACATGCATACATACATACATACGAGCTAAACACATAACCCTCCTTTTAGGCTCGGCCGCAGTTGGGTAAACATAGATACATTATCCTCCTTTTGGGCTCCGCTCAAAAGTTCAGGAGCCCGATGGGTGGATGATATCGTTGAGCCGGCCGCGGATGGCATGGGACTGTGAGCGATGGTATTCGGGGGAAAACTTTCGTATGCACTACACATTATTAACCTAATTCCGGATTCACTTACTTAGTTTTTTGTCGGAAGACTCCGACCAGGTTTCGCTCTGATTCGCAGAGCTTAATTATGGTGTGTAGAGACGGAGGTGTGGGGTGCGGGGGGCGGGCGCTGGCAACCGCTCTGATTCGCAGAGCTTAATCATGGTGAGTAGAGACGGAGCAGTTGCCAGCCTTGAGTGGCGCAGCGGGATATATATTCATCATCATCATCATCATCAGCCACCCGACGCCCACTGCAAGTCATAGGCCTCCTTCGTGGTTTTCATAACCATGAGGGGTTTTGCTGTAATCGCCACGCTTGGCAGGCGGGTTGGCGATCGCACTATGCGGTTGAAATCTCAGGAAGACGCTGCTGCCCATCCCCTGGTAATTGATTTCCTTAGTCGCCTTCTACGACGTATATTACTGCAAGAAAAGACCTACGCTAGCGGTGCAGTTAAGAGAGAATTTTTGAAAACCCTCCCCTAAAAGGGTGAAAAGGGGTGATGGAGTTTTAAAAAACCTATTTAGAAAAAATCTAAACCTACCTATGATGGAGTTTGTATGACGAAACCAGCCCTGCGAACATGCATGAGCTAGTAGGTATACACACTTATGGTTAAATAAATGTAAAATTTGAGAAACTGGAATTTTATATTCTTTTTGTTGCATTAACCCGTGTTGAGGACAATTGGGTATTTGACAAAATGTCAAATGAGTTTCTTTTAAAACGGAATTTTGTACCAAATTACTGGTGACGTCATATCACATTTCAGAGCACTCTTTTTATGTTTAATCTATTTAAAATTGTAATAACTAGTAATTAACTAAAAGAGATACATTTTCCGAGATATTCTGTAATTTTTGTTTTAATCGAGCATATGAAATAATTTATTGTTGATCGTGTCAAATACCGTATTTTAAAAACCTATTTAGAGGCTAAAAATCTTTTTTAAAGAAATTTTGTAAAATTAATAATTAAACTTCCACAGTAGTCCTGGTCCTAAACTAGGATACCCTTAACTATGGTAACCAGGCAAGAATATCACCTCAGAACACAAAAAGATCTTCTTATTGTGTTCTGAGAATATCACACACATGGAAATACCAGACTGAGGCGATTTGTACAAATGTACAGCGGACCCCAGTGGGAATGGAACCCTCGACCCCCGGCATGGTAATCAGACATATCGCTAGACCGACGAGGCAGTCACTACGCAGTTTATTTTGACAAGGTCAGTTCATGTTTGTTACAAAGAGATTCAGGGACGTGAGCACAATATAAAATTACTGAATCAAACTCCTGATTAGGTCATTGATTATTTCTATTGGATATGGAAATATAAAAAAAAATATTGTGAATTTTCAACTTTTGATTGTTGGAAATAGTTTATTTTAAGGAATATTTTTCAGGTATTATCATAATTTTAATATTATATTTTATAGCCAATATCGCCCTTGTGACACAAATATGTGCAAGCAATTATGAACCCTAAGGTGTTAGTTCTAGTTTTAGTTCGACCGGAGATTTCCGCACTTAGCCTCGTACTTAGTTGGGCGTAGTAAGTGCTGAGGTATTTAAATACCTCAGACACTCACCAGGGCTTCTTCACGATGTTTTCGCCGTTAGCGAGTGGTATTGCTACTGTAACTTCACAAATGTACGTAACTTAGAAAACAAAGTCATTGGCCTCCCATATTCGAACCCACGACCTCCCGAATGAGAAAGCGGGGTTTTACAGCTCCGCTACCATACCACCGCTCTCAAACCTTGAGGCTTGAATAAGGGCTAACTAGCGCCGCCAATGAAAAAAAATCACATCTTCGTTTGTATCCATTTTTCCAAAAAAGTGAGTGACAGAGTTTTCTGTATTAGCGATAGCTATTTTTAGAACCTACAACTTAGAACCTAGGGCCAAGAACCTAGTCCACAATTTCATTTACGCCAAAAACGGCCGTTTTCGCCAAAAACGAAATTGTAGCCTAGATTCTTGAACCCAATTTCTAAGCTGTAGGTTCTAAGAATTGCTGTTACCAACACAGACATTTTTGTCGTTCACTTTTTTGCAAAAACGGATTGTGAAAGAAGATATGACTTTTTGTTCCTTGGCGGCGCTAGTTAGCCCTTGTTAGCCCCTTAAGGTGGTAACCAGGACCAGTTTCCTAACCGCAACCGACTGCAGTTTCGCGTAGTTAAGGTCTATAATAGGTAACCTATTATTTTTAGATGAATAAGCTTCGATCGTTGAAACTAGACGGTTGCTAGGAGCGAAATTACTATCTAGAATGAGAGAGCGATTACGATATTGTGGACAAAAAGTAGTTCAAACGACAGTTAAAGTGAACGGTCGCGTAAACCCATTTCATGTAGTTATTGCAAAACAATGCTAGAGATTCCGCCTCCTAAGCCGGCGGCCACACAAGGGACGTGGAGCGGGAGCGCGGAAAAGACGCGACGCGTTGCATAGAAACCGCGCCCTCGCCCTTCTCTTCTGTGTGGGCTACGTCCCGTCCCTTCAGTATATTTTTAACAGACTTCAAAAAAGGAGGAGGCTATCAATTCGACGCGTACTGATTTCGACAATTCTTTTTTTTGTTCAAATAGATATGACGTCCCATTGGTCCCATTTTACTTTGGTGAAGATGTGATGAGGACTTTCAGAGATGGCGAACGGAACTCTTCAATGGACAGCAGTAAATAAGCCCTAATGGGGCCCAACCCTTAGTAATGTCCATATGTTTCATAAAATAGCGTAACAGTAGTCCCAAGGTAATTTGGTGATGTTCTGGTGAAGACTTTCGGAGATGGAAATTGAGAACTTCAAAATTTAAAGCAACGAATTAAGTAGGTTAAATTAAATGACTTCTTTATTTTTCTCCCGCTCCCCCACTAAAAAAAGAAAAATATAAAAAGTCAATAAAAAATCATAACCAACTCCAAAATACTACAGCAATAAAAATAAAAAATAATTCAAAAGAATACCGTAGGTTTTTGTTTTTCATTTAATATTTTTTGCGTGAAAGTCGACTGGGTTAACAACGCGTCTTTTCCGCGCCCTCGCCTCACGTCCCTACTGTGTGGCCGGTGGCTTTAGACGTTGCATCAATAGATTTACAATTCATTGTAAATACAATTCCCTGTTTTCAAACAGTGCACAACGAATCCGCCTACTTTGAGAGAAATAAATACTTAACAATAACCAATAACTTTCACACAACACAATCACTTGTCCTGGTCAAAAACTATGGTATGTGCTATGGTCACCAGGCAAGGACACCGCAAACAAAGAAATACACCCAGACTGGAGCCATGTGTACAAATGTACGGCGGCCCCCAGCAGGAGTCGAATCCACGGTCTCCGGCGTGGTAATCAGACGTGATACCGCTAGTTCAACGAGCCAGTCAGTTATGATAACTATCTATAGCTTAAAAGAGTCTGTCAAAGTTATTTCCTCACGAATTAACCCATCTGTATACGGAACGGTAACAATAACAAGGAAAATTATAGATGTCTTCCCGTGCTAACAAACTTTGCTGACCTCTCCGTCAAGTATTTGTTTGGCAAGCGAGATCACCATAGCGCTATGCTAGGTTACATATAGCGCTAGGCTAGGCAGCAAGGTCTATTAGTAGATGGGGATCACCATTCTGTTACGATAAGACGTGAACTGTATGTGTTGTATATTGTGTGTATATGTATGTATGTATGTATGTATGTATGTATGTGTATATAAATATATGCAGCTCGTGTGTGCGTAAGTTTTGAGACAAACTTTGTACTTAAAAAATTAAATAACACATTACTGGCTGCAATTTATTTCTTTTTCCAATTTTGAATTTGGAATGTTAACTTTGAATTTCTCATATTTTCAAATTCGTTTGTTTAAATTTTCTCGTGATGGAGGGATTGTACATTTTCTTGCACGCCATTTGTTTTAAGTTTGTCATTTATTAAGATCATTAAGCTTTTATCTATCGGCGAGGAATGTTTAGGAGTTAACAAAATGTATTTAAGCCAACTCGTTTTCTCTATTTAAGTAATTTTTGTTAATTCCGTTTTTCCTCCTTTATAAAATAAAATAAAAATAAAATATATAAGTGGTCCTCTATAAGGTTGACATTGCGATTACAGAGTTATTAGAAGAAATCATAAATAAAAAAAATATTTCAACGTAAGGAATTCTCATTTCGTTTGTTGGATGTCAATTCGCAATGTTATCCGCCGGCTTCGGGTCGAAAGATAAAGAGTTATTAGAGTAGAAGACAGTGCTGGAACTACTAGATGCTAGCTGTCCCGGCGAACTTCGTACCGCCACAGAATCCGTTTATACGATTCTTGCACAGCGCCATATATTTTTAAAACACAACGTTTGCTCGCACAACGCCATCTATTTCAAACTTGAAATATATATAGTCCTTATCTGTACGCCAAGTTTCATGTAAATCCGTTCTGCCGTTATTGCGTGATTGAGTAACGAACATCCAAACATCATCGCAAAGGTTTTATATATTATTAGAGTGCCGCTGTTTCGTCCTCGAGGCAGGTGCACAGATATTGTGACCGTGTTATACCTGCCCACTTAGATACAATGGCCCTACTATTACGCTGGGTGCAGAAATCTTAGGTCTAGCTATGCAATAGATAAGTACTGAGACGTCTATAAATATTAAAACTCTAGGGCCACATTGAGGAGAAGAAAAGTAAAGAAGTAGCTCTTTTTATTTTAGTTTCTATTGATGAGGTTCACTAACGCAATAAAAAAACGCTTGGCCGTTTTTTATTATTTACCATTAGAAGTCCCACAATCACGCCAAGTTTGATGCCTATTACCGTTTTTACGATAGAGTATAAACAAAAAAAAACCGGCCAAGTGCAAGTCGGACTGCGGTGCGAGCCGACCAAAAGATTACGTACCATTCTCTATACAGCATGTCAACTCAGTGTTCGTGGCGCAGGGGTAGTGCATCTGCATACCATGCGAGAGGTCCCGGGTTCGAATCCCGGCTGGGGACAAAAAAAAACTCCAGGTCTTGGATGTTTACATGTTTGTGATGTCGTTGTTTCTGGTTCCCACGACACATGGTATCCTAGTGTGGGGCCAGAAGCAATGTATGTGCCTGTATGTAAATGATTATGTTATGTAATTTACTGCAAAGTCGCGACTTTTGACATGTAAAACACGCGACTAGCGTCGTCCTACAACCCATGCAAACCTCAATGTGGCTCCAGCTTAAGTCAGAAACCACGATTTCCTATGTTGACGCAAACGGAGCGTGCGAAACCGAAGTAGAATACCTAATGATTCTAGATGGATGTTGATATTGGACAAAAACTAATAACCATTGTAACCCCCAGTTTCTCGTACACTAACGAGCTTTTTATATAATCATAATGTTACTAGAAATAAACACAAATCGTTATTTCCGCGATTTAAACTTGCAGAAGTGAATACACCCTTTATGGGGCACTGTATAAGATTCCATAACAGGATTTCTCAACAGCATAAAAAAGTCTACTTAAGAATTATTAAGGATTATTTAGAAAAGTTCTCGAATGGAGACCACATATCGGCAAGCGCAGCGTGGGACGACCAGCCACAAGATGGACAGATGACGTCATTCAAGTGGCAGGAAGACGCTGGATGCAGGCCGCTTCCAACCGGTCTTTTTGGAAATCCATGGAGGAGGCCTATGTCCAGCAGTGGACTTCTTGTGGCTGAATGATGATGATGATGATGATGATGATGATTTAGAAAATGAAGATTTATGACATTAAACAGTACAATAATGCTAACGGGTATCTAGAGGATGTTTGTGTCTTATGTTCAACACATTCAACACAACAATTTTAAGTTAAAAACTCGTTAATTAAGTCAAAACTCTTTTGTAAAGAGTAATACTCGTATGAATTTTCTTTGATAGTTTTATTCTGAAACTATAACAATTTTGACATTAATAATATTCCTAATTATTAGGATAACATTCTGTTTTTATAATCCATAAAATATTTGAATTTGATTTCGTTAACACAATATCTGTTGGGCAAAGAGCATACAGAAAATACAACTCAACAGTATATTAATAGATTATTAGTGTACGAGAAACTGGAGGTAAATTTTCTCAAGTCAAGGTTTGAGGACCCATTTTTTTAGCCTATGTGCGTCCCACTGCAGGGCACACAGGCCTTCAAACTGTATGGGCTTAATCACCACGCCTGCCCACCGCGCATTGGCAATTTCAAGCGCTGAGGTATGTTTTTGCCTTATATTAAAACTAGTTTATTAAACAACATGTTATTAAAATAATGTAGTACTTTAAAATAGTTTAAATTGTTTGAAAACAGAATAAAGTTACAACTAGAACTAAATAAACTTCCCATTTTCTATTAATTTTATAATTAAACTATTAGACTATTTAAATTGCATCTCCTTCCATTCTTTCCGTTTCCTTCCGTGGATGTCGTAGAAGGCGACTAAGGAAATAAATTGCCAGGAGACGGGCAGCAGCGTCTTCCTGAGATTCCAACCGCATACTGCGGTCGCCAACCCGCCTGCCAAGCGTAGTGATTATGGCAAACCCCTTCATGGTTAGAAAACCATGAGGGAGGCCTGTGTCCTGCAGTGGGCGTCGAATGGCTGATGATGATGATGAAATTGCATCTGAGGATTGTTCCTCCTAAGCCCTGGCGTCCTATACGTAGGACATCTACAACTTTCTTAATTCACACCAAATGTTCTGGAAGTAGATAATCTGGAAAACATACTATTCTAAGTCCAACATAAATTTATAATATTATTATATTATTCTTCAACATAAATATAAATATTATAAATTATATTCAACATACATAATATTATATTCAACATAGATATAAAAAAATATAAAAAAATGTTATTCAACATAAATAATAAAAAAAAAATTTGGACAATAGGTATGTTTTTTTCAAAATACCTGCGTAATTTCAGAAGAATTACTCCATCGGAGTAATTTTTACGTCCAGGCGTTATGAAGTTAAGGTATCCTGTTTTTTATAAATAAGATTGTAAGATTATAATAATTACTTGGTAGTTTTGCAGTCAATTAATGATGTTCTTGTAACTCAGTCCAGTGGAAAGATTGGTTTCTAATTAGCCCTAAGTGTAGTTGAACTAAAGATCTCCGGTTCTTAACGATAAGTTTAATGACAGGGGACTTAGTAAGTTGGTTGGTCGTCCGTGGCGCAAGGTGTCCTAACTAAACTAGATTTGTGCTGAATAGATAAGAGTTACCACATATCAAGATGCATTATGATGTTGTACAAAAAAAAGACATACCGCATGTTATTAACACATTGCAGGATTTTTTTTTGTCTCATTGGACAGAAAGTAGCTGTTGGACTCGGTAGCGAGAGACCCAGGTTCGATGCCGAGTGGGGGCATGTACCTATGACTTTGTTTTCTAAGTTATGTACATTTGTGAAGTTACAGTAGTAATATCATTCACTGTGAAGGAAAACATCGTGAGGAAACCTGAGTGTCTGAGCTACTCACATACCTCAGCGCTTGAAACCGCCAATCCGCGGCGGGCACGCGTGGTGATTAAGCCCATACTCTCAGAGAAGGCCTGTGCCCTACAGTGGGACGTATATAGGCTGCTCATATATTGGAGAGACCATGTTAAGTCTTCCGTTACTAAACGTTATGTATGCTATTTAGCTCATAAAATCTAATATTTTTAGTGATTGTGAAATAAATTATATACTTTTTGTAGACTGAGGGAGTGCTAAAAAAAATATTGTCATTTTAAATACATTTTTGATTACAAATGTTTAGTTCTTAATAAAAAAAAAATTGTTTCCAAAATTATCAAATTTTCTCAATCAAAATCTAGGTAGGTATAGGATAATCATGTGTCTTAAATGTCCGTAGTTTTATTATCCAGCAAACCCTCACCTAACCCCAGCTCCGTGTGGTGCCGGATTAAGAATATCGTCACTCCATTTCCTTCCGTGGATGTCGTAGGAGGCGACTAAGGAAATCAACTGCTAGGAGACAGGCGGCAGCGTCTTCCTGAGATTCCAACCGCATACTGCGATCGCCAACCTGCCTGCCAAGCGTGGCGATTATGGCAAAACCCCTCATGGTTATGAAAACCTGTGCCCTGGTTTGAGGCCTGTGCCCTGCAGTGGGCGTCAAGTGACAGACAACATTCATCAAAAGTGTATTTTTTTTATAATAATTAAAAATGCTAGAATTTCCGAACGAGATAGCTTGCCAGACGTAAAAGCAGCATTAAAAGATAATGAAAGTCTTTCGTTTTCAAAATATAACCTTTCGCAAAGTAATTCAAGTCACATTCATAATAAAACTGAATTTTAACGGATATTTACTTATTTACTTTTCCATTTTGCAATTTTCCGACGTTTCGGTACTTTTGCAAGTGCCGTGGTCTCGGTAGACTGAGGTGACAGTTTAGTAAATTCAGTTTTATTATGTCTAGTGCTCGCGTTAACCTCAGAAAATACTACACATTCATAATGTTAAGTTGAAAACTCTGTTGATTCAGTTAAAACGTTTTGACATTGGAAATGTCTGTTAGTTCGCTCCAGTGTAGGCTCCGTTTTCACGAAAAAGTGCGTACCCCTATATATCGGAGAGTTGTACAGATATGATATCCAAAAAGGCTCAAAAATCGCACATTTACGAGAGCTGTATAAGGGCCAAAAAGAATTATTCGAGAAAGTCGAAAACGAAAAAAGATATGGCCGAAATAGTGAAAAAAAAAAAACCGTTTTTTTTTATTTTGGCCCTCGACATTTTTGGAAACAAACGATGATAACAAAAACTTGAGAAAATATCCTCTGGACAATTTAGTCAGCTACAATTTGAGCCTAAAACAAAGACGATCGGGTTAAGGGTTTGCCCTGTAGCCTAACCTTTTTGTAAAAAGTCAAAAAGTCATTTGGTTAGTCAAAAACATTTTGTTTTTATAGTGAATAAAAATTTTTGACTTTGAAGTCAGAACGACATTTTTCGCATGTCATTTATGACTCGATTCATTTCCAATGTGCACGATAGTCGTGTGGGTCACGAAATCTGTGAATTTTTTGAACGAATCACAAAATATGTGGAGTATCCCGCGCCTAATGAATGTTAAAAAAAAACTTTTATACTCTTTGATGAAGCGAAAGAGGGTTGTCAGGATCGTGGCATGTACCAAAGGTCGGTCTCTGCCTACCCCTCTGGAGTGGTAGCGTTAATTTACGTATGTATGTAGGTTAGTACACTAAGTACATCTAGACAATCCTTATTTGTTGCGGAGTACAACCATTTAGCGGGGAAATTACGTCAGGGGAAGTATGTGGATGAGTAATCTCTATTACGTAATTACGGAGCGATGTAAAACGTATCCTAAAGGGCTATTATGAAAGCGTCATTGTGTTGTTCACGATTAACAAAAATTTGTGCCGATATTCCAAGTCATTTGCGATGATGAGGAAAATAGGAAATAATTAGAATCTTTTGCGCTGTTATTTGCGTGAATTCCGCGTAATGAAAAAATTGACATGCTTTTCTATGAAATAAGTACCTGCAAATAGAAGAAAAACTTATTTTACTTTGAACTTTATTATGAAGATAAAACGAAAACCACTTTTTTTGTAGATAATTACGCCGATGATGTTTTAGGGTTCCGTAGCAAACAAGGTACCCATACAGTTGCGCCATCTCCGTCCGTCTGTCTGTCTGTCTGTCCGCGGCTTAGCAAAGAGACGAAATTAGGCATAGATATACCTACACATTAATCACGCCGCCATAACGCTAGGATAAAACCTAAATCAGCGATGCAATTTTCTTTCTCTCCTAAACTATAGTGTTGTAATATTGTGAGTGTAGGAAAACTATTTTTCGATTCAGGGATCCATTTGCAAAATAGTAAGTTCTAAATCACAATTTTTTGTTACAGTTAGGCGTTCCCCTATCTCCCGGCTAAATAATTGACTATAGAAACGTGTAAAAAAAAATCACAGCAGTAACACACATAATGATCTTAAAAGAAGAACTCTAAAGTTAACGAGTAACAGGTGACCAAGTTATAAAAGGAAAATTTCGTAGAAATTTCATTAAAAATGTCTTTGAAGAAGTCGTTAGTTCTGTAATGCAGGTAAACAGTCCGTCCTTCTACGGAACCCCTACACTGCGCGTGGTCTGACATGCACTTGGCCGGTGTTTTGTTTATGTTTTTATTTGTTTTGAACTTTATTGATAAGAACGTATCACTAATACATTTTGGGATACATATTAAGTATTTTGGTACACCCTGTTTATCTATATACAAGGTGTTATTGGAATAACCTGTAAATATAACTTATCGATGAACCGAAAGTGGATAACAATTATCGATTTAATTTTTCATACAATCTTGAAGTTGACGACGTTAAAGTATAAAATTATAATTCGAAACTATTCTGGGAATCGAACTTCGGCAAGGTAATCAAACTTGATACTGCTAGACCAGCGAGGCAGTCATATTAGTGCTTATGTCATTGCATGTTATTGTTAGTTGACAACCTTAGTCAAATTAATTCTTTAACGGTAGTTTACAATTTTGACACAGCCGGACCGAGTTTAAATAGACTACAATTCGTAGTTTATCCTAACAATTCAGGGTACAACGCGTAGGAGTCTACTTGTTAATCTGTGGGTCAATCGATTTTGCAATGGACATCGAATTGTGATAGCAAACCATGGATTGTAGTTCTATGAAACAGGACCCAGCCCCTATATTACGCTCACCAAATCCTGAGCGATTCCAATCGTTTAACTGTCAAATTAGTATGGAATTTGACAGTTAGACGATTGGAATCGCTCAGGATTTGGTGAGCGTAATTAGGCCACAGGTCTTTGCCTACCCCTCCGTGAAACATTTGTGAGCTTATGTAACCTAATGTAGTTCCCACTTTTATTTCTCATTGGGAATGTGCGATTGTGAGATTCCTTATTGCGAAACGGTATCAAATTTTTGCAACTTCTTGTAACTTGATTCCTAACAATATTTAGATGTCACTCGTATTCTGTACCACATGAAAATTTATGACAATGTTAAATTGTACACAAAACGTAATAGCTTAAATATATAAACTCACTCCTGTATCACGGAGGGGTTGGCAGAGAACAGGGGTTGCACTTGCCACGATTCTGATGAACCTCTTTCGCTTCATGAACATTTATACACGCAAGCTGGTTTTGGGTAAGTTTTCCTTATTTGGTCGACGCGTATCCGCCTGTTACGTCCTTGCCGGCCCTTCCACCCACATTCGCACGTAAATAAACATGAATGGCGCTGAGACTTGAAATTAATACCATGAGTCCAGCTCTTGATATGCCAATAAGTAATAATAAAATGTCCCGGAGGAAACTCCGACTAATTGACAAAAAAAAAACAAAAAATCCCCTGCAAGTGGGGCTCGGGGGGCGAATAAAAACAACTTCACTCCAGAAACTGTAGTTAGGTTATGTCAGATTGCTTGTGAAGTCACGCAGCGGAGACCATATTATTAATTTTTATATGCCGTGTGCAATAAAGTATAATTAAAATAAACCAAATTCGTTAGCTGCATTTTGTCATATCAATTTGAGGATTTAATTCAGCGGCCCCGTATTCTACATTCCTTCCGAAATATTTAAGTAATTGTGGACATCTTGATCCAATGGTGGTAGGCCTACCTAGACATTTCTGTTATTTTCACGATTTTAGGTTTTCATATATCCAATAAAAGCGGAACCCTTCTATTATTGTCACGCGTGTCTGTCTGTCTGTTACAGATTATTTTCTCTTTGAATCTAGTGGATGGACAAAATTGTGGAAGGCACATATTGGTACGTGATGAGTGATGACTTATTGTCAGTCATCACCATGGTCGGAAACATTGATCATCTATCAACACAACAGCTGTACCCCCATTACAGTTTTCGTATTGAGTTTTGTAGTTACATTAATGTTTTTCTTCTGTTTTTCTTTTTTTTTTGTTTGACTTATAGCATATTTTGGACTTATTGAAGTCCGAAAATTTTATAATTTCTTTAAATTTTTTTGGTTATGTCATTATGTCAGATAATTTTGAAACATTTTTGAACAGACTAGATTAAACTTAGATTTTTATTTTCTACCCTACCTTACTAATTTTCAGTTTAAAATAAAAATTAGTTAAAAAATTAAAACCTCAAATCACTCACCTATGCAGTCCCCAAAATACTGGCTGGAAAGAAAAAAAATTTATCACCACACTTAGATTTCCACTCGATCACTTCCCAATGAAAAATAAAACGAAAATACTGGCCACTTGTATTTTTTTTAATCTTCTCTTTTGACAGCTGACAGTTCGATATTTATAAACCCGAGCGCCGCGGCCGACCTTCCTAGTGCGATTGGAAGACGTCAACGGGTGTCGTAGCACTTAATCGCGTCTGGCGCTCTAAAGCCTTGTTCACATTTGCGTATGTCAATGCAGTTTAGCTGTTAATTTTAGCGTGCTAAAATAAAGGACAATTCAGCCTCGCTAAAGTAAATTTACGTGTACACATACCTCAGCATTTGAAATTACCAATCCGCGGTGGGCACGCGTTGTAATTGCCCTGCAGTGGGCCCTAAACAGGCTATATAAAAACCAAAATATTTTAATTTAATTTGTGGCCATTTTTCTAAAGCAGGCACTTTGTTTTTTTGTTTTCTTATTCCAAATGCAGTTTTTCACATCGGCTGCTCACTCCACGTGCATCAACATTATGTTTTTTTTAAAGGGAGTCCTTTCAAAAAATATATATTTTCAGCACGAAGCAAGATCACAAATCACAAAGCAGGGTCAAAAATCTAACAACCAACCACATTTTTTTGCAGGCTCAAATGCATGGCATATTCACACTCAATAAATGCGTGCTTATTTTGCCGGTACAAAGTACCCGAAACCGGCGTGCGTGCATGCAACGACTAATGAATGTTGAGGAAGCGACAGTGATCTGCCAGAATCGTGGCAAGTGGCAGTTTTTGGTGTCTGCCTACCCCTCTGGGATACAGGCGTGACTTTATGTATGATAGATAGATAGATAGATAAATCATTTATTTACATAAGTCACACACACGTATACAAAGCATAAACACATCTAATTACAAGAAACAGCACAAAGCAAACATAGTACAAAGCAGAAGCACACATGAAGAGCAAAAGCATTTAGATCTTAAATACATGGTACGGTAATGTACCAATTGGTGAAACGAGTCGCAACGTAGGTGTGGCAAATGGAAATGGGCTCCGACTCTGCATGTGCTGAAAGTTTAGAACAAACTTCAGCGCTGATATTCTGCCGGTACCCAGTGTGAGCGGCATGCAGCGCCGAGAGGTGAGGGAGTCAAAGTGGTAGATCGGCGTAAAATATATTTTTCACCTCACTAGCTCTTAAAAGCTCTGTTTATCATTCGAAATCTGCTTGGAAAATCGCACTTTATCCGCTAGCGTGGAAAGTGTATTTAAAATTCGAATATTTTTATTCAATAAAGGTTTCGTACAATAAATTACATATATATAGAACCTCATTGGTTTCGTAATAGTTTATATTCTCTGCAGCCAGTCCATTGATGATTGAAATGCAAATACATATTTCATGTCATGCGCCAGCCTCATTTAAAGAATCGCACTGGCCAGCAAGAAAATTTGATTTAAAAAAAAAACTTTAAAATTTTCTTCTCTTTATTGAATTCACTTTACTTCCATTATTTTGGTTTGTTTTTTGATAAAATCGAAAGAAATCATAAAATATGAGCGAAGCTAGCAGCGACGAAGATATAAATTAACAGTAATTTTATATTTATTAAAACTGTTTTTCTTGCACCTAACATTTTCCTCGCTATAATGAGGTGAAAAGTTGTGTGTTGCGCTCGGCAGCAAAGTTATTTAGCGTCTCGTACCTTTGAAACCCTCGCTACGCTCAGGATTCTATATTTGAACCACTCGCTTCGCTCGTGGCTCAATCCTAGAATCCTTCGCTTGCTCAGGTTTCAATACAAGGTACTCGCGCCAAAATTAACTTTTCACTTCTCATGCTCTAAAAGTTCGTCTTTATGTCGTGCGTAGGCGACATAAAGTCGCTTTTTATGCTCTAGAGCATAAAGTAAAATCTTCGTCGAAGACCAAGGCAATCGCTGCAACAGCCACACGAACATCTTTAACTTCATACAACAACCTCTTTATTTTATTATGGAGAAGCCCCGCATTGCAATTCGAAATTCGAATTGTTGTTCGAAACTCACCTCTTTTTTTTTCTTTTTTTTCTGAAATACTGTGTCCTGTGACCGCGCGAAACACCAACAAAAAAAAGAAAAAAAGGCGCGAATTGCAAATACGAATTTAAAAGTTATATTCAATTTAAGTTGCTAAGCCGTAAAAGAGTGTGGACTTCTATATTTACATGTTGCTGTTTCATTTCCTCGCAATCGAAGTGAAAAGTAGAGTGTACAACTCGTCCATAAAACCCATTTTACACTCGACTTTATATCTATCCTCGCTCGCAAGCTCGCTCGGATGGATAAACGTCTCGAGTAAAATGGTGCGTTTTATGCACTTGTTGTACAATCTACTATTGCAGCCTTGCATAACAAATAACTATTAATCCACCCATCTCGGAAAGAGTATTTTTGCTCTTCGATATCCCAGTGCAAAAGCGGTTTTTATCCGCTAGAGGATAAAGTAAATTGAATTTAGAACATCGAGTGCACTAAGTTTGTAAATTCAAAACATCATTAAACCTATTTACTTCTACCTCCATGGTGCCGAATTTATTATACTACTTTTTTTAATTTGTTATAAACTCAGACTCGGAACCTCCTTTGTGTTTTTTTGCATTTAGTCATTTCCTCGCTGAGGTGGGATGAAAAGTTACGTGTTGCACTCGAGTGCAAAGATTCAGGACCGTAGCAAGTGGCCAATCCTGGTCTCTGCCTACCCCTCCGGCATACAGGATTAAGTTCATTAGTATAAATTATAATAATACATATTTATTTTAAATTCCAAAAATGCATATATTTTTATATTGCTAAGAGTTATTGTGGCACATTTTTAGTAATTACGAACTGCCTATATGTGGACACCTGTTATTGATTGGTCTTATGAACTGTAAGTATCTTTATTATTGTAATCAAATTATTTTTTTTTCGCTGTCGATGTCCTTAATAAAATAAAAAAAATTAAACAAAATATTATGAATGTATTTTGCCTGATTTCAGAAGCATGCTAAATGAGCATGAACACAAAGCCAATGTAAACTAGGCTTTACCGTAAGTAAGGAGGTGGGTACCTGCCTCTTTAGCGCTATTGTAATGTGAGTGAAGCGACGCACTCTCTCTATCTTCTTCCTTAAGGGGATCGAGTGGGCTAACCAGCGCCACCAATAAAAAAAAATCATATCTTCTTTTTAATCGACTCCAAAAAAGGAGAAGGTTATCAATTCAATGCGTATGTTTTTTTTTTAGTTTTTTTTTCCGGCTATGTTCTCGCATAAGTCCGTCAAATCTTAACCCATTTTAACAATCTTTTTTTAGTTCAAATAGACATAACTCTTAGTAATATTAAGCAACACAGGGCGCGTTCAGTGCATGGATGGGTCGCCGTCTATGCCTAACGCTAGTGGCATTTTTCTGAGCGGTTCCGTGCTTCGCAAGGCACGTTAAGCTGTTGGTGCCGGCTGCCGTCGATAGATGGCAGTCGTTAAGCCAAGTCGGAGGCCTTAGGGCGGCTTGACAACTTCTGACAGTGGACGAGCCACTGGTCTGCAGGCCTCCACCAATCCGGACTTGGCCCCCGTGGTGGAGTATGGCCTATGCCTTCCTCAGGGAAGTGACCCGTGCCCTTCGGTGGGGACATAATGGGTTGATGATGAAGAGACATAACGTCTCATTGGTCCCATTTTAATTTGGTGAAGATCTGATGAATACTTTCAGAGATGGAAACGGAACTCTTCAATGGATAGCAGTAAATAAGGCCTAATGGGTCCCATCCTTTAGTGTTATCCGTATATTTGATAAAATAGCGTAAAGTAGTCCCAAGGTAATTTGGTGATGTTCTGATGGAGACTTTGTGAGATGGAAATTAGAACATCAAATTTTAAAGCAACGAATTAAGTAGGGTAAATTATGGTTATAAAGGACTTGTTTATTTTTCTCCCGCTCCTGAGAGTCGATTTTTATTTTTTATTAAAAATTTTTTTAAACAGATTACATACCAAAAAACATGTCAATCCTTATTATTACGCCTGCGTTTGCCACCAGACACGACCTTCTAAATACTTACCTGGCTAACTACAAATCAAAGTGGTCCTAGATCGACAAAAGGTATCAAAGTGGTCCTAGATCGACAAAAGGTTAAGAACCTCTGCTGCAGCTAGACTAGATTAATCAATGCACATATTTGAAAAGAAGTACGGAAATAATTCCTATAAAGCCTTGATGATATGATAATAAAATATAATCGGAACATTTTAATTTTTAAGTGCTACTCTGGCCCAAGGGAGACCCAGGTTCGATTCCTAGTGCGGGCATGTACCTACGACTTTTCTTTCATAAGTTATGTACATTTGTGAAGTTATAGTAGCAATACCACTCGCTAACGCATATAGGCTGCTTATGTTATGAAAATATAAAAATATTTGGGTTCTATGATAAATCGAAATTTATATAATTATCTCATTAGCCTTGACAGCTCCTCAAACCGATACGAGTTACATTTTGTGTGTTTTTGACATAAGAAAACGCAACGATGATCGTCGCGTCGCTCACAGAAGAAACTGGTGGTGAGATGAGAAAAAATCATCAAACAAAAATCATCCATTGGATTGAGTTTATACTTTCGTACACTTTTATATGGCTACTAAGATAACTGAAAATTCGCAGATGTACGTAACTTTGAAAATAAACAAAGTCATAGGAACATGCCCGCAGTGGGAACCGAACCTGGGTCTCCGGCTTCCGAGTCCATTGTTCTCTCCACTGGGCTACCAAATCTGCATACATTACGTACATCTGCACATTTGTAGTAGCAATACCACACGCTAACCGTGACGGAAAACATCGTGAGGAAACCCGCGGTTTGGTTCTCCGCACGGATTGACTTGTCTTTCATGTGGGCTAGGCCGACTAAGCTGTCAGGATGGTACAGTCACCCATCTTATGTGAGTGAAGGTGCCATTGAACGTAGAGCCAAGGGCCAAACTTTAGTTTTAAGATGTCTATAAACCTTTTACTCATTGCTCACTCCATCATTTCCAGGGCAAATTATCTACCAAACTTGAAAGCGTATATGAATCACCTCATGAAAACACAAAATACTGCGGACTGCATCTCAATATTTGCCATGTGTGGGAAGGCCCCCCACCAGATGGTCTGAAGACCTGGTTACGGTGGCGGGGAGTCGCTGGATGGGGGCGGCACAATACCGGGAAGCTTGGAAAACCATGAGGGAGGCCTATGTCCTGCAGTGGGCGTCAAATGGCTGATGATGATTACGGGCTTTGTAACGAAACCGGTCTTCTTGGAAATCCATGGAGGAGGACTATGTCCAGCAGTGGACTTCTTGTGGCCGAATGATGATGATGATGAACGAAACTGTGGATTAATTAACCAATTAATAAGGTCAATCTTTACATTTTTGGTCCAAGTTCACCTGAACGAAGGTGAAAGTGCGTGTTTATAACACTTGATAAGAAGAACTCGGTGATACTTGCCGACCGACCAACCAACCTTTTTTATGTTTTTACTTATTTTATACTTTTTCTATATGTCTTATATTTTTTAAATTTAAATGTGACTATTTCAAGGAAATATGGAGAAAAAAGTCAAATTAAAGATTCCTAAAAGTTACTCTCGCGTTTTCTACAATTTTTACGTGCATGCGTTTCATATTGGGCACCTTTCCACCGGCTGGTGGGTTGGCGCTGGTCCCACGATCAGCTTTACGAGATCCTCGTGGCCGAAAGCTGCTGAGATCCGTTCTGCATGATTGGACCAACAGGTTACTTAATAACTCAAAAAACAAACAAAATAATTTAAAAATTTCTAAAGTTAACACGAGCACTAGACATTATAAAAACTTAATTTGCACAGATAATTTGCACTCGTTTATTTTTTCTTTTTACAATTTTCCCACGTTTCGGTACTTTTGCAAGTCCCGTGGTCTCGGTGGATTGAGGTGACAGGCGTCTTTTTGAAGTCTTCTTTTTTTTTCATTAACTGTTAGTTTACAACCCTCGGCAAAAATTATAAAAAAAAAATATTTAGTTACGCTCCAAAAATATTTTTGCAACTTTCTTTTTTTTTAATATAAATTGGCCATTAATTATTTTATTTAAACTCAAATATATTGATTATTAGTTATTTAAATTTAATTCAATCTACAGAATAATTATTCTATGTAAACGACACTTCCAAAAGTACCGAAACGTCGGAAAATTGTAAAATAAAAAAGTAAACGAGTAAATATCCGTGCAAAATCAGTTTTTGTCATCCAGTCATATATACCCGATTAGTTGGCTGGCTACTGCACTTTGCTTGATATTCATTCTTATTTTCTACAATATCTACTCAACGCTGACTGTATTACGCGCCAAAAATCTTGGTCCGTTGTGGTCCACAACGGTTGAGGGTTTATTTTATTAGTTGCTTGCCATTGTTTCTGCAACCGGTCTAGTTTCTTCATTTTAGGACGGCTGATCTCCATTTATTGCCATCCCTGCGGCAAATCTGATTTGCCCACTTCATTTTTCTCACACTTCTATTTGGCTATTTTATTAAGGCATTTTCATGTCGAATGTCCATAGTTCAGACTGATGAAATAGAACTGCATGTCCACTGCTCCTTGGATGACAAGCACTTTGCATAATTTGTAAAAATAATATGATTGGTGAGTATTAACCTGTTGCCCATCACCTTTAACAAGAACTGGCATTGACTGCTTTGAATAGAATACATGAATAACAGAAATAAAATAGATTTCATATTAGTACCTAGTTCCGCAATAAACAAAATTTTGTCGGTCTGACTGCAGATTAGAAAAGTCAAGGTTTGACGTATTTATGGCATTTGTAATTTTTGTTTTCAATGATCTCAATCAATCTCAAATCTATTATGCATAAATAAATCTGTAAATAGGACATTGACACTGGACACTGATATTTTCCTTTTTTATGGCAGGAAACTGACTTGATACTCAATTCATAAAATTTCACACAATAAGTATATCAATCGATCAATCAATTATTTTATTGTTACGACATGAGAATGTTACAGCTGGTAAATGTAATTTGTTAAGGTACATGACACACTGTAAGGGCACTACAAATCTAATTTTTGTTGTTACTTTACTAACTTATACTACAATATCTTACTTATAAAGAAGTTAACGTTGAAATTGTCAAAATTAAATATTAAACCTTAGCAATAACTTTAAGGTAGTTATTATGAATTGTTATTATTAGTACTAATTCTAAATAAAAGTAATATCGTTAATTTCATCATTAGTCATGGTAAATTACATTGTATTATTAGTCATGTTTTTTATATAACTAGTCACCTTTATAATTACACGCAGGCAACACGTTTTCAAGTAACACCTTGCAGCTGTGGTTTTCATTAATTTATTATGTGGATTATTTTGTGACATCTTCGATCAGTCTATCTATCATCGTAATATTCTTGTAGTGAGTAGTAATTTTTTTTATTAGGTATTTATTTAAGGCAGTTTTGAAAGCTTTTATTTTATTTAAGTTTTTAATTGTATCTGGTGGTAAATTATATATCTTGGCAGCCATTGCGTGGGGTCCTTTATTGACTAATTCTAGTTTTGACGTATATGTGGCTAAACGTCTTTGGGGCCTAAGGTTTTCACGACAGTTATGTTGAGGGAATTGGGTCATATAATTTTTTATAAAAATGCATATCTCTGTGATATAAATAGAATGTAACTGGAAGAATTTTATATTCGATGCAGTGGTTTCGGCAACTTATCCTTGCGTTAATGTTGGCCAGGACTCTTATTACACTTTTTTTTGTAGAGTAAAGAGTTGTTTCGCGTCCGTGCTATTTCCCCACAGTATTATCCCGTTTCGAAGCCAGGCTTATGTGTAAGTGTAGTATGCGCATGTAGCGGTTTGTAAATCTGTTGTTTTTTTTTTAATTCGGATAGAGCGTAAACGAGGCTAGATAATTTACTAGATACTTTTCTTATGTGCATCTTCCAGTTCAAATTGCTGTCTATTGTTATGCCTAGAAGGCAATGTGAGCTCACAGTTTCTATTGTCGTTTTATCGTATTGGTTGTTTATATTTAGGGGGCGTCTTTGCCAAGGCCCAAACTGCATGCGGTTTGTTTTCTTGAAATTAATTTGAAGGTTGTGATCATCAAGCCACTTTGTTAAATTATTTAAATTATAATTCAAAATAGCATCTAGCTCTGCCGTATTTTCGCAGGAAAACACATGTGATATATAATCCGAGCAAAGGATACAAGATATGTCCATTATATTAGGCAAGTCATTAATATAGATTAAGAAGTGCAAACTTCCGAATACACTTCCTTGTGGTATTGAATTGCATAGATAGATTTTATTAGACCGTTTTTTGATGATCTATCCGGTCGAGAAATCATGGTGTACCACATCTACGTATTGCACTCTGTTGCTTAAGTATGATCCAAACCAGCTGTGTGCCATACCTCGCACTCCTATACCCTTGAGTTTTTTTAGTAGTATATAGAAGAAGAAGAAGAAGAAAGAAGAAAGACATTTATTATACCAACAAGATACATCACAGAAACAAAATAAGCAGATAAGTAACATAATATGCACAACAACAGAAAGAAAACTAAATACACAACAGACAAAACGAATAAATAAAACAGGATCATAGATGTAGCCTGTGGTGTAAAGAACTCTATCATAAGCTTTACTCATATCCAATAGGACGCCAATGGCGTATTTTTTTTTCATTTACTATTTTTAGTATATCATTAACATAATTAACTACAGCTAGTGTTGTGGATCGCTTTTTGCGGAATCCGTTTTGGCATTCACTGCGTATTTTAAATTTTTCGCAAAAGGAATAAATACGGTTAGACATAGCGGCTTCAAATAATTTTGAAAAAGGGGGAGGCAGTGCTATGGGTCGGTAGTAGTTGTTACAGTCAGTTTGATCGCATTTTTCATAATAAGGACCCTGGTTCGGAGAAGAAAGGACGTTGCCGTTTTTCCATAATATTTCGCAAGAAGTGTAAAGTGAGGCTGTGTTTGTTAGAAAAAAGAAATTGTTTTGAAGCTTTCCATAAGGTTACTAATATTGTGCATGTGATATGGTTGATTGATAATTATTAATTTAATTTTTGGAGCATTTACTAGTTTTGTTTTTTACTGATTTATGCCAAAGACTGTTGTTTCTAATGATGATGATAATGATACGTTATTCTTTCTATGTTTATTTGACTGATCTTAATTATAAAAAACTTGAATAAAAATGATGATAACTAACAAAAAATGCAGTTTCGATATTATGTATTTTTTTGTTTTCAGGTATTCGTTTTAGCATGGTGTCTAAAAAGATACGCAATTGATCAGAATTAGTTTTACAGAGGAACAGGCATCGTATCCAAAAATATGCATAGGTTTTTTTTTTAATGGTAGAATTTTTTAAATACTTTTTCCAGGGTCTTTGTCTAGGTAAACGACAGTTAAAATTACACCTATAAATAAATCGGTCAATTTTTTTGCCAAGTTAAGGGTTAACATGATTGAGAGATTGTACATACAGTTTTGCAAATTTGATCTATAGAAAATGATAAGATTTTTTTCCACGGAAAATTTTACAGAAATTATACAGTGAAATTAAATCTGTTTGCGTTAATTTAGATTTTTATTTGCGCCAATATACAATTTCTTAAAAAAAAACAGTGGTTTTATAGGTTAAATGAGTTCGACAATTTAGTCCATACAAACATTATCGATCTTATTTAACCTATTAAAAAATTGTTTTATTTAAGGAAATTGCGCCAATAGGTATATACCTATTGGCGCAAATAAAAGCTTTATTAATGCAGACAGACATAAGTATGCTGTATAATTATGTATTTTTTTAATTTTTTTAACAAATTTGGAAATTATCATTTGTATGGGATTCGTCCCACCTTAATGTCGATATTTCCGTACTCCTTTTCAACATTGTGCGATGATTAATCTAGTCTACGTATCTGAAACAGAGGTTCCTAACCTTTTCTCAATGAAGGGCCGACTTGTACCTACTTTGATTTGTTGTTAGCCAGGTAAGTATTTAGAAGGTCGTGCCTGGTGTTAAACACAGGAGTAATAATAAGTATTGACATGTTTTTAGTATGTAAGTTTAAATCTATAGACTGATTGATAGAGAGATATAGAACACTTTTTTAGTTCCTGTCTTTTTTTGTTATGTAGCCCCGATTATGGCCCACTGCTAGGCAAAGGCCTCCCCTTCAGCTCCGCACTCCTCTATATAATGGCCATGTCCTGCCAACCTGGTAGAAAGGTCGTGAGGTCGTCCCGCCATCTCCGCTTGGGTCGACCACGTTTGCGATGGCCGTCGCATGGAACCCAGTTAGTGACGATTATTGTCCACCTGTCCGAGCCCATACGGTTTACTTGGCCCGCCCAATTCTACTTCAGCTTATGAGTTGATAACGTTGTACCTTAGCGGTCACAGTTCCAACATCGAAAATTTTGGTTCTGGAGCGCAGTGTTGTGTTACGGATTTTGTCAATCCATTTTACACCCAGTATACTGCGTTCTATTGCCCGCTGGCAAATCTTGAGTCTCGACTTCTGATATTCGGTCAAAAACCAGGTCTGAGCACTGTGTGTTCAGATAAGCAGGATGCACATGTCGACGAGTTTTCGCTTCAGGGTAAGTGGTAACTTCCCCTTCATCAATGCTTTCACGAACCAGAAGACTGTGTTCAAAAGAGCAAATATTTTGTATCTTTATTAGTTTCTTCTTCAGATTATAGGGTTTAGGCTTTGCTGTTATCAAATTTTGACGTTCATTAAGTCATAATGCATTATGCTGTGACATTTTTTGTATTGTGGTATGAGTTATTTTTTGTGCGGTTGTATCTAGCAAAGAGCGAAACTACTTTCTTGCCTGCGCAACACACCGAAACAGTTAAAAATATTTAATAAACCTAACTGGTTACTATTAATTATTAACTTAATACCGGATGCACCTACTCGCTCTGCGAATCAGAGCGAAACCTGGTCGGACTCTTCCGACAAAAAATAAGTAGGTAAGCGAATCCGGAATTAATAATGTGTGCTGCTTACGAAAGTTTTAGTTCTGACTTGTTACTCCTTCAGTTTAATTCTGGGTTCTCCGAGCACGTGGATTTGTATGGGACTTATTGCACTGCGCGAGCGGATAATTTGAGGGAAAAGGATTTTTTCAAATTAAATATATACAAATCCTATTAATTTTGGCGACCGACGTTAAAACACATTGTTTTTTAGACGGAGTAGGCTTGCCCAGCACCTATACCATCCTGACAGCTTAGTCGGTCAAGCCCACAGGAAACACAAGTCAATACGTGCAGAGCCAACCAAACCGCGGATTTCCTCGCGATGTTTCCCTTCACCGTTAGCGTGTGATATTGCTACTGCAAATTCGCAGATGTAAGTAACTTTGAAAATAAACAAAGTCATAGATACATGCCCGCACTGAAAAAGTCGAAGCTGGGTCTGCCGCTTCCGAGTCCATTGTTGTACTCACTGGGCTACTGGATCATATAGATGCTGGGCAAGACTACTCCATCTAAGAAACAATGTCCCAGGCACTGCAGCCTCCGAGTGGTCCTTTTACCCATCTAGTGTGAGCGATGGTGCTACTAGACACTTAATAAATCATCTCATTACGTAGATGCAAAAATATAACCTAAATCCGTCGTCGTCGTTGAATAGAATGTTGACTCTGGCGACGTTGTTGCATGTTTGCTCACTACAATGCAGGCAAATAACGGACCAACTGATTTTTTGGCTTTTTCGATCGATATCTCAATAACGATAACTGAAAACAGTTCAGAACCTTAATCAACGAAAAAGTATTTTCGTATCTCATCGGAGAACCGAGTTATTGTCAAAAAACTATGATCTAAAAAACTATGATGAAATAGAGATATGGGGCTCAGCGGCAGGCACACATATACAATGATTTACAAATAGCTCAAAATAAACTTATTAAGGTACTTTTCTGTTACGATTTTCTTACACCTACACGAACTATATACCTAGAAACAAAACTTATGAACATTAGGCAATTATATATCTATCAAACATGTCTCCTTATTTATAAAATTACACACAAACTTATCCAATCTAATATAGAGTTCAAGGCAAAGCACCACAGATTTCAGACTCGCACTAAAAATCACTTACAACTACTCGCACCACGAACCCAATACGGAAAAAGGTCAATAGTGTTTGAGGGAGCACCATTGTTTAACAAACTACCGAAAGATATAAAAAAATCAGATTCACTTCCAAAATTTAAGTTCCGATTAAGATGCCACATCAAAGATAAAATTCTAAATATAAAATTTAGAATTTAAGCGTTTGTTACAATCTAATAAGTGAAATTGGTATCAGGTGTTACATGTTCACGTTTATATTTCATTAGATTATAGTCCTGCTTTTCTCATTTTAAGTGAATGAAATGTAATTCGTTCTTATGGGAAATAAATACTCAAAACCTAAAAAAACCTAAACTAAATTTAACCCTTTTTTCAAGATGGCGGAAAATTCACTTAGGAAATATTGGTCGACAGTTTGAAGTTAAACTTTTCTAGCGAGGATGAAGGAAGAGAAATTTACGAAATTTGTATATAAAGCGAATGTGGGAGAGGGCTGGCACGGCACGTCCCGGGCGGATAATATACTCGACCCAATAGGGAATTTATTTGCCAAGGGCTAAAAGTATCCGAAACCTACGTACTTGAATGCAGCCATGTAGGTTTTTCAGCATCTTGCCAAGTGACAAACTGTGGTCTATGCATACCCCTGCGGGTACAGGCGTGAATTTATGAAATGTCATAATCATAAGCAGCCTATATACGTCCCACTGCAGGCACAGGCCTTCTCTTAGCTTCTGGCGATGTCAAGCGCTGAGGTATGTGAATAGCTCAGACACTCAGGTTTCCTCACGATGTTTTCCTTCACCGTTAGCGTGTGGCATTGCTACTATAACTTCACAATGTACATAACTTAGAAAACCAAATCATAGGTTGCCCGCACTTGGGATCGAACCCGGGTCTCTCGCTTCCGAGTCCGATGTTCTACCCACTAGGCTACCAACGCCCTATGAAATGTAAAGTGTAGGTTTTGACATTGGAAATGCCTTTTCGTTCGCTCCAGTGTATAGGCTCTGAGTTCACGAAAAAGTGCGATCCCCTTATATCTCAGAGAGTTGTAAAGATATGATATTCAAAATGGTTCAAAAGACGTATTGTGTAAAAAGAATTGTTCAAGAAAGTAAAAAACGAAAAAAGTTTTTTTCCGAATTTTTGATTTTGACGCTCGATATTATGAAAACGAAGAATGATATCAAAGGTTTGAAAAAACCTCCTCTGGAAAATTTAGTCAGCTACAATTTTACCCTACAACAAAGACGATCATGTTAAGGGTTTGCCCTGTAGCCTAACCTTTTTGAACAAAGTCATAAAGTCAGAAGGGCATTTTTCACAATGACATATGACTGGATTCATTTCCAATGCGCTCGTTTTCGTGTGAGGCACGAAATCTGTGAATTTTACAGTGACATTATAGTAGCTTTTTCAAAGGTGCTATTTACCTGACGCTGAGTGTACGACTCAACTGACGGTGGGCATTCCCCGATTTCGGCCGAAATTGTATTCGTAATTTGTGCTCATTTGTTGTTGTTTGTATGTACAATCAAACGCAAAAGTCTTTATAAAAATTAAAAGCTCAATATCGACGTGACAAATCATTATAACGTCCCAAAGTAGGGCACAGGCCTTCTCTCAGGGAGAGAGTGTGGGCTTAATCACCACGCGTGCCCACCGCTGACTGGCGATTTAAAGCGCTGGGGTATGTGTATAGCTCTGACACTCAGGTTTCCTCGCGATGTTTTACTTCACAATTAGCTAGTGATGTTACTACTATAACTTCACTAATGTACATAACTGAGAAAATTAAGTCATAGGTGCATGCCCGCGCTGGGAATCGAAACTGGGTCTCTCGCTTCCGAGTCCAATGTTCTACCCACTAGTTCATACATAATGATATATTTAATTTATACTTTCCGCCCGTGGAAGCTAAGATTTTTTTTTAAATACTAAAAATCAGGATTTTTTTTTCTTGAATTAATGAAAATTTAAGACAAGCAAAATACTTGCTTGACAGACATTATCTACTACTGTTTTCCGTTTATTAACGATTTCTGTGGGGAGGGTAAGTAACGTAGTCAACAAATTGGTACACCCCAGATTCGAACCCACGACCTCCCGAATGTGAGGACGGCGTTCTACCGACCACCGCATAGAATAACTAAATAACACAATACATTTATTTATTTGCAAATTTTATAATGACATTACAGTAATTTGACTATTGCATGCTCTAATACCAAGGCCCTTATTATGAAAAATGCGACATTATCGGAAGGGTCGTCAACGTCGCGCTTGAGTCCGACAATTCACTCGAATCTAGCGACAAATACGGTTCTTTTTTCGAATAGCTATTACTGTTCAAGCAAACTATTTAACTATGGAAACTATTCAAAAAAGGAACCGTATTTGTAGCTAGATTCGAGTCCTTTGTCGGGCTCAAGAGCAACGTTGACGACCCTTCCGAACATATCGCTGCTTCATAATAAGGGCCCAGTTCACATACATTTTCCTTCCTTAGTAAGTATTTACAGAAAGAAAGGGGAACATAGCCCGTAAATCATATTGATACACAATTTTATTTAGATCTTTAGATGTTAATTAATTATAATACATAGTAAAAAAATATCAATATCATTAATTGAAATAAATCTAAGTGTCTATAATTTAAATGCATCAAAATGACAATAAATTGTAATAAAAGACCCATTCATCCATCTTTCCCACAAATCGCCAAGCAGTCCTTTTTTAACATCCCTCCACTGACTGGCAAAGAATAGTCAAAAACAAAATCATAAATCTTTTGCGTTTTTGCAAAGCAATAGATTTATAATTTAAATTTTTGCCGTCTTATCTTTTTATCTTTGCTAGTCAGTGGAGCGATGACAAACGATGCCTGGCGAATTGTTAGAAGGCAAGGAAATGCATTGCCTTGAACATGGGACTTTAATGCATTTTTGCAAAAACCTGGGTTTCTTAGCTTTTGCTTTTGATCAGTTTTTACCGATCAGATAAAAATTATTGGAGCCTATCGGGATAGCGTGACGACTATATTTGGGCAGTATTCATCAACTCGAGGTTAAAAAGTATCAATATTACAACGCTAAGGTCAGCAGAGGCATTGAACTCAAGATTCAGCGTCAGTACAAAAAGTAAAAACTCGCATAATCATCTAATGCCGAGTTCACAATCACCGAACGGAAGAATAAATAAAAAGTGAAACAAAAAATATTCATTATAAAACAAGACAGACTAATTCAGCTACTAAACGAACGCCAAAGTTTTTGTTTCAGAATTCATAGATTATGTGGAGGAGAAGCTAACAAGGTCCATTCTTAGGTGTGTACCCGGCATTACATGATTGGAACAAATTAAGTAAATTGTTGATCAAAGAGCTTTGCTCAGAAAAACCGACAGTTAAGGGGGTATTACATTATGAACGTTCCAAGATCCTACTTGTCGACGAAAATGAACGCCACTTGGTTGTAACTAATTTCACTTATTTTTACGTAAAACGTCTTTCAGTTGGGTAGTAGGGGGTCACTTGCTAAAACCGCACGCAACGAAAACATGTCGCCTCGGCCCGGGCTAGCTGTAACTCTGTGACTACGTGTCGCTTACAATTCATTTATATATCAATGAAGTAGAGCAAAGTAGCCAATACTCAGATCCTATTGACACGTGCCGCTAGATGGCGGCAGTGTCACGTAAAACATTGCGCAATTTGAGCTAAAAATTAACGCTTTCTTATAGACGTGTCACGTTTCACCAACGGCCGTGTCACCTGAATCAGCCCCACCCGCTTTTTTCTATTCATAGGATACGTTTTTAGGGTTTCGTACCCAAAGTGTATCATATTACTAAGACTCCGCTGTCCGTCCGCCCGTCTGTCACCAGGCTGTATGTCATGAACCGTGATAGTTAGACAATTGAAATTTTCACAGATGATGTATTTCTATTGCCGCTATAACAACAAATACTAAAAACAGAACAAAATAAATATTTAAGGAGGGCTCCCATACAACAAACGTGATTTTATTGCCGATTTTTTCTCGATATTAATAACGGCAACAAGTAAAAAAGATTAAAATGAAAATGTTTTTATTATCGGTTCAGAATTACAGAAACCATAACTTTATTACACTAATTATTTATTGCACACAATAGGCTATTTTTATACTAAGAAAATGCGTATTGCCCCGCATGCATCACAAAAAGAAAAATACATAGTAGACTCTCGAAATAATCAAATGTTGTATAGATTATGGTACGGTACCCTTCATGCGTGAGTCCGACTCGCACTTGGCCGGTTCTCTTTACTGTACTTATTTACGGCCGGTTTTATTTACTGTACTTATTTTTCCTTTTCGATGTTTGACGAAGCTTATTGAGAGTCATTTTAATTTTCATATTTTATGTGTGAGGGCCATTCAAGTATTGCGTAACCACTACTGCGCGCGGTGGGGTCTTAGCTTTGCTTGTTTTTGATGATATGGGGGGTAGGGGTTCCAGATGGAGATTACGTCAGCAGTAGGTATTAATTTTTTACATCTTTTTTTATTTTTTACAAAATTTACTCGGTATTGTTTTGAACACATCGCAACCCTACTTGTCTGTGCTTGAAAACGTAACGCATTTTCAGGGACGCCCAAAAATAATGGATACGTTTAGGTGCTCAGTTAGAACCGCGTAGGGGAATTACCGCGCGCTATTGACTTGTCTAAAATTCTTCCGCCAACGTATTATTCTTTTGCATGTAAGAAATCTAAATAATAATAATTTAATTTAATTTAACGCTGTGTCATAAGACAAACTGTATTGCAGTGCCCTCACAGGGTATCATGTACCTACCTACAAAAACCAATACCACCTGTAATTATAACTGTGTACGTGATTTAGCAATAAATAATATGTATATTGTTTCGTTTCGGTTTGAATACATTAAAAGAAAAATGCATGTAACAATATTTACGAAAGCATTGGAGTAAGAGCTTTGTTTACTTTTGCGGGGGTAAATAATTGTAATAAATAAACATAACATAACGTAAACTCACTCCTGTATCCCGGAGGGGTAGGCAGAGACCAGCGACTGCCACTAATAAATCTGTAATAAATTTGCTTACGTAATGCTTGAACGGCCGCTCATTAGTAACACATTGTTTACGTTACGCAGTAATTTCAAAAACTAACACGTTGTAAAATGTGTTATACTTCTTAGATGACATCAATAATGACATTGCGGCCATCGACCGCAATTTTCCATGTTGAGTAAAAAACGTGTACTTATTTCCAGTGCGCATGATCACCGTACCATACATAAACTAGACAAAAGGTCACACGAGTCGCGAGAAGCAAAGTCGTCCTTAACGCAACTGATTAAAGTGCGCATATGTGAAGAACTGTACAGTCGACAGCATTACTCTATATTACTCACCTTCACACTATATTATTATGTAATTACGTTAAGGGAGACTTTGCAAAGAAAATAAAGGCTTACCTAAAAACGATGCAATTTCTGGAAATAGTGTGACACAACTGTTGTGCTACAACTTTTGGATGTTTATTTATCTTTCTTCCACATCATCATCATCATTCAGCCACAAGAAGTCCACTGCTGGACATAGGCCTCCTCCATGGACTTCCAAAAAGACCGGTGGGAAGCGGCCTGCATCCAGCGCCTTCCTGCCACTTGGATGAGGGCATCTGTCCATCTTGCGGCTGGTCGTCCTACGCTGCGCTTGCCGATATGTGGTCTCCATTCGAGAACTTTTCGGCCCCATCGGCAAATATCTTTCTTATTAAGACCCTGTATTTTTTTTTTGCGGTTTTTAGGGTCCCGTATCCAAAGGGTGCCAAACGGGACCCTATTACTAAGACTTCACTGTCCGTCTATATGTCTGGCTGTCTGTCACCAGGCTGTATCTCATGAACCGTGATAGCTAGGCAGTTTAAATTTTCACGCATTATGTATTTCTGTTGCCGCTGTAACAAAAAATACGAAAAATACAATAAAATTAATATTTAAGGGGGCTCCCATACAACAAACGTTGTCTAAAGACAGCGCTCGCCTTCTAGCGGCCATCTATGTAACCGTCATGTCGTTAAATATCAATGTTAAACGCTTCTTGTTGTTGGATAATGGTGCAGAACCCTTGGTGTGCGACTCCGACTCGCACTTGGCCGGTTTTTTTTTACATTAGTACCGAGATTCAACCAAGACTCACGCTAGAATAAGTTCTCCCAGTCGTGGCATAGATAGTAACACTGTATTACGTAAGGGGGTGTTTGGATTGCGACTGGCTCGAATATTAAGTAAAAGCAAATAGGCTTAATAAAAAGTACTAAGCCAAACAGTAAAAGAAGACAGCGTTTGCATTACTCGTATACAAAATGTTTGAACCTGGTAACAAAATATTTCTTCTCAGTATAAGGACATAACATAACATAAACTCATGCCTGCATATAATTACTTTGGACGAAACAATTGTGGATGTATTATTATTTATTGTTTTTTACTTATAATTATTAATTTAGTAAATCTTAACAGTTGCAAGTAACTTATATTCTAGAATAAGACTATTTGTTATAACTAGGTATTGTGGCGTCCTGCGCGCCGACGTTGAGTTAATTTAATTGTAAATAAATATAACTAACTTAAAAAAAAATAAACAATTATGAACGTTGTAAGCTCTTGGCAGTAAAACAATTCCAATGCGATTTCATTGTTAATTAATTATTAATATTATAATTTATTTAGTTTTTTAAAAGTGTCCAGATGACGTGATTGCAACTAAACCTGTAATACATTTTATAATTGACAAGAACTCAATCTGCAGGTATGCTAAAGGTCATTCAAATGGTGGCGTGGTGGCCGGGTCTCCTATCTCCCTTATAATATAATATAATATACTCTATTGCACACGAAACATTGAATAGCATGCACAAAGGCGAAATTATCTCTGTAAGAGATGAACCTCTAAAATGGTTGAGACTGGTGATGGCTGAACGCAGGGGGCGTTATGCTCTTGTCCGGGTGCTGTTCGTGTGTCTGGGCGTAGCATTAATGTTTATTTTTTTACTTTTGTAAGAAAGTTAACTAACGTTTTGGCTTTTAAAGTTATTGATGGCAATCATGGAATCTTGTCATATATGCACTGATGTATTAAGTTTGAGGTGATTTGAGGAAAGATGGTCAGAATGGAGTTTTTTCCCGCTGCCTTTTAAAGTTATTGATGGCAATCATGGAATCTTGTCATATATGCACTGATGTATTAAGTTTGAGGTGATTTGAGGAAAGATGGTCAGAATGGAGTTTTTTCCCGCTGCCTTTTAAAGTTATTGATGGCAATCATGGAATCTTGTCATATATGCACTGATGTATTAAGTTTGAGGTGATTTGAGGAAAGATGGTCAGAATGGAGTTTTTTCCCGCTGCCTTTCTTTCCACTACATAAGACCCGAAGGCAGCGGCTAACCTAGTATATATTGACATTCAATAAATAGAATGTAGATTCTTTACGTTGAAATAGATTAATGATTAAGGAATCTGTTAACACTGATTTCTGGACGAGTCATAAGTGGCGTTACGTCACATGTTTGACTCAAACGAATAACTAAACTAACCATTTTCGTTAATGGAGACATAAATAGTGTACATACACAATATTCACAATATTCGTACAACAGTATTACTACCAATATGTGTACCAAATAAATATGGTCACAGCTATCGCTAGGTGGTAAAAATTAAAACTTAGTAATTACTGCAGTAACAAAGAACCCAGAAACAAATCAGACAATAAAGTATATTTGTTTAAATAATTTAAATAAATTGGCATTCTCTCTGAGAGAAGGCCTGTGCCCTACAGTGGGACGTATAATAGGCTGCTTATGATTATGGCATTCTTAGGGTAACACATACGTTTTGCACTATTAATGCGAATGTGTGCGTGTCTGTGAACGTCACTTTCTGCAATCCGCTTCGGCATACATTGTTCGTAACACAATAAATTTGTTATTCTTATGTTAATGTAAGAGTGCCGCCTCGCGTTCGAGCGGAATTTTGTTCGACACACTGTCTTTGCATACCACATGCCTATATTTTACAGGTTCTTGAAGTATGTGGTCTCACATCGCTGCGCTGGTATGCTGCTAACTCAAGTAACGTAATATTTATGTTTATTTTTTTCCCTTTCTGCTTTCCTTGAGTGCGCAGTAGGTGTTGAACAAAAATTATTGCTTACCGCAGTGGTGTAATATGGCGTCGAAAATTTCTCAATGGTCTGAAATCGAGCTCATGTGCAAACTTGTAACCCCCGATTTCCCGTACACTTACAATCTGTGCACTTTAGAGTAGATTAACGGAACGTTCATGTTACGAGAAACGGTTTATGAGATACAGCCTGGTGACGGACAGACAGACAGACAAACAGACAGAAAGACAGACGGACTGACGGACGGACGGACAGAGAGTCAGACGGACAGTGATGTCTTAGTAATAGGGTCCTTTTTGGCACCCTTCGAGTACGGAACCCTAAACAGAACCGTATTTGTCGCTAGATTCGAGTGCGTGCGTGCGTGCGTGCGTGCGTGCGTGCGTGCGTGCGTGCGTGCGTGTACACATCAGTGATTGTGTGACAGTTTGGGTCACTATGTGCGTGCTAGTAACACAGTTTCCGTATCATCGTAATTAAAGTGTAAGGATCCATTTGTTAACTACACTGGCCTGCAAAACTAAGTATCACACTTTTAAAATTGCAATAACTTTTTATGTACACAAGATATAATTTAGAAATAAAAAGGACTGGAAAAAAGTTTTATTGTGCAGTATATTTTAAAAAGAAGCTGATAAAATTAGTTGATAAACGTTTTTTTTATTTTAAATCTTTAACTTCTATAGTTTAGAAAAAAATATAAAATGAAAAGTGTGATACTTACTTTTGCAGGTCAGTGTATATATTATTATGTTGACTTTGGTTGACTTCATGTGGCTTACTTTTTTTTAATGCCACAAGTGACGTGGCAACATAGACACACCACAGGCTACAGCTATGGTCCTGTTTTATTTATTTGTTTTGTCTGTTGTGTATTTAGTTTTCTCTCTGTTGTTGTGTATGTTATGTTATTTATCTGTTTATTTTGTTTCTGTGATGTGTCTTCTTGGTGTAATAAATGTCTTTGTTTCACTACCCCAAGCTGTGACGCAATAGTTTATCAATGATTGGCGCAGAGCCGTGTAGAAAGCAAATTAACCAACAACCCTACAGTCTGTCCATCCTTACTTGTCCAATTTAGTAAACAATATTCAAACCTCAACATTGACATTTGATGCCGAAACTAGATATTTTCTTGCAAGTTCGTGCACTTTGTTTATAAACATAGCAGCGTGTTATCCAAAATGGTGTCCCAGGTTACTTCATTTATGGGAATATGGCAGTTTTCGACTAAAAAGTCATACTTTGCGGGTAGAATCTTGTTTACTAAATTGGACAAGTATGAATGAATAGACTATACTGCTGATCACTACTAAGCAGACGGGACCACAATAGGTACCTCACACTTTTGAATCAAAATTAGAACATCGGTTAAGGAGTTATGCGGGAACATAGAATCAGACATACTTACATACATACGAGTCAAACACATTACTCTCCTTTTGGGCTTAGCCGCCATTGAGAAAAAAAAGTTCTGTCAAAGTTAGTGGTTTTCCACAGGTTTTGTAAACTTATGTACATACGTACATACATAAACTCAAGCCTGTATCCCAGAGGCAGAGACCGGGGACTGCCACTTTTGGTAAACTTTTGACTAAACAGAAAAAAAAACTTTTGCCTTTGCATCTACGTAATGAGATAATATGTATACAGCGTCCGGTGACACTATTCCTCACACTAGATGGGTGAAGAAACCACTCGGACGCTGCAGTGCCTGGGACATTGTTTTTTAGATGGAGTGGGCCAGCCGAGCACCTATACCTACCATCCTGACAGCTTACGTGGCCTAGAGCACAGGAAAGACAAGTCAATACGTGCGGAGCCAACCAAGCCTCGGGATTTTTTCCTTCACCGTTAGGGTGTGGTATTGATAGGTACCACAAATTCGCAGAAAAGCGTTGGTAGCCCAGTGGATAGAACAATGGACTCGGAAGCGGGAGACCCAGATTTAATTCCCGGTGCGGGCATGTACCTATAACTTTGTTTAAACAGAATAAGCCCTTAGGATACAGAGGCAAAACGTACTAGCCGTTGCCTGCGACTCCGATCACGTAATTTTTTTTTATGTGTATCTTTCCAGGATACACAGTACCTAAACTACGTGCTATTTCAGATCTATCTTAATCTAGATCCATTCTGTCGTTCAGCCGTGATTGAGTAACGAACATTCATCCATCGAAACTTTTGATTTATAGTATAGTAATATGAAGTATGTAACTTTAGTAGGCTGCCTGAAATATGAATTTCTACTAGCAATACCACTCGCTAACTGAAGGAGAGCATCGTGAGGAAACCTGAGTGCCAGAGGTGTTCACTTACCTCAGCGCTTGAAATCGCCAATCCGCGGTGGGCACGCGTGAGTGGGACGTATATAATAAATAAAACTAAAAAAGCCATTATTCAAACCATAAATAAATCAGTTACATTTGGAATTAATAATTAAAACTTGATAAATTTTAATTCAATTATTGCATTATTTTGTTATCGTTACGTTAATTTTTAATTAAGGGACGTGTATAGGCTGCATCAAATATGACAAATTAGAACTCAAAAATAAAAAAAACAACAGTTAATAGCATTAATTTATTTAAATAGCAAAATCTAAAACGCTACAGCTTAAAAGAACAACAGGGAGAAGAGAATAACATAGAGAAATAGCACTAGAACAGAACACACGCAATAGTGCGATATGTCCAAATTCCTCTTTTTTATTTTACCCTGGGCCACGGTACCATTATCGACCAAATATCGTCTGGTGTCATGAAGGTAAGTTTTTTAAATATAAATCCGTGTGCAAATTCAATATTTGTGTAATTTCCATTTTTACATACAATAAAGGGTTCTCTGTCTATTTATATGTGTCTTTATAATGTAAAGCGAAAAAGGCAACAAAAGAAAAAAACTCTACTTTGGCCATCTTTTTTCAAGTCATATTACGTCTAATACAACATTTGGTACTAATATCTAATGTGACAAAATTCCACAAGTGCAATGAACAACTTGCAAAGCTAAAACATAAGTTACTATCCTTACAACATGTCATATCAGTTTTAGTCTAGTATAAGGTATTTTAAGTCACAAATAAATAAATTACTTGCTTGCTTACAAAAGTAGAAAACATTAATTCCACGGCCATACATATTAACAAAGGTGGTCAAAAGAAATAGTTTATTGAAATATCTGAAATAAAAAATAACCAACAACCCGACTGCTGAGCATTAAGTACTAAGCAGGCGGGACCAACCCAGGTACCTCGCAATGAGTTTCATTATTAAACTTTGGTCCCACCTGCTTAGTAGTTAATGCTCAGCAGTCGGACTGTCGGTTATTTTTTATCTTTTTAGTGATTTTTTTACATTTTATGGCCTATTTTATGCTAATTTTATATAGCCTTTGACACTCGAGCCAACTCTTATTTGTCAAAATCTGACCATTTGTTAAGGAGTTATGAGAGAACATAGAATCGGACATACTTACATAGATACATACGAACCAAACACATTACACTGCTTTTGGGCTCCGCCGCAGTCGGGTAATAACACAACCTAAAGCGCTATAGCTTGAAAGAACAGGGAGAAGAGCTTAAAAATACCAAAGAGTAACAAAACTAGAACAGAACAAACGCAATAGTGCAATATGTCCAACTTTCTCTTTCTTATTTTACCCTGGGCCATGGTACTATCAGGATCCTTCAGCAGATATCGTCTGGTGCCGTGAACGTATGTTTTTAAATACAAATCCGTGTTCAAATTCTCGAAATCGAAGTTGAAAACTTCTTGGTCCCGTTTCGTCATCCCTCTGTATAGCTGCAGCGTGTTTTCGTTATGGAACACCCAGGAGTTGATCGCGAAGTAAGTCGTCACTTCGATCATTTGATCCACTTTTGTGTAGACCTTTTTTAATCTGTGAATGGGAAGGCGAAATAAGATTAAAATATAAATGGAAATGTTATTTTTACTGACGAATAGAACCCTGCATTTTTGTTGTATAAGGCAATTTAATAACATCTTGTGCACTGTTCACTTTTTTAAATCTCCAGTAATAACTTTTACTATGTAGACACAATTCTATACTAACTTATGTAAACCGTTCGAGGTTTTGTGATTGTTGTTATTAAGGTGACTTTCTTTCGAAGCTTATGAATGAAACGAAAGTTCACAGTGTTAAGACTGTCAGTTAGTAGTACCGACGTCTTGCTAGACTTCAATCCCCAGCTTGGACGTCTTCTCAAATTAAACAGGTGCTCAAAATTAGGTGCTCAAAATAGGTGCTCTGAGTATGTGCTCTAAAAGGGTGCCCTAAATTGGTGCTCTTAATGCAGCTCAAAACAGGTGCTCTAAAAAGTGATCACACTCACATAGGGGTCTTCCCAAACAGCATAAGTAGCGCATCGATAGTGTAGGCCGGTACCCAGTGTAAGAAGAAACCTAAAATTCTGTGCATCGACAACGATGAGGGCAAGAAGTAGAACACCTTGTACAACGCATTGCTCGAAGGTATAGCCTCATAGTAGGTGATAGATTTTTTGACTAAATCATCTGTGGAAGAAAAAGACACAGTGTAGAGAAATTAACTAGTTTATGCAGCCTAGTTGAACACCTCTTGATCGTGGACTATTTATTGTTAGATTGGTGGACTACTATTCGGTAGCTCTAAGTATTAAGGAGCTTGAAAACGGTCGGCCACAACTAAGGTGATTACATAGCCTATAAGATTAGCAAGTTGAAGTGCACGCACACAAACACACATACACACACACACACACACACACACACAGCACGTAAAAGAAGACTCACTCCACAGCAACGACGTTTGGGGCGAGGTGCCGCACATATATATGCGCGGGTTCACAGCTAGGCCCGCCTTGTGTGAACGCGCGGTCTGCCAAGCCGCTGCTATGCAGTTGTTAGACACATAGTCGCCGGGCACTATGTCAATCACGTTGCTTTTTACTACGGCCATGGTGTGGATTATTCCCATTCCGAAGCCAAGGAACGCCTGGAAAAAATATAAAAAAACATTTGTATTTCTCGTGATTTCTTTTTGTTCGATTTATGCGTATTTTATACACCAGCACAACCATACTAGTCAACATTCAACTTATCGATTGTCAAAATCTGATCATTGGTTAAGGAGTTAAGAGGGAACATAGAATCGGATATACTTACATACATACGCACATACGAGCCAAACACAATACGACGTGACGATATTTTCTGGGGTCAAATGTCAACTTGTCGCCGTCATTACCCTCGTATTATTGTCACAATTCATCGTTGTCAGAGAAACAGGTGTTAAAAAAAGTAAAAAAAAGTACATTCCTGTTGTGCTGACAACCTGTGAGAGCTTGTTGAGAAAAATTGTGAATTGGCCACAACTCGAGAAGATTCGCCCAAACACACTCAGACTGGGGCCATTTTTACAAATCCCCGTTATGAAAACCACGAAGGAGGCCTGTGTCCTGCAGTGGGCGTCAAATGGCTGATGACGATTTTCGTTTGATTCCTCACAAACTAATGCGGTAGTATTTGATTGATAGATCTATCTATCTATCAGTAATATTTGTTTGTACTGCGGTACTTACACCCCCAAGTCCGTAAACGTTGCCGGACCACCCCTCTTTAGGTTCGTGGAACGTTCCAGTAACTGAAAAAATATATTAAAAAAACATTAATACCAAAGGCCGTTTATAGCAGAAATGCTGTCAAGTCCTATGTCTTTATCCTTAAGTTGTTGATTCATCATCAGCCACTTGACGCCCACGGCAGGACATAGGCCTCCCTCATGGTTTTCATAACCATGAGGGGTTTTGCCATAATCGCCACGCTTGGCAGGCGGGTTGGCGATCGCAGTATGCGGTTGGAATCTCAGCAAGACGTTGCTGCCCGTCTCCTGGTAATTTATTTCCTCAGTCGCCTTCTATGACATCCACGGAAGGAAATGCAGTAACGCTATTCTTCATCCGGCGCCACACGGTTATTCTTAATCCGTCTGTCTTAATCAGTTGTTGATTGCAGATGCTAAAAATCCCAATTTTTTTTTATGTAGCTTAATACGTCCCACTGCAGGGCACAGGTCTTCTCGCAGAGAGAGAGTATGGGCTTAATCACCACGCGTGCCCACCGCGGATTGGCAATTTCAAGCGCTGAGGTATGTGAACACCTCAGACACTCAGGTTTCCTCACGATGTTTTCTTTCGCAGTTAGCGAGGGGTATTGCTACAATAAATTCACAAATGTACATAGCTTACAAAACAAAGTCATTGCCGGGATTCAAACGCATGACCTCCCCAATGAGAAGCCGGCGTGTTACAGCTCTGCTAACACCGCTTTTTATTAAATAAATTAAGGGACTGGTTTAATTTTTGCCTCTCGCTCATACAATACTGCCGCCTGTGTTGTTAGACGGAGAGGCAAGTAGTTATTCAATACATCTCTGCTATATCACCATGATTCAGATTTTATTGATAGCTTATTTGCAAATAGGATTTATTTCCTTAGTGGCTATCAAGCATATAAAAAAATGTATAATGATAACAAAGGGCTGTACAGAAATTTATTTTACATAATTAATTATGTGCAGGATATAATAGGAAAATTTTCCCCACTAGCATAAAAAATAGTAGGTTCTCGTCTACCGTATTTCTTTTCAATACATTTAATATCGTAGCAAATAACTATTATTAACTCGTCAAGCATTGTAAGGGGATTCACAAAGTTCTGATATGATACGAACTGATATTTGGAACATAGGTATAACTGATATATTGTCACTAGCAATTAACTAGATTGGCTATCCATAATGGAGTGCTGGTCCCAACACTTATCTTATGGTAGCGAGACTTGGGTATGGCAAAAGAAGCAAGAAAGTAGAATTAATGCAGTAGAAATCAGGTCCTTGAGAAGTATGTCTGGTGTTACTTTGAATGACAGGATACGCAATAGTTTGATTAGAGAACGTTGTGGACTGAAAGAGGATGTAGTGACTAGAATTAAGAAAGGAATGTTGCGTTGGTTTGGACATGTGGAGAGGATGAAGGAAGAAAGATTGACGAAACAAATATATCGATCAAATGTGGGTGGAAGGGCCGGTAAGGGACGGCCCAGGCGGACATACTTCGGCCAAATAGGGGAAGTATTAGCAAAGGGCAAGATAAAAAGTACCCGAAACCGGCGTGCGTGCATGCAACGACTAAAGAATGTTGAGGAAGCGAAAATGATCTGTCAGGATCGTGCCTACCCCTCTGGGATGCAGGCGTGAGTTTATGTATGTAAGTGAGATGAACTGATACTGTACTGATAATGAGGACGACGAGTGTCCGTCAGAACGGATCGGCTATATCATCATCACAAGAAGTCCACTGCTGGACATAGGCCTCCTCCATGGATTTCCAAAAAGATCGGCTTTATATGTCGTGAACTAACTAGATTGACACCGATATATACTAATAATAACTTCCACACAATGTATAACACGGTTTATTAAAGAAAGGGACTGAGCAAATATTTGCATCACGCTAGCTCATCATCAGCCATTTGACGCCCACTGCAGGAAATAGGCCTAATTCGTGGTTTTCATAACCATAAGGGGTTTTGCCATAATCGCCACGCTCGGCAGGTGGGTCGGCGATCGCAGTGTGCGGTTGGAATCTCAAGAAGACGCTGCTGCCCGTCTCCTGGCAATTGATTTCCTTAGTCTCCTTCTACGACATCCACAGCAGGAAATGGACTAACTATTTACAACTATTTGCCTCTCGCTGGCTCACCAAGAGGCAAATAGTTGTCCCTTTCTTTAATTAACTGGTTTCGGCGCCGTGAATGTTTTTTTTTCTATTGGTTGCGCTAGTAACCTCATTGGTTTACTCCGGAAATACTTACTGATTGAGGGCCTGACCACAGCGCAGGGTATATCCCTTGCATACTTTTGTACGATGTCCTCAGCTGCCTTTTTAGTGTACGTGTAGGTGTTCGGGTGGCGGGCGATTAGTCTGTGAATATAACATTATTTATTACATATAAGCTCATGTCTGGATCTCGGAGGGGTAGGCAGAGAGCAGGGTCTGGCAATCCTTTTTCGCTTCATCAACGTTCAGTAGTCGTTGCATGCGCGCCCGCCGGCTTCTGGTTTGATTTTTATTTCTGGTATGGTTCCGTACCCGAAGGGTGCCAAACGGCTATTACTAAGACTTTGCTGTCCGTCTGTCTGTCTGTCTGTTGCCGCTATAACAACAAATACTAAAAAAGAATAAAATAAATATTATATAGGCGTGAGTTTATGTCATGTTATATTTCTAAATCAATTTAGCGACTTATTGTCAAGTTGGCAACATTAAATATTTTTCTAAGACCGGCACCACACTTGGCCACTCGTATTTGCGTATTTGGCAAATATTAGCCATCCATTGCTGGGTGTCCTTGTTAAACCTGCAATCTAAGTATTCTAAATCGTGGGCGAATACGAATAGCCAGCGGTAGAACGCGGGCTTCTCATTCGGGAGGTCGTGAGTTCGAATCCCGGCATGTACCAATGACTTTTTTTTCTAAGTTACGTACATTTGTGAAGTTAGAGTAGCAATACCACTCGCCGACGGGTGAAGGAAAACATCGTGAGGAAACCCTAGAGTTATTTACATACCTCAGCACTTGCTACGTACAATGGCCCAACCATGAGGCTAAGTGCGTGATTACTTTTTCTTTCTATGTAGGTATATTATATTCATTATATCCTCCTCTTACACATAGGTATTGTAACTTATGTATGTAGTAGTTTATAACAATTATTTAAGTAAGATTTATGTAAGTTTATTATTAAGTTTAAGTCTGTACTATTCGTATGTGCACCAACTACCCGTCTCTCTTTCTCCTTCGGAAACCTTTCCGTCACAAGGTTGTCTGCAAAAATGCTGCTAGCAATAAGACCACCCATTGTACTTTTCATTGTAACTTTCATTTTTTATGTCTCGCTTCTCGTGTGCAATAAAGAATATTCTTATCTCTTCTTATCTTATCTAAGTGCGGAAATGTCCTGTCAAACTAGAACTATAGTTGGGCCAAATTCGATAAAGAATGTTTAAAAACAAAGCGTTGCCTAGCAACCAATGACAGGCATAAACTGACAACCTTTGGTGATGATTTTCTGTTTCGTTTCTTTTTTGGAGAAGAAACCTTCTGCACTGGTACCGAGCAATGAGTCACCCACTCTCAATGTGCAACCAACAACAATTCGTAAACATAATATGTTGAGGTTTAGAACAAACATAGCACAAATTAAAAAAGAAACAAATTGAAACTCGTATGAATCAAACGAAACGTTGTTCTTTCATACGCGGTAGGGTTGCAATGTACGAATTACGCGACGGATTGCAAATGTAATTAATTTAGTGCAATATGTAGAGAAATGAGTGTCTGCTTAAATGGTAGAGTTACTCTAAATAAAATTAATGTTTGTAATATCTGAAAATAATTCTGTTCTGTGAAGTTATGTTGTTGATTATGGAACATAATTCTCTATTTTCATACTCCTTAGTAAAAACTTTAGTTTAATAAAAGCCACCGTGTGGTGCCGGATTAAGAATAGCGTCACTCCATTTCCTTCTGTCGATGTCGTAGAAGGCGACTAAGAAAATACGTTACCAGAAGACGGGCAGCAGCGTCTTCCTGAGATTGCAACCTGCGATCGCCAATCCGCCTGCCAAGCGTGGCGATTATGGCAAAACCCTTCATGGTTAGGAAAACCATGTAGGGCATGTCCTGCAGTGGGCGTCAAATGGCTGATGATGATGAATAAAAGTTATTTTACGCTTCTTATGTACACTGTCCATCATGCCTGGCGATCGCAATATGCGGTTGGAATCTCAGGAAGACGCTGCTGTCCGTCTCCTGGTAATTTATTTCCTTAGTCGCCTCCTACGACATCCACGGAGGGAAATGGAGTGACGCTATTCTTAATCCGGTGCCACACAGAACATTGCTACCTACAAAATAATACATTCTATTTCAAAAATATCTTAGGAATTACCTAATTACTAGTTACGTAATTGGACCACCAAAATTCTTGATCACTTACGTAATTAATAACACATCCGTGATTTCGGAAGCCCTAATCTCAACTACCGCATTATTGTTATACCTACCAACTATCGCATTAAACACTAAAAGAGAATAAAAATGCTCAGGCGATTTCGATCAAGTAAGCTGTACGATACTGTTGAAGACTCCCTGGAATCGTATTTTATGATGTTTTTATTGATGACATTAAGGCTATCTATACTAATAATAAATCTGTAAGGGTCGGTCATGGAGTAAGTTAGTTTGTTTTCAGAGATATTGTGTTTATAGGCTCAATATATGATACTGAAACTAATTTCACGATTTTTAGAATTTTTTTCTGTATGTGTGTATGTATGTATGTATGTTCATCCATAACTCTTAAACCAATTATCCGAATTTGATGAAATTTGGTATAAAAACATATAGACATCTGGGACACAGGATAGGCTATTTAAATTCTAGCTCCAGTTATGATAAGACGTGGCCCCCATACAAATGCTGCTTCGTAAAAATCGAAATGTACGCGAACGGAGTCGCGGGCACAGCTAGTGTTTGAATAAAACTGAGTAAGATTTCTTAAGAAAAACACGATATACTTTTATTGAAGACATTTATATTTCCTACGTTTTGGTACATTTACTGAGACATCTTTAAATTTACATTATTCAACATTTATATTTTTTCTTTAATTGACTTTTCTCTCTCATGTCACTCATCTTTGTAATATTCTTGCTGTCACCACCTCATACATAAGCAGCCTATATACGTCCCACTGTAGGGCACAGGCCTTCTCTCGGGGAGAGAGTATGGGCTTAATCACCACGCGTGCCCACCGCGGATTGGCGATTTCAAGCGCTGAGGTACTCACATGAGTAGCTCAGACACTCAGGTTTCCTCACGATGTTTTCCTTCACAGTTAGCGAGTGGTATTGCTACTATAACTTCACAAATGTACATAACATAGAAAACCAAGTCATGGTATCTACATGCCCGCACTGGGGATCGAACCTGGGTCTCTCGCTTCCGAGTCCGATGTTCTACCCAGTAGGCTACCACCGCTTACTGTCACAATCTCATTGCCCATTTATTCTGCTAATTTCCTACTATACTTCGTTTTACCCGTTTTCTTCAGTTTTCTTTCATTGTACAGTCCATTCCTCAACAGACATGTACCCCCGGTTTCTCGTACACAAATCTGTTAATCTACTGTTAACAACAGCTGCTGCTGCAGCTGCTTTTAGTGTAAGAGATACCGAGGATGAGACGTGGGACACTTAGGATGGACGTAGGAGGACAGCGTAGAAAAGACGCGATGCGTTGTTTAGAATTCGCGTCCTCGCCCCGTCTTATCTCTGTGGCCTAGGCTATGTCCCATTACTTCAGTACATTTTGTATCGCCAATCGGCGGTGGGCACGCCTGGCGATTAAGCCCATACTCTGTCTCTGAGGGAAGGCCTGTGCCCTACATTGGGACGTATTAGTAGGCTGCAATATTATATTATATTAGGTACTAGCTGACCTGGAAAACGTTCTTTTTGTTTTAGCCTACGACCTTTTTTCACACCTATCAAATATACACAAAAAAAATCATAAAAATCGATGAAACTGTTTCGAAGGAGTTCGACAACAATCACTGTGACACGAGATTTTTATATGAGATTATAATGGGAGGCAATAATGCGCACCCCGATAATGTACAGCCAATAATCCGTGCACATGTACATGGATTATTGGCTGTACACTATCGGGGTGCGCATTATCGGGCTGTACAAAATCGGTACGGGGCAATAATCCGTGTCCAACCACAGACAAGAAAATCACTTGATAGAGTGGTGCCTCGTTTACATAAGCTAATTTGATTTACTTATTTTCAAATAAATATAAAATAATTGTCAGAAATGTTTCTGTTTACGCATCAGATTAAGTAGGTGTTTTAAAGTTTAATATTTTTATACGTAAGCAGATAGATAAGCAAGCGTAAGACAAATAATATCAGCCGGATTATGGTTGTAGATAAGTTCTCCGACCAACCTTCGTATGACTGCTAAGGCTCGTGGTGCTCCATCTTGAGCAAGAGCGTTCCGTAAAGGATTATCCATATTACAATCTGTGGTTACAATGCAGTGCCGGTGACTTGCTGGCGCAACAGTACAGACTAAAAAAATGCATAAAAGCTACCGTAAAAAAATCCCGATGTAATTAATCTTAATTTTTTTGCGTGATTCCTCTGCACCTAAATTAGGTATCCAATTTCTCGCCTACGCACTCACATACAATGAAAATGTGGGAAAACATCTTTTCGCTTTAGGGATCCGTTTTCGAAAATTAAATATTTAGCTTTGAAGCTCATATTTTGGTTTGAGTTGGGCGCCCCATCTCCCGGATACAGGGATAGAAACGTGAAAAAATGTTAAATAGTGGCACATGATAATTAAATTAAAAGGAAAAATATCACGGCTAAGGAGGCTTTACAAGTTAACAGGCGACGAGGATGAAGTTGTTCTGACCGTACACTACTTTTATGTTTGGGTTAAACTATCTTATAAACTTAAAAAATTTCAGATGAAATTTAAGCTAGTCTATACTCGGCTTCATGCCTGACCAGTAAGCTCTCACCTAGTCTTCCATGGAACACAAAATGAGTTGGTAGGCAAAGATCACTTAGAAAGGAGGCCACGTTTATTGGCTATGGATGGAGCCGTTGCCCAAGCTTCCCGGAATTCAAGGACGAAGAAGAAGAAAAGCAAGCAGTAAAGCTTGTCGTTGGCACAGTAGCACATAAGCTGTTTGTCGATACAAATTTATTAAATTGAAGATAACACTAAGATTGATTTTTTTCTAGTACTCCTTTATTCATTGACTTAGCTGTCATTTAAAATTATTTGCCACTGTGGTGATAACATGTCAGTATTGTGCCATTGAAGACGATAAGGAGTATGTAATGAAGTTAAATAAAATATTTAATACCTACTTACGTTTAATTTTATTACCAAAGTAGCTTAGAATGAAAAAAAACTATCTACGACCTAAAATAGCGTTATCTCCTATTTTCTTCTAGTTTGCACTATCTCCTATTTTGCAATATATTTTTAAAGACATTAAAGTAACATTGCTCATCGAGGAAAACACTCCTTAGATTGCAAAGTGATAGTATTAATTCAGTTCTATTGTTACTATATGTATATCTATCACGCAAGCAACTATTAATGTGTGTAGTCAAATCTCTTAGCAAAGAAACAATAACAAGTATGTAACATAAATAAAAGTATATAAATGTCACCACCTAAGTCACCGCTCAAATCGACTTCTGTAAGAAGAATTGTAGTTAAATGCTGTTTAAGCCACATTTAGGAAAGTGGTGCAAGTCGGCCTTAAAGATAAAAAATATTTATTGTTCATAAAAAAAGATACACTTTTCCTTATGGATTATGGAACAGTACTTACCTAAATGGTTGAAAGAAAAATTCTGTGAAATTATAAGTAAGGTGTCCATTGGCACCTATTCTAGGGTAGTTAAATTAAACTATAGTTTATTGAATAGTCTAGTTTCCTTCTTAGAGTATAAAATACTATTACTATGGTTTCTTTACAAAGAATAGTAGGTAATTAAGGTTTGAAACTTGGCAGACAACTCAGCAGCTGCTACATGTAGGTTTATGAACCTGGCTCATCTCTCCATTGATAGATTTGGTACGGGAACCGGCTTCAGGAAGGATGGCGGTGCCAGAATGAAGGCGTAGGCAACGAAACTTGGTTTCGGGCATTTTAATTTAGGCATTACAATCAGAAAAATGCGTCTTTCGTTTCAAGTCTCAGCTGAGCCAAAGCCGTCAATCACATTGAAGAAAAATAGGTACTTATTAATAGGGATTTATTATTTATTAGTTTGTGCGTCACCCTTTTGGAAGTTCAGAAATTACATTCGGTTTTTTGAATTTAATGAATGAATGTCAAAAACCACCTAGATTATGGAATAAATTTCTAAACGAATCCTAAACTCAACTGCTGATTTCATTTCAAGTAAAATGGGCTAATCATATGTGAACGGGGCACCGATATGGACGCCAATTATTGGTCGTACGAAATCGTGCGTGCATTATTGGTCCGTACCGATATTGCGCGACCCGACAACGTACGGGCAATACCCCAATAATTGGTGTCCCTTGGGCACGAATTATCGGGGTGTGCATTATTGGCTGTACGTTATCGGGTCGTACAATATAGTGACCCATTATAATTATAATACGCACCCAGCTGTGATTCTGTTCAGCGAATCGTCTTCCATGTTTTCAACCATGTCGATCAGTTTGTCTCCAGGCATCTCAGCATCGTAGAATTTCTCTTCAACATCGGGTTCCCAGCAGTTGCTAGAGAGATTATAAACATTATTAGTTAATACGGGTTCTTGCTTGAATTTTTGTCTTAAGAGTCCGACCGTTTCGCAGTGTAGTTAATAATGCGTAGTGCCAAAGTTTTATTTCGAGGAAAAGAGATAGAAAGCCTACAGTTATCATCATCATCAGCCATTTGACGCCCACTGCAGGACACAGGCCTCACTTCCTTCCTTGCTAAGGTTAGCTGGTAAATAATGCTAAGTAGCATTAAGCAAATACATTACCAGGAGAGGGGCATCAGCGTCTTCCTGAGATTCCAACCGCATACTGCGATCACCAACCCGCCTGCCAAGCGTGGCGATTATGGCAAAACCCTTCATCGTTAAAAACCATGATGGAGGCCTATGCCCTGCAGTGGGCGTCAAATGGCTGATGATGATGATGATGATGTTTAACTGCCATAAAGAATTTTAATGACAACAGTAATAAGAAAAGGAATATATGGGGAATGTCTCACGTGTAAGCTGTAGACACGTGCACCAAAGCCTTTAGCTTCTTGCAAGCCTTGGCTAGGTACACCATCTCCCGCGTCCCTCTCGTGTTGATCGCCACAGCCACCTTCAGAGGTTCGTCGAACCGTACAGTGGCTGCGCTGTGAAATATCACGGACACCTGGAAGAACAAAAAGAAGAACATCATCATCATCATCATCAGCCATTTGACGCCCACTGCAGGACATAGGCCTCCCTCATGGTTTTCTTAACCATGAAGGGTTTTGCCATAATCGCCACGCTCGGCAGGCGGGTTGGCGATCGCAGTATGCAATTGGAATCTCAGGAAGACGCTGCTGCCCGTCTCCTGGTAATTGATTTCCTTAGTCGCCTTCTACGACATCCACGGAAGGAAAGGGAGTGACGTTATTCTTAATCCGGCGCCACACGGATCTCTGCCTACCTCTCCGGGATTCAGGCGGGAGTTTATGTAATGTTATGTAATGTAAAAAAAAGCTCAATTGTGTAGCTCTATTTTTGTAACAATTAGAACAGAAAAAAAAATTTTTCGTCAATCTTCCTTTTTTTATCCACTCGAAACAACGCAACATTCCGTTCCCATTCCAGTCACTACATATATCCTCTTTCAGTCGACAATATTTTCTAATCACTCTATTATAATGCTATGTAATTTGCAGTGATCGGAGTAGGCATATTGATTTTTCGTACTTGAATCATGATATTATAACATGGATACGCCATTTTTCACGCCACGCCATCATTACCATTTGTTTTTTTTTTTTTGTAAATGGTAATGATGAAATGTGAACGGTAATGATTTAATGTTAATTGTTTAGGACACTAACCTCGTCTATAAGTGTACTTCTCTCGTCGTTACTGATTCCGAGTCCCAGTTCTCCACAATCCCCAGCGATAGCCTCGATTTGGTTTTTGAAGTTGGGGTTCACTTCTTTCAGTCTGTCGTAGATCTGAAATGAGAATCAAGATGTCTCAAGGCCACTTTCTGAATCGAGAATTTCACTAAGTAAATAGTTAACTGTAGTGCTGTCTCTTCGAACAGAAAAGAGCGTGACAGGACGTTAGGTGCTTAAGTATTTACTTAGTGAAATTCTCAATTTAAAGACTGGCACGTATTGTTGAAATACTTTTCTGATATAACTTGCACTTCCACACAATACAATCGCTTGTCCTGGTCCCAAACTAGGATACCTGTGATATTATAATAATAACTGCACACAACACAATCACTTTTCATAATATGGCAACCAGGCAAGGATATCACAAACATGGAAACGCACCCAGACTGACGCCATTTGTACAAATCAAGTATGGCGGCCTTCAGCACGCATCGAACCCGAGACCTCTCGTTTCGATAGTCAAGCGAGTTAAGCACTAGACCAACGAGGCAGTTAAAGAGCGGTTGCGTATTGGCAGAAGTCTGGCCTCACATCCGGGAGGTCATGGGTTCAAATCTGTGGTGGAGATTTTACAAGAAAAATACGTAACCACAGATTAAATAAACTGTCTCTGAGAAGCGCTTTATTGGAATCGTGTTTTTATCAATAAGACTGCAGCGGTCATATTTATTAAAACAAGATTACTCTAAGAATGTTGAGGAAGCGAAAGTGATCTGTCATGATCGCGGCAGGTGGCAGTCCCTGGTCTCTGCCTACCCCTCTGGGATGCGGGCGTGAGTTTATGTATGTAGGTATGTATATATATATAATCTGAATCATGGAATCTGCTCCAACGATTTTCATGAAATTTAGTATGCAGGGGGTTTTGGGGGCGACAAGTTTAATTTTTAGAAAACGTCGTTTTTTCCGTGCCTTCAGGCAATGAAAAACTGCTACAATATTAGAATACGAAGGTGAATTTCGCCAACATTTACAGGGTTGTGACAGCTCAAGTGGGAAATCGGGCGGTCCCTGAGCCAGAAGACCCCGGTTCGAGTCCAGACCAGCCACAAAAAAACGATTAACCAAAATAAATTATACCGATCATCCAGGTACTCAAACTGAAACGAGTAACTTACGTCAGATTCAAACTGCTCCTCCAATCTTGTCTGGATGTCTTTACCCTTCCTTGGCCGCGTCAGCACGTAGATTTTTCTTAAATCTGGACAACATCTGCGATTGGAACGGGAAAATTTTACTATCCAACAGATACTTTTCTACCTCCTAGTTTATTTTTTTTATTTTTCGTGTAGCCTACAGTCGTCCCACTGCATGGCACAGGCCTTCTCTCAGAGAGAAAGTATGGGCTTAATTACCACGCGTGCCCACCGCGGATTGCTAACTTCAAGCGCTGAAGTATGTAAACACCTCAGGCACTCATGTTTCTTCACGATGCTTTCCTTGAATTGATTGAAATAAAAAATTCTTTATTGCACTAAAAACAATTTTGTACAAAGGCGAGTTTAGCAATAGATAGTATTTCCATAATCACCAGTCACCACGCGTCGGTTTGAATCCCGGCATGTAAGCAACCAACTTATAAAAGTTAAATTTCGTACAAAATCCCATTGAAAATGACTCCGATGAAGTTGTTAGTTCTATAAAGCAGAAAAAAACCCCTCTTTCTACGGAACCCTACATAGCGCGTAGCCCGACACGCACTTGGGCGGTTTTTTTTTGTAGATAGGCAGATAACAGTACCCGAGCACCCAGTACAGTACCCGAAACCGGCGCGCGTGCATGCAGCGACTAACGAATGTGGCAAGTGGCAGTCCCTGGTCTCTACCCACCCTTCTGGGATACAGGCGTGAGTTTACGTTATTCCAGTATTATTATTACAGCCCAAGCGCGATGACAGTGCAAAGTTTTTGTAGCGTCATCGGACTTAATGACTTCCTAATTAAACCAAATGAGGCCTCAAGTGCGTCCCAAATTTGTGAATGTCAATTAAACGTGAAAACAATTTAAAATGCAAATTTTCACTACATTAGGTGAATGGGCATTGTTCCTCCCATTTTTTATTCTAGAGATAAGAAACTAATTTGAATATTTTCTTAATTTTCGACGGCATTATTTTTTTATTAATTATATTTAAAGGAGTTGTTTCATTTTCGACCAAGACCATGCGCCTGCTATAGAAAAAAGAGAAAAATACACATAACACTGTGTGACTACTAAATATACTTATTTCCCTGTAATTTTTTGGCAAAACAATATTTTTTGTAAACCTAAACAATTTAAGGAGTGGCAACATTCTAATGTGACAGCCATATGAAATTGTTCAGAAACCTGTTTTTACACATTTATTTTTAACTTGTCGTTATCCGTGGTTTTTGAATGTGCTTTCGTCCGTTTAGGAGGTAAAAAATACGAGTTCTGTGTCGTTAGTTGGTGTCGTTTGTTTGTTTTTGACATTTGTTATCTATGTACTTTATTTGACAGCTGTGGTGGGTTCGCCATTTTATCAGTGTTGCAATGAAGCTAACTGAAAACGTTGAATTGCTAATCAATTATTGAAGATACAGAGAAATTGGTGCGTGGAAGTTGTTTTAGAATTCACGGAGTGTATCTAAATTAGTGGCTCACTGTCTTGGCCGGAGCTCCATACAATCATGAAACAACTCCTTTCTAATAGCTTGGTGAGTATGACGTCACCACTGGCATAATTATGTATGTACCGTACCTTTGAATTTATTCATGCTTTTTAAAATTAAGAATACGTTGACGTTTGACAGTAACAAACAAATATCATTATATTATTTTTGTTGGACTAACCCGTGCTGAGGACAGTTTTAAAAACCTATTCAGAGGCTAAAAATTCCACCCTTGCAGGGACTTGAACCCGCGACCTCTGGCTAACCGTGCCAGTGCTCTCTCAACTGAGCTAATGGGCAAGTGCAGGCATCAGTGAAATTTCGAGTCTCTTTACAAACTTTCTCTGTATTACGTACAGGCAGCGACATCTGACCGAAGCGATTTACATCACTTGCAGCCCCGAGTAACCCACTTTGCAGTTAGGCTTTTACATCGGAATGATATCGCTGTACCTAAATGGTTATAATATTCTTTTGTTGCACTAACCCGTGCTGAGGACAAATGGGCAAGTGCAGGCATCAGCAAAATTTCGAACCTCTTTACAAACTTTCCCTGTATTACGTACAGGCAGCGACATCTGGCCGAAGAAATTTACATCACTTGCAGCCCCGAGTGACGGGCACGGGTCAGCACGGGTTAGTGCAATAAAAAGAAAATAATCATGTAGGTACAGCGATATCATTCCAATGTAAAAACCTAACTGCAATGTAGGCTACTCGGGGCTGCAAGTGATGTAAATTGCTTCGGCTAGATGTCGCTGCCTGTACGTAATACAGGGAAAGTTTGTAAAGAGACCCGAAATTTCACTGATGCCTGCACTTGCCCCTTAGCTCAGTTGGGAGAGCGCTGGCACGGTTACGCAGAGGTCACGGGTTTAAGTCCCGGTATGGGTGGAATTTTTAGCCGCTAAATAGGTTGTCTGGAAGAAATTTCTGTTAGCAATAAGGCCGTCCATTGTACTTTTTCATTGTAACTTTCATATTTTATGTTTCGCTTCTTGTGTGCAATAAAGAATATTCTTATCTTATCTTATCTTAAAACAAATGTCAGTCAGTGTCAACTACTAATCAATATTTTATTTTCTAATCATATTGCCAATAACCAAGAATGCATTGAATTGACCATCATCATCGTCAGCATCAGCCACTCGACGCCCACTGCAGGACACAGGCCTCCCTTATGTTTTTCCTAACCATGAGGCGTTTTGCCATAATCGCCACGGGCAGACGGGTTGGCGATCGCAGTATGCGGTTGGAATCTCGGGAAGACGCTGCTGCCCGTCTCCTGGTAGGTAATTGATTTCCCTAGTCGCCTTCTGCGACACCCACGGAAGGAAATGGAGTGACGCTATTCTTAATCCGGTGCCACACGGAAATGTTATTGAATTGATCGTTTCGTGTAAATACCATGCTAGCGTCTCGTTTGCAATACTTATTCAGATTAATCGTATATTTGTTGACAATATGGTATTTGACACGATCAACAATAAATGATTTCATACGCTCGATTAAAACAAAAATTACAAAATATCTCGGAGATACAAATGTATCTCTTTTAGTCAATTACTAGTTATTACAATTTTTAAATAGATTAAACATAATAAAAGTGCTCTAAAATGTGACGTCATAAGCCAGAATTTTCATACAAAATTCCATTTTAAAAGTAACTCATTTGATATTTAGTCAAATACCCGATTGAGTTTATCTTCGCTGTATCTAAGAATTTGACATTTTCGAGAGTTGTTGAACAAACGAATGTATGTAGGTAGGTACTAGAAAGCTGTAATTTGATATGTGTAGGTATACATATTCATCACGCCGACAAAGTTAAAGAATAAAATGTTGGTTCGTCCCCCCTCTCTCCTGGCTAAACGGTTGATTGTAGAAACGTGGAAGAATTCGGGGTAGTAGCACATATAAATGAACTTAAAGGAATTAGTGTCACGGCTAAGTAGGCTTTACTAGTTAACGAGTAATAGGGCAGCCATCATATGATGAGGTAGACGAGAAAAAAAAATCATCCCCACTTTTCATGGTAGGGGAGGTCCAGTAAAAAAAATCCAATATTTCATTCTTTAACTTTTTCGGCGTGATAAATACACATACCAAATTACAGCGCTAGGCCGCGGACGGGCAGACAGGCGGATATGGCAAAATTATAAGGGTCCCTTGTCGGACTATGGAACCCTATAAAGGGCAAGTGGAGAAGTATGGAACCCTCAGTGCGCGAGTCCGACTCGCACTTGGCCGGTTTTAAATTAGATATGAATAATATGGTGGAAGACGCAGAACTGATGGCCGATGGGGCCGAAAAGTTCTCGAATGGAGACCACATATCGGCAAGCGCAGCGTAGGACGACCAGCCACAAGATGGACAGATGACCTCATGCAAGTGGCAGGAAGACGCTGGATGCGGGCCGCTTCCAACCGGTCTTTTTGGAAATCAATGGAGGAGGCCTATGTCCAGCAGTGGACTTCTTGTGGCTGAATGATGATGATGAATATGGTGGATTGGATTGTATGGCTTTTATACCTGAGTAACTTTTCAATGATCAGCTGACCGACGAATCCGGTGCCGCCGGTGATGAGCACCGTTGCTCCCTTGTAGAACTGTTGAATGGATGACTCTGCCAGTTCCGCTGCGGGCAGCGGCGTGATGTTATCGTTGCCGCGCCGGGAATCAGCACTGAGCGGAGACATGGTGGCTTTGGGACATAAAAAGTGATATTTAAACGCGGGAACACTTTCTTAACTATCAAGAAAAAAAAACTGGCCTTTCCATCTACTTAATGAGATCATTTATACAGCATCCAGTGGCATCTTCACTCGTACTAAAGTCTGTTTTTAGGGTTCCGTACCTAAAGGTTAAGGGAGCCTATTACTAAGACTCCGCTGTCCGTCCGTCCGCCTGTCACCGGGCTGTATCTCATGAATGGTGATAGACAGTTGAAATTTTCACAGATGATGTATTTCCGTTGCCGCTATAACAAAAAATACTATAATCATCAGCATAAGCAAGGCACAAGCCTACTGCAGGGCACAGGCCTTCTCTCAGAAAGAAAGTATGGGCTTAATCACCACGCGTGCCCACCGCGGATTGGCGATTTCAAGCGCTGAGCTATCTAAAATTTTTATTTTTATTTTTATTTATTGAAAGAAAACAAACAATTGTACAATATGGTTAAATACATAGAATAATTACATTTACACTATGTAATTGCACAACCAGCAGCGTTTTCTATAGACTAAATCAAAGACATAAAAGAGAAAAGCTCATAGCTATATCGATTTCTAAGAGGTAATTTCTACAACTGTGTAAAGTTTCACAATAATACTTCAACATATGTAGGTATGTACAATAAAGTCTTATCCATCTATCTATTAGCAAGAGTGAACTCAAGACTTCGCTTGGAAGACAAGTAGTACTGATTGAAATTGAAATAGGAGTCACTCGCCAGGAGGTGGGCGCGCATTCCGATCGAGTCTCAAGTTAACTCCCGCCAGCTGTAATAATGGAACAACAAAAAGAAAAAAAAACACACATTTATTTGTTCTGTGCATGTGCCTATCAATGTGCCAAAGCCCAACCAACGAACAAAAAATCGAAATAAAATTGACGTAAAAATTTAAAATTAGAAAATTTCAAATTTTAAAGAAAACTTTAAATTCCAAATCTTAAATTTTAAATTTTAAATTACCCACGTTGAATTTAAACCAAGTTGGAAAGTGTACTAATAACAGACTTCCTAAATAATCCTGGAGAAAGACAAAATAGATCAATATGGTGTAAAAGGTTCTAAAAGGAGAATTATATGTAAACTTGTACAAAAAATTAAAGCATTATTCTAAAAATCACAGATTTTGTCCCTCACACGACAATCGAACACATTGGAATTGAATCGAGTCATAAAATGTCATGTGAAAAGTGTCGTTCTGACTTTTTTCGAAATGGTTAGGCACATTATTTAATCCATAACACTATATAAACCTGCAGTGTCACGTCTCACTGTGTCTTAATACGAACTAATAATTAATATAATCTATATCACAGAAGGTCGACGCAGTTTTGTTCACTACAGAATGGCTCCTCCGACTACACCTAACATGGATTGTTACAATAATTGCAACGCACCGCTCAAACCGGAGGATTCAATTAAATGTACTTCCTGTGTGAACTACTTTCACTATGCGTGTGCTGGATTATCAGACGCGGAATTCAAGCGGATTTTACCAATGAACAAAAATAAATGGAAGTGTCAAGCTTGTAAGCTGCAAAAAAGGGAGGCACTTCAGGTGCTTCGTCGTCACCTAAGCCAGAGGAAACCATACTTGATTCGGTGGTGGTGCGATAGTCGCTCAGATTCCGGGCTACAACTCTTTTTGTAACTCTAATCATATCAACAAATCCGGCGGAGTAATAGCATATGTGAAGGACGTCTGGACTGCCACCGTCCGGGAGCTTTCAGTCAAAGAAGCCGAATGCTTGTCAATAGAACTCTCAAATGATTACACGATACTAGGAATCTACAGATCCCCCTCGTTTAAACAAACTGATAACTTCGTAAACTCACTAAATGATATCCTGAATACTTACAAAAATAAGCAATCTCTATTTATCGTCGGAGATATAAACATAGATATACTAAATACAGCTGACAGAAAGTGCTCGGAATACCTTTGCTTCATGGCAGAGTCCGGCCTAATTCCTGCAATTACACATCCCACTAGACTGAACACCTGCTTGGATCACATATTTGCCAGAACAAAGGCAGATAAATTAATTGGTTTAGTATGTAAAGCTGACATCTCGGACCACGACCTAGCCATGGTAGGTATGTCTTGTACAACCAACAGATCAAGTACTCACGATAGAACTGTATACAAAACTGATTATAAAGCTGTTGCTTCTGAGCTTCGTGGGGTGGACTGGTCGAGGATTACAAGCGCTGCTGACGTGGATGCAGCAGTTAAATCCAGCAGCCCTGGATCACCCCCGGCATAGTTAGATGCATGAGACACCGCGATAAATTACACTTAGAATTACGAAAGCATAAAAAGGACCCAATACGAAAACTAATTTACACTAGATACAGAAACTACTGCACAGAACTTCTTCATAACCTAAAATATGCTTACGAAAGTAAGCAGCTCCTCGAAAATAAGAACAACCCGAAAAAACTTTGGAAGGTTATACGAAACATCTGTGAGAACCCGGACAAACCCAACAAGTCCACAGAACTAACGAAATGCAAAGCAAATCCTCAAGAGTCTACTGATCATTGCAACAAATATTTCTCTACAGTGGGTGAAAGACTTGCGAAACAACTATTAGACAAACTAAAAACAACAGAAGAAAACATTGTCACAGATACCAACCTAAGTAGCACCCAGCCACAATCATTCTTCATGCATCCTACGGATGTCTTTGAGGTTGATAAATTGATCATGCGACTAGAAGACAATAGCGCCCCGGGAGGCGATGGTTACGGGAGCAAACTAATCAAAATAATAAAACCTGAAATTATTACTCCGCTAACTCATATATATAACCTAAGCCTTGAGACGGGAGTGTTCCCATATGAATGGAAGCAAGCATTAGTCATTCCAATCCATAAAAATGGTCCAAAAGAGTCACCTGAAAACTACAGACCAATTTCTCTTCTAAGTATACTATCCAAAATCCTAGAAAAGATTGTAAATATTCGTCTTGTGAACTTTTTGGAGAAAACTGATACTTTATCTAACAAACAATATGGTTTTCGGCGGGGTAGGTCCACCGAAGACGCGGCCCAGTACCTGGTCAATCTGGTCTCAAATCACTTAGACAATGGTAAAAAATGCATTGGCGTATTCCTAGATCTGGCCAAGGCGTTCGACACCGTTTCGACAAAGGTGCTCCTCAAGAAACTTGAGTCCCTAGGCATCAGGGGTCCGCCTCTTTCATGGTTTGGGAGTTACTTGTCAGGAAGGCGTCAATCTGTCAGGATCGACGACAACGTCAGCGGCGATTCGCCTGTTAATTTCGGTGTGCCTCAGGGAAGCGTGCTAGGCCCCTCCCTTTTCATCTTGTACATCAATGATATACATTGTGTCACACCTGCAAATGCAGATGTAATATGCTACGCCGACGACACCGCGGTTATCTTTCATGGTGACTCCTGGGCGGACGCAGTTCTGAAGGCAGAAAACGGAATGCGTGATATAACCCAATGGTTGGACAACAACCTTCTAACTTTAAACTCAAAGAAAACTAAGTACCTCTGCTTTCACATATCAGGTAAATCAAAACCTGATATACCTGTGCGCCTGGTGCTACATTCTGTTTGTGATAAAACTAAAACTTCATGTACCTGCGAAGTCATTAGTAGAGCCGAATCAATAAAATATCTAGGGCTAATAATCGATCAGAACCTGTCTTTTAAACTCCATATTTCCGCACTAGCTCAGAGGGTTAGAAAGCTCATCTATGTGATGAAACTGCTGCGTAACTCAGCTGACAAAACCACTCTCTATCTAGTGTATGTGTCGCTGTGCGAGTCAATCATCTCGTATGGTATCTCGGTCTGGGGTGGAGCGGGAATTACAGCGATGCTAGAGCTCGAGCGAGCGCAACGGTCTGTACTAAAAGTTATGCTCAAAAAAACCTATAGACACCCCACTGTGAGCTTATATGAGGAGGCATCCGTGCTGACCGCCCGTCAGCTTTTCATACTCAAGGCATCGCTGATTGCTCACCGTAGAACGATATCCTCACCCAACCTTCAAAACCTTCTCCAACGACGCACTTTTAGAATACCGGTGCCACCAAAGCACACAGTGTTTGCACAGCGTTTCCCTGAGTTTATTTTTCCTTATGTCTATAATAAAATAACCAAGTCCTGTGACATACTGCACCTTAATGTTTTTCTAGCAAAACAAGCAATAAAAAAATGGCTGTTAACACTATCGTACAGAGAAACGGAAAATCTGATACTAATAACCAAATAGTTATTATTTACAAGTAAGTATATGATATCCCCCATTATAATATTTATGTAAGTCTATCTCCTGGACACCCCAACGACCGACCGACAGACAGCTTTTTACTTATTAATTTTTAGAATATACTAGTGTAAGGTAGTCTAAGCAAAACGTCTGTTCTACCTAAAAAAAAAAAAAAATCTTAATGTTAATTTTTGCTGGGCCCCCGCGATACAGGCCTGACCTAGTGCGGGGACCACAATCGATCCCAAGATCCCTAATCAAACTTAGTTAAGAATAATATCTAATTTTAACTCTAGTTTATGTTCTAGTTCTAAGGATCAATGTGTGTTTTTATGGAAAATAAATTATTATTATTATTATTATTCTAACCAGCTACTGACATCGATAGTAAATATTTATTCAAAGGCCTTGTTTGCGCATATCGACAAAAAATTCGACAGAATGTCTAGAGAAATGTCGAAAGAAATGTCCACGATTAATAATCTGCTCAGTGAGAAGCTCAACAAATTGGAAGCAGCAGTAAACCTCTGTCAAGCCAAGGTCACCTCAATTGAAACTAAATATGACAACATCAACGATGACGTCACCCATCAACTCGACGACTTAAAGGCTTCTATAACCTTCACCGATAGCAATCTCAACGACTTGAAAAAGGAAGTAGAGGCGAAATTCGAAGTAATTAACAAACTGCAAACAGAGAATGAATCTCTAAAGTCTACCATATCAGATCTCAATACCAGATTGGCTCAGATGGAACAGCACACAAGAGCTAGCAACCTGGAATTGCAGTGCGTTCCCGAGCACAAAACCGAAAACCTTTTGAGCATCATTAAGCAACTCGCTTCTACTATTGGTTACAAACTGAATAAAACAGATGTCCATTTATGCACGCGAGTAGCCAAAATAAACAAGGAGAGCTCTCGCCCTCGTTCCATACTCATCAAGTTTAGCTGCCCTAGGGTTCGTGATGGATTTCTCGCTGCAGTCATGTCCTTCAATAAGCCGCAACAAACGACGATAAACTCAATACCAGCCATATTGGAATTGGTGGCAGCAAAAAACCTATCTTCATAGGCGAACATCTTACACCAGCTGTAAAAGCCATCCATTCTGCCGCTCGAGCAAAGGGCAAAGAGATGAAGTATAGGTTTGTGTGGGTGAAGAGCGGAAGAGTGTACATGCGTAAAACGGAATCTTCAGAATATGTCCACATCAAGAGCATTAACATCCTCAGTAGTTTAGAATAAGTTCACTTTGCACATTAATATAATACGAATTGAAGTAACGTCATTTTTCTGGTACATTCGGTTCAATTAAATGTTATTACCAAAATGTTAGAGGTCTTAGGACAAGTACGACAGAGGTGCGACTTAATATACTCAGCCACAACTATGACTTAATAATATTAACGGAAACGTGGCTTATGAGCGGCATTTTCGACTGCGAGATCTTCGATGATAGATACAAGGCGTGATCGCGAAACGTCTGGATTCGACAATTTAAAGGTCATGGGTGGAGGAGTTCTGATTGCTGTGTCCAAAAAAATTATCTCACATCGTGAACTCGATTGGGAAAGCACATGTGAGGATGTTTGGGTTACCATTGAGGCAGGCACTGGTAAGCGAGCTACTATTTTGAAAGTATGTGCTGTTTATTTGCCCTCTCCCTTAAAACGCGATATACTTGAAACTTTTATCCATAATACCAACCGTGTCATGGAAGAGGCTCCTTTTCGCACCATTATTGCTGGCGATTTTAATCTTTCTAACATGGCCTGGGATATTGATGAGGCGAAATTGTTTGCTTCTGCCCACTCACATAACTGTCAACTGTCCAATTTAATGCTTGATTTTAAAGCTTTGTACGATCTAAGACAGTTCAACTGCATAGTTAATGGTAAAAATAAAATTTTAGACTTGGTCTTGGGTGATTTTGATGATATTCAAGTCTCTGAATGCATACTTCCCCTTCGCAAAGTTGATGTCCACCACCCTCCTCTCTAAATATGTGTTGGAATATCTACCAGGCCACTAAATAAACCATCAATGAAAGCTAGCAAACCAAATTTTTATAAAGCCGATTATGAGAGCATCCATAATGCGCTTGAAAGTGTCTGCTGGGTTACTGAGCTTGCATCAGGTAAAGATGTTAATGATATGGTAGAAAAATTCTACAAAATACTTGGTGACATCATTAAGAGATTTGTGCCTAGGAGCAAGGCGCCACATACTCCATACCCAGTTTGGTATTCAATTCAACTGATCCAAATGTTAAAACGTAAGCATAAGTATCATATAAAAGTGAAAAAATTCCGTAACCCACTAGACGTGCTTGAGTTTAAATTCCTAAGACGGGATTGCGATAAACTTATCTCGAACTGCTATAAGCAATACATCACAACAATCGAGCTTGAAATAGGAAAAAATCCCAAGTACTTCTGGACCCACATAAAAAATCTTCGAAGAAATAGTTCTTCGTATCCATCAAAGATGATACATGATCAAATAGGAGATAACATGAAGGATACCAGCAACCTGTTTGCATCTCAGTTCTCATCAGTTTTCGAAAACGACTCGGAGTGTAACAAATTTGATCACCATTGTGTAACCCATGACGGGATAGGCAGTCTTTCAATCACGCAGGATGAGATTGGGTTCAAATTAAAAAGACTTGATACTGGTAAAGGGGCGGGGCCTGATAATATTCCACCGAAATTTTTAGCATTATGCGCAGACGCACTCTCTTTCCCACTTGCGAAAATCTTCAATGAGTCTCTTCGATCTGGTATTTTTCCCACCAGATGGAAGGAGGCCAGGATTGTACCAATCTTTAAAAGTGGCAAGAATAACTTAATACCAAGTTATAGGCCAATATCTATATTATCCGCATTGGCGAAGGTCTTTGAGTCGCTTGTGTATAGGAATATCTATGATCACATTAAATACCTAATCTCATCTTGTCAGCATGGGTTCATGGAGAAGAGGTCGACATTCACCAATCTTCTCACCTACTTAACTGACCTTATTACTGCAGTTGATAAAAGGGAACAAGTGGACGCTATCTACACCGATTTTTCAAGGGCCTTTGACAAGGTAAACCACGCAAACTTATTGAGGAAGTTACAATCGTTCGGAATTTGTGGATCCCTGTTGACATGGTGTAGATCATACCTCATGTTTAGGCAGTCCAGGGTTGTTGTTGATGGCCAGGAGTCTGAGCCTTTCCAGTCTCACTCAGGTGTACCACAGAGCTCTAATTTAGGACCACTATTTTTCAATGTATTTGTGAATGACCTAGTAAAATCGATTTCTTCTAGTAAAGTTTACATGTTTGCAGATGACTTAAAATTAACACGCGTAATTCAGGGTACTACTGACGTGCAACTGTTGCAGGGTGATATCGACCGTGTTAGTGACTGGTGCAAATTGAATAAGATGTATCTAAACGCATCTAAATGCCTGCATATAAAGTTCACACGTAAAAAGCGTACAAAGTGGCCGAGTTCATACAATGTTTCTGGTCAAATACTAAAAGAGGTCTTTGAGATCCGTGATCTGGGGGTAGTGTTGGATAGTGAACTTCGTTTTATTGCTCACATAGACTCAATCATTGGCTCTGCCCTTAGATCACTCGGATTCATTTTGAGGTTTTCCAAACAGTTTAAAAACCCTAAGACTGTGATACAACTTTACAACTGCCTGGTCCGAAGTAAACTGGAATACTGCAGCACAGTTTGGACTCCGTTCTATGATGTACACAGTGAGAGAATCGAGCGTGTTCAAAAGAGATTGCTGCGTCACCTGGCTTACCGTGCGGGGAAGGCTAAGTCCATTGAATCATACACTGCTAGATTAACTTACTTTAAAATGCATTCACTGAGTAAACGAAGGGCTGTCTTGGACCTTACGTTATTGTACAAGATTATCAACGGTAAAGTTGACTGTTCTGCGCTTCTCGAGAACCGCTCATTAAATGTTCCACGTAGGTTACCTAGATATCCATGTCCGTTGCTAAACATTCGACCCTGTAGGACTAGCGTTGGGTTTCCATCCGGCTTTTTTCCGAAGTGGAAAAAAAAACAATTTAAACAGCCGATTTTTTGGATAAAAACCCAAACGGGTGGAAAATTATTTTGTATCAAATTTATCATGTAAATATTTTCAACGATTATTTAAGAGACACAAAGACGTATAAAAATGACAAGAAAATTAATATCCTACTAAAGCGTAACGTATGATACCGAGATAAATGAAATTAAAAATGGTAAAACATAATATAGATATTATAATTTTGATTTGTGTGTATTTCCATTTGTGTACCTGTATGTTTCTCTGTAGCACTGAAGTTCTTAAAGTGATAAACCGATTATTATTCCGTTTTTTTGTTTAATCGTTCTTGTTATTTGCTATAATATAAATCATTAATACTCTAGATATATTTGCACTTACCCCTGCGTCGTTTAGGGCACTGGCTCTTAAAATTATTAAGGATGTTTCAGTAAAAAGTTAATGGTGAAGGTTTTGTTATGAAGTCATTAAATTTCTTTTTTTTTCTCCCCTTTTCTTTTCAGGGTTTGTTTTTAGACAAACCTTGGACTAAGCGTGCGTTCGTTTGTTTGATTAGTTAGTTTAATAAAAACCATATTGTAAGATGTGGATAACGGAGCTGGATGTACAATTAACTATTGTATTTTTTTACGTTTAAGATATTTGTTTAAAATACATTGTACTTCTGTTTGTTGTCCCTAATAAAGAAAATGAAAATGAAAAAATTAAAATCTGTTCAGATTCACAATATTTTCCACCTCCAACTCCTAACCCAACCATAAAAGTGGAATAATTTGCGAATTTTGGTGTGTTAAAAGTGGCAAACATTGTAACTTTTGAATAGTTTAGGTTATGTGAAATTTTCATTAAAACCAGTGTTTCAATGAATATTATAATTTAATGACATCTTGATTCAAAACATATTTTATATAGTCAGAAAAATAAGAGTTAAGAAGCTAGGCTGCAGCTAGAAGATTTTAGCGTGGACTCTTATTCTGACTACAGTAAATTTTATGTTTAACCCCTGGCCACGGCGCAAAAAGGGGGTGTTATAATTTTATATTTAGTATCATTAATATATGTATCTGTGTGTCTGTCTGCGGCACCGTAGCTCCTAAACGGACGAGCGGATTTTGATTGTAGTTTTTTTTAATTTATTTATTTTATTTACATAAATATTGCAACATTACAGTAATTAGGTACACCAAAGCGTTACAATATTTTAACTGAGCACTACCTATCAAACATCTTCTAGCATTCTCTTACATACCTTCATGACTTAATTGAGCGTGTTCTTAACTGTAAATCATTAAAATCTGTTTAGATTTACAATTTTTACCACCCGACATCCGACGGTAAAAGTAAAATAATTTGAGAACTCAAGTTATTCGACTTTATGCTTAGGATTCGGGGTGGTAAAAACTTTAGATCTTGGTTAGTTTACGTTAATGTAAGAGTGTAATTCAAAGCAGTGTTTCAATAAATATTACATTATTATGTCATCTTTTGATTCAAAAATGTATTTTTCCACCTATTTGGGTTTTTAGCCGGGTTTTTAACCAATTTTTCCATTTTTTTCCAATCTTTCACTTTTTCCTCCCGTTGTTTTTTTCCTTCCGACCTAACGCTAACTGCGGCTCGCCTTTCACTTTCACTGTGCTCAGTCTGTGCAAGAAATCACAATCCACAGATTACACTTTGGCACTGTGTCGCCAATTCGCCACCTCAGAGGCTCTATTCTTTAAAAGCGGTTCCACTTGAAACTACCAAAGAATTGTTGAACTTTTATGACAAATTACTTGACAAAGATATACAAAGTGTTGATTTGTAAATTTTGAATCACTCACTAGAGAATTGAAGACCATTGTTATTTTCAAGGTCAGAACTGATTAGGTTAAAGGCGACTTTGCGACCAAAATGTAAAGGTTAATCTGCTGTCGTGGCGGTGGTAGCCTAGTGGGTAGAACATTGGACTCGAAAGCGGGAGACCCAGGTTCAATTTCCAGTGCGGGCATGTACCTATGACTTTGTTTTCTAAGTTATGCACATTTGTGAAGTTATAGTAGCAATACCACTCGCTAACCGTGAAGGAAAACATCGTGAGGAAACCTGAGTGGCTGAGCTATTCATATAGCTCAGGGCTTGAAATCGCCAATCCGCGGTGGGCACGCGTGGTGTTAAGCCCATACTCTCTCCCTGAGAGAAGGCCTGTGCCCTACAGTGGGACGTATATAGGCTGCTTATACAATCTGCTGTCGACTGCACAACACTCTGACTGCGTTCAGTATAATTTAATGTGAGTATCAAACGAAAGCAGGTAAAGGGCGGTGAGGTCCACTATTATGAAGAAAGTTTAAACTCGAAGGAGGCAAATATTGATACTAAGGTCGGTGTACCGCTAATCCCTTGTACCTTTGTTATGTTTAACTTTTTTACAGTCGTTTTTAGGGTTCCACACCTCGAAAGGAAAAAAGAGAACCAATTTGTTTTACGTCAGTCCAGCAAAACCGATACCTATCAAATTGAGTCTAGGTCAAGCGTCGCGGTCTCTTAAAAAAATTTAAGTTTCTGAGTCAGTGCAAACAAAATAAAAAAAAAAGCTTTTAAGTCAATGCATTATGCAATGGGAAGATTGAACATTTGTAATACGTACCTAATAATTTGTGGCCCATGAGAGTAACTCTGGTTTTTAAAGCTATGTTTTATGCACTTTCATAAAATATAATATCTTTCATCGCCTCTGAGGCAGTGAGTAATGTATGGAAAGTCCAGCTTGTCCGCGATTATACTCAGGACACTGTCAAATGTGTGTCAAACTCAACTTAGGTACCTACATCACATATTTTTTTCCGATACCAAACTTCGCCGTATTGAAGGTACGTTTTTTGAAAGTGCACTGAAAGGATTTATAAATGAACAAATAATATGATTGATAATTTTTCTACTAAAAAGTAAAGTTTGTAATAATTTGCATCATGCTTGGAACTCTCATGACGCGAGATCTTCTCGCACTTGTCCAGTATTTTTTTTCTTCGTTATGTTACAGTATAAATGAAAAATTGGACAGTCACCTATACAGTACAGGTACCGATTCCATAGACTTCCATACTACATACATTTATACCTGTATCCTGGAGGGGTAGGCAGAAGGTTTGGTACGATATGTAGTCAAAGTATTATAATTTTATTAAATAGAGAAAGCTGACTCTTAAAAATAATAGGTAGGTAGAGTACGCGACTGGCGAGACTAGTAATAAAAAAACGTACAGTCTTATTAATAATAAACACGATTCCTTAAACCATGGCTCTAATGCAGACTAAATGATCTTTCCATTTGTGCTCGACTAAACTGCATTCGATGAGTGCTTTAAGATATCTTATTTTTTATGAATAAGACTGGTAATAATCTTTCTCTATCCACAGATATAGCTCGATTTATCAATGAAGCGATGAATGAATGAACTTATTAGTATAAAGCCCGCCTATTGTACAATATTTACTTGGTGCCATAAAAAAAATTAATAATAGTAATAGGCCTTATCGTCGGACAAAGTTCCAGTCTTCCAATACTTACTCAGTCGTGTACAAGGGGGCGTGCGTATTGCTGATAGCGATTTCATCTAAATAACTTAGCGGATGTTGAGTTCCCAGCTAGGTCTTAATGTTATCAAATTTTGTAAAACACTACTTCTAAATCGGTAAGGATGGAAACATATAAGTACCCACAAAAAACTTTATTACGTAAACAGTAAATTAGAAGTTAATTAATAAACTATCCAACGAGTTTATTGACTTTCTATAATAACAATTAACTGACAAAATCTTATCATAATTAAATAGGAATTTAATGACTTGATAATGCACTGCGGCTAGCGTTGGGTTTCCATCCGGCTTTTTTTCCGAAGTGGAAAAAAACCAATTTAAACAGCCGATTTTTTGGATAAAAACCCAAACGGGTGGAAAAGGATCTTGACCATTAGCAGTATCGCTAGAATCTAAATAGTGTCACCAGTTTTCAGTGTCCATAATTCATGTTTTCAATTATAAAAAAATGGGATTTTCTTATAAAACCATGACTTCTCCGTAATTCTAAATTAATAAAGTTATACAATAATTAATGCTTCCGGTTTAACGACCGCTGTCATCTTGATACAAATCTATTGATCCATTCACAGACCTGTTTAAATCTCTATTCTATTCTTGTTTTGTATGGCACTTGTACTGTGCGTGACTAGCACAGTAAATTCCGCCATGTTTAAATCTCAATCTGTGCATTCAATAATGTAGTGTTGCCATCAGACCGACCGCTACTTTTCAAATCGAATGAATCGATACAGAGAAAAAATAGGTATATTTAGCTGAAAAAAAAAATTGCATAACATAACTTTTGTTATTTCGTTTGATAATACCAAATGCATATTTCTTTATCCACCTGTTCATTTAGATTATTTGCGGTTCACTTTATATATTAGGTACTAACACTAGATAACAGATTCAACAGTGTGGACCTTCATCATCATCATCATCATCATCAGCCATTTAACGCCCACTGCAGGACATAGGCCTCCTTCGTGGTTTTCATAACCATGAGGGGTTTTGCCATAATCGCCACGCTTGGCAGGCGGGTTGGCGATCGCAGTATGTGCGGTTGAAATCTCAAGAAAACGCTGCTGCCCATCTCCTGGTAATTTATTTCCTTAGTCGCCTTCTACGACATCTACGGAAGGAAATGGAGTGACGCTATTCTTAATCCAGTGCCACACGGATCTGTGGATCTTGTGGACCTTAATTTGACCGAATCGCTCGGATGCTGATCTTTAAATAAACCTTTAAAATAACCAGGAAAGCGGTGGTTATGTATTAAAAGAACGCTTGCATCACATTCCAAGGTGTTGGGTGCGAATCGGACATTGTATGTGATTTTTTTATAGCAGTACGACTGTCTAACGTTTACGGAAAACATCGAGAGGAAACATGTGTATGAGGTACACCCCATGCCCCCATACCTCACCTCACTCCAAAAAAGCTAAGCATAGTGGCAGATTACACTCCTCAGTCTTTTGTACATTCTGCCGCAGCGTATGTGTGTGGTCCAACGTATTTAAAGCCTTATCGGAAACCGGCTTGTTCGGGAGCTGAAAGTCATCGAGCTTGCGTGCGTAATCAGTACCTACGCATAACGCATAACATAACGTAATCAGTACCTACGCATGTAAAGATTTACATGCCTGACTGATTATGTTATTGATGACTTTGCAACTAAAATGTTATGGTTTATCTACATAGACTGCATATTATATATTATTATGTAAAGGTGATATGAGGCATAATCACCGGGCTTTCTACTCGCCTCACGTAAATCAATTATATTACATTTCAGTTATATTTTATGAAATGGTGACTGATAGAATCGAATTGATGATCGATATAAATTACATTTTGCAGCACTGAATGTCATCGTTCCTAATCTGTGCTACGTCCTGTCACCTATCATTATAACCACAGAGAATATAATCATATGTGTTCTGTGATATAATCACCACGTTTTCAACGGTTTTGCGATGGTTTTCTTCATGATCAGAATGTATATTTCTTTATTAACTATTTCGCATGAAGTCAGAATGCATATTTCTTTATTAACTATTTCGCATGAATTTTAGTATTTCTGTGAGACAGAGTCTCAGTAAAATAAATGCCTGTAAATGAGTTAAGCTAGAGACTTCTTGTGTTTTGGTAAGTCTCCATGCAATACTATTATATCCTCGTCCGGAGAATTACTTTAATGCTAACAATAGTATTTTAAAATTTTAAGCCAGTACTACAAATTAAGGTATTATTTCATTGTGGCATAACTTTGTTGCTAGCGATTCTAAGTGTCTTAATCACTTGATCTTTTTCCAATAATTTTCCACCCGTTTGGGTTTTTATCCAAAAAATCGGCTGTTTAAATTGGTTTTTTTCCACTTCGGAAAAAAAGCCGGATGGAAACCCAACGCTAGCCGCAGTGCATTATCAAGTCATTAAATTCCTATTTAATTATGATAAGATTTTGTCAGTTAATTGTTATTACAGAAAGTCAATAAACTCGTTGGATAGTTTATTAATTAACTTCTAATTTACTGTTTACGTAATAAAGTTTTTTGTGGGTACTTATATGTTTCCATCCTTACCGATTTAGAAGTAGTGTTTTACAAAATTTGATAACATTAAGACCTAGCTGGGAATTCAACATCCGCTAAGTTATTTAAATGAAATCGCTATCAGCAATACGCACGCCCCCTTGTACACGACTGAGTAAGTATTGGAAGACTGGAACTTTGTCCGACGATAAGGCCTATTACTATTATTAAATTTTTTTATGGCACCAAGTAAATATTGTACTCGAAATATGTGTTAGAATATCTACCAGGCCACTAAATAAACCATCAATGAAAGCTAGCAAACCAAATTTTTATAAAGCCGATTATGAGAGCATCCATAATGCGCTTGAAAGTGTCTGCTGGGTTACTGAGCTTGCATCAGGTAAAGATGTTAATGATATGGTAGAAAAATTCTACAAAATACTTGGTGACATCATTAAGAGATTTGTGCCTAGGAGCAAGGCGCCACGTACTCCATACCCAGTTTGGTATTCAATTCAACTGATCCAAATGTTAAAACGTAAGCATAAGTATCATATAAAAGTGAAAAAATTCCGTAACCCACTAGACGTGCTTGAGTTTAAATTCCTAAGACGGGATTGCGATAAACTTATCTCGAACTGCTATAAGCAATACATCACAACAATCGAGCTTGAAATAGGAAAAAATCCCAAGTACTTCTGGACCCACATAAAAAATCTTCGAAGAAATAGTTCTTCGTATCCATCAAAGATGATACATGATCAAATAGGAGATAACATGAAGGATACCAGCAACCTGTTTGCATCTCAGTTCTCATCAGTTTTCGAAAACGACTCGGAGTGTAACAAATTTGATCACCATTGTGTAACCCATGACGGGATAGGCAGTCTTTCAATCACGCAGGATGAGATTGGGTTCAAATTAAAAAGACTTGATACTGGTAAAGGGGCGGGGCCTGATAATATTCCACCGAAATTTTTAGCATTATGCGCAGACGCACTCTCTTTCCCACTTGCGAAAATCTTCAATGAGTCTCTTCGATCTGGTATTTTTCCCACCAGATGGAAGGAGGCCAGGATTGTACCAATCTTTAAAAGTGGCAAGAATAACTTAATACCAAATTATAGGCCAATATCTATATTATCCGCATTGGCGAAGGTCTTTGAGTCGTTTGTGTATAGGAATATCTATGATCACATTAAATACCTAATCTCATCTTGTCAGCATGGGTTCATGGAGAAGAGGTCGACAGTCACCAATCTTCTCACCTACTTAACTGACCTTATTACTGCAGTTGATAAAGGGGAACAAGTGGACGCTATCTACACCGATTTTTCAAGGGCCTTTGACAAGGTAAACCACGCAAACTTATTGAGGAAGTTACAATCGTTCGGAATTTGTGGATCCCTGTTGACATGGTGTAGATCATACCTCATGTTTAGGCAGTCCAGGGTTGTTGTTGATGGCCAGGAGTCTGAGCCTTTCCAGTCTCACTCAGGTGTACCACAGAGCTCTAATTTAGGACCACTATTTTTCAATGTATTTGTGAATGACCTAGTAAAATCGATTTCTTCTAGTAAAGTTTACATGTTTGCAGATGACTTAAAATTAACACGCGTAATTCAGGGTACTACTGACGTGCAACTGTTGCAGGGTGATATCGACCGTGTTAGTGACTGGTGCAAATTGAATAAGATGTATCTAAACGCATCTAAATGCCTGCATATAAAGTTCACACGTAAAAAGCGTACAAAGTGGCCGAGTTCATACAATGTTTCTGGTCAAATACTAAAGGAGGTCTTTGAGATCCGTGATTTGGGGGTAGTGTTGGATAGTGAACTTCGTTTTATTGCTCACATAGACTCAATCATTGGCTCTGCCCTTAGATCACTCGGATTCATTTTGAGGTTTTCCAAACAGTTTAAAAACCCTAAGACTGTGATACAACTTTACAACTGCCTGGTCCGAAGTAAACTGGAATACTGCAGCACAGTTTGGACTCCGTTCTATGATGTACACAGTGAGAGAATCGAGCGTGTTCAAAAGAGATTGCTGCGTCACCTGGCTTACCGTGCGGGGAAGGCTAAGTCCATTGAATCATACACTGCTAGATTAACTTACTTTAAAATGCATTCACTGAGTAAACGAAGGGCTGTCTTGGACCTTACGTTATTGTACAAGATTATCAACGGTAAAGTTGACTGTTCTGCGCTTCTCGAGAACCGCTCATTAAATGTTCCACGTAGGTTACCTAGATATCCATGTCCGTTGCTAAACATTCGACCCTGTAGGACTAGCGTTGGGTTTCCATCCGGCTTTTTTTCCGAAGTGGAAAAAAACCAATTTAAACAGCCGATTTTTTGGATAAAAACCCAAACGGGTGGAAAATTATTTTGTATCAAATTTATCATGTAAATATTTTCAACGATTATTTAAGAGACACAAAGACGTATAAAAATGACAAGAAAATTAATATCCTACTAAAGCGTAACGTATGATACCGAGATAAATGAAATTAAAAATGGTAAAACATAATATAGATATTATAATTTTGATTTGTGTGTATTTCCATTTGTTTACCTGTGTGTTTCTCTGTAGCACTGAAGTTCTTAAAGTGATAAACCGATTATTATTCCGTTTTTTTGTTTAATCGTTCTTGTTATTTGCTATAACATAAATCATTAAAATCTGTTCAGATTCACAATATTTACCACCTCCAACTCCTAACCCAACCATAAAAGTGGAATAATTTGCGAATTTTGGTGTGTTAAAAGTGGCAAACATTGTAACTTTTGAATAGTTTAGGTATATATATATATATATATATATATATATTTAGATATAAGGGGTACGCACTTTTTAGTGAAATCAGAGCCTACACTGGAGCGAACGAAAAGACATTTCCCATATCAAAATTGTAACCGTTTCATCATAACTATGTCACACTAACCTAATCATCATCATTTATTTAATGCCCACTGCAGGACACAGGCCTCCTTCATGGTTTTCATAAACATGAGGGGTTTCGCCATAATCGCCACGCTTGGCAGGCGGGTTGGCGATCGCAGTATGCGGTTGGAATCTCAGGAAGACGCTGCTGACTAACTAAGACTAACCTTAATAAGGATATCAAAATATAATTTTTGAGTGTAATTGAATAAAAAACGAATAGCTGTACTTCCTGATGCCTTATTTGATTTAAAAAAGAACTCACCCTTTCTCCAATCTACACTCGAGGAAGCCAATAAGCATACTACACAATTCTGATACAAATGAAATCCATGTGAACCCGGCATAGGTACATCTTTTAAAATATAAATTAGGCTCTTAATATACATATTAATACGGTAGTGACTAGGAAGTGACGTCGGACAATTTAAATATTTAGTTAAAATTACAATAGACACACAGTTGTCATGGTCACAACTTGATTGTAGTGTAACATAACGTAAACTCACACCTGTACCCCGGAGGGATAGCCAGAGACTAGAGTCAACCGCTTGCCATGAATACCACGTGAACGTAGTCGCGGACGCAACTAGTTATTCATGAAATTAATGAAGATAAAATATGTAAAAGATAATGTTAAAATTCTACCATGAATAAAATTATTGTAATTAATTTCATGCACAAGTAAACTTGGGACTCAAATTTTTTTTTCTAACCCTATACCTCTTACTATCTAGTTGGTCTAGCCGTTAAGGCGCTTAACTACCAAAACAGAGGTCGTGGGTTCGATTCCCACTAGGGGCCGCCGTACATTTGTACAAATGGCCACAGTCTGGGTGTATTTTCCATGTTTGTGTTGCCTGGTTACCATAGCACAGGGTATCCTAGTTTGGGACCAGGCCGAATGATTGTGTTGTGTTGAAGTTGTTATCGCCCCTTACCAATGGTCAGATTTTGATAAATAAAATCTCAATCGATTCGCCACGTCTGTGCGAGTGTCATAGGCTATACGAAATCAGCATAAATCCAAGAAATAAATAAATAAATTAAATTAAATTAAATTAAAAAAATAACCAACAACCCGACTCATCATTATCATCAGCCATTTGACACCCACTGCAGGACATAGGCCTCCCTCATGGTTTTCTAAGCTTCCCGGTGTTGCAGGTAACGAGGCAGTCATGTTAATGACGTTAGCATAAATAATACTACTTCACACTGTTCCGTACCATTATCTATACAACATTAGACACAAAGATCGGAGAAAATCGGAGAAAAAATCACGTTTGTTGTATGGGAGCCCCCCTTAAATATTTATTTCATTCTATTTTTAGTATTTGTTGTTATAGCGGCAATAGAAATACATCATCTGTGAATATTTCAACTGCCTAGCTATCACGGTTCATGAGGTACAGCCTGGTGACAGACGGACGGACAGTAAAGTCTTAGTAATAGGGTCACGTTCAGCACTCATCGGGTATGGCACCCTACCAGTAAAAGGGTATACTCGCCCTTAAGAAGCGGTGGCAGCGGAGCGGTAGAACGCCGGCTTCGCATGAGGTCATGGGTTCGAATCCCGGCATGGACTTCGTTTTCCAAGTTATTTATTTTATTTTTATTTTAATGCTTTATTGCACTAATTACATTGTAAGTGTACAAGGGCGTGCTTAATGCAAGAAGCATTCTCTTCCAGCAAACCTTTGGTTTTGAAGAGACTGGCGACGGGTAGTGCACGAAGAGGATTACGTACATTTGTGAAGTTATAGTAGCAATACCGCTCGCTAACTGTGAAGGAACGCATCGTGAGGAATCGTCACCATCGTCTGAGGTGTTCACATACCTCATACATAAAACAAAACAAAAAATACACTCAGTGTAAGCACCACGCTACATACCTTTTAAACATCTATGCTGATAGAGAGTGTTCTTACCACGGGACTGGTCATCGCTTTGCAGCACTAAACCGAACACCTTCAACATTTTGCGAAACTTTCAATATTAAAAACACATTTATTTAATAAAAACACATCGACATCACTTGTACTTTCTTTTATACGATATAACACATATCGCCCGGCAAATAACTTGAACAAAAATCCACGCAGTCGGGATGACTGTGCGATGGTCACGTTTTTTAATGAAGCCTACATACGTCCCGCTGCATGGCACAGGCCTTCTCTCAGAGAGAGAGTATGGGTTTAATTACCACGCGTGCCCACCGCGGATTGGCAATTTCACACGCTGAGGTATGCGAACATGTCAGACATTCAGGTTTCCTCACGATGTTTTCCTTCACGGTTAGCGAGTTGGCGATGGACACATACTAGCAACTTTTTAAAATTATTCGATATTTTTACTCTAGTCTGAAGAATTTAAAGTCACATGCCGCGTCCACCCCCAATAAGACCCGGAATCCGTGCGAAGTCAAAGTAAGTTCAAGTTATCTGTCGAGCATTATACTTTCTGTCGGAATGTTTATGTGGAAACGTGACAAACATACACGCTTCTGCAGCCGACTGAAATAGTAACGTGCAGTTAGCTATTGAATTCAGCATGTTTGTGTAGACTGCATTTGCCTCCGTATACTGTGTCACAGATTAATGTTGCCTATGACTAAAGAAACTCGTTTAATTATTTCAAACATAAAATAAGAGACTTAATTAATATATAAATGATAAAAATATACGGCCGATGGGGCCGAAGAGTTCTCGAATGGAGACCACATATCGGCAAGCGCAGCGAGGACGACCAGCCACAAGGTGGACAGATGACCTCATCCAAGTGGCAGGAAGACACACAAACCGTGACTTAATGAACGTTACAAGTAAAACTTGGTGTCCATTTCAAAATCTAGACCATTTTGGAGAAAAAATTAACAAAATAACTCCAAACTTACGGCCTTAGAAAAACACGATTCCTCTAAAGCACTCCGCAGAGGCAGTTTATTTAATCTGTGGTTGGGTAATTTCCTTGTAAAATCTCAGCCACAGACTATTTCAATCGGTGTTTATCGAGTGTTTTAAGGAATCGTGTTTTTTTTATTCTTTTCTATCTATCTTTTTCTATTTATCTCAACATGTCAATAATTTTAGTCGACGTTCACATGAGTGAGATTATGTATGATATTGTTAAGTTTACCAACAAGGAAGTCTCAACTAGAAATGAGTATTTAAAAACGGGTGTCAGCAACACGTAATTAAACGTGATCGGAAGGCTTTTTGCCTACCAGGTACGTGATTTTATTGTTATCACTAGAAACAGTGTGCCGTCCATTACGTCGATCAACCAGCCCATTCTCGTCCACTGCTGAACATAGGCCTCCCCCGAGGTACGCCACTTCTTTCTTCTTTCACGCATTTTGTATTAACTGACTTAAAAAAGTCGGACTCGTGCACTTATAGGAATTAGTACATAATAATCTTTATTAGTTTTAAGTGAACGATGTACCTCATGTTAATTAGTAGTGTCAATTTTATTTTAGTAATGGCTAGATTAATTAAATGTTTGTGATCTCACATTCCTGCACTGTCGAATTAGGAAAGCCTGTAATGGTAGTGTGTTATATATGTTACAGTTAAAACCAGTTTTTTGCTAGAACGCGTTTTCCTAGTTAGAACTAGTTTTTACTAAATGCCTTTGTTAAAACTAGAATTAAGTAATGCTCAAAATTTAATATCAGCTAAAACTAGTTCTTACTAGACAAAACGCGTTTTTCCGAAGCGAGTCAGTTAAAACTGTTCCAACCAATAAAGTTCATTGTAACTTATTCTGATTGGTCGCGACACGTCACCAGCTGATTCGACAAATGCGCGGGAGCGGGGGAATCCCTTCCCTAGCGCCGTCCGCGTGCTATGCGCTCGCTCCGTTCATTTCATTCCCACTTTGTTACGAGTATTATTCTGATAAGCACGTATAGATTGTTTTAAGCTTATTATTGTCATGGTAAACTTAAATGAGGGAACGCTATGGAAAGAGAAGTCTTTGAACAGGTTATTAGCGATTCGTGATCACGAAAAACAAGAGGACCACGTTCATATTATAACAAATGAAACCTATGACAACTTAGTGCACGAAATTAAGGAAGCACATTTAGCTGTTCAAAAATCTCAGAAATAGTACAGGAGACTGAACCGATTTAAGGTAATTAATATTATTTGTGGAATACGAAAATTAGTGACTAGACAGGAGCCCATGAAATACTACTTTATTCATTTATTTATTCATTTATTTATTTTTATTTACATAAATATTGCAACATTACAGTAATTAGGTACACCAAAGCGTTACAATATTTTAACTGAGCACTACGTTTCAAACATCTTCTAGCATTCTCTTACATACCTTCATCACACTTCCAATCCCATCCGCAAACACATCACACTCTGGTGCTTCAGCGAGCAGGGCACAGAGTAATCGCAGCGCACGCGCGACTGGCGAGTGCTGGTACTGGTTGGTGCGGGCTTCTATCTCGGCGAATAGTTTGTGCCTCCGCGCCCTGCGATACCTATCAGGTACAAATAGTCGGACGACCTTTTCGACTAGGTCGATGGCGTCGATTTTACCCTTTATTATATTTAAGACAAACTTTGCAAGAGCCAAATTTCTCCTTAGTTCTAGCGAATCAAACCCAAGATATCCCTGTAGAAAAAGGGTTGGATATAGAAAAGGGTAGTACCCATACATTTTCTTATACAGATATCTTAAAAATCTTTTTTGGACCTGCTCCATCAAGAGAATATATTTTTTCTCGTGAGGGGCCCAGACCACAGCATTCGTTTCAAGCACGCTGCGAACCAGTGCGGCGTATAATGCTTTAGTGGCGGCGGCGCTCAGCGGTGCGGCGGCGCGCATTACGAAGCCCAGACGGCGCAGCGCCGCGGCTGCCACACTCTGCGCATGCGGCCGCAGCGTGAGTTGTGGGTCGAAGAGCACGCCGAGGTCTCGCACAGCCTGCACGCGGCTGATATCTACTCCTGCCATCACGTACGGGTGGTGCACTGGCGCAAGCGATCGAGTAAAGCTCATCACTTCGCATTTATCTGGGTTAAACAGCAACTTGTTACGGATGCTCCATTGATAAACAGCGTCAATGTCTTGTTGCAGCAGTTCACAGTCTTTTTGCGTTTTTATTACCTTAATCAGCTTCACATCATCAGCGAACATAAGGACACGGGAATGTCGGACCACGTCTGGAAGGTCATTAATTAAAACCACGAACAGGAAAGGACCCAAATTCGAACCTTGACTTATGCCTGACCAAGTCGGGTACGATGAAGATAAGTAAGGCCCGTACTTAACAAACTGTTTTCTATCTTGAAGATAGTTTGATAGCAGTATAAGAAGTCGAGGAACGAATCCCATCGTGCCCAGTTTTAGCAGCATTATATCATTATCCACCCTGTCAAATGCTTTCTGAAAATCCAGGTATACCACATCGACCTGGTTTCCTTCATCGAGTTCTTTAGATATGAGATCTACCATGGTGACCAAATTAGTGGCTACAGAGCGGTTCGGTAAGAAAGCGTGCTGAGCGCTGGTGATGTGAGGCTGACATTGTGGCATTAAAGCATCGTGAAGAACCATCTCGAACACCTTCGCCAGTGCACACAGTATAGCTACCGGACGGTAGTTCTCTGTCATAATTTTTGATCCCTTTTTTGGAATTGGCGATACACGAGACTCTTTCCACGCCGAGGGATACTTACCCGCTTCGATTATGAGATTGTATAAAAACACAATCGGGTCCACTAGCTCATCGATACAGCCCTTAATAACCAAAGCAGGTATGGCGTCGGGTCCAGGTGACGTGCCGGCTCGCAGTGCGCGGACAGCCCGGCGCACGTCCCCCTCGGAAACTGTGCGTACGTCGACGCTGCGCGCGTCAGCCGGCGTCGCGGCGCTGGCGACGCGCGGGTCGAGCGCGGGCGCCGTCGGCAGGAACACCGAACAGAAGTGCTCGGCGAAAGCCTGCGCCGCGTCCGCGCCCACTCGATCTACTCCGTTCCTAGTTACCTTTGGCTCTATTCCACCCAGGTTGCGTAATGCATTTACGTAGTTCCAGAATTGATTTGGATCTCTACAGAGCTTTTTAGAAACCAACTGCACGTACTCTTTGTAGGCTTTATCGATTTGTTCTTTTATCTTAGTTCTTAGGTGCTTAAAAACTGAATAGGCTATAGAACTATTTGTTTGTTTCCACTGTTTGTGGTGTTTTGCTTTGTTTTCAATGTCACGGATAATCGCTTTTGTGTAGAAGACAGGATAAGCACGACTACACGATTGCTTCCGTATTTTCTTTGGAATGCATTGGTCAAATATATTGTATAGATAATTATAAAATTTACCTAATGCTTTATTTACATCAGTTTCTATGTATATTTCACTCCAATTCGAGTCTTTAATTAAACTATATAAGAGGAGAAAATCAGCTCTTGCAAAATTCCAATCTTTGGATGTATCGATATTTGATGGCTCAACTATTGTTACCTGTTTGGAGAACCTGTATGGAATGTGTATGACAAGGGGCGGGTGGTATCCATCGATGTTTACCAGTTCCTCCTCAGCACTCGCCCGACGCACGCGTACGCTGCCCTCCAGCTCGCAGCTCGTGAGTACCACGTCTAACATTCCATCGTTCTTATTATGCACACAATTATACTCACAAAAATTACAGCAGGTTAAAAAACAGTTATTAAAGTAGTTTACTACATCGTTAGTTGCACTGTTGAGGTTCAAATCACCAAGAACTAATATTTTTTCACTGTTGTGTTTCGTACAGATTTGTTCTACAGCTTCGAACCATTTAAAATATTCTTCATCTCTAGCCTTCGGGGGGACATATACGACACACACGTAGATGTACTGCCCATTCACCTGAAACCTCGCCCATAAATCCTCCCCGTAATACGTCTCGAACTCTGCCACACGCTCCAGCAGCACTGGGCTCCGCGCCAGCAGGCACACGCCACCACCGCAGGATCGGACGCGCCGCGCTCCGCACTCGGCGCGGTCTCGGCGCAGCACGCTCCACCCGCTGGGGCACAGTTCAGCGTCATATATCGAGTCGTCTAAGTTGGTCTCAGTAATCGCTATGAGGTTTAGGTCATCTGATGTTATGATGTTATTCTTGAAGTTGTGTAACTTTGTTCTAAGCCATCTTACATTTTGATAGTAAGTTTTGAGTGTAAATTCGCTATTCTTTTTACTTTTCCTCGGCGTTTGTTTTGTTTTGTCTACTTCGTTCGAGCCGAAATAACCACGGATCCATAGAAAATCCGATGGGCCAGAACATGGGATTGAGACATTCATCTATCATTTGATCGGGCACCCCGACTTTAAATGATGCATAATCTCGCTGTATTTTTTGTTCCAGTTTCGTAACACTATATAAAGTGCAAGCTTTCTTTGCGTTGAGATAGTCGATGACATTTTTCTCTGTCGTATCCAGCCGTGCACCCCACACGTGCAGGTATCGAATTCTTTCGGCAGCGGACAGCACATCACTAACCTCTCCGTTGCAGCGCACTGTGCGCTTGGTACGTTTATTTATAAGCCGGCCAGGGCGGCGTTTTCTAGTAACCAATTGCCACTCACTGTCCTCAACTTTATTGATAGGTGGTTCCTTGGATGTATCAGGTTGTTCAGTAGACACTACCTGGGAATTTTTCACAACTTCGGTTGTGGTTGGTGTTACTATATTTTTTGACACCGTGGATGTCATTTCCGCAGCTTGTCGGCGTCCCCGCCGAGTCAGAACAGCTGATGTGGTTGCAGGTGTTTGTTTACATGTCGTCGACCCCAAGTTTGTAGTTGACGCCGCAGTTTCGCTCCCTCTTGGGGTAACCGGTATCTGCGTCTCGGTCGCACGATGAACCTTAACCGGCTCACATTTCAAGCAAGTTATTTTTCGACTACCCACTACTTCCTTGTTAAATAAAGAAATTAGTTCACTTATTTGCGCTTTTAAAGCAGTAATTTCTGCAGTTTGGGCACTAACTTTCTTCTCAAGTGCAGCTAAGCTCTTCTTAACTGTGTTGTCACTACTTTCACTGCTAGAAGACGGCATATTTTACCGAAATCGAATTTAAATTCACGAGGTAATGACACACTATAAAACGAATATTCGTACTTGTATGTAGGTAGATGAAATATTTGATATAATTGAAGCAACTCATGTGGCCGTTGGCCATATTGGTCGGGATAGACTTAAAACAGAAACTTCACGAAAATACGCAAACATAACTTTAGAAATGATAAATATTTTTCTCTCTATGTGCGAAACTTGTAAGAGTAAAAAGGGTTACATGAAGAAAAAAGGACTTGTTTCAAAACCCATACTACATTCTGAAATGAACAGCCGTTGCAAATTCGATCTTATCGATCTATAGAAGTAAAGCCGGTTTTCACGTAGTAAAGTGTCGTCATCTCGTTTAGCCGGTCACGAAGACTGCTACATCACCTTTATTTGGTTGATGGTGCCCCGATGAACCGTATCTTAGAGGTGCAAGATCTGGATGTTAATTTTACCTCGGACTTGAACTTCAGAGCGCACATTATTGGTGTTTGTAAAAACTCATTCCGTAACCTTGGATTTATTACATGCGCCAATCACGGGAGTTTACAAACATTAATGCAGTCGTGTGGTCCACATGAGGCTAAATATAGGCTAGGGATGTGATATTGGACATTAAAATCGATTTTTTAATAATCTATTTATTCTGTTCTTATAGAAACAGATTTTTAAAAATCGATTTTTCTTAGCAAAAAAAAGTTGAATAGATTCCAGGTTTTTAATTATTATGCATTATACGCAGAGTAACTCAGGCATAGTTTGAATAGAAAATACCTTAGTTACTTGAAGACTGTATCCAAGAATTACGATGTCAGCTTTAAAAAAATCATCTAATAGAACGTTATTTTCCAAAACTTCTGATCACATTATTTGTCTATTCTACGTGTATACTTACCTATATAAATATTATAGTTGCAGTTAAGTACCTCACATTTTTTATTGAGTTTTTGTAATTAAGATGAAACGTCAACGGCATTCTTAGGATGACTTAACTAAAACAAAGATATTGTAATTGTAGCTAAAGCAATTGATTTTTTTTTTCAAATGAATCCGCAAAAAAGCACTGCTGTTTTACCGTCATTTTATAACTACACGAGACGGAAAAGTTCTAAAAACTTGTAAGTGATGATTATGAAAAAATCGAAAAGACGCTTGTAATATATACATAAAAAACTATTTTTAAAAAATCGTCCAAAAAATCGGTTTATCTGAAAAAATAATCGATTTTTAAAAAAATCGATCATTTTTTCACATCCCTAATATAGACCCATGCTTTAACGAATACAGAATAAATTTATCAAGCTTTTGTATTCGAAATAGTATGGTGTTTATCCGTTGATGTATCCGAATTTATTCATCTTGGGTATGATCGGATTCAATCAACTGGAAGTTAGCAACATATTTAGTGAAGTTTGCAACCCGGGTGACCTGCAGTCGCCGGGGCTGTGTTGGCGGGCCTATTTATTGCCTTCTGCAAAATGCGCCCCTCACGGCTCACGTTTTTTTTTTCAAATTAATCTGCAAAAAAGCACTGCTGCTTTACCGTCATTTTATAACTACACGAGACGGAAAAATTCTAAAAACTTGTAAGTGATGATTATGAAAAAATCGAAAAGACGCTTGTAATATATACATAAAAATCTTTTTTTAAATAATCGATTATTTTCATTAAAAAAATCGTCCAAAAATCGGTTAATCTGAAAAAATAATCGATTTTTAAAATAATCGATAATTTTTTCACATCCCTACTACAGGCCCATGCTTTAACGAACACAGAATAAATTTATCAGGCTTTTGTATTCGAAATAGTATGGTGTTTACCCGTTGATGTATCCGACTTTATTCATCTTGGGTATGATCGGATTCAATCAACTAGAAGCTAGCAATATATTTAGTGAAGTTCCTACGGAGTAAGCTTTGCAACCCGGGTGACCTGCAGTCGCCGGGGCTGTGTTGGCGGGCCTATTGCCTTCTGCAAAATGCGCCCCTCACGTGAGCCCTGCGCACATTCAATTCTGTCAATGAAACAATAGACATCTTCTGTTGTTGTCCGAATCAGATAAGATAAGATATGATAAGAATATTCTTTATAGCACACAAGAAACAAGAGACATAAAATATGAAATTCACAATGAAAAAGGACAGTGGGCAGCCTTATTGCTGAAAGCAATTAGTTCACAAAGACTACCCCTTTTATTTCGTGTTGTAAGTAAAGTGATGTAAGTAGTGTGTATTGTTTAAAATTGTTATTTTTTCTAGTTTTGGTGTGTGTGTGTGTGTGCTACACTATTGTATTGTATTAGTCGACTTGGAGAAAGCCTTCGATCGAGTTCCAAGGGCCGCTCTTTGGGTAATTCTAAAGAAAACTGGGTGCCCCGAGAAGTTCGTGAAGATAGTGCGCGAATTTCATGAGGGCATGATGGCCTCTGTGCAGCATGAGAATGACTTCACGGAACGTTTCCCAGTTACGAGCGGCGTTAAACAAGGGTGTATTATGGCTCCTACGCTGTTTGCCATTTATTTCGCTGCCGTTATGAAGGCGGCTTTGAAGAACTGTAACGGACAAATTATGCTCAGCGTTAGGTCTGATAAAACAGTATTTGATCTGTCACGCTTTAAAGCTAAATATAAAGTCGCCAAACTGTCCATCCTGGAGGTTCTCTATGCCGACGACGTCTGTCTCATGGCTGACAGTATGGAACATCTGCAGCAATATCTGGACAATCTAGACGAGTCTTGTCGCAAATTTGGTCTAGTGATAAGTGCCTCTAAAACCCAGGTCCTTAAACAACCAGCTAGAGGTAGACCTGCGAGTAGTGCTTCACTTATGCTAAATGGTAAGAAGCTGGAAGAGGTGCAGTCTTTTCGGTACCTTGGGAGCTTAATAAGTAGCGACAACCGTCTGGAATCTGAAATCTCAACACGCATAGCTAGGGCTGCGACAGCCTTTGGTAAGCTGCAACAAAGAGTTTGGAGGGAACGCGGTCTAAATCTTCATACTAAGATGCTTGTATATAAAGCAATTATTTTACCTCTCTTGCTTTATGCGTCGGAGACGTGGTGCCTTTACAGAGGTGATATTCGACGCCTTGACGTCTTCCACATGAAATGCCTTCGGGCAATTTTACGTGTGAGCTGGGAGGACCGTGTTCCCAATGCCGAAATTCTACGCCGTACCAAAATGACTGGTATGGAGTGCCTCCTAATGAAAGGACAACTAAGATGGTGCGGACACGTGGTGCGGATGGACTCTTCAAGACTGCCGAAAGCTGTTTTCTATTCCCAACTTAGCTGCGGAAAACGCAAAGTAGGTGGTCAATACCTACGGTTTAAAGATGTCCTAAAGCGCCACCTACTCTCAAGCAATATAGCCGTCAACGAGTGGGAGGAACTTGCACAACAAAGGTTTGAATGGCGAAAAGCTATTAGCTCAGGCACCATCGCCTTTGAACACGCGCGTCTTCAGGAACTCGACGCCAAGCGCCAGTTTCGGAAAACTCGTCCTAAGCCCTCGTACAATTATACATATAACTCCAGCGGTCAACTGTATTGCGGCAGCTGTGACCGTGTGTTTAAGAGCAAATTCGGTTTTGCATCACACGCTCGAGCGCACGCTCGGGTCTAAGATGGGTTCTTGTCGGGGTGTCGCCGTCGACGGAATCGTTGTGGAGGACATCACCATTGTATTAGGACAGTAACCTGTTAAGATATAAATAAAAAAATAAAATTTATTTAGTTATCTGTATATTACGTCATCACATGGAAAAACAAGTGTATTTATCTTTACAAATAGTGCGACTTAAGACTTACCTAAATGAAATAAAAAAAATGGAAAAGAGGTAGAAAATACCGTACAGGAATAAAACCGCCATGGAACATACGAAGTAGTGCAACACGACTAATTTCCTCATCCTTGCTTTGCCCAGAGGCATGGTGTCATCTGGATCCTTCATCAAGTACCTCCGGATGCCGTAAACGTAACTCGTTATGTACGCATCAACATCGAAATTCTCAAGATCAAAGTTGAACATCTCCTTGTCACGTTTCGTCAGACCCTTGTAGAGGTTAGTTGTGTTGTCGTTATGGAAGACCCAAGCATTGAGCGTAAAGTAGGATATTACTTCGATCATTTGGTCCACTTTTGCGTAAACCTTTTTCAACCTGCGGATTGAAAATCGTATCAGTATTGAGACTACAATATGAGTGCTGCTAGTGATAACTTATCGATGTGGTCGCTGACTATGGTCCTTATACTCGTAAGAAGGCTCACTGTCGCCCAACGAGCAATCGAGAGAGCTATGTTAGGAGTTGCACTGCGTGATCGAAGCAGGAATGAGAATATCCGCAGAAGAACCCGAGTTAATGATATAGCTCGAAGAAATGCTCAGTTGATATGGCAGTGGGCGGGGCACATAGCTCTGAAAACTGATAACCCTTGGGGCGGAAAAATTCTGATCTGGCAACTGCGGACCGGACGACGCAGCGTGGGCAGGCCTCGCACCAGATGGTCGGACGACCTGGTTACGGTGGTAGGGAGTAGCTGCACGCGGGCGGCACAAGACCCGGAAGCTTGGAAAACAATGGCTGATGATGATGATTTAGACAACAACAAAAGACAGTTCAAGTGCGTGTCGGACCACGCGCAGTAAAGAGTTCCGTAGAAAGAGCTGTTTTTTTGTTATTGATGTTAGGACATTATGTTACTTAACTACCTGCTTTGTAGAGCTAAAACCTTCATCGAAATAATTTTCAATGTATTTTGTACGCAGCTTTTCAAAAAATCATCCCTAATTTAGTTTTAGAGGAGGTACCCTATAAAAAATTGTTTTTAACTTATTCTACCATTTTGTCGAAGTGATTGATATGCCAAATTACAGCTTTCTTATTCATGAAAGTATTCATATTCATTTGGATCAGCAGGTGTTGAACACTAGACACAATCGATCTCTAAATACCCAGTAACATTAATCTAGTGTTTAATAGCAAATAAAGCATCTTTGTTTTCTAAATATTCCTTAAGCAATTTTGTTTTGTTGTGCTTGGAACATTTTTAAACCACATCGGAGGTAAATCTCATAAACATCCGTCGATCGATGACATTATTAGAGCCGTTGAAAAGCAACAATCGGGATCGAAAGGGGGGGCCGAGAGAGTAGTCGTGACCGGAAAGAGTCCTATGCCCAGCAGTGGGATCTATTCATGGGCTGAATACACATAGGTTCTTGAAACTCACATAGGTTTTTTCCCAATGACCACGAGTGCCGTGTCAACAACGTAGGCCGGTATCCAATGCAAGAAGAAGGCACGTAGTTTGTAATCCCACTTTAAGGGTGTCAAGAAGTAAAAAGCCTTGTATATCGCTTTGGACGAGGGTATTTTCCGATATACACTTATACTTTTGACAACAAAATCCTCTGTGAAACAAAAAAAGACTGTATAAGTAAATTGCTTAGGGATAAGGGAGGGGGTGTATGTGTGTGTGTGTGTGTGTGTGTGTGTGTGTGTGTGTGTGCGTGGGTGCGTGCGTGCGTGCGTGCGTGTGTGCGTGCGTGCGTGCGTGTGTGCGTGCGTGCGTGCGTGCGTGCGTGCGTGCGTGCGTGCGTGCGTGCGTGGGTGCGCGCGTGTGTGTTACAGTGGGTGTGTTTTTTATTAATAACATATAATTTTCTTTCTAGTAAACACGTATGGAAGTACTTTGAACTCACTCCATATGAGACGCGTTTGGGGTGAGGTCCCGCACATGTAAATGCGTGGCTCCACAGATAAACCCGCCTTGTGTGAACGCGCCGTCGCCCAAGCCGCAGCTATGCAGTTGTTAGCGACAAAGTCGCCGGGTACCAAGTCTAACACTTTGTTCTCATTTAAATACACAGTCCGGATCACTCCAATACCAACACCCAGGTATATCTAGAAGAAGACAAAAACTTATAATGCCATCAACAGATGTATATAAACGATTTTGACCGTTTTGCAGAGCACAACGTACGAGGGCAGCTCGATTAGGGATGGAAAATGGGAAAATCCGTTTTTTCCCAAACATCGTTGCATCGATATGTTTGTTTACTCAGCCAGCAGTACATAAGCAGCCTATATACGTCCCACTGTAGGGCACAGGCCTTCTCTCAGGGAGAGATTGTGCCCACCGCGGACTGGCGATTTCGAGCGCTGAGGTATGTGAATAGCTCAGACACTCAGGTTTCCTCACGATGTTTTCCTTCACAGTTAGCGAGTGGCATTGCTACTATAAATTCACAAATGTACATAACTTAGAGGACCAAGTCATAGGTACATGCCCGCACTGGGGATCGAACCTGGGTCTCTCGCTTCCGAGTCCGATGTTCTACCCACTAGGCTACCACCGCCTTTAAAAGCCAGCAGTAGGTAATTATTCAAATGTATTTTTGTGACAGTCGACAGCCTTTACAACGTCTAGTTAATCAGTCATGTTAAAGGCAACTTTACAAAAAAAATCTTTATTATTAATGATAAATGTATAATAACATAACCATGCATATTAATTAATAATGTGATAATATGGTAATTAATAATATGATGCATAATAATATAACGATGGACTATTCATTATTATTTTTAGTAACTTTATTGTACGTCTGTTAGGTATATGTATACGTATGTATTTATTTATTGACCATGTATATAATTATGACCCCTTCCCCCGCCCCCCCTAGTTTTTTTTTTTTTTTCTTGTATTTAAGTAATGTATGTACTTATAGTATGTATCGTGCATTGCCCAAGCCACACTATCCACAAACCCAAGGTTGACTGGAAGAAAATGCTATTTAGCATTAAGTACCCCTTTGTATGAAAATTGTTTTCTATGCAATAAAGAATTTAATATAATATAATAATAATAATAATGTACACAAGATGGAAGTAACCGAAATTCTAAATAATGTGATCTAATGGTGAGTTTGTTTTTCATGTTGTACGAGAGAATGAGCTTAGAGCAGAGCTGTGATGAGGTGGCAAAGCAGCTCCAGAGGGAAGCACCGAGGCCGGACCATTTATTTTGATAAATGCTCCAGAACCCAATGGTTGCAAGACCGTAATAAAATAAACGGGAAACTGAAGAGTAGGTAGCAGTCAGGGTTGTTGATTCCAAGATGCAAGTCGATAAATTGACTTTTCCTTCACATCCATTATTGTCTTTCTTTAAGCGGATTCTTGAAAGGGAAGTCCGGACCGCAGAAGCTTTTCCATTTCACTATTTCAAAGGTGGAGTCCTCACAACTTTAACAGGAGTAGGAGTAGGTTTACTTAAGTTTTTAAGATTGTAGAATGTCTAGCTAGTTTATTTAAGTTCATGGGTTAAGCAGGACATTGATAATAATTATGTAACTATAGAAGCGGTGTTCAATAGTGACTTCTCAGCTTTTTGTTGGGTTTTGCCGAGAGGGGGTCTGTCCGATCATTGGTCTATGACACAAATTTTCTTTGCCGATCGAACTTAGGGAGTTTTTACGAATGTTGACTAGAATGTCTTGATGTTCTATGAATTATTCTGGCACACTGACCGAATTAGTAACGGAGCGTCATGCGTTTGCCTTCTCCTTACTTTACTAATATTATAAACGCGAAAGTTTGTATGTGGATAGATTTTTGTTACTCTTTCACGCAAAAACGGCTGAACGAATCCGGATGAAATTTTCCACAGAGATAGATCAAAGTCTGGATTAGAACAAAGACTCTTTTTATCCCGAAAAAATACACATCAAAATTACCACGCGAACGAAGTCACAGGCAGCAGCTAGTTTTCTATACAACATTAGACAAAGAACAAATTTGAGAACAGCGCCATCTATAGAAACCAATAACAAGCGCTTAACATTGACGTTTAACGACATGACATCGCCACTGTGAAGGTTACATAGATGGCCGCTAGATGGCGAGCGCTGTCTTTAGGTAACAATTATGTGGTATGGAAGCCCCCCTTAAATATTTATTCTATTCTGTTTTTAGTATTTGTTATAGCGGCAACAGAAATACATCATCTATGAAACTTTCAATTGCCTAGCACGGTTCATGAGAAACAGCCTGGTGACAGACAAACGGACAGACAGCCAGACAGACGGACATGCAGACAGATAGACAGACAGTGAAGTCTTAGTAATAGGCTCCCGTTTGGCACCCTTCGGTAAAAGTATTGTTATTTCCTAATAATCTATTTTAATTCAGATACTTAAGTCTCCACAGAAGAGGACGACGACCAGTGAGCAGACCAGCAGGGTCCTGTTTCAATGGTGTCATATGACTTAACTTGACAGAATTCACAGTCATAGTAAATAACCTGTTTCAAGAAGAACTCACAAATGACGCGTATTTCATTATGATGATTTCCTCTTATCCCTTATCAGGGACATAGAGCTCGTAGAAGGGATCTCCATTTCTCGCGGTCTTGTGCGGCAACTTCTAACTCGTTCCAATTGAGTCCCGTTGAAGCAGCCTCTTTCTCAACGGAACGCCTCCAGGTAGTACGAGGGCGGCCCGGCCGTCTCTTGCCAGAAGTTTGCCACGTTAGACTCTGTTTGGCCAGCTGGTTGTGGGGTCTTCTCAAGGTATGTCCAATCCATCGCCATTTTCTTTGCAGGATTTCCTTATTGATGGGCTTTTGGTCTGTCAGTTCCCATAATCTTGCATTAGATATGGTTCGTGGCCAATGTATACCGAGTATGCGCCGTAGACATTTGTTTAAAAAAACTTGCAGTCTTTTTTGACCAGCCACGTTTCACATCCGTACAGAAGAACTGACTTGACATTGGAGTTGAACATGCTGATTTTGGTCCGCCGAGTAATGACTGAGGAAGTCCACACGGGCTTCAGCTGCGCATATGCTGCACGCGCTTTGTTGATGCGCGCCTCCACGTCAGCTTCTGCACCTCATAGACGGTCCACAACACTTCCGAGGTAGGTGAACTTCTCGACTTGTTCGACATTCTCACCGTTTACGACAATGGGCGTGACGTCGTGAGTGTTTAGTCGCATGTCTTTCGTCTTAGCGCAGTTAATGCGTAGTCGCACGATATCATTGAGTCGGCTGTAGGTCCGTGGATGCGGATGGCAAGGGAAAATGTGAGAAATGGCATTTGGAGGAAAAGGCCTATACCCAGCAGTGGGCTGCGGTGGGCTGATGATGATGACGATGATTTTGATGATGATACTCACACCACCCACGCCGTAAACATTACCAGACCAGCCCTCCAAGGGCTCCTTGGCTGTTCCAGTGACTGAAAATAAAACTTTATTGAAAGGGGGTATATTATTATTGTTATTTATTTGGGAAACTTGCAGCTTACATCATAAATGGACAGAGACTTAGAAAAACTACACATGAGCTAAGAATAAGTTTCCGCGTATAGTAACTAAGTGACAAACAACGTGCAAGTGAATGAAAAATTTAAAGTAAGTTTACACCACACTACACAGTACAACACCGAGGGCGCGTCGTTGAATGTTCGCAAATTGGAAAACGAAAGTACACCACTGCTATTAGACCAAATCAAATAACTAGGTACCTATCTCCAGAGAGAATACTCCTTGTTCACGCATCAAAAAGGGAACCGAAATGATGTTTGACGATCTCTTGCCTTACTGTGGCTATGTTTGAATTAAATAGATCAATGTCTAAACTATCTCTTAAAGAGTTATTTTGTCTAGAGTTAGTCTCCGCAACGGGAGCGTGCAATCTCATTGATCTCCGCGAACTGGACCTTGCAGGCACAACAATTTTAATATTAGCTAGTAATTCAGGGCTATCTATGGAACCATTGGCTATTTGAAGGAGATAGATGAGATCGGCTACACTCCTACGAACCTGTAGCGGTAAGAAATGTTGTCTGACGCAACGCGATAGATAATCTTTATCCATTGTATTTGATAATAATATTAAATAAATTAACTTATTATTTTTAAATAAATTTTAAATAAACATTTATTTATTATAAAATTAATAAATGTTTATTAAAAAAAACAGTCAAATAGGGGCATCCAGCTCTTACTTATGATCTTTAAAATAAATAGTTAGTTCCATAAATTTAGAAAAACATCTTTAAGAAACCTGAGAGTCTGAGGTGCTCACATATCTTGTGGACGCGCGTTGTAAGTTGTAATCAAGCGCTGACGTGAACACCTTAGGCACTCAGGTTTTCTCACGATGTTTTCTCTCACAGTTACTAAACTGGTATTATTTCTGCCAGAAGATGCGGAAGATTTGCCGACGATATAGTAGTCATGGCAGAAACGATGGAAGACCTTGGCATAATGCTCGAAGACCTCAGTCGAGTTTCCCAACGTGTGGGCCTTAAAATTAACATGGACAAAATGAAGGTCATGTTGAACGCCCGTGTTGTGCCCACCCCGATAACATTGGGGAACTCGACTCTCCAAGTTGCAGACGAATACGTCTACTTTGGACAAACAGTCCAACTTGGCCGGTCCAACTTTGTGAAAGAGGTCAATCGTCGCATCCATCTCGGCTGGGCAGCATTCGGGAAACTTATAAAAGTATTTTCGTCTAACATACCTCAATCCTTCAAGACAAAATTATACAACCAGTGTGTGTTACTAGTGATGAATTATGGCACTGAAACGTGGTCTCTCACTATGGCCCTCATAAGACAGCTCAAGGTCACGCAACGAGCTATGGAAAAGGCTATGCTCGGAATTTCTCTACGAGATCGAGTCAGAAATGAGTGATGCCATGAAATGAAAACCGCCATGTTCATCCAGTTGTCATGTTACTATAATGCATTAACAGAATCTAGGCCCTGTTGTCCGATGGGACCGAAAAGTTCTCGAATGGAGACCACATATCGGCAAGCGCAGCGTAAGACGACCAGCCACAAGATGGACAGATGACCTCATCCAAGTGGCAGGAAGATGCTGGATGCAAGCCGCTTCCAATCAACCGGTCTTTTTGGAAACCCACGGAGGAGGCCTATGTCCAGCAGTGGACTTCTTGTGGCTGAATGAAGATGATGATTATTATTTCTGCAAATTGTTAGGTTTTTTTCTAACCATATTATTATTTAATTAAGTACTTAGATCTCGTTTGAATATAGGTACTTACTTATTGACGGCCTTACGATGGCGCACGGTAGGTCCTGCGCGTTCTTTTGAAATATGTCTTCAGCTGCTTTTTTTGTGTACGTGTATGTATTGGGGTGACCAGCGATGAGACTGTGAATATCAAAACAAATTTAGTCAACCCGTTCTTGGCAACCACTCACCATCAACTGATTTTTCTTGTTGACCAAATATTTTTTCTACCAGCAATTTAATGCGATCCCGTAATACTTGCTATGGAAATTAAAATTTAATAAAAAAACTTAAATAAAAATAAACTTCTCTGTATTACTCGGGGCTGCAAATGATGTAAATAGCTTCTTTCAGATATCGCTGCCTGTACGTAATACCACACAGGGCTAATACAGAGAAGTTTGTAAAGAGGCTCGAAATTACATCGATTGCACTTGCCCATTAGCTCAGTTGGGAGAGCGCTGGCACGGTTAGCCAGAGGTCGCGGGTTCAAGTCCCGGCATGGGTGGAATTTTTGGCCTCTAAATAGGTTTTTTAAACTTCTTAATATTGTTTTATCATTGAGCAGGTATACAAAATATCAAAAAAGAATATTGAGAACTTTAAACCTAAGCTTTCATATTAGAAATGGTGTAACAAAATAAACTAAAATTTATTTTCAAGAGCTTCGTCAAACATATTTATAAAGATATTTTAGCTGACATCTCAAATTTCGTATTGAATATCGTACGCAAATTTATAAATCAACATCGTGTTAATCGTAAGTGTCATATAAGATTACCTAGGAATACTTTACCACAGATAAGAAAAAAAATGTTGCCATATTCAACAGATCAGTTGTCCTTTTAATGAGGACTTGTTAAAGCGTCATTAAAAAAAATACGGTACCGCAAGTTACCGATAGACGGTGCTGACGTCACATAATTTGTCAAAATTGACATGACATCACTGTACCCTCTATGTGGTTTCTGTCACGTTGCTCGCTTGTTTCGTTGACGAGAGGAGAGACGTTAATAGTACATTACGATACTAGTGCGAAAAGTAGGAAATTCGCAACGAGTGGCGATAAATTAAAACACGACCGAAGGGAGTGTTTTATATCGACACGAGTTACGAATTACCTATTCGCACGTGTATCGTACAACGTTTTATAGTACATATGGCCCTTTGAAGTTTCGACACAGGCACGTAAAGTGCTCATTATCGCACTAGTGCGGTAATGTAGCACCATATGTACTATAAAGATTATTACAGATTAATAACGATGTACAACATTTAAAACGTATGATGATATTTGTTCTACTTGCACCGTCATTTAGTTTTTTTTAATGACACTCAACTGACAGCTGTCATTGAAAAGCCCTCATTCCAAAACTTGACACCGCGCCATACAAAGGTCGGTCTATTCATGAAATCACGGTTCCTTGAAACATTCCTCAGAGAAAGTTCAAACATTCTATAGTAAAGGAAAAAACGTAACCACCGATTATTTTAAACTGCCTCTGAGAAGTGTTTTAGAGGAGTCGTGTTTTTTTACAAATGAGACCGTTTTTTTTTTTTAAATTAAAACATCTGGTAACACCGGCTGAGACTCACCCATCAGTGATTCTATTCAGAGAATCTTCTTTCATGTTTTCAACCATATCGATCAATTTGTCTCCGGGCAGCTCGATATCGTAAAACTTCTCTTCTATTTCGGGTTCGAAGCAGTTGCTAGGAAAAGAACAAAAGGTAATAAAGCACTATGCCCGTCATTTTAGCAACATTTGATTGAGTAGTTAAAGTGTACGCAAGGAACTCGACACGTAACGCATATATTTTTAGGGTTCCTTACCCAAAAGGTAAAGGACCCTATTACTAAGTCACCGAGGTACGAAGTGGAGCCAGGAGGTGAAGGCAGGCTGTAGAGATGGGTAGGCAGGCCGTAGAGACGAGTAGGCAGGCCATGTTAAGAAAGTGGCTCGCCAGATGTTGGAGTATTTTAGGTTAAAGAACCAAGTAATAGATAGATAGATAGTGTACATTCTTATCGTCGCAAAAATGCAAAAATCGTCCCTTTACCTATAAGCTGTAGATACATGTACGAAAGCTTTCAACTTCTTGCAAGCCTTGGCGAGACGCACCATCTCACGCGCGCCTCTTGTATTTATATCCACAGCAGTCTTGAGCGGTTCGTTGAAACGAATTGTGGCTGCACTGTGGAATATCACAGTCACCTAGAAAAATCGCTTGCGTGAGGTTCTGCATCGAATCCTGGTAAGCGCTGTTTTTTTTTTTTTTTTAATTTAAAGTTTAAAATTGTAAAATTTCTATTAAAAAAAAGAAAATATTTTTATTATTAAAAACTCAAACAAAAAAAATTACCAGGGGTCCTTGCACTAGGCTTAGTGTGTCATTGGTATTTTTATGGATTTTTTTGAAATCTTTATTTTTATTTAGAGACTGTGATCACTATGTGATCATGGTTGCCCCATACACACATACATACATAAACTCATGCCTGTATCCCAGAGGGGTAGGCAGAGACCAGGGACTGCCACTTGCCACGATCCTGACATGTCACTTTCGCTTCCTCAACATTCATTAGTCGTTGCATGCACGCACGCCGGTTTCGGGAACTTTTTATCTTGCCCGTTGCTATCATCATCAGCCATTTGACTCCCACTGCAGGACATAGGCCTCCATCATGGTTTTTAACCATGAAGGGTTTTGCCATAATCACCACGCTTGGCAAGCGGGTTGGCGATCGCAGTATGCGGTTGGAATCTCAGGAAGACGCTGCTGCTCGTCTCCTGGTTGATTTCCTTAGTCGCCTTCTACGACATCCACGGAAGGAAATGGAGTGACGCTATTCTTAATCCGGCGTCGCCCGTTGCTAATACATCCCCTATTTGGTCGAAATATGTCCGTCTGGATTGTCCCTTACCGGCCCTTCCACCATGGTAGCCCATCAGACCAAATCCCAATGTATCCTTTCACTACCTTATCTAAATATTATTCATAAATAATAACAATCCATTAATATTATGGATAAGAAGTCTATGCTGTCGGATTGGAGGCCAAGCGCTCTCACCTCATCTACAAGTAAACTCTTATCGTCATTGCTGATGCCGAGTTCCAGTTCTGCACAATCCCCAGCAATAGCCGCTACTTGGTTTTGGAAATCAGGGTTCACTTCTCTCAGTTTCTCATAGATCTGGAAAAGAATAACAAACTTCATACAATCACCAAATTTCACTTGAAGGAAAAAAAAATCAGCAAAGTGCGAGTTGGACTCACGCACGAAGGATTCTATACAACATTAGACACAAAGATCGAGGAAAAACGGCAAGGTTTGTTGTATGGGACCCCCCGTTAAATATTTATTTTAGGTATTTTAATTCCATTATTTATTTTTGAAGCGAATATAGAACTAAATATTCTGTGAATAGTTGAAGCATCTACCTGTTGCTGTTATTAATATCGAGCAAAAAACGACAAATATTTATTTTATTCCGTTTTTAGTGTTTTTTGTTATAGCGGCAACACTAATGCATCATCTGTGAAAATTTCAACTGCCTAGCTATCACGGTTCATGAGATACGGCCTGGTGAAAGACAGACAGACAGACGGACAGTGAAGTCTTAGTAATACGGTCCCGTTTGGCACCCTTCGGGTACGGAACCCCAAAGACAACACCAAGGACCAGCAAATGTGGCGTGGGACGCCCGCCAGCTCACAGGACTGACTAGCTGAAGCAGGTGGCTGGTGACTGTCCCACAATAATCAGGGATTGGACGAATACTGTACAGGGTGACTTTGAATTCTTTCATAGGATTTACATACATACATATATAAACACATATATAAACTCACGCATGTATCCCAGAGAGGCAGAGACCGGGACTGCCACTTGCCACGATCCTGACAGATCACTTTCGCTTCCTCGACATTCATTAGTCGTTGCATGCGCGCACGCCGTTTTCGGGTACTTTTTACCGTATTTTAAGGGGACCTAACTTAATCTAACCTAACCTAATAAAGAAACATAATTCTAGGGTCGGCGGACTATGGCATATACATATAAGTCAAATTATCGTTAAATTATTGTTGTATACAAAATATGTCATTAAAATGGCAATTTGCTTATTTTTTGCAAAAAAACATGCAAGTTCAATTAATTCTTTCATGACAGCTAATAAAAAATATATGGTGCAATTTTGTAAGAGATTCTTTTCATTGCGTCAAAAATGTATGTTTCAATAATTATGGTATTAGTTTTAAAATCAAATAAGTGTAAAATTTTTTTTACCCAAAATTATATCATTAATAATAAACAAACAATATTAGAGCAAAAAGTAAAAAAAAATCGAAAAAAATAAAACTATGGTTCGAGCGTCATATGATGGGCGCCGGCCCATTCAATTATTTTTTTAATTGTTTACGTATGTCGGATGACAGACTCTTAAGCAAATTTAACATATTAGAAAACATTTCTCAACGTTATGGTACTTCCTACCACTACGAATTTGGATTCACAGATTGGAGACAAAAGTCGGAGATGACCAATCTATCAATAATAATAACTTTAAACGAGCAATTCTTGTATATTACGGATAAAATAAGGTTTTCTAAAAATTAAACCTAGCTAGACTCGATTTATCGCCCCCTAAATTTAAAATACTAAATTTCATGAAAATCGTTGGAGCCGATCTGGATCTTAATATATCTGAATCTCGGAATCGGCTCCAATATATATATATAGGTAAACGCCGCGATCTACAAAGTTGTAATAGCTTATAGTCGGGCGGTCTCAAAACCAGAAGACCCCGGTTCGAGTTCAGAGTCCGATATTTTTTCCCTTTTTTTCCCCCTTTTTTTCATCGTATCTAACTATACTAAAAAAAGAACGCGATTAACCAAAAAAATCCAGGAACTATTTACAAATGCGTTACAGCATTACTGATAAATCATTATTAATGCTGTTATCACAATGAAAACAAAAGATATTTGCTAAAGATTTAAAAATCACATTGTAGTGAGCGTTGTAGGATAATACTCGTAGCATAAGCAGCCTATATACGTCCCACTGTAGGGCACAGGCCTTCTCTCAGGGAGAGAGTATGGGCTTAATCAACACGCGTGCCCACCGTGGATTGGCGATTTCAAGCGCTCAGGTATACGAATAGCACAGACACTCAGGTTTCCTCAGGATGTTTTCCTTCACAGTTAGCGAGTGGTATTGCTACTATAACTTCACAAATGTATATAACTTGGAAAACAAAGTCATAGGTACATGCCCGCACTGGGAATCGAACCTGGATCTCCCGCTTCTGAGTCCAATGTTCTACCCGCTAGGCTACCACCGCGTTAATAGCATTACTGATAAATCATTAATAATGGTACTGTTTTTCACAATGAAAAGAATAATCCTCCGAAATATTGCTAACGATTTCAAAATCACATTATAGTGATCGTTGAAGGATATTTATGAGGCCGTCAGGGCCCTGAAATGAGCTAAAATTGTTAGCAATATTTTGAGGAAATATTATTTTCATTGCGTAAAACAGTATTATTAATGACTAGCTGTTTCCCGCGACTTCGTTCGCGTGGTAATTTTGATGTGTATTTTTCCGGAATAAAAAATTGCCCGTGTGCTAATCCATACTATAATGTGTAAAATTTCATCCGGGTCCGTTCAACCGTTTTGCCGTGGAAACGGCCATCCATACATACAAACTTTCGCGTTAATAATATTAGTAAGGATTTATCAGTAATAAAAAGTTACTAATAACACAAAAGGTACTTACATCAGTTTCAAACAGTTCCCGCAATCGAGTGTGTATATCCTTACCCTTGCTTGGCCTCACCAAAACGTAGATTTTCTTTAGCCCTGGACAGCACCTAGAAAAAATATTACAGTAGAACGTCGATTATCTGAACTAATAAGGGGGCAGTCACTCCATTTCCTTACGTGGATGTCGTAGAAGGCGGCCAAGGAAATCAATTACCAGGAGACGGGCAGCAGCGTCTTCCTGAGATTCCATACTGCGAACGCCAACCCGCCTACCAAGCGTGGCGATTATGGGAAAACCCCTCATGGTTATGAAAAACACGAAGGAGGCCTATGTCCTGCAGTGGGCGTCAAATGGCTGATGATGATGATGATGAAGGGGGCATGGGTGTTCGGAAAACCGGTTTATCCGGATAATCGAACTATTACTTTAATTTACGCATTTACCTAGAAAACCCCCCTTTATAATAATTACTGTCTGAATACCTCCCGTACCGGTCGATATTCGCCTGTGTGTGCGTTTGGCGGCGTGTACAAACGCGGAACAGAATGTGGCTGTGTGTGTGCGGCTGCACTCGCGCCTCTCTATGGAGATTACCTAGCGTGCCGCCGTCTTGCGTGGTACGGGATTTCGACGGGTTATACAATACATAAATTTTTTGACGTTTTTGTATAAAACCAACCATTAGTTACGCTGTCACTATCGCCTAACCAACGTTCACGTCACGCATGGCGCACAGAATGAGCCAATCGCAGAGTGATTTACACTGCGCTCAATTCATTGGTGAAGACTAATCGAGAGGACTGGGGCCGTTTTTGGTGCGAATGGTGTAGGAAGAAATACTTCTGTTGTTTAATTCTACCTGTTTTTAGAGTTCCGTACCTGAAGGGTGCCAAACGGAACCCTATTACTAAGACTTCACTGTCCGTCTTTCGGTCTGTCTGTTTGTCCGTCTGTCCGTCTGTCTGTCTGTCTGTCACCAGGCAGTTGAAATTTTCACAGGTGATGTATTTCTGTTGCCGCTATAATAATAAATACGGAATAAAATAAATATTTAAGGGGGGCTCCCATACAAGAAACGTAATTTTGTTGCCGTTTTTTTCTCTATATTAATAACGGCAACAGATAGATGCTTGAAATGTTCACAGAATATTTATTTCTGTATTCGCTTCAAAAATAAATAATTAAAATAAAATAACTATTTAAGGGGGGCTCCCGTACAACAAACGTGTTTTTTTGCCGTTTTTTCTCGATCTTTATGTCTAATGTTGTATGGATAATGGTATGGAAACGTTCGTGCGCGAGTCCGACTCGCACTTGGCCGGTTTTTGTACTGGCAGATTATAAGTCGCGTCACGTAAAAAGAGCGCTGGAGAAAGTGCCCCTCCACTTGTGTTTGCGCATGGGTACACTCGCGCACAAAATTATCTATTGTTTTATTTTGGAACAAGCTTTAAGTAGGTATATTGATTATTGGTAGGTAAATCGGAAAATATAATTTCCGATTTACCTACCAACAATCATAAAATAGAATTGAAAACATGTTTGATTCAGTAAAGAATGTTTATTTGATCTAACAAAAAAAATTAAAGTAACGTTGAAACTCCTTCCACTGTAGACTCGGAACATTTTGTTGCTTTTGCGGTCCGTTTCATACACTGTTTTAAATTGTCAACGGCATTATTATCCGCCTCTCTTTTCATAAAACAATATACGTCATATACCATTTTCCTCACTTTTCTATGTAAAACCATTTCGTAACCAAAAACTTTTGTGCGCGATGGTATTTTGAGAACAAACGTAACGTGGACAGAGCGCGGGAAGCAAAGGTCGACTGACGAACCAATAGCGCACGAGCAACCATGCGACGCGCGAGCCGCCCTCCCCCCGCCGCACCTCATACCACCAAATAGACCGATAAATCACCTACTGCGCTGCTTCACTGCAAGCGTTCTTTTTACGTGACGCGACCTATACCTAAGTAACTTTTCAATGATCAGCTGCCCGACGAATCCGGTTCCACCCGTAATGAATACCGTTGCTCCGTTGTAGAACTGTTGAATGGATGACTCTGCCAGTTCCGCTGAGGGCAGCGGCGTGATGTTATCGCTGCCGTGCTCGGTATAAGTGCTGATTGGAGCCATTATATCTGAGGAATACAAGATATTTATGTTGCTTTATGTATGTGGCGTGTGGCGTCGGATTAAGAATAGCGTCACTCCATTTCCTTTCGTGGATGTCGTAGAAGGCGAATAAAGATATCAATTACCTGGAGGCGGGCAGCAGCGTCTTCCCGAGATTCCAACCGCATACTGCGATCGCCAACCCGCCTGCCGAGCGTGGCGATTATGGCAAAACCCCTTATGGTTATGAAAACTACGACGGAGGCCTATGTCCTGCAGTGGGCGTCAAATGGCTGATGATGATGTATGTGGAACATTTTTTTATGGTATTCTTTGGAGATAGAATGGTCACTGTCTGAACGGTCAGCCGACGTCTTTTAAGTAACACTCTACGGAGTAACACTAGCGCCACAGAGGAAAAAAAAATCATATAATTTTTTACAGATCAAATTTGCAAAAAGTGTCAGAACAATCTCACAAACATGTTAACAGTGATTTTTAGGAACCACGACACAGAACCTAGCTAGGATCGCTTAACACCTAAATCGCTTTAACATTTGCAGCGTTCCCTCGATTTCTCCAGGACCCCGTCATCAGATCCTGACTTGGTGACTGTGTGAGTACCTGTGAAGTCTACCCTTTCCAACAAAAAAAAAGAATTTTCTAAATCGGTCCACGCGTCTTTGCGTAAGTAATAGAAGAACATAAATATGAAAAAATAAAGATTTTTTCAATTCTTATTTCTTTATTATTCATATTATGATGACATATCATATTGTATATATAATACAATTTACTTAGAATAAAAATATTAAAAAAAGATCCCGACGAATTGAGAACCTCCTTTTTTTGAAGTCGGTTAAAAATACTAAAAATCCCCATAGTTTTTACTGATTTGCGAAAAAAATACCAGATGTTCCTTAAGTAACTTAAAAACACTTAGAGTTGGTAGCCCAGTGGGTAGAACAATGGACTCGGAAGAGGGAGACCCAGTTTCGATTCACAGTGCGGCCATGTACCTATGAATTTGTTTATTTTCAAAGTTACGTACATCTGCGAATTTATAGTAGCAATACCACACGCTAACGGCGAAGGAAAACATCGTGGGGAAACCCGCGGATTGGTATAGCTCCGCACGTATTGACGTCTTTCCTCTGGGCTAGGCCGACTAAGCTGACAGGTATAGGTGCTGGGCAAGCCCGTCTAGTATGAGTGAAGGTGCCACTGGACGCTGTATAAATCATCTCATTACGTAGATGCAAAGGCCAAAGGTTTTTAAAAACACTTACCTACCACTTTTTCCGATAACGACACACAGGCGCACTGAAGAACCATATACCAATTATATAATTGCCAAAGTGTCTCGCCTTCATTCTATTTATACTCGTGTATTTTGTTACAATGGGGAACTTGCCTCAAAATTAGAAAAACTCACGATTTCTTAAAAATAAAACCATAAAAATGATTCGGGATTTTACGGGTCCAAGAAATGAGAAAAATTAAGTTACTCTAATAATGAAAAAATAACATTGTAGATTTTGTTTTTTCATTGGATTTTAAAAGTTTTTTATAAAGGATGTAGAGGCATAAAAGCATTATTTTGCGAAATAACTCGAGTATTGATAAACGCTCCATATATTATTTATAGTTCATAGTTTATTTTGTACACGTATTTAGACCCGTTTTTACCCCTGTTCCCACTCTCCAAGGTTTGCTGGAAGAAATCTCTTACAGAGATAAGCTCGCGTTTGCATATGCTATTTCTTATGTAAAGTCCCGTTCAATGTTTCGTGTGCAATAAAGTATATTATTGTTTTTATTACAAGGCATTACGTTCGAATTGTGTCGTCATAGTTTGAGACCGATTAGTATGGCGCGTTTTTGTACCACGCGACTTTTCGACAGTTTACATTATGAAAAGTAATTAGCCGTATAGACAAAAAAAAACCGCGTTCATTTATGTTTTAAAATGGCCTCTCCGATTATATTAAAACATTTTTAGTGCAAGTTCCCCACAATCTGGTTTAGAATCTAAATTCTAGTTCTAGTACTTAATTAAAACAATATTCAAATGTTTGAATGAAGAACTTGCAGTCTATCACACTAGCTATATGCGAACGTATTCCAAGTGGGCGAACGGCGAATGTGTTCTGAGCGAGATGACACAAAGGTACGCTAGGTTACCGCTAGGTTACACAAAGTTATCTCTGAATCACGGAGGCCGATTGCCAATGTTTTTAGCAAGGCTCAGAAGGTACTACTCAAGTAAGTACGTTATTTACAAAAGATTGCCAGACCTCAATAATATATTTTATTTATCGATGGTTTCTTGTGATCTGTTATCTTAGGCACCATTACCATAAATGCGACATTACTTCGGCATTGGTTGTCACTAATATAGCTCGAAGAATTGCCCAGTTGAAGGGGCAGTGGGCGGGGCACTTAGCTCGGAGAACCGCGGACCGGACGACGCAGCGTGGGCACTTGATGGTCTGACGTGCTGGTTCAGATGGTGGGGAGTCGCTGGATGCGGGCGGCACAAGACCGGGAAACTTGGAAAACGCTAAATTTCCAAATGCTCATGATGATAATGATGATGATGATGAATGGTTGTTGGTCATTGACACTTATTGGTAGTCTGCAACATTACTCGTGCAACTTACTTGGCGCGTCGCGTAGATAGATAGATAGAGAACACTTTATTGCACAACCAGGTGAAAGAATTATAAATACTCAAGAATTAGGAATTACGACTTAAGAATTATTTCTTTATTTTCTATTATTGTATGGAAGCATGTGAGGTGATATGCCTATTGACGACGACCTCCTTGGATGTAGTACCTATGGTGGCCTGTGCTGTCACCAGTGCCGACAACTCCGTTACACCTTTGTCATGGTTACCTACTTATTCAATGTCTACTTAGCTCTAATCTTTTAGTTAAATAAGGCCACGTTCTGTTTGGCATCAAGTCTATTATGCTACAGCATGTTTGTTTGTGGCAATAAATCATTCAATCATCATCATCAACCCATTATGTCCCCACCGAGGGGCACGGGTCTCTTCTCTGAGGAAGGTATAGGCCATACTCCACCACGGGGGTCAAGTCCGGATTGGTGGAGGCTTGTAGACTAGTGGCTCGTCTACTGTCAGAAGTTGTCAAGCCGCCCTAAGGCCTCTGACTTGGCTTAACGACTGCCATCTATCGACAGCAGCCGGCACCAACAGCTAACGTGCCTTGCGAAGCACGGAACCGCTCGGAAAAATGCCACTAGCGTTAGGCATAGACGGCGACCCATCCATGCACTGAACGCGCCCTGTGTTGCTTAACCTTCGTGATCGTTTAAGATCACTCAGGCAGCCGGGGCTATCATTCATTCGCGCACAATAAATAAATAAATGTGGAGTTTCTTCGTTAGCTTCTTTTCCACATAATCTATTAATTGTGAAACTCACAGCTTTGACATTCATTAAGTAAACTTTTTGTTTTTATCTTATATATAAAAATGAATTGCTGTTCGTTAGTCTCACTAAAACTCGAGAATGGCTGGGCCGATTTGGCTAATTGTTGTTTTTATATATTTGTGGAAGTCCAGGGAAGGTTTAAACGGTGAGAAGAAAAAAACGGTTGACGTCGGTGATACGAAGTTCACGGGGTCATCTAGTAGTGAATAAAATTTTTGACTGTGACTTTGACTTTGACTTTCATTTATTCATTCATTCATTAACCCTCATTCAAAGAAATGCGTGTTTAATTTGCGCGGCTTCATCATCATCATTCAGCCACAAGAAGTCCACTGCTGGACATACGCCTCCTCCATGGATTTCCAAAAAGACCGGTTGGAAGCGGCCTCCATCCAGCGTCTTCCTGCCACTTGGATGAGGTCATCTGTCCATCTTGTGGCTGGTCGTCCTACTCAGCGCTTGCCGATATGTGGTCTCCATTCGAGAAGTTTTCGGCCCCATCGGCCATCAGATCTACGTGCTATGTGCCCCGCCCACTGCCACTTCAACTTACTAATCCGCTGGGCTATATCGACGACTTTCGTTTACCTACGGATCTCATCATTTCTGATTCGATCTCGTAGAGATTCCAAGCATAGCCCTTTGCATAGCTTGAGCTTGAGCACTAGGCCCATAGTGAGAGACCGCGTTTCAGTGCCATAAGTCATCACTGGTAATAGACACTGGTTGTATAATTTTGTCTTGGGTGATTGAGGTAATTAGACGAAAAGACTTTTCTAAGTTTCCCGAATGCTGCCCAGCCAAGTTGGATTCGACGATTGACCTTTTTCACGAAGTTGGACCGGCCTAGTTGGACTGTTTGTCCTAAGTAAACGTATTTGTCTACAACTTTGAGAGTCGAGTTCCCCAGAGTTATTGGGGTGGGCACAACACGGGCGTTTGACATGGCCTTCGTTTTGTCCATGTTCATTTTAAGGCCCACACGTTGGGAAACTCGACTGAGGTCTTCGAGAATTATGCCGAGGTCTTCCATCGTATGTATTTAAAAATGCCATTAAAATTACTTACTACAATAAAGTTATTATACCTACTCTACAAGAGTTTTTTGATGAGCATGGCAAAAACTAGGTTTATAGCTTTTGAGAATTGTGTTTGTATATCTTATGTAAAATACATCCAATGTTAAGCAGGTAATTAAGAATTTAAGTTATATTTTTTTTAAAACTTAAGTTAGCAGCGCCCTAGCAGGGTTCTTGTTTGTTCCTAAAATACCTATGTAAGACCTTATGTACAACAAGAAAGCTAATAAATGACTATACTATACTATACTAAACTATACTATACTATACTATACTATACTATACTATACTATACTATACTATACTATACTATACTATACTATACTATACTATACTATACTATACTATACTATACTATACTATACTATACTATACTATACTATACTATACTATACTATACTATACTATACTATACTATACTATACTATACTATACTATACTATACTATACTATACTATACTATACTATACTATACTATACTATACTATACTATACTATACTATACTATACTATACTATACTATACTATACTATACTATACTATACTATACTATACTATACTATACTATACTATACTATACTATACTATACTATACTATACTATACTATACTATACTATACTATACTATACTATACTATACTATACTATACTATACTATACTATACTATACTATACTATACTATACTATACTATACTATACTATACTATACTATACTATACTATACTATACTATACTATACTATACTATACTATACTATACTATACTATACTATACTATACTATACTATACTATACTATACTATACTATACTATACTATACTATACTATACTATACTATACTATACTATACTATACTATACTATACTATACTATACTATACTATACTATCGTCGGCAAATCGAAGGTGAGTAATGTACTCGCCATTGATATTGATGCCGCGTCCCTGCCATTCCAGAAGCTTGAAGGCATCTTCCAGTCCGTTCATGAACAGTTTCGGAGAGATAACGTCTCCCTGTCTCACGCCCCTTTTTAATGGAATTGCCTCCGAATTCTGTTCCTGTACTCGGACCGACATGGTGGCGTTGTTGCATAAGCATTTCAGCACCTCCATATACCGATAGTCAATACGGCAACGCTGGAGAGACTGGGGCACTGCCCACGTCTCGATTGAATCGAAAGCTTTCTCATAGTCCACAAACGCTAAGCAGAATGGCAAATTATACTCCTCAGTCTTCTGTATAATTTGCCGCAGCGTGTGGATGTGTGGTGTGGTACTATAGCCCTTTCGGAAACCGGCTTCTTCGGGAGGCTGGAAGTCATCAAACCTGCGTTCGAGACGATTCGTGAGGACCCTCGAAAACAGCTTATAAACATGGCTCGGAAGCGAGATGGGTCGGTAGTTCTTCAACAGAGTGTTATCCCCTTTCTTGAAAAACAGCGTCACCACGCTTTTGTTCCATGCTTCTGGCGTTTTTCCTTCGAGCACGACGGAACTGAAGAGCTTTTGAAGGACTTTAAGTACTGGTGCTCCACCCGCTTTCAGGAGCTCTGATGTGATTCCGTCCTCTCCTGGTGCCTTGTTATTCTTGAGCTGTTTCAGGGCCATCCTAATCTCATACAGGCTGATGTCCGGGATATCTTCGGTATAATGTCGGGTCAGTTTGGCTCTCGGGTCTTTGTTTAAACTGCTAACAGGTTTTGCGACTGAGGTGTATAGCTGTCCGTAGAGTAGTCCTATAGGTGTCCGTCCGTCCTTAAATATTGCGCGGGTTATACCATTGGATTGATGTTGTGTACAACCTACTATTGCTTAGTAGAACTACAAAAATTAAAAAGCGTCAACAGCCATTATCGCGCTAATCATCCCAATGGATGTATCGTAGAGACGTAAAATAAAAGAAACGGCCACCTGCGAGTCGGACTCGCGCACTAAGGGTTACGTACCATTATCTATACAACGTTTGAATATTTCAAGCGTCTACCTGTTGCCGTTATTAATATCGAGCAAAGAACGCCAACAAAATCACGTCTGTTGTATGGGAGCCCCTCTTAAATATTTATTTTACGCTATTTTTAGTATTTGTTGTTACAGCGGCAACAGAAATAGGTACATCATCTGTGAAACTTTCAACTATCTAACTATCACGCTTCATGAGATACAGCCTGGTGACAGACGGACGGACGGACGGCTTTTGCCATAATCGCCACGGTTGGCAAGCGGGTTGGCGATCGCAGTATGTGGTTGGAATCTCAGGAATACGCTGCTGCCCGTCTCCTGGTAATTTATTTCCTTAGTCGCCTTCTACGACGTCCACGGAAGGAAATGGAGTGACACTATTGTTAATCCCGCGCCACATGGGCGCACGCGCGTTATTATGAATAAAGTGATCTAATCTAATGTACATAGCACGCACGCTACAAAGCGGCACATAGCACGCAGATCTGATGGCCGATGGGGCCGAAAAGTTCTCGAATGGAGAACACATATCGGCAAGCGCAGCGTAGGACGACCGGCCACAAGAAAGACAGATGACCTCATCCAAGTGGCAGGAAGACGCTGGATGCAAGCCGCTTCCAACCGGTCTTTTTGAAAATCCATGGAGGAGGCCTATGTCCAGCAGTGGAATTCTTGTGGCTGAATGATGATGATGATGAATCTAATCAATAAGAAAATTAAAAATATAAAAATTCAGCCTTTATACTCACTGCAGTCCGACTGTACGGCACAGGCTTCTTCAGTGAGACAGAATGGACCAGGCGTGCCAACTGCGGCTGGGCGATTTAAAGCGCTGAGGTATATAACACCTCAATGTACTCAGGTTTCCTTACGATGTTTTTCCTTACAGTTAGCGAGAAAATAAAAGAATAATGCAAGCAAAAAACCTGACTGTAAAGAAATGATTCCATTCTATCAGTCTAAACTGGACTTTAGTTTGAAAATTCCTGGTTCTCGTCAGCGGGTTAAGGTTGACGGTGACGTCATAGTTGTAAGTGTAAGGTTAAGGTGACGTCATAGTTGGCGTACTCGACATTTTGGGATGATACCAAGGTCGCTAGTACAGTCCACAGCAGGTCAAGCTTAACATTTTTGTAGTGAAGTCGTGCTGTCGACTGTGCCTATGATACGGAGCATTTTACTATCAGAAAATAGGTGTCAAAGGAAATCCATGTTTTTTAATTCCATAAATTATTCTATAAGGATTTTTTTTGTATGAAAAATAAAAAAATATCTTATCTTTTTTTTATGCGGACCATATACGTCTCACTGCAGGGCATCCACTTTCTCTTAATCATCACGCGTGCCCACCGCGGATTGGCCATTTTAAGCTCTGAGGTATGTAAACACCTCGGACACTCGGGTTTCCTTACGATGTTTTGATTTTGTTTTTTTTTTGTCTTATCTTATTATCTTATTCTTAGCACGTTTTTATTAACTTCACTTGTATGTAAATGACAAAATTTAGTTTGTCGTCTTGCGGTTAAGGCTGATGTTGTTAACTTCTGACATTAAAAAAAAAACTTAAGTTTTGTTCCGTGATCACAGCAACACCTTAAAAAAAATAACTGTAACATAAAGTGAAAAATCTGACCTTTAATGTAACTTTATATTACACTTTTTTTTTTTATTTTCTTTGAAGTTATGTATTGTTTAAAGCCTGTCAATATGTGTTTACCTTTGAATTCTTAATTTGAAGATTATGGTATGAGTATAGATAAAAGAATATAATCATGTAGGTACAGCGATATCATTCCGATGTAAAAACCTAACTGCAAAGTGGGTTACTCGGGGCTGTAAGTGATGTAAATTTCTTCGGCCAGATGTCGCTGCCTGTACGTAATGCAGAGAAGTTTGTAAAGATGCTCGAAATTTCACTGATGCCTGCACTTACCCATTAGTGCAGTTGGGAGAGCGCTGGCACGGTTAGCCAGAGGTCGCGGGTTGCAACAAAAAGAATATAGACATGAATATGTTTCCCTTTTTCATAGGGTGTAGGGAATGTAAAAAAACATGGCTACAGAAAAACACAAAAAAATTAAACAATATTTATTAGCTATATATGTATATGTATATTACAAAAATAGTTGCATGAATATTATTAAGAAAAACAATAATAATAAATACACAGATACTACCTTAATAATATACAGGGTTACTTAAAAAGTACGGAAATGAATACGTCCATTGAAGTTTGTCATTTACAACAACTTATTTAACGACTTTCGAATTTTTGTTCTGTAAAAAAAGGTATGATTTTTTTTTCCTTGGTGGCGCTAGTGGACCCCCTTAAATGTGAGACAACTGTACATAAAATACAATTTTGTCTCAATACCAAAAATTACAATATAATATTAATTTATAAAATTACAATATAATATTATAATTACAATATAAGCGTTTTGTCCAACAATCCCATTCGAAACCTGCTACATCAGGATATTTATGTGCTATTTATATAGGTCCCGTGTTAAATAATAAGTTAAATACAATTCTTAATATTTACCCTTTAACCTATCATAAATGTAAAATGGTGCTGACAAAATGGTTGAAAACACAAAACTATTATGAAACAGAAAACTTGTTTGTTACTTTAAAGTAAAATTGATAAATTTTCTAAAATGCCGGGACTTGAACCCGCGACCTCTGGCTAACCGTGCCAGCGCTCTCCCAACTGAGCTAATGGGCAAGTGCAGGCATCGGCGAAATCTCGAACCTCCTTACAAACTTCTGTATTACGTACAGGCAGCGACATCTGGCTGAAGTAATTTACATCACTTGCGGCCCCGAGTACCCACTTTTATGCTGTTGGGTTTTACATCGGAATTACCTAACTGCATAAAAGTGGGTACTCAGGGCTGCAAGTGATGTAAACTCAGCCAGAGGTCGCAGGTTCAAGTTCCGCAACGGGTGGAATTTTTCGCCTCTAAATAGGTTTTCAAGATTGTCCTCAGCACGGATTAGTTAGTGCAACAAAAATAATATAATGATCAATTTTCTACTAAATTAATCTGCCTGCTGGATTCTCACATGCAAGTAAATTACTGCAAATGAATTAGGTCATATGGAAGGAACTAGCGTGTAAAAGACAGGCTCGGCCTAGTTTACAAAGCTAGCGGTCATACATAACGTATCTTTGTGTAACGTGTCACCAAATTGGGTCTCAAATTGGCCTACTAGGTAATCAAGAAGTTCACCGGGACAGCTAGTTCCTTATATCCTGTTAATGTTTTTCCTACTTTTGTAAGAAGTGTTATTTTGGGCTTTTAAAGTTATTGCTGGCTATCACGGAATCATATCATATAGGCTTTGATGTATAAGTTTAAAATGCTTTGAGAAAAGATGGTCAGGGTGGAGTTTTTTTTTTCCCGCTTTCTCCACTACAAATGCGGCCCGAAGGCAGCGGCTAACATAGTAACATAGTACATTGACATTCAGCAAACAGAATGTAAATTCTTTATGTTGAAATAAATTATTGATTTCTGATTTCTGATATATCTATGTAAGATTTTTCTGAATTATAACTGCATTGTACAATTGTTTAATTTCTTTCAATAATTAAAAGAATATTAGTAAAGCTGGTGGAGTCTATTTTTTATTATTTATCTATATAATCCGTACAGCATTATAAAAAAATTGTAAAATTTGCACACAAAATATCGTACAATTATTGTCAAAAAATAATAGAACAAAAGTTGTAAAATACAAACACTAGTTTGGGTAATTCAACAATTGCGCAATTACAGGAGATGCGATTATGCAGAATCTTCTTTGTTTAGTAATTTATCTTAACTTACTAAGCTTAGCTACGATCCGTACAACACTCTTAAAAGAAAAATGCACAAAACATAAAGTAAAGTTGTAAAAAAAATTGAACAAAAGTTGTAGATACGAACACTAACTTGGGTAATTCAAGAATTGCAGGGTAACTCTGTAAGCTACAGAGCTTACAGTATAAAGTACTAAGTATTTATATCTAATCTAAGCTATGTAGACACCGCCTATGTTTACTAATAATAAATAATAATATTTATTTCATCATCACCAGCCATTTGACGTCCACTGCAGGACATAAGCCTCCCTTGTGGTTTTCTAACCATGAAGGGTTTTGCCATAATCGCCGCGCTTGGCAGGCGGGTTGGCGATCGCAGTATGCGAAATAAATTACCAGGAAATCGGCAGCAGCGTCTTCCTGAGGTTCCAACCGCATACAATATTTATTTATCGGAAGAAAAATACACAATCCCAAATAACAATAGTTATACAATACTTGATACTAAAAATAAAATGTTGTGTATACAACTTTACTTAGTAGGTACTTTATCTTAACCTACCAAGCGTAGCTATATTACAATGTATGTAATGTATCCGTACAGCAAAATATAAAAGAAAACTACACAGAAAATTTAGAAATAAGTAAAAGAATACGTTAAGTTGTTGTATAAAACACAAGCACTAATTATTGAGGTGTTTCAGGAATACTTTTTTAAAGGTAACTCGAGACATCTTCTTTGTTTCTTTGCACCTTATACCCTACCAAGCGTAGCTACATTAAAATTGAACTGACGAACCAGTACAACATAATTAAAATAAAACTACACACAAAATAGTGCAGTATTTTCAACAAAAATTTCTTTCTAGCTGCTTCTTCTAAATTGTCTAAGGGTTCCTTCATAATATACACCCTAGATCCAATCACGTAATCTTTAAGGAAACTGTCCCAATCTAAGGCTCCGAAATCAAAATCGAATAATTCGCTATCGAGTTTTGAAAGAGAATTGTACAAGGACACTGTGTTCGAATTTGAGAATTTCCATTCGTTTACCATAAAGAAACCAAGGGCAGCCATCATGTGTTCAGCCTTGGTGAAGACCATCTTCATTCTGTAAACGAAAAAAAAGACTAAATTAGAAAACAGCCAAATTTTTTTATCAATCAATCAATTTAGCACGTAGGTACTCGTCGTAGCCTAGTAGGCGGTGGTAGCCTAGTGGATAGAACATTGGACTCGGAAGCGGGAGACCCATGTTCGATTCCAAGAGCGGGCATGTACCTCTATGACTTTGTTTTCTAAGTTACGTACATTTGTGAAGTTATACTAGCAAAACTACTCGCCAACAGTGAAGGAAAACATCGTGAGGAAACCTGAGTGTCTGAGCTATTCATACACCTCAGCGCTTGAAATCGCCAATCCGCGGTGGGCACGCGTGGTGATTAAGCCCATACTCTTTTACTGAGAGCAGGCCTGCGCCCTACAGTGGGCTGTATACAGGCTGCTTATGTACTCGTCGACTAATGGACATCATCATCAGCCATTCGACGCCTACTGCAGGACATAGGCCTCCCTCATGGTTTTACAAACCATGAAGGGTTTCGCCATAATCGCCACGCTTGGCAGGCGGGTGGGCGATCCCAGTATGCGGTTGGAATCTCAGGAAGACGCTGCTGCCCGTCTCCTGGTAATTGATTTCCTTAGTCGCCTTCTACGACATCCACGGAAGGAAATGGAGTGACGCTATTCTTAATCCGGCGCCACACGGATACTTGCCACTTGTATCCTCACCCAGCCGCAGCCAGCAATTTGCCTCAGATCGTCGGTCCACCGAGCTGCTGGGTGGCCTACGCTGCTTTTGCTAGTTTGTAGTCTGTCACGCACGACCGTTGCACCCCATCGACTGTCAGTTCTTCGGCAGATTTGACGATGTGATCCGTCAAAGAGACTCCGAGCGTCGTCATCGTAAGCAGCCTATATACGTCCCACTGTAGGGCACAGGCCTTCTCTCAGAGAGAGAGAGTATGGGCTTAATCACCACGCGTGCCCACCGCGGATTGGCGATTTCAAGCGCTGAGGTATGCGAATAGCTCAGACACTCAGGTTTCCTCACGATGTTTTCCTTTACGGTTAGCGAGTGGTATTGCTACTATAACTTCACGAAGTACATAACTTAGAAAACAAAGTCATAGGTACATGCCCGCACTGGGAATCGAACCTGGGTCTCCCGCTGCCGAGTCCAATGTTCTACCCACTAGGCTACCACCGATTTTGTTCTACTCACTAGGCTACTACCCCTTTCAGGCAAGGATGAGGCTACCATTCCGAGCGTAGCCCGTTCCATAGGACGCTGAGCGACTTTGAATCGATGTACTAGTCCTACCGCCCAGTGTCCACGTTCCAGTTTGCTTAGCATGCGCGTTTTGACTCTCTCTCGACATCGAGTGAAAGACTTAGAAGTACTTGCCATGTCGAAAGTGCGAGCGTGGTAGCAGAGACTCGAGATAGGCAATAGAGTGCGGCCTTGTCTACCAAAATGTAGTTATTGCCATATTAAATAAGTGTTGTATTTTTGTCTGTCAACCCTCTAAAAATTGTTACCGGTTTTTACCGACAGCGGAACTTCACTAGAAAGTTATGAATTGCTTTTCGTTCCTATGCAAGCAACTAATTATTGAGCACGCTTTACAATAGGAGTAACAAAACGCATTACTGTTATTTTCTGTGGTTTTCTTGTTTTCTTTTTGGTTGGACTGGGTTCTTTTAAAATAATAAATAGTTCTATGCACTAAGTATGGAAAAAATAAGAAATGAACACCAAAAAGAAAGTATAATACTGCAAGAACACAAAACACATTAACAAAATAATATTTTGTTATGTATTTTAGGTTGAATTCTATGGTCTCGAAGCCTTGTCTTCACCTCCGTGGATACCAGACATGCCTCGGTCGCATATGTCAAAATTAGTGTGTAACTCGGCCGAAATCATTGTAGACAAGTCTCGGTCGTCTCCATCTCGGTCGCGGTCGCCATGCTAACTTTGCAGGTCCGTAGTTAAAAACGACATCTAATTATTGTCCCATAGAGGATGTGTTAGCGAAGTGCGAGATAGAAGTGCCTGAAGCCGGCGTGCGTGCATTCAGCAACGACTAATAAATATCGACGAAACGAAAGAGGCTTGTGGCAGGTTACAAACAAAAAACCGGCCAAGTGCGAGTCGGACTCGCGCACGAGGGGTTCCGTACCATCTGTACAACAATTGAATATTTCAAGCGTCTACCTGTAGCCGTTGTTAATATAGAGCAAAAAAAAACGGCAAAAAATCACGCTTTTTGTATGGGAGCCCCCCTTAAATATTTATTTTATTCTGTTTTTAGTATTTTTTGTTATAGCGGCAACAGAAATACGTCACTTGACTGCCTCGTTGGTCTGGCCGTTAAGGCGCTTAGCTACCATGCCAGAGGTCGTGGGTTCGATTCCCACTGGGGGCCGCCGTACGTTTGTACAAATGGCCTCAGTCTTGGTGTATTTTTATGTTTGTGACGTCCTTGCATGGTTATCATAGCATAGGGTATCCTAGTTTGGGACCAGGTCAAGTGATTGTATTGTGTGGAAGATATTAATTTCAACTGTCTAGCTACGGTTCATGAGATACAGCCTGGTGACATGACAGACGGACAAACGGACAGTGGAGTCTTACCCTTTGGGTACGGAATCCTAAAAAAACACAGAAATATTTCTTCTTACAAAATTCACACTCAATAGTAAGCCTTTAGTGCACTTTCATAACTAAGTTTTCTTAACTGGTTAAGAAAAACCCTTTTTTATTATTGTTTTCACAACTGGTTTTTAAACAAGAATACGAAGTGTTCATTCATAACTGACAATCACAAATAGTTAAGAAACGAATAATTATGATTATGTTTTTATAACTAGCTACAGTCAGCATAGCGACAGGTCAACTGATGGTTGGCTTTGTACAAAAACTTTAAAAACCCATTTAGAGGCTAAAAATTCCACCCACGCCGGGACTTGAACGCACGACCTCTGGCTAACCGTGCCAGCGCTCTCCCAACTGAGCTAATTGGCAAGTGCAAGCGTCGGCGAAATTTCGAGCCTCTTTACAAACTTCTCTGTATTACGTACAAATTTCGAGCCTCTTTACAAACTTCTCTGTATTACGTAGCACGGGTTTGTACAACAAAAAGAATATAAATTTATACAAGAACATCAAACCAATGACTTTATTGAAGTGGGATAAGCAACGCAGTGGGGTGCTGGCGGTGCCATCGCAAGATAGCAGTCCGACGGAGGCAGGTGCATAGATATTTTGTCGGTTCACTCGAATTGTTAACACAAGAGCCAAGCCCCGTCCGCCATCCCCCAATTGAACGTGGGGTCATTGTTGGCGTAAAAGTCGTCAAAATATAAGAAGACCGTTTTGACAGCTACAAAAACAATAGAATCTAACCTAGTTTGAGATCGAAAACATTAAAAAATCTAAATTATGAGTAACTTTTCGGGCTACAAAGTCTGTTTTTTCTTTCCAGCGTCAAATAATATGCCAAAGCATGAGTCTTTTTATGTATTTGTTTGAGTAAATCCGAAGTAAAATGCATTTTTGTGTAGCTGTCAAAACGGGCTTCTTACATTTCGACAACTGTAGTTAGACATCCATGTTTTCTACTATCACTGGTGCAGGTGACAGAGCCTAGCTGGTGAGTCTCTAAAATCCTTTGTAGTTCGATAGAGTCTTATTAGTCCGTTAACGGTCGTTGGATTGTCACTATTCGTAGTCTAGTAACCAATCGCTTTCCCATGCGCGATCGGATCTTCTTCGCGGATGATGCCTATTTAATTTGCGCGGTTAACACCATTAGAATGACATTCTACTGCTATTGTTTTGTAGACTACCAACTAGAGGCAAACGACAGCTATCGTCGTCCTTATATCATTCTATTGAAAAAACTATGTGTCTATTCGATTCTAGAGCCTAGTCTCTGCCTACCCTTCTGGGATACAGGCGTGAGTATATTTACTGTAGTGTGTTGTACTTACACAGGTTTTCTTCGCATCAATACGGCCAACGCATCGATGGTGTAAGCTGGTATCCAATGGAATATAAAAGACAGTAACTTGAACAGTAAATAGGACTTTGTAAAAATCTTGAAATAAACATAAATGGCGTGCGTTGAAGGATAATTTTCGTAGTGGGCGGTGCCAACTTCGTCCATGTGACCTGTTGACAACAATAAATAATGATGTGACATTGCTTTTATACCATAGCAGACGCAGAAAAACTCGGGAGAAATTAACAATAAAACAAAAAAATTTCTGGGTTTTCGGATTACCAAAAAAATCTGATAATAAAAAAGTTATCGTATTAAGTTTTTTTCATTAAATTCTGAACGTTTTTGAATAAGAGTGTAGGTGCATCAAAACGCTATTTTACGAGATAACTCGAATATTACGCTACATACATTCTAAGGCGTTACGTACAAGGTGTGTCGTCATTCTTTGAGCCCGTTTTGTGTGGCACATTTTTGTACCACGCGACTAGAATGTGTTTTCGACGGGTTATAGGCCGGTCAATAGGCCGCCAATTGGGTATTTGACAAAATTAAAAAAAAACCTATTTACAGGCTAAAAATTCCACCCATGCCGGGACTTGAACCCGCTACCTCTGGCTCACGGTGCCAGCGCTCTCCCAACTGAGCTAATGGGCAAGTGCAAGCATCGATGAAATTTCGAGCCTCTTTACAAACTTCTCTGTATTACGTACAGGCAGCGACATCTGGCCGAAGTGAGTTTTTAGCCTCTAAATAGGTTTTTAAAATTGTCCTCAGCAAGGGTTAGTGCATTGTTGAATAAAGAATATATAATTTGACAAAATATGAAATGAGTTACTTTTAAAACGGAATTTTGTATGAAAATACTTGCTCATGACGTCACATTTCAGAGCACTCTGTTATACCGAATTGTACCTACTTTTTTTCCGGTCCAAAATAAACAATATTCTTATCTCATCTCATCTTATTTTGTCTGACTCGTTCAGTGAGTCACTAGACTTGGTCCTGGAAGAAAATCAGCGAGGCCGTTTTACCGCCGCGTGGACTGGGCCCGTACATAAAACTGCGATGCGACGTCGCATCGTAAAAATCTGCGAGCTCGCGCGACGCATCGCAAGAACTTGCGAATTGATTCGCATCGGCGTTCATAATAGTAATAACATGAACCCAAAATCTCCTTTTCTCGTTTTCCTGTATCTTCTTAGCAATAACAGAAGATCACTTCCTTTTACAATCCACGACACGACCTAGTTTACAAAATACGTTTAGTACGGTTGACGGTCGTCGAAGTTATGGTCACCCGAATCGTGGAAGGGAGATGCCTTGTCGCACGAAATCGCATCATAGCAATGAGGGCTTTTCAAAGTGTCATTAAAAAATATATAGTACCGCGAGTTACCGATAGATTGTGCTGACGTCACATAATATGTCAAAATTAACATGACATCACTGTACCTTCTCTGTGGTTTCTGTCACGTTGCTCGCTTGTTTCGTTGACGAGAGGAGAGACGTTTAGATTATTACAGATTAATAACGATGTACAGCATTTAAAACGTATGATGATATTTGTTCTACTTGCAGCGCCACCTAGTTTTTTTTAATGAAACTCAACTGGCAGCTGTCATTGAAAAGCCCTCATTCGTGTCGCAGTTTTCTGCGCTGCAAATTCGCATCGCGCCGATTCGCAGTTTTGTATACCTAGCATAGCCATGAACACGATACGACGTCGTGTCGTGCTACGGCTCCAATTCAGGCTTTAATTTTGTCTCGTGTTTTGCCTGTCTGTATTTTTTTTTTGTTTTTTGTGTCTTGTATAATGTCTGTGAGGCGATAAATAAATTTGTTATTTTTTTCTCTTATCCAATACAACGTCTTACTGTAGGTCACATGCCTTCTCTGGGAGAGAGGATGTGGATCATCAAGCGTGCCCATCGCAAATTGGCGATTTCAAGCGCTGAGGTGAGGTGTACACTTAACACCTCAGACACACGGCCTCACGATGTTTTCCTTGACGGTTAGGTTAGGTTAGGTTTTGCTACTGCAAGTTCACAAATGCACACGAATTAGAAAACAATTCATTGGTACATGCCGGGATTTGAGGCCACGATTGTAGAAAAGTGTGGCTAATGGTTTTCACAGATTCGAGTTTGTGTCGAGATATTTTTTGAAGCCTTTACAAAAGAAAACTACCGTATTCGACAGCAGAGCTATTGTTAAGGCACGTTCATATTGCTATGGCTTTCAAACCACCCAAAATTCATGGTGTATAGATGGGATTCCTACTCAGTATTTATTTCCTTTAGTATTTATTACATCGTGAGGAAACCTGGGTGTCTCAGGTGTCTGAGCCATTCACATACCTCAGCGCTTGAAATCGCCAATCCGCGGTGGGCAACCGTGGTGATTAAGCCCATACCCGCCTGTGTGTGTTACACTTTATGTCATAAAAAAACATACAAAAAACTTAGAAACTTACCCCAAGTGATCGGTGTCAGCGGGGATGATCCACACATATAAATGGGCGGTTCACCCGGCGCGTTTTTCTGCCACTCACGGGCGGTTTTCGACGCAGCGGCTGTAATGAGAAGTGTCAAGAAGTGAGGATTAACCCTGAAGAGATAGATATATATAAATAGATAGATAGAGAACACTTATTGTACACAAAAACGGTAGGTAATTACACAGATATGGAGGTGCTATTTGAAAACCAGCGCTGTTTCAAATAGAAACAGCAAACGCTGAAATAATATCATTGCCACAGAGTGAAAGTGAAAGTGAAAATATTTATTTACCATAAAATCAATTTTCACATCATACAAATCAATAAATATGTATTATTTTATGGTAAAAGGGAAGGGGCTCAGCTTATTGCTATGACTGCATGCGTAGTCAGCAGCGCTGGTTTTCAGCCCGTCCCCTTTATTCGCATTTAAAAGAAATCTCTTATTGGACAAAATAATTTAACAATGCTGAATACAGTCCAATGCACCAACCATTTTATAAAAATTATGACGCACGCACGCACATTCCTTTATTTTCTATTATTGTATGTAAGCATGTTTGTTTGTCGCAATAAATCGTTCATTCATTCAACCATTCATTCATTCATTCATCCAATCAGATATTTTGAATAGTTACCTATACAAACGTTGCTGACCATGTCACATGGCACTATGTCGACAACTTTGTCCTCATGAATGTAATAGACATGCATGAGCCCCACAGCGGCGCCGATCATGGCCTGAGGAATTGGGAAAGTAAATTATCAAGTTCAAAATACTAATTTTAGAGCCATCGCCTACCACGATTTGAATCGCGCTTCGTGACATTTTTGAGAAGCGATGCAAACGCTCTGTTGCTACGGAACCCTACAGTGCGCGTGGCCCGACACGTGGTTGGCCGGTTTTCACGGAAGCGAAGCGCACATGCCATGGCGTTTTAAGGGCCCTCGCCCACGGCGGCTTTTTGTAGCGATGCAGTAGCGATGCTGTCGCGCGCTCGCATCGATACAGTCGCGAATCGCGATGCGATCGCTAGCTGTGTGCCCTCGCCTACTTCTGTCGAAACTTTGCCTATACGTTTAGACACGTCGAAACACAAATCGAAGTCGGCTCGTCCTGAAAGCAAACTACGTTTGTGTGGAAATTGCTCCTGGAGGGTCGCCTTAAGAACTTACAATAACTTTTTTTTTAAATTATTTTAAATGGAATAAGTAACAGCGTGTGCACATCCGTGTGGCGCCGGTATCCGTGTGGCGCCGGATGAAGAATAGCGTCATTCCATTTCCTTCCGTGGACGTCGTAGAAAGCGACTAAGGAAATCAATTAGCAGGAGACGGGCAGCAGCGTCTTCCTGAGATTCTAACCGTATACAGCGATCGCCAACCCGCCTGCCAAGCGTGGCGATTATGGCAAAACCCCTCATAGTTATGAAAATCACGAAGGAGGCCTAGGTCCTGCAGTGGGCGTCAAATGACTGATGATGATGATCATGATGACTTAAGAGCTGTTCCATACCTTTCGGATTTCGAAATTCAATAATATTTGGTGGATTTAAATTCACGTCGTCAAATGTAGGTATTTTCTTATTTATTAAAGGATGTAAGAAAATCCTCACAGGTATATAATTATGAAACTCGGGGGTTCCTGCACGTACCCCAGCTAAACCGTATATATTGCCCGACCACCCGGGCAAAGGTTCCTTCCGTGTGCCAACAACTGAAAAAAAGTGAAATTTATAGTGTTACGCTTTATAGCAATAAGGCCGCCCATTGTATTTTTTCATTGTAACTTTCATATTTTATGTCTCGCTTCTTGTGTGCAATAAAGAATATTCTTATCTTATCTTATCTTTATTGAAAAATAAATATCTATCTAGTCAGCCCATAAACAGAGCCCATTTTTGGGCATGGGCCTCTTCTCTTTCACGCCAAGCAGCAATACCACTCGACAACTGTGAAGGAAAACATCTTGAGGAAACCTGAGTAACCGAGCTATTCACATACCTCGGCGCTTGAAATCGCCAATCCGCGGTGGGCACGCGTGGTGATTAATCCCATTCAGTCTCACCGAGAGAAGGCCTATGCCCTATAGTGAGACGTATATGATGAAACATCCGGTCCCTTGCCAGTCTTGTCTACAAAAAAAGCTAATTACTTGTATTAGTCCAGTCCATCCAAAAGTTGTCTGAAGAGATCACTTTTAGTGACAAGGCCGCTGTATGTACCTACTCTTAAATTAAGAAATATCTGTGTCATTTTCTGTTTTCTGCACAATAATGTGTTTATCTACCTACCTATCTCAATAACAGGAATGTGGAGATTACATAGCCGAACTTATTTCAGAAGTTTTCATGAATTGTCATGGGCAAAAATGTTATTACTTAATATCATAAAATATTTTATCTACACTAATGTTGTAACATTCTACTTATGTTTTCAATACTTGACTTATAATTACTACTGTTATAGCGCAGACAACAAAACACTCAATTTAAGCAATTTCACATGATGGTATAATATTCACATCGATATCGTAAAATCTCATTATAACATCAATAAAACTTGATTTCAGGGCCAATCAGGTTGGTCGCGTTTTTTGAAGCGCGCAGCTGCGCTCTCATTGGTAAAATTTTAATGGCGGCAAAATCACTGTGATTATACACGTACGCGTGAATTAAATTTAATAAATTTGTTGTTTGATTAATTGCATTAGTGAAGATAAAGTAGTGTATGCAACTGCATATAACACGGGTATTAAAACACTCGTTACTATTATGAAACTCGCTGCGCTCGTTTCATAAACTCACACTCGTGTTTTAATACCCTTCATTATATGACAGTTGCATAAACTACTATTACCTACATGTTAACTATTTAATTATCTGTGTAGTGGACGCCGACACGGATTAGACATAATTAGTTGAGCTAGACTTAAGCTAAACTACACTGTCTTATCCGGTTCAAACGCTGTTAGGATACGACCTTTTGGAATGGAACGGCATATGACGTCAACTGGCGCCTATCAGTACCGTTAGCAAAGCTGTCGGGAAAGCGCCTGACACGTGAGTGACGAATAGAACTTCATCGGAAGTATTTCATTTTAAATTATATTTGGTACGGACGGCGAGGTGTAGTCGAACTGTGTAGAATAATGTAGATGATAGGTGCAGATAGATTATGTGATAGGTACTTATGTGTGTAGAGACAAGATTAGAGAACCATGCAGAATTATCTATGTGCTAGAAAGAGACAGAGCTATATGTTACAAAGATATTCTGGAATGTTCAATAGTCTTCTGGAACCTTTTTCTAGTATCTTCGATGTGATTCTGGGTACTTCCCGAAGTTTCAAGACTGTTCAAGTAGAGTTCTATTATTACGCACTCGGTCATTCGTGAACATTCATTAATATTATTCATCTGACAGTTTTCTGACCCTACAAGTCATCACTGTCGCGTAACGCAACTCCGAAAGGTCGTATCCTAACAGTATTTTAACCGAATAATATTGCGTAAGACCTCAGCCCTCCAACTAGTCACCACATGTTAAAGATTAGAGCAACTCGTGCAAGTACGGGACAAAAAATCGAGCGTTCTGATTGGTCGCCCGGGAAAACAACGGCCTGTGATTGGTTGGACGGCTGGCCCGATCTGTATATAAGCCGGAACATTTCTGAATTGAGTATTGACACCGGAACCTGGATGAATAAACAGCGAACGAGAATCTGAAGATCCAATCAACATCTATCAAATCTGATATAAACTGCTTTTGGATTGCAGCCTGGCCTAGATCTATAATTTGTAAGAAACTTGTGCCTCTGTGGTGTTACCTGCAGTAAAGTAATATCTTCCGCAGAACACAATCACTTGTCATGGTCCCGAAACAGGATACGCTGTGCTATAGTAACCAGGCGAGGAAATCAAAAACATGGAAATACACCCAGACTGAGGATATGTACACGAATGCACGCTGGCCCCCAGTAGAAACCGAACCCACGACCGCCGGCACAGTAGTCAGTCTTGATACCGCTAGACAGGCAGACTCAGTATTTTTTAATGGCTCGTGAATATCGCGAATTTCTTTATTTCTTTAAATCAAAATCAAAATCAAAAATTTTTTATTCAAAGTAGCACAGAAACTGCGACTTAATGAACGTTACAAGTTAAACTAGGTGTCCATTTCAAATCTAGATCATTTTGGAGAAAAAATGGACAAAAAAAACTCCAAACTTAGTCTTTTCAAGTCCTTAATTTACAGGATTTATATAAATGTTCTAAAACTCATGCATTGAACTGGCTTTAATTCCAGACATCATTGTCATCTAAATAATCTTTAATGTTATAGTAGCTTTTTTGGCACAAAGTGTGCTTCACACATTTTTTGAACCGCGTTTCTGGCAAGCTTATTATATCCTCGGGGATCTTATTGTAGAAACGTATACAATGCCCCATAAAGTATGTATTAACCTTTGCCAGCCTAAATTTTGGGAACGAAAGTTTATGTCTATTTCTAGTATTTACATTGTGTTGGCTACCTACAGTTTTAAAGTCACTGATATTTTTCCTAACGTACATAATATTTATTTAACATCGCTATAGGAGCTTACAGTTTCCCAAAGCGCCCCTATTGCTATGACTTCGTACATAATAAACCTCATCAATTACTTACATAAGTGTAATCTTAGTTCAAACGCTATTTTGTTAATAGAGTCATCAAAAATGTCGATATGTCTTTAACATTGCGAGTCATTAGGTTTTCCTCCATGTCCGTGTGCCGCCGGATTAAGAATAGCGTCACTCCATTTCCTTCCGTGGAAACACATTACCAGGAGACGGGCAGCAGCGTCTTCCTGAGATTCCAACCGCATACTGCGATCGCCAACCCACTTGCCAAGCGTGGCGATTATGGCAAAACCCTTCATGGTTTGTAAAATCATGAGGGAGGCCTATGTCCTGCAGTGGGCGTCAAATGGCTGATGATGAAGTTTTCCTTATTAATAGTCGGTAGAACACTTGAGTCGGTGTAAGATCCGTGGATGCGAATGGCAAGGGCCCGTGACAGAGCTTTTGGGGGAAAAAACCATAGCGCGCAGTGGTGGAATGATGATGATGACAATGATGATGAGAACACTTGCTAAACATTCGGGATGGAGGGAGTGTTTCCATGTTTGTGATGTCCTTTCTTGGTTACCGTAACATAGGGTGTCCTAGTTGGGGACCAAGACAAGTGATTGTGTAGCGTGGAAGTTATTATTAAGTTATAAGTGTTCACTTCAGGGTCTGGGTGTACTTCCGTTTGTGGTGACCTTGCCTGGTTACCGAAGCACAGGGTATCCTAGTTTGGACTCAGTAAACTTACCTATCGAAGGTCGGACAATGGCTATCGGCAGATCCCGACCGTATCTCTGGATGATATCTTCAGCTGCTTTCTTTGTGTAGGTGTAGGTATTTGGATGGCCGTGGATTAGTCTGAAACGTTGTTGCAAGCTCTCTTATCACATGTAAATGCAGACAAAATCTGTGAATGCGCTTTCAAATGTTCCAACAGTCCACGCTAGGTATCACACCCTCAGTGTCTCGTATCGTATCTATTATGTACGATAATGCCCAGTGTTCAACATATTCACGAGTTCACTTTCACGATTGTGTCTAGTTAAAAAAAAACCGATCAAGTGCGAGTCGGGCTCACACACATGAAAAGTTCCGTACCAATATCTAGGTATACACACTAGGCAGACCTAGGGCCTAATTGTCTATCTTTTGAATCTATCGCGATCCCTTTCAATTTGACGTTTGAAAGGTGCTGACGAAATTCAGACTGCATTTATTTGACACGAGCTGCCATTGAAAGTGATAGGTATAAGTTAAATGCAGTCTGAAGTTCGTTAGCAGCCTTTCAATTTGACGTTTGAAAGGGATCGCGATAGATTCAAAAGATAGACAATTGGGCCCCTGTGTCATGGGAGCCGAATATCTCTATCCAAGTCTAGTGTTCAAAACTTTAAGTTGAAAATTATGTTAATTAAGTTAAAATGTGTTTTGAAAAGAATAAATGTGGAGTTACTTTGTTAGGTTCTTCTTCACATATTCTATTAATTCCGAAACTAACAGCATCGACCTTCACTAAGACAGTATACATTTTATTTTTGTAATAAGTACAGAAATGAGTGTCTGAACTATTCACATACCTCAGCGCTTGAAATCACCAATCCGCGGAGGGCACGCGTAGTGATCAAGCCCATATTCTCTCTCTCTCTCTCTCTCTCTCTGGGAGATGGCCTGTGCCCTACAGTGGGACGTATATAGGCTGCTTATGAAGTATATAAAAAACATTTAACCTGTTAGATTATAGCACCACCGTTAAAAACCATTGTTCATTTAGAACAATGGGTCATTTAGAATTCTTCAGATTAGTTGAATAATTAGATTACTGTTAATAACTGTCAGTAGGCCAAAGTTTACACAAAAAAACCACTGACAGCTATTAACAAAAGATTACTAGCTCCTATATTACGGGCACCAAATCCTGAACGATTCAAATCGTCTGATGTCAAATTGTCAAAATGTCAAATTCCAACGTCAGGATTCCGACAAGACTTGGTGCGCAGATGGTTAGTGTACGAGAAACCGTGTTTGAGACCGTGTTCTGGTAAGTACAAAGGTTCAGGTAGCTGTGTCACTTACCCAGGCGTGATCTTCTCCAGAATGTCTCCGTCCATAGAATCCACCAGGTCTATGAGCTTATCCCCAGCGAGGGTGGCTTCGTAGAACTGTTCCTTGATCTCCGGAAGGTAGCAGTTGCTGTAGTCAAAAAAAATCATCATCATCATCGTCATCATCAGCCATTTGACGCCCACTGCAGGACATAGGCCTCCCTCATGGTTTTTCAAGCTTCCCGGTGTAGTGCCGCCCGCATCCAGAGACTCGCCACCACCGTAACCAGGTCGTCAGACAATCTGGTGGGGGACCTGCCCACGCTGCGTCGTCCAGTCCGCGGTCGCCAGGTCAGAACTTATTGTTGTCAAAAAACTGTACCTACTGTACCGTAGTGTAAAAAAAAATACTCACTGTAAAAACAAACGGTCCTAATATGAAAACACGTTTCCTTAAAACACTCGATACACGTCGATTAAAATAGTCTGTGGTGGAGATTTTACAAGTAAAAGACACAATCCTTGAAAAAAACGTAACCATAGTAAAGTTGTCGAAATGTAAGAAGCCCGTTTTGACAGATGCACAAAATTGCATTTAACTTTGGATTTACTTGAACAAATATATAAAATGACACATACTCTGGCATATTGTTTGACGCTCGAAAGAAAAAACAGATTGTATAGCCCAAAAAGTTACTCATAGTTTAGATTTTTAATGTTTTTGATCTCAAACTAGGTTAGATTCTATTGTTTTTGTAGCTGTCAAAACGGGCTTCTTATATCTTGACGACTTTAGTGTTTTTATAAATAAGGCCAAAAATGTTCACATAATGAACATCAAAGCTCTTTCAGAAATAATAGATTATGTGAAGAAGAAGCTCACAAAGAAACAACGAAGACAGCATGTTTGTTGGAAGTTTGATTAAAACTTGCTGCAAGTTTAATACAAACTTCCTATCATTCGCCAGTCAAATTTCATGGTATAAGCAACACCTGTTTGTATTTAGGGTTCCGTATCCAAAGGGTACCAAACGGGACCCTATTACTGTGCTTCCGTTGTCTGTCTATCTGTCTGTCCGTCCCACCTAGGGCTCTATCTTTGGAACCGTAATAAGTGGCCAGTTGAAATTTTTACAGAGTATGTGTTATTACGGCGGATTACCTAAAAAACAATAAAATTTAAACGATAATAAAAAATTAGGGGAGTCTCCATACAACAAAGGTGTTTTTTTTTTGTTTATGCTCTATCGTAAAAACGGTAATACATACAGGCAAAGCTATGCAAAGTTTTCTATATCTACCTAAACGAGTTCGTAAGCTTGCTGCAAATTTAAAAAACACTTCCCAGTTTCTGCTCGTGCTGGAAAGTTTGATTCAAACTCGCAGCTTCCCATTTTCAGTGGATAATATTTATTTGTAGCTAAACAAGGCTATTGCCTGTTGCATTACCCGGCTCTGTTGCATTACCCGGCTCTCTGGCATAGGTTGAAGGAATTATAATAATGATCCTACCTATAAGCGGTGGAGACATGTAGTAGGGCTTTCAGGTTCTTGCAATCCCTGGCCAGCTGCAGCATTTCCCATGTGCCCCTAGTGTTAATGTTCACGGCCAGTTTGAGAGGCTCGTTGAACCGTACCGTCGCGGCACTGTGGAAAATCACGTTTACCTGCGGAAGTGTAATTGGGAAGTTTTACAATTGAAATTAGTATATCTCGATCAGAGAGATTCAGATGATACAGATCACTTTAAAGCACTTAATCTATCTTCAGCTCGTGATTCAAAGGATTAATCCACCAGCCCGTGCTCATTCACTGCTGGAAGCGTCCCCAAAGGCACGCCACTTCCTTTTGTCTTAGGACATCCTGATCCAGGATCCAGCCGCTGCTAGCAATCTGCCTAAAGTCGTCAGTTCAGCGAGCTGGTGGGCATCTTACGCTGCGTTTGCTAGTTCTCCAGATTCTCCACTGGAGAATCTTAATTGTACCCCATCGACCAACGGTTTTTCGGCACACGTAACCTGCGCACTGCCACTTCAACTTACTAATCTTTTGAGTTATATCAGTCACCTTAGTTATTTAGGGAATTGTCTTATTTCCAGCGAACTAGTGGTGAATCTTATTTATAATCGAGCTAACTGTACTGATGTGACCGAGCGAGCTCAGAGTAGTGAAGATGGAAGCAGGAGGGGCATCGCATTCCAGCGACATGCAAAGATTTGACAGTGTTACACTTCTTCTTCAACCTATAGCCACACAATGCTGAGTGTAGGGTCTCTTCTAATGCACGCCATTTACATCCGTCTTGGGATGTTCGCATCCAGCCAGCCTGCCATTTTGATCAGGTCGTCAGTCAATCTTGTTGGTTGCCCGCCCACATTTTTGCGCTCATCTCTAGTTTTCCAGACTAGCACTTTTACACGCCATCTTTTATCTTGCATACGGCATAATATGGTCTGCCCATTTCCACTTTTTACGAGCAATCACCGCGTTATACTAATTGATGTGAAATTTTACTCAAAGCCAATTTATGATACTTTCCACCTCTGTTCTGTGGTTTCCACAAAGAGATGCTACTTGCCTCGTCAGTGACGGTGACTCGGTCGTCATTGCTCAACCCCAAATTTAGCTCCCCACAGTCACCAGAGATGGGCACGACCTTCTGGGCAAAGTTGGGGTTGACGTGACGCAGTTTGTCGTAGAACTGAAAAATAAGAAGGTAAAAATGGGTGAATGTTGTTGAAATAGCTCAAAACATTAATGTATACTGTTTCTTCTGTATTAATGCACTTTCAATAGTTAAGCAAAAGTTTAAAGTTCTTAGTTTAGTTTTTTTATCTTGTACATTTTAAAAATGTTTTTTTTTTTAAACTGCAATATCTACCTTTTAATTCAAAATCCTTAACGGGAGTCCAACTCTCACTTGGTCGGTATTTATTAGTTTGTTGCTTTCCCTTAGGATTTTCAGTACGCCAAGCTTATCTGTGACGCTTTGTAGATTAAGCTGATTTTTATTGTATAAACTAGCTGACCCGGCAAACATTTGTTTTGTCATATTAATTAGCCTACAACCTATTCCCAGACGTACCAAACACACACAAAAAAAAATATCATAAAAGTTGGTGAAGCCATTTCGGAGGAGTTCGATAACAAACACTAAGACGCGATAGTGATTAACATCGCCTTTGACTACATGACAGAGGCCATGCGTTAGATTCCCACTAGGGACTAACGTTCATTTGGAAAAATAGTCTTAGTCTAAGTGTGTTTCCCCCTTGCCTCTTTACCATATGGTATGTTATTATCATCTATTTTTACTACATAGAGTGGCTGTGGGTAGAAGGGCTGTTAAGGGTCGTCCCAGGCGGACATGCTAAGACAAAAATTCACAGATTTGGTGCTACACACGACTATCGATGTCATGTGAAAAATATCGTTCTGACTTTTTTACTTTCTTCAAAAACGTGAGGCTAAATTGTCCACAGGAATCTCTTTCAAATTTTTGATATCATTCCTCGTTTCCAAACTATCGAGAGCCAAAATCCAAACTTCAGAACTTTTTTTTTTTTCACTGTTTCCATCATAAGTATTTTCATTTTTGACTTTCTCGAATAATTCTCTTTGCACCTTACAGCTGTTATGAATACGCGTCGTTTGAGCTTTTCTTGAATATAATTTCTTCACAACTCTGATTGCACTTTTTCGTGAAATCGGAGCCTACACTGGAACGAACGAAAGGACATTGCCAATGTCAAAAGTACCCAAAACTGGCGTGCGTGTATGCGACGCGTAATTCATCTTGATGAAGCAAAATATGTCTGTTGGAATTTGTGGCATGTCGCAAACTCTGGTCTCTTACCATCCGGGGATAAAGGCGTAAGTTTGTTTATGTACCTATGTTATTATTTGCTAAAAAAAAGGCGAGTTGGAAGTGGAGTCACTTGCGTTTTAAGGATTGCGTTAAACGTAACATGCTCACTTTTGGCATCCCAAGATATCGGTGGGTGGATCTAGCGGAAGATTGCGACAGGTAGAGGCGTCTTATCACTGAGGGACGTACTATTTGTAATAATATCATTCACCTGGTTTTGCAATAAAGTGTTCTCTATCTATCTATCTACACACGACCAAACGTGGTTCCTGTCTCTGGCTGATAAAGGCATGCACAGGCGTTAAAATAGGACCAGCAGGAGCCTGCAGCCTACACATGCCAAGTATGCGGACGGAGAGTCCTCTCTCAAATAGGACCTTTTAGTCACGAGCGTAAATGCTCAAAAACTACTGCATAAATTATCTGCAATAAATGTAATGATGATGTAATGATGATTTTTTGCTACTGACCTCATCTTTGAATTGGTCCTCAAGGCGAGAGAATATATCTTTGCCTTTCTTTGGCCTCGCCAACAAGTAGATCTTCCTAAGATCAGGGCAGCATCTGCAAAAAACAATACAAGGTCTTGCAAAAAGGTCCTATGGGATATTGCAATATCGTAAATATCAGCATGGGAGTTGGACTCTTAAGCCCAAGGGTTTATGAAACATTAGGAGATTTAGGCAGAGTTGCACCATTTCCTAAATGTCACTAATAATTCGCCATTGAAAATTGACTTTTGTATGAAAAAAATCGGCTTCAGTAGAACCAAGAAGTGCTGATAGCAGAGCGGTAGAATGCCGGCTTCTTATTCGGGATGTCGTGGGTTCGAATCCCGGCATGTACATTTTTTTTAATGTACCTCCCATACCCCTAAATTAGGGATGCATTTTTTTTTCTTGCTTACACCATAGTGTGGGGTATCGTTGGATTGGTCGTTTAGAAATATTGTTGGTGCAGGAAGACCATGCCGATTTAGGCTTTGAAGTGCAAATTTTTGCCCGAGTAGGGCGTCCCAGATTAAATAAACTGACTCTTGCTCCCCAGATTAAATAAAGCACGTCGCTTTAGAGGAATCATGTTTTTATAAATAAGGCCGTGAACGTCTACGAATTTGTATTGTAGGTACCACCACTGATTAACTGTACCGCCGGCGTCGTACGAATGCGGATCGTGAAAGCCGTTTTCATCCGCTAGATGATAAAGTAAATTGAATTTAGAACATCGTGTGCAGTAAGTTTGAAAATTCAAAACATCATTAAACCTATTTAGAGTGCGACAAACTTGTCTGAACCGGTGAAGGCGTCACTTTTCTCATAGTAAACTTGACGTTTCCATACTATATTTGACACCTCTACCGGGTCAGATAACTTTGTGGCACTATATACTTCTACCTCCATGGTGCCGAATTTATCGTACAACTTTTTTTTTAATTTGTTAAAACTAGTATTTAACCCTCTCTAACCCGGTTTCCGTCCTGGCCATAGCACTGTTACGGCTCTTGTCAAGATTACTTATGAAATGCTCTTAGGTATGGAGAACAGGCGGTTGACTTTTAAAAACCTATTTAGAGGCTAAAAACTCCACCTATGCCGGGACTTGAAGCCGTGACCTGTGGCTAACCGTGCCAGCGGGTTCAAGTCCCGGCAAAGGTGGAATTTTTAGCCTCTAAATAGGTTTTTAAAAATTGTCCTCAGCACGGGTTAGTGCAACAAAAAGAATGTCATTAGGCAGTTGACTGTTTTGTCGCTTCTCGATTTTAGTAATGCTTTTAATGCTGTCGACTTCGAAATACATTATTTAGATACGTAAGTATGTAAGTATTATGAATTTATTTAGTATATATTTCATTGCCTAAATGTTTATTTATATTGTTATCATCACTACATATGGTGGTAGTATTGAAAAAAATTATGCATAAAAAAATATTTTACCCAAAATTAATTCATAAATAAACAATAATGAAAAGAGAAAGTAATAAAAATCGAAAAAACTGTGGTTCGAGGAGAAGATGTTTGGATGTTATCTGAATCTCGAAAACGGCTCCAACGATTTTCATGAAATTTTCTATGAAGAGGGTTTCAGTAGGCTTAGCACGCTGAACATTTTGCCTGCTCTCAAACAGTATTAAGATGACTTCACACAGGGATATCTCGCCCGCGCCGGTGCGAACATGAAGAGCGCGGGAGCTGTCTCAACGCGCCTCCTTCTGTCAGTTTAATACCGTTTGTCTATGGTTTGCCGCAACCGCGAACATGAAGGTGTTTTTTTCTCGCAAAATGACAGCTTAACTAAGAGAAATTTCTCTGTTGATGTCGAGGTAAAGACAAGGCTTTTAGGTTATAATTTATCTTTGCTGTCATACTCTTACATATTTGCGTTTCTTAGTTTTCGTGTTGATTTATGTCATGTGAGGATGACGAGCATACCCAATGAGGATTCATAACCTCATGGATGGCTTTACTACATACTAGGTCTTCACTTCACTTACAGCCACAAGAGGTCAAGTAAATATAGCAAATGAATTGTGTGAAATTAGATGACGGCGTTATTGTACAAGTTCGAAACGACATTAATAATTACATAAAGCAGTTTTGCATTGAGTTTAAAGACAGCCCAATGAACAAATACACATGTAACTGTCGTATACAGTTTCGCTCCATTTTCTCTGGAACTTTAGAAAACTGTTACCTATTTGTTTTGTTAGGTCGGTTGTTGGAAAGAAGAACAAAAACGTTTCAAAATTTCATTCATAAATTTACCTTCATAGTCAGTTCAGACTTCAGACAAAACACTTAGGTTATCGACTGTTCTTAGGGAAAAAAAATTGTGAACGAAACGCAGAAGAGCTAAATGAACAAATGAATAGTGTTGTCATACAGTCGAAGTGTACCGATTGAGTGTGACCAACCCAAAAAAATATTAAAATTGAAGCCTTTTTTTTAACTGACATCTCCATTTTGCCGCCTGCGAGAAATACTTTAAACAGTGTTTAAATTTCTCTTCCACTCACATCATGCTCGCTGTTGCGACAAAACTAATAAAGCAGCAAAGTTTATGCCGCGGCGCCTGTCATTTTCTCGCATGCTAGTGTGCTAAGCCTACAGGAACGATAAATCGATCTAGCTAGGTTTAATTGTTAGAAAACGTCATTTTATCTGTGTTTTTAAGCTATGAAAAACTGAAAGTGTCTTTAGAATACTAAGGTAGATTTCACCACCATCTACAAGTTTGTTACAGCTCAGGTGGGAGATCGCGCGTACCGAGTTCAATGAATTTTTTCCCTTTTTTTTCTTCGTGTCTAAATATAATTTCCAAAAAACACGATTAACAAAAAATAATAATAAAAAAAAATGGATTCGACAACCATTGTCCCGATAGTCGTATCGGCGAACGGTCTCATAGCGAAGAGTCTTGACCAACATCTTAAGGCTCTCTCGCTAGATGGCTGGATCAAGGGCCAGATACAGAAGGCGGTGCTCTTGGACACGGCGCGCATCGTCCGGAGATTTCTCTCTCTGCGGCCCTAACTACCGGTAGCTTGAGCCTAGCTCCGTTTCCGGTGGCCAACTAGGATAGGTTTATAAAATATATTTTGTATTTTTTTATATTTTTTTACTTTTATAAGCCTATTCTAAGTCATGAAAATAAATAAAGAGAATAATAATAACTTCAACACAATACAATCACTTGACCTGGTCCCAAACTAGGATACCCTGTGCTATGGTAACTAGGCCATCCTTACTACGTACTACAAACTAATATGACATAATTACTATATTTATCGATTTGTTTTATGTACACCTACCTACCACCTCTCATCTTCTTTCAGTCCTGTCGATCCTGAGTTTGTCTGGAGAGATCGCTTTTAGCGATAAGACCGCCAATTGTATATTAATGTGACAATTGTATGATATACAATTCTGAACTAGATATTAAGTACCTTATATATAAAGCAATAAAGTGTTATCTATCTAATTATTTATCTATCATAAACTTTAAACTAGCTAACATACCAAATTACAGCTTTCTACCACTACAGGGAGTACCCTAAGAATTTTGGTGATCATCTCAGTGAGTCAGTGACGAAATCGGAGTTTTTTAGATATCTATAAAATCTAAGAGGTCTATGTAATTGAAACTTTAAATGTTTAATGAGTCCGCTATTGATATCATATCCCGAGAATTTTTTTTATTTGGTATAGTCCAAACCCAAGTTATGAGGGTTTTAAAAAAACGACGAAGCGCTTCGAGAAAAGGTAGCAGTGGCCTTGCGCTTCGCTTGTCTTGGCGGGGGCACGCGTGCCCCCAGATTCACACGTACTAAGGTGACAGACATAGCCCATAAGATTCGCAAGTAAAAGTGCCAATGGTCTGGTCACATCTGTCGAAGATCCGATAGTACAATTATGGGTTACCGTAGGCACTGACTGAAAATCAGCGCTGAGGGATCACTTCCTCAGCACAACGCTGAGTCAGCTCCTTTTGTGGCAACTTAGATACACCACAGGCTACATCTATGGTCCTGTTTTATTTATTCGTTTTGTATGTTGTGTATTTAGACATACATAGTCCATCGAAAATTAGTAATGTATAATTACTAATTAATAATGTAGGTACTGCGTAATTTGTCGTTTTTATCTTCTACCGGATTATATTTAAATGCGCACTCCTTTCACAGCACACGGAAATAATTAACGCTAATCAAGAGACAATGTGGTCGTAATTGTGTATAGTCATCCAAAACTCTGAATATTCACGAATATTTAATTAAATTTTTTAACAATCTTGAGCGATGAACGAATAATTTACGTTGTCATTGAGATAAGAAATACGTTTCCAGTGATAGTTAAAAACAGATGTCTAACTACCGCTAAAAAAAAGACCCTACGTCCTATTGCTTGTGTCTTTACCTTTATGTTTAACTTTGTGTTTCTGTGACAATTTAAATAAATATCTTCTTTCTTTCTTTATTACTTTCTTTCTATTGTAGGAAAGCAGGCGGGGCTTGTCAATTGTGCTACCAATCCGAGCGAGTTCAGTACTACCCGGCAAAACATATAAATGCACCTGTTACCATCAGGTCGCCATCTGGCGAGGTAACTAGGCATTTCGACGGGTTGTACATCTTGAAATCAATGGTTTTACGTTTTTGTATAAAACCAATCATAAGTTACGCTGTCATCTACTATCGCCCAATCAGCGATCACGTCGTCACGCATGGCGCACAGAATGAACCAATCACAAAGTGGTTTACTCTACAGCACATCTTCCGCTCATTTTGTTGGCCGTTTTGAAGAGTGAATTTTGTAGGAAGAAATTCTTCTACGGTTTTTTTATTCGCAGTTTTCAATGGGTTAGCTTTCGGCAGGATAACCATTTCTGCTGGTGGTAGCAAACCGCTTCGTTACACTGCACCAACTTCTTCTTCAGCATTTATTTGTCCACTGTTGGACGTATGCCTCTTCATGAGGCCAACTGCACTCTGCAACTGCGAGTCGGACTCGTGCAGGAAGGGTTCCGTACTTTTATGTAAGTATATAATATTTGAATATTTCAAGCGTCTACCTGTTGTCGTTATTAATATCGAGCAAAAAACGGCAAAAAAATCCACGTTTGTTGTATGTTAAATATTTATTTTATTTTGTTTCTAGTATTTGTTATTATAGCGGCAACAGAAACACATCATCTGTGAAAATTTCAAATTTCTAACTCTCACGGTTCATCAGATACAGCCTGGTGACAGACAGACGGACGGACGGACGGATGGACAGCAGTCTTAGTAATAGGGTCCCTTACACTTTGGGTACGGAACCCTAGAAAGTAATTATCTGCTAATATTCTGTTTAATTTAGCAAGGGCATCGTAATTACCTACCTTAAAAGCTTCTCAATCAGCAGTTGTCCCAAGAAACCTGTCCCTCCGGTTATCAGCACAGTTGCATTGGAAAAGGTCTTCACTATTTCAGATTCGTTTAGGTGGTCAAAGCTATTGGTTGACTCCTTGTAGATGTTGGATTGAGCAGGCTGAGTGGCCGATGATGACATGGCGATTTCGACTGGAAGAAAAGTATAGTTTTTGTACTTGTCTCTACATCTAGAATCGATTTAAAAAAAATGCGGTGGGATCTTTTTACGGATGTTCAGCAATAATTCCTTACCACATTGTCCGAATTCATTCATTCTTTTTTTCTTAGAAAGGAGATAAATTGGAGGTGGTTCCTTATCAATTTACTTAAGATCGGTGGACGGAATCTACGAGAAAATCATTAAACCAATTAATTTGTTAAGGCATCTTCGCAGCTATACCGCGATAAAGAAAGAATACTGTCAGCGCCACCTAGTGTCAAAGTTAGCGACCTGGTTTCGGTTTAGTACCTACGTAGGTGGCTTTTTTTGTCTTTACCGATTTGTTTATAATAATTTTAACAAAGTCTCCCCGCTTAAGAATATATAGAAGCCTTTAGCAGAAAAAATTGCCTATGTCCACCCAGAAGGTTTCGGAGTTTACCCGCTACATACAAACTTACTTATAGACAAACTTACAAATTTTTCCTCTCAATAAAATCTATGATCATTCATCATTCAGCAAGAAGTCCACTGCTGGACATAGGCCTCCTCCATGGATTTCCAAAAAGACCGGATGAAAGCGGCTTGCATCCAGCGTCTTCCTGCCACTTGGATGAGGTCATCTGTCCATCTTGTGGCTGGTCGTCCTACGCTGCGCTTGCCGATATGTGGTCTCCATTCGAGAACTTTTCGGCCCCATCGGCCATCAGTTCTGCGTGCTATGTGCCCCGCCAACCGCCACTTCAACGTATCTACTAAGCCACTGGGCTATGTCGACGACTTTCGTTCGTCTAGGGATCTCATCATTTCTGATTCGATCTCGTAGAGAAATTCCAAGCATAGAGCATAGCCCTTTTCATAGCGCGTTGCGTGACCTTGAGCTTTCTCATGAGGCCCATAGTGATAGACCACTTTTCAGTGCCATAAGTCATCACTGGTAACACACACTGGTTGTATAATTTTGTCTGAGCGATTGAGGTATATTAGACGAAAAGACTTTTCTAAGTTTCCCGAATGCTGTCCAGCCGAGTTGGATTCTACGAGTGACCTCTTTCACAAAGTTGGACCGGCCTAGTTGGACTGTTTGTCGCAAGTAGACGTATTCATCTACAACTTCGAGAGTCGAGTTCCCCAATGTTATTGGGGAACTCGACTCTCGAAGCGGTTGGAATCTCAGGAAGACGCTGCTGCCCGTCTCCTGGTAATGTATTATTTCCTTAGTCGCCTCCTACAACATCCACAGAAGGAAAGGGAGTGACGCTATTCTTAATCCGGCGCCACGCGGAACAGTTAATTTAAATGTCTCAGTTAATTTAGAATCAAACAAACTTACCTGTGATGTTTGATGTCTAATTATGCGAGTATCTCGACCGAAGATGATTACGTTTACATGCAGCAGTACACGAGAGGCTTAAAGCCTCCTATTAAAAGAAAGATAATGAAAATCAGCTGACTCACTCACTCTCACGCACCTCTTCCCAATTGGTTACCGGCGCTCGTGTCATTATTTTTAGAGTTTTTTAGGTAAAAAAGGGTTTTTTTTTTTGGGCTTAATTTGGGCCGGGCGGGAGGTAATCATCTTCGGTCGAGATACTCGCATAATTAGACATCAAACATCACAGGTAAGTTTGTTTGATTCTAAATTATACTTCGTATCTCTCCCGAAGATGATTACGTTTACATGCAGATGTTTAGAGTTATTTATTGAGAAAAAATAAAAACCCCTTACACATTATCTAAAATACTTTAAGAGAATGTGTAGAAAATAAAATTATGATAAAGTAAGTACAATCATTATTATAATTAGTAATAAAATTACTACATAAGGTTATTCTTCCGAAAAAAGCATTGTCGAAATCATTATTATTTCTTTTTATTTTATTGATTTTCTTATTATAATGAAGTGTCATTTCAACCCGCGGCTTTACGAACCACTTCCCCACTGCCTCCTGCCTTGTGTGCAGCGCTGCCGCGCTTACGAATACCGCACTAACTATGGTTTAACAAATTATGAGAAAAACGCGTTTAAAGTTTTTGTTTTTATTTTACTTGTATCTCCGGAACTAAGCTAGCTATTGAAGTGAAAATTGGACTTAGAGAAGGAACTAAGTATAAGGTACACTTTGTGTTTTATTATAGTTGTGCAAATATTATAGTTATATTTATAATTTTTAAAAACTACTTTTTATTAGCAACTTATTATGGTTTAATTCTATTCAAACTAATCATAAATGCATCAACTATACTACATAATGCAATTATGCTTAGCAAATAATTTTATTCCATTTTTCAATAGAATGCTTTTACCAGGTTAGTTTAGTTATACTAATATTAAGTGCATCAACTACTTCGATTAATGCGTTTATGTTTAGCAAAATCTCTAAATTTACACAAGTAAAAGTCTAAGTCCACACGTCCATGATACACGAAGCAAAATAATGGGAAGATTATTCAACTGTAGTCTAATAAAAACAAAAAATTATTCATACAAAGTTTTTATTTGTTTAAAGGACATTAAAAAGATACAAAACAATACACTTATTTTTATTTATTATCAGGTTAAATCTACCACAACCATTTTTATTTAATAACAGGTTAAACCTAATTAATATCTATGGCACGTATTGAGATCGAAATTACCGTTAGCGCAATCAGTCTGAAATTCTTCTTCTTTTCTTCATTTATATTGCCGGTGGCTTCCTGTCTGCCAAAGATATTGAGTGTATTTCTTGTCTTCTTTTTTACTGTTTCTGGTTCATAGTCTTTATCCTTAACACTGTCATCTGAGTCGTAGTAAGTATAATTTTTATCAAGCTCATTATCTTCATCGTGTATCATGGACGTGTGGAGGTGTGTCGTGTGATGATGATGTTGGCACCGGATCTATGAACTTTGTTGTGTTGATGTCAAGAGGTTTTCATATTCATTTCTGTGATCAAAAATTGCTGAAAAGTCATTGAGCCTTTAACTAGGTTAAACCTGTAACTAAGGCGTCCGGAATTACTAGGGTGGCTTTCCATCAGGCTGGATTGAAGTCGAACGCAGCCATTTATAAAAAAATATACATAGTCAAACAATACAAAAATATATGTTCGCCCGGCCGGGAGTCGAACCCAGGACCTCTGGCACTTGGTCCACACTACTGCTAACCGATCATAAGTTGAGTAAGTTAGTACAGCAGTTACATGTAATCCCACATAATACAAAATTAAGACTATCTTTTGTCCTAGCTTAAACTCTCATCCCGATTTGTGTCATCCGAAAGTGTTAAGACGCAAGTAAGACTAGGACTAAGGATAAATTGCATTTTGTAACAAGGAGCCCAGTTAAAAAGTAGGTCACACGATTGACCACCTACCAACCAAGAAACGATATGAACTGATTTGAAAAAGTACCTATTTTGGCCTCATTGTGCCGCCTAGATTCGCCTTACATGCGTCACTGTGCCTGCCTGCACATACCCTCTAATGTGTACTGTTAAATGTAATTTATAATTGTGTCCTTAGCTATAATTACTCACAGATATAGTTTATAAGCCTACTAATTAAAATGAGTATTACTTACTTGAAATAAATTAATTATTATTATTGTACTGGCTACTTAGTTACCCTAAAGTAGCCGGGGATGTAAACAGTGGAAAAAAATGATTACGAGTATGATTGTGTACATAACTATAATACTAGGTGTGTACCAAGTAAACTTAAATATTCCAATTAAACTTACTGCGCAAATCCTGCTCCTACGCACATGAGTCCAGCTTCTTGAAAACGTCGTGACTGGCGAAACTCAGGGCGTTTCACATCCCCGAAACCATTCCCTTTCCTAGCTTCGCCCCCGTCAAGCTATCTCTTGCTTAGTATAAACGCATTATCTAGGATACTTAATGCGTTTAATTTCTTTGTCAACAAAAATAAGTAATTATTTGCTTATCATCAGTGCATCATGTAATGTTGGTACTATTATTCTTAACACCGTAACTACATAACACTTTACTTAATTGCTTACAATAAACGCACTAACTGTAGATGATGCGGTTTTGGTTAGTAAAATATAAATAGATTTCGAAGTTAATGCGTTTATAAAAACTAAAAAGGGGGTATATACAAAAATATTGAAATGGTCTCTATGGGAAAGATATAGATTTAATTTTTCTGATTTCAAATATGTATCTAACTAAATTTCGCAAAAAATCGCACTTAGTGCGTTTTTCGTAAGCGCGGCAGAGCGGTTGTGGATGCGTAGCGTGTGCTGTGGTTACTAACACGATCTATATCAAGGGAATTATCATGAAGAATCACCTAAAGACCTAAAGTTAGTAAATATACTTTTTTGTGGTTATTTATAAATAAAAAAAAAAAATATTCTCTTCATTGTTACGAAGAGATCTATATTTTTCAAAATAAGGTTTTATTGCATATGCAGGGTATATGCTAGGGTTTTCTTGAATAAATGGTAATCTGATTACTTGTTGGCAAGAGCCAGATTAAGAAGTTTTAAATTAATTATTCAATTCAATTCAATTCAATTCAAATATTTTTATTCATTGTAAAAACAGAATGTTTACTTAATGAACGTCAAAGTTGTTAGTTTCACAATTAATGGATTATGTGGAGAAGAAGCTAACAAAGAAACTCCACATTTATTCTTTTCAAAACACGTTTTAACTTAATTAACAGAGTTTTCAACTTAAAATATTAGTCATGAATGTGTTGAACACTAGTCACAATCGTCCTTTAAATAATATTAATCTACTGTTTAATGCCAAACATCTTTGTCTTCTAAATAATCCTTGATGTTATAGTAAGCCTTTTTGCACAGAATGTGCTTAACACATTTTTTAAATCGCGTTGGAGGTAACTCTAATATATCTTGAGGAATTTTGTTGTAGAACCTTATACAGTGCCCCATAAAGGATGTGTTAACTTTTGCAAGTCTAAATAGTGGAAATGACAATTTATGTTTATTTCTAGTATTAACATTATGGTGGCCACCAACATTTTCGAAGTCTTTGATATTTTTTGTAACGTACATAATATTTTCATAAATGTATTGACATGCAACTGTTAAGATGTTGGTTTCTTTGAAGAAATCTCTTAGCGAATCCCTACTACCTAACTTGTAAATAAATCGGATGGCTCTCTTCTGCAAGATGAAGATAGTCTCAATGTCTGCTGCCCGGCCCCATAGTAGTATACCGTAGGACATAATACTATGGAAGTAACTAAAATAAACAAGCCTAGCAGTTGCAACGTCAGTGAGTTCCCTAATTCTTTTCACTGCATATGCTGCAGAGCTAAGTCTGTGTGCTAATTTTACAATATGTGGACCCCATTGTAGTTTTGGATCGATGGTGATGCCCAGAAATACAGTATCATCTACAAATTCTAGTTTTTCATGTCCAATTACTATGTTGTTCTCAACTACTCGTACGTTAGGTAAGGAAAACTTTATAGATTTCGTCTTTTTAGAATTTAGCAGCAGATTATTTGCTGTGAACCAATCTAGTACTTGCGAGAGAGCATTATTTGCATCGTCAAGAGTATTTTCTTGTCTCCTTATTTTAAAAATAAGTGACGTGTCATCAGCAAATAACACTATCTCAGACATTTTTTGTACCATAAACGGTAAATCATTTATATAGACTAGGAAAAGGAGCGGCCCTAAGATAGATCCCTGCGGGACTCCTATTTTTACAAGTGAACCCGATCGACTTTTATTGTTATACAATTTCCATCATTTTTTTTTTTTATTAGACATACAGTTTGCATTCTTTGTGCGTAAGCAATTGCTAACAGGTTTATGTTTTTTAATCATGTAAAGAAGTCATATGATATGGATATAAACGTTTGACACATAATAATAGCACAGTATTTGCACACCATGATTCATTACATTTACGTCTAGGGGGGTTAATCCGATATATTCTTTTGAAAAATTTAGTGGTACAATCATTCTGACGTATTTTTAGTAGCTAAAACCAGGGATAAGGTAGATTTTACTAGTATTTGGGCTACTATAACCAGCCCTATTATGAAACTTGTCAATTAGAAAGCTAATTATCTGATTAATATTTGAATCACTGTAAAAACATGTTTTGACAATACTGCCACCAGGCTTTTTGTGATGAATTATACTGCCTTAATATATTTTTTTTTTTATATCAGGGTGTCATGAATATTTTTAAAGAAGTTTGTGGAACACCATATCTCAAGAGCGACTGCCACCAGGGTACGGTCTGCGTGTAAAAGATGGGCATCCCTGAAAAACGATTTCGATCATGGTCGTGAGGGCCTATGTGGCACACAACCAAGCCAAGTACAACCAAGATACCTACTGCCTTATCATATAAAATCTGTTGAAGTACCTTTGATATAAAATAAAACGAAGGAAATGCATAAAATCTGAGGTTTCCCAGTTAAATGTGAACGCATCTATTACTTCAGACCGTGAATCACGCATCCATGAAGCGTATCTCACTCATTAAAAATTTTGCGCACTAGCAAATAAGTCCAAATCTGGGGTACCAAACGTATTGTATTAGTAATATCTGCAAAAGCATATGTTGCTAATTCCTACTCTGTCTCAATATTCTTTTGCCGAGATTCCCGCAATTATTGCGGGATTGCAGATTTATCTGCAATAACGTTATCTGACGACTTAATGCACGATGCAAATATATAAATATTGCGTATCTCACACCCAACCAAACTGCACATTACCCATCCTATCTATAGGGGCAATGGCGGTGTTACCATCGATTCTCAAGAATATGTCGCAGTCGTTGAGGTCGTTAACAAACATTTTATAAAAATAAAATGCTCCTCTTAATTGTAATGCATGGATAATTCAAAATTATTCCAATGACCACTCGCAGTACGGCCATTGGACTCGAAGCGACATATATTTATAAGCAGTAATTATCATTCTGAAGGGCCCTAAAAGAAGAATTAATTTGATTTTTCTACCATAAAAGAACTTATTTGAGATAACTACATGAAATAATTTGTTTTTTATAATGAGCGAAGAACTTTTCTCTTTCGAAGAGTTTGGTATATACCCACCAATACCTAACAGCTGGGCATGTCGATATTAATATAGCTATATATTTAGCAAATTATCGTATTGTATATTTATTTAAGTTTATAAATTTATCGACTTTATCTTTTATTAAAGCAATAAATGCTTCATTTGATTTGTATCAAAAATAAAGTCCAGGCCAATAAAGACATAAAGCCAATAAAACCAACTTGCTTATGTTATTTGTATTAAGTTGACTGTTTTCAATGTTAATAAACAATCCGAATTCGGTAAGTAATTGTTCTGTTGAACATCAGACATTCATTATAGGATGTACCTATACAAACGAGATCGTCTATATAGACAACTGAAAGATGACCGGATAAACAAAAATCCTGCAAGACCAGTATTAACAACTTTGTAAAAACATACGGTGCCGCGCTCAAGCCAAATGGGAGAACTGTACAAATAACTTATTGTTATTAATATTAGACCAAACATTGAATTCCATTCAAACTGTATCGTTTTTCTATAGTTTTCGTCGACATTTATTAAAAAATATGCATATTTTACATCCAGTGTCGCCATAAAGTAATTAAAATCTAATAATTTCAGAGCTATCCGATAATTTTCAGTTTTAAAATGATCAACTTCAGTTGTACCTACTTATCTTCTTCAAGGTTCAAAATAAAACGATTCTACCATTTGACTTGGGCACTGTAAATACCAATAAACTGTCCTTTACATCGAGTACACGGTAGGTACTATACAACCGTTTTGTAACAACTCAATTCGATGTTTGATTGTGAGTAGTGCTTACGAGTATTTGTAGGCAAACAAATGTGAGTGGGAACGTCTTAAATGGTACTATATACCCGTTCACCCATGATAGAATATCTGGGTGATTCGGTATTTTACACCATTCATTATAGTAATATTGAACCCTGTCTTCAGTCGGTATATCTACCTGAGATCGAGTTCGGTGTTGACGCTGTGCATTGATGAATTGGCGCTCGCCCCGCTGCGTATTGCCGACGACGCCGGTCCCGCGGTGGCAGACGGCACGGTTCGGGAGGTTACCTCGTGCGCGGCTTGGCCACAGTATATGGGCGGCTGATGCACGCGGCGCCCCCATCGCGTTTAAAGTTCTACGAGGATTAGCAGGCTAAATGATCGATGGTTTTTTTTTTTTTTTTTTACTCTATGGCAATATATAAGTATGGCTATATGAACCGCAACTCAGATCCCGATTTCGTAATCGCTATGGATGATTTGAGATGTTCTGAGAGCTCAGATCCAAACAGAAATTCATCAGGTTGTTTGTCTTTGATAGTTTCTTCATCTCCTTGATCAGTGTGTTGGTAATAGCATATCGCCTGGATTGGCTTTATCATTAATGTAAGTAAATCACAGAGTAGTCGTGCTGCTTAGGTCGCTTAGCAGTTTTAAGAGGTCTTCAGTTCTTGCGTCAGTTTTGACAAGACGGCGTGAAGGGCGGCCACTAGGGCGGACAGACAGCTTGAAATTAGATTTGGTTCGCTTTAACTGAACGTATATTTTTTGGTATTAATCTCCAAGAGAAGACCTGTGCCCTAAAGTGGGACGTATATAGGCTCCATGATAATCTCAGTTGAGGCTGCATTGATCTCTAGGTTTAGTTTTAGCTCCTTCGTACTACTGCAATTTTTTGGCTCCTGATATATGCTTTTCTCTGATAATTTTTAGAATGGCCATTGTTAAGAATATGGTTCCATCTAGGGACTATATCTTTACATAGATTCTTGCTAACCACATGATGAAAAGATGGGTCATTTTCTAAAATGATCAGAATGCCTTGTCTAATGTAGCAGGTTCAACAGACGTTATATTTATATTCATCATATGTTCATAACATCCTTGTTTCTACCGTTTCATTAGGTATTACATCTTATCTTAAATTATTCTGTAGCACTCTTTGTGTAATTACTAAGAGACATAAGGTATTTCGAACAGATCCTATAGAACTGTTATTTGGTACTTGCCAGGTTTTGGTACATGGTGGAAGTGTTTCATAAAAAGCAGCTGCTCGACGCGATATACGCGGAGACTCTTGTTAATTTCATCACGATATACGTGGAAATAAGTGGCTGTCCATGTAGGACGCAGTAACTACAGTCTACACAACACGATTAACGTGGGTAGGTACTGATAAATATTGAATCATAAGGATGAAATTATGTAATCGTCTCATCCAAATTTCTTATCAGTGAAAGTTGCACGTGCGTGTCCGGCACCAGTGAGTCTAGACAATGGGGCGGCACATAAGGTATGTATAGGGCATTAGCAGCGCCTGCGCTGCGTGCGGTTCGCCGCTGCATACACCAAGTATCTACGCATACTTACATTCGAAATAGGTACCTAGAGAAAAACAGTTTGATGACTGACCTGGTATTCCTTCTTCAGTGGAAATCGGCTCCACATTTGATGACAAATCCTTCTCCTCGTTGTCCGGGCTCGAAGATGAGGATGACTTTTAAATTTGCGCTCAAGTTTTTATATTATCCTTGTCGGAGCGTTTCCTTTCTCCCATGTTAGCACTATGCAAAGAACGATTTTTACTTGTATGTGAAAAAGCGTGTGACTCGGACAACACAAAAACGTGTAATGACACGAGCGCCGGTAACCAATTGGGAAGAGGTGCGTGAGAGTGAGTGAGTCAGCTGATTTTCATTATCTTTCTTTTAATAGGAGGCTTTAAAAGTGTGACAAGGACAGCAGCATCTCGTGTACTGCTGCATGTAAACGTAATCATCTTCGGGAGAGATACGAAGTATAATTTAAATTTTATTTACTAGCTGCAGTTTTTTGCTACACTAATTAGCCTACGACGTATTGCTAGACCTACCTAATATACACAAAAAAATTCATGAAAATCGGTGAAGCCGATTCGGAGGGGTTCGATAACAAACACTGTGACGCAATATTTTTATATGTTAGCTTTTACGTCAGTACTTAAGAGGATTCTGTGGGCTACACTGACAATAGGTCGTAGGCTAATTAGTATAATGAAATTTAAATTAACTGAGAAATTTATCATTTATAAAAGATGTGATTTTTTCCTGGTTGGCGCTAGTGTTACTCTAAAGGAGCCTCTTAAAAGTCTAACGGTCTAATTTATAAAAAAAACCACTCGATAAACGCTGATTAAAATAGTCTGTGGTGGAGATTTTATATGGAAAAGTCGTAACCACAGATTAAATAAACTGCCTCTGAGGAGTGCTTTGGAGGAACCTTGTTCTGTATAAATAAGGCTGTAAATAGATGGTATTTAATTATTAATTACATAACCGTGGCTTTCAAACCACCGAGATTCCACCGTGTATAATGTGTTTTACTTTCTGTTAGTCACCCCCAGTTTCTCACTAATCTGTTAGTCTACTGTTTTTTTTTTTGGTATGCACTTTAGTGAGCTGACTAAGTGTTAGCTAAAGTTTTTTAGTGTATGAGAAACTGATTCGATTCCCAGTGCGTTTGTGTTAGCAATACTACTTACTCTTTAACGGTGAAGGAAAACGTCGCGAGGAAACATGAGTGTCTGAGCTATTCACATACCTCAGCGTGCCCCAGCGCTTGAAATCGTCACTCCGCAGTGGGCACGCGTGGTGATTAACCCCGTCATCGCTCCCTGAGAGAAGGCCTGTGCCCTATAGTGGGACGTATATAGGCTGCTTATGTATGTCTATGTACGTGAAACTGGGAATTAGAGTCACACGAGATATACTTAATTGTCGAGTAATTGAAGAACAAACGATCCCTAAAACACTGGTTCTTGCGAAGTTTAGAGGTCAGAAGTTTGTCATTGTGCAATGACAGCGTGTGCGTAGTACGAAATAATGAAAAAATGGAAAAACACGTACCTAGGTACTTACCTTATTTTGTAATACGTTTTTGCAACAAGTGAACACCGTGGATCTCAATTCAATTCAATTCTTAATTGAGGAGCGTTTTCACAAAACGATACATTTGAAAAAGTTTTTTTTTTTCAATAGAAGGTTTTATGTATTTATTGCTCTATGGGTATGAAATTTTAATAAATATTAGGGGTTAAAGTATGAAATTGCCGCTTTATTGCAATAGGTTCTTTGAACTGACATAGAATCTTCATGGTTTGAGGTTTTCGAATGAAACTTTTTTCAAATGGTTTCTATGATGTTCTTTTTTTAAAAAATGTGAAACATTTGAATATTGACTTTCAATTGTTTTTGTTATTCAATTTAGACAAGAAAGATGGATACTGCGAAAATTCGCGTGATTATGAGGCACCCATTTTTCGTATTTTTTTATTTTATTGATTTGACGCAAGTGAGTCAACATTGTGGGTAAGGTAACGTTAAACCATGCCGCTAATTCCTGGGTAGTTTGACTAGGGTCGGCTTCCACTATCTCTCTTAATTCATCGTTATGCACCTGTGTGGGCGGTCTTCCTCGTGGCTCGTTCTTTAAGTCGAAATTTCTATCACGAAAGCGTTTAAACCAAAATCGCACGGTGCGTTCATTAGTAAACCCCTCTCCAAACGCAGCATTGATATTGCGGGCTGTTTCTGCCGCGTTAGTTCCGCGTCGGAACTCGTATTCAAAAATCACTCGAATTTTCGCAGTATCCATCTTTCTTGTCTAAATTGAATAACAAAAACAATTGAAAGTCGATATTCAAATGTTTCACATTTTTAAAAAAAAGAACATCATAGAAACCATTTGAAAAAAGTTTCATTCGAAAACCTCAAACCATGAAGATTCTATGTCAATTCAAAGAACCTATTGCAATAAAACGGCAATTTCATACTTTAACCCCTATTATAAGGGTTTATTTTGTTGGTATTTTATTTCTTTATTGTTTACTTACTTATAAAATATAATAAGCTACATAACTTAAGGAAATAAGGAGATCACAAAACTACGAGTTTTTTCAAATTTGGTACATCTGCTGTTGATGTCTCGGTTTGATAAAACCCCCATACAAATAGTTTATATTCCGAGCCATGTTATAGTACAGGTTCTTCGTCATCGTAGTTTCGTCGAATATTGTCATCGTCACAACCAGAACCCTGGAGCACATCTGCATAAAATGCCTGAGGCCATCAGGGTCATCAGAAATGTCACAAAATTTTAGCAGATTTTCCATGTCTTCTTTCTTCTTTGATGAGATCATATGTATCGCTTACAGAAAATTCATTAGTACTATCATATTCAGCTATAGACAGAGTGTTCGAAACAGCAAAAAAATAAATTTATTTTTTGTTTGTTGTATCGCTTTGTGAAAACGCTCCTCAATTATGGCTACCCTAAGGATTCTGCCAATGTCGAGTTTTGGTGATAGCAAGTTTATCAATAGTGGTGAAAGCAGTGATCGTTGAAAACGGACTAGCGCTAAAAAGTGACCCCACGTTCAATTATGGCGAGCGGGGCTTGTCAATTGTGTTACCAATCGGAGCGAGTTCAGTGTTACCCGGCAAAATATCTATGCACCTGCGACCGTCGGGCCGCCATCTTGCGAGATGAAGTCAATGGTTTGACATTTTTTGTGTAAAACCAATGCTGTCACTTACGATCGCCTAACCCACGTTTACGTCACGCATGGCACACAGAATGAACCAATCACAGAGTGATTAACTCTACAGCATATCTTTCGCTCATTTCATTGGTACAACAGACTATTTATTAATCCACATGCATGTAACATAATATTCATTTGGTGATAAATAGTTTTGACTTTACTTTAATCGAGAGGACAAGGCCGTTTTCGAGAGTGAATTTTGTAGGAAGGAATACCTCTATGGTTTATTTATTCGTAGGGTGAAAGCTACTATTAGAGCCTACACTCATAATCAGTAATTTAGCATCTTGTTTACAAAACCACGATTCCTTAAAACACTCCTCAAATCCAGTCTAATTATGGGAAATCTTTACCACAGATAGATTAAACTACGTTTTAGGAGTGATTTAGAGAGATGGTATTCTTATACTTAATGTATTTTTGACTGCCTGTCCAGTCTAGAGGTATTACATCTGTTTACCATGCCGGAGGTATCCCTCATGGTTTTCATAACCATCAATAAACAAAAAAAATAAATGCGTTATAAAACCATAGTTTCTAAAACTTAATGTGTAGTTGTGGGAGAGCGGGGTCTCCCGGCACACTCAACTGGCAACTTTTATACACTTAAAAGGCGGTCTCAACCTTTTAAAAATATGTTTGTAAAATTTCATTTGAGAAATATACCTACATTGTCCATTTTCATTATTTTTCAAACATGACGAAGAAACGATGGGGTGCAAAAGTTCTTGAGTGGCAAACGCAGTGAAGGACGCCCACCAGCACCCTGAACCGCTGATCTGAGGCAGATTTCTGGTAGCAGCTGGATGAGGATTTACTTAGGTACTAATGCCCGGTTCCTCTATTTAACGAATCGTTATTGGTAATCGGTAACACATCCTTAACGAGCGTCCCGTAAATTGAATAGCTGGTTGATGTTTAAAAATTGTTAGGAACTTTACAAACTGTCATCACCATACATTTATCATTTGTTTTTCATACGGTACGTTACTCGAAACCATTTTTAAGAGGAATACTTGAGCATACATTTAACCATCCGTAAGCAAAACGAGTCGTTCTTGAATATAGGAACCGAGCATAAATCATCTAAAGCTACGTCGGATCGTGTCTTTAGATAAAGTTGACTTTTGTTCGACCGACGTCGCATGTTGTACGCAGAATTTTACTAATAGACTATAGGTTCTGTGGTTCTAACAACAGTATTCCCAATGAGCGATTCTTCGAAAGGTCGTCTCGATATATTGCTATGTGTGGTGATAAGATACCTGAACGTATATTTAGATGCACGGCATAAAACTGTGGGGTCGGGCAGCAGACATTGATACGATCTTCATCTTACAGAAGAGAGTGATCCGATTTATTTACAAGCTAGGTGGTAGAGACTCGTTAAGGGATTTCTTTAAAGAAACTAACATCTTAACAGTTGCAAGTCAATACATTTATGTTAGAAAAAACATCAGCAATTTCGAAAATGTTGGTAGCCATCACAATATTGATACTAGGAATAAACATAAATTGTCATTTCCACGTTTTAGACTTGCAAAAGTTAATAGATCCTTTATGGGGCACTCTGTACGGTTCTACAATAATTCCTCAAGATATATTAGAGTTACCACCGACGCGGTTTAAGCATAGGTACTCTGTGCAAAAAAGCCTATTATAACATTAAGGATTATTTGGAAGATAAGGATGTCTGGTATTTAAATAATGTTAACAGGAACGATTATATCTAGTGTAGTGTAACTTTAAGTTGAAAACTCTGTTAATTAAGCAAATCTGTTTTGAAAAGAATAAATGTGGAGTTTTTTTGTTAGCTTCTTCTCCGCATAATCTATTATAATTGTGAAACTAATAGCTTTGACGTTCATTAAGTAAACATTTTGTTTTTATAGTGAATAAAAATTTTTGACTTTGACATATTTCTTTGATAACTTCATTCCGGATTCTCCGGTAAGTGAATCCGGAATTAAGTTAATAATGTGTAGTGTTTGCTTACGAACGTTTTAAGATATTTCTTCAGTACTGTTCATTCCAGCCACCCCTCTATATTTAAAGTGCGCTTTAACTACCGCAGTGACTCCCACAGTCGGGCCCTTCGGTCTAATCAGAATTTGATGCTAAAGATTTCAAGTCATTCGACTAGGTTCTTAAGCAACTCATTTGCTGCTAGGGCCGCCCGGCTGTGGAACGATCTGCCGGTTTCAATAAGGCGCTCTTCTTCCCCAGCTATCTTTAAAAGCAGGGTTCACGATCTATATCTATCACTCTAATTTATTAAATAGTTCAATTATTATTGTTTTCCTGAATGTACGTATGTCTTTTATTTTGTCCTCTGGTAGGTAGAACTTTATTGTAACTTAATATTATGCAACTTTATGTATGTTTATAATTATTGTTATACCTATATAGTATGTAAAGGTTTATGCAAGTATATTATTATTAAGTATAAGAATGTAAATGAATATTTATGTTTACACCTACTACACGTCTCTGTTTGCCTTCAGCAACTCTCCATTGTCGGTTGCCTGGAAGAAATTGCTATTGTACAATTTCCTGTTATTTTTTGAGCCACCGATGAAATCTGCGTAGGTAGTATTTTCCCGATGGTATTGGTGAGAATTTGTTTTGTTTTGTTTTTCGTTCAATTTTCCCCGTTTCAAGAAGCGACCAACTCGTAGTGGCACTGTTTGATAGATAAATGCTTAACATCATGATGAGGAAGTGCGCGTAGTGAGAATTTTAAAATTATATAGGTCAGATGGTCTGACCTATGACCTATAACCTAACATGGTTAGTCGCTAGATGCGGGCGGCCCAAGACCGGGAAGCTTGGAAAACCACGAAGGAGGCCTACGTCCTGCAGTGGGCGTCAAATGGCTGATGATGATGACAATAATGATGATATAGGTAGACCCCAATATTTCGATAACTGTACGTAAAAATTTTGCGCTATTCATGCCAGATCGTGGCTTGTGGGGGTTCAATTCTCACTGGGGGCCGCCGTACCTTTGTAGTGTAGTGTTGGTGTATCTCCATGTTTGTGATGTCCTAGCCCGGTTACCACAGCACAGGGTATCCTAGTTTGGAACCAGTGGGACAATCACTTGTCCTGGGCCCAAACTAGGTCACCCTGTGACCAAATTTGTACAAATGTACGGCAGCGATGGTAGCCTAGTGGGTAGAAGATTGGACTCGGAAGCGGGAGACCCAGGTTCAATTCCCAGTGCGGGCATGTACCTATGACTTTGTTTTCTAAGTTATGTACATTTGTGAAGTTATAGTAGCAATACCACTCGCTAATGGTGAAGGAAAACATCGGGAGGAAACCTGAGGGTCTGAGCTATTCATATAGGTACCTCAGCGCTTGAAATCGCCAATCCGCGGTGGGCACGCGTGGTGATTAAGCCCATACTCTCTCTCTCTCTGAGAGAAGGCCTGTGCCCTACAGTCGGACGTTAGGTATACCTATAGGCTGCTTATGTACGGCAGCGCCCAGTAGGAATCGACCCCCCGCTAGCGCTAGAGCAGAGGTGTAGGTAATCAACAGAATCTTAGTCATGGACCAAAAGTTGCAAAATAAAAACTCTAATTGGTGTGTTTCAAGAAACGAGCATTCAAGAAATAATCCTGTCTTCTTACAAACAATAAAAATAGTAATAAAATTAATCAGTACCACAGTCAGTACTTACGCAGGCACCTTTCTTGCACCAAAAATATTATCGAAACAAACTATCAAAAATTGTTCCAGAAATTCTATTCCCACTAAGGAGGTACCTCCTTCGATGTATTTGTCCAGTCACTGCCGAACTCTATAGGTTAGTGCAAGTGAATGTTACCTTTTTAAAATTACTGGCTTATGACAAAAAAACTAATTAGACTTACAAAAGCAGGTTATTGCTCTTCAGACGGCTGCTATAAGGCCGAGTTTAGCACAAAAAAAGGTGGTTGAAAGTCACCCTTTGATAGTATGAGGGCTGTAGTTTACAAACCGGGCAAGTAAGAGAACTTGTACCCTGAGGGTTCCGTTCAAACGATTACCTGCGAATCGTAATTATAAAAAAAAATCCTTAAAACACTCATCAAATGTGGTTTAACTATTTGCGGCCTTATTTTTTAGAACACGATTCCTGAAGACACTCGATAAACGCCGATTAGAACAGTCTGTGGTGAAGATTTTACAGGGAAAAGACGTAATCACAGATTAAATAAACTACCTTTGAGGTTGCTTTAGAGGAATCGTGTTTATTATAAATACGGTCTCCTGGAAAATTAAACAGGAACATCAGGAACAGGAGAAACGTTAAGCGGTACCTAAGGTCTTTCCATTCACCACAGACAATTATTTAAAACACTAATCAGCGGCAGTTTAAATACCTAGTCTGTGGTAAAGAGGAAAACTTAACCACAGATTATTTGAAATGCCTCTGAGGAGTGTTTTAAGGAATAGTCTGTGGGAAAGGGAGGGCGTTTAATATTTTTCCCTACTTTTATTTCAGAGAAGTATCTAAGGATTTTTTTTTTATTTTCAATAGCATTTAAAGTTATTGATGGCAATCATGGAAACTTATCACATTGTTAGCAACTGATGAAGTTAAAGATGATTTGAGAAAATATTGTTTTTTTTTTCCGCTGCCCTTTTCTCAGCTACTGATACGGCCCGAATATAGCGGATAGCATTGTAGGTACATTGACATTCAACTAATAGAATGGGATTTTTTTACGTTGAAATATAAGTATTTTTCCTCAGCGGCAACACTGTCACTCTAACTTGACAGTTCACATGAAAATGAAACTGACTAATTACAATACTAAAACTGTGCGATAATCGTTAAGACCAAACCTTTCGAGTGAAAATATAGAAAAGTAACATTCAGTGATGTCGTTTTATTCTGCTGAAAGTCTAATTTACAATTATTTCTGATTTCTACCCTACGCCTCAATGTCGTCGAAATAGTCTCTATGGTAACAGTCATATCACACTAGAGATTTGAAACCGAGGCGATTGCGCAGCGTACACGCCGCGATTATCTATCACCGTCGACGCCATTTTGTACAATCGCGTCTTTCCCTTCAGAGTCCTATCACACTTAAACAGCGTTATCCTTAAAGAGTTTAAGTAAATCGCTGTTTAACTTCAATACGCGTTTTGACTGCCTCGTTAGCCTAGTGATATCACGTCTGATTACCACGCCGGAGGTCGTGGGTTCGATGGCCTCTAGCTGTATTTCCATGTTTTTGAACTAAAATTTTCGTAAGTACTAGGAACCGACACAATTATTAGTTTAATTCCAGATTCACTAACTTGATTTTTTGTCGGACACAAAATGAAGCAAGTGAATCCGGAATTAAGCTAATAATATTTCCATGTTTGTGACTTCTTGCCTGGTTACCATAGTACAGGGTTCCTAGTTTGGGACCAGGTCAAGTGATTGGGGTGTGTGGAAGTTAGGTACTTTATTATTAAGTAGCTACCTATTTAAGTAAAACGCTGTTTAACTTCAATGCGCGTTTTAACTTTTCACGATTTATGAAAAGTCTTAGCTAATCTAACAAATGATTTTCATTCACAGCAGATTTTTACCGGTTCCGTTTTAACTCTTGAGGAATCCTAAAAAGTAATGAGTTAACAAAATACAAACTAAGTCCGATAAATACTTAATTATTTTATTCATGCGACTACCTACTGGGAATTGTTGATCGAACGTCGCGTAACTAATAAAATAAAAACCATGTGCGTGTCGGGCCTCGCGCAGTGTACGGTTCCGTAGAAGTTGTGGAAGTTAGCCTTTGGTCATGGAACCCTAAAAAACAGAAGTATTTCTCCCTTCCCTCCGGACTCGTGGTCCTCCTAAGATGTTGGGGGGGGGGGGGGAGGATTTGCATTTACTCGTGGTCCCCCTTGATTCACGCTTGACCGTGGGGTGCAATAAAAAAAAAAAAAAAAAAAATTGTTTATTAAAAATCAAGGCATTACAGATATGAATAACTGCAACTCCCACACCAGGCACAGCCTGTGTCGTGGGAGTCGGGTAGGATACGCAGAATCATAATTAGCACCCGTTGACAGAACGAAAGAATATCGGGTATCGAGTCATAGATGTAAACAAGAACAGTGCTACTACGGACTCGCGGGCAGCCGCACTAGGCCGAGCATATATGGTACCATTAACTTATTTAGTATCATAAACATAACGGCAATGAAAAATCATAAATAAGTACTTCAGAATTTATTTATTTACTTATCATCATCATCAGCCATTTGACGCCCACTGCAGGACATAGGCCTCCCTGATGGTTTTCCTAACCATGAGGTGTTTTGCCATAATCGCCACGCTTGGCAGGCGGGTTGGCGATCGCAGTATGCGGTTGGAAACTCAGGAAAACGCTGCTGCCCGTCTCCTGGTAATTTAATTCCTTAGTCGCCTTCTACGACATCCACGGAAGGAAATGGAGTGACGCTATTCTTAATCCGGCGCCACGCGGATTAAGGCCATATGCACACGTAAGTAGTAGTCACTATACTGAAGTATTGAACCTATAAGTATTAATAATAAAAATAACTTCCACATAACAAAATCCCTTGACCTGGTCCCAAACTAGGATACCCTGTTCTGTGGCAACCGGGCAAGGACGTCTTAAACGTGAAAATACACCCAGACTGAGGGCATTTGTACAAATGTACCGCGGCCCCCAGTGGGAATCGAACCCACGACCTCTGTTTTGGTAGCTGAGCGCCTTAACGGCTAGACCAACGAGGCAGTCAAGCCACATTGCATCCCACGGTTAAGTATGAATCAAGGGGGACTAGGTACGAGTAGGTAAGTTCAAATTCCTTGTCGTCCTCCAAGGGAAACATCTTAGGGAGACCACAAGTCCGGAGGGTGTATTTTGAAGGCGTTTTTTTTTGTCGCGAAACGTCTTTCAGTACCATAGTAGGGGGTCAGTTGCTAAAACCGCATGCAACGAAAACAAGTCGGCTCGGCGATGGCTGTAACTCTGTAACTACGTGTCGTGTGCAATTCATTTATGTATCGTTGAGTAGAGCAAAGTAGCCATTACTCAGATCCTCTTGATTCGTGCCGCTAGATGGCGCCAGTGCCGCGTAACACATTGTGCAGTTTCAGCTAATAATTAACGGTTACGTTTCTCGTTAAACCGAAGTTCGTGCAACCTGACACAGCCGCTTCGCTTTTTAGGGTTCCGTACCCAAAGGACCCTATTACTAAGACTTCGCTGTCTATCTGTCCGTCCGTCCGTCCGTCTGTCTGTCACCAGGCTGTATCTCAAGAACCGTGATAGCTAGAGAGTTGAAATTTTCACAGATTTTGTATTTCTGTTGCCGCTATAACAACAAATACTAAAAACAAAATAATATATTTATTTAAGGGGGGCTCCCATACAACAAACGTGATTGTTTTGCTGTTTTTTTTTATCTTTATGTCTAATGTTGTATAGATAATGGTACGGAACCCTTCGTGCGCGAGTTCGACTCGCACTTGGCCGGTTGTTTTCTTTATAGACATGTTGGTGACCGGTTCAGTAGAATGAAAGTTTGTAAAAATCATTAACATAATTATTATATAATAGGTAAGTATGTAGTAAACATTTTATTTTGATATTAACACAAGCTTCGCTTAACTAGCACTCAGTAAATAATAAAATAAAATATTCTATGTGCTCTGAGGATAGGTTCAACGCGGAACAACCGAAAAATCTTATTAGTAGTATCATACACTGACTAGAACACTAAGATATATTATTTTGTCAATTCCATACAAACGGTTCTAATCGTTTGCCTTCAGGTAGTAAGCTGTTCAATTCTTCCACATCTTGTAAGGTCTGAAAAAAATATACAAAAATTAGTTAGGGTTTCAATGGGTTAACATCATAATTCTCCAGGTCCGGAGAATATTTTAATTTACCTACATACTTTTTAATCTATATCGTACCTAAAGTTTAGGTAGATAAATAAAATATACAATGTGATACCAAAATAGACATTGAATTTGACCTGTTCTACGGTTCTCATGTGGGATTTGAGTTCACACACACACGCACGCACGCACGCACGTACGCACGCACGCACGCACGCACGCACGCACGCACGCACACAGCAGTTCAGCAGCAGTCGCCCACTAATATAATTGTGAAAACATCCAATATTGTACAATTTAGCATAAGCCGCCTTACATGTAAATATTTTGAAAGAATGTCACATCAACTCTGCGCGCGCACTATACACTCAGACATTCCTGCATCGCGCAAGCAAAGCGTTTCACGCGACACCACAAACATAACGTCCGACGAACAACACACCCTCCCTACAGGGCCAACCTGTCTCAGAAGCGCGTTGCATCGAGTCAGTCTGTGCGAGAGTTCGCGTACGCGGGCTAGACGCTCCGCGTGACGCGCGTTCGATCTCTGGCGCTCCACAAATTGCGCTTGTAGACGGGAGACGTCTGTGTCCACCTGGCGAAGACAAGGGACAGATAGGTAAATAAAAAAGAAGTATTCTTCGGCCTTTGCATCCCTCTCTCTCACACACAAACACTCACATACACTCACACACTCACAGAGAGGACTCACAAATACATTGTTATTTATTTTAACCTTAATGTAAGATCATCATCAGCATCAGCCATTTGACGCCTACTGCAGGACATAGGCCTCCCTCATGGTTTTCCATGCTTTCGGGTGTTGTGCCGCCCGCATCCAGCGACTCTCCGCCACCGTAACCAGGTCGTCAGACCGGGAAACGTGATCGTCAGATCACACTCAGACATGTAAATTTACACTTACGTAAATTTCTTCGAAATTAATAAGCTATTTGACAGGTTTCTGAAAACCATCTGACCGATTTTGCTCAAAAAAAAACAAAAAAAAATTCGCTATCTTGGGCAATATAGCGTCGCACAGGAGTCAGTGACGTCCCTGGTCAGTAAGGAAACAAACGTCAACTCCACAGTACAATACTATTAGGAAGAATAGGTCGAAGGCTATATTAAGTATGGCAAAATGACTTTTGCCGGATTAGCTAGTTCCATTTTGGTATAAATACCACGTCATTCCATGTTTGAGTCATACTCCTTAAAACTCCTTACTATGACATGATGCATATAAATACCACGTCATTCCATGTTTGAGTCATACTCCTTAAAACTCCTTCCTATGACATGATGCATACCTCTTTGATCTTTGCTGTCAGCGCTGCTTGCTCTGTGCTTAAAGGCTGCGCGCAAGCCGCTAGATGGGCCTGCGAAAGACCAAGACATTCTTCATAAAACAGTATTCGAGCGATGGTAGTGCAACGGTAGGTAGCCTCCCATTCCGGAGGCCGTGGGTTCGAATCCCGGCACGTACCGAACACTTTGTTTTCTAAGCTACGCACATTTGTGAAGTTAGAAAGTATGAAGCCATACTCTCTTACACACACACACGCACGCACGCACGTACACACAAACACACACGCATGCACGCACGCACACACGAACGCACGCAACCCTAGTATCTGAGGTGTTCCAAATGCCTCAGCGCTTGCTTGGCTTGGCCCAACTATGAGGCTATGTGCGGATTCCCCAGGTCTAACTATAACATAGTAGTCGTCTCAGCGTACTTGGTATTGGCCTTAAAATCATAGAAACAAATGAGGAACGAAAGGCATTTATTATAACAAAAATTAAAGTGAAAAACATTATTTCCATTGTAACACAATAAAACCAATTTACGGAGAGATGCACCTAATAAAATCATGCCAAACACAAGTGCTACAACAGAAAAATCACAAAAAAGACAACAATAAACAACTGAAATAAAAAATAACCAACAACCCGACTGCTGAGCATTAACTTCTAAGCAGGCGGGACCAACCTAAGGAGTCACATTACTGAATTTGGGTCCCGACTGCTTAGTGGTTAATGCTCAGCAGTCGGGTTGTTTTCTATTAAAATTTTTTATTGTTGTGTTTTTAGTGATTTTTTAATGCTGATTTATATAATATAGCCTATGAAACCCGCGTACCGATGCTTTACATACATTACACGCGATTGGCGTGGTTAAATAAAATTAAGAGCTGAGTATAATAAATTAAATTATAACAGCACCATGTAGTGACTTGTGGTTGTCCTATAAAGTTACTTAAAAGCGATTTTAGGTTTTTGTTACTTTTCTGTTCCATTGATGCTAATTTAATGTAGCCTATGACACTCGGGAGGGATGAGCGTGTGCGTGTGCGTGCGGGCGTGGGCGTGGGCGTGGGCGTGAGCGTGGGTGTGTCGGTGTTCGTGCGTGCGTGCGTGCGTTGTGCGTGCGTGCGTGCGTGCGTGCGTGCGTGCGTACGCGCGTGTGAGTGTGTGCAGCACAGAAATAAAACAAACAGATAAGTAACATTATATGAAAACCAAAAGAATACTAAATACTAATACAATTACACGCCTACCTACTAAGCTTAATGTATACAAGACATGTATTTTTTTGTTATACAGACGTTCGTCACACAATCAATTTCTTATTATTCTTAAACACAAGAGACAAAACAAATAACATACATCCATTTAGCCTGTGGCGTAGCTAAGTTGATTTTCAGTATCTAACAAACTCACGCCAGTATCCCGGAAGGGTATGCACGTGAACTCACCTGTAGTCTGGCCGTCAGCCGGACCCAAGCCCTGCAATCCAGACCAGCAACCGGCTCCTCCTTAGCTCCCGGCAGACCGAGGGTCCCGCGCATTATCGGCAGAAAAGTCGGTATTTCCTGCAACAAAATATGTATAAGTAATAGATTGACAACAATAATAAAATAATTCTAGGGTCGGCGGACTGAAGCACATTAGTCCAAAGCACAAATTCGTCCGTCTTCTCGTCTAACCAGATGTCCCGCCCATCTTCGCTTAAGTTTCGTGATGTAAACTTCATCATCATCATCAACCATTCGAAGCCCACTGCAGGACATAGGACTCCCTCACGGTTTTCCAAGCTTCCCGGTGTTGTGCCGCCCGCACCCAGCGACTCCCCGCCACCGTAACCAGGTCAGACCAGGAAACATGATCGTCAGATCGGACATGTAAACTTACACTTATTACGTAAATTTCTTTTAAGTAGGCTATTTGACCTCACCCAAGTGGTAGGAAGACGCTGGATGCAAGCTGCTTCCGACCGGTCTTTTTGGAAATCCATGGAGGAGGCCTATCTTCAGCAGTGGATTTCTTGTGGCTGAATGATGATGATGATGATGAGGCTATTTGATTTCTGAAAACCATCTGAGATTTTTTTTGGTGTTCATTGAGTGCTCACAAAGTGGTAATTTTAAATTTTTCGTGTATTTCTTCTAAAAAAAAAGCAAATAACATTCATTTTCAAAATAAGCCCCCTAAACGCTATGTTGGGCAATATGGCGTCGCACAGGAGTCAGTGACATCACTGGTCAGTAAGCAAACAAACGCCAAGTCCACAGCACAATGGAACTTTTAAATATAAGGGCGCGGAAAAGCAAATAGGTGTACTACTACAGGTTCCTGGAAAAATCGGAGAGTTTTGGGGATTCTAAACTTGACAGATGCTGACAGATACTGACCTGTAACGTCATCATAGATTCGGCCTTTTCGATAAAACGGCTACAGACATAAAAATTATCAAGTTTTACACTGCCTTTTTGGATAAATGATCCATTTTTTTTTTTTAGATAAAATGCCTTAAATCCGTTTTGAAACTCATAATTTTTACGAATATAATACTGTTTAGTTAGGGGATTTCGTTGTGCGCGATAATTTAGTGGACTGTATGACGAGTGTCGATAGGTTGTTTATTGAGTGCTATTGTAGGTGGAGTTATAGGAAGACTGAAAGATTTTACCAGGTCCGATAGCGAAGGGGGTCAAAGGTCAGCGTACCTCGGGCGGGAGCCGCTTCCAGCTCCTCGATTTACCTTCCACGACCGCCCACCTTGAGTAGCGTCGCCTGACCTGACGACGATCGAGCCGGGTTCCTCCTTCAGCTTCCTTCAGCACTTCCGTTCTCAGTGTTGGCTCACGACACAATTACACGAGAGGCGTTAGGCGATAGAACAATAGCGAAAAGGGTGGCGAAAACGGTGGCAAACGGCAGCGATAAGGGAAGTGCTGTTGCCTCGACAATGACTTTAATATCCTTGCTTTAAATCGACAGGGGGACAGTTTTCAATTCAAAAAAAGTAACAAAAACCGATCCCAGAAGACGGGATTGTGTTGCCAGTTCAACAAACAAATTAAAATTTAATTTAGATGGGAAAACTGAACATATACAATTAATACTTTTTTATCACACCTGCTCTGAAAATACATACTAATTATACCAATTAGAGGGAAGAAACGCCTTTATCCCGCCCTTCAAATCCTTTCATCCCAAGGTATGGAAGTTTGTATGAAAATCCTTCCGACCCAAGGGTGGGAAGTATGTATGAAATTCCATTACATACCCGGTTTTTTTTTTTTAATTTGTGAGCAGTCATACTGCAAAGAGACTTTAACTGTCTACTAATTAAATTTCAAGTAAATTGTTACTGGCCACATACAGTTTTTTTTTTACCAGTTACCAACCTCCTTGGTGCATACAGAAAATTAAAAACGAAATTATTTTTGTATATAAAACGCGCGGAATCACTGAAGAAGTGGCTGCATGACCTTATGATCTTAGCCTACTCCAGAAACGGGCGAATAAAAAAAGGAAAAGCCCGCGCATTTTCGCAGAAACTTCGATTGATTTAGCATTTATCTTTGTGTTTTTTGTAAACATTTCTATGCATTTATGTCTATAATTTTCCTCGTAGGTGTAATAAAAAGCACTATACATACCTCAGGATAAAGTACAGTTCCATACCTCAAATGGTTTGCGCCCCTCGCAAGCTCGTGGCGCAAATGCCATAATCTCGGTATGGAACTGTCACTTTCTTCCCTCTGAAGTAATGTACTATTTTCACACTGTCAAAGAGCCTATTGTTTCTTTGTTAAGCACTGTATTGCTTAGAATATTTTAGCTTGCTATAGTTACTCCGCAGGGATTACGCTGGATGCAGTCTGTAATTGTACTTAAACTATTGTATGTCATCAACTTTTATGTTATGTGTGTGTGTCTCTAAAATCAAAAATCAAAATCATAATCAAAAAAATTTTATTCAAAGTAGCACAGAAACTGCGACTTAATGAACGTTACAAGTCAAACTAGGTACTAAACTAGGTCTAAGCACAAATAAATGATTTATCTATCTATCTATCTATCTAATACAGGCTTTATGATAGTCTGCAACAGAGGCGGACATACTTCGACTAAATAGCGGATAAAATAGCAAAGGGCAACATAAAAAATACCCGAAACCGGCCTGCGAGCATGCAACGACTAATGAAAGTTGAGGAAGCGAAAGTGATCTGTCAGGATCGTGGCAAGTGGCAGTCCCTGGTCTCTGCCCACCCCCGTAAACTCACGCCTGTATCAGGCTTAGTTTTACGTATGCATGCAACAGAGGCTAATCTGATATCAGTCAACTACTGTAACTATTCTTGTTTTACAAGGATCTTGTAATATCTTTTGGTAAATAAACTATATTACTACGACTAAAGCATGCCGCAAAGAGAGAGAAAACTGAGCACAACCTGCAGCCTTCGCATATCTTCATCTGTACCCTCCCTTTATAGTTTTGGCGGCTTGACGACTACAATGTCGTACGCCCGTCGCTGCCTTTGCATTTGTAGCTACATCTGCTGCGTTTTAGAGGGGGGAAGAGAGCTAGAGGAAGGGGGCGGGGGGTTCAAGAGATAAGAAACAGAAAGGGAGATCACACACCTGCAGCCTTCGAATATCTTCATCCGTACTTTCACTCTGTAGCTTTGGCGGCTTGACGACTACAATGTCGTACGCCCGTCGCTGCCTTTGCATTTGTAGCTACATCTGCTGCGTTTTAGAGGGGGGAAGAGAGCTAGAGGAAGGGGGGGGGGGGCGGTTCAAGAGATAAGAAACAGAAAGGGAGATCACACACCTGCAGCCTTCGAATATCTTCATCCGTACTTTCACTCTGTAGCTTTGGCGGCTTGACGACTACAATGTCGTACGCCCGTCGCTGCCTTTGCATTTGTAGCTACATCTGCTGCGTTTTAGAGGGGGGAAGAGAGCTAGAGGAAGGGGGGGGGGGCGGTTCAAGAGATAAGAAACAGAAAGGGAGATCACACACCTGCAGCCTTCGAATATCTTCATCCGTACTTTCACTCTGTAGCTTTGGCGGCTTGACGACTACAATGTCGTACGCCCGTCGCTGCCTTTGCATTTGTAGCTATATCTGCTGCGTTTTAGAGGGGGTAAGAGAGCTAGAGGAAGGGGGGGGGCGGTTCAAGAGATAAGAAACAGAAAGGGAGATCACACACCTGCAGCCTTCGAATATCTTCATCCGTACTTTCACTCTGTAGCTTTGGCTGCTTGACGACCACAATGTCGTGCGCCCGCCGCTGTCTTTGCATTTGTAGCGACATCTGCCGTCTCGGCTGGAAGTTGCCCGAGGACCTCTTGGCATCTGAACCACTGCGGGTCTTGGCAGAGGTCTTCGGCGAGTCTGTGGATGGGAAAGGACATTATTTACAGATTAGACTGTCTAGTTGGACTAGCCCATACAAAAATATAATCATGTATGTGGGTACAGCGATATCATTCCAATGTTAAAACCCAGCTGCAAAGTGGGGTACACGGGGCTGCAAGTGATGTAAATTGCTTCGGCCGGATGTCGCTGCCTGTACGTAATGCAGAGAAGTCTGTGAAGAGGCTCGAAATTTTATCGATGCCTGCACTTGCCCATTAGCTCAGTTGAGAGAGCGCTGGCACGGTTAGCCAGAGGTCGCGGGTTCAAGTCCCGGCATGGGTGGAATTTTTCGCCTCTAAATAGGTTTTTAAAATTCTCCTCAGCACAGGTTAGTGCAACAGAAAGAATATAAGTTATTATTAGTTATTATACTATTATTTATACATACTGCGATCGCCAACCCGCCTGCCAAGCGTGGCGATTATGGCAGAAACCCCTCATGGTTATGAAAACCACAAGGGAGGCCTATGTCCTGCAGTGGGCATCAAATGGCTGATGATGATGATGATGATACTATTATTTAGGTGAAAGTTGATACCTATCATCCAGAATCAACATAAAAGAAACCTAACCGAAATAACAATTTTTTTTATGTACAATACAAAATTCTCTATCCATACAGAGCCTAGATTTTGATTTTGAAGGGTTCCGTACCATTATCTATACAACATTTGAATATTTCAAGCGTCTCCCTGTTGCGGTCTCGTTTGTTATATGGGACCCCCCCTTAAATATTAATTTTATTCTGTTTTTAGTATTTTTTGTTATAGCGGCAACAGAAATACATAATCTGTGGAAATTTCAACCGTCTAACTATCATGGTTCATGAGATACAGCCTGGTGACAGACAGACAGACAGACGTACAGTGAAGTTTTAGTAATAGGGTCCCGTTTGACACCCTTCGGGTACGGAACCCTAAAAACTAGCTAAGTAGAAAATGGGAGAGTATATTTTGTTCCTGTGTATTGTTTTCGAGGAGTATTGAATTAATTTTTCAAACAAAAATATCTTGTAAGGGAGACTTTACTTTCCAAGTGTGGTTTGTTAAACTATTTCATCATCATCATCATCATCATCATCATCAGCCTATGCTTGTCCACTGCTGGAAATAGGCCTCTCCTATAGCACGCCACTGAGCACGGTCCTCGGCTACTCTCATCCAGCTCTTGCCAGCCGCCCTGCGAAGATCATCGCTCCACCGAGTCTGAGGACGTCCCACACTACGTTTACCGATCCGCGATCTCCACTCGAGAACTCGTCTACCCCATCGGTTATCAGTTCTTCGGATAATATGGCCGGCCCACTGCCACTTCAGCATTAAAATATTTAGAGGCTAAAAATTCTATCCATGCCGGACTTGAACCCACGAGCTCTAGCTAACCATGCCACGCTCTCCCAACTGGGCTAATGGGCAAGTGCAAGAATCGGCGAAATTTCGAACTTCTCTGTATTACGTGCAGGCAGTGACATCTGGCTGAAGCAATTTAGATCACTTGCGGCCTCGAGCAACCCAATTTGCAGTTCATCATCATCATCAGCCATTTGACGCCCACTACAGGACACAGGCCTCCTTCGTGGTTTTCATAACCATGAGGGGTTTTGCCATAATCCATAACTTTGCAGTTAGTGGTTTGTTGATTAAATTAAGTTTGATACTACCTCCAATAGGTCTGTTGACGGTGTAGGATATGTATGGCAGCTCGGTGTCCGAGCAAACGCTAGCTCCAGGCGAGTTATTGCCGCTGGCCGACACTTCGTAGGCCCGGGACGTTTCTGTGAATGCAATAAAATATGTCTCTTATGTGGTGGACTACCTAAACAGAAGTTGTACACTCGATTCCCGCTAGAGGCTTTTTTTGTTTTGTACTTGATTTTTACAAACGGCCTCTGTCTGGGTGTATTTCCAAGTTTGTGATATTCTGGCCTGGTTAACATAGCACAGGGTATGCTAGTTTGGAACCAGGAATTTGTTGTGTGGAAGTTACTTATTTATAGTTAACAAACTATGCTGTAAACTCGACCCTGATACGTCTAGTTCGCCTTTAATATAAAATTTTTTGTTTGGCCGACCCTTGCCTAGGTTCCAAGGCTTCCTTTAAACATAGTATTTTAACTATTCTCAATGATAGTGTATAATTTATTGGAGAAACTCCCCCTCCCCTATTCGCACTCATACATCACACACACACACACACACATATACACACACATACACACACGCAAACGCGCACGCACACGCACACGCGCACGCACACGCGCACGCGCACGCGCACCCACGCGCACCCACGCGCACCCACGCGCACGCACGCACACTCACCCGCACCCGCGCACGCACGCACGCACGCACGCACGCACGCCCGCATGCACGCCCGCACGCACGCACGCACGCACGCACGCACGCACGTACGCACGCATATAGATATATTTATTTTGAATTAAAAATAAATGCATGTTATGTTAGTAATTATGAACTGCCTATTTGTGGATGTTTGTTATTGGCTTTGTGAACTATATCTTCATTATTGTGATCACATTATTTATTTTCGCTGTTCATGTCAATAATGGGTATGTGTGCATCTTCATTAAATATGTCTTTTTGAATTTTCAACAGACTAAATAAAAATGACATCCAGTCAATAATACCAAAATCTAGTTTTAACAGTCTTTACTTCAAAACAGTGTTGAATCTAGGGCTTCTCTATTTTACCAGTTTTCTATCAAGATTTCCTGTGCTTGAAATATTTATGCATAACATAAGCAGCCCATAAACGTCCCACTGTAGGGCACAAGCCGTCTCACAGGGTGAGAGTATGGGCTTAATCACCACGCGTGCCCACCGAGGATTGGCGACTTCAAGCTCTGAGGTATGTACCTAAATAGCTCAGATACTCAGGTTTCCTCACAATGTTTTCCTTCACCGTTAGCAAGTGGTGTTGCTACTATAACTTCACTAATGTACAAATAAATTGCGATATTTATCAAAAAATAAAATTTTAAATGTTCGATTTCCACTACAGTTTAAAAGATCCTTGTCATACACCATAAAATATTGCTTTATATTTTTGTTATTCATTGCTGTTTATGTTATGTACCTTGTCTACTGGGTGCTGCTATGGTGTGTCCCCTTCTTATAGGAGGGGCCCGCTGCGCCTGCTTTTGCGAAGTATGTGTGGATTGCTCTGAGCCCATTTTTATGTCAGTCAAGGCCCAATTATTACTTAGAGAAGACAATAGTAGGTACCTAAACTTTTTCTCTTTTTATTGAGAAAACAATAGCAAGAGGGTGTAGCAAGTATTATGAAGCTGGGAGACTGTTCCGAGATGCGCTAAAAGGGATCAGCTAAGATTTGCGCTCGTTGGGGCGCAGAAATATGAATAAATAAGAAATATGAATACGTAATTTCGTTATTATTTTTATAGTACAACAAAAGAGTTGTAAAGAATTTTGTAAGTAAATGCGGTCCATTAGTCGTCTAATTAATAATAACTGTGGATTCTAACTTTCTTGCAATAGCCAGCAATAATAAAATCAGAAAATCACGATCACAACAATAAATAGAAACTTGACATATTGTTAGACACATAGCAATTAGCAAGACAACTGACATTGACAGATAGATTGTCGATGGTTGCCGTTTCGTTTCAGATCGTAGCGTTGTTTCGGATAAGTCGAAAATTAACTTTATTGTCGTTGTGAATAGTGATTGTTTTCCCTAATTTATTTTAACATGATTTCGTTTTAAGTCTAAGATAAACTCCGTACGCGCTTTGGTGACATCATTCTATTTTTCGAAATTAATATTAGACATAATATTTTTATCATTTATATATTAGTTAATTCCTGTTTCTTATTTCAATTAGTTTTCTTTTTGTTGTGTTGTGAATAAATCTAATGACATGAGAGCAGTAACAAAAATGAGCGTCCGTTCGTAATTCATAACGCCTGAAGAGCTGAGGAAAATAAGAATAGAAATCTTACATAAATAATGTAAAACAATTTTAATTTTATTTTATTATTACTATTATTCTTAAGTAGGTGAGGAAGTAGGCGAAAATGGAGAAAAAGATAGGCGTATTGGTATATTTTTCTCCATTTTCGCAAACCAAACTTATATTGCAGTTTTAACATTTTCCCAACCTTCAAAACTTTTAGAATGCATGCCACGTCACGTCACACGTCATTTTGACATTTTATTACCAATACCAACCATCCAAGCATCCAACCAACAACAAAATCATAAAATGTTGTAAAAACTAAGTACATTCCTTGAAAAAGCGTCAACAAAAATGGTAGACGAGGGCACAAAAAAGACGCTGAGCAGCATCCCACTGCTGCAAACCAAAGCGGGCCCAAGAGATAAAGATCTTTGGGTTAACAGGCTGAAAGAAGAATATCAGGCTCTCATCAAGGTAAACATGGTTGATTTTATTTATAATTGCGCTTGCCCTAGTCCCATAGTACCCTATTGCGATGAGCATTGGTCAACGCTGCGCGCCCACTGCAAGCTCAATAATTCCTGCATCGCGCGTGCAAAGCGTTATTTATGTATAAATAAGACTTTCTACGAGCAACAATTTGATCGGGTGTGCTAAGGCGGAGAATTTCTCCTTATAATCGAAGAGCATGATCACCCGTTCTTCCCTATAATATGTGATAACATAACCAAACAAGGACATCATAAAGATATTAAACAAACATCTAGTACAATTAAAGTACTCCAGTGTTAAATTGAACTTACTATTCCTCGCCACGGTAACTAAGTATGCAGGTGTCTGTTAGTGTTACATTTACAAACAATCAAAGTAGAAGTTCAGCAGATCCATACCTCATTAATTAATTAATTAACATAAATTTTGAGACAAACTATGTTTCGTTCCAGTATGTCCAGAATAACAAGTCGGCGGACAATGACTGGTTTCGACTAGAATCGGACAAAACTGGCACGAGATGGTTTGGCAAATGTTGGTACGTCCACAACCTGCTGAAGTATGAGTTTGATGTTGAATTTGACGTAAGTATCTATATATATATTTTTTATTTACAATAAAGTGTTCTCTATCTATATCATCATTAAGTTCTAAGTTGTTTGGCAGTTTTGACATTTTGAGGCTATTTGCTAAACCAAAAAAATGGTTTTTTTAGGGTTCTTCCCCTGCACTGCACTGCACCTAAATGAGGGATGCAATTTTTTTTTTCTCCCGTACAGCATAGTGGTATAGTTGGAATGGTCCTTTTAAGTAGGTCTAGGAAGACCACATTTCGATTTAGGGATTCCGTTTGCCAAATATTAACCTTTTAAGAGATTTTTTTGTCTGAGTAGGGTGTCGCCCCCCCTCCCGTCTAAACGGGTTGATTGTAGAAACATGAAAAAATAGGCTTACAAGTTAACAAGTAATTGAAAATTACTTTCATGACATTGTTAGTTCTGTAAAGCAGATAAAACCCCTTCTTTCTATCGAACCCTACACTGCGCATGGCCCGACACACGCACTTGGCCTGTTTCTTATAATACATTCATAAATATAAACATATTTAGTATCTACCATTACACCATATGACACGTAAGTGAGTTCAAAGTTTAACATGTCATCTCAACTTCACCAGATACCAATCACATACCCGACGACGGCACCAGAGATAGCGTTGCCAGGACTCGATGGGAAGACGGCGAAAATGTACCGGGGGGGGAAGATCTGCTTGACGGACCACTTCAAGCCTCTCTGGGCTAGGAATGTGCCTCGGTTTGGCATTGCCCATGCTATGGCTTTGGGTGTAAGTTTAACAACTTCTCTGTCCCCGTACAACGCATTTTGAAAGTCCCCCACATCTAAAATTAGAAGTTGTATGTCCGCAAATGTATTGTATGCTCGAAGATGTATGGACTTAGTCCAATACACTCCTCTGAGTCATAAACGACTCATTCGACAGTTTTTTTCTACATTATTTTAAAAGACTTACGTCTAGCCAGCATACATTGTACGACTACGCGAGGCCCGGGTTTTCAATGTAAAAGATCGCGAGTTTCCAGTACATAAAAACATTTAACCGCCACAAAACGCGTGACTCAATTCAATTTAAAATATTTTTATTCATAAAAACCCTTTTCAGAACAAGTTTTAACTGGTGCAGGGGTAGTACGACGACTCGTCCGTACGTTTTAAATGTCAAAAGTCGCGACTTTCCAGTACCTATATTAATTGTCAAATTCTGACAATTTTAGCGCCACAAAACGCGTGACTCGCGTTACTACCCAGGCTGATACTACAAGGTCTGGACACCAAAATAAATTACTTGATCGATGTTTTGCTGTGAAATCAATGTATTTTTGGTTATGATAATGTCAAGTGAAACAAGTGTCAAGGAAAACGCCGTGAGGACAGGTTTGTGAGGTGGTTTACATACATCAGCGCCTGAAATTGCCAATCCGCGGTGGGCACGAGTGTTAATTAAGCCCATCTCTCTCTATGAAAGTAGGCCTAATGGCAAATAATATAACACTCAACAAATATTAATGTCAAGTGTTAACGCGCAATCGACTCTTAACTTGCAGAAGGCCTGTGCTCTGATGCGGTACGTTTTGCTTACGTGTAGACTCTGGAACTTTGTGAACCTCAATATCTCTAAATACAGGGTGGTAACTTTAGCCGCGTTAAAAACTGCAGAAAGATCTTGAAAAAAATGATACTGTCAGCAAGAAAAATGTTTTTTTTTATGCAAGATTTAAAAATATATAATATATATACCCTCCGCAGCTTGGACCGTGGCTTGCCGTGGAGATACCCGACTTGATAGAAAAAGGACTCATCCAGTACCAAGAAAAATCCGAAGAATCAAAATGACATCACGACATTCACCTCCTTAATAGAAAAAAACTTCTACGGTGATGCTCCCTAACTTGTTTTTAATTTTATCAGCCGCCATCTTGAAAGATTTGAGATTGATCAGATTGTATTTGTTTTTAACTGCATGGGCTGCCATGCCATCTTGAAATATTTTATGCTTGTGACAAAAATATTCTTTCATGCTGTCTCAGACACGTGACATTGTAGCTCTTTTCAATCTTTACTTCAAAGGCATAATTTAAGAATTCTCTGTATAAATTTGGATGTTTTTGGTTTCTTGAAGCTGACAGTCGGTTTTATGCCCAGACTACCTCCCTCTCTCTCTCTCTCTCTCTCTCTCGAAGAGAAGGCCTGTTCGCTAAAGCAGGAGTATACTACATACTGTGCAATGCTTTATTTTACACTGTTTTGTATCTATCCGCCATCTTGAAATATATCTATAAAAAAAAATATTTTTGTTATTTTGCTGTATAAAAAGTACATTCTGTTTTGTATTTCAATGTAAATAATATTATTTATCTAAGCGTACGACTGTTATGTGACAGCTTTATATATACTATTAGTCTTAAATAGAATATTTTCAAACCACAAATTGTTGAACTTATTTTATTATATGATGTATTTCTGTTGCCGCTAATGCCGATAATAACAAATAGGTAGGTACTAAAAACAGAATAAAATAAATACTTTAGGGGGGCTCCCATACAACAAACGTGATTTTTTTGCTGTTTTTTTTATCTTTGTGTCGAATGTTGTAGAGATAATGGTACGAATATTCCGTTGTAATAAAATATTGTACGGATATTCTTCAAAGACTTATTTTTCCTCCGTTAATCTAATATTTTCAAACTCCTGACAGGTATATATCCCAAAATCCTGTAAAACTCATGGTATAATAGAAGTTGTAATAAAATCTCTATATACACCATGCATTTTGGGTGGTTTGAAAGCTATAGCGAACTGCCTATCGGATACGCTAGTTTGTTTTTTTTAAAAACGCGCTTGCGAAAAATACCTATCTCGACACAAACTCTAATCTGTGAGTAGGTGGTAGGTACCTACCTACCTCGTACCTACCATTACAGTCAAAGTCAAAAAATTTTATTCACTATAAAAACAAAATGTTTACTTATTGAACGAACGAACGGTCGGTTCAAAATATAACTTATCTATGGGTCCAACCGTTTATTGAACTTTTGACAGCTCGATTTAGTGACATTCTATGATGTTAGGTTAGGTTAAATAACATTGTTTATGATAATCGATTTTAATTATATTGATATTGTTTGTAGTTTGTCTGTGTGAGCGTGATTAACTAAAAACCACGGAACGGATTTTCATATAATTAAACCTTACTTACTTCTTATAGTATAGATCTTTCTATTAAGATTATGTTTATATTTTTTAGAAAAGAACATAATCTACTCGTTATAATCATCATCATCATCATCAGCCATTTGACGTCCACTGCAGGACATAGGCCTCCCTCATAGTTTTCTAACCATGAAGGGTTTTGCCATAATCGCCACGCTTGGCAGGCGGGTTGGCGATCGCAGTATGCGGTTGGAATCTCAGGAAGACGCTGCTGCCCGTTTCCTGGTAATTTATTTCCTTAGTCGCCTTCTACGACATCCACGGTAGGAAATGGAGTGACGCTATTCTTAATCCGGCGCCACACGGAATAATATTCTAGCATAAAACGTCGTATTACTATTGTAAAAAAAAAAAGGTTTGTATAGAGGACCTATTGCATTTTTCGGGATGTGCATTTGTCAAAAGTTAAATAACCGGTTGGAAGGATTATACCTACCAGCCAGGGACCTCAAGTATGCGCACCAAATCCTGTTCTAATCGCATCAGAGGCCTGTTTCATAGAACTACAATTCATGGTTTACTATGACAATTTGATGTCATCATAATCATAAGCAGTCTATATACGTCCGACTGTAGGGCACGGGCCTTCTCTCAGGGAGAGAGTATGGGCTTAATCACCACGCGTGCCCACCGCGGATTGGCGATTTCAAGCGCTGAGGTATGTGAATAGCTCAGACACCCAGGTTTCCTCACGATGTTTTCCTTCACCGTTAGCGAGTGGTATTGCTACTATAACTTTACAAATGTAGATACATAAGTTAGAAAACAAAGTCATAGGTACATGCCCGCACTGGGATCGAACCTGGGTCTCCCGTTTCCGAGTCCAATGTTCTACCCACTACGCTACCACCGCGGCAGTTTGATGTACCTACCTACATTGAAAAATCAATGACCCACAGATTAACAAGTCGAACAATGGCTGTGATAGCGGTGGGTGATGCCGGCGGTCTACCGCTGCGCTACCGTAGACCGCGACGACTGCGACGGGAGGTCGTGGGTTACAATCCCGACTGGAAAAAAAAAATGTAGGCAAACATGGGACCTACGATAAACATGTAATGTACGTTGTTTTTTAACTTACGCTGTGAAGTCGTAGCAGTAATACTACTTCCTAACTGTGAAGGAAAACATCGTGAGGAAACCTGAGTGTCTGGTGTTCACATGCCAACCCGTGGTTGGGTGCGGTAATAACTAATAACCTCCTCAGTCCTGACCTAGAAAATAACAATGGTCTTCAATTGTTATTTTCAAGGACAGGACTGAGAAAGATAAACTGATGATGATCTACCTCGCAAGATGGCGCGCGCGGTCTGACAGTGGCAGGTGCATAGATATTTTGCCGGGTAGTACGGAACTCGCTCCGATTGGTAACACAATTGACAAGCCCCGCCTGCCTTCCCACAATTGAACGTGGGGTCATTTTTAAGCGCTAGTTACCTAGTCATCTATGTTTTTAACTATCACTGTCTGCGGCAATAAAATGTATGGAACATTTGATATTTATAGGGTTCCGTACCTAAAGGGCAGGGACCCTATTACTAAGACTCCACTGTCCGTCTGTCTGTCTGTCACCAAGCTGTGGGTATCTCACGATCCGTGATAGCTAGACGGTTGTTTTCACAGATAATGTACCTACCTACTTATTTCTGTTGCCGCTATAACAGCAAATACTAAAAACAAAAAACGTGATGTTTTTGTCGTTTTTTGCTCGATTTTAATAACGGCAACAGGTAGACGCTTGAAATAGAATATTGAAATTTGGTATAAATAATGGTACGGAACCCTCGTGCGCGAGTTCGGCTCGCAATTGGGCGGTTTTTTCGCGACTTACAACTTTCCCCTGTTGACACACAGTCGACTAAGCCACAGATTACGTCATGTACCTACATCGAATTGTGATAATGAACGATGAATTTATAGTTTAATGAAACGCGACCCAGCCAGCAAAATACTCGACTTTATAAAATGTATCATTGTTTCTCAAGTCTTCAAAAAGCAACTTACATTTTACGACTGAGATATAGGTTTGTACTTGTTCTAGTGTATTTGATTTTATGGCAAATTGTATGGAAATAAAAATGAAGCCTTGGCTATATAGGTGTTAGGCCATTATCGTCTGTCTTATGCTCCAGTTAATATTGCAGTGGCTCTATAAATTCTAGGTAAATTCTCTTTGGTAGCTAGGTAAGTAACATACCTACTTATTGGTTTCAGTAACTTGTTAATGAACACATGACAAGACATCATTATCACGCGTGCACTTTGCTCAGCTAGGTACGTTATGCATCTAAATAACCTGATGCTGCAGTCAGCTGATTATCTCCTTACACGGGCGGGCACACTCCTCATCAAGCCTCCTCAGCCCTGACCTTGAAAATAACAAATGAAAACCATTGTTTCAAGGTCAGGACTGAGGAGGTTACGTACGTTTAGATTTGATTGTTGAAAACGATGACTTCATGTTAGATAGATAGATAGATCATTTATTTACATAAGTCACACACACGTATACAAAGCACAAACACAACTAATTACAAGAAACAGCACAAAGAAAACATAGTACAAAGCAGAAGCGCACATGCAGAGCAAAAACATTTAGATTTTAAATACATGGTACGGTAATGTATCGATTGGTGAAAAGGGACAACGTAGGTGTGGCAAATGTAAATGGGTTAAAGACCTTGAAGTGATGCTGCAGCCAGGATTGTCTGATCATGAGGGCACTGCTCAAACGTTAGGCTGGACACGAAATTCTACAAACGAAACTTGACTCTCTACCGTATGAAGTGCAGCGCCCCCATCCGGGTTATTGGAGCAGATTATTGGTTATTGGAAACTTTTAAATAGCGCAACAATTATGTACCTACCAGCTGTTCAATTCATTTCAGTGCCGCGGGTAGTAACTGTAGGTAGGTACAATTTATAGCCCAAGAGGCCAAGTCGTTCGGCACTAGCTGGCCTGTATTCGAACCTGCTGCGAACCATCCGCAGATGTGGAAATCGGTGGTTGAGGCTCTATGTTCCGTGTGACGCCGGATTAAGAATAGCGTCACTCCATTTCCTCAGGCGACTAAGGAAATCAAATTACCAAGAGACGGGCAGCAGCGTCTTCCTAAGATTCCAAACGCATACTGCGATCGCCAACACGCCTGCCAAGCGTGGCGATTATGGCAAAACCCCTCATGGTTGTGAAAACCACGAAACATGTCCTGCAGTGGGCGTCAAATAGCTAATGATGAACCCGGATGTACCTACGTATGTCATCATAATGGGGATTTTGTTAACCTGTATATAATAATAATTGTTAATAATTCGATGGCTCGGCGGTGGCTGAGCACGCACTGACCCAAGACACTTTGTCATTTCATCCACTTCGATAAGGCGAGAGTGTTATCGAAAGAAAAGTTTTTTGTGCCACAGAAAGTGCTATTTAATTGAAATAAGTTTTCAATAGAGACAGTGGTCGGTTGGCCTCTGTCGGCTTGGAAGCCGGTTTTACGGAAGTACCTACGGTGAAAAGGATAATCCGAAAAGATGTTATAAAATCGAAGATGTAGTGAGCTGTGTCTGCTCCTTGAAGCCTACGAGGAAACATCAAGCTCCACGGCTGGCAAGCGCGGGAGCCTCCCGCAGCTCCCATCCCACACCTCTGCGCGGGCGCGCCGCGCGATCCCCTGCAGTCAGAGAGGAGCAATCGATGACGCGAGCTCCGTCTTTACTGATTCATCATGACACCACCCACCAGGTTTTGAACCAGAGTGAAACCTGGTCGGACTCTTCCGACAAAAAAGCAAGTAGGTAAGTAAGTTCGGAATGAAGTTAATAATTATTGTTTATTTTTCAGGAAATGTTTGAGTTCAAAAGATTCTTTTTGACGTTTCTCTTCGTGGGCATGGCCATATCTATTCCAGTGGTGAGTTTGTGAATAATTAATCTTAATATATTTTTACGTTAGTTATTATATCCAATGTACAGAAAAGCTCAAGGTTAATTTCATTGGGGGCTATGCACTTTGAGCATTAGGTAAAACGTTACCCGTACTCGTCGACTGCTGGACATAGGTAGGCCTCCCCAAAGACACGCCACTTCCTTCTGTCCTCAGCCATCCTCATCCAGTCGCCGCCAGCAATCAGCCTCACATCGACGGCTCGTGTTTGTGGTCTCCACTAGAGGACCTTTGCACCCCATCGACCATCGGTTCTTCGGCATACGTGACCAGCCCAGCATGCTAATCTAGGCTATGCCAGTCACCTTAGTTCTATGGCGAAGTGTCTTATTTCTGATGTGATCCATCAAAGAAACTCCGACATACCCTTGTCTGATGTTCTATTTATATTTGTTTTCAGCCAGATGATGATGATGCGTTCTATGACGTACGTAAACAACTTTTTAAGATATATAATGGCTTTTAACTAGTGTGACAATGTATGTACCTATAGCCCAGAAAAAAAGTTACAAGTGACAATGTCGACCCAAATAGTTTGTATATTAGCAAAAGTACCCTATACTCCATTCCACGAAACGTGCTCCCCAAGAAAATCGTCCATGTCGGCCTATTGCAATGGTTAATGCGCGTGGCCTTCAAAAGCCACTGCATTAAAGAAAACCTACCCTTTAAAGCGGACCGTCTTCGCTTATTTTTTCGCTTATCTCTAGCCAATGAGACCAATGAGATGAGAGTATTAGGGGTTAAAGTATAAAATTGCCGATTTGTACTGAAAATCTAAATTGTTTAATTTTTAAATTTTTAACAAATTTATTTAATCAAAATAGTTGCCATTATTATCTATACATTGCTGCCATCTAATGGGAAGGTCATTAATGCCTTTGCGATAGAACTCCGACGATCTTGACTGCACAAACTGTGTGAAAGCATTTTGTACTGCCTCCTGGGAAGAAAACTTCTTGTCACGTAGATAATTGTCCAAATCACGAAAAAATTGGTAGTCCGTTGGAGCAAAGTCTGGTGAATACGGAGGATGACGAATGGTTTCTAACTGCAGTTCCTGAAGGGTCAAAATGGTTTCTCGTGCTGTGTGAGGTCTCGCGTTGTCGTGGAGCAATAATGGTGAAGATCGATTCATGAGTCGGGGCTGTTTATTGATTTGACGCAAGTGAGTCAATATTGTGGGTAAGGTAACGTGAAACCATGCCGCTAATTCCTGGGTAGTTTGACTAGGGTCGGCTTCCACTATCTCTCTTAATTCATCGTTATTCACCTGTGTGGGCGGTCTTCCTCGTGGCTCGTTCTTTAAGTCGAAATTTCCATCACGAAAGCGTTTAAACCAAAATCGCACGGTGCGTTCATTAGTAGACCCCTCTCCAAACGCAGCATTGATATTGCGGGCTGTTTCTGCCGCGTTAGTTCCGCGTCGGAACTCGTATTAAAAAATCACTCGAATTTTCGCAGTATCCATCTTTCTTGTCTAAATTGAATAGGTAACAAAAACAATTGAAAGTCGATATTCAAATGTTTCACATTTTTTAAAAAAGAACACCATAGAAACCATTTGAAAAAAGTTTCATTCGAAAACCTCAAACCATGAAGATTCTATGTCAATTCAAAGAACCTATTGCAATAAAACGGCAATTTCATACTTTAACCCCTATTATTAGTTTCCCTAGGAGTTCGACTCGTGGAACGGAGTGTATCTAAGTCCACGTGCGTGCGACTAAAGAATGTTGATGAAACAAAAGAAGTCAGTCAGGATCGTGGCAAGTGGCAAACCCTGGTCTCTGCCTACCCCTCCGAGGAGCAGGGATGAGTTTACGTAGTTGTCAATAAAATACGCTACTTATGTTACATACGTAACCTATTTTTAATTTGTTTTCAGGCACGACTACGCGTAATTATAGTTTTTTTTTTTAAATTATTTTAACAAAATCCAACTCGATTCTTTAACACTCCTCAAAGGCAATTTAAAATAGTCTGTGATAAAGAGAAAAACCTGGCCACTGATTTTTTAATCTGCCTTCAAGGAATGTACTATGCATGCCAAATAAGGATAGGATTGTCAAGACGCCATTTTGTTCCGCCAGCCTCGCCAACTTCATTGTCGATGTGTAAGGTTTGCAAAAAAATTAAACCAGTAAATATATTGTTTTATTATTTTTGTCAAATTACCGGGAGACGGGCAGCAGCGTCTTCCTGAGATTCCAACCGCATACTGTGATCGCCAACCCGCCTGCCAAGCGTGGCGATTATGGCAAAACCCTTTATGGTTAGGGATAACCATGAGGGAGGCCTGTGTCCTGCAGTGGGCGTAAAATGGCTGATGATGATGATGATTATAATTTTTGTTGTTGCTCTTTATGGCATTTTAACTATTCCTGCTAAAATGAAATTGCGCAAGAGTTCATTAGCGCGATGCTTCTCTACTTAAAGATATTAATTTTGGTCAGATTTTACACGATTTCTCGATCTCTGCGATGGAGCATAGACCCTCTCTTTGTACTCATAATAAGTTAAAAAATCACACCAAAGCACAAACTTAACAAAAAAAAATTGTTGCAGAGCAAAGGAAAATGGTGGCTTGTTGGGGCGACCAGTACCTACTAGCATAATAGTGTTTTGTGAATATTTTTTTATTTTATTTTCTATTAATTTATTTACTGAATGCAAGAAATACATACGAAGAATACATTGTTAACAATGAAATGATTGAAAAATTATTTTGGGTACGTAAAATAGGCAAAATAATATTTGTTCCAATGATTTTTTTTGCTGGCAGTACTATTTAGTACTATTTTGGCAGCCGTCATGTGAAGTTAGCAGAAAGTCCGGTGCTATTCTTAGTTGGCTCGCATAGTATAATAGGAACTAAAGTTGTCAAAATGTAAGAAGCCCGTTTTGACAGATGCACAAAATTGCATTTAACTTGGATTCACTCGAACAAATACATAAAAAGACACAATTCTGGCATATTACTTAACGCTGGAAAGAAAAAAGAGGAGCCCGAAAAGTTACTCATAGTTTAGATTTTTAATGTTTTTGATCTCGAACTGGGTTAGATTCTATTGTTTTTGTAGCTGTCAAAACGGGCTTCTTATATTTTGACGACTTTAATCATGTTTTTATAAATTAGACCAAGAAGTTTAACCAGGCCGCATATTTGTGTAGCTGCCTCTTAAATTACTTAGCTGCCTGTTTAAATGACATGCATTTTTTTCTGGTTTTTCAAAGTGTTTTTAACGATTTCGATTTCGAAGTTTCTCCATAATTAAATTCGCGCTTGTGTGATGCATAGATAAGAGTGTATAATATTGGTGTGATGAGCTTTCGTAGTCTTCCGATCTCATTGGCAGTCGCAACCTGACCTATAGCACTGTCTCTTGAGCTGATGAGATGAACCCGACCTGTCTGGATTTTTAAGCAGATTTTCCCGTTCTAGGGCCTTGAAGCCAGGTTTTCACGATTATGGTGCACTCGGACAAAGCCGGGTTTTGACGGTCTCAGTACGCTCGGGCCGTGTGCGTACAGTTTTAGTTGATTGTGACGACGCGGTCAGTGCGCTCGGACCGAGTGTGTCGTAATAATCCACTAAAACTGAACGCACACGGTCCGAGCGTTTTAAGACCGTCAACACCCGGCTTTAGTGAGGTAAAACGCCTACTCGGATGCTACTCATATTAAGTACCTACCTAGATCGTGGAAAGCAGGCTTTGTCCCGCTGCCATCAACGGGAAGCTTTGCATACAAATCACTACAAAGCGATGGGAAGCGACACCCAGTCGCATTATTCAGGCCTTGGATCCTAATCGGAGGGCTACCTCTGCATCCTCAATTCATATTTCAGGGTGCTTTAATGCGTGACACTGATGACAAAGTTGACACGTATCTGGCTGGCGAAGAAGGCCGTGTCGATCTTGACGCTGAAGAAGCTGATCTGGTTAGTATAAAGATCTGGCACCTGCATGATGCATGATCGTTAAATAGGGTGATATAAATAGAATTTAGTGACGGCCTCGTTGGTCTAGTGGTGTCATTTTTGACCACCAAAAAAGGGATCGTAGGTTCGATTCCCAATGGCCACATATTGAATGATAGAAGAAAATTATAATTACTTATATAATAATTACTTTTATTCATACAGGGTAACAAAACAACGGTAAAGTAACAAAAAAAATCTTCTATACAGGGTTACCTATTTATTTTTTGTATTTTCTTCTTATAAACAAGTGATGGTAGCACCTCGCTTAACGCGTTTGCCTCCCATTCACGAGGTCCTACTTTCGATTCCAACGTACATGAATTTACAAATGAATTTGTTTCTAATTTACGTAGGTAAGTTTTTAAATGTAATTTATTACTTGATGAAAAAAAAGACGTGAGGAAACCTGAATCTCAGAATTCTACGGAATAGTAAAATACAATTTATTGATGGATAGATATAAAGATAGAGAACACTATATAATTACATAATAGTGTCATGTACCTTAATAGCATTTAGCAACTGTAATAAAGTCATACTTACCATTACATGATTGATTACTAATCACCCGTCGCAACTACTTAATTTTACTAGGTACGTCATCGCATCAAGGACAGCTGTTATGTCGGTCACATCTCATTTTGGTCGTTTTTATTAGGGTTCCGCACCCGCAGGAAACCAAACAGGACCATATTATTAATACTTCACTGTCCGTCTGTCTTTCTGTTTGTCTGTCTGTCACCAGGCTGTATCTCATTAACCTTGATAGCTAGGCAGTTAAAATTTTCACAGAAAACAAATAATAAAAACAGAATAAAATAAATATTTAAGGGGGGCTTCCATACAGCAAACTTTGTCTAGAGACAGCGCTCGCCATCTAGCGGCCATCTATGTAACCTTCACAGTCATATCGTTAAATGTCAATGTTAAACGCTTCTTGCTGGTTTCTATAGATGGCGCTGTTCTCAAATTCGATCTTTGTCTAATGTATCGTGCGCGAGTCCGACTCGCACTTGTCCGGTTTTTTTTATTGTGTATGTTTATTAAGTATTTGCGATGCATGCGTGCGTATTTTATTATTACTGGATACATTATTATATACATACTTATTACTTTTTTTTTGTTCTTTATATTGCGATATACCGCGCCGCGCATTGGGACACTCGTGAGATACTTGTAGATACTGACTGACTGAAAACCAGCGCTGAGGGTCCACACCCTCAGCATAATGCTGAGTCAGCTGCCTTTTGCAGCAACGGAAACACACCGCGACAAAACTGCATAAATTTTATTTATGAAAGTGAAAATGAAAATATTTTATTTACCACACAAAAATAATAAATATTAGTAATTCTTTCATTCACAATGTTTGTGGTAAAAAGGAATGGGCTCAGCTTTATTGCCGAGACTGGATGCGTAGTCTCGGCGCTGGTTTTCAGCCCGTCCCTTTTAATAACTTTTTTAAAATTATATATCGAGGGCTGCGTGCTCAAACCCGGTAAGTACCCAAAACATGAAACTGAGATAATCGAGGTTAAAGTTTCAGACTGTCGTAAAATTTTACCATGAAATCCTACGACATCAGTGAAGTTTCACATAGACGCTCAATGTATCTGAGACTGTAATACATTATAACATAGTTGATACTGAGGTCTCCTAAGCACTTATTTTCTTGAAAATAGAACAAAGGCCACCCACTTACTGGATTTTACCTATGAAATAAAAACGCTATTTTAATATTTATGGGTTTTATTAAGAAAATAATGCAAAAAGAAAAGTTAAAAATAGGCATTCTAATCGGAATCTTCCACGATTTTCGAAGAAACTATCTTGAGGGAATCGATCCAGAGATGCAGTTCTTTGGGGATAATTCTTTTCCTGCACATTGTTGTCAAATCTTTTTTTTTTGCTTCCGTTATAGGCAGTGGCTCATTATACAGTCGTGGTATGTCTTGGAAATATTCCTGATCATTTTCAGGAAGGTGGGCGTTTCTTAAAGTGTTTGTACAATCTCTTGGGAGAAGCCATCTGACGAAGTTGACCACCACGGATGGAGTAGTCATTTCTTCCATACCAGAGGTTCTTTCGGAAGTTGAAAACTTCTACGGCCAGTTATACGCTGCGCACGCATCTCGGCCTGATCCCGAAAATGAGGATTCCAGAGCTACATTGACACGCCACTATACTGAAGACTTGCCAGAAGTCAGCCTGGACGAAATCGCGATGGCTCTTAGACAGCTTAAAAATGGAAAAGCTCCTGGAGAGGACGGTATTACAACTGAACTCCTGAAGTCGGGCGGTAAACCTGTAATGAAGGAGCTCCGGAACATATTTAATGCTGTTCTCTTTGATGGCAGAACTCCGGAGGCGTGGAGTAAGAGTGTTGTCGTGTTGTTCTTCAAAAAGGGCGATAAAACCCTCCTGAAGAACTACCGACCTATTTCACTCTTGAGCCATGTCTACAAGCTGTTTTCAAGAGTCATCGCGAACCGTCTTGCGAGAAGACTTGATGAGTTTCAGCCACCTGAGCAGGCCGGCTTTCGATCGGGTTACGGCACCATAGACCACATTCATACAGTGCGGCAGATTATACAGAAGCCCGAAGAGTATAATCGGCCCCTGTGCTTAGCGTTTGTGGACTATGAAAAGGCCTTTGACTCGGTCGAGACCTGGTCTGTTCTGGAATCTTTGCAGCGATGCTAAGTCGACTGGCGATACATCTAAGCGTTGAAAGGTCTGTACAACGCCGCTACTATGGCCGTCCAAATCCAGAACCGGCAGTCTGAGCCTATCCCCATACATCGTGGTGTGAGACAAGGGGATGTTATTTCCCCCAAATTGTTCTCAAATGCATTGGAGGATATGTTCAAGACGCTGGACTGGAAAGGGTACGGCATTAACATAAACGGTGAGTACCTTTCACACTTGCGATTTGCAGACAACATCGTCATCATGGCGGAAACGCTGCAAGATCTACAACATATGCTGAGTGGCCTGGCTGATTCTTCCCAACGCATTGATCTCCGGATGAATTTGGGTAAAACCAAGGTTATGTTCAATGAACACGTCAGTCCGGAGCCAATTGCAGTTCAAGGCAGTATTCTCGAAGTTGTTAAGGAGTATGTTTACCTCGGGCAAACCATGCAGTTTGGTAAAAACAACTTCGAGAAAGAGGCCAATAGAAGAATACAGCTGGGCTGGGCAGCGTATGGGAAACTACGTCGAGTCTTCACATCGCCAATCCCACAGAGTCTCAAGACGAAAGTCTTCAATCAGTGCGTCCTACCCGTCATGACATATGGTGCCGAAACGTGGACACTCACGGCGGGGCTGGTTCACAAATTTAAAGTCGCTCAGAGTGCTATGGAAAGGGCTATGCTCGGGGTTTCTCTTAAAGATCGAATTCGAAACGAGGTGATCCGACAGAGAACCAAAGTCACCGACATAGCCCACCGAATTAGCATGCTGAAGTGGCAGTGGGCCGGCCATATCATCCGAAGAACTGATAACCGATGGGGTAGACGAGTTCTTGAGTGGAGACCGCGGATCGGTAAACTTAGTGTAGGACATCCTCAGACTCGGTGGAGCGATGATCTTCGCAGGGCGGCTGGCAAGAGCTGGATGAGAATAGCCGAGGACCGTGCTCAGTGGCGTGCAATAGGAGAGGCCTATGTCCAGCAGTGGACAAGCATAGGCTGATGATGATGATGGGCATTTCTTCTGGTTTTGGTCCTATGACTCTTTACAATTTTATATACCTGTATAAATCTGAACTCGTCGGACAAGTCGTAATTGAAAAAAACTTTATTTTTCTCGCCCTTCACATACCTCAGTCTTTTTAGCTTCTTCCAATAGACTTTTTCATTAAAATTATCTTTGTCTCTGTTTTTTATTAGCTGCTGAGCAAGTGTTTTCAGATCGAGCATCTCATCATACTGGAATTCTCTAACTTTGTACGGTTCTACACTGTGTTTTTCACCAATGACAGTCTTAACTCTTTTCTTTCTGGCCATTTTGAAAATATTTTTCCAATCCGACGCACTGTTTACCGATACGTTTCTAGATACGTTTTCAATGCTGGCGTGCATGGAATCTACTTCCATATGAGAATTGCCGCTTTCGAGGAACTTTTGTTCTATGATGTCAATGTGGTTTACTGGGTTTTAGCTCTAAATGAAAGCAAGAAAATATTGCTTTACTTTTCGGGTAAAAGAGAGTAATGCGTTTATAGGGATTTTACCACTAAGTCATATTTACATAAAACACCAAATTACTTAGTGGCAAAATCAGTTAACGATTATTGTTATGTTATTGGCAGAAATTTAAAATTTAAAATGACCAAAACATTATGAGCTACATAACTATAATTACACATAAATGAGTATAGTCCGAAATGCATTTCATGTTTTGCTTTTACCGCCTACCTTAACATGACATAAAGGATTTTAGTACAGATTATTTTGTTGATTTTTTCTTTTTATTGGGTTTTCTAATTTGACAAAAAACGATCCAGGACCGCTATGAAATAACGGGTTTTACCTCCAGAAAGAGCGCGAAGAGTACATTACGACCAGTGGGTTAACTCGATTTTGACCTTAACTCGACTTACCGGGTTTGAGCACGCAGCCCTCGATATATTACATATGCGCCATTACGATTACGATTACGATTATTTATATGAGTGTTATGTTCCTTTTGATGTTTTCTGTTAATTTTGCTTCGGATTTGTTCAGTGTTTTGTGTGTGTGACTGTTGGTGCAATAAATGTTTCGCTTTTAAAAATACTATAATTACTTACCTACTAATATTTTACACAGGCCGGAACAACAACTGATAATCCGGTGAGTGCTTAAGAAGCAAACGAGTGCAATTTTATTTTAGACAAAACTGCATAAATTTTATTTATGAAAGTGAAAGTGAAAATATTTTATTTACCACACAAAAATAACAAATATTAGTAATTCTTTCATTCACAATGTTTGTGGTAAAAAGGAATGGGCTCAGCTTTATTGCCGAGACTGGATGCGTAGTCTCGGCGCTGGTTTTCAGCCCGTCCCTTTTAATAACTTTTTTAAAATTATATATATTACATATGCGCCATTACGATTACGATTACGATTATTTATATGAGTGTTATGTTCCTTTTGATATTTTCTGTTAATTTTGCTTCGGATTTGTTCAGTGTTTTGTGTGTGTGACTGTTGGTGCAATAAATGTTTCGCTTTTAAAAATACTATAATTACTTACCTACTAATATTTTACACAGGCCGGAACAACAACTGATAATCCGGTGAGTGCTTAAGAAGCAAACGAGTGCAATTTTATTTTAGACAAAACTGCATAAATTTTATTTATGAAAGTGAAAGTGAAAATATTTTATTTACCACACAAAAATAACAAATATTAGTAATTCTTTCATTCACAATGTTTGTGGTAAAAAGGAATGGGCTCAGCTTTATTGCCGAGACTGGATGCGTAGTTTCGGCGCTGGTTTTCAGCCCGTCCCTTTTAATAACTTTTTTAAAATTATATATATTACATATGCGCCATTACGATTACGATTACGATTATTTATATGAGTGTTATGTTCCTTTTGATATTTTCTGTTAATTTTGCTTCGGATTTGTTCAGTGTTTTGTGTGTGTGACTGTTGGTGCAATAAATGTTTCGCTTTTAAAAATACTATAATTACTTACCTACTAATATTTTACACAGGCCGGAACAACAACTGATAATCCGGTGAGTGCTTAAGAAGCAAACGAGTGCAATTTTATTTTAGACAAAACTGCATAAATTTTATTTATGAAAGTGAAAGTGAAAATATTTTATTTACCACACAAAAATAACAAATATTAGTAATTCTTTCATTCACAATGTTTGTGGTAAAAAGGAATGGGCTCAGCTTTATTGCCGAGACTGGATGCGTAGTCTCGGCGCTGGTTTTCAGCCCGTCCCTTTTAATAACTTTTTTAAAATTATATATATTACATATGCGCCATTACGATTACGATTACGATTATTTATATGAGTGTTATGTTCCTTTTGATGTTTTCTGTTAATTTTGCTTCGGATTTGTTCAGTGTTTTGTGTGTGTGACTGTTGGTGCAATAAATGTTTCGCTTTTAAAAATACTATAATTACTTACCTACTAATATTTTACACAGGCCGGAACAACAACTGATAATCCGGTGAGTGCTTAAGAAGCAAATGAGTGCAATTTTATTTTAGCTGACTCGGCAAACGTTATTTTGCCATATTAATGGACCTAAAACTTATTTAAAAAAAAAAATAGTCATAGCAGCCCATAATACGTCTCACTGCAGGGCACAGGCCTTCTTTCAGGGAGAAAGTATGGGCTTAATTACCACACGTGCCCACCGCGGATTGGCGATTTCAAGAGCTGAGGTATTTCAAAGTAATAGGTACATGCCCGCACTGGGAATCGAAGCTGTGTCTCTCGCTTTCGAGTCTAATGTGCTACCCACTAGGCTACCACCGCGCTTTTTTTTATTACCTACCTAAGGTACACCAAGAGCAAGCACGCAAACATGACAAAGCTTATAATAAATGTGACTTAGGGCTAAGGATTATGCCAATTACAGGTATATCCAGCATTTTTAGAGCCTACTCGTATGAAAACTTAGGCAGTAGGTACTTATACGGAATCTACTTAGAAAATATAATATTATAACATGCATACATGGTAAGAATAACATTTTTTTTTTTAAATTAGAGTGATCAATTTAGACTTAAATGTGCCAAGTTTGTCATGAAAAACGACCTATTCTCAGACGTACACGAAAAAAAACATTGAAATCGATGAAGCCGTTACGAGGATTTCGATAACAAACACTGTGACACGAGATTTTTATATATTTGAGTATATTTTTTTGCAAAAATTACTTTCTTTTTCCGTGAAGGAAAACATCATAAAAAAAAAACATAAACATAAAACATTTTATTTGCTAAAGCATGGTAAATACATTAATATAGCTGGTAAAGTAAATGAAAAGAACATGCATGCTCTACCAGTTAAGGTGTGCAAATATTATACTTTGAGAATAATGTAAATAACAAATCTAGAATCTTAGAATTAATATTAAACACTAACTATCAGTAGGTACCTATATAACTGAAAGTTAGCATATTAATTAGTTGTATCCCGGAGGAAAAAAAATTAAGTTGTATTAATCTATTGGGAACATTGTTTTTTTTTACTCTGTTATAAAGGTACCCAAGTTATTAATTAATGAGACGGTCGTCAAGAAATTCTCTTACACTGTAATACATATTATCTAATAGGAATTTATGTAACTGTGTTTTAAATTTAGTAAGAGGCAGGATTGAGATGTTTGGAGGCAAGTGATTATAAATCTTTATAGCCATACAGTAAGAGTTGCGAGAGAGTAAAGCTAGTGTTTGGGACGGTACATGTAATTTATCTCCATTTCTGCCTCTTGCGTTGTATATTTCGTCGTAAGGAAGTCTGAGTATCTGGGCTATTTACATATCTCAGCGCTTGAAACGCCAACCCGCGGTGGGCACGCGTGGTAATAAGGCCAAACTATCTCCCTGAGAGATGGCCTGTGCCCTACAGTGGGACGTTATATAGGCTGCTTGTGTACTTTCTTTTACGTTACATATAACGTCCCACTGCAGGGCACAGGCCACACAAAATTACTAAACTACACAATTGTCTTTGTCCCGAACTAGGATGCCCTGTGCTATCGTTACCAGGCAAGGACATCACAAACGTGGAAATACACCCAGATCAGAACCCGTTGTCACAAATCAAAAACAGTGGCCACTAGCGGGAATCTTACCGATAGACCAACGAGACAGTCAAATTTTTTTGTAACTTGTCTTTTTTTATGTAGCTTAAATAACATACGTCCCACAGGCCTTCTCTCAGAGAGAGAGTATGGCTTTAAATGACACGCGCTTACCGCTTTAAAATTAAAATTACTTAAACCGTCAAACGTGGATGCTTGGGACACTTGGAAAATTAGACCAGTCTAATAGGTATAACTGGACAAGATTCCTAAGCCAATTGAACATTTATGTTAGTCGGATGTTAGTTAACGACTGAGAATAGATACTTATATAATTTAGCCTCTTCACACTTCCTTATGCCTATCATTCAGTCTCATTCACCTCCTGCGGTTGACTGTTAGAAAATGCTCGTAGCATTAAGTCCGTCGCATTGCCATTGTAATATTTACTTATGTGCAATAAACGTATTAATAATAATACTAAATGGTTGTAATGAAATCATTACTATATAATTTATTTATTATTTGTTTGTATGTACTGTCCCAAGTTGATATGTGGATTCTTGGGAGGACATAGAATTCTCATTTTATTCGATTTGTTCAAGAGAATTCTCACTTGTCTCAAGATAATCAGTTTTCTAAAGCAACTATAAATATTCTTTACTCTATGGTTTCTGTAATTGTTTTCTGGTGTGTACCATAAAGAGTATTCTTATCTTATCTTAAGTAGGAAAAAAAACAAAAAAAAATCACGAGTGTCATCATGATTACTATAATACTTTCAATAAAAACGCCGTAATTCTGAAAAACGTCTGTTTTGAAAATGAATCAAAAACATAAAGTTGCACAAATCTTAATTATTTATTAAATTAATTTCATTAGAACAAAAACTGAGATCTTTTCTTTAGCATTTCGACTGCGCTCTGCCTTTCGTTTGGATTTTTCCCTGTTATCGGATGTTTCTTAATAGGTATTTGCCGTTTCCTTGCCTCAAAACAAACGTTGTGGCGATGGCAGATTGACCATAGACTAAAGCTTTTGGTGTAGCCAGCGTCATTTCTAGAACCATCCCGAATTGTCCCAAGTACCCACAGTGATCCAAGTATCCACGATTGACGATTGATTTATTGATTGAATGCTGGAATTTTATTGATTTATTACTAAATGAGTTAGCAATGACGTCAGATTTATTCAGTTGATGGATTAAGAAATTATTTAAATTATTAATGTATTTAATGTTATTATTAATATTATTATTATCTATGCACACTAAATATTAATTCTAATTTATGTAATTGGTATGCCACTAACTATAAAATTACACTTGTACCACTATTTTTATACACATGACATCATTATACTGTACTGTAATTTATTGCGATAAAATTAATTGAATTGAATTTAACATTTTTATTTATACAGGACAACACAACGGTAATGTATCAAAAAAAGTCGATTCCTGTATACAGGGTCATTTCTTCTTCAATGATTAAAGATATTTGAAAATTATTTATGTTTCATGTAGCTGACGGTATGTTTTGTGATTTTATTTAATATTAGATATTACATTAATGAATCACTAATTGCAAAAACGTGTACTCAAACATCTTCTTGACATAAATGTGGTCTGCAAGGTTATGAAAAAGGGCGCCTCAAGTCTCTATAGTTTTAGAATTATTCGAGTACAGTCAACTCTGTTCAGCGCAAAAAAGGGCACGAAACCACACTCACGTGCCCTTTTTGCTCGGATTTTTTAATTTGCCCTGCTACACCAACAAAATTTTTTAATCCTAATAATAATAATTAATGAACTCAAATAAAATACCAATGCTACAAAGCAAGTAATGAAGCTGAAGGACTATATTCCTGTAGAACATGATAAATTCTGGAAAGAAATATTCGATTGGCCAACGGAAAACAGAGCACAGCGCGATGAGAGAGTACAACATTAGTGTACATACATTTAATTGATAATTATTAAGATGTTAATAAATAACATTACTTTTTAATTTTCTTAGTTAATTGTAAAAAGGGCATATCTCCAGAGTTTTTAGCAAAAAGGGCACATGTACATGGATTTTAAAAGCCAATAAATTGTAGACTCATAAAGTATTCACCCTCACAGTGTCACTGCATTTTTCCAAAGAGAGTTATAAATCTAAAGGAATACAAAACGACAGTAATAAAATCATTGTATTAAAAGACATTTGCATTTTATAGTTTCCTGAACATTTTACACTCATGAAGATGTGTCTTTTTTGCAATTAGTGATTATTTTTATTTGATTTACACATCGTGACTACTGGTGCGTCGTTTTCGGGAGTTTTGGGAAAGCCATTATTTTGATTTTGTTTTTAATTCGTTTTCTAATGCAATGAGTTAGCTTTTTTCATAGGCTTGCGATATTGCGTGACTAATTAAACAGTTTCTTTTTTTTGTTACACTTCATTGCACAATAAAAAACGTTAACAAAAGTGAAACAGTACCGTCCTTCATCTTGACTTTAATTCTTCTAGCCAGATGCAGTAAGTATCATATTCTTAAATTGTGCCTGTAGTAGAATTTCTTTTATAATCTTAGTAATATGTATTATTATGTTAATTCACCTGAAATACTAATTTCTGGTTGGTTTGGATATATGGAGAGGATGAAGGAAGAAACATTGACGAAACAAATATATCGAGCGAATGTGGGTGGAAGGGCCGGCAAGGGACGACCCACGCGGACATACTTTGACCAAATAGGGGATGTATTAACAAAGGGCAAGATAAAAAGTACCCGAAACCGGCGTGCGTGCTTGCAACGACTAATGAATGTTGAGGAAGCGAAAGTGATCTGTCAGGATCGTGGCAAATGGCAGTCCCTGGTCTCTGCCCACCCCGCTGGGACGAAATGTTGTTCCTGTTGTTTTTGACGAAATATTGTTCCTGTTGTTGGTACTCACTTAATAAATAAGATAAAATAAAAATGCATTATTGATGACTAGCGGTGAAACCCAAAATTCTAAATTGAATTTTTATACAAAACTGTTTATTAAACACTTACACTATTGCAGCCAGTGGTTTATTTAAATTATTGATATAAAAAATATATAATTACTATAAATTTGTAAATAGTGGAATATGTCTTCATAAAATTATGTATACTAAATACTAGGACTAAATTATGAAATGGCTATGCCACTATCGGTAAAACTACACTTGTACCACTATTTTTATATACATTACATCATTATACTTTAGTGTAATAAATTGCAATAAAATTAATTGAATTGAATTTGACGATGTCTATTTTTATTTATACAGGACAACACAACGGTAAAGCATAAAAAATACAATTCATAATCTTCTTCACTTCAGGGGCAGTTTACTTTTATTAGGATGCCGTCGTCCAAGGAAGCAAAAATCGATATCAACGTAAAGAATTTACATTCTGTTTGTTGAATTTTAATGAGTTTGTTGTTCAACTCCACTCTGATCATCTTTTCTCAAATAATCTTAAGAATAATACATTACCAATACCTACCGTATCTTAAGAATAATACACTACCAATACCTACCGTACCACACCGCCGTGTGGCTCCGGCCTAGAATGAGCCACCCCATTTCTTCTCGTGGGTGTCGTAAGAGGCAACTAAAAAAACGGAAACCAGGGAACGGGCAGCAGCGTCGACCTGTGACACCAGACCACCAAACACTGCGATCTCCAATCCGCCTGCCAAGCGTGGAGATTACGGCAAAACCTCCCATACAGGAGAGACCCATGTCCTGCAGTGGACTGCTATGGGTTGATGATGATGATGATGAATACCTACCGTAAACAGTGAAGGGTTCGATAAGTGTGAACTCGGTCAAAATAGCGCCAATCAACAAATAAATAAATCATCATCAGCCATTTGACGCCCACTGCAGAACATGGGCCTCCTTCGTGGTTTTCACAACCATGAGGGGTTTTGCCATAATCGCCACGCTTGGCAGGCGGGTTGGCGATCGCAGTATGCGGTTGGAATTGTAGGAAGACGCTGCTGCCCGTCTCCTGGTAATTGATTTCCTTAGTCGCCTTCTACGACATCCACGGAAGGAAATGGAGTGACGCTATTCTTAATTCGGCGCCACACGGAATAAATAAATAAAGATAGATAACTAAATAAATCAATCAATCAATCGAGCAAACAAAAAACAACCAATCAATCAGCCCGTTCTCGTCCACTTTTGAACATAGGCTTGAGGCGCGCCGCTCCATTCTGCCCTCTGTCAAATAAAAATAAAAAATAAAAACATTTCTGTTCAGGAAATCGCAATAGTAAGTGACTAAACGTTGTTATATATGTTATAGATTTAATACGTGATAATGTTAATGATTAAAGATTTTTAAAATGATTTATAATTCATTTAGCTGACGGTATGTTTTATTTTATTTAATATCTTTATTTCATTTACGTATCGTGATTACTGGTGCGTCGTTTTCGGAAAACCATTAATTTATAATTTAAATTATTTTTATTTTGTTTTAATCTTAGCTTCCAGTAAGATTATTTTAATTTCTAACGTAATGAATTAGCTTTGTTCATGGGCTTGCTACTTAGATACACTTTCTAAATAGGAACTATTATTGCGTGACTAAGTAAAAAGTAACGTTATTTTTCTTGTCTTCAACTTATAGCCAAACGCAGTAAGTGTTATAATTATTCTTAAAATTTTCCTGCAGTAAAATTTGTGTTATAATCTTAGTAATATTATGTAATGTTGATTCGACTGAAATATGAATTTTTGTTTGCAGGTCCCGGTAAATAATAATTTTTAAATTTCTCTTATTGACGAATTAATTAATGAATAACAATAAAAACTAAAAGTTTTAATTGAATTTTAAAAAATAAAACTTTTTACATACGTTCTCTATTGCAGCCAGAGGTTTGTTTTATATCATAAATAAATAAAAACAAAATTATGATGTAATATAATATTATGTAATCTATATCTTCAGATGTAATATATTTTCAAAAACTTACATTTTACTCTGCAGCACGTGGTAAGTTTTATTGATGTTTGTCGATTTGACAAAAATGTATTTTTCTAAAAAAAAATTACATTTATTATTGTATTTTTTCTAATTTTGTAGGTCACGGTAAAACACTTATTCTTTATAGTATAATTTAAGAACGCATAATATTACGGTTGGCATTTTACGTGCCTAAAATTTTTTTTGAGACAGAAAAACCATTTTGAACACGGTTTAAATTAGTTTAAAACATGTATTTAATTAAAATATATTGTTTTACACACGCCAACTCTGCATAAAATGTAATGAAGGGTAAACACCCTTACCCAGGTCATGATGTAACAGATTCCAGTTTAAGTTAAGCCTTATCACCTTGAAATAAAGTCCAAAACCAATGATACATTCTTACAAACTTAATTGTAAAATGTAAATAATGTTTTTTTTCACGTTTCAGAATTTTTGGGTAATTCTTTTCTTTTGTTTCTTGGAATTTCGGTGAAAAGTTTAAGGGTACCTTTCATGATAGCTAAAGATAATACACCCTGTATATTATAAATCATATCCTGTATATCATAACATATATCAATTACCTAACAGAACAATACTGAGGAAGATATCAAACGTGTTTTTAATCACTTTCGTTTTGTTGTTGATTTATTTTTCTTTTCTTATAGGGGGTGAGATGGTTAATTTATTTGAATGCCATGTATATGAAAAAAAAAATTGTATAAATTGATAAATAAAAGTTTACATTACGCACATATAGCAAACATTTATTTTTTTTATTTTTTTAGGAGCCAGTAAGTTTCATAATAAGATATTTCTAGTCAGTTACATATTTTTGACAAAAAAATACATTTATATTAATATACCCAAATATGTTTTTCTAGCAAAAAACCACGGTGAGTTAATAAAACGCGTAGTGTAGTTATTGGAAATAGATTAATAATACGCATTCTTCAATAATGTTTCAAAATTATTAAACTAAAATTTATTTTCGATTCTAGGATATGGTAAGTAGAGTTTTTAATAAACCTTAAAATAAATATTTAAACTAAAAGTCCAGGTCCTCGTCTACTAAATATAAATAGTTTATAAATACTTTATGAAAATTATTTATAACTACTTCGGTATGGTCTTTTAATAGTAAAACGTTCATGGTACATAGTGGAAAGGAGGGGAATTAAAAATACTACCTATTAAAGATAATAATATGACTAGTCTTAAATTAAAAAAAAAAAAATTTATTATTGTCTCATTACTGTACATGAACTTATTAAGCTCAACTTAGAAATCCGAGTAAATTTGTTTGACAATTTTTTCAGACATTGATATATGCCTATATTTTTGTGTCGTGAATTTTATTTTTTGTATCTATATTTTTTATATAATAAAAAAAATAATCAAACTATAACGTCTTCAGTTGAATGTAAGTTTTTGAATATTTTGTAGTAATAATTAAAGATAAAAGTTACTATTATGCCTGCTTAAGTAGTTTTTAGTAGTGGTGTTTTTTCGATTCATACTATTTTACAATTACATCGTTCGCATGTTTTCAGTTCACGGTAAATGGGTTTTAATTTAAAATTATTAATGCAATATTTATTTCTCTTAAGCCTTGATAGATACGATTAGATTTAGATTTGGTTAAGGGCCAGAATTACGCTAAGTAAATACTTAACTGTAGTGCTGTCGCTTCAAATTTCTCAGAAAAGAGCGTGACAGAACGTTACTTAAGTATTTACTTACCTAGTGAAATTCTCAATTCAGAAACCGGCCCTATTACTCTTTATTGCACATCACACATTATAAAGATAGAACCACTCGTATTTTATAAAGTCTTTCAATTTTGTAGGTGAAGGTAATCAATTTATCTTTAACTATACAGCACAGACGTGCACTATTAAGGGACTCCAGGGGGCTAACTAAGGTCACCAATGAAAAATAATTATATCTTCTTTTGCAGATCGTATTTGCAAAAAAGTTTCTGTACAATCACTTAATCATGTTAACAGTGATTCTTAGTGTCCACGACTTAGTTTCTTAGTAACCTAGGACTAAGTTTTTTGGCTCAGGTTCACGGCCATGGGTCCTTGGGTTTTTAGACGAAAACAATTAAAATTTTGTATTAAAAAAAAAGCGCTCGCAACGTGAAAAAAACCATCGTGATTAAACTTCAGTGTCTAAGGTGTTCACATACGTCAGCACTTAAAAATGCCGATCCGCGGTGCGCACGCGCATTAAGTCCATACTCTCTCTCTGAGAGAAAGCCTGTGCGCTGCAGGGGGACGTATAGTATAGGCTACATTTGTTATTGATTTTATTCTTGTTCTTCGATTGATGTCTTTATTATAAATAATTTATAGGTATTATATATATATATATATATATATATATATATATATATATACAACATGAAGTGTTATAGATAGATAGATAGAAAGTATTTATTGCCCCATCAGAAAAAAAAAAATAAGGCAAAAGGTAGTGGCTCAGTTGGTGCTGACCCGGGTCAGTCACGGGCCATTAAATTTTTCAATTCTTAGTTCTTTATTATCACAATATAAATAATAAAGAACTAAGAATTGAAAAAGAAAATAAATAATAATTTCAATAGAAAATCGAGGCCAAATCGCTGCCGTCGGCCGGTAAGGTCCCTTGAAGGCTGGCAGCATTACCTCGCTGAATAGCGAGGCTCAGCCGCTGCCCGAAATAGCCACCAGCCCTCGGGTCACCTGACGCATCGACCGAGCGCGACGAAATCTCTTTAAGCAGTAATTTAATCTTTAATGTCTTCAATTTAATTTTTTTAAATAAAAATGTTTTTAAAAACAGGGAGGCGTAAGTGTCAAATTGTTATTATTATTATTTAATACTTTTATTGCACTTAGCCTAATTTACAATACGTCGGACTTAATGCTATAAGCATTTTCTACCAGTCAATCGCAGAAGGTGGAAGAAAGATTGGTAGGCGTGCAAAGAGGAGAGGGGGAAAAAGTAGAAATGCAATTTATAATATTATCATCATCATCAACCCATTATGTCCCCACCGAGGGGCACGGGTTTCTTCTCTGAGGAAGGTATAGGCCATACTCCACCACGGGGGCCAAGTCCGGATTGGTGGAGGCTTGTAGACTAGTGGCTCGTCTACTGTCAGAAGTTGTCCAGCCGCCCTAAGGCCTCTAATATTATACGTATACATTATTAGGTAATACTGAACAGACCTACGTATTAATATAGTGCTATACTATAAAATACTATACACACTACTGGAGAGGAAGGCAAAATTTACTAAAATTTACTAAATAAAATACTTAAAATTTACCATATAAAATGATGAGAACGAAGTATGTAAATATAGTAGAATATGTAAATATAATAGAGAAAAGAAAGATTGTTATCATGACGAGGGACTAAAGGAGATTGGGTTAAGTAACACTTCTGGAGGAAGTGTTACCGGACAAGAGCTTTGAGAGAATTCCGAGAAAAGTAAATTATACTGAACTTGTTTTAAATTAATACATTTTTGGACGTTAAATTAATGTGAAGTTCTGTCATTAATCAAAATAAAAAAACAGTATTTTTTTAATATTTTACATATTTTTTTACAGAACGTGGTAAGGTTCGGCGACAACGTAGCTGTTAAGTGTCAAATAATTGAAAATACTTTAGAAGTAATATTTATACCCACTTTTGCAGAAAGTTATCGTAAGTTTGTCTATTATATTCATTGAAATTGAAAAACTGTTTCTTTATCACATAAAAAAATTCAAAAGTAACTTAAAATAAATTAAGTGAAGTGATATATTATTCACTTTACCGCTACGCGGTAATAAGGATATAATATGCTCCGAGAGCTGTGTGAACATCAGCGCAGCGCTAGTTACTCGTATTGCTTACCTAACTTTATTAACATATTACATGAATCAAAAAAAGTAAATAAACAATAAAAACAAGTATTTGTTCCGCAGACTGAGGTTTGTATGTTGCGCGAAAAGCATTTACCTTTAAAGTTTAAAAAAATCCTAAAACCGGCATCTACAATTTTTTCTTCCCGTACTTACATATAATGTTGTTTTGCAGTTTTGGGTAAATGCAATTTAATCTTTGTTATTCCATATATAACTCAGTATTTCTGCACAATTCAATAAACATACAAAATCTTTGTTTTTGTTTCAAGAAAACCGTGAGTTAAAGTTTTTGGTCGTAATTTCGCTCGAAAACTTTGGATAAAATATTATAATTGTTATATTCCTTTTTATTAATCGATCGACAATGTTTTTTTTAGTATCATGTAAGTTTTAGCTGTTTTTAAGTATCGGATGTAGCACACTTTATTTTATTTAGTTAAATAAACGATTATTATTCACATTTAAAAAAATTTGTACGTTTTTGACAGACTTTCGTAAGTATTAACCATTGCTTATGTATGATAGAGATAGATAATTATGTGTAAATGTGCTCATACTGATATACTTTACATCATCTGCACAGCCCGCAACGGTAAGCATTTATTTCCAATCTATGTTCCGATTTTTTTTTTATAAACTTTTTAAGCTAAAGTAGAGTCACTTAAAAACATTTTAAGTGACTCTACTATAAAATTACGTTACAATTGTTTAATTATCTTTATTACATTATTCTGCCTACCCCTCTGCGATATAGGCGTGAGTTTATGTATGTATGTATTAGATTAACGGAGAGCTGCCATGAAACAAGGAATTGAACATACCCACATGATTTAAAAAAAAAATAATATAGTAAAAATAATTTAGTAAATTTGACTTATGCGCTTTGGATCGACTTGTAACACTTCTTAAATATTACTACTTGATTTTGTATGAAGAATTTTGGTTAACCCCTCAACTGTCCTCGCGGAATAGAACGTATAGGTGGCCCATACTAACCCCCGGTTTCTCGTACACTAACAAGCTGTTAATCTACTGTTAACAGCTGTCAGTGGTTTTTTCTTTATGCACGTTGGTCGATTGATAGCTGTTAACAGTAGATTAACAGCGTGTTAGTGTACGAGAGACTGGGAGTAAGTTCGGCACATATCTGTGTGGCGGCAGATGTTACTAAAGCCATCTTTAAGAAAATGGCGTAGGTAGGCCTATGAAATAAATAGATAGAGAAAGCTTTATTGCACAGTGGAAACTGATATCGCACTCCAGGTGAAAGATATTACAAATAGTTTCTTATATCTAAGTAGTGGTATACAATTGGCGGTCTTATCGCTTAGAGCGATCTCTTCCAGACAACCTTCGGATGGATTGGATTGCAGCAAGAATATATTCGGTAGATGGACGTACAAAAAAAAAGAAGAATACCTATTTATCTGATCATATTAAGTAAACTGTAGAAAACGCTGCTGGTTGTACAATTATATAGTGTTTATGTTATTAAGTTACATTATTGTGTTTGTACAACTGTTTGTTTTCTCTAACAAATAAAAAATATATATATATATTATTATTTATAAGCTTGCTCACATTGTCACGTTATAAATATATATTGTTTTTTTTTTTGCAGAAAGTAAGTTAACTTTTCGCTTTAACTAAGTATTATTTTGAAAGTAACTTTTTTCTGAGATCGTAATTAACTGTTGTTTTATTATTGTTTTATTTATTTATTTAGGAAAATGTAAGTTACAAGTCTTAATACTAAAATGGGGTGCGTGGAATCTGATCACGCGACGATCCGTTGTGGGTGGTGTGTGTGGATAGTCGCTTGACAGACTGCCTCGTTGGACTAGCCGTTACGGCGCCTACTGCCAAGATGGGGGTCGTGGGTTCGATTCCCGCTGGGGGCCGCCGTACATTTGTACACATGGCCTCAGTCTGGTTGTATTTCCATGTTTGTGATGTCCTTGCCTGGTTACCATAGCACAGGGTATCCTAGTTTGGGACCAGGGCCTAGATTCTGTTAATGCATTGTAGTAACATGACAACTGCATGAACATGGCGGTTTTCATTTCATTGCTGCTTTAAGTCTACGCGGGCACACCCATCAAACCTTCTAGGCGTCAATGGTACGAAAAAACACGTCACGTGACCCGACAGTGTACCTGTCATTATACTACAATGCACTAACAGAATCGAGGCCCAGGTCAACTGATTGTGTTGTGTAGAAGTTTGTGTTATTATATTGCGCTCTCTTTCCTGCCCTAATATTATAAATGTGAAAGTTTGTGAAGATGTTTGGAGTTTTGGATCTTTGTTACTCAATCATGCAATTACGGATGGGCAATAGAAAAAAAATACCACGTTTATTTATCTTCTAACATGTCCTCAGCGGTGGTAGCCTAGTGGGTAGAACATTGAAATCGGAAGCGGGAGACCCAGGTTCGATTCCCAGTGCGGGCATGTACATTTGTGAAGTTATAGCAGCAATACCACTCGCTAAACGTGAAGGAAAACATCGTGAGAAAACCTGAGTGTCTGAGCTATTTACATACCTCAGCGCTTGAAATCGCCAATCCGCGGTGGGCACGCGTGGTGATTAAGCCCACACTCTCTCTCTGAGAGAAGGCCTGTGCCCTACAGTGGGACGTATATAGGCTGCTTATGATGATGTCCTCTCCTATTCTATTAAAACCTTTATTAGTGCAAGTACCATCATTCTAAGTGGAGACTTATAATTCATTTTGTATGCTTAAAGATTTTTTAGTGTTGTTAGTCTCCCCAAGCCTACAATCCTACTAATATTATAAATGTGAAAGTTTGTGAAGACGTTTGAATTTTTGTTACTCAATCACGCAATAACAGCTAAACGGATTTAGACGAACTTTGGTATGGAGATAGTTTGAGTCCCGGGAAAGGTCATTGGATACTTATCATCGCGGAAATTACTCATTCCATGCGGACGAAGTCGCGGACGAAAGCTAGTGTTAAATAAATAAATCATTAATTATTAAGGGTACGTGAAAGTTGCTGTGAAAATACAGAAAAGAGTAGCTTTGCGCTGTCGGCAATTACAAAAAAACACTGGCTGACCCGGCAAATGTTGTATTGCCATATTCACTGTGATCCATTCTCAGACCTATCTACAGAAAAAAAATCATAAGAATCGGTGAAGCCGTTTCGCAGGAGTTCGATAACAAACACTGTGATAGGTACGAGATTTTTGCATATTAGATCGGTATTCGCTCAATTTATTTAGTCCAGGGACACAGGGTTACTAATAAAATGTAAAATTTCTGAAACACGTAGAGATTGTCATTTGCAGCAACTTTTGTTCTACGGCTTTTGATTTTTTTTTTGTTATAATAAATAGATAATAATCGTTCATTGATGCCAACAATCACAAAAGTAAACTAAAAAATATACGCATGCTTTCATCATCATCATCATCATCATCAGCCGTTTGATGCCCACTGCAGGACATAGGCCTCCCTCATGGTTTTCTAACCATGAAGGGTTTTGGCCATAATCGCCACGCTTGGCAGGCGGGTTGGCGATCGCAGTATGGGGTTGGAATTTCAGGAAGCTCCGGATACTCACACATGCTTAATATAGAAAAAACAAACTGTTAACAAGCAAAGGTATGCAGGCTCAGAATGTGCAGGTTTCTTCAATTCACGATTCTTACTTTTCAGTGTTTATGCTTGACGCGCGGTCCCATCGCGCCTTTTAAGCTTTTCGGAAATCTCCACTTCTCCAGAGTCAGGGTAAGAGAAGATGACGCAACTCTTGCACCCGGTTTCCCGTACGCCGCAGTTCTCAGTTGGCCAAAGTGCATAGAAAAAGAATTGACAACTTTGAACAGTAGATTCATAGATTGACAGTGTACGAGAAACGGTGTAATCGCGGTGTCGAGTTGAAATTGAAATCATATTCTACTGTTCCTTTAAGGTCCTAGCTACAAATCATGTACGTTTAATGGCAGCAATTTTACTGTGTTTTTCCTTGGTCTATCTAGACGAAAGTGACGGTCGCGCCCACCACGGGCCCAAGTTCAACCATCTGTCCGCCGTGCTACTGCGACAACTGTATCCCCAATCCGAACCCGTCCTCTGAAAGTCCGACCTCCACGATGTCAATCAATTTAATGGATTCGAAGCCTGACTTTTTGAATGCTTATGCTTACGATTATAACAATAATTATAAGTAAAAGAACATGTTGTGGAAGACAGTCCACAGTCGTGACAGTCCACTTATACACAGACTGTGTGAGAATGTGAAGTTAGGCTACAGGTTCCTTCTTGGATGCTTATTATCATCATCATCATCATCAGCCATTTGACGCCCACAGCAGGACATAGGCCTCCCTCATGGTTTTCCAAGCTTCCCGGCCTTGTGCCGCAGGCAATAATATCTATTAAGTAAAATAACCTCTTTCGTTGTAAAGGACAGTCCACAGTAAAATAACCTTCTTCGTTGTAAAGGACAGTCCACAGTAAAAGAACTTCTTTCGTTGTAAGGGACAGTCCACAGTCCTAACAGTCCACTCGTATGAGTGAGATAATGTGTGAGAATATTAGGTTAAGCTAGGTTCCTTAGAGCGGTGGTAGCCTAGTGGGTAGAACATTGGACTCGGAAGCGAGAGACTCAGGTTCGACTCCCAGTGCGTGCATGTACCTATCACTTTGTTGTCTAAGTTATGTACAATTGTGAAGTCACTGTAGCAATACCACTCTCTAACGGTGAAGGAAAACATCGTGAGAAAACCTGAGTGTCTGAGCTATTCACATACCTCAGCACTTGAAATCGCCGATCCGCGGGGGGCGCGCGTGGTGATTAAGCCCATACTCTCTCTCTGAGAGAAGGTGTCCTACAGTGGGACGTAATAGGCTGCTTATGTAGGTTCCTTCTTGGATGCTTATGCTTATAATAATAATTATTAATAATAATTTCAAAGCAAAATAACCTATTACCTGTCCTGAAAGTCCACTCATACACAGACTGTGTGAGAATGTCATTTAAGTACGAGGATTAATATTAATGTAACTGATATTTTAATTTAATTTTAATGTTATTTTAATTTATTTATAATTAATTGGCAATGTAAAATGTATTCGATCTTGTTGCTAGGAATAAATAAAATAATAACAATAAAAATATATTCGTTTATTTTTGGATTCAATAACTGACAAAGAGAAACGGAACCCGTTTGCAATCGTTTTGTTGTCCGTCCGTCCGTCTGTAAAGAACTCAAGATTGATGAAAGTTTAAGGAGTAGAAATGGTGTAGGATATTGTGCCTACTCTACAGCAACACTGTACCTCACCTCTCCCCCTCTTCCTCTTTGGTTCCGGCATGTTCTATGTGTAAATAATGTAAGGCAGATCATCAAGGATAAAATAAATAAAAGTGCTTTTGTCGTTTATTTCGGAGTATCAATTAATTACTCCCCAATAACTTATCCACAATAATTGTGGGTCGCGACAAACGGTAAGCAAAATGGTAGCCAAATTGTCATACTTAGCGTAGCCCGTTAACAGTGTTGCCTGTTGCACTATTAATGTTTGCGTCTCTACACACATTTATTAAGTAAATGTGTAAGTGATGAAAATGGGTTTTTTTCGGCACACTCTGTCTTTTCGCAGTAAGTGTACCTATGTCAAAACCTTTTTTAGGGTGCCGTACCCGAAGGGTGCCAAGCAGGAACCTTTTACTAAAACTTCACTGTCCATCTGTCTGTCTGTCACCAGGCTGTATCTCATGAACCGTGATGTATTCCTGTTGCCGCTACAACAATGAGTACTAAAAACAGAATAAAATAAATATTTAGGAGGGCTCCCATACAAAAAACCTGTTTTTTTTGCCGTTTTTTGCTCGATATTAATAACGGTAACAGGTAGACGCTACAAATAATCAAATGTTGTATAGATAATGGTACGGAACCCGTCGTGCGCTACTCCGACTCGCACTTGGCCGGTTCTCAATCAATTTCAAGTTACTGCGGTTACCACTACACTTTCCACGGCTTAAAATGGTGCCTTAAAAAACCGGCCAAGTTGCCCTGTTGCCGTACTTAATATCAATTCAATTCAATTCAAATATTTTTATTCATTGTAAAAACAGAATGTTTACTTAATGAACGTCAAAGTTGTTAGTTTCACAATTAATGGATTATGTGGAGAAGAAGCTAACAAAGAAACTCCACATTTATTCTTTTCAAAACACGTTTTAACTTAATTAACAGAGTTTTCAACTTAAAATATTAGTCATGAATGTGTTGAACACTAGTCACAATCGTCCTTTAAATAATATTAATCTACTGTTTAATGCCAAACATCTTTGTCTTCTAAATAATCCTTGATGTTATAGTAAGCCTTTTTGCACAGAATGTGCTTAACACATTTTTTAAATCGCGTTGGAGGTAACTCTAATATATCTTGAGGAATTTTGTTGTAGAACCTTATACAGTGCCCCATAAAGGATGTGTTAACTTTTGCAAGTCTAAATAGTGGAAATGACAATTTATGTTTATTTCTAGTATTAACATTATGGTGGCCACCAACATTTTCGAAGTCTTTGATATTTTTTGTAACGTACATAATATTTTCATAAATGTATTGACATGCAACTGTTAAGATGTTGGTTTCTTTGAAGAAATCTCTTAGCGAATCCCTACTACCTAACTTGTAAATAAATCGGATGGCTCTCTTCTGCAAGATGAAGATAGTCTCAATGTCTGCTGCCCGGCCCCATAGTAGTATACCGTAGGACATAATACTATGGAAGTAACTAAAATAAACAAGCCTAGCAGTTGCAACGTCAGTGAGTTCCCTAATTCTTTTCACTGCATATGCTGCAGAGCTAAGTCTGTGTGCTAATTTTACAATATGTGGACCCCATTGTAGTTTTGGATCGATGGTGATGCCCAGAAATACAGTATCATCTACAAATTCTAGTTTTTCATGTCCAATTACTATGTTGTTCTCAACTACTCGTACGTTAGGTAAGGAAAACTTTATAGATTTCCTCTTTTTAGAATTTAGCAGCAGATTATTTGCTGTGAACCAATCTAGTACTTGCGAGAGAGCATTATTTGCATCGTCAAGATTATTTTCTTGTCTCCTTATTTTAAAAATAAGTGACGTGTCATCAGCAAATAACACTATCTCAGACATTTTTTGTACCATAAACGGTAAATCATTTATATAGACTAGGAAAAGGAGCGGCCCTAAGATAGATCCCTGCGGGACTCCTATTTTTACAAGTGAACCCGAGGATTTAATACGATTTACGTCTGCTTTTTGGACCCTTCCTTCTATATACGATCTTAAAAGATCTAAACCTGCACCCTTTATTCCGTAGTGTTTTAACTTTAGCAGTAGCGTTTCGTGGTCTACACAATCAAATGCTTTTGATAAATCACAAAATATGCCTACTGCATCCTTGCGATCCTCCCACGCGCTGAAAATATGTTTAAGTAACATAACTCCGGCGTCTGTTGTATTCCGCCCTTTAGTAAAACCAAATTGCTGGCTATGAAAGAGTTGGTAATTATTGAAATGCGTAAGTAATTGATCGAAGATGATCTTCTCAAATATTTTACTCAATACTGGTAGTACTGAGACGGGTCTAAAATTGGTTGGATCGTGTTTATCACCGCTCTTAAATAAGGGTACTAGTCTACTATATTTCATGAGGTCCGGAAATACTCCCTCATCTACACATTTATTGAAAATTTTTGCTAACGGTAAAGCTAGGACATGGATCACTGAACTAACAATTTTTACTGACATACCCCACAAGTCCTCCGTTTTTTTAAGATTCAATAATTTAAATTTTTTAAGAACGTTATGGGGCTCAATGTAATTAAATGAGAAATCGTGTTCGCACGAGGAGACATGGTCTTTTAGTAATGTTGCTGCACGATCAGGTGACGAGTCTAACGGAGCTGTAGTCACGATTGGAACATTAGTGAAGAACTGTTCAAATGCTGCAGCGATATCTTCATTTTTCGTTATTATTTTGTCATCAATCTTAAGCGAAATATCTCGGTCTCCCAATTTTGTTTTACCCGTTTCTCTATTTATTATTGACCAAATTGTTTTAATTTTATTCGGTGACTGTAAGATTTTATTCTTTATATGATCGCATTTAGCCTTATGGCAGACGGCCTTAAATAATTTGGAATATTTTTTGACGTGCTGTATGAATTTGGTGTCATATGTATAAGTCTTTTTGTCATACAGTTCATAAAGTGTGTCTCTACTTTTCCGGATACCCGAGGTTGCCCATTCACTAAATCCTAATTTATTCTCATTATTTGTTAGCTGCCGCAATTTAAAAACTTTTTCAAAACTACCCGACACGACTTTGAAAAAGTCTACATAATGAGCATTAGCATTTTGGTAATTTTCTTGAGTTTTTATGCTACTTTCAAGGTCTACTTTAAATGACTCTAATTTTTTACTTGTTACGGGCCGGCAGAGGATAACCTGTTCTGCGTTTTTTCTATCTATTTCAAAATGAACAATTTGACCACTGTGGTCTGACTTCAAACAATTTACTGTAGAATTATCTGAAAAGTCGCAATCGCAGTAAACATTATCTATGCAGGTGGCCGTAGTTTCGGTTATTCTAGAAGGCTCCAAGAAAATATTTACTAAATTAAACGACTTGAAAATTATTGTCAATTTGGTATTTAAAGCCGAGTCTACCAATAAGTCGATATTGAAGTCACCACAGACTATGACTTTCTTATTACTGCTGGAGGCTACCTTCAAAACATCCTCTAATATTGATTCAAATGAACTGTAATCGCTGGTAGGGGGCCTGTATATGGCTACTACAATGTGTCTAGACAGTTCAACACATGATATTTCAATTACTTTTTCAACAGAAAGTCTGCAAATGTCTTTCCGTTCTTTAAATTTCAAACAATTTTTTGCTAGTATCAAGGATCCCCCGTGCCTTGCAGACTTTCTATTGAAGCAACTGGCTATTTGATAGTTATTCACAGAAAAATTCATTTGTGTTTCTGGTAGCCAGTGCTCTGTGACGCAAAGTATGTCCACTCTATATTGTTCTAAGAACAACTCTAATTCTAATAACTTTCCAGAAAAGCCACCCTGTATATTCTGATTAGCTAAAATTAATTTATTTAAGGGGGGCTTTTCTTTTGTCTGCGCTGACAGTTTAAATCAGCGGTCAAGTTTAACCTACTTAAACTAGGTTTTTTCACAACCTCAGAGTACAGAGGTTGGGAAGTATCAATTTTCTTACATTTTGTATAGCCTAGAGGTCCCTGTGCTATTGTCTTAACAATAAGGGGGTCATATACATTGAATGCCAATAATTTGGCAATATGTCGCTTAGAAGAGAGGGGCAGATACAATGTGTCCCTAGTTAATATAAAATTTCGAATAAATTTATTCGTATCGAAAAAAAGTACTTGGTCTCGATGACCGAAGGTCATATTATATAATAGCCGGTTTAATTTATCTATCCGGTCATTTTGTGCCTCTGAGAGAGTTTTTGAATAGGGAAAAAACGGCAAAAAAATAACGTTTATTGTATCGGAGCCCCCCTTAAATACTTATTTTATTCTGTTTTTCTGTCCATGAGATACATCCTGGTGACGGATGGACGGACGGACGGACAGCGGAGTCTTAGTAGTACGAAACCCTAAAAATAAATCTCTAAAGCCGTGTTTCGACGATCCGAGTATACTCTTACAGAGTGACCATTTCAGCTACCCTTGTCGTGTGCACCGGTGATGTTTTCATCACGATGTAGGTACTAAGTGGTACTGAGATCGTCGGCGCACATGATACGAATAGCATTCGAGTACCTAGCGCTAGAGTACCTAGTTAACTAACTCGGTCCGAGTGCATTAAGACTTTAGTGACCTATAGTCTCATCTCGACTGCTCGGATTATAATTATGTGCCGGGAACAATACCTACTTTCAGTTGAATAAAACGAGACAAGAAAACTTAAAAGCTGTATATTTCATTTAAAAATATTAATAACAACAAACTAAATAAACCTAACAATTAAATATTACAAATATCAGTAAAATTATAACTAAAAATTAAAGCCATTTAATGCACTATAGAAAACATAATTTAGCAACAATATATCATCATGATAACGAGTCATGCTTATGATAGATCATGTTTTAAGTCTGTTTTAGGAAAAACAAACATTATCTTATTTATAAAAAATAAGTAATGCCTCTCTTAGAGTAGGTACACTTTGTGCCAAAAAAGCTACTATAACATTAAAGATTATTTAGATGACAATGATGTCTGGAATTAAAACCAATTCAATGCATGAGTTCCAGGTTTTAGAATATTTATATAAGTTTTTTTGTCCATTTTTTCTCCAAAATGATCTAGATTTTGAAATGGACACCTAGTTTAACTTGTAACGTTCATTAAGTCGCAGTTCCTGTGCTACTTTGAATAACAAAAAAATGATTTGATTTGATTTAAAGAAAAGTAGATGTAATGTGAGGTTTTCTTTTTCACTATTAAAAAAAAAGTAGTTCCCGAGAACTCTGTAGATGGCGCTGAAATTACTACATTACTAGCTGTGCGTTCCGATTTGCGACCATGAGCGATCAGGAGCAAATTGGCGTACCAATTTGCTCCTGATCGCTCACGTAGCTCACAGAGCTCACGTAATCGCGTCTATGATTGCCGTTCCGTAATGGACATGGATGCAATATGCATAACGTGAACGGTTCAATTGGGAACAATATTTATTTGTGATGTGACCTTGACATAATTACGTATGTTTTGTTTTACAGTAAACAAACAATAAAAAAAAATTAGGGACACTGAACGATACTTTACTTGCGGAGGGCTTAAAGCTTAACTAATGTGAAGATTTGACTTTATTGACTCTATAAATCAGAATTTAGTTAAGATCTGTCTTCCGACAAACGCCTCACTAAGGGCTGTTTTAGTGGAATCATTCTTTTATAAATAAGACCGTATAATATCTTAGTACTTATCAAAAACTTAATACCAAGAAGATAGACTAGTAACACAACAAGCAGACTGAGGCCGACATGCACCACTTTTTAAATGTCACTTAAGTCGACATTTAAATTGAAGAATTTTAGTTACACTATTTAAGCCACGTTTAAGAAGGTGGTGTGAGTCGGCCTTAATTCTGTTACGGGGCTCCGAGAGGTTTAATAGCGCAAAATAATATCGTTTTTCCAGATCGGTTTTTGTCCTTCTACTGCATTAATTGTGGGAGGTTTGGAAGACATAGCAAAATGAACGTGCCTGACAACAGCTATCGAATACTTCGTTTGTTAAAAAAACGCACTTTTCAAGAATATGTCGACACAAACACGAATCTATTAAAACATTAGTATCCATTCATAGCGGAGCGTGCGTGCCCCGGCCCCCCGGGTCCGCGAGTCATTGTTCTGTTAGACGGAGAGACGGATTGTTCGTTCATTTTTTAAACAAAATTTCTCAACTCGAAAGAAGATTACTCAACTATTTTTCTTTTAATTTACTTCTACACTTAAAAGTAACAGTCAAAATAGATGCCATTTTCAATTACTAATTACATAACCTATTCTGGACATCTCTTATTCGTTGTTTATCTTTAAGTTTTATGTGAAGCATGCTTCTCTGCATCGAGTTCTGGCATACCTTTAGTTAGTCCCCATTTCTTTTGTGAGGTACCATGTTTGGCAGCCATAAGTTAGGGCGGGAAGGATGCATGTGTGTTGAATTACATAACCGCGGCATTCAAACCACCGAGAAATTAGGGTGTATATTCTCAATCTTTTTAATTGTGATTTTAGGTAACACGACCAATAAAAGACCCGAGGAGTCGATGGAATTGACTCTGAGAACGGCCACTTATAAAAATTAGCGCCACCAATGGAAAAAAACTCACATTATTATAGTTCTTTATAGATTTAGCAATAAGTGTAAGACCAATCTCTCGATAATGTTAATAGATTTCTAGGACATGATCGTGAACCTAAGGCAAAAAACCTAGAAAGCATTAACATTGCTTACTAATCAAATGGATCAATGTTATCTGAAATGAATAAATATTATTAACGCCAATAACTCTGTAAAAGAACATAACACAATTGATTTTGAATGTGATTTTTTCCATTCGTGGAACTATTGAACTATTGAACCTCATGAAGCACGTTAAAACAAGAGTTTACAACATGTTTTAAATACATTGACGCCCCAAAGACTTAACGATAGATAGGTAGATGGATAGAATATTATTTATTGTACACAGAGATTATATTAACAGAAATTCAATAAATCGCGGTGCAATTGACAGTGATATTGTAGGATATTGACGAGGTGATGCAATAAAACGCTAACTCAGCGTAGGACGTTCTCCAGCTCGTTAGACCGACAACCTGAGGCAGATGGCTGACAGCGACTGGGTGAGGATACCCGAGGAGAGAAATAAGTGGCGTACCTTGGAAGAGGCCTATGTCCAGCAGTGGACGAATACGGGCTGACTGATTTTACAATGAAGTCAACTACCTGGTCAAGGGTTAAGGCGATCCTTCACTGAATAATTGACATACAAACGTAGTTTGGTTTTTATTTACAAATGACGTGCCATAAGTCTATTTATTGTGTTTGTTTTATTCAATGTCCATTTATTAATGTTTTTTTACAACAAAACTTTAACAATACGTTTAGAGGACACACGTCACGTTTTGCTTGTGCTTACAATTGGGAACAAAGGAATAAAAGAGATAGACTCGTAAGACTTTTCATAGAAACTATTCACAAGGCTGTAATTTATTTTTGATATGTTTTTTTCCAATTCGAAGCACGATCAAACCTCGACTTGTGTTCTCTAAACGTATTGGTAAAGTTTCATTGAGATCCAGAATGTCGTTTGTGAATTAAAACCAAACTACGTTTGTATGGAATTCGCCTCTTAAGGGGGCCGCCTCAAGGAGTCCCCTCTGTATCAGTAGTCCGGTTATTTAGTCCGGTCGCCGGACTGGTGAGACTTTTCAGCCAATGTCTCATTCCGTCTCATTTGCGGTGGAAGAGTGTATCGATATCCGAGACATGTGCAGCAGCTCCAACTTATCTGACTTTTCGGTGCCAGGGTCTGATGATGGACAGCTCTTGGACTTTTTCGGGAACAGCTTACTCCATCTCGCTTTAATCCTGTCCCTGACTGTGCCACTGGAGCAAGATGAAGCTGAAACATAAAAATAATATCTTCCCCACAACACAATCACTGGTCCTGGTCAAAATAGGATACATGTGCTATGGTAACCAGGCAAGGACATCGCAAACATGGAAATACACCCAGACTAAGGTCATTTGTTGTACTAGATGTTTTTCTTAGGAAATGCGAATTTTAGGCGTTTGAATCCTTACCTGCAGTTTTCGTATCCGGGCATGAATATTGCGACATGTCTATCGGTGCTGTGAAAACATTATGTTTCTCCAACAACCTATCTATTGTATCCGAAGAAAAGTCGATCTGCGCACTGTTCTGAGTGAAAACCGTGTTATGACTCGCTTCCTCATTGTTTAGTATGCTCTTCGTGCTCGATTTGTCTCCCCAGTAACTGTGGCACTTAATTTCTTCTTCAGACTCCTGGCCCTTCGTTACGTCGTGATATTCATCATCATTGTCGTAGATGGTTACGTTTTTAGCTTCGGTTTCGTTCATGTACCGCACCCTGCTCTTTGCATCTTGCTTGTATTGTGGTTCGTATAGTTTTGACGAACCGCTGGAGCAGTCTGTTAATTTCTCCACCAGGTCTTCTATTATCCTTGCTGATTCGTACCCTGGTGTCTCTTTTGGTGAAGACCGCTTCCAGGTTCTTCTATTCAGACATTTGGTTAGGATATCATCTGATACAGCTTTTTTTATAGAATCATCGTTGAACTCCTGAATGGACTTGTACGATTTGACCTGTAAGGCGGTGTTGGATGGAAAGCTTTGATTGATGTAATCAGTAGTTTCTGTGTTACTCATCCCTATAAGAGGAGTGGTATCAGACGCCTTTTGTTGATAGTGGTATATGCTCTTCAGTTTATCGTTATTTTGCCCTTTGCTGCTCCGGTAAGTCTTTGTGTATCGGCAACAAATAAAAAGTAGTGCAAAAAACTGTAGAAGAATAATGCTACTGAGGATTGCTATGTTCTTGTTGCCAGCGAAAGCCCAGGTGAAGAATTTGTTATTTAGTTCATTAAATTCCAATTCTTGGCTGTAACTCGGTATTTGGCCTTCGATGTCCATCTTCCGGTCTACAATTGAGGTCGACGTAGCGTTTTCCTCTTGCAATGACTTTATAAACTTCAAATCATCGTTGAGCAAAGTCTTTTGGCAGAGATTCGACCGGGGATTGTATATGATTTCGTCGTCCATGTGGTCAGTGGGCAAACATACAGGCGTTTGAGTGCAATGTCTCAGTTTCCTATTAAAGAATGGTTTCTTTCCATTGTAATGGACATCACAGTCCACTGGTTCACAGTTCGCCAAAGGGTCTTCGTCAGCGTTTTTACACTTGGCTATAAGGTCCACTTTACAGTAAAACTCCGAAGCAAAATTGTCAAAACTCGTGTCGAAGTTTATTCTGAACGGCTGCCGCATGCTTTTTCCACGCCTTTCGACATTTTTAGAGTCCACATTCACAATGCAATAACCTTTTCTATTGAATGGGCTTATCAATGGCGCGATCAACTTAGTGTTCACAACGGTTGCAGCGGGTATAGAGTCCAGATGTAGACCAGCCAATTCCATACTCTTGCAGTCTCTAAATTGGTCCCCAGAATCTAGGCAACATATTTCCGGTACCAGGTCAACTTGGAAGACTTTCGATTTTGATGTGTTATTCAGCAAAGCGTAGAATATTATACCAATCGATTTTGGCGACAAGTTGTCGACACCACTCGACGAGATCTTCAGGTTATGATTTTGCAAGGCGGTCGAGTAGAGAAATAAGGTTAAAACGATCAAAGTTGTGTGTAAATATTGGTAAAAATTGCACATCGATAAAACTTGCGCGTAAACACGTCATTGTCGTGTGCAACTCTGACAGGCGTGACATGAATTGTCTATATGTTTGGTTCGTCACATTAACTCGAAAAAGTTTGCGACATTCTACTTGCGGAGGCTAGAAAAAATGAATCTAAGGCCTGTCCTAATACCTGATTTAACGGCGCTACATTTCCATTTTATATTGTGTCAAGCCGAGAAGAGCGTGTGCATGTGCAGTACTCGGTCTGTCGCACAGCAGACGTTGTATATTGGACGGTGGTGTAAGAAGGTGCAGTTTACAGCGCCCAATTCGGTATTTGACAAGATCAACAATAAATTATTTCATATGCTCGATTAAAACAAAAATTACAAAATATCTCGGAAAATGTATTTCTTTTAGTCAATTACTAGTTATTAAAATTTTTAAAAAGATTAAATATAAGAGTGCTTTGAAATGTGACGTCATAAGCCAGCATTTTCATACAAAATTCCGAATACCCAATTCTCTCAGGATGCTGTTGGGGTTGCCTCGCTGGTGTAGTGCGTCAACAATGTTCGCTGAGGTGCACGTGGATGATTTTTTTGCAATCATCCGTAAGCGGACCGCCTCGCTCATGCGCAGACGCAGGTCCAACGACAACAGCATCCTGAGAACCTCACCTGAAAAATTTGATAGCCCAATTCTGCAGCACTGGATGGAAAAATTTATTATTTCTCATCCAATGCGGTAGAAAATTAGATTTTCTTTGTTTATTATTGTTAGTTTTTAAGATGAGTTTTATATGTGACCCATTGGTAGCCAAGCGATTAAAAGTTAAATAAACATAAACATAAACATTTACATACAGGCACATTCATTGCTTCTGGCCCCACACTAGGATACCCTGTGTCGTGGGAACCAGAAACAACGACATCACAAACATGGTAAACATCCAAGACCTGGGGTTTTTTTTTGTCCCCAGCCGGGATTCAAACCCGGGACCTCTCGCATGGTATGCAGATGCACTACCGCTGCGCCACGAGGTAAATAAACATAACATAAACTCACGCCTGTATCCTAGAGGGGTAGGCAGAGCCCAGGGACTGCCACTAGCTACGATCCTGACAGATCACTTTCGCTTCACTTAAATAAATAAAGTAATTAATTAATCTTCATAGTAGTATATTCAGCTTACCTACATGACAGCGTTATTTAGTAAAGTTGTATCTATATGTGACGAGTCAGTGACTCGAGCTGATGGCGGGCAGTAGCAGTGCGCTCGACAATACAATAATTGTCAGCATACGCAGAAGTGCACGGTGCTTGGCCAGTACATTTAAGCGCCAATTCCACTAACCCGGGTCAAACCCGTTAAACCATCAACCCAGTCTCAATTTGTACTGATAACCATGGTAACTCCAGGTTTAACCGGTTAGCCCCGGGTTAGTGGGATTAGTTAGTGCGGAATTTAGTGCAAATGGCGCTAAAGGCCGCATTTAGTATAGTAATACTTATTTGAATTGGCCACTTATTTTTTTATGATTTATAATATTTTTGAATAAAATTCCACTTTTGTATACTTACAGTAATATCATATAAATTAAGGGAAACAACTCATTTTGAGATACTTTATAACATTGTGGTTGCCATCTGTGTGGCTAGGGGCTAACATTCTCGATAGGTACTTATTCGATCCCTAGATATGATTAAAGACAATACCGAGTTTGGTAAAATAATGATTTTATTTCCGTTTTCAGTATTTCTTATTAAGTTAATAACGATTTAACTTGACTTGTTTATAATTTATTAATCTATGGGGAAAATGTAAAAATATTGTACATCACAAATATATAACAAATCCTTTTTTAGAATATTGTCCGCTTAATTATAGTTTTACAGTTTTGTAAATAGTAGATTTTGTAGACAGCAATTTTTAATTACGAGTATGTGACGAGTGAGTGACTTGAGCCGACTGCCAATGGCGGGCAGTAGCAGTGCGCTTGACAACACAATAATTGTCACACGCAGAAATGCACGGTGCTTGGCCCGTACATTTAAGCGCCAATTGCACCATTACATTTAAGCGCCAATTGCACCATCCCACTAACGCGGGGTAAACCCGTTAAACCGTCAACCCAGTCTCAATTTGTACTGATAACCATGTATTAATCAGTAGCTTTCAATAAAAATTATAACGATAATTTAAATTTTTCCTCGGTTTTAAAAAGGGTTCCTCGGGTGGCACCCGAGCAAACTTAGTTGGTATAAATTTAGAAACGACGTTTGTATAGGCATTGCCGCTTGAGTAATATAGTAAAAAATTAAATCTATTTTAAAAACTGACTGTACAATCTATCACCATGTTAGCTAAAATTAAATAAAAAAAACGCAATAATTCACTAAAGCGGAGTGCTGCGAAGGAGATTAAAATTAGAATCTTTAAAAATTTAATAAAATTGAGAATATTACAGTTCGTAAGAGTGATGTCGCTGAAAAAATAGATAAAATTAAAACAGACATTAAAGACCAGCATGACAAAAATATCCAATGCTTAAGTGAAAAGTTAAATAAAGTAGAAAAAGTTATGATTAAAGATGATCCAGGTACTTTCAAAGGTTTTTCCACCAACAAAGTTGGATGCTGTTAAACAATACAGTGTCAAGCCACATGATCGCCATTTTGTCTAAAACTTGATCAAAGTAACTTCGATTGGCCTGAGTGCACGTTTGTGTCGAGTTTTTTTTTTTTTTAGAATTTCTCATACTTAGTAAAATCGTTCCAATAGCTTACCACGCATTTGAAAAACTTAGTTTATATCCTAGACTAACAGCATGCATACAAATCTCAACACACTGTATAGCTCAGCAGCATCCAATTTACTGTTCATTGATCAGCGAAAATAGTTTCAAACGCAGCATCATATAGAAACTTACATATGAGTACATAGAAGTGCGTACATAGTAGTACTTATCATAGATTTTAATTATTTTTTAGTACTTATCATAGATAAGTACTAAAAAATAATTAAAATCACAAAACTCTTACACCAAACAAACATTTGGAACATTTTCCTAAGAATGTACACAAGTGTAGATCTAATTTTATTATTAATTGAACATTTTTTGCCAAGAACATTTTGATGATATAGTGAACACACACACACACACACACACACACACACACACACACACACACACACACACACACACACACATATATATATATATTTGTACTCGAAAGACACAGCAAAATGAACGTGCCTGGCAATAGATATCGAATACCCTGCGTTAATTAAAAAAACGCACATTAGAAAAATATCTCGACACAAACTCGAATCTGTTAGAACCATTAGTAGCCATCCAGAGCAGAGCGTACGTGCCGCGGGTCCGCGGGTCATTGTTCTGTTAGAGGGAGGGGCGGTACTAATTATCCGTGCATTTTTTTAAACAAGATTCCTCAACTCGAAACGAGATTTCTCAATTTTTTTTTTACTTCTATACTTAACAGTAATAGTCTAAACAGATTCAATATTTAATTACTGATTACATCACCACGGCTTTCAAACTACCTTGAAATCAGCCAGTACGGTAAACGAGTTAATGGTGGCACGTTTTCGGTCAGCAAGAAACTGTTTGAAAGTTTTTTTTAAGGATCTGATATAATTTTGCTGAACAACAATTTCGTATGTCGCAAACAAATGGTAGAGAAAAAAAAGAAAGACAATTAGAACTATGATTACAAATTACACACGATATTTCATGATAAAGTAACCAGATATGCTCTAGAGTTTAAATAAATAACAATTTAAAGAAAAAAACACTTACATAAAATAAAAACGAAGCAAACATTTACTTAAATCAAATCAATCAATGAGCCAATCACCTAGTTTGTTTATGCTGACGGTACTGCTGTCACGAACTCCCATTACAGTCCAGGCAAAATAGATGTATAAGGTAGGTGTTGATGGATGTTTCTATGGGTCTTAATTACGTCATTACAAATGCTATCGAAAGTCCCCATCGACCCCGCTTGTGCGCTGTTTTTTATTTGAGGTCAAAGGTCACAAATTTTCCTTTTTTTGCCAACAAAAAAGTGAAACAAAAAATAACGAACAACCCGACTGCTGAGCATTGACTACTAAGCAGGCGGGACCAACACAGGTTCCTCGCAATGAGTTACATTTTTTAACTTGGGTAGCGCCTGCTTAGTAGTTAATGGGGATCCACACGCAAAACGAATCGCAGATGGCGCTAGCAGCGATCCGGCCATGTCAAACTTTGTTGTGATTTGGTTAGAGACAGATTTGTTGTTTTTTATAAAAAAAATTTGGTCCAACATATTGTTTTTCAACATGTACGCAACATGGAAGTTAACAGAACTAAAAGACGAACTTAATAAACGAGGAGCAAAAGTAACTGGAAAGAACGCTGACCTTGTGAAAAGTTCGGTTAAGGCGGTGGAAACCACAAAATTATACTATATTTAATGCTTCGAGTGTTATTTTCTTCTTTTCTGGGGGTACTTGTAGACTACTTCGGTCTAAATTCGTATAAATGTAGAGTTTGAATACTTTAATAATCCTCATATTTTAGGTTAGAATTCTATGACCAGAACATTTAATGTGGCAATCAACGAAATAAGTGAACACCATTTTTATTACAACCTGTTAAAAAAAAAATTAAAAATTAAAAATTTAAACTGTTTATTTCAAAAAAAGAACTACATATAAATTCATCTCTGGAACTCTGTTACTAATGCTGTCGGGTTGTTGGTAATTTTTTATTTCAGTATATTTTTCTGTAGCTCTCACCGTTTCAAAGTTAATCGCGTATTTGAGTGATTCATTTCTTTTTGTTGGCATTATTCTGAATTCATGTACCTAGCCTATGAAACTCGCGCAAACATGAAGTATCGATTACGACGTTATTTGTCAAAATCTACCCATTGGTTAAGGAGTTATCAGGGAACACAGAATAGGACATACTTTACATACATACGAGCCAAAAAACTTACCCTCCCTTTGGGCTTCGCCGCAATCGGGTAAAAAATTATGAGAAATGGTGGGAACGTATATTCCCACAGTAATAAGAATTGGATTTTTTTTTTTTTGCATGACCTACACAACCTTGATTGAGCAAGAAACGACTTTAAAAACTAAACAGGGCCCACAGAACTCTTAGCAAAAGAAGAACTAAAACCGTACTCGCTATGAAGTGGATATACTTGAGCCTCCTGTGTTTTGCTTTGGCTTGGGGAATTGTTTCGATGGGGTCCTTTAGTAAGTAGATTCTTATTCCCCTGACATAAGTGTTGAAATAGTCCGCCCAGTCCAGTGCGCCGACGTCGAAGTCAAATATATGTTTATCCGCATCGCATAGTTCGTTGTAGAGTTTCTGACTGTTGTCGTTCGAGAAGGTCCAAGATCTCGTAGAGAAGTACGATATGACCTCGGAGAATTTGTGGATTTTCGTGTAGGCTTTTCTCAACCTGCGGACGAAAAGGCAGTGATTATATTTTGGGCCAATTATATTACCGACGGTGGTAGCCCAGTGGGTAGAGCGTTGGACTTGGAAGCGAAAGACCCAGGTCCGATTCCCAGTGCGGGCATGTAACTAGGACTTTGTTTTATAAATGTACATATGTGAAGTTATAGCGTGGTTATAGTAGCAATACCACTCGCTAACGGTGAAGGAAAACATCGTGAGGAAACCTGAGTGTCTGAGCTATTCACACACCTCAGCGCTTGAAATCGCGGTGGGCACGCGTAGTTATTAAGCCCATACTCTCTCCCTGAGAGAAGGCCTGTGCCCTACAGTGGGACGTGTATAGCCTGCTTACGGAGGCCTATGTCCTACAGTGGGCGTCAAATGGCTGACGATGATGATGATGATAGCACTCACATAGGTTTCTTCCCAATGAGCGTGGCCACGCCATCGACGAGGTACGCCGGCAGCCAATGCATGAAGAAGATGGCCAGGTTGTAGAGGAACTTGGAGTTGATGAGTGAGAGAATATAGTAGTACACTGCCTGCGTCGTTGGGACATCCATGCCGTAGAGTTCGTTGTAGTACATGAATTTCTCTGTGAAACAAATACAAATATCTTTACTAATGTGAATTTACACAACATGTATCACAGAAGTTACCAAACTAGGATGAACCTGTGCTATGGTTACTAGAAGAAATAGTCATATTAGGTAACACTGTGGTGGACGGTATAGCATGTAAAGAATAATCAATTATTCATTACAAGTAAGTTATTACTATAATACAGAGAATTTTGTAAAGAGGTTCGAAATTTCGCCGATGCCTGCACTTGCCCATTAGCTCAGTTGGGAGAGCGCTGGCACGGTTAGCCAGAGGTCGCGGGTTCAAGACCCGGCATGGGTGGAATTTTCAGCCTCTAAATAGGTTTTTAAAATACAAATATATGTAGGTAGGTCTATTTAATCTGACTTTATATGTAGAATTATATTTTAAATTGCATATCTACTTTTCCACCTCTCCTTTTTTTGCACTCCTACCAATCTTTCTTCCACCTCGAGCGGTTGACTGGTAGAAAATGCTTATGGCATTAAGTCCGCCATATTTTAGATTAGGTTAAGGGCGGCTTGACAACTTCTGACAGTAGACGAGCCACTAGTCTACAAGCCTCCACCAATCCGGACTTGGCCCCCGTGGTGGAGTATGGCCTATACCTTCCTCAGGGAAGAGACCCGTGCCCATCGGTGGGGACATAATGGGTTGATGATGAAGTGCAATAATAGTAGTTTATGATGCTGTTACATAATAAGGGTTCTTATAACACGAGTGTGTTTTAAGACCAAGTTATGTACAGTGTCATACACTACTTTATCTACTCTCATACTGTAATACATAAAATAATATTGCAAATAAAATGCTGAATATCAACAAATTTAGTTTTGCGTGTAATAAACTCGTGGTAACATTTATTGTAGTTGCTCCTAGATTTCGCCGGTAACAGGTTCATAGTCATGTTTGACGCAGCTTCCAGAATGTCTGGTGGTGTACAATTACCACTATCCTCGCTTTCAGACATGTTTTTACACAACAACTAATTTATTTTACAAACAGAACCAACCTTTGTTTAAATATTGAAAAGTTTTTTTGTAAAATGTTGGCGCCAAGGCGCAACGTCGAGTGCGCATGCGTGTTGCGTCGCCGCGGACTCGTTCATTGATACATTTTTTTTCAAAAGTAGAGGTTCAACCTTCTTGGTCCAGTAGCTGGAGGTTGTATAGGTGTATCGTTATGATTAAAAAGTTATATTATGATACGGGCACCCTGTATTATAATATAACTTGTATGGACAAGACCTGTATCGTAATAAAACTTTTTTTTTATTTTTGGCCTACGCGTAATGTTTGTCATAAGAGTTTTGTTTTCAGTTTTATAATCTTTGTATTATAGTATCAGAGTAGATAAAAATAATAATAAATACAAATATCTTTACTAATATGAATGTACACAACATGGATCAAAGAAATAACCAAACAAGGATGAACCTGCGCTATGAATACTTGAAGAAATAGTCTTATTGGAATACAATGTGGTGAACGGCTTCGCATGTAAAGATTAATTAATTATTGATTACACCTAAGTTATATATTAACTAGATATTTAAAATTTCTCATGTATCTTAATAATGTATATAATGCACGGAACCCGTGCTTCGCAAGGCACGTTAAGCTGTTGGTGCCGGCTGCCGTCGATAGATGGCAGTCGTTAAGCCAAGTCAGAGGCCTTAGGGCGGCTTGACAACTTCTGACAGTAGACGAGCCACTAGTCTACAAGCCTCCACCAATCCGGACTTGGCCCCCGTGGTGGAGTATGGCCTATACCTTCCTCAGGGAAGAGACCCGTGCCCCTCGGTGGGGACATAATGGGTTGATGGTGGTGATACCCAAGAGGTCTTGGGTTCGAACCCCGGGCAAGTACCGATGACTTTGTTTTACATGTTACGTGCATTTGTGAATTTGTATTTGTTTGCATGGTTGAAGTTGAATTATTGAATTAGAAATAATGTAACAGCTAGCGGTTTGAAGCGGTGGTAGCCCAGTGGGTAGAACAATGGACTCGAAAGCGGGAGACCCAGGTTCGATTCCCAGTGCGGGCATGTACCTATAAATTTGTTTATTTTCAAAGTTACATACCTACACCTACGAGTTTGTAGTAGCAATACCAAACGCTAACTGTGAAGGAAAACATCGTGAGGAAACCCGCGGTTCGGTTGGCTCCGCACGTATTGACTTGTCTTTCCTGTAGGCCAGGCCGACTAAGCTGTCAGGATGGTATAGGTGCTGGGCAAACCTGCTCCATCTAAAACACAATCTCCCAGGCACCGCAGCGTTCGCGTGGTCCTTTCACCCATCGAGTGTGGTGTGAGTGAAGGTGCCACTGGACGCTTGTATAAATCATCTCGTTACGTAGAAGCGAAGGCCTAAGTTCAGTGGTTTAATATTGATCACGTACCCCAAGTGAGAGGCTTCTGTTTGGACGACACGAAGTTATACACCTGCGGCGGCAGATCGGGCGGTGGGGCGTCCTCGAGGTTCTAGAGCAAGAAAGAAACGTTACCTTCGGACATAAAATCACGCCTGTACACCGGAGGGGTGGGCAGAGACCAGGGTTTGCCACTTGCGACGTTTCTGGCAAACCTCTTTCGCTCCATCCGTATCTCCGTTTCTTTCGACTTCCTCTCCTTTATTACTACATTCTTCTCTCTCTCCCTAGGGAAGGAAAGAGGCAAGAGTATAGGTTCCCACCAAAGGTTATGTTATGTTTATTTCAACAAAAAAACGGTCAAGTGCGAGTGGGATTCGCGCACCGAGGGTTTTCACACGACACCAAGTTAGATGCCGTTGTGTATTACCGTTTACAAAAAACGGGAAAAAACATGTTTTTCGTATGGAGACCACCTTATTTTTTAATATTTTTTTATAAAAAGTACCCGAAACCGGCGTGCGGGCATGCAACGACTAAAATGAATGTTGAGGATGCGAAAGTGATCTGTCAGGATCGCGGCAAGTGGCAGGCCCTTGTCTCTGCCTACCCCTCTGGGATACAGGCGTGAGTTTGTGTATGTATTTTTTAAATTTTACTGTCTGTTAGGTAATCCGCTGTAATAACACAAATATTCTGTGAAAATTTGAACTGGCTACCTATTACGGTTTCCAAAGATAGAGCCCTTTAAAGTTCTGACAGACGGTCAGACAGACGGACAGACAGACAGCGGAGGCAGAGTAATAGGGTCCCGTTTGGCACACTTCGGGTACGGAACCCTAAAAGTATGCTGTTCCCTGTGGACAGTTTCCTTTGTGGCGAGCACATGTCAACTCTGCGCGCGCACTATAAACTCCGACATTCCTACATCGCGCAAGCATAATGTTTCACATGACATACCATAAATATAACGTCCGACGAACAGCAGTTGGACCGGCCGTCCCCAGGCATACGATCTGCCTGGCGGGAAATTTCCCTTTATAGTGGAAGAGCACGATCACCCGCTCTTCCCTATACCTTCTTTTGTTATTTGGTGTCTGTGTGTGCGCTCTTCTTTACTGTATTTGTAGAAACATGTAGAACTATATGAAGAGTATGGAGAGCTGACTGTCAACCAGCATTACTGGAGAGGCACATGAAGACGAAGAAGAACTGTGTAGGCACAAAAACAGCAGCCACGATTCTCAGCACTGAGGGACCGGCTGATAGGATCGGATCTCCTTAATGAGGATGTAAGTGTGTGTAGACCTACGTACGGCCTCACCTTAGGGCTATCCCTGGCGACCTTCCAGGCGGTCGCAATGCAGGCATTGACGACCATGTCCCCGGGAATGAGGTCCGCTATCGCTGACGGCCGGCAGTGGAGCGCGTGGAGGAGGCCGACGGCCGCGCCTACTACCACCTGGAGTAACATTACTTTAAATTGCATTGCGTTGCGTTGCGTTGCATTGCATTACATTGCATTGCATTGCGTTGCATTGCATTGCATTGCATTACGTTGCATTGCATTGCATTGCGTTGCATTGCATTGCGTTGCGTTGCGTTGCATTGCATTACATTGCATTGCATTGCGTTGCATTGCATTGCATTGCATTACGTTGCATTGCATTGCATTGCGTTGCATTGCATTGCGTTGCGTTGCATTGCATTACATTGCATTGCATTGCGTTGCATTGCATTGCATTGCATTACGTTGCATTGCATTGCATTGCGTTGCATTGCATTGCGTTGCGTTGCATTGCATTACATTGCATTGCATTGCGTTGCATTGCATTGCGTTGCATTGCATTGCGTTGCGTTGCATTGCATTAAATATTTCTGAACTCCCGAGACCAATGCTCTGGATTCGCAGCGTTCGAGTGGTCCTTTCACCCATCTAGTGTGGAGTGAGTGAAGGTGCCACTGGACGCTGTATAAATCATATCATTAGGTAGATGCAAACGCCAAAGTTTTTTTTTATTGATTTTAAAGGCTGCAGGATATACTCACACCAGTAGGTCCGTAGAGGTTGTCAATCCATCCAGCTATAGGCTCCTTCACTGTTCCTATGACTGAAACCACAAGTATTTGTCAGTTTTTACCCATTTGTTTTTAAGCATACCTCAGCGCTTGAAATCGCCAATCCACGGTGGGCACGCGTGGTGATTAAGCCCATACTCTCTCTCTGAGAGAAGGTCTGTGGACGTATATATAAAAAAATGCATTTATTTCAGGTTGCAAGACCCATATTAACACAAAAAAAAACAACAAAGAAAGACAACACTTAAATAGTATGTACCTGAACCTGCTAAATATAGGATGCTTATGACCCATTTGAGATCAAAAAGCAAGGGGCGCTGGTTTTTAGCTTTAGCCATGCCACTGAATGGTTTCTTTACCCATCGAAACATTTACACAAGATAACAACATAACATAAACTCCCGCCTGTATCCTAGAGGGGTAGGCAGAGACCAGAGTCTGCCATTTGCTACGATCCTGACAGATCTCTTTCGCTTCATCAACATTCATTAGTCGTTTCATGCACGCACGCCGGTGTCGGGTATTTTTTTCTTGGCCTTTGCTGGTACATCCCCTATTTAGTCGGCATATGTCCATCTGGGACGTCCTTTACGGGCCTTTCTACCCACGTTCGCTCCATAGCATCATCATCAGCCATTTGAAGCCCACTGCAGGACATAGGCCTCCCTCTTGGTTTTGCCAAATTTATTTGGTTTTGTAATTTATTTCCTTAGTCGCCTTCTACGACATCCACGGAAGGAAATGGAGTAACGCTATTCTTAATCCGGCGCCACACGGACAAGCCTTATCGCTCCACATATTATCCTTGCTAATATTATAAACGCGAAAGTTTGTATGTATGGATGGACGTTTGTTACTCTTTCACGCAAAAACGGCTGAACGGATTTTGGAAACGAAAACTTGGCACAGAGATACATTATAGTCTGGATTAGCACATAGGCACTATTTTTATCCCAGAAAAATACACATCAGAATTACCACGCGAACGAAGTCGCGGGCAACAGCTAGTACAAGATGAAGCCCTAAAAAGCGATACTCACCAATAGAAGGTCTGAAGACAGCCACGGGCAAACCCTTGCAATGATTTAGCACGATATTTTCTGCGTTCAGTTTCGTGTAGGCGTATGTGTTCGGGAAGTCACCGAGGAGGCTGTAACGAGGAATATTTCTATTTGTGTGGAGACCTGAATAGAATAAATCCTAAAAAAGAATAAATTGTACATTTTGTTCTACGTAAGAAATAAGGCCATTTCGTTCGTTGGAAGTCTGGTCTTAAGAGAAGACACTTTTTTACCAGATAAATAGATAGAGATGTATTGTAGTACAAAAAAAGGCGAATAAAATACATGGTCGGGTCACGTGACGTGTTTTTCGCCTAGAAGGTTTGATATCGTGTGAAATCGGCACGTTCATGCAGTTGTCATTGTACTGCAGTGCGACGAGGTGGTAGCTTAGTGGACTCGGAAGCGGGAGACCCAGGTTCGATTCCCAATGCGGGCATGTACCTATGACTTTGTTTTCTAAGTTATGTACATTTGTGAAGTTATAGTAGCAATACCACTCGCTAACGGTGAAGGAAAACATCGCGAGAAAACCTGGGTGTCTGAGCTATTCACATGCCTCAGCGCTTGAAATCGCCGATTGGTGATTAAGCCCATATTCTCTCTCTGAGAGAAGGCCTGTGCCCTACAGTGGGACGTATATAGGCTGCTGCGAATCTAGGCCCTGCTTGGGCGTAGCCAAGATTTTGTTCAGGGGGACGCAATTGAACTGTGCTGTGCTTTCACAATCTAAGTCTTTGAATTCAATCTGCAGGTTTGCTAAAGGTCATTCGAATGGTGGCGTGGTGGCCGGGTCACCTATCTCCCTCTAAAATGGTTGAGACTGGTGATGGCTGACCCCTGCGTTATGCTCGTGAACGGGTGCTGTTCGTGTGTCTGGCCGCAGCATTAATGTTTTTCCTACTTTTGTAAGAAGTGTTATTTTTGCTTTTAATGTTATTGATGGCTATCACGGAATCATATCATATAGGCTTTGATGTATAAGTTTAGTATGATTTGAGAAAAGATGGTCAGAGTGGAGTTTTTTTTTCCGCTGCCTTTTTCTCCACTACAAATACGGCCCGAAGGCAGCGGCTAACATGGTAACATAGTACATTGACATTCAGCAAACAGAATGTAAATTCTTTACGTTGAAATAAATTATTGATTTCTGATAACTTTTTGGTTTAACGGTTTCACAAACTTAAAACTAGTCGGGATAGCCGACCCCGCTCCGGCTATCCCGACTAGTTTTATGGTCCCCGGACCCGCTCGCTTTGTTAACTTACCCCGCAGTGATGTTCTCCAGAGTCTTCGTGTCAACTGTTTCCACGAGGTCAATCAACTTGTCGCCAGGCAATGGACTGTCGTAAAATACCTCGTCGATGGTCAGACTCGTGCAGTTGCTGGGGACAGACCAACAAAAGTTGGTAAAGCGTTGAGGCAAATAAACTACATGAAAAGTTATTAAAAAAGAAAGGGTGGTTGGGATAGACGAAAAAAAACGGCCGAGTGCGTGTCGGGCCACGTGCAGTGTATGGTTCCGTAGAAAGAGGGGTTTATGCTTTACAGAGGTAACGAGTTCATCAAAGTGATTTTCAGTAGATTTTGTACGGAGTTTTCCTTTTATAAGTTGGTTGCCTATTGCTCGTTAACTTGTCAAGCCTACTTAGCCGTGATAGTTTTCCTTTTAAGTTAATTGTAAGTGCTCTGCTGCCCTGTTTTTCTTCTCGTTTCTCGAAAATCAACCGTTTAGCCGGGAGAGGGGGGAACGCCCGTCAAAAAATTGAGCTTTAAAGCTTAAGATTTCGCAAAAAGAACCCTAAGGGCCGATTCGACCAACTAAGCTTTATACCAGGAATAACTAATCTCATAACAAATATACTCCCTCAATTTTAATCTCGGTATAATTTATTGCATTCCAGCGAATTATCCCGGGATTAGTAGTTGGTAGAACGTCATATAGATTTACTCCAGAGTATTTCTCGACTTATTCCAAGATTACCACTTATGCCAGGCATAAATAGTTTGGTCAAATCGGCCCTTAATCGGACACTGGTCTTCGTACACTCTTGATATTTTTAAACGACCAATCCAACAATATGGTGTAGGCAAGGAAAAAAATGCATTCCTCATTTCGGTGTAGGAAAAAAATTTTTCGACATTTTATTCTACCGTGTTGTCGGCGTAATAAATATGTATATCTATGCCAAATGTCAGTTCTCCAGTACTTATCGTCTCTGTGCTTAGCCGCGGACAGACAGACAGACGGATGGACATGACGCAACTATAAGAGTTCCTTGTTGACTACGGAACCCTTAAAAATTATAAACATTGGAAGGCTCATTTGGGTGCTGAAGATAATAAGAATAATAATAAGTATAATAAGAAATTAACTGTGTTACTTACAAACGTCTATAAGCAAAAAAAAAAAAAAATGTCTTGGATACATTGAACTTAGTAGGTAGGCGTGTAATTGTATTATTATGTTTTCACATTGAAAATCATACTAGGCGAGCCTGTATCATAGCTTTCGATGCCTCTTATCGAATCTCGGATACATTGCAATGTTGGGGGTATGTGGATAAAATTTGTTGTGCCGAAACATACATAAAGTTTATGATTATACTTATAAGGGTTGGTTCAATATAGACCGAATGATCTGGTGACCGAGTGATCTGGTCACTATACCTACAGCATACGTTAAAAAAAACGAAGATACAGGGTGACTTAGAATTCGTTCACCGTATTTTGAAGGAATGTTCTTTTCATTGTGAAAAACAGTATTATTAATGATTTATCAGTAATGGTAAAACATATTTCCGACTATTTGGCTCCAAATTGTGAATCCAAATTTGATGTGGTAGATAGTACCTACCGTAACGTCGAAAAATGTTTTCTATTACATACTTATTTTATTTATTTTAATTTTAAATCTTAAATGGTTACAGACTATGTTAAATGATTACGAGTCTGACGTCCGATGTGAGTAATTTTTTTGACGATATTTTTGACGTAATTTTTTGAGGTACAGATTTACATATCTTAGCGCTTGCTACGAACAATGGCTCAACTATGAGGCTAAGGCCCGGTTTCTGAAATTGAGAATTACACTAATTAAACACTTAATTAACGTCCTGTCACGCTCTTTTCTGAAAAATTCGAAGATTCAGCACTACAGTCAACTATTTACTTAGCGAAATTCTCGATTCAGACTCTTTCATAATTGACTTTCATCAATGTAAAAACGCCAGAACTACGAGTATTTCTGAAAAGTATCAGGAACTGTAGAATTCAGCTGCATGCTATAAGAACTCTCATTTATTTTCGATATGCTGGAAAATGATATGCTAAGTTCATTAACATTTGTGTAAGCATGTTTGTGGCAATAAATCGTTCATTCATTAACCTGTAAGCCGTTGAGATGTGCACCATAGCCCTGAGCTTAGCGCAACTCCGTGCCAGCAGCAACATCTCTCTAGTTCCGCGCACGTTAATTTCCACTGCCGTCTTAATGGGCTCGTCGAAACGCACGGTAGCCGCGCCGTGGAATATGAACTCTACCTGGGGACGGACAAAGAGCATTTTTCAAATCAAAGAACATCCTTTTATAATTATCACCTGTTTTTTTAGGCTCACACTGTAAATTACTTAGTAAGAAGAAGAATTTATTAATGGGGAACTTGCGTCTAACTTAGATTGGAGTGACATTGCTTTTAAACCATAGAAATCAATTAAAAACCTTGGAGAAATTTAAAAATAAAACAAAACATGTGTGAACTACTGAATTGTAATCTTTTAAGAATTTATTGTACCATGTTTGCCTACAAATAAATTCATTTATTTTATTATTTGAATAAAAAAAATTTTTCGGGGTTTTCGGGGTCAAAAAATATGCGAAAAATAATGTTGCTCTAATAACATAAATCATTGAATTCTGAACGTTTTCTTATAAGGGTGTACATGCATAAAAACATTATTTGACGAGATAACTCAAATATTGATTAACACTTCATACATTATAGGCGTTACGTTAGGGAGTGACGTCATAGTCTATAGGTCGATTTGTATGGCGCGTTTAGTACCACGTGACTATATTGACTTTTCGACTGGTTATATTATCAAAAGTATTAGTCGCAGAGAAAAAAAATAATACCACATTTATTTATCTCTTAACGTGTCCTACCTATTCTATTAAAACATTTTCTAGTCCAAACTCTCCATTGCAATTAATCTTTATACTCGCAAGTTCGACAGCAGGGGACACCTTGGGCTCTGCAAGCCGTCCACTTCGGGCGTGGGCAAAATACCAGCGCTGGAGTTTCCTTTCGATAAAAGTTCATAAGACAAGAATATATTCTTTATTGTGCACAAATTATTGTTATAATTACGAAAAACTACCCTTGCGTGCAACGACCAATGAATGCTGATGAAGCAAAAGAGATCTGTCAGGATCGTAGCAAATGGAAAATCTTGGTCTTGACCAAAATCTCCAGAATACAGGCGTGAATATGTAATGTTTTTGCCTCTCGTACTACGTAAAAAGGACAGCTAAGTCGCCGAAGTAAAAACGAACACCAAAGTCATTGAATTATGCTAAATACTATATAATTAGTACGTAATTTGATGAAGACTGATTTAGTTACTTAATAGTAGTGAATATTCGCTACTTAGACCGGTTAAATACATACGTTTGCATAAATTTAAACAAGTCCAATTGGAATTATTTCTATTTTTGAAACAAGTTTGATTTAGATATTTTTTTATAGAATTTTCTCACCTTTGCCTGTTTTGGTTCCATAGAAAGAGTTTTTAAGTATCACTGGAAAGACCTGTTTGAACTATTTATATAGGCGACAGAGCCTATTTCTGGTCTAGACAGACAAACGGGTCGTGATGATAATTCATAATAATATTATGGTGGTTAGAGACCTGGGGCCATCATAATTAGACAGTTAGATGATTGGAATCGCTCAGGATTTTGTGCGCGTAATATAGGAGCTGAACATTCACCAGTAACAGAACATGGTCAGACTTTGACAAGATCTCAATCGATTCGTTGTCTTTTCGCGGGTGTCAGGCCACATGAATCAGCATGAATTCGACAAAAAAATAAAAATCATAAAAAGACAAAAATAAAAAAACTGAAATAAAAAATAACCAACAACCCAACTGCTGAGCATTATCTACTAAGCAGGCGCTACCCAAATTCATCAATGTTCGTCCCGCCTGCTTAGTAGTTAATCCTCAGCAGTCCGGTTGTTGGTCATTCATTATTTAATGTTTTTATTAAGGCTATTTCCATTATTTTTAAAGAGCCTTTGAATGTCTCTCTTTAAAAAGGCCATACGTAGGGCTGCTAATGGCAAAACACTGGCTGGCAGACCCCAGATAATGCTGCAAGGACGGAGTAGCCAAGGACCGGCGTAAGTTCCAAGTGGGGCACTGGCAGGAGACCGCGCAGAGCCCTAATTACGAGTATGTGCATCAAATTCTGTCGGAATCCTGACGTTTGAAATAGAAATTAGTATGGAATTTGACACTTAGACGATTGGAATCGTTCAGAATTTGGTGCACGTTATATATAAGCCAAGACCCGCTTCAAGTCGCTGAGCCAGCGAAGTAACTATTTACCCGTCCGTGGCGGAGCCCAAATGGAGGGTAATGTGTTTGGCTCGTATGTATGTTTGATGGATAGATAGATAGATAAATAAATAATTTATTCACTCCGAATCAGCATGTGCTGAAAGTCCAAGAAGAACTTCAGCGCTGATATTCTGCCGGTACTAGTCAGCTAGTGGGCTATATAAAATCAGCATAAATTCAATAGAAAAACAAAAACTTTGTAAAATTAAGAGGCTTACGCTAGAGTGCGCCTGTTTTAAATCTTGCTTCTTATCACTAGATGGCGTTTCTATTATTAAAATGGAAAAATTACTACAAAGAAAAAAAGACCAATTGCCAGGCACCTGGTTGATCCGTTAATTGTTAATGTTAACCGGCTGCATGTAGCAACACTAGTGCCCACAATGAAAAAAAATTATAAATTAGATCCTCTTTAGGGTTCCTTACCCAAAGGGTACGGGACCCTATTACTAAGACTCCACTGTCCGTCTGTCTGTCACCAGGCTGTATCTCATGAACCATGTTAGCTAGACATTCGAAATTTTCACAGATGATGCATTTCTGTTGCTGCTATAACCGCAAATACTATGAAAATCTCAAATAAATATTTAAGGGGGCTCCCATACAACATACTAATTAATTAATTTACGTAATTTACATCACTTGCAGCCCCGGATAACTCACATTGCAGTTAGGTTTTTACATCGGAATGATATCGCTGTACCTAAATGACTATATTATTACTTCGGCCGGATGTCGCTGTCTGTACGTAATACAGAGAAGTTTATATAGAGGCTCGAAATTTCGCGGATGCCTGCACTTGCCCATTAGCTTAGTCGCGAGAGCGCTGGCACGGTTAGCCAGAGGTCGCAGGTTCAAGTCCCGGCATGGGTGGATTTTTTAACCTCTAAATAGGTTTTTGAAATTGTCCTCGGCACGGGTTAGTGCAACAAAAAGAATATTATAAGAATATTTATTTGTTCACTTCAAAAATAAATAATGAAATTGAAATAAAATAAATTAAGAGGGGCTCCCTAATTTAGGATAAGGGGATTAAAGCTAAAAAAAATATTTTACGATTTTATCCTACAGTTTTGTCGGCGTGACAGATATGATTTGTCCATTAGTGCTGCATGGTGCACCTTCACGATCAGCAGTCGGGTCTTTAGTTATTTTATGATTCAGTTTTTTTATGGTATTTTTTATTCATCATTCATCAGCATTCAGCCACAAGAAGTCCACTGCTGGACATAGGCCTCCTCCATGGATTTCCAAAAAGACCGGTTGGAAGCGGCCTGCATCCAGCGTCTTCCTGCCACTTGAATGACGTCATCTGTCCATCTTGTGGCTGGTCGTCCCACGCTGCGCTTGCCGATATGTGGTCTCCATTCGAGAACTTTTCGGCCCCATCGGCCATCAGTTCTGCGTGCTATGTGCCCCGCCCACTGCCACTTCAACTTACTGATCCGCTGGGCTATGTCGACGACTTTCGTTCGTCTACGGATCTCATCATTTCTGATTCGATCTCGTAGAGAAATTCCGAGCATAGCCCTTTCCATAGCTCGTTGCGTGACCTTGAGCCTTCTTATGAGGCCCATAGTGAGAGACCACGTTTCAGTGCCATAAGTCATCACTGGTAACACACACTGGTTGTATAATTTTGTCTTGAGCGATTGAGGTATATTAGACGAAAAGACTTTTCTAAGTTTCCCGAAAGCTGCCCAGCCGAGTTGGATTCGACGATTGACCTCTTTCACGAAGTTGGACTGGCCTAGTTGGACTGTTTGTCCTAAGTAGAGGTATTCGTCTACAACTTCGAGAGTCGTGTTCCCCAATGTTATTGGGGTGGGCACAACACGGGCGTTCGACATGACCTTCGTTTTGTCCATGTTCATTTTAAGGCCCACACGTTGGGAAACTCGACTGAGGTCGTCGAGCATTATGCCGAGGTCTTCCATCGTTTCTGCCATGACTACTATATCGTCGGCAAATCGAAGGTGCGTGATGTACTCGCCATTGATATTGATGCCGCGTCCCTGCCATTCCAGAAGCTTGAAGGCATCTTCCAGTGCGTTCGTGAACAGTTTCGGAGAGATAACGTCTCCCTGTCTCACGCCTCTTCTCAATGGAATTGCCTCCGAATTCTGCTCCTGTACTCGGACCGACATGGTGGCGCTGTTGTACAAGCACTTCAGCACCTCGATATACCGATAGTCAATACGGCAACGCTGGAGAGACTCGAGCACTGCCCATGTCTCGATCGAATCGAAGGCTTTCTCATAGTCCACAAACGCTAAGCAGAATGGCAAATTATACTCCTCAGTCTTCTGTATAATTTGCCGCAGCGTGTGGATGTGGTCTATGGTACTAAAGCCCTTTCGGAAACCGGCTTGTTCGGGAGGCTGGGAGTCATCAAACCTGCGTTCGAGACGATTCGTGAGGACCCTCGAAAACAGCTTATAAACATGGCTCAGAAGCGAGATGGGTCGGTAGTTCTTCAATAGAGAGTTATCCCCTTTCTTGAAGAACAGCGTCACCACGCTTCTGTTCCATGCTTCTGGCGTTTTTCCTTCGAGCACGACGGAATTGAAGAGCTTCTGAAGGACTTTAAGTACTGGTGTTCCACCCGCTTTCAGGAGCTCTGATGTGATTCCGTCCTCTCCTGGTGCCTTGTTATTCTTGAGCTGTTTCAGGGCCATCCTAATCTCGTACAGGCTGATGTCCGGGATGTCTTCGGTATAATGTCGGTAATTTTTTTATTAATTTATTGTTATTATTTATTTTATTTTTTCATGTAGCCTACTTGGTACTTGTACCTTGTACCAAGGTATATCATAATATTAATATGGTATAATATTGTAGCCTGATCTACCGGCGGCGGCGGGGTGATCTAAACAAATTCCTGCCGGAGTGGTCAGGGGTGGCAAATGACCACTAACGATTTGAGATAAACTGGTGAGTTGGAGTTTTCTCCACTACAACTCGACCCGGAGACAGCGGATAACATTGTACATTGACATTCCACAAACAGAATGTACATTCTTTACGTTGAAATAAATTTTTGATTTCTGATTTCCTACCTCGCTCATGAGTTTCCGTCGGTCCTCTTCGCTGATGCCGAGACCAATCTGACCCACATCCCCTTCGATGACGGCAAGCTTTTGCATGAAATTCGGCTGTTCTTTGCGTAGTTTGTCGTATAGCTGAAAAGAAAAAACGTGGTATATTTCAAGTAATATTATAAAGAAAGCTTTTTTTTTTTTTTATGTAGCCTGTATATGTCCCACCGCAGGGCACAGGCCTTCTCTCAGGGAGAGGGTATGGGCTTAATTACCACGCGAGCGCTCCGCGGATTGATAATTTCAAGCGCTGAGGTATGTGATCACCTCAGACACTCAGGTTTCCTCACGATGTTTTCCTTTCATCATCATCAGCCATTTACGCCCACTGCAAGACATAGGCCTCCCTCATGGTTTTCCCTAACCACGAAGGGTTTTGCCATAATCGCCACGCTTGGCAGGCGGGTTGGCGATAGCAGTATGCGGTTGGAATTTCAGGAAGACGCTGCTGTCCGTGTCATATTTGGTTATCGCCACGGCGGTGGGCACGCGCGCGTGTGTGTGTGTGTCTGTGTGTTTGTGTGTGTGTGTGTGTGTGTGTGTGTGTGTGTGTGTGTGTGTGTGTGTGTGTGTGTGTGTGTGTGTGTGTGTGTGTGTGTGTTTGATACGCCAAAGAGCTACGAACCACATCATCAAACTGCTCTTGAAGCCTTTTGATTGAGTCTTTGTTCTTTTTTGGCCTCGCTAGAACGTAGACCCTGTGGATATCTGGACACGACCTGGAAAGGAGAGACAAACGCTGTGAGTAAAGCTAACTGTGGTATACATTATGGGCTTCTCATCATCATCAACCCATTATGTTCCCACCGAGGGGCACGGGTCTCTTCCCTGAGGAAGGTGTAGGCCATACTCCACCACGGGGGCCAAGTCGGTGGGCCGGTGGGCTTTCGGCACAGAAATTAATTGAACGAATTTTAGGGATCGAGAACCAAGACCGGATGGGTAGAGAATCTAGCCCAGGTGCGATATTACGCCGAATCGTGAGCGATTCCGAGGAGCATGAACAAACATAATTGTTCAATAAAATGATGTTAGCACGAAAATAGCTATCATTTGCCGGCTATTTAATTAAATTAATCAAGTTGTAATTAATTATTAGTTTTTATCTATATTTGCTAATGTATGTGCTAATTATTAGTGGAAACTTACCTGGTTTACGTATATGAAAATAGTCTACATAAGGTAAAAAAAAAACGTGTATTGCCATATGAAATTATTACATCGTGTAGGTGTACAGAACCCCCCCCCCCACTCGGCGATGCCTGTCCCATGGGAGATTAAGTATATTTTTGTACCGTTAGTTTCCTACATAAAAAATGTAACGTAAAAAAAAAATATTTTGTATTCTACTTAGCAATCGTCATCAGCCCTTTGACGCCCACTGCAGGACATAGGCCTCCCTCATGCTTTTCATAACTATGAGGGGTTTTTCCATAATCGCCAGGCTTGGCAGGCGGGTTGGCGATCGCAGTATGCGTTTGGAGTCTCAGGAAGACGCTGATGCCCGTCTCCTGGTAATTTATTTCTTTAGTCGCCTTCTACGACATCCACGGGAGAAAATGGAGTGCCGTTATTCTTAATCGGGTGCCACACGGACAACTTAGATAAGATAAGATAAGATAAGAATATTCTTTATTGCACACAAGAAGCAAGACATGAAATATGAAAGTTACAATGAAAAAGTACAATGGGCGGCCTTATTGCTAACAGCAATTTCTTCCAGACAACCTTGTGACGGAAAGGTTTCCGAAGGAGAAAGGGACACGGGTAGTTGGTACAAATATGAATAGTACATACTTAAACTTAATAATAAACTTACATAAATCTTATTTAAATAATTGTTATATACTACTACATAAATAAGTTACAATACCTATACATAAGAGGAGGATATAATAAATATAATATACCTACATAGAAAGAAAAGGCAATCATGTACTTATTAAAAACTTAATTTACAGAGAAAGATACCGTTCTTTTACCCTATTTTTGAAGATTGCTGGAGATGGAGAACGCCTTATTGAGATCGGCAGATCATTCCACAGCCGGACGGCCCTTACAGTGAATGAGTTGCTGAAGAACTTAGCAATAGCGGTAGAATATCATTCCAATAGGATAACCAGCGCAGATTAAATAGGCATCTATCGCGAAGCAGATCGCATCGCGCGAGGCACAGACTTAACGTGTACTGGGTATAAATTCGAAGGTGATTGGTTAATAGACTACCAATAGAATGAACGAAATGAATGTATAAATTACCGTACTAATGGCACTTAATTGCAATAAAATGTTCGGACGATGTGGTCAAGTCGGAATGGATGCGGATGACGCAGGATTGCGAATGATAGCGTGATGGGCAAAAGACCTATAATGTTTCAAAAAATATTTTAAAACATGACTGTATTAGGTGCTTGCATTTCTGCGACACACATGGTTAACTTAAGGTATTTAGAAGGTAAAGGCGCCCGGATACGACGCCCCCACCCCTTGGTAAGGCGGGGCCCGCTCTTGGGTTCGGGGGCACTTCAACCGAGCCCTGCTTTGGGGGACAGCTGCCCCCCTGCCCGTACCTGGCATTGTGATGCGATTGCTTAAGATTAAGAATATCGCTGACCACCGCGGTTAGGAGATTTCAAGCTCCGGGGCATGTGACCATCTCTAGATACTCTTTGGATATCGGAACCAATTCGGCTATCTTGCTTTTCGAAGCTACGAATACAAACAAGAAACATGTACTGTGTTCGAACCACCGTCGTCACTTGTACGTATAGCCACGATCTACGAGGCCTTTTTGTTCCTGGAATCCTGGAATCGCCTGATTCTAGGAAACCATCTTGAGGAAAACTGCGTACCTAAGGTGTTCACGTACCTCAGCGATTCGAATTTCCATTCCGTGATGGGCACGCGTGGTAATTTTAACAAACACTCTCTCTCTCTCTCTCTCAGAGAAAAGGCCTGTGCCCTGCAGCTGGACGTATATGGGCTGCATTGTATTACTTTTAGTTAGTTTTTCCCGTTCGTTTACTTCCAGGGAAAGGGTATCTGTACGGACTATGCCTTCTTCCATTGCTAAGCCACACGCGTCTTGCATTCTAATAGACGAAGTGATGCAAAACTTGAATGACAGTCAATTGTGGGTGACATAACTTTGATTGAAGCCTAGTGAAAATTGCAAACGAGATATTTTACATTGCCAGTTTATGTTGTGTTGCTTTAGAGTACAGTCAACAACAAAACAAGCTCGCGAACGTAAGAGCCGAGGGTTGGTCGAAATTTAAGTTTTACTAGCTGTCCCGGCGAACTTCGTACCGCCCCACGTTAATACGATTCTTGTTACCATGGCAACGCAATAAATAAATATCTTAAGGTTTGGCTTGAAAAAAGGTTACGGTAACAATAAAATATTATCCCACGGGAACGCATTACCGGGATATCAAGTATCCTATGTTTCAATCTTTGTCTATCTGTATGCCAAGTGTCATGTAATTCCGTTCAGCCATTATTGCGTAATTGAGTAACTAACATCCAAACCATCCATCTATGGTCCTGTTTTATTTATTCGTTTTGTCTGCTGTGTATTTAGTTTGCTTTCTGTTGTTGTGGATATTATGTTACTTATCTGCTTATTTTGTTATCTGCGATGTATCTTGTTGGTATAATAAATGTCTTTCTTCTTCTTGAAACATCTTCACAAACTTTCACATTTATAATATTAGTAGGATTATGCCTAGGCCAAATGGTAGCTCTGAATTGGTTGCGGCTAGTTTCAATCAGTTACGCGATCTATCTCGAGTTATAGCGGTAAAACGATATATTATTGTGGCTTCGCGCTTTGCTCCTATATTACGCCCACCAAATCCAATGGTCTAAGTATTAAACTTCATACTAATTACTATCGCAAACGTCAGGGTTTCGGCAGGATTTGGTGCGCATAATTAGACCTCAGGACATAGCTGATGAGGTGCTAGCCTAGTGGGTAGAACATTGGACTCGGAAGCGGGAGACCCAGGTTCGATTCCCAGAGCGAACATGTACCTATGACTTTGTTTTCTAAGTTATGTGCATTTGTGAAGTTATAGTAGCAATACCACTTGCTAACGGTGAAGGAAAACATCGTGAGGAAACCTGAGTGTCTGAGCTATTCATATACCTCAGCGCTTGAAATCGCCAATCCGCGGTGGGCACGCGTGGTGATTAAGCCCATACTCATACCCATACAGTGGGACGTATACAGGCTGCTTATGCACATAGCTGATGTCAGGATATGGGGCTCAAGTTTTAAACTCGCTTTAGCTTGGGATAGACAGTGTAACCAATTGAAACCAATGGAACTAGTTGTAACCTATTCGGGGTCAGCGAAATCAGACACTAATTTCGAGAAAACGAAACACCCAGATTTTTATTTAAAACGAAAACGCATTCACTGTGCCACAAAAACAAATTAAACGTACCAACTTCCCAATTGGAACTACACTCGACGAGTCCATTTACGACTTCAATAAATATTTCTAACAAGTTACCAGAGACACTCAGACACAATATTAATGACAAAGAATTTTGTCAAAACCTAAAACAGCTGCTCATTTCCAAAAGCTACTATAGTGTTAATGAATACTTAGAAGATAAACTTAACTAATAATTATGTATAATATAATAGTAAAAGAATATATATAAGAAGAATATTTTATATAAGTATCAATGAAATTGTTAAGATTAAACCGGTTTTGCTACGCCCGAGGAGTCGGGCATAGCAAAAGCATTATAACTAAATTCTTAGAAAAATCTTATAACTAAAGTGGTATTCAAGTGGTTTAATCTTAACGATTTTATTGTTACTTATATAAAATATTATCCTTATATATTCTTTTACTATTACATATATTATACAGTCATATTAATTAAGTTTGTCTTCTAAGTTCATACCAAACTTATCGCTTTAATAAAGTATTGAGTATTGAGAAACCCGCCTGCCAAGCGTGGCGATTATGGCAAAACCCCTCATGGTTATGAAAACCACGAAGGAGGCCTGTGTCCTGCAGTGGGCGTCGGGTGGCTGATGATGATGATGATGATTGAGAAACCCGCGGTTCTTACGCAGCCAAACCACAGGTTGAACGAAATTTACAGAAAGAAGACCTGGTCTCTCTAGGAGAGTAAGCCCGTGCCTGTGTAGGCAGTGGGACATTAGACTGCTTATAATATGCTTATATGTAACATTAGATATACGAATTAAATGTAGAGATAACAGCGGACCGGCTACAAAGACCACTTATCCCTTATTTAAGAAGTCATAAGCCCTAGAATCGCATCAAATCTGTAGGGTGGGTATGTCCCGGTCATCACGTTAATATTCATTCGGTGTCGACTCTTTATATTCTACATAGACGACAGTACAGTCGGATTGAAAAGTGAAATAGTGTAATGTTTCAGAGTTCATGACTGCCACTTGCCACGATTATTGTATGTATCTATGAATATCCTGGTCTCTGCCTACTCCTATGGGATACAGGCGTGAGTTTATGTATGTATCTATGAATATACAATAACTTTCACAGAACACAAACACTTGTCCTAATCTCAAACTAGGATACCCTGTGTCTGTAACCAGGCAAGGATATCAGAAGAAGCAGAAAAACATTTATTATAAAAACAATGCACACGCCACATTAACAAAACAAAAAAACAACCAAGAAAATATTTCAACAGAAATGTTATAAAAAAGAAAGGAAAACGAAAGGTCACGGTGTGTCACTGCTGTATGCTGAGGGTCAAGCCTTCAGCGCTGATTTTCAGTCAGTGCCAGGAGCTACCCCGCGAGCATCACATACCGTGGTGTGGTACAACCGTGAACAATACTATATAGATATAGCACGATAGTCGAAGAACGGTTGATACATAGAACATAAACTTCTCTAGCATTGACATTTTTTTCTTTCACCTAGATACGTTTTTCAACAACAGGCTGCTTCCTTTTATTGTAACACCTATCTCCCTCTACAATGGTTGAGACTGGTGATGGCTGACCCCTGCTTTATGCTCGTGAACGGGTGCTGCTCGTGTGTCTGGCCGCAGCATTAATGTTTTTCCTACTTTTGTACAAGTATTATTTTGGCTTTTAAAGTTATTGGTTGTAATCACGGAATCATATCATAATAGGCTTTGATGTATTAAGTTTAAGATGATTTGAGAAAAGATGGTCAGAGTGGGGTTATTTTTTCCCGCTGCCTTTTTCTTCACAATACGGCCCGAATGCAGTGGCTTACATATTAATATAGTACATTGACATTCAGCAAACAGAAACTAACACCTTAACAGTTGCAAGTCAATACATTTATGAAAATATAATATATGTTAGAAACTCCTGTACTCTATGCTTGTGTGTACAATAAAGTATAATAATAATAACATCTGCAATTTCGAAAATGTTGGTAGCCATCACAATATTGATACTAGGAATAAACATAAATTGTCATTTCCACATTTTAGACTTTCAAAAGATATATTACAGTTACCACCGACGCGGTTTAAAAAATGTGTTAAGCATACTCTGTGCAAAAAAGCCTATTATAACATTAAGGATTGTTTGAATTTAAATAATGTTAACAGAAACGATTGTATCTAGGATAATGTAACTATAAGTTGAAAAAAGCTCTGTTAATTAAGCAAACCTGTTTTCGGCCTATGTTTGGTCTACATTAATTACCTATCTTTTGTAACTTTGTGCTGTGGACTTTTTAAAATTAATAAAAGAAAAAATAGAATAAATGTGGAGTTTTTTTGTTAGCTTCTTCTCCGCATAATCTTTAATTGTGAAACTAACAGATATGACGTTCATTAAGTAAACATTTTTTTTATAGTGAATAAAATTTTTGACTTTGACTTTAAGATTCTTTACGTTGAAATAAATAATTGATTTTTGATTTCTGATTTGCAGCCGGAGGGCAAGTTGTAGCTGTCTATTTTAAAATGTGTCATTACTACAATAGATTATTCATTTAATCAGCGCAGTGTGTATGCTCTGTGTAATGCGCTAATCGAGTTTAAGTATAAAATCATGAATGTGTTTTTCTCATTGTTGATTATTGTATTTATTTTTTTATATTTTCATAAAGAATAAGAAGAAAAAGAATAAGAGAAACCTTTATTTGACAACATTACAAAGAATTAAATACAATAGGTATCATATAATCAAGTACCAAATCAACTAATTCTTTTGAAACTAAGTCAAATTAAGCGCCCCTCAGACACTAGGGTTTTCTCACCTCCTTAGCAAGAGGTATTGCTACGATAAGTTCACAAATATACTTAACTAACAAAGAAAACAAAGTCATTGGTATGGTAAATACGCTAGTATGTTTGTACAACTGTTTGTTTTCTCAAATCTCAGATCAATAAAAATAAGATAACAGTCGTCCCTTACAGCATTTTGCACGTGACTGTACCGACCGACAGACATGCAGAATCGGATTACATTACTTGCGAGCAGATTTTGTATTTCCCACAACGCAAGTTGTTTTTATTACCGGTAGAAAAAAAAAACACTCGTGTCCACCGTGGATTTGCGATGCACAAGTCTAGTACAGTTGCCGGCAAACACCTTGAACAAAAATCCGCGAAAAGGAGGACAGAAAGTGCACGCGACAGCACGGGTGCAGGGACCGACTCATAATAATAATAACTTCCACACAACACAACTACCTGTCCTGGTCCGAAACTAGGATACCCTGTGCTATTATGGTAACCAGGCAAGGATATCAAAAACTTAGAAATACGCCCAGACTGAGGCCATTTATACAAATGTACGGCGTCCCGTAGTGGGACTCGAACCCACGACCTCCAGCATGGTGATCAGGCGTGATACGCTAGACCAACGAGGCAGTCAACAAATTGTTTCGCTTTCACACAATAAAGACGGCAGTATTTTATGTGATTATATTCTTTTTGTTGCACTAACCCGTGCTGAGGACAATTTCAAAAACCTATTTAGAGGCTAAAAAATCCACAGAGAGGTTTGTAAAGAGGCTCGAAATTTCATCGATGCCTGCACTTGCCCATTAGCTCGGTTGGGAGAGCGCTGGCACGGTTAGCCAGAGGTCGCGGGCTCAAGTCCCGGCATGGGTGGAATTTTTAGCCTCTAAATAGGTTTTTAAAATATTATGTGAGCTTTCAATACTATTATAACATGAGTACCACAGATATAACATGGGTACTCAAACTGCCAATAAAAAAATGGGTTTTGTGATAAAGTCCTTTTTTCCCTATATCCTTTTAAGGATCAATCAATCAATCAGCACGTATTCGTCCACTGCTGGACAAAGACCTCCCCGAAGGCAGTGGCCCTCTGTCCTCGGCCAAACTCATCCAACCGCTGACAGCAATCTGCCTCAGATCGTCGGTCCAGCGAGCTGGTGGGCGTCTTGTGCAAGCGTCAAAATATTATGTCATCAATATTTCAATTGTTTACTTATGTGTAGATGGTAGAAAATTTTTAAATTTAAAATAAAAACCGACTTCGAAACACTACAGCACTAAAAAGTTAGAAATAGGTAATTTAAATAATTAGAAGTATGTATACATGTAGGTATTGCAGATGTAATAATTGCAGATGTTAATAATGATATAATTTGGTGCCGGTGCCCAAAATATATGTGCTAGTATTGAAACTGGGCACCGACTACAAATTATGTTTCTACAACACCTACATGTATAAATACTTCTAATTATTTAAATTATTTCTAACTTTTTAGTGCTGTAGTGTTTGGAGATCGGTTTTTATTTTTTATTTAAAAAATTTTATTTTTCAATTTTTAGTGAGGGGACCGGGAGAAAAATAAATAAGTCCCTTATAACCATAATTAGCCCTACTTAATTCGTTGCTTTAAAATTTGATGGTCTGAATTTCCATCTCCGACAGTCTTCACCAGAACATCACCAAATTAACATGGAACTACTTTTACGCTATTTTATGAAACATACGTATATTACTAAATGACGGGCCCCATTAGGGCTTATTTACTGCTGTCCATTGAAGAGTTCCGTTCTCCATCTCTGAAAGTCTCCATCGGATCTTCACCAATTTAAAATGGGACTAATGGGACGTTATACCTGTTCGAACAAAAAAAGAATTTTCGAAATCGGCTAAGATTTGACGGAGTTATATAGGAACATAGCCGAAAAAAAAAACGCGTCGAATTGATAACCTCCTCCTTTTTTGAAGTCGGTTAATAAAATAAATAAGTTACCCATTGAAAACTACTCACGAAATGGTTGTTTAAGCGGAGTTTAAACAAAATAAACCAGTCCTGCTCGCGCGTCACTCTGCTTACGCGTTTTTGTTTATGCTGCGGTCAATCCGGGAAATGTGGACACTATCAAACATGACCGCCGAAATGTTTTTTTATTATTATTTATTTGTACGTTCATTGCACTAATGTGAAAAATAAGATGCTCACTATGCACCGGGTCAAAGTGGCACAAAGAGCTATGGCACGAGCCATGCTAGGCCTCAGACTAGTGGACAGAGTACCAAATGTCGTCATCCGAAATCGGACGAAGGTTGATGATATCGGTGACTGAATCTCGAGTCTGAAGTGGTTAAAGAGATTGAAGAAGTTTGATGCACTTTTGCCAAGAACGATTTCCTGCGGTCGATACCAGATCAAACTTTTACATTTTTTTTGCAGTCACCCGTAAAGTAACCCGTAGAGTGCACGCGTATGAAGGTATAGCGGTAGAACGCCGGCTTCTCATTCGGGAGGTCGTGGGTTTGCATCCCGGCATGTACCAATGACTTTGTTTTCTTAGTTAAGTATATTTGAGAACTTATAGTAGCAATACCACTTGCTAAGGAAAACATGGTGAGGAAACCCTAGTGTATGAGGTATTTATATATCTCAGCACTTGCTACGTACAGTGGCCCAACTATGAGGCTAATTGCGGAAATCTCCAGTCGAACTAGACTAGACGCATAAAGGTTAATGTACTGTCAACTTTACACTAAATATTTCATGAACACGTCCATGCAATTTAATTGCGCTTTCAAGTTATTCGTCTCAAAAGTTTTAGGCGTTAATGGAACAAAATACCTACATGTCACGTTACACAAACGTCAATCTTTCATCGGACTATGATGCACTAACAGAATTAATAGTGCATTTTATCATAAAAGTCGTCGGTGTCGATTAGGTACTTGTGAAAATCAATCGCACTTAAAGTAACTATGAACAGATGGGTCTATGACTCAATAGCTGCTTTTAACTCTTAGAAATTCAACTTTTAATGACATAATACCCAAACCAATTTAACGAAAAATATAATGTCCAGCCATTTTAATGTGAAGATATTAATAATAACTTCCACACAACACAATCACTTGTCTTGGTCCCAAACAGGATACCCTGTGCTATGGTAACCAGGCAAGGACATCACAAACATAGAAATACACCCAGACTGACGCCATTTTGTACAATCGTACGGTGGCCCGGTGGTGGATGACAGGTGCAACGTCATTACTTCGAAAGCGCCATGAAGTTGTCCACAAGCCTTATATCAAATAACTCTACCTAAATAGTACCCTGCTAACAAAACCGTGCTAACGCAAAAATTTCACAGTGACAGATATATTTATAGCATCAAAAAATTATATTTGCGCTTGAGGTCAGCTGGAAGAAAATAGATAGATAGATAGAATATTCTTTATTGTACATAAAGATTACATTAACAGAAATTCAATAAATCGCAGTACAATTGGCGGCCTTACTAGTATTAAGCTCGCCTTTGTACAAACACCCCTTTTGTGCAATAAAGTACTTTTTGAATTGAAAAAACACTACAAGCAATTCACAATAAATTATTATTATGAAATCGGATTACTATAAAAAGATCTCACCAGATGTAATTAACCTCGGAAATCCATATTTTGTTAAACGTGAATTGCTATTTACGTTTTACAAAATGCATAAAATTTATTAACTGACTTAAAAAAAACAGGAGAAGGTTATCAATTCGACGCGTATGTACGTAATTTTTTTGGCTATGTTTTTACATAACTCCGTCAAATCTTAACCGATTTCGACAATTCTTTTTATTTCGAATAGATATAACGTCCCATTGGTCCCATTTTAATTTGGTCAAGATCTGATGGAGACTTTCAGAGATGGAGAACGGGACTCTTCAATGGACAGCAGTAAATAAGCCCTAATGGGATCCATCCTTTAGTAATATCCGTATGTTTCATAAAATAGCGTAAAAGTAGTCCCAAGTTGTTTTGGTGATGTTCTGGTGAAGAGTTTAGAGTTACCACCGTCGCGGTTTAAAAAGTGTATTAAGCATAATCTGAAAGCCTCTTATAACATTAAGGATTATTTGGAAGACGAGGATGTGATATTTAAATAAAGTTAACTATCTATCTAGTGTAGTGTAACTTTAAGTTGAAAACTCTGTTAATTAAGCAAACCTGTTTTGAAAAGAATAAATGTGGAGTTTCTTTGTTAGCTTCTTCTTCGCATAATCTATTAATTGTGAAACTAACAGCATTGACGTTCATTAAGTAAAAATTTTGTTTTTATAGTGAATAAAAATTTTTGACTTTGACTTGACTTTGGAATGGAAATAGAAATTTAGAACATCAAATTTTAAAGCAAAGAATTAAGTAGGGTAAATTATGGTTATAAGAGACTTGTTTATTTTTCTCTCGCTCCCCAACTAAAATTTGAAAACTACAAATTTTTTAATAAAAAAAAAACAACTTCGAAACACTACAGCACTAAAAAGTTACAAATAATTTAAATTATTAGAAGTATGTATACATGTAGGTATTGTAGAAGTATAATTTGTAGTCGGTGCCCAGTTTCATGACCAGCACATATATTTTGGGCACCGACTCCAAATTATACTTCTACAATACCTACATGTATACATGATGATGATGATTTCCTCTTATCCATGTATATTTCCATGTATATTTCCATGTATACATACTTCTAATGATTTCAATTATTTGTAATTTTTTAGTGCTGTAGTGTTTCGAAGTCGGTTTTTATTTTTTATTTAATTTTATGCTGGCTGGTACACAAATATTAAAACTTGAGTCTCAGAAGTACTTGAGTTCCAATAGTATAGTGTGTTTTAGAAGGTATCATTTAGATAGAGGTATTTAATATAAGGTTCTGTGTGGCGCCGGATTAAGAATAGCGTCACTCCATTTCTCCCGTGGATGTGGTAGAAGGCGACTGAGGAAATAAATTACCAGGAGACGGGCAGCAGCGTCTTCCTGAGATTCCAACCGCATGCTGCGATCGCCAACCCGCCTGTCAAGCGTGGCGATTATGGCAAAACCCCTCATGGTCATAAAAACCACGAGGGAGGCCTGTGTCTTGCAGTGGGCGTCGGATGGCTGATGATGATGATGATTTAATATAAGGCTTGTGGAAAACTTCGAGCTAGCTTCGAAGTAATGGAGAAACACCGACCATATTCACATCAAAATGGCTGGTCTTAATATTTTATTTTCGACTAGCTGTGCCCGCGACTCCGTTCGCGTACATTTCGATTTTTACGAAGCAGCATTTGTATGGGGGCCACGTCTTATCATAACTGGAGCTAGAATTTAAATAGCCTATCCTGTGTCCCAGATGTCTATATGTTTTTATACCAAATTTCATCAAATTCGGATAATTGGTTTAAGAGTTATGGAGGAACATACATACATACACACATACAGAAAAAAATTCTAAAAATCGTGAAATTAGTTTCAGTATCATATATTGAGCCTATAAACACAATATCTCTGAAAACAAACTAACTTACTCCATGACCGACCCTTACAGATTTATTATTAGTAGTATAGATATATATACAGATACAGAGCCTTAATCACAGACGTTTAATTACATTCTTGTCGCTTTGTAAGTACTTAATTTATCATTGAACAATTTTTTCAATTTCACTGCAACATGGAAACCGATGGTCAGTAAGTATGAATAGAGGTAAGTAGGTACTTATCACTGGAAAACCGTAAGAGTCAAAGCAAACAAACCAGTTTTTAGGTCCTTAGAGGTTCGATTTCAAAGCACGATTCAACCCAAAATGAACCTTAAATATTTATGAAGTTAGAGAGTATAATAGAAGTGCCAAAAAAGCCCGTTCCCATGACATGCCCGTCGGCCCCACGTGGCTGATTAAACCCTTACTCTGAGAGAGAATGTCTGTGCCCTACAGGGGGACGTATATAGGCTGCTTGTGTATGTATGTATATGACCCAATCACTTGTCCTGGTCCTAAGTCAGGATACCCTGTGCCGTAGTAAGCAAGCAAGAACATCTCAAACATAGAAATACACCCGGACTAAGGTCATTTGTACAAATGTACGGCGGCCCCCCGTGGGAATCGAATCCACGACCTACGGCATGGTAAACGGACGTGATACCGCGAGACTAATGCGGCATTCAATTGTTTTAATGTTAGAAATGTACCCCCTTTGAAGGGAATGGTTTCGTAATTATTTCCTTTTGTCAAGACTGTTGATAGATCAAACACACACACGCACATTGAATAGATAGATAGATAACACGTTATTGCACACCAGTAATTTACAGAGATGTAAGGTACTTAAATACCTACTATATTCATAAATTAAAAATGATTGCAAGGTTTTTGACGTCTTTCAGTTCTGTAGTAGGGGGTGAGTTGCTAAAACCGCATGCAACGAAAACATGTCGCCTCGGCGAGGGCGGTAGATAACTCTGTAACCACGTGTCGTGTGCAATTCATTTATATGAGCGTTAAGTAGCCGTTACTCAGGTCTCCACTCGTGCCGCTAGATGGCGCCAGTGGCGGGTTACACATTATTGACGTTTCACGTTGAAACAGTCGTGTAACCTGACACAGACCGTTTTTAGGGTTTCGTACCCAAAGGGTAAGGGACCCTATTGCTAAGATTCCGCTGTCCATCCGTCCGTCTGTCAAGAGGCTGTATCTCATGAACCGTAGTAGTTGTACAGTTGAAATTTTCACAGATTATGTATTTTTGTTGCCGCTATAACATCAAATACTAAAATCAGAATAAAATAAACATTTAAACGGGGCCTTCCACACAACAAACGAGATTTCTTCACCGTTTTTTTCTCGATATTAATAACGGCAACAGGTAGATACTTAAAATATTCAAATGTTGTATAGATAATGGTACGGATCCTTCGTGCGCGACTCCAAATCGCACTTGCCCGGTTTTTTATTTTTGTCTTGATCCAAAGTGGCCGGTCGAAAGTACAAATAACCACGTGAAGTATCGAATTACGCAAATAGGCTACCGAAACAGTGACCATCGACTTGATTAGCTGACGTCACCTCATTACGTAAATAAATATATAACATACGTTTTTAATCATCATCAGCCATTTGGCGCCCACTGCAGGACATAGGCCTCCTTCGTGGTTTTCATAACCATGAGGGGTTTTGCCATAATCACCACGCTCGGCAGGCGGGTTGGCGATCGCAGTATGCGGCTGGAATCTCAGGAAGACGCTGCTGCCCGTCTCCTGGTAATTGATTTCCTTAGTCGCCTTCTACGACATCCACGGATGGAAATGGAGTGACGCTATTCTATCCGTGTGGCGCCGGATTTAATCACCTGCACACTATCATCTCTTATGATGATATTTTAATAGTTTTTTTTCCCCACGTTACCAATAATACGAATGGAAATGTTTCCTAGTCAGGCAATTATCCTTCATCAGCTGGACGATTTGGATTAATTACTGCACAGACAATCTGCTCGTAGTCCACTTATTTATTTGATGTAGAAAATAGATCGCAGCTATATAACATATTGCAACCTATTACAGCCTGTGTGATCGGATCTGGAGTGAGGAGATCCGCAGAAGAACCCGAGTTACTAATATAGCTCGAAGAATTGAAGAAGAAGAAGAAGAAAGACATTTATTATACCAACAAGATACATCACAGAAACAAAATAAGCACATAAGTAACATAATATGTACAACAACAGAAAGAAAACTAAATACACAACAGACAAAACGAATAAATAAAACAGGACCATAGATGTAGCCTGTGTTGCGGTGAGCGGGGCACATAGCTCGGAGAACTGATGGCCGTTCGGGCGGAAAAATTCTGACCTGGCGACCGCGGACCGGACGACGCAGCGTGGGCAGGCCCCCCACCAGATGGTCTGACGACCTGGTTACGGTGGCAGGGAGTCGCTGGATGCAGGCGGCGGAAGACCGGGAAGTTTGGGAAACCATGAGGGCGGCCTGCAGTGGGCGTCAAATGCCTGATGAGATACAGTCTGGTGATAGACGGACGGATGGACAGCGGAGTCTTAGTAATAGGGCCCCTTACCCTTTGGGTGCGGAACCCTGAACCGTGATATCTAATGAACCATGATAGTTAGACAGATGAAATTTTCACAGATGATGTATTTTTGTTGCCGCTATAACAACAAATACAGAAAATAGAATAAAATAAATATTTAAGAGGGGCTCCGATACAACAAATTAATTTTTTTGGTCGTTTTTTGCTAACATACAGACTAAAATAAATATTTAAGGGGGGTTCCCATACAACAAACGTGATTTTTTTTCTCGATATTTATAACGGCAACAGGTAGACGCTTGAAATATTCAAATGTTGCAAAGATAATGCTAAGGAACCTTTCGTGCGTGAGTTCGACTCGCACTTGGCCGGTTTTTTCATAATCAGAAATCAGAAAGCAAACACTTATTTCAACGTAAAAAAAGTTACACTAAGTTTGTTGAATGTTAATATAATAAAAGTAACAATAATATCTTTCACACAACAAAATGACTTGTCCTGGTCACTGGGATACCTTGTGCTATGGTAACCAGGCAAGGTCACGACAAACATGGAATACAACCAGACTGAGGCAATTTGTACAATGTTAACCGCTGCCATTTTAATGTTAGTTTTAGGATGCGGACAGCACAAGACCGGGAAGCTCGGAAAACCATGAGGGAGGCTTATGTCCTGCAGTGGGCGTCAAATGGCTGATAATGCTGATTCTAATAAAAGAGTAATTATTATTCTTCAATGCCAATTATTATTGACTTTGTCATCAGCGTAGGGTTGGTCTGCCAACTTAGACCAGCTTGGCAACTGGTTTACCTCGAGGTGACGGACCCCCTAGGCTACCACCGGTGGTAGTCAAGTGGGTAGAACATTGGACTCGGAACCGGGAGACCCAGGTTCGATTCCCAGTGCGGGCATGTACCTATGACTTCTCTTTCTAAGCTATGTACATTTGTGAAGTTATAGCAGCAATACCACTCGCACTCGCGGTGGGCACGCGTGATGATTAAGCCCATACTCTCACTGAGAGAAGCCCTGTGCCCTGCAGTGGGACGTATATAGGCTGCAGGAAAAAAAATAAAGCCCAAGCAAAACGAACGAAGACGACAGTTAGAGTTATAAAGGTCAGGTTCCCCGACCTTGGCTTACAACAATTAGAATTAGTCCCGTCGCAATCAATGTTTTATTAGTATTTGATGTGCGTACGGCCTTTTCGTTTACCTTAAACATAGTACGTGGATGGAACAAACACACTGACTGACAACCTTGCTCATATATACAGTGTATATGCTTTAGTGCGCATATATAGGTCACTAAGGGCCGATTCGACCAAACTATTTATGCCTGGTACAAGTGGTAATCTTGGAATAAGTCGAGAAATACTCCGGAGTAAATCTATATCACGTTCTACCAACTACTAATCCGATTATACCGAGATTAAAATTGAGGGATTGTACGAAACAGTACATCAAGAAGGTGCATGGCACGTTGTGAAAAGGTTATTTTTATTTTTATGTTAAAGAGTTGTCTTCACCCATTACTAGAAGGTTGTGTCAGTTATTTTTCTATTTCTATAGTAATTAATAAAGTCCACTTATACAATAATTTCTTATGTTTGATTGCGACCCTATACTCCTGGTATAAAGCTTAGTTGGTCGAATCGGCCCATTTGAGAAACTATGATTAATGGAGTAGAGATGAAGTCGAATTTGTCTATTTAGGGAGCCTCTTTACGAGGGATGGAAAGGGTGAAGGTGATATAGAAAGAAGAGCGAAAGCAGGAAATTGTGTAAACGGTGCCTTTCACTCCTTAGTGAGTGGCCAAAACATGTCCAAAAGAGCTAGATTGGCTATCCGTAATGGAGTGCTGGTGTCAACACTTACGTATGGTAGCGAGACTTGGGTACGGCAAAAGAAGCAAGAAAGTTGGATTAATGCAGTAGAAGTGAGGTCCTTGAGAAGTATGTCCGGTGTTACTTTGAATGACAGGATACGCAATAGTTTGACTAGAGAACGTTGTGGACTGAAAGAGGATGTAGTGACTAAAGTAGGGAATATTAATGATTTTTTTTTTCTTTAATTAATCATTTACAACTATATTACCTACATAGAAAACATTATAAGTAGGCTTGGAAATACTCAAATTTTCTTTTTAAAGTGCAATTTAAAACATTGAATAAATTTGAGCCGTTCAAACGCCACCATTTTGCGCGCGCTTTTGATGACGTCATTTGTCATGCATCTCCCCGTGTTTGTATACTACAGCGTGTCAGTTCATACTTATTTTCAGTTTTAATTCCTATCATGGATGTTAAAAAACGTTCAGCCAAGTATTGTATGGTACCGAAGTGCAAAAACAATATTATTAGTACACCCGATAGTGTTGTAAATAATTATATCTCCATTATCGGTTTTATTTTGTTGTGAAGATCATTTTAACGTAAGTATGCTATATTTATGTACAGTGTGAATTAGCTATAAAGCTGTGTGAATTAGCTATTTAACTACACATATATCTCCGTCTCGTTTCACTTGGACATATCCAACTGCTGAATCACCGCAAGATTCTCGTTCAGATCTGAAGGAAACAAGTAGGTAGATACTTAAATACTGAAAGAAAATTGTTCATGTAAATTGGAATCTTAATGTAATATTTCCAAAAAAGTATTCAAAGATTTACTAAGTAAGTGAGTGAGCTTCAATAATATATAATATTACGTGTAAACGTTAATTAGGAATTTAGGGACAATTTTCATGACATGGTTATTTATAGGTTAAGTATGTTTTTTTGTAAGTACTGGTATTATTTAAAATAGAAATAGAAAGCATTTATTGCCATATTACGACAAAGGGTCGAGGCTCAGCATTATGCAACCAAGTCAGCGCAGTACTTATGAATAAAAATCTATGTTATAGACAACAATTTACCATGTAACATAATAATTACCTTGCAGCTTTCACTCCTTTGATCTCTGGACTCGTAAAATCGAGATTTGATGCAAAATATGTCGACATCATAAATGCATCTATTTTCGGTAGATTATCCGATTGTGCTTTCACAAAACCAGTTTCTGTCATCGTCTTAGATTGATTAGATAAGATAAGATAATGTTTTATTTACACACCAAAACACACATTTACACACTTGGGCGAAATTAACACATAAAACGCCAGAAAAAATAAAAATATAAAATAAAAAGACACTAAACACCAATGGTCCCATTTATAAAAACACGATTCCTCCAAAACACTCTTCAGAGGCAGTTTAAGTCTTATCCTTGTAAAATCTCACCACAGACTATTTTATACGGCGTTTATAAAGTGTTTTAAGGAACGGCGCATTCACAAATAAGACCGTAAAAATATGGCATCAAAAATATGGCAAAAAATATGGATTACCAATATTATTCACAAGTAATCACACAGGAATACAGTTTTAAACATTCCATTGACGTCACATTTCGCTTCGGCCAATGGTGACGCGTTTTGTGCGCTTGAATTTCCGTACCCTAATTTTCAATATTTATTTAATATTTTCTGGGTTTAAATAATAACTAACCAAAAAAACCTTTTAATTATGACGTAAACACATTAAAGAATGTAGAAAAAAAGATTTGAGGACAATTTAAATTTTATGAATATTCCCTGTTAGTTATTTGGTCATAATGATGAGAGGATGAAGGAAGAAAGATCGAGCGAATGTGGCTAGAAGGGCCGGTAAGGGACGTGCCAGGCGGACATGCTTCGATCGAAACGGGGATGTATTAGCAAAGGGCAATGTAAAAAGTACCCGAAAACGGCGTGCGTGCAAGTAACAACGAAAAACGTCGATGAGGCCAAAGAGATCTGTCAGGATCGTGACAGACCCTGGACTCTGCCTATTACCTCTCCGGAATACAGGCGTCAGTTTGTCTTATGTTATGTAAGTGTTTAACAAGGGGTTAAGTCGTATTTTCAATGTACCTAATCGAATAGGTATATTAATGGTTAAGATTTTTTTGTAGTTCATGTAGTTTATTTTATACACGTATTTAGACCCATTTTTTCACCGCCATTCTGACTCTGTAAGGTTTGCTGGAAGAAATCTCTTACAGAGATAATCTCGCATTTGTGCATGCTATTCCTTACGTGATCTCCTGTTCAATGTTTCGTGTCAAATATAAATATTATATTACTTTACCCACCTTTCCGTCTCTTAATTCCGGAATCACTCACTTGACTTTTGGTCGCAAGAGTCCGGCCAGGCTTCGCTCTTATTCGAAGAGCACAATCATGGCGCGCGTCGTCGGTTGCATCCGGAATCACTCACTTTAATTTTTGTCACGTCGGTCTCTTGTGACAAAAAATTAAGTGAGTGATTCCGGAAATTCCGGAATCAAATTGAGAATGTGTAGTGCTTACGAAAGTTTCATTTCCAAAATATTTCTCTCATAGATAGATAGATAGAGGGTACAATACGATTAAAATCAGTTAACTTTAGGCTTTTCTCGGATCTCATAACCTAAATCCCGAGACGGAAACACGAAACGAAATACATTACCGCGATTTCTTTTAGGTAGCATTCAATTTGAAGTATCATAAACGCAATGTGTAGCACCTGCCAAGATGACATTACTAGCCGGTAGACCTAAGAAATGTATTATGCAGAAGTGATCGCAACGTAGGAAGCTCTTTAAATCTTTCATGAAAGTTATAGGTATATCATTCGTCGTATCACGCAATAATCAAAATCATCCATTTTTAAACGTAATTTTTGCCGGGCACTTCTTTGGATTGTTGATCTTTAGGTGACTGATCTGAGAGCTTGTCGTTTTCCTTCAAAATTTTTAACACGCTGCTTTTCGAAACTCCGGTTGCTTCACAAACCCTGTCCAAAATTTTTTTATGATAATTACTTTCTTCTTTTTTAAATAAATTAGCTTCTTTTCTAAAACAGTTATATACATTTTTTACAATTTCACGAGATTGAGCAACAATTTTTTTACCACGCTTTAAATTTGTTGAAGCCATGATACATAACTATTGTAAGTTAATTTTGATTAACGTTGATAGAATCGAATATTTCCACGAATGAAATGAACATAAATGTGATGTTCATGAACATAAATGTGTCATATACGTTAAACTGTTTTTATTTACACTAAGAAGTCATACTGTCAAAATAGTCAATTATTTTTCATTTCGTATCTAATATAATTAAAGGCCATATCTGTAAATTGATAACTCTATATGAGAGATGAGGGATTCACGACAATTACCGACGTTGGCCGAATTGTTAATTGATTTTAATCGTTCTATACATGCCGGGATTTGAAACCACGAACTCCAGAATGTGAGGCCGGCGTTCTACCACTCCGCTCGACTGCTCAAGTCAATCCGCAGCTTCAGACTAACCCGAAAGAGTTAAAATCCCGAATAACGTATGAAACACTGACATTAATACCTTTAAATTGAAGCAAAAACTTTTCCGATTGATAAATTCTCGATTGATGACTGTTCTCGTCACGATTGTTTTGTTTTATTTCTGCTTTGTTGACGTTCGTGTCTTTTGTTTGTGTACCTTTAGGTTTACTTTGTGTTTTTGTGACAATTTAAATAAATATCCTCTTTCTTTTTTTCTTTCTTTAAATGTTATTTTCTGATTACGGACAATTTCAATGACAAGGAATTTTCCAAAAAACTTTTTAGTCAATTTAACTTTTGAAAACATTAACTAATCATGCCATACCTATGTTGCATGTTAGATAATAGGCAATAAACATATTTTTGTATCCTTTTTTTAGCCGGATGTAGAGTAAATACGTTCCGTGTGGTGCCGTAAAAGGCGATTAAGAAAATAAATTACCAGGAGACGGGCAGCAGCGTCCTCCTGAGATTCCAACCGCATACTGCGATCGCCAACCTGCCTGCCAAGCGTGGCGATTACGGCAAAACCCCTCATGGTTATGAAAACCACGGAGGAGGCCTATGTCCTGCAGTGGGCGTCAAATGGGTGATGATGATGATGATGAGTACATAATGTATCTGTCACCTTATATATCCACCTACAATCCACAAATAAACGATTTTGTACGACTATTTATGAAAAAAAAAAAACAGGAAGCCTATTCCTAACCTAACCTAACCCAACAGTTTGTGGTATCTTTGCCTGGTTACCATATTCAGGGAGTTGATTTTAATAAAAAAAAATATAAACCTATCTTATTACAAAGATCTATACCTACTATGAGAAATTAGGTTAAAATAATATAAAAATAAATTAATATGAAAACTCGTTGGGTATTTTTTTGTTTATCAAGCTCAGACGGACAAAATAAAAAATTAGCAAAATGAAATAGCAATCAAACGTAATTAAAATCAATTATCATAAAAAATCGAATCGGTAACTTTACAGACATCACTAAATTGAGCTGTCAAAAGTTAAATAAACGGTTGGACCGACGATAATCTCTGCAATTTACAAAATGCCTACTTTACCCCCAACTATAAGTCAATAAGTCAAATAGAAAACAGCCTTAAGGAGTCAAAGTAGACCGTAAAATAGATAGTTTTCGGAGTTGAGCGAATTTAAAGGTTTATGTCCTATCGGCTGCATCAAAACAAAAGGCCACATATTAGAGGCCGTTTCCGGACCTTGCCAGCAAGACCGGTTCATTTCGAGCGAGTACGTTTTTTGTGGAGCCTAATTGTGTTATTAACATATCCGCACCGCCATTTTTGGAACAACAGTATGTAACAAAAATTGCAGAACATTTTGTTGAATAATGAAGGGAGGTGTGGTATGGTAGCGGAGCGGTCGAACGCCGGCTTCTCGTTCGTGAGTTCGTGGGTTCAGATCCCGGCATTGACTTTGTTTTCTAAGTTACGTACATTCTGTTTATTTATTTGATTTGTGAAGTTTTTGTAGAACAACACTTGCTAATCGTGAAGGAAAACACCTTGGGGAAACCTGAGTGTCTGCAGTGTTCATATACCTCAGCGCTTGAAATTGCCAATCCGTGGTGGGCACGTGGGGAGTTTAAGCCCATACTCTCTCTGAGAGAAAGCCTGTGCCATACACTGTGACGTACATAGGCTGCATTATAATTGTTCAACTAGCTATTGCCCGCGACTTCGTTCGCGTGGTAATTTTGATGTATATTTTTCCGGGATAAAAAATAGCCTATGTGCTAATCCAGACTATAATCTATCTCTGTGCAAAATTTCATCCGGATCCGTTCAGCCGTTTTTGCGTGAAAGAGTAACAAACATCCATCCACACATACAAACTTTTGCGTTTATAATATTAGAGAGGATAGTTCACGAATCGAGTCTCGCAGTTTTTTCCGAGCATTTCCCAAAATTCGAAGACTTTTTTTTAAGATTTAATCACAAATGTATAGTTTTCAGATTGTTCCTTGTATCTTTTTTTATTCATTATCTTTTTTTTACGTTGATTTAGAAGTTTGATTTTTTGACAGCTTCAAGGGACTGTAGATTTGAGTATATGGTTTTAATTTCAACTCGATACCTCCACGCGTTTCTGAGATAAAGAGTCTTGACGGACAGATGGACGGGCGGACAGACAACAAAGTGATCCTATAAGGGTTCCATTTTTCCTGTTGAGGTATGAAACCCTAAAAACAAATGTAATTACTAAAAAGTTAGCCGGTTCATTAGAAATATAAATAAACAATGTTTTTGAGTATATTACGAGTAAGGGAACCTTGTATATTTATGTTTTTATCAAGACATTTTGGCTATAATATAAAAAACAAAGAAAGAGACACTGTGTTTCTACGGATAATATGTCTCGTAGACATATTTTTTCAAACAATTCTTAGAATAGAATATCAATCATATATACCTACCTACCTACTCTCTCCATCTTTAAGTTTTATCCATGCTAAGGTTGACTGGAAGAGATCGCTTTTAGCGATAAGACCGCCAATTGTATACGGCAAAACTTAGACATGTAAGTCTCTTAACGTATCTTGTTTTCTGGTGTGTACAATAAAGTGTTCTAATCTAATCTAATTGAATGACAAAAAGATAAGATTCATAGGTATATTTTTAGAACAAGATAGCGGAAGTGGAAAAATACCACCACGATATAATAACCAGATTTTCTTACGTTACTAATTGGCTCAAACTAGCTTAATCATTTTACTAATGAGCTCAATTAGCTGTCATCTATGTCTAAATATTAACACGTAAGTTTATTATCTTACCCTAAATGTGTAAGTATAATTTAAATTGCCTTTCAACCTTTTCCTCCTCTCTTTTGGACACCTAGTTTAACTAGTTTAACTTGTAACGTTCATTAAGTCGCAGTTTATGTGCTACTTTGAATAAAAAAAATTGATTTCGATTTTGATTTTTCTTCCACCTCTTGCGGTTGACTGGTAGAAAATGCTTTTGGCATTAAGTCCAGTGAATTATACATTAGTTTAAGTGCAATAAAAGCATTAATAATAATCTTCTTATGTGTAAAAATCTCGTGTCACAGTGTTTTTATTGGAGTCCTCTGAATCGGCTTTTTATAAAAAAAATTGTTTATATTTGGTAGGTCTGAGAATAGGTCGTAGGCTAATTAATATCACAAAACAACGTTTGTCGGGTCAGCTAGTTAGTTATAATAATAAACAGGTTGACATACAAGTTTTAGTCATCACATCATTGTTGGTGTGGATGAGAATGGAAGAGAAGAATGACAGGCCAATGATATTAAGGGGCTCCGTCCCCGTCCGGTACACTGGCGCCGCCCGTGATAAAAAATCATATCATTTTTGCAGATCATTTTTACCAAAAATGTCAGCTCAATGTCTCAATCATGTTAACTGTGATTTTTCGGACCCACCACCGAGTACCTAGGATCACGATCCTGGAACTAAATAGCATTAGCTAAAGCGGCCGATTTTGGCGTTAATGCCATCTAGTGCTAGATTTTTTTTTGCGTTAGGTTCACGCCCACAGATCCTAAAAATCACTATTAACATGATTGAGAGCTTGATCTCACACTTTTTGCAAAAACGATCTGTAAAAGAAAATATGTTGCGCTACTAAAAATAGACATTTTGACTAGAGTTCCTCCTACCTAACTATTTAATTTTACTTTAGCAAATACCGAAAACCTAAGTCGAGGAACGTTACATGCAAATAACCAAGTTACAGCAGGACTGAGACGGCCACGGAGTGGTGGCCGAGGTTGGGTGAGCAATCGTTAGGCAGACTAGTGACCAGACGAGACAAGCAGGGGACCCAGAGGGTTGGCGTGACTGGGCAGAGGCTTATTGCTCAGCGGTGAGATCTATTAATGGGCTAGAAGAAACTAAAACGGGATTGAAGGAGCAAGACTTGATTACTGGATATAGCATGAAAGCACACCGCCTAGATTCGCCCTATATGCGTAAATGTAACTTATTATTTAATAGCGATCCCGGAAAAAATCATACCGCCACAGAATTCGTTTACACGATTCTTGCACAACGCCATCTATGTTTAAACTTAAAATTAATATTATGCCACGGGAACGCATTACCGAGATATCAAGTGTACTATGTCTTTGTCTATCTGTAAATCCGTTCAGCCGTTATTGCGTGATTGAGTAACATCCAAACATCTGCACAAACTTTCACATTTATAATATTAGCAGGATAACGGCCAGTTTCTGAATTGAGAATTTCGCTAAGTAAATGGTTAACTGTAGTGCTGTCTCTTCGAATTTCTCAGGAAAGAGTGTGATCTGTCACACTTCACATTTCAGAACGTTACTTAAGTATTCACTTTGTGAAATTCTCAATTCGAAAACCGGCCCTAGCCTACTAAATAAAATGAGTACTACTTCCTTGACATAAATAAATATTATTGTTATAGGCCTTTTCCATCAAATTCCATCTCTCAGGGTCACTTGCCATCCGTGTGGATGGAACGGACCTTCTTTATTACTTCCTTGATTAACTGTTATCAGTGCTTTAATCACCAGACTGTGGCAACTAGAGGATGCATTAGCAAAGGGCAAGATAAAAAGTACCCGAAACCGGCCTGCGTGCATGTTAAAAAGGTTGAAGATGCGTGCACTGATGAATGCTGAGGAAGCGAAAGTGATCTGTCAGGATCATGGCAAGTGGCGGTCCCTGATCTATGCCTACCTCTTTGGGATACAGGTGTGAGTCTATGTATGCATGTATGTGTACTATAGCCTTATTACCAACCCATCCAAAGTTTTCATGGCTGAGTTGCGTGAACATCTCGGACAGGTTTACTCAGTAGAGCAACTGCGAGTTTGTAAAATGACGCAACGATGAACGGCATTTGCTTCATCATCATCAACCCATTATGTCCCCACCGAGGGGCACGGGTCTCTTCCCTGAGGAAGGTATAGGCCATACTCCACCACGGGGGCCAAGTCCGGATTGGTGGAGGCTTGTAGACTAGTGGCTCGTCTACTGTCAGACGTTGTCAAGCCGCCCTAAGGCCTCTGACTTGGCTTAACGACTGCCATCTATCGACGGCAGCCGGCACCAGCAGCTTAACGTGCCTTGCGAAGCACGGAACCGCTCGAAAAAATGCCACTAGCGTTAGGTATAGACGGCGACCCATCCATGCCCTGAACGCGCCCAGTGTTGCTTAACCTTCGTGATCGTTTAAGATCACTTAGGCAGCCGGGGCTACGAGCGCTATTGTAGATTGTTCACCAAGGGCGCAAACAAAATTTTTGCGTCGAGGTTATGAAATTAAATCCAGAGCGAACCGAGGCGATTCTTGCCATTCTTGCATTAAAGCCCGAACGAAGCGAGGGCTTTAAATAAGAATCGATGAAGGAGCGAGGGATTCAACACTACCGAGACCAAAAATGATTTGCGCCCGTGTAGGTAGAACACTGCTTTTCACTAACATTTGAGAGGAATGAAATAAAAGATAACACTTACATACCACTCAAATGTAACTTCTGGCAGGAGGTTTTGAATTGCTTGTGTTACCTGTTTTTTTTATATTCTGGTGTTAAGAAGACACTATCATCATCGCTTGACGACATTTTTCCGAGAAAATAAGTGAAAATAGACAAAAAAAAGCACGCCAATGTTATTGATTTTTTCGCATAGAAAAAAAAAACTTGCGTTCCAATTTCAAATATTTGACAATTAGGTACATAAAAGTTTTGCAGCAAAGAGTTAGGTAGTTCAGTAAGTAGTTCCAAACTCGGTTTTAAAACTTATTGCTTGGGTTGGAGCGAAATAGATATAGGACGAATCCTCAAGAGTGAAAGAGAAGTCCGACTTCTCAGTAAATGAGTGCATTAGTATATAAATTCAAAATTTGATTTTGAGTCTATTTATTTAAAGGTACCTAAAGGTAAATAGATTCAAAACCCAATTTTGAGTCTATTTACTTTGATGCATCTTAGCTTGAACAACAATAGTGTGTTTTAGGTCCTAAATTTGGGCATCAAAATGCATCATTTCGAGCAGATGGAGTGAAAAGGACATAGCAAAGTTAACCTCAGTGCTGCCGACTTCACTGCCGACTATTAGTTTTGATATTATTTTCAGACACTCCATGGTGAACTCAGTACATACCAGAGCACGTGCCATCACACATGTCCTACGGAGAAGACCTTATCTGCATTGACATAAGGACGAAAATTTCTTAAGTCAATGGACTTCAATGGTGGCGCGGACTCTAAGAGGACGTTTTACTCCACAGATAGCGAGCGATTGGTAGCACCGGTTAGCATTTCCACAGCATTAATAATTATGATCCAAAATAAGGTCGAAACCTCTTTAGCAACATCGGAAAGGGCAAGTACGTGTATTATGTTAATTGAATTTAAGTTACTCGAAGACAAGTTTTGGTGGGGCCTCGTTAACCCGTTGATGTCTTTTCAAGAGCTGATGAAGATTCTTACTAGTTTCGGTAAACGATTACCGTAGCAACGGACGTGCGTTAATTTTTTTAATTTTTTTGTGTATATTCTTACGTAAATACTTTTTTATCTTATCCTTGTCTTTAAACAGAGGGGAGGGGTTCGGCCTAGTCTTATTTTTTTCTTTTATGGAGGACCTCCCTCCTCTATATAAGAAGACAGAAGACTAGGCTGAAAATCCGGCAAAATCTGACCGACCCAGGTCAGCACCAGCTGAGCTACTACATTTACATTTACATACAGGCACATACATTGCTTCTGGCCTCACACTAGGATACCCTGTATCGTGGGAACCAGAAACAACGACATCACAAACATGTAAACATCCAAAACCTGGGGTTTTTTTTTGTACCCAGCCGGGATTCGAACCCGGGACCTCTCGCATGGTATGCAGATGTACTACCGCTGCGCTACGAGGTCGTCAACCTTTTGCCTTATTTCATGTCATCACTAGTTAAGCCTTACTTTGTTTTAAGTTTTTTTTTCTGATGAGGCAAGAAACACTTTTTTATCTTATGTATCTTAAAATGTAGCAAAAATAGTTTTTTCATATTTGCACCTACTACCCGTCTCACTTTTCCTTCAACAACTCTCCATCATCGGTTGCCTGGAAGAAATTGCTATAAGCAATAAGGCCGCCAAACAATGTAATTTTTAAACAATGTAATTTGTAAACATTTCATGTTTGTGTTTTTCCTGGTACAATAAAGAATATTCTTATCTTATCTTATCTTTTCCTTTAGATTCTTACTTAAATAGTTTTTTATCGTATTTTTATCTTTAAACAGTGGGGGGGAGGGGTTCGCCCTACGCTTATTTTTATCTTATATAGGGGAGACACGGGGTCTAAAACTAGCAAAACAAGTCTTACGTAATAAAAGAATAGAGCCTAATTAACTCAATTCACGTATCCCCAAAAGAAGAAATCTAATAGTGTAAGGTCTGGGGATCTGGCCGGCCATCTAATCGATCCATTCGTACCAATCCAAGTAGGAAAACATTCATTTAGAAAATCTCAAGAAGAGCTGTTATTAGTTTTTTGCCATTCTATCGATTGGCATCATAAAAGTCCGTTCGATTCCCAGATGAAGCAAGTAATTTTTATTAAATCTTTGAATGCAGAATTACTAACTTTTAAAAATAACATAAATTCTTCTTTCAGAAAAATACCCTATCTACGATATTTAAGGTACTTTCCCTTCATGTCCCATAACTTTGGGACGCCCTGTATATGTATATACGCGTCGAATTGATCTCTTTTTTTTTTAAGTCGTTTAAAACAAACTTGTACTGTTAGTAAAATGAAGTAGACATTTTTCATAGTAATTAACCACGCAGCAGCAACTTTACTAAATATTTACGGAATATGGCGCGTAAGTTTTGTTTCTTTCGGTGACCGATCACCGAGTCACCGAACTTTCGGCGTGCGCGCAGGTTCAAAAAACGCACAAGAAAAACCGGCTGTTCAGCCGGAGCAGCAGCATTATAAAAAATAAAATAAACTATAAATTAATATTTCTCAGGCTCCGATGGTCGACCGACTGACCAGTCGGAGCCTGAGGATGCCTCGTGTTAGAGGCGAAACGCGTCGCACGCAACGTATTTTTTCACACAAGTATTTGTGTCGGTGGTGGTGTGTTTGTTTCTTACTTCTGCTTGAAAAAGTGGGAGGGGGGGCAGTGCATTAACTAACCGCATGGTGCTTGTGGGTTTTTGGCGGAATTTAGCAGTCATTTTAGCATTAACATTAAAGCAAAGACATTTTAATACTCGTAAAAATATTAAATGTTCTGAGACAAAAAAAATAAATTACACCGTTGCTGAAATTTAAAAAAGAAGTTTATACTACAGCACTTGTAGAGTAATGTTTTAACAGCACAAGTACGGTAATATACTGAATTATGAAACTTAAAATCCTGTAGTAGGAGTCAATTTACAAGCAACTGTGTTGATATAGTAGATTTTTAACCGAGGGCTGAAAGGCACCCATTCCTGACGAGATGTTTTGGCGCTCGAACGAAGTGAGAGCGCCAATAGTTCGAGGCAGAAATGGGTGCTATCACCCGAGTAAAACACTCTACTTTTCATTACGAATACGAGGAAAGTAAACACAAGCCAGTTAAAATCTAAAAATATAAAACTTAAGGAAATCACGCCGAAACAGACGGATGGTCTAGCTCGCGGCGAGATAGCTCGCGCGCCAACTTGTGCTAGCCGTACATCACAATTCGCAAGATGGCGCGCGACCGCGAAAGACGGCCATTTTGAATTTGCGTATTTGGTAGTTTTATCTGTGTCTTAAACAATATTTTAATTTATTTCGCAAATCACATCTCGCCTTGAAAGTGACTAATAAATACATAAAGTACATTAAGTATATTAATTATAAACATCAAAAAGAATTTAAATGTCAACAAAACTAATAAATGAAGAATTAATCGTTTTATGGCTGTATAGGTTACTACCATTGCGTTGTTCAATATAAACTACGATTCATATATTTTTTTTTAATACTTTTCTGCTTTAGAGCAGGCATGTACCACTTTCAGCACGGTGCCTGGATGAACAATGACCCCCTTTCAGAGTATGAGTAATGAAAAGTTAATTACTTTGCGTGATTTACTTCATAATGTTAATTTGTGAACGTTATGCCATATAAATGATGTCACTCTGTTCCCGATATTCATAACGTTCACACTACACATACTTAGACATTATCCATATGCGTTATGCACAATCAACAGCGTTACGAAAGTAGCTGTTGGGTACTTTGGCGAATTGCCTCATTTCTTATGTGATCCATCAATGAGATTCCAAGGATAGCCCGTTCCATAGCACGCTGAGCGCCTTTGAAACGGTGTACTAGTCTTCACATCAATGAACAAAATCTAATCCTACTATGATATTATAAACTAGCTGGTGCCCGCGACTTCGTTTCGGTAATTTTGATGAGTATTTTTCTGGAATAACAAAATAGCCTATGTGCTAATCCAGACTATAATCTATCTCTGTGCAAAATTTCATCCGGATCCGTTCAGCCGTTTTTGCGTGAAAGTGTAACAAACCGCCATCCATACATACAAACTTTCGCGTTTATAATATTATTAGTAAGGATTATACCAAGAATATACCAAGGATACGGTGGCGAGACTTCGTCGACCGACACATGCCAGGGTGGCTTTTGGTGGCCAAGAATGATCTGGAGGGTGTCTAAAATGCACAGTATGTCAATGGTTGTTTCGTTGACACTAACGGTAGTCTGATAATCGGGATACCGCCGTTTAGCCAAAGTATTTTTCGCCAAATTTTACTTCCCAATAAACTTATAGCATCAGTTTCATTTCCCAAATGAAACTTTAGCAAGTTTTCATTTCGCATTTTATTCATTTGGTCAAATTATCATTTCGCATAATTTTACTGCGTCAAGTTTTATTAAGACAAACGTTTATTATGCTAACGTTTTATTTTGGCAAGTGTTATATAGCAAATAATTGTTTGATTAAAAAATAGGTTCGAAGTTTCAGCGCAGCGACGCTCCATCCTGAAACTTCGGGTGTTAGTTCTTTTTTTTTACATAAAAGCGAAAAAAAATATTTCACTAAAAAACTTAGTTTTGAGTCAAACAAAAAAATTTTTGTTCTAGTTTACATTTCGCATTTTATTCATTTGGTCAAATTATACTTTTGACTGAATAATGCTTGGTAAAATGAATTTTGACCAAGTATTTATTTGGTAAACAATAACTTGCCATAATAACTTTTGCTAACTGTTTATTTGCTTTAAGTTGTTTTGAGAAATGTTTTTTTGCCAAGTGATAATTTGCGGAAAATAGTTTGGGAAGTAATACTTTGGGAAACGATTTTTGGCAATACATTAGTAAACCCTGATAATCAATCTCATTCAAATGGTATAACTCGTGCAACTTGACTCGGCGCCTTGTGCCTTCTTCGCGAGAGATGCCTATTTACTTTGTGCGGGTTGTACGTATATTACTATTGCTTTGTAGACTGCCAAATAGAGACAAATAACAACTTTGACGTGCTTATATCCTATTGAAAAACTATGTGTGTATATATGTTAGACTCTACGGGGTGTTATTGGGCGAAAGCAAAGAAAGAAATTTGAAAAGAAAGAAATTTATATAAATCCTGTAAATTAAGGACTTGAAAAGACTAAGTTTGGAGTTTTTTTGTCCATTTTTTCTCCAAAATGATCTAGATTTTGAAATGGACACCTAGTTTAACTTGTAACGTTCATTAAGTCGCAGTTTCTGTGCTACTTTGAATAAAAAAAATTGATTTTGATTTTGAAAATATATTAATAGTATTTGTATTTCTGCAATTTCAAAAATGCCTCCTTTTCCCTAACTTTTCTCTCGTGCAGCGCAATAAACCCCATACAAAACCGTGCGCTCGGAGGCGCTCGCCTTAAATGCTTAACGCAGCTGTGTCGCACTATTAATGCGAATGTGTGCGTCTCTGCGAACGTCAGTTACTACAATCCGTTTGGAAAACACATACATGTTACGTTAATGACATGTGTGCGTTTCGCCTCGCTTTTGAGCGGAATTTTGTTCGACACACTCTGTCTTTGAGTTGTATGTCTATGAGCCTCAACATCTTCTTCCCAAAGAATGAAGTGCCTCAAATGAGGAACACGGTGGCACCAGCAAGGTGTCCCAGGACAAAAAGACCTGGAGCCTAATTAAGCGCACCAAATCCTTTCGGAATCCTGACGTTTGCGACACCAATCAGTATGGAATTTGACAGGGAGGAAGGGGAGTTCAGTATTACACACATAGGTACTTTTACTAATCCACGAAAGAAACGAATGTCGTCGACATAGCCTAGCGGATTAGTAAGTTGAAGTGGCAGTGGGCGGGGCACGTAGCGCGCAGAACTGATGGCCGATGGGGCCGAAAAGTTCTCGAATAGAAAGACCACATGTCGGCAAGCGCAGCGTAGGACGACCAGCCACAAGATAAACAGATGACCTCATACAAGTGGCAGGAAGGTGCTGGATGCAGGCCGCTTCCAACCGATCTTTTTGGAAATCCATGGAGGAGGCCTATGTCCAGCAGTGGACTTCTTGTGGCTGAATGATGACATACTTTTACTGTGATCATACACCCCAATTACAAAAAAAGTGTTCACATTTCTTCACCCTCTTGTGTCCTTAAATATTCAATTTATCTATGTCTATGCTTATGTAAACATTCAGTTTACTCTAAGCACGCTGTTATTAATGAGTGAATTATTTTTTTGTTCTATGTATTATATCCGTTTATTTCTTTAATAAAAATAGAAGTTTAGTTGCTTTGAGGCCGATTTTACCGGGATCGCCGGGTCTTGGCCCGGGTGGGTATTGACCTCTTACTGGGTAAGGGGTTAATTTCGTACCCGGTCTGAGAGTCGCACGGGTTTGGTGGAGTCGGCCCGAAGCTCACTCATGTTTAGCGCTAACCTTACGATTAGTTTGAAAAGTTGAACCTATTATTGGCTTTACTTACTAGACATTATTTTAAGTTATGACGGTGGCGCAGAAGCGTTACAGAAACGCTGTTGGTTTTTTTAATGAAATAAAATAAAATTTAGACGACTGGAACCGTTCAGGATTTGATGTGTGTAATAAAGTTGCAGATCCAAGTTGGGGAAGGCCTTTACCAAGCAGTGGGACCGGGAAGAGTCTAGGTAAAATCATCATCATCATCATTCAGCCACAAGAAGTCCACTGCTGAACATAGGCCTCCTCCATGGATTTCCAAAAAGACCGGTTGGAAGCGGCTTGCATCCAGCGTCTTCCTGGCACTTGGATGAGGTCATGTGTCCATCTTGTGGCTGGTCGTCCTACGCTGCGCTTGCCGACATGTGGTCTCCATTAGAGAACTTTTCGGCCCCATCGGCCATCAGTTCTGCGCGCTACGTGCCCCGCCCACTGCCACTTCAACTTACTAATCCGCTGGGCTACACGACTTTCGTTTGTCTGCGGATCTCATCATTTCTGATTCGATCTCGTAGAGAAATTCCGAGCATAGCCCTTTCCATAGCTCGTTGCGTGACCTTGAGCTTTCTTAAAATAATCTTACCTTAACAGCTTATCCAGCATCAACTTTCCGAGGAATCCGGTGCCTCCAGTCAGGAACACGGTGGCGCCAGCAAACATCTTCTGTATTTGGGACTCGCCTAGGCTCTCCCTTTCGTCCACCATGTCCATGAACGTGATGTCAGCCCCTTGTTTCGGCTGGAAGATCTCGTTCGTCGAAGACAGGTCGATCGACATGGTTGCTGTTGGCTGGAAGAAACATAATTGTTGTTGGAGACATTTATCTCTTCGGTGGGATTGTAGGATAGAGGGAATTACAGCCTCAAATTAATAGGGCTAATGGAACGAAAATAAATGAGCGTAACAATTTTTTTTTATAGTTATTTATTTAAGAAATTTTACAAAGTACATAAATATTTAATTCAGCAGACTCACTCAAACCTGTATAGGTTTATCTGTGAGGTGAGTTACCCCTTGCTTAAAATTAGCTTAAGAAATATTGTTTTAAGACATTTCGGCATTTATTTGGTTCACACAAGATTTTTGTCAACAAGTTCGGTGGGTAGGTCGTTTAATATCATGGGATGAATGTACTCCGCTGTACGCGTTCCATAATAATAAACCAATCTTAATGATTTTCTCTCCGAATACAAGTTTCCCGCGGAAAATTTTATTCTTATCGATTAGCGCATCAATAGCTGGGTTTGTGGTATTAATTTCAGATTCTAATTCAGCGTCCCGATATTCTGAAAAATATCCACATCTCCTCTGTAAATCCTCTCAGAAAAAAATCGACAACTTTTTTTTTAATGGCAACACTTTTGTATCGAAACAATGAAAAAAAAGACATAAAAAGAATAAGTTTCAACTTTACTAGCAAGGAGGTTGCATACTTTTTGGCAGGCGCAAACAGTTATATTAGTCAGTTAGTTAGACTACCGCACTTTAGCCTCATAGTTGGGCCATTGTAAGTAGCAAGTGCTGAGGTATACCTCGGACGCTCGGGTTTCCTCACGATGTTTTCCTTCACCGTTTATGTGGTATTGTTACTAAAATTTACAAATTTTCGTAACTTGGAAAATAAAGTCACTGTACGTGCCAGGATTCGAATCCATGACCTCTCGAATGTGAGGCCGGCGTTCTACCGATGTGCTACCACCGCTTGCTCATTTAAATTAGTCCTATTCCTATACAATGCATAAATTAAATTACAGAAAACCTGAACGTTTATTTAGTAACTAGCTGACCCGGCAAACGTTGTTTTGCCATATTAATTACTACGACCTATTCTCAGACCTACCAAATATACACAAAAGATTTCATAAAACCGACCAAGTGCGAGTCGAACTCACGCAGGAAAGGTTCCGTACCATTATCTATACAACATAAACATAAACATTTACATACAGGTACATACATTGCTTCTGGCCTCACACTAGGATACCCTGTGTCGTGGGAACATCCAAGACCTGGGGTTTTTTTTTTGTCCCCAGCCGGGATTCGTTAGACAAAGATCGAATTTAAGAACAGCGCCATCTATAGAAACCAACAAGAAGCGTTTAACATTGACATATTTTAACGACATGACATCGCCGCTGTGAAGGTTACATAGATGGCCGCTAGATGGCGAGCGCTGTCTTTCGACAACGTTTTTTGTATGGGAGCCCGCTTTAAACATATATTTTATTCTATTTTTAGTATTTTTTATTATAGCGGCAACAGAAGTACATCATCTGTGAAAATTCCAACTGCCTAGCTATCACGGTTCATGAGATACAGCCTGGTGAAGACAGACAGACAGATGGACAGTGAACTCTTAGTAATAGGGTCCCGTTTGGCATCCTTCGGGTACGGATACCCTAAAAATCGGTGTAGCCGTTTCGGAGAAGTTCGATAACAAACATTTTTATATATTAGATTATAATGAGCATTGCTTTTTGAGTTTGGTTTTGTATTAATTTGTATAATGATTATTGCCTTATATAGCTAAAAAGTTCTGTTTTGTTTGAAATTTTTAGGAAATTTTCCCAGACAGGAAACTAAAAAAATAAAAAGTACCTACCCGAATAGACAAATGCTTTCATAAGAATGTTGAAAAAGCAAACGTGGCTTATTGGAATCGTGGCAAGTGGCGGACCTTAGCCTCTGTTTACTCCTCCGGGATACAGGCGTGAATTTTTGTATAAATAGATATATGGATAGAGAACACTTTATTGCACAACAAGGTGAAAGAATTACACATAGTTTCTTATATCTAAGTAGTGGTATGCAATTGGCGGACTTATCGCTTAGAGCGGTCTCTTCCATGTTGTACTAGACCGGAAATGGCTTAAGACACTTGGTCGTATCCTTTGGATGGTTTCACGACGAATATACGCACGGCTTAAAATAATTATACCAATTTGACTTGACACGTTGCATATTGCATCCATTTAGAGTAACGATTAGAAATAATTACCAGCTCATTTGAGTAGAGCAAAGTGTAGTGACAACATAGGTGCATGCTCTATATCAGTTCCAAGTTGGGCTGACAAACCTTTGATAAAAATACGTAAAAGTCAATAAAAAAACCGCCTTCAAAATACGCACTGAACAGAAACTATAGAACGCTAATTTTAACACTAGGTGGCGCCTACGGTATTCTTTGTCGCGGTTTTTGTTTTGCCCGTAGTGCTATGAATGACGAGTTTGGCGATTTGTTCATGGATCCCCTGAACGGATCTTGAACAAATTTGCATTACTATATTACCTTATTTACATTACTACATTACCAAATTAACATATCACCTAAAACAGGCAACCCAACCCAAATTTTGGGTTTATCATCGTGAATCATAGTACAGAGGTTAGTCCCGCCTGCTTAGTAGCTTAAACTCAGTAGTCGGGTATTTACCCGACTACGGCGGAGCCCAAAAGGAGGGTAATGTGTTTAGCTCGTATGTATGTATGTAGGTATGTATCTATGTAACTATGTCCGATTATATGTTCCCTCATAACTCCTCAAGACTCCAGATTTTGATAAATAAGATCTCAATCAATTCGTCATGTCTGCGCGAGTGTCACAGGCTATATGACATACATACGTACATAAACTCAGGCCCGTATCCCAGAGGGGTAGGCAGAGAGCAGGGACTGCCACTTGCCACGATCGTGATTGATCACTTTCGCTTCCCCAACATTCATTAATCGTTTCATGCACGCACGCCAGTTTCTGGTACCTACTTTTTATCTTGCCCTTTGCTAATACATTCCCTATTTGGTCGAAGTATGTCCGCCTGGGTCGTCCCTTACGGGCCCTTCCATTCACATTCACTCGATATATTTGTTTTGTCAATCTTTCTTCCTTCGTCCTCTCCACATGTCCAAACCAACGCATCATTACTTTCTCAATTCTGGTCACTACATCCTCTTTCAGTCCACAACGTTCTCTAATCAAACTATTGCGTATAATTGTCGTTCAAAGTAACACCAGTCATACTTATCAAGGACCTCATTTCTACTGCATTAATCCTATTTTATATACAAGGACTGTCAGGATCATGGCCAGCGGCAAACACTGGTCTCTGCCTACCCCTCCGGGATACAGGCGTGAGTCTGTGTAATGTAATGTATTTTTTCGAACTAGTGTAATGTAAATTTCGTTCCAAAACTTTCGTAACCACTGCACATTATTAGCTTATGTCCGGATTCACACGCTTATTCCCAGATTTCGCTCTGATTCGCTCGTCTTTGACTGTCAGAGCGAGCTAAAACTTTCGTAAGCACTACAGATTATTAACATACGCATAAAAAAGTATTTTTCACTATACTTTTACAGTACTGATGTAAGAAAACCATTGAATTATGAAAGAACACAATTGATTTATAAGTGGCCAGTGATATCAATGAGGTTGAGTTAATACTTGCCTGGAAGAAATAACTTTTGGTAATAAGTCCGCCAATTGTACTTTGATTTATTAAATTTCTGTTAACGTAATTTCTGTGTACAATCCTGACAAACATTATAAACGCGAAAGTTTGTATGCACAGATGGATGTTTGTTACACTTTCACGCAAAAACGGCTCAACGGATCCGGATGAAATTTTGCACAGAGATAGATTATAGTCTGGATTAGCACATAGGCAATTTTTATGCCGGAAAAATACACATCAAAGTTACCACGCGAACGAAGTCGTGGGCAACAGCTAGTAAAGAATATTCTGTCTATCTTAGTACTACGAGTATATACTTTGTCCTTGCCATCACAATATAATAGTCTGATTGTGAGGGTATAAATTCTGCTGTGTCACACTGATGTGAAAAAATAGTGTGAACGCGAGTCCGCTCCCCAATATATGTGCCTGAGTAGTTAATTGTTTTGTTCGTTCCATTACGATTTAATTGTATTTCCGCGTTGCATTACGTGCATACATAAGCAGCCTGTATACGTCCCACTGTAGGGCACAGGCCTTCTCTCAGAGAGAAAGAGTGCGGCCTCAATCGCCACGCGTGCCCACCGCGGATTGGCGATTTCCAGCGCTGAGGTACTCGTATGTGAATCGCTCAGACACTCAGGTTTCCTGACGATGTTTATCCTTCACCGTTAGCGAGTGGTATTGCTACTATATCTTCACAAATGTACGTAACTCAGAAAACAAAGTCATAGGTACGTGCCCGCACTGGTAATCGAACCTGGGTCTCTCGCTTCCGAGCACAATGTTCTACCCACTAGGCTACCACCGCTATACGTTGCATTTATTCATTTGTAGTAGCAGTACTATATGGAAGTATTTCCACATTTGTGATGTCATTGTCACGTTACCATAGCACAGCGTATCCTAGTTTGGGACCAGGACAAGTGAAAGTGAAAGTGAAACTGAAAATATTTTATTTACCACAAAAATAATAAATAATAATTATTGTTTCATTCACAAATGTTTGTGGTAAAAAGGAATGGGCTCAGCTTTATTGCCGAGACTGGATGCGTAGTCTCGGCGCTGGTTTTCAGCCCGTCCCTTCTAATAACTTTTTAAAATTATGGATATTACATATGCGCCATTACGATTACGCTAGAAAGAACACAAACTAATTAATAGATAATTCAAAATTAATTACACACAAAATATCTAACGACAGGACACAAATAATAATAATAACAAGTGATTGTGTTGTGTGCAACCTATTTTATTTTTTATTTAAGTGCCGTGGAGTGTCTAGCAGTTAAAACGCCTGACTACCGAAAGAGAGGTCGTGGGTTCGATTCCCACTAGAGGCCTCCGTCCTTGATTTGTACAAAAGGCCTCGGTGGTGGCCTAGTGGGTAGAACATTGGACTCGGAAGCGGTAGACCCAGGTTCGATTCCCAGTGCGGGCATGTATCTTTGACTTTTCTTTCTATGTTATGTACATTTGTGAAGTCTCAGTAGTAATACCACTCGCTAACGGTGAAGGAAAACATCGTGAGGAAACCTGGGTGTCTGAGCTATTCACATACCTCAGTGCTTGAAATCGCCAATCCGCGGTGGGCACGCGTGGTGATGAAGCCCATACTCTCTCTCTGAGAGAAGGCCTGTGCCCTACAGTGGGACGTATATAGGCTGCTTATGATGATTTAGACCAAAGAAAAAAAGGCAACAAAAATGTTCTGAACATTCACAAAAAGCTTCGTCCCACAAAGAGGACAAAAATACGTAAAAATAAAACACTACTTATTTGACTACTATTTGACTACTTGGACTTTGACTTTCACTTTCACTTTGATCTTGACTTGGCTCTGAACTAGACTTTGACATTACCATCGACTTTGGTTTGCCCGCGACCATCGGTTCTTCGGCACGTGATTGTTCTATTTACTTCCATATTATTATGTAAATAGTTCAATGCCTAGCGGTCAACGTATCACCTCTCAGTATAAACAGACGGACACGTTTACCTTACAATTTACATCTTCATAGTAATTCTCAGAAAGTATAATATACTTGGCTTAGCTCTGCTGCAAACCTATGACGTGATCTGATGATCAGGCTTGGTGACCCATCTTTCGAAGAAAAAAAAGTACAAAGCGGAGGTCAGCGATTTTAGAGTATGGTCAGAGGTTTAGTCGCTTCTCGAAGCATTAAGCCTGCCACACAATATTTAATAATTTACAAAGTTACATACATCTGCGAATTGGTAGCATCAATATCACACACTAACTGTGAAACTCGCGGCTTGGTTGGCTCCGCACGTATTGACTTCTCTTTCCCGTGGGCCAGGCCGACCAAGCTGTCAGGATGGTATAGGTGCTGGGCAAGCCTACTCCATCTAAAAAACAATGTCCCAGGAGCGTCCGAGTTGTCCCTTTACCCATCTAGTGTGAGTGAAGGTGCCACTGGACGCTGCATAAATCATCTCATTACGTAGATGCAAAGCCCAAAGGAATCATGACATTATTTTACGGGATAACTCAAATATTCCCCAGTGTCTGAGGTACTTAAATACCTCAGCGCTTGCTACGTACAGTCGACCTTTACATTCGAACGCAGGTCGAACTTTACATTCTGCTGTCGACTGTCAAATTAAAATATTCGCCAACCGTAAAACTACAGTTATAACTGTGAAGGCTAGTTCTATTTAGTGACTTTGGCTTCGCTTTCAACATTTAGTTTTTTGTATCACTTTCTACCTTCGTTTTTTAAGGTTCCGTACCTGGAAAGGAAAAAACGGAACCCTTATAGGATCACTTTGGTGTCCGTCCGTCCGTCCATCCGTCCGCCTGTCTGTTAAGACCTTTTATTTCGGAATCGCTTGAAGGTATCGAGTTGAAATTAAAACCATATACCTAAGTCAACAGTCCCTTGAAGCTGTGAAAAAATTAATTTTCTTCCTAATTCAAACTTCCACGTTTGTGATGTCCTTGCCTGGTAACTATAGCACAGGGTATCTTAGTTTGGGACAAAGTCAAGTGATTGTGTTGTGTGGAAGTTTATGTATTTATTCTAAGTTAATGTAAAAAAAAATTACGTCCGTTTATGCCGCAAAAAAAACGTATATTTTAGCGCTCAAGAGAATCAAACTTTATAAAGTACTTTCCGTTGACCTAGAACTAGAAGGCAAGTAATATCGTCTCATATTACAAACACAGGGAAGAAATCCGAAAACTATACATTTGTAATTAAACAATAAAAAGAATAGCCTTTTAAACTCGATTCCAGAACTATTTATAATATCTACGAAAGTACCTACAAATTTGTACGGAACCCTCGGTGGGCGAGACCGACTCGCACTTGTCCTGTTTTTTTTTTCGATCTAGAACTGTCTTATGCTAAAAATTACTTTTAGTAATAAGCCCGCCAATTGTACTGTACTATATTATTGTTAAATTCTCATATACTCTAGTAAACCTAGTTTTAACTATCTATGTATTTCTTTGGTTGACTCTGTGTTAAAATTCTTTTGTGTGTTTTGTATGCAACGAATAAACTGTTTCTATTCTATTCTATTCTATATGTAATTCCTGGTGTACATACACTAAAGAATATTCTATCTATCTATCTATCTATGCTAACACAGCTAAGATTTTATTCAACACTAGCAGTGCCCGCGACTGCGTTCGCGTGGTAAGCGCATTAACCTGTGTTCACCCGGCAGATCCATTCTAATTATTGGTGAAAGATGTTTTTTAAATAGGTTATATATAAATTGTCCTCAGCGCGGATTAGTGCAACAAAAGGAATATAATCATGTAGGTATAAAGATATCAATCCGAGGTAAAACCTAACTGCAGTCGGGGCTGCAAGTGATGTTAATTGCTTCAGCCAGATGTCGCTGCCTGTACGTAATACAGATAAGTTTTTGAAGAGGTTCAACATTTCGCCGATGCCTGCACTTGCCCATTAGCTCAGTTGGGAGAGCGCTGGCACGGTTAGCCAGAGGTCGCGGGCTCAAGTCCCGGCATGGGTGGAATTTTTAGGCCCCTAGATAGGTTTTTAAAGATTTGTTTAAATCGGACGGGTACTTTCGGGGATTACCCCCAACATATATACACAACATAAACTCACGCCTATATTCCGGAAGGGTAGGCAGAGACCAGTCTGCTACTCGGCACAATCTTGACAGATCCCTTTCGCTTCATCAACATTCATTAGTCATTGAATGCACGCACGACGGGTTCGGGTACTTTTTATCTTGCCCTTTGCTAATATATCCGATATTTTATCGAAGTACGTCCGTCTGGGACGTCATCATATTATTATATGCAGCAAAGTGGCAAACACATTAAAATCGAATATACAAAAATCATAGTCTTTGTTATCGAACTCCACCGAAACGGCTTCATCAATTTTCATGATTTTTTTTGTGTATATTTTGTAGGTCTGAGAATAGGTCGTAGGCTAATTAATATGGCAAAACAACGTTTGCCGAGTCAGCTGGTTATAAAATAATAAGAGATATCTTCTTTGCGATCAAGAGTCAGAGAGAGAGAGAGAGAGAGAGAGAGAGAGAGAGAGAGAGAGAGAGAGAGAGAGAGAGTTGAATCCCAAGAGGAATGATTTTGTTACACCATGTATAGTAAAGTGAACAATGAAAGTGACTCGGAACTCCGGAATCCCCTTTTTCGTTGGAAATTTACGGCCAATGTGACTCATACAATGCAAAGAATGTCAGCCGATTGGTTATATTAGCCGAGGTGTAATGGGGATCCATTATCTTTGTCCATTACCCAATCATCAAATTAAAAGGTTTTATTCATTAACAGCAGTGCATGGAACTACGTCCGCATGGTTAACAGATTGCCATATAGCCTTCTACCCTGAAAGTGCATTCCAAATGCTGGTGAAAGGCTTTATGAAATCGGATACCTTAGTGCTTTTGTAGATTTTAATTTATTTATTTCGTTACACAACACATAAGTAACATTGCATGTTATAATATTACGGTGAAAGCTTATGATCTAGTTACATATCCTTTAACGTGTGATGACAGCGTGCTAGATTATGGACGAGAGCCAAAACACATCAAGCCATCATTATAACCAAATACGACCACCCGGCGCAAAATATCGTAGACACCCTGCACCGAACGGTCGCACTCTCGGACACAATCGTGGCCTGATCCGCTTTAACAAACGGATCCAATAGAGTTATCCTTACGCAAATAGGTACTTAATTAAATAAAGAAGCTTACCCCTTACATGGTTAAAAACTATGAGGGAGGCCTGTCTCCTGCAGTGGGCGTCAAATGGCTGATGATGATGATGATGACCCCTTACATATAAATTTACAACTTTTCCTCTTTATAATATTAGTATGGACAGATATAGACGTACGCACATACGACATACCTTGTCCTATAGTAACCAGGCAAGGACCTTACAAACATGAAAATACAGCCAGACTGAGGTCATTTGTACAAATCAAACACGGCGGCCTCCAGTGGGAATCGAACCCACGACCTCTGGTTTGGTAGCATACTGTATATAGATCACTAGACTAAAGACCAGTCTACGTCAGGTTTAAGTATTTAGATTGAATTTACTTTGTTCGGCACTTGCTATGTACTATTGTTGAATAATTTATTTAGTTGAATATTTAAACCCATTATTGTTCTGTCAAAAGCGTTAAATCAAATCAAATCAAATTAAATCAAAATTTTTTTTATTCAAAGTAGCACAGAAACTGCGACTTAATGAACGTTACAAGTTAAACTAGGTGTCCATTTCAAAATCTAGATCATTTTGGAGAAAAAATGGACAAAAAAACTCCAAACTTAGTCTTTTCAAGTCCTTAATTTACAGGATTTATATAAATGTTCTAAAACTCATGCATTGAACTGGCTTTAATTCCAGACATCATTGTCATCTAAATAATCTTTAATGTTATAGTAGCTTTTTTGGCACAAAGTGTGCTTCACACATTTTTTGAACCGCGTTTCTGGCAAGCTTATTATATCCTCGGGGATCTTATTGTTACACGAGCCTCACCTCCAGTTTCCCGTACAAATCTTTTAATCTACTGTTGACTACGAGTATGTTAGTAGTTTAGAATCTTACCCCTGGTTTCTCATACAGATTCTTAGTGTATGAGAAACCAGGGGTAAGAATCTGAACTCGTTACGAAACAGTTCGTAACAGCGGATGCCCGGCAAATAAATCGAACGAAAATCCGCGCAGTCGGGATTATCCATTTTTTTTTTTTTTTTATTTCACTGAACTATAATCCGAAAAATGGGGAACTTGCGTCTGAGTAAGATTGGTGTGACATTGCTTTTGTACCATAGAAGACTACAAAATCTAATGTACAAAAATCTCATGTCACAGTGTTTGTTATCGAACTGCTCCGAAACGGCTTCACCGAATTTTATTAACATCTTCGTGTATATTCGGTAGGTCTGAGAATAGGTCGTAGGCTAATTTAATATGGACACCCAGAATGAGGCCTCTTCTACAAATCAAATACGCCGACTTCCAGTGGGATTCAAACCCACGACATCTGTTTCGGTAGTCTGGCGTGTTAACCGATAGACCAACGAGGCAGTTGTAACTCAATAAAACTAAACACCCTGTGTGAGAAATCAAAGTCGGCTTTGCAATGTTTTTGGCCAATAACGAAACAATTGATCAAGTATTTGTAACATAATTACGTATTGGCTTAAATTAAATTAGGTACTGGAGTGTCTTTTTTTAATTAAGGGGTAGATATTAAAAATCAAAACACGAACTCACCCTCCAAAATGGACACCTAGTTAAAAAAAGCACAATATAACAAAACACAAAAGTCCGATTAAAAAGTTAGAGTTCCTTTTTCGAAATTCGAAAACTCCATAAGTTTTCTTTTTCTTTTTACACACAAGCGTCTTCGGCCACGGTTCCTAGTGGACTGCCTTACTCGGACGATGTTATAAAGCTGTTGCTTAATGTTTCTTACAATACGTGCGTGACATGACGTAGGCGATGTAGATTAGAGCAGAAGGCACGTTCGAAGGGCCATCATTTTTAGGGTTAGGTAGTCAACAAGGAACCCTTATAGTTTCGCCATGGCCGTCCGTCTGTCCGTCTGTCCGTCTGTCCGTCTGTCCGTCTGTCCGTCTGTCCGTCTGTCCGTCTGTCCGTCTGTCCGTCTGTCCGTCTGTCCGTCTGTCCGTCTGTCCGTCTGTCCGTCTGTCCGTCTGTCCGTCTGTCTGCCCGCGGCCTAGCTCAGAGACACGCCGACAAAATTTTAGAATAAATCCGAAAAAAATAATTATGGTACCCCCCTACACCTAAATTAGAAATGCATTTTTTTTCTCGCCAACACCATAGCGTCGTTGGGTTGTTTGATAAAAAATATTTTGCGTGCAGCAAGATATTTTTTTGATTTAGGGTTCGGTTTGCGAAATAATCCGAGTAGGGCGTCGTCGTCCCCTCCCCCACCCGACCCCCGTCTCCTAGCTAAACGGTTGATTGTAGAAACGTAAAAAAAATCAGGGCAGTAGAACTTACATGGAAAACTATAACTTCTAAGTAACAAATTAACGAGTAACAGGCGACTATAGGGAAGAGCGGGTGATCGTGCTCTTCCACTATAAAGGGAAATTTCTCGCCAGGCAGATCATATGCCTGGGGACGGCCGGTTCGACTGATGTTCGTCGGACGTTATATTTATGGTATGTCATGTGAAACATTTTGCTTGCGCGATGCAGGAATGTTGGAGTTTATAGTGCGCGCGCAGAGTTGACATGTGCTCGCCACACGATTAATTTATAAAAGGAAAACTTCGTACAAAATCGATTGAAAATTACGTTGGTGAAGTTGTTAATTCTGTAAAGCAGATAAAACCCCCCCTTTCTACGGAACCTTACATTGCGCGTGGGCCGATTTTTTTATATATACCCTTCTCTTAGAGAGAGAGTATGGGCTTAATTACCTCGCGTGCCCATCGTGAAATTGTAATCTCAAGCGCTGAGATATGTGAATACCTCAGACCTCATATTTCCTCACGATGTTATCATCATCGTTATAAGTAGCCTTTATCAGATAAGATAAAATTTATTGATGCAAGGAGTAAAATTATGACTACATTGTATGTGTCTATATAAGTTAAAAAAATTTAAAATATTTAAAGTTTAAATATACAAGGTGTCGCAAAAGTAATGACATAATTTGAACTAGCTCGCATTTGTAAATGAAAAAAAAGAGCTCTGTTTTCGTGAAAAGTTTTACATTATTTGAAAAAAAATATATCGCTCAAATAGACACCTCCCGAGTTGATGCATAATTGCGCTCGTTTTACGGCATTTTGAATTGTTGCTCGCAAAACATCTGGCTCCAAATTGGCAATTTCTTCTTCAATGTTAGCTTTCAAGTCTTTCAAGGTTCGTGGTTTGTTGTAAACGCGAGATTTTATAAAGCCCCAAAGGAAGAAGTCTGGTGCTGTTAGATCTGGCGATCTGGATGGCCAGTTCTAATCTCCAAAACTGGATATCAACCTGGAAATTGGCGTCTCAAAATCTCCATTGGCCATTTGAGCGATATAATTATGACATTACATTTGCGCTACCTTGTATAAATGAATAATTACAAAGAAACAACAGGAAGGTTGTGCCTGCGCCCGCCACACTGGGATACCCTGTGTTGTGGGGACCCAGTTCACTGAGTGGTAGTTTCTTTGGTGGAGGGCTATTTAACGTGAATAGCTATTATAAGTTCGTAAGTATTATATAAGCGTGTATACAAGTTTAGGTTTTAAAATAATGCGGGTGTGAGGATAGGTGAGTGTAAGTGCGGGTGAGTGTGTGTGTGTGTGTGTGTGTGTGTGTGTGTGTGTGTGTGTGTGTGTGTGTGTTTGTGTCTGTGTGCATTCCACTATATTTATGGTCTTCTCCCAAAGAGAGACAGAGGGACCAAGTATGGGCTCAATTACCACGCGTGCCTACCGTGGTTTGGCGATTTTAAGCGAAGAGAAAAGTAAACGCATCGTTCAGGTTTCCTCACGATGTTTTACGAGGGTGATTTTCTCAATTTCTTTTCCCTTTTAATGCTTTATATGAAATCTGTAAAATGACAAACCCTAGTCTCTATCTACCCGCCCAGGATACCGGCGTGAGTTTTAGTACTGCAATGTTTTTTAATAGAGGTCGGCAGATATAATTTGACTGCAGCAGTGCACATCAACCTTTACATGTGTGTTGTCGACTTTATGTAAAGACTAGCTGACCCGGCAAACGTTGTTTCGCCATATTAATTACCCTACGACCTATTTTCAGACGTACCAAATACACACAAAAAGAAATCATAAAAATCGGTGAAGCCATTTTGGAAGACTTCGATAACAACCACTGTTTTACGAGATTTTCATATATGAGATCCATTTCTAATTGGAATTACTTTATTCTATTCGGTATTTTTAAATCAATTACCAGGAGACGGGCAGCAGCGTCTTCCTGAGAATCCAACCGCCTACTGCGATCGCCAACCCGCCTGCCAAGCGTGGCGATTATGGCAAAACCCTTCATGGTTATGCAAACCACGAAGGAGGCTTATGTCCTGCAGTGGGCGTGAAATGGCTGATGATGATGATGACATAACTTAGAAAACAAAGTCATAGGTACATGCCCGCACTGGGAATCAAACCTGGGTCGCTCGCTTCCGAGTCCCATATTCTACCCACTAGGCTACCACCGCGTCTGAGCTATTCATATACCTCAGCGCTTGAAATCGCCAATCCACGGTGGGCACGCGTGGTGATTAGGCCCATACTCTCTCTCTGAGAGAAGGCCTGTGCCCTACAGTGGGACGTATATAGGGTGCTCATGTTATGTGCACTTCACTTTCGCAATAAGGTTCAGCCCATTTACTGCTGGGCCAACACTGTGCGGCATTGCGGCATGCCACAAGGCCGCGTGCTACAATTATTAAAAATGTCTCACATTGTGGCAAGAATCGCGCGGCATAGTAACACCTAGCGTCATGTCGCAGATTGTATCCGAATACGATGCGGCCTCGGCGTAAAGTAGACTGCCGCATGCTACATCGGCCGCATTATGTCGGCGATTGTAGCTTGCGACAAGGAGCCGGATGCCACAATTTGTAGCAAACCGCACTGTAGCACGATATTGCTCTGGCGTAAAAGAGCCTAGGATAGTTGTAAGTTTCATGATTTGTTTTTTCATGTAGTCTATACACGTCCCAATGTAGGGCATAGGCCTTCTCTCAGAGAGAGAACGCCGGCTTCTCTGTCGGAGGTTACTAAGTTACGTACATTTGTGAAGTTTTATTAGAAATAACACTCGTTAACAAATAAAAAAGTAAATAAATAAAAATGAGTAAAAATATTTTTATTATTTGTTAATTTGACTTCCGGTCCCGGATTGAATCCCGGATGTCTGACCAATGAGGCCCGAAGTAAGTCTAAGCGTTCATGTTATTTGTCTGGCACTATACGTGGCAGTAAATTACTAAAGGACCTTCTGTTGTTTTACGAGTATAAACTGCCAGGTTTGGTAAGGTTGACGATGAGAAAGAAATCACTCAATTAAGGCGAAGATAGTTCACGGAATAATATTATTATTTTGCGTTTTTACCCAACTGAGGCGGAGCGTAGTGTGTTTGGTTTGTATGTACCTCATAACTCCTTAACCAATGTTCGGAATTTGACAAATAAGATCTCCACGTGCGCACGTGTATAGGCTACACGAAATCAACATAAATCTGTGAGGGCGATGCGTTTCCTCCTCAACAATGAAAAGATTCAGAACGGACGGACGGACAAGGCGAAACTATAAGGGTTCCTTGTTCACTAAGGGACCCTAAAACTGTTAATAACGAACCACCCGACTGCTGGCATTAACTACTTAACAGGCGGGACCCAAATTCAACATTGTAACTAATTGCGTTAAACCTCAAGGCTCAAGGTCGCCCAACGAGCAATGGAGAGATGCTATGTTAGGAGTTTCGCCGCGTGATCGAATCAGGAATGAGGAGATCCGTAGAAGAACCCGAGTTACTGATATGATATAGCTCGAAGAATTGCTCAGTTCAAATGGCAGTGGGCGGGGCACATAGTTTGGAAAACTGATGGCCGTTGGGGCGAAAAAGTTCTGACCTGGCGACCGCGGACCGGACGACGCAGCGTGGGCAGGCCCCCCACCAGATGGTCTGACGACCTGGGCCTCGATTCTGTTAGTGCATTGTAGTATAATGACAGGTACACTGTCGGGTCACGTGACGTGTTTTTTCGTACCATTGACGCCTAGAAGGTTTGATGGGTGTGCCCGCGTAGACTTAAAGCAGCCATGAAATGAAAACCGCCATGTTTATGCAGTTGTCATGTTACTACAATGCATTAACAGAATCTAGGCCCTGGTTACGGTGGCGGGGAGTTGCTGGATGCGAGCGGCGCTACACCGGGAAGCTTGGAAAACCATGAGGGAGGCCTATGTCCTGCAGTGGGCGTCAAATGGCTGATGATGATGGTGATGCGTTAAACCTAGGTTTGTCCCGCCTGCTCATAGTTAATGCCTGTAGTTGGATCGTTGCTTATTTTCATATATTACAGTTTTTCTCGTTGGGTAAATAGATACTATTTTGTTATGGCTCGCGATGCTCATACATAGTTCTGTATCAGCATAAGCAGCCTATATACGTCCCACTGTAGGGCACAGGCCTTCTCTCAGAGAGAGACTATGGGCTTAATCACCAACCACGCGTGCCAAGACGGATTGCTGCTACAACTTTACAAATGTACCTGCGTAAAATAGAAAACAAAGTCATTGCTTCATGCCGGAATTCGAACCCACGAGCTTCCAAATGTGAGGCCGCTGCGTCAAGCCAACCTTAGTACAAATTATTTATCTGTAAGTACGACTGATTGGACTTACTAACCATCCAACTGTATACTCCGTTCCACGAGTCAAACTCCTAGGCAGACAAATACTCGCATCTCATTGGTCAATGCGCTCGGCTAGAGATTATCGAAACAATAAGCGAAGACGGTCCGCTTCATAGGGTAGGTTTATGGAGTAGCTATTGAAGGTCACGCGCATTAACCAATGGGCGCACATGGACGATTTTCGTTGGGAGCTCGTTTAGTGGAATGAAGTATAGTTAAGATAGCTTTTTGCATTCCTAAAGGGCTTGAACAGGTTCTACGGTTTTCCCCTGAACGGATTACAAGAGTTGCAAGTTTATTTTAAGCTTGAGGAAAACCGAAAGCCTTCAAATAGATCTTGGGTCTTTCGATTGACGTCTTGCGGTCGGCTCAGGACCGGAAGAAAACAGGATTCTTATGAGAAACAGTTAAATGTTTTTTGCACGACTTCTCAAATAAAAGGGAAGTGTAAAGAACATTATCTTGAGTTAGATCGTTTCTTTGAAAACTTTGCAAAGAAAATTTGTAAGAAAAATACAAATAAAATATGAAAATTTACTACAGAAACAGATTTTAAACACAAAATATGCTCATTTGCATAGACTCCAAGTTCACACAAACAATTTAAAAAACTTCAAAAACGTTGATTAAAATAGTCTGTGGTGGAGATTTTTCAAGTAAAATATGTAACCACAGATTAAATAAAACAGTTTCAGATTGGTTTTAGAGGAATCGTGTCTTTACAAATAAGGCCCTTAGTCTCCCAAGTCATTTTTAAACTTGCGCAAACCCGAAAGCCTTCATGTAGGTCTTAAAATAGATGTTGGGATTTTAATTTGACGCCATACAACCGGGTCAGAACCGGAAAGGGTCGAGATTCTTATGAGAAACAGTTATTTACAGCACGACTTCTCAAATAAAACAGAAGTGTAGGTAATTATTATATTCTTTTTGTTGCACTAACCCGTGCTGAGGACAATTTTAAAATCCTGTTTAGAGGCTAATAATTACACCCATGCCGGGACTTGAACCCGCGACCTCTGGCTAACCCAGATGGGTGGAACTTTTAGCCTCTAAATAGGTTTTTAGGTAGTTATTATTAGCGAGCCGTGCTAGGTCTGAGGCGCGGGACACACAGATGGGACGTGGGGCGAGTCGAGTCACAGACCAAGAGCGATCACTGGCACAGTGGTCTGTGACTCTATACATCTTACCGCGCCCTCGCCCCACGTCCCATCTGTATGTCTCGCGCCTCAGACTCGACATCGTGTACCCAATGTCGTCAACCCGCGCTGGACAAAGGTCGACGACTTTAGCGAAAGAGTCTCGAGATCGAAGTAGAAATGGGCGGGCGATCTGGCGAGGCGGGAAGACGGCAGGTGGACCGGGGGCGCTATTACATAAGCTCTCATAAGTTTAAGATGATTTGAGAAAAGATGGTCAGAGTGGAGTTTTTTTTTTCCCGCTGCCTTTTTCTTCACTACAAATACGGCCCGAAGGCAGCGGCTAACATAGTAACATAGTACATTGACATTCAGCAAAAAGAATGTAAATTCTTTACGTTGCAATAAATTATTGATTCTGATTCTCCACTTTATCGAGTTGTCCGATTTAACCTACTATGAACTGTCAAAAACATACATATTTTGACACTTTGGAATCGTCAAAATGGTTAACATAATCGAGTGGACATTTACGTAATGCGTAATATCGACGGCCCCTAAGTACAATCGCGTAAGTGACAGTTACGCGATTATGTGTCTAGGCCATTTTCGTAATTTCCGTACCCGAATGCATCTATAAAAAAAAATTACGATGAAAAAGTCTCCATAATGACAATTTTAGGTTTTTTTTTCTTATCGTAACTACACTTTCGTTCCCAAGCATAGCCAAGCATCTGACAGTTGCGTGCTTATGCGCCGGACGTGGGGAGCGGGGAGCAGGCGGAAGTGACCTTTACTCTGTTATACGCCTCAGTTTTCACCTTAACCAAGGTCCCTTGTTAAACGATAGGCTTACACAGAATGTCCTGAATGAATGTCATCCCCACGCGAGTTTTATTGACATTGTGCAAGAGTTATTCAAAAAACCGCTTGAAAGGGATACTACCTATATATTATTAGTAGGTAATAGCTGAGGCGTCAAAAAAACGGACATTATTCGACTTGTATGCTCAGGCTAAGGATGTCCAACCAGAGACGGGAAAGTTATTTTTTTGCGCTTTTCCTTATTCCCAATCACTTTCTGGAAAGGATAACAGCGACATACGACGACATACAAGAACTTTGCGGCCTCATCCAAGTGGCAGGAAGGCGCTGGATGCAGGCCGCTTCCAACCGGTCTTTTTGGAAATCCATGGAGGAGGCCTATGTCCAGCAGTAGACTTCTTGTGGCTGAATGATGATGATGATGATCTACTCGAAAATTTTACTAAGATGTCATAGTCATTTACCAATCAAAAATAAATTCCATTATCATTATAAAACTGACATCCATGTGCTAAAGGAAAACTGACCTTGACTCGCGTGCACAATGGAACGATATTGTAGGTATATCATTTGTCGTTGATCAGTGTGTTAAGTAAGCCACAAATTAAATTACCCAGAAAAACTGCTTATCCTTTAAGCATGTTTTGAAGAATGTATAAATTTGAAATCTTATATATAAAAATGAATTGCTGTTCGTTAGTCACACTAAAACTCGAGAACGGCTGAGCCGATTTGGCTAATTGTTGTTTTTATATATTTGTTGAAGTCCAGGGAAGGTTTAAACGGTGAGAAGAAAAAAAACGGTTGAAATCGGTGATACGAAGTTCACGGGGTCATCTAGTCAGAAATAAAAAGAAAATAATTCAACGTAAAGAATTTACATTCTGTGAGTCGAATGTCAATCTACATATGTTGAAGTATTATTGTGAAACTTTACACAGTTGTAGAAATTACCTCTTAGAAATCGATATAGCTATGAGCTTTTCTCTTTTATGTCTTTGATTTAGTCTATAGAAAACGCTGCTGGTTGTGCAATTACATAATGTAAATGTAATTATTCTATGTATTTAACCATATTGTACAATTGTTTGTTTTCTTTCAATAAATAAAAATAAAATAAAATAAACGAATACATCAGTTACTAACGTGCAAGAATAGATTCTATGACTGCCATAAATAACTTTAAATAAATCGAGGTGCAACCTCTGCGCACACGCGGTTCCTTTGCCTACCCCGTTTGTGCCGCTGTCGGAGAGCCTCCCGCCTTGACAAAAATTTCCCTGGGTACTACGGAAATCCCTGAACCGGCTGCGGAACCGTATCGGCCGAAGTAAGGATAATGTGTCCAGGCGGGGGTTCGCGGACCCCGACAGGAATAATTTGAACTGTTTGTGCAGTACTCCCCAGCCGACGGACCATCTTTCATCGCGGCCTGCGTGCCCTTACACCTGCACTCAGGACCTAATGATTGCATGTGACAACGCAGTCAGCGTCGCAAAGTTCTGAGCCGCAACTGTGTAAAGACTGCTGAAAGTTGTTTTTTATCACATCTATTCGAAAAGACCTAGTGAATAAAAGTGATTTGAATTTGGAACGCGCATGTTGCTATTGTTGCTAAGTTCACAGCGCAACATTGTTCACGAACACGAACAATGTTGCACAAATTGCTGGCTGTTTAAAAGAAAACCGCGCGCGAGCAAAAAAAAACTGAAAAAAGGCGCCTAATGCATTCCGTCTGTTCGTTTCTCTAATTGTCATTGTTATTTTTACTAGAGTAAAAATGAGTACGTCTTCAAGCAGTGATAAGGAAATATGAACTCCGGAGTGTATCGTATCAGACGCTAACAATGTGATACAAAATATAGTTGCGTTCACTTATTTTCTCATATAGGGTGATAAAAAGTAGAGTGTCCACCTTCGGATTAATAAAAGTATTTTTAAGCTCGCGTGGTGTACTTTTCATCCCTCGCGCTCGCACTCGGGATAACAAAGAAACACTCTCGCCTTAAAAATAGTATTTTACTCCCTCGGTAAACAATCTACTATTCTGTCCTACTAATCCTACCATTCCTATTCATCTCAAACAACGCTTCGCTTTTCTAAATGATTCCCATAGTCGCACGTTACGATCAGCTCACAATCTGTTGCTGAAGGTCTCACTCGTCTCACTCGTCATGACTCACTCGACGAAGTTCTGCAGTAACTCTTTTTCAACCACAGCCGTCCGACTGAGGAATGAATTGCCATTAGCAATAAGACGGTCCTCTTCACCAGCGGTCTTTAAAAGCAGAGTGAAAGAATATTACTTGTCTATAGAATAGATAATCCATCCAATATTACGTAGGTATATTTTATTATTTCCTCTCCCCATATATAATTTGATTGTTAGTATGTATGTATGTCTATTTGTTCAGTTTTTTTTTTTATGCACTTTGGTTAATTGACAGCTGTTAACAGTAGATTAACAGCGTATTAGTTTACGAGAAACTGGGGGCAAGCATTTTAGACACGTCCCTCTGATCTATCAATTATTCTTGAAAGTTCTATTTGGCCGCAATAAGTTTGCTCACTCTTTATGGCTATTGTTTGGTATTTTACTGCCATTCAGTGAGGTTTAGTAGTTTGTAAGCAATAACAATTGGGTATTTGACAAAATAACAAATGAGTCACTTTTAAAACGGAATTTTGTATGAAAATACTTGCTTATGACGTCACATTTCAGAGCGCTCTTTTTATGTTTAATCTATTTAAAAATTGTAATAACTAGTAATTGACTAAAAGAGATACATTTTCCGAGATATTTTGTAATTTTTGTTTTAATCGAGCATATGAAATAATTTATTGGTAATCGTGTTAACAGATTAGGTTGGTAATGATTTGTCTTCAGAAGATATTAAACAAAAAATAAAAACCGACTTCAAAACACTACAGCACTAAAAAGTTAGAAATATTTTAAAAGCATATACCTTTAAATGCGCTTGAAATCGCCAATCCGCGGTGGGCACGCGTGGTGATTAAGCCCACACTTACTCCCTGAGAGAAGGACTGTGCCCCACAGTGGGACGTATAGGCTGCTTAATTGCTTATGTATTCCTTTAAATTAGTGGTATTTATACATGTAGGTATTGTAGGAGTATAACTTGTGGTCGGTGCCCAAAATATATGTCCTGGTCATGAAACTGGGCACCGACTACAAATTATACTTCTACAATACTACATGTATACATACTTCTAATTATTTAAATGATTTCTAACTTTTTAGTGCTGTAGTGTTTTGAAGTCGGTTTTTATTTTTTATTTAAAAATGTTTATTTTTCAATTTTTAGTGGGTGAGCCGGAGAAAAATAAACAAGTAGCTTATAACCATAATTTACCCTACTTCATTCGTTGCGTTAAAATTTGAAGTTCTCAATTTCCATCTCCGAAAGTCTTCACCAGAACATCACCAAATTACCTTGGGACTACTTTTACGCTATTTTATGAAAAATACGGATGTAACTAAGGGATGGGCCCCATTAGGCCTTGTTTACTGCTGTCCATTGAAGAGTTCCGTTCTCCATCACTGAACGTCTTCATCAGATCTTCACCAAATTAAAACGGGACCAATGACACGTCATATCTATGCGAACAAAAAAGTTTTCAAAATCGGTTAAGATTTGACACAGCTACTCGTATGCGGGAACATAGCCAAAAAAAAAACATACGCGTCGAATTGATAACCTTCTCCTTTCTTGAAGTCAGTTAAAAAATTAAACTGTAAAATGAATCGGAAAAATTGCGATGGTTACCATTTTGTTGATGCCGTTAAATTAATCTAATATATAAAAATCGCGTGTCACAGTGTTTGTTACCGAACTCCCCCGAAACGGCTTCATCGATTTTTATGATTTTTTTTTTTGGGTATATTTGGTAGGTCTGAGGATAGGTCGTAGAAATCGAATAAACCGCCAGACGAACGAGGCAGTGACAAATGTGCAGGTTTCCTCACAATCTCGAGCGATATTACGTTATTTTGTTGAATAACCAAACGGGTTTTGCATCTGACTGACCATCTCGGGTGAAAGTCATCATTATTTACACCAACTGCAAATGATGACATATACAGCGTTATGAAATTATGTATTATGTTTTCATAATTTATTAATAAATAGCAACAAATGGACATAAAGCGGTAGGTAGATATTGTCATCCTTGCAGTATCGTAGAGATGTGGAGAGGATGAAGGAGGAAAGGTTGACGAAGGGCCGGTAAGGGACGTCCCAGGCGAACATCCTTTGGCCAAATAGGGGATGTATTAGCAAAGGGCAAGATAAAAAGTACCCGAAACCGGCGTGCGTGCATGCAACGACTATTGAACGAGGAGGAAGGGAAAGAGATCTGTTAGGATCGTGGCAAGTGGCAGTCCCTGGTATCTGCCTACCCCTCTGGGATACAGGCGTGAGTTTATGTATGAATGTTTATATGTATGTATCAAGGACTCAGAAGGTTAACGTTCCGTTCCGTATTTACGAATGACGTAGCAAAAAATTAAATGCAGCCTGAGAGTATGGGCTTAATCACCACGCGTGCCCACCGCGGATTGGCAATTTCCAGGGCTGAGGTATGTGAGCACCTTAGGCACTCAGGTAATCAGTTTTGTTTAACAATAAGTAGGTAATTATGTTTGTTTGTGCTCGTTTAGTTTACTTCACCTTTTCCCACCGTCTATGTAATATTCTAAACGTAAAGGCTGTCTGGAAGAAAGTCCTTCAGAAATGAGTCCACTTTTGGTCATAATTTAAGACAATCCGGTTCTTAAAGTGATAAATTTTGTATACGGCGAAACTTACCCCCAGTTTCTCGTACACTAACACGCTGTTAATCTACTGTTAACAGTTGTCAATTGACCAAAGTGCGTACCTACAAAAAAAACCACTGACAGCTGTCAACAGTAGATTAACAGCTTGTTAGTGTACGAGAAACCGGGGGTTAGACATGTACTAAGCCTTTTAATGTATTTTGTTTTCTGGTGTGTACAATAAAGTGTTCTAATCTAATCTGAACTTCGTATTTTGTGCAAAAAAGTGTAACAAACAAACGAACGATCAAACAAACTTCGGCCAAGTACAGCATGTACTAGGGAAGTGCAAGATAAAAAGTACCCTAACCGGCGTGCCTGGTCTATTCCAGAGAGGCAGGCAGAGACCACGGTTTCCCACTTGCCACGGCCCTCACGGACCTCTTTCATCAGCATTCATTAGTCAGTGCATGCACGCACGCCGCACGTAGGAACGTGCTGCTACTGTACTGTAGATAATATTATATGCGCCAAAATTGGCTTTATTAATGAAATGTCAAGCAAAGCTGTTGTTCAACTTGAACTTTCGCATCTGGTGTTTCTTCAAAAGTTATAAAATATTATAAGTATTGCGTTTTCTTCAACATAAAAAGGTTTTAACAGACACTGTTCTGGACCAGCGGTTTCTAAACTGGAAAATAGAAAAAACTCATTCGGAAATTAACTAAATCACTCTTTTAATAAATAATAATCATGGACAGCGGTGGTAGCCTAGTGGGTAGAACATCGGACTCGAAAGCGAGAGACCCAGGTTCGATCCCCAGTGCGGGCACGTGCCTATGACTTGGTTTTCTAAGTTATGTACATTTGTGAAGTTATAGTAGCAATACCACTCGCTAACGGTGAAGGAAAACATCGTGAGGAAACCTGAGTGTCTGAGCTATTCACATACCCCATTAAGCCCATACTCTCTCCCTGAGAGAAGTCCTGTGCCCTATAGTGGGACGTTTATAGGCTGCTTTATGTACGTAATCACGGACACTTACCAAACAATGATATCATACCAAACTAGCTGCAGAGAAAAAAAAGTGTTTAAGTCTAATTAAGTTAAGGTTAAAATCACAAGTAGTCTTAATGCATGATAGGTACACAAGTTTAGGGTCTGATCTGTAATAATACATAAAATTTGGTAAATTGTGTCTGTAATCTGTTTTGTGTTCTAAATGAAATAAAACAAAATATACAAGGCAAAAGTAAAGGTGTAAAAGTACTAGTCTGGAGACCAAGAGATGGGCGCAGAAGTGTAGGCAGGCCTCCATTTGCCTGGATAAAACAGACAAAACGAATGAATAAAACAGGACCATAGATGTAGCCTGTGGTGTAACCAAGTTGCCACAAAAGGCGGCTGACTCAGCGTTGTGCTGAGAAAGTGAATTTGCGAAAACAAATCCAGCGTTGTGCTGGATTTGTTTTAATTTAGCTATATTGTGTCTGTGTTAAGTATAATTATATACGTTTAGTCTTATAGCGCATTAGTTTGAGCTGTAATGCTGTAAGATTTTGTGTGAAAATAAATGAATAAATAAATACATATTAAGATAACCCTGCATAACCACGCGAGGAGGATGAAGGACGAAAGATTGACGAAACTAGTATAGCGAATGTGGGTGGAAGGGCGGGGTGGGAAGCCCTAGGCGGACATACGTCGACCAAGTAGGGGATGTATTAGCAAAGGGCAAGATAAAATGTACCCAAAACCGGCTTGCGTGCATGAAACGACTAATGAATATTAATGAAGCAATAGTGATCTGTCACGATCTTGGCAACAGGCAGTCCCTACCTACCCCTCTGGGATACAGGCGTGAGTTTATGTTGTGTGTTTTAACCCTGCACAAGTATCCGCTTAGCTGACTTCAGTCCTAGGTAATTAATCTCATTACTAGATACATGAAGACATAACATAAACTCACGCCTTTATCCCGGAAGGGTAGGCAGAGACCAGGAACTGCGACTTGCCACGATTCTGATAGATCACTTTCGCTTCATTAACATTAATTGGTCGTTGCGCACACGCACGCCGGTTTCGGGTACTTTTTATATCTTGCCCTTAGCTAATACATCCCCTATTTGGTCGGAATAAGTCCGCCTGGGACGTCGTGGACGTAGATAGGGTACAAAATGGTTAATAGATTTTACTAATTGTTAAATAGGCGTAGCTTTGCGTTTTTCTAGAAATAAAGACAATTAGCATAGAGCAAAGTTACGTATATGCTCTGAACCAAACACACGTTTCCGTGAACAGCTTCACTGGTCTAGCGGTTGACACTCTTGACTATCAAAACAAAGGTCGCGGGTTTGATTCCAACTGGAGGCCGCCGCAATTGAGTTGTACAAATGGCCTCAGTCTTGGTGTATTTAGATGTTTGTGATGGCCTTGCCTGGGTACCATAGCACAGGGTATCCTACTTTGGCCTGCACAATTGATTGTGTTTGTGGAAGTTATTATTATTGTGTACCTGATAAACTATTTTTTAAAATAAGACAAACCCTTGTATCTGCCCAGCCCTCCGCAATGCAAATGCATTGCTCCGCAATATATCTGTATAATTTTACCAATTACGAAAAATTTACGAAGTATCTATTGTTTTGTTCACTCGGCAAAAATAAACAGGGTTGAAAAAATCAACTTTGACCTCTGCGAATTGATCATAATGAATTCATGAATACCTGCTTTGTTTGGCCAGACTGGAAGAGATAATTAGTAATAGACTTTGAATATAATTGTTATTGTTGAAGAACTAAATAATTAATGTCTTTTTTTGAGACAAAGGCTGTGACGAAGGTTTTGAAGTACAGTCGACCACATAACACGACATGTCTGTTGACTGCGCAGTTTTTCAGCATGCACCTAACAAGCGCCACCAAAGAAAAATAATCTTGTTTTACAAATCGTGTTTGCAAAAAATGTCAGTACAATCCCTCAATCATGTTAACAGTGATTTTTATGACCCACGACAAAGAGCCTAGGTTCACGAACCAGGGACTAGATGGCTTTTATGCCAAAAACGGCCGATTCTGGCGTAAATGCTATCTAGTCCTAGGTTTTTTTGCCTTAGGTTCACGGCCATGGGTCCTAGGAATTGCACAGTCGCTTTTTGCAAATTCGATGTGAAAAAAAAAAAGATATTAGGTATTATGACTTTTTTTCCTCGTTGGCGCTAGTGTCACTAGTGTTGCCAGTGTTAAGTACCTACAAACTACACGGTAACTTTTAATTCGTTCACCATTTTTCAAGAGAACATTCCAACCGTCAATTAAGAAACATATTATGGTGGTAGCATTGAAAAAAATTATGCGTCAGAAATTTTTTTTTTTTATTTATCCAAAGTTACTTCATAAATAAACAATATCAGGACGAAAAGTAATAAAAATCGAAAAAAACTATGGTTCGAGGAGAAGACGTTTGGATGTTACGTTAAAGGATATGTAACTAAATTATAAGCTTTCATCATGATATCATCAATGTTACTTATCTGTTGTGTAATGCAATAAATAAAATAAAATAAAATAAATCTCAGAAACGGCTACAACTTTAATTTGTTTAATTGTTAGAAAACGTCATTTTATCTGTGTTTTAAGCTATTTCATAGCTAGAACGTCATTAGAGTACTAAGGTAAATTTCACCACCATCTACAACTTACAAACTGTCGTAAGCACTGCACAACTGTAAGTATAAGTGAAACCGTTAAAACAATATATATAAACTTTAATTAGTTGAAATTTTATTATAAAAAAGATATTTCTTACGTGTTTTTTTCCATAAAAACGTTGATCTCCAATTATCTCGATAAAACCAATAAATATCGCGTCACAAAGAACTACGAATCATCAATGTCACGAAAATGTCGACTCGTATGATTTGGCTGCCGAGAGTAGCCAGCAAATAACAGTAGTTTAGCATTGATATCAGTTAATGTATATTTTAAATATACCCTCAGCTAACAAATCAACGTTAATTTGTCCACAGATTTGGTAAGTATTCCAAATCTGGAACCATTTGCGGTACAGGGTTAATAAATAAATAAATAAATAGAATCACGAAATCTTAGCTTAACAACTTACAATTGTACAAATGGCCTCAGTCTGGGTGTATTTCCATGTTTGTGACGTCCTTGCCTGGTTACCATAGCACAGAGTATCCTAGTTTGGGACCAGGACAAGTTTTTTTTTTATTATTATTATTTAAAAAAGACCTTTACATTTTTTTTACAAATTTCGCCAAACTGCGGTGCAGCGATTGTGTTGTGTGGAAGTTATTATTATTGATTAATTAAGGGAACGATGAACAAGATTAGCAGGGGACCGGTGAGGTTGGCGTGACAGTGAAGAGGCCTATGCCCAACAGTGGGCGTCTTTCGTTGGTTATGTAGATATATCGAATAGAAACGAACACATTCAGTTTCAGCTTATTCGAGCGACCTAACCAACGTTCTTTTCTTGTACTTACTTAATTAATATTGGTTAATAAATACCACGTTTTCGCCAACCACCAGGCGACTCGGAGGTCAAGTGCAAACATTGTATGAGGATATGGCTCGTTTACATGTGTTAAGTGCACACTTAAATTTTATAGGGCAAATCTTACATATTGTGTACGTCTTTTTAATGTATTTAGTTTCTGGTGCGTAAAATAAAGTGCTTTAATCTAATCTAAACTTTAACCATTTGTTGTTGTAATTATTAATACGTATATTGCATTTCACATCAGCAATAATAATTACAACGGCAATGCGTCGGACTTAATGCTACAAGCATTTTCCACCAATCGACCAAACTATAATTTAAGGAAAAACATACGGATAAACAGTGACTTAGAAACTGTTTAGTGGCAAGTTGAGGGCACGGTGAATTGCACTCCTTCTTAAATCACAATTTAAATAAATTTTAAGTAGAAAAATAAACTTCATTCGGGTTTTGTTCGCCGTTTCGTTGCCTCAGCCGCCCACTAACTTCACTCACACAAGTCTGTTTTTTTGTTCGATGCAAAAAGAAGAGGTAGTGGGACTACAAGCACGTTTTACCCAACATCCTTGTGTGACTATTATTTATTATAAAATATATGGTTACATTATACTAAATTTTAGATGGAGTAGGCTTGCCCAGCACCTATAGCATCCTGAAAGCTTAGTCGGCCACCCACAGAAAAGACAAGTCAATACGTGCGGAGCAAACCAAAGGTTTCCTCACGATGTTTTTCTTCGTACGTAACTTTAAAAATAAACAAAGGCATAGGTGCCCGCACTGGACATTGAACCTGGGTCTCTCGCTTTCGAGTCCATTGTTCTACCCACTGGGCTACCACCGCTCATTTAAAATTTACTTAAGCAGCCTATATACGTCCCACAGTTAGGGCACAGGCCTTCTCTCACGGAGAGAGTATTGGCTTAATCACCACGCGTGCCCACCGCGGATTGGAGATTTCAAGTGCTGAGGTATGTGAATAACTCAGTCACTCAGGTTTCCTCACGATGTTTTCCTTCATTTTAACGAGTGGTATTGCTACTATAACTTCAAAAATGTACATGACATAGAAAACGAAGTCATAGGTACATGCCCGCACTGGGAATCAAACCTGGGTCTCGCTTGCGAAGCCAATGTTCTACCGACTAGGCTACCACCGCAAACTACTAAATCACTTGACGCGTGTAAATAAGACACTTTGCCTTTAATATGTGTTGGGTCGGTACCTAGACTGCGCAGTGGTTTGTCGCAAACATCTTGTCTCGCAAACGACACTGACATGTCAATATGGAACATGAATGGTTATTTGCATTGACGCGCAGGGGCGGGCAACATTTTTGCGTAGTCACTTTTGAGAGCATGTGTGCGTTAATTGATTCATTTAGATCCATCAATTATTTAGATTCACTCATTGAGATCCACCAAAATATGTCTGAATTAATTACATTATGCTTAATTTTATAGGTTTAGTTATATTTATAACTTTAAGGATTTATTTTGAAATAAATATGTTTTTTTTTTTTTTTTACGTAGCCTCGTTTGTGTCCCACTGCTGGGCAAAGGCCTCCCCCAACTCAGACCAGATGTTTCTGTCTTGTGCCACCTCAGGCCACTCCGGCATGTGTCGGTCGAGGTCGTCTCGCCAACGTCTTCTTGGCCTGCCTCTCCTGCGACGACCGCCTTGTGGCACCCACTCAGTGGCAAGTCTCGCCCACCTATCCGGGTGCATTCTACTGACATGCCCTGCCCAGCTCCACTTCAACCTTGCAGTCTGGACACCCACATCAGCTATGCGTGTTTTTGAGCGTAACGTAAAATATGTAAACAATAAATAATAATTGGCTTAGTTTCAACGTAACAAGAAAAATATGTACCTATACGTATACTCACGTACGTCTCTGCTATTTTGTATCATATTATAAAGAATTTAATAAAAATAAAAACTAATCCCTTTTGCAAGATTGCTTAAACATGGTATAAAATATTGAGTACCGAGTACGAAATTATTTTCCTGATAATTTAATGACTTTTTGACCGATCTTCCAAATTGAGAAACATGTCACTTTTTTAAGTTAATAAACTTGTTGTACATCGTTCGAGACCCATTTCACAGCTCAGCACTACATCCTATTATCTTATTTCTTATAGAGGTGATTGTATTGTGTGGAAGTTATTATTATTATTATGGCTGTCTATGTTACCTCTATCAGACAATAAACTGGATACACATCGGAGCTCTGCGTTGTGATCGATAGCCAATCAAGGGAAGCCGCGATGTCATGATAATCGACATGATTGGTTAGACAAATTTCGCTGTCCCCCCCCGTGACCCCGCCTCCTCTTTCCTCAAACTACCCACATGCAACACCATCAAAAGCGTCCGTTGTACTACCTGAGTGAACACCTCCCTCATATTGCTTTACTTTATTGTACACAAAAAGAGGAGAAGAAGAAAATACATTTATTTGACGACATAATACGCATTTTGCCGCAAGCAAAATTTGGAATGACATTCCACCATCGATACGAAACTCGCAGACTAAAATAACCTTTAAGAAAAATCTCAAAAAATATCTTTTAATTGTTCAAAAAAACTCATCTTAATAATATTTATGTTTATTTGGAGTTAATTGTTTACAAAATTGAACTATGCGGCATCTTCTTTCATTGCATGTAATTAGAACTTATATACAAAAAAACATTTTTAAATTATTTCTGTGTAGGTTAAGTAAAACTTCATGTTATTTGTTTAAGCACACTCTCTTTGTTTATTTATTTAAGTTATCTATAATACGGCATCGAATAAGTATATAACTGTTTGAATCAACAGGTTCAAAAATCAGCGACGGTTAACTTGTTGACTCACAGCTGAGTTAGGTTCCTATTCAGTTACCTATTATTAAGTCTTTGTGATGTTATTCAATAACTGTAACAAATATGTATTATCCTCATTTTGGTAATTGAATAAATCTTTACTTTACTTTACTTTACTTTACTTTACTTTACTTTACTTTACTTTACTTTACTTTACTTTACTTTACTTTACTTTACTTTACTTTACTTTACTTTACTTTACTTTACTTTACTTTACTTTACTTTACTTTACTTTACTTTACTTTACTTTACTTTACTTTACTTTACTTTACTTTACTTTACTTTACTTTACTTTACTTTACTTTACTTTACTTTACTTTACTTTACTTTAATTTACTTTACTTTACTTTACTTTACTTTACTTTACTTTACTTTACTTTACTTTACTTTACTTTACTTTACTTTACTTTACTTTACTTTACTTTACTTTACTTTACTTTACTTTACTTTACTTTACTTTACTTTACTTTACTTTACTTTACTTTACTTTACTTTACTTTACTTTACTTTACTTTACTTTACTTTACTTTACTTTACTTTACTTTACTTTACTTTACTTTACTTTACTTTACTAATACTCAAAACGTAAACATAAAATCAGCCATTTGACGCCCACTGCAGGACATAGGCCTCCTTCGTGGTTTTCATAAGCATGAGGGGTTTTGCCATAGTCGCCACGCTTGGCAGGCGGGTTGGCGATCGCAGTATGCGGTTGGAATCTCAGGAAGACGCTGCTGCCCGTCTCCTGGTAAAATGTACGCGGCCCCCAGTGGGAATTGACTGACAATCGTAACAATACTTTTAAATATGACATCAAGCATAGGAGTAGTCCGTCAGGTAGGTACATACATACATACAAACATAAAATCACGCATGTATCCGAGAGGGGTACGCAGAGACCAGGGACTGCCACTTGCCACGATCTTGACAGATCCCTTTCGCTTCCTCAACATTCATTAGTCGTTGCATGCACCCACGCTGGTTTCAGGTTTTTATCTTGCTCTTTGCTAACACATCCCCTATTTGGTCGAAGTATGTCCCCCTGAGATGTCCCTTACCAGCCGTTCTACCCTCATTCGCTCGATTTGCAGCTTTAGGTATTCAATCAATATTAATTTATGGGTTTGTTAATGATTGTTTTCCATATTAATTTAGAAATCATTTCACAACAGTTACCTACTTTTGTTAGGATGAGTTTCATTGTTCCGTTGATTGATAGTTTTCAGTTGCCGCTACTGTTGCGAGATAGTATAAAATCAAGGGAGCGACCGTTATAAGTTTATCTTAATGTTGTTGGCTTGACCTAATAAAAGATAACCGCTGTCTGCGTGCTGTCATTTTCTCCTCCACCTTGACCTGCTGCTTTTCTACTGCCCTGCTGCTTCAGTGCCGCTAGGCCGACGAGGCACCAAGGCAGTCAATATTTACGCAAGACATAAACGTAACATAAACAAGTACATAGGCGAGCTTATTTCTGTAGAATTTTCTACCAGCCAACCAGATCCGCCGTGAAACGATAATTTTAAAGAGGTAGGAGAATAATAGGTGCACATTAACAAAATTTAAAAATACATAAAAGAGCACATAAAATACCACGATGAAAATATAAAATTAAATGATCTACTTACAGCTGTGTATAAATAGAGAATGAACTAGGTAGGTAGATAAAATTAATAATGTAGACTAATATATTCATCATCATAAGAACTATATACGTCCCACTGTAGGGCACTGGCCTTCTCTCAGGGAGAGAGTATGGGCTTAATCACCGCGCGTGATTGGCGATTTCAAGCGCTGAGATATGTGAATAGCTCAGACACTCAGGTTTCCTCACGATGTTTTCTTTCACAGTTAGCGAGTGGTATTGCTACTATAACATCACAAATGTATATGACTAATATATTGGCTTGTGTGCCTACTGTATGTAATTCTTTGCAATGTTATCAAATAAAGCTTATTCTTATTCTTGTTATTCTTATATTATAGATAAATTATAATATTAGCATAGAGATAGCAGGTGCTCTTTTAGCTTGAACTTAAAGAGTGCAGCAGATGGACAATGTCTGTGCAATATAATTATCTAGTAAAAGTGAAAAATAGCGCCGGCACATTTATGTCACTGTTACATTCGTTGCTGGACATATTGGCAATATATGCCGGTCGCGAAACATCAATAGTCGCAAGCGACACAGCAAAGAAGCAAGTACTAAAGAAGACATTTATTTGAATTGTCAAAGAAACACAGAGTAAACAAGGAAAGAAAGACAACAAAAAAAAAAACAAAACAATCGAGAAGACGTGGTTGCCAACCCCTGACTTCTAGTCTGAACTGCAACAACCAGTCCGCGAACATCAACGAGGCACTTCTGTTATTTGAACTATGCAAAGTAAATTTGTAAGTATTCAGACAAACACACTTGCACGCTTTATTATTAGGTAACTCGGAGACTTCTTGTGGACAATAAGTCGTTACAAGTCCGTCGAAAAGTTTACTTACAGTTCACAGCATAACAATCTTTACACAAGTGCACTGATTGAGACGATGTCACACAAAACAGAAGTAGCCAAACATTTATTTATCGCCACATAGACATACATATATATGCAGCGTATATAGGTACGGGTCCCAATATAGGGTACAGGCCTTCTCTCAGGGAAAGATGGGCTTAATCACCACGCGTGCCCACTGCGGATTGGCGATTTCAAGCGCTGAGGTATGTGAATAGCTCAGACACTCAGGTTTCCTCACGATGTTTTCCTTCACAGTTAGCGGATGGTATTGCTGTTATAACTTCACAAATGTACATAACTTAGAAAACAAAGTCATGCCCGCATTACCACCGCCAGACGTAGGTACCTACATTAATATAAGTACAGGAGCACCGAAATAAAAAATAACCAACAACCGACTGCTGAGCATTAACTAATACCAGACGGTACAAACCTGGATACAAATCTGAGTTAACCAGTAAATAAACAGAAACAAAATAAAAACGGCCAAGTGTGAGTCGGACTCGCGCACGAAGGGTCCCATACCACATCGTTTTTGCAAAAAGTAGCAGGCCAACCTATAGATCATGTTAAGAGTTGTTTTTAGGACATTTCATAAATTCACAGTTGTTACTTCATAGCTTGTAAAGGAACTAGTTCACAAAATAGTAGTTTATGTGACTGTCACATAATGAGGGTTATTAAAACACGAGCGAGATTTTAAAAAACGAGCCTTGGCAAGTTTTTTAATAGCATTCGCGAGTGTTTTAATACCAAGTTATGTGCAGTCTCATACACTACTTTATCTACACTCATAATGAAATTTTTGAAACAAAATGGCGGAATTTCGACAAAAGTATTTCAATCGTCTGCACCCAGTTTTGCGCGCGCAATTTTAGGTATTTTTAGTTGCACTTTTGGTATCACGAAAATTAAATCAGGATTTTATAGAGTTAACATAACATAACATAACATAAACTCACGCCTGTATCCCAGAGGGGTAGGCAGAGACCAGGGAGTGCCACTTGCTACGATCCTGACAGATCACTTTCGCTTCCTCAACATTCATTAGTCGTTGCATGCACGCACGCCGGTTTCGGGTACTTTTTATCTTGCCCTTTGTTAATACATCCTCTATTTGGTCGAAGTATGTCCGTCTGGGTCGTCCCTTACCGGCCCTTCCATCCACATTCGCTCGATATATTTGTTTTGTCAATCTTTCTTCCTTCATCCTCTCCACATGTCCAAACCAACGCAACATTCCTTTCTCAATTCTTGTCACTACATCCTCTTTCAGTCCACAACGTTCTCTAATCACACTATTGCGTATCCTATCATTCAAAGTAACGCCAGACATACTTCTCAAGGACCTCATTTCTACTGCATTAATCCTACTTTCTTGCTTCTTTTGCCATACCCAAGTCTCGCTAGCATACATAAGTGTTGGGACTAGCACTCCATTATGGATAGCCAATCTAGCTCTTTTGGAGATGTTTTGGCCACTCACAAAGGAGTGCAATGCACCGTTTACACAATTTCCTGCTTTTACTCTTCTTTCTATATCACCTTCACACTTGCCATCCCTGGTAAAGAGGCTCCCCAAATAGACAAATTCTTTCACTTGTTCCACCCTTTCACCTCTAATTCTTATCTTGCACTCAGTCATTTCATCATCTTTTTCGAACACCATTACTTTTGTCTTACTCACATTAATGTTCATTCCTTTCCTTTTAAACGCCTCATCCATTACTGCTACTTGTGTCTGCAGGTCTTCAACCGACGATGCGAACAAAACCTGATCGTCGGCGTATAACAAGCATTTGACCAGTAGCTCACCCATCCTTATCCCAAAGTCATTCTCTTTCAAATCAGTCAGGCAACTGTCCATGAATAAATTGAACAACCATGGGGAGGCGACACATCCCTGTCTTACACCCCTGCGAATGCTAAACCAGTCAGTATACGCCCCATTAATTCTAACGCAAGCACTGGAGTCTTCATAGAGAGACTTCAGAGCTCGCAGCAAGACGCTGTCCACCCCATACATGGACAGTACCGACCACAGGTCATTCCTCACCACTCTATCATAAGCCTTCTCCAAGTCGACGAACGCACAGAAAACCCTCTGACTTTTGGCCAGAAGTTTCTCCACCATCCGCCTCAAGGAGAAGATTTGGTCCACACATCCCATTTCCTTTCTTTCCTTTAGAGTTAACTGTTGACATTAAAAAAAAAACTTAAGTTTTGTTCCGTGATCACAGCAACACTTTCAAAAAAATAACTGTAACATAAAGTGAAAAATCTGACCTTTAATGTAACTTTATCTACACTAATGTTGTAACATTCTACTTATGTTTTCAATACTTGACTTATAATTACTACTGTTATAGCGCAGACAACAAAACACTCAATTTAAGCAATTTCACATGATGGTATAATATTCACATCGATATCGTAAAATCTCATTATAACATCAATAAAACGCGACCAACTTGATTGCAGGGCCAATCAGGTTGGTCGCGTTTTATTGAAGCGCGCAGCTGCGCTCTCATTGGTTAAATTTTAATGGCGGCAAAATCACTGTGATTAATGTGATTATACACGTACGTGTGAATTTAATTTTTAATTGCATTAGTGAAGATAAAGTAGTGTATGCAACTGCATATAACACGGGTATTAAAACACTCGTTACTATTATGAAACTCGCTGCGCTCGTTTCATAAACTCACACTCGTGTTTTAATACCCTTCATTATATGACAGTTGCATAAACTACTATTATATTACACTTTTTTTTTTATTTTCTTTAAAGTTATGTATTGTTTAAAGCCTGTCAATATGTGTTTACCTTGGAATTCTTAATTGGAAGATTATGATATGAGTGTAGATAAAAAGTATTTCCATCGAAGGTACCCAAGAAAGTACTGCGAATAATCCTAAAAATATTTATTAAAGGTGATGCTTAAAAAGGTCCAGTAACACGAGCGCCACTGAGGAAAAAAAATCATATATTTTTTTACAGATCAAATTTGCAAAAAGTGTCAGTACAATCTCTCAATCATGTTAACAGCGATTTTTAGGACCTACGGCAAAGAACCTAGGATCACGAACCTGGGACTAGATAGCATTTATGCCAACAACGGCCGTTTCTGGCGTTAGTGCTGTCTAGTCCTAGGTTTTTGCCTTAGGTTCAGGGCCATGGGTCCAAAAAATCACTATTAACATGATTGAGAGCATCTACTGTCATTTTTTGCAAACTTGATCTATAAGAAAAGAAATGGCTTTTTTTTCCTCAGTTACTCCACACGTAACTCTCCTTTGAAATTATCGCCGAATTTGGTAACAATTTGAGGTAACTTTAGTGCCCAAACCTAAGAGTCAAGGCCAACTCGCTGTAGACCGGTTTCGTCTCATGATTCCAAAACCATAATGTAATGGTTACGTCAGCCCTTTACAGGGACTTGTCCAATACGATAATTTCCTACATATAGGCCGAATTGCGCCACTTTCTTAAATGTGGCTTAAACAGCATTTAACTAAAATTGTTCATGCAAAAGCAGGTTTAAATGGTGACTTAAGTGACATTTAAGAAGTGGTGCAAGTCGGCCTTAGAGTTTTATGAGTCTAATTTCCACATTAAATAATATCAATGTCTGTGTAAGTATGATATCAATTATGCAGCCAATACTGCATTTATTGGCACCGGATTAAGAACATCGTCACTCCATGGATGTTTTAGAAGCCGACTAAGGAAATCAATTACCTGGAGACGGGCAGCAGCATCTTTCTGAGGTTCCAACCGCATACTGCGATCGCCAACCCGCCTGCCAAGCGTGGCGATTATGGCCAAACCCGTCATGGTTATAAAAACCACGAAGGAGGCCTATGTCCTGCAGTGGACGTTAAGCGGCTGATGATGATGATGATGATGACTGCATTAATTTTGAGTGGTTTAAAAAACATAGCAAAATTAATGTGTCTGACAATAGCTATCGAATGCGCTAGTTTACTTTTTTTTTCGAAACGCATTTCTATAATATCTCGACACAATCTCGAATCTATTAGCCATCCAAAGCAGTACATGCGTGCCGTGGGTCCTCGACAGGTCATTGTTCTCTTAGACGGAGAGGCGGTACTAATTGTTCGCGCATTTTTTAAACAAGATTTCTCAACTCGAAACAAGATTTCTCAACAATTTTTTTTATTTACGTCTATACTTAAAAGTGATAGTCTAAATCTAATTACTTAACCACAGCTTTTAAGCCACCCAGAAATGAGCGTGTAGGTATACTGGATTTTATAGAAAATATATTAAATATTCTAATATAAATGTTTTACTAAATATGTATAAATGTTGTATGACGAGCAGCACGAAACGTAGTGTCAATGTAGATGGGCAGGAGATACAATACGTCGGCGAGTACACATACTTGGGCCAGTTAGTCTCCTTCAGAAACAGGTAAGACAAGGAAATCGACCATCGCATCGATAACGCCTGGAAAAACTACTGGTCCATGGAAGAGCTAATGAAGGGTAAGTCACCGCTTACTCTGAAGCGAAAGCTCGTCGACATGTGCACCCTGCCTATCCTAACCTACGGTGGTCAAATCTGGTCTTTGAACGAACATCAGAAGTCCAGGCTTAAGGTCTGCCAAAGGGTCATGGAGCGCAGCATACTGGGCGTTAAGAGGATTGATAGATTCCGGCTGCATTCCAAAACAAAAATCGCTGTTGACGCTGACGCCGCAAAGCTCAAGTGGAATTGGGCTGGTCACGTAAGCCGTACGGGCCCAGACCGATGGCAAAAACTACCACAGACTGGTTTCTACGCGTCGGACAGCGCATACGTGGCAGGCCAAGGCGAAGATGGAGGGACGACCTCACAGTTTTCCTACCAGATTGGCAAAGGGTGGCCTAGGACAAGGAGGAGTGGAAAATCCAACGGGATGCCTTTGCCCAGCGGTGGGACGCTGAAATGGCTACATAAAAAAAATGTTTTAGGAGAAGAAGAAGAAGAAGTACATTTATTTAACGCGATGCCATATACAGGACGTAAAACAGAAAGAAAATGAAATAAAAAAACACGGCAGAACAATAATTAGGGAACACGAACTATGTCCATGCGGCGGTGAAACGGCCAGAGGCTCAGTAGTTGCTCTAGAAATTTCCAAAAGAAGGGTCACTAAGTGCTCTATGCAGATAGTGGACTTAATTTTTGGATTAAACCGTATTTGCAATGGTTCAATTAAATCAACAAAATATCAAATGAGTTACTTTTAAAACGGAATTTTGTATGAAAATACTTGCTTATGACGTCACATTTCTGAGCACTCTTTTTATGTTTAATCTATTTAAAAATTGTAATAACTAGTAATTGACTAAAAGAGATACATTTTCCGAGATATTTTGTAATTTTTGTTTTAATCGAGTATATGAAATAATTTATTGTTGATCGTGTCAAATACCGTATTGAGGCCATTTGTACAAATTTTCTACCAATGGCCTCTGACTGAGTGTTTTCCCGTATGTCCTTGCTTAGTTACCATAAGACAGGGTATCCTTCTTTAATGTTCAATTATAAAGTAATATTAATACGATGACGGTTGTTTCATTGACACTATTGGTAGTCGAGTAGCTCATCGCGTTCCAATGGTATAACCATGCAACTTAACTCGGCGTCTGGCGCGATTCGATCTTCTTGTTTACGACAGGATGCCTATTTAATTTGCGCGAGTTATACCATTAGAAAATCGATGAATCGCTCGTAGCCCCGGCTGCCTGAGTGATCTTAAACGATCACGAAGGTTAAGCAACACTGGGCGCGTTCAGTGCATGGATGGGTCGCCGTCTATGCCTATGCCTAACGCTAGTGGCATTTTTCCGAGCGGTTTCGTGCTTCGCAAGGCACGTTAAGCTGTTGGTGCCGGCTGCCGTCGATAGATGGCAGTCGTTAAGCCAAGTCAGAGGCCTTAGGGCGGCTTGACAACTTCTGACAGTAGACGAGCCACTAGTCTACAAGCCTCCACCAATCCGGACTTGGCCCCCGTGGTGGAGTATGGCCTATACCTTCCTCAGGGAAGAGACCCGTGCCCCTCGGTGTGGACATAATGGGTTGATGATGATGATACCATTAGAATGACACTGTACCGCTATTGCTTGGTAGACTACCATATAGAGGCCAATAACAGGTTATTGTCAAGTCTATTGCAAAACTATGCGTGTAAGTATTAAACTCTAGGACGAGTTATGGTGTGGTGTGGAAGTTATCATAATTTTTTACTTTGGGCCAGTTGTGCGGTTGGGTAAGAGCCCAATTGTCCTGTTTCATTCGTCAACTTCTTGACTATAGTTTGGGTACTTGATTGTGAGAGCTTTGATACCGCAATATTATACCAACGACCTTCGTTGGGGTTATTCCATCAATTAAAATATAGTCACGCTCGTGCTGGGTGTGACCGCAAAAGATTTTTAGGGGGAAATGGGAGAGTCCCTTAAGAAAACATTGAATTCACCAAAACGTCGCTCGCATACTGTGAAGGAAAACCTTGCGAGGAAACCTGTACACTTATGCCTGAATGCGTGAATATTACTGTGAATGAAACTTATGCGTGAATGCCTGGAGTATTAGGTACCACATTTATACATTTAGACGTAACAAAATAAACGTGGCTGATAATAGCTATCGAATACGCTAGTTTTTTTTTTTATGTTGCCCGAATCTCGAAAACCGCGCCGTCATCACTTCGCTCGCCCACAACGCCTCTTGTAAATATTCCACGCCTCACATCGACCTTTGGTTCACTTTCAAAATGCTGTTCTTAACAAAACATCTGAAGATGCAATCTCATTACCACTGAGATCAATCATCAATGACAACGCATTGAAGATTGATCTCATTGGTAATGTTTTAATGCATAAGATAACATTTTACAAAACAACTCAAAAATTACTTCCATAATAACTTCAACACAATACAATGACTTGACCTGGTCCCAAACTAGGATACCCTGTGTTATGGTAACCAGGCAAGGACGTACATTTGTATACGGCGGCCCCCAGTGGGAATCGAACAAACGACCTCTATTTTGTTAGCTAAGCGCCTTAACGGCTAGACCAACGAGGCAGTCACTTAAACTTAAAAAATACACTTTGATGGATCACGTCAGAAATGAGACAATCCGCCGACGACTGACAGGCTATAAGGTTAGCAAGCTGAAGTGGCAATGGGCTACTCACATATGCCGAAGAACCTATGATTTTCGATGGGGTTCAAACATAAACATAAACATTTACATACAGGCACATACATTGCTTCTGGCCCCACACCCTGTGTCGTGGGAACCAGAAACAACGACATCACAAACATGTAAACATCCAAGACCTGGGGTTTTTTTTTTGTCCCCAGCCGGCATTCGAACCCGGGACCTCTCGCATGGTATACAAATGCACTACCGCTGCGCCACGAGGTCGAAGGTTTGTTTGTTTGTTACACTTTATTGGACAGAAAAAAACGTTAACAAAAATAAAACTTAAATAACAGGCTTGTGATAAAAAAAATTGTGCAAAGGCGGACTTATTTCAAGAGAAAGGTTTTCGAGTGGAAGCCAAGAAATGGCAAAAGCAGCGTAGGACGCCCAGACCGGTTCGCTGGACTGAAGGATTGCTGGCAGTAGCTGAATGTGGATGGCTGAGGATAGAAGGAAGTGGCGCTCGTTGACGGAGGCCTATGTCCAGCAGTGGACGAGCACGGGCCGATTGATTGATTTACTTAACAAATATCCTAAAAACCTATTTAGAGGCTAAAAATTTCACCCATGCCGGGACTTGAACCCGCGACCTCTGGCTCACCAGAGCCATCGCGAACGTGCCAGCGCTCTACCAACTGAGCTAATGGGCAAGTGCAAGCATCGATGAAATTTCGAGCAGACAATTTCTTTTATTCAACGTATTATGGACAAGCAAAAGCTTAAAATGACATGACACCTACCATTTCAATCAATATTTTGATCATTTTAGAGAAGAAAATGGACAAAAAGCTCCAAGACAGTCAATTGTTAGATCGGCTCGTTATACATCATTTAAATCTGGAAGTAACAGAGTCCTCTTTTTGTCTATTTTTTCGTCTAACAATTCAAGTATTCGTAGGTATTACGCATTTCTAGGTATTTAGAATATCAGGGCAGATTTTTATAAAACTAAAATCGTAGATGATTATGACAATTACGTACATAGTGCTACCGAGTCTTCCAATGTTTTTAATGTGCATCGAATTGTCATAGTAAACAATGAATTATGGATGAAACAGGTCAAAATCCATAGTTTCTTTACTTGCTACGTCCGCGGCAATGACTGTAAGCCAATTCCGGGCATTACAATGTTAAAAAATGCACATAGGAAATCGTGGTCGATAATTTAAAGTTAAGCTTCTCCAGAATTTTTTTCAAAATCATCGGGCTTAGTCAACGTTTCAACATTCCAAATTAAATTTTGGTTAGTCATTTAACTGACTCGAATTCAACTCGCGATTACTATACTTTAGTTCCGATGACGTCTTGGAAAGTCCCTCGCTAATGTCTAAGGCGCGCCACTGATCTAGCGTCTGGCACGGGCGTGGCGCGGACATCATTATGTTTCGGTTTACTAATGTATTGCCAAAAATCGTTTCACAAAGTATTACTTCCCAAACTATTTTCCGCAAATTATCACTTGGCAAAAAAACATTTCTCAAAACAACTTAAAGCAAATAAACAGTTAGCAAAAGTTATTATGGCAAGTTATTGTTTACCAAATAAATACTTGGTCAAAATTCATTTTACCAAGCATTAATATAAATTTAATCAAACAATTATTTGCTATATAACACTTGCCAAAATAAAACGTTAGCATAATAAACGTTTGTCTTAATAAAACTTGACGCAGTAAAATTATGCGAAATGATAATTTGACCAAATGAATAAAATGCGAAATGAAAACTTGCTAAAGTTTCATTTGGGAAATGAAACTGATGCCATAAGTTTATTGGGAAGTAAAATTTGGCGAAAAATACTTTGGCTAAACGGCGGTATCCCTTATGTTTCATTCAAATACCGTGCCAAACACACGATCATAGATCATTATTTGAACACACTGAACGGCCTTTCGTCGGACGTGCTCTAGCACGCCATATCGGCGCCCGCGCTCGATTGCAGTCAGTTCCAGGTTAGGTCGCAGTAAGTTCCTTCGCTCCACGCCTTTTATCGTCACGCCCCTGCGCCATGCGCCACGTCCGCGACAGGTCCGAGCCATAACCGAAGGTCCGCGCCTTATGCTTATTGTTTAACCACCTCTATAGTCAATATCTGGACATCGATAACGATTTTGTTATTGATGGCCTATTTTGACCAATTGTACAACATTAGATTTAAGAAATAATTATCGTTCTTTGTTTTCTTGTTGTGCAATGAAGTGTTCTCTATCTATCTATCTATCTGGAGAGGCAACCAAGAACCAGACATAGAAGTGTAGGCAGACCTCCAGATTGACAGACATTTGTCAGTAAGCAATTCACATTCATAATAAATAATGTGTTTTAAAAAGAACTTAGTTTACAAATGGCGCGCAATGTGTTTCATAAAACAGCAGTTTTGACTGACAGTCACGTAAAGTAGGTACTATAAAATGTCACAATTCACTAATTCACCTTTGAAATGTCGCACAATGTGTTTCATAAAGCAATTGTAGTGACAGACAGTAAACCGAAAATTTTAAAGCAAAATAACACGATTTTTTGTTCATGAAACGGCAGTAAAGGTAAAATTACCACGATTAGTCGAATTGCAATGTAAATGTTGACCCACGCGTGGCGCCTGATTAAGGACATCAATTACAATTGGCGCCACCGTACGACTAATACTTTTCATGATAGGTCGAAAATTGGAAAATATAATGTACTCGTAGGTACCTAATCACGTGGTATAAAAACGCGCCACACAAATCGGGCATAAACTATGAAGTCACAACTTGCACGTAACTCCTTATTTAATCTCAGGAAGATGCTGCTGCCCGTCTCCTGGTAATGTATTTCCTTAGTCGCCTTCTACGACACCGGAAAGGGAGTGACGCTAATATGAATCCGGCGCCACACGGACTAAGACAAAAAGTGTAATTGATGCAAGAAAATCAATCTCGGCTAAATAAGGCTTCTCCCGAATTGGTAGGTACCAAAGTTATACGCGCATGAGTTTAATAGCTTACTGACGTCACTACGACAACAACACGATTTTTTTAATCATGGGGAAATCTCAACAATCTCTTGCCTTCCCTGCATGCCTCTAATCTTGCTAAGCAAAGATTTTTATCGGATTGAATTTAAAAACCTATCTAAATAGGTAGGCTAAAAAGGCTAAAAATTCCACCCATGCCGGGACTTGCACCCGCGACCTCTGGCTAACCGTGCCAGCGCTCTCCCAACTGAGCTAATGGGCAAGTGCAGGCATCGGCGAAATTTTTAGCCTCTTTAAAAACTTCTCTGTATTACGTACAGGCAGCGACATCTGGCTGAAGTAATCTACATCACTTGCAGCCCCGAGCACCCACTTTGCAGTTAGGTTTTACATCGGAATTATATCGCTGTACCTACATGATTATATTCTTTTTTTGTTGCACTACACGAATTCAACATTTGGGTATTACTATATGAATTCAACATTTGGCGAATTCAACATTTTAGGATTCAACATTTTGCGAATTCAACATTTCAGGAATTCAACATTTTATGAATTCAACATTGTGAGCCGGAAGGCTCCTGCCGAGGTAACAGGTAGACGCTTGAAATATTCAAATGTTGTATAGATTTGTTGGTATTATTATTATTATGTTATATAGAATTTGTTGTATTAGTTGAAGCGGTGGTAGCCTAGTGGGTAGAACATTGGACTCGGAAGCGGGAGACCCAGGTTCGATTCTCAGTGCGGGCATGTACCTATGACTTTTCTGAGTTATGTACATTTGTGAAGTTATAGTAGCAATACCACTCGCTAACGGTGAAGGAAAATATCGCGAGGAAACCTGGATGTCTGAGCTATGCACATACCTCAGCGCTTGAAATCGCCAATCCGCGGTGAGCACGCGTGGTGATTAAGCCCATACTCTCTCTCTCTGAGAGAAGGCCTGTGCCCTACAGTGGGATGTATATAGGCTGCTTATATATAGATTTGTTTGCGAGTCTGACTCGCACTTGCCTCGTTTTTCCCATAGATGGTGCTATTTAGCACCGTCTTTAAAATTCGTCCTCTCTACTCAACTCAGTTACGTTACGGATGATTTTGCAACTAAAGGATTAAGTTTAATGTGATATTGAGTGTACCTGCACATAACGTTATGGGTGACATTGTCCAAAAACATATTAATTAACAAGTTGCCTCGTCGAACTTCGTACCGCCACAGAATCAGTTTATACGACTCTTGCACGACGCCATCTATTTTTAAAAAACAACGTTCGCTCGCACAGCGCCATCTATTTTAAACTTAAAATAAATATTTACCGGGATCCCACGGGAACGCGTCACCGAGATATCGAGTCCCGTGTGCTATGTCTCAATTCAGATCTTTGTCTTTCTGTGCGCCAAGTTTCATGTAAATCCGTCCAGCCGTTATTGCGTGAGTAACAAACATCCATACATCCAAACCTCCAAACATCCTAAAATCTTCACATTTATAATATTAGTAGGATAATAATAACCTAACGACACAATTAGTGAATCGAACCCACGACCTCCGGCATGGTTAATCATACGTGATATCGCTAAATATTGATCCGGTGACGTCCACTGAACTTTGCTATTAATAAATTAGCTTTTAATAGTTATTAAACCAGTGTATAAAGGGTTTTGCCCATTAAAACCACAATATCATCTAATTGATTTCTAGAGCAATCTAATGTGGATGCCTAAATAAATAATTAAAAACAAATAATTGACCTCTAACAGCGGTGGTAGCCTAGTGGGTCAAACATTGAACTCGGAAGCGAGAGACCCAGGTTCGATTCCCAGTGAGAGTTTATTTTCTAAGTTATGTACATTTGTGAAGTTACAGTAGCAATACCGCTCGCTAACTGTGAAGGAAAACATGGTGAGGAAACCTGAGTGTCACATACCTCAGCGCGCTGAAATCGCCAATCCGCGGCGGGCACGCGTGGTGATTAAGCCCATACTCTCTCTCTCTGAGACAAGGACTGTCCCCACATAGCAGTGGGACGTTTATAGGCTGCTTATGTACCAATTTAAAATGTTAAATTGTGCGAGGAAGACAGCACGCTACTCCGACGAACAGCCTTCAAAACGGAATTAGGTAGACCATTTTTCGATTTAGGGTTCCCTTTGCGAAATATTAAGCTTTAACTTTCTAACAGGAATTTTTTGTTTCAGTAGTGCGTCCCTTCCCCTTTCCTGGCGAAACGGTTAATTGTTGAAACATAAAAATTTCAGGCTAGTACCACATTCAGAGCCGGATTTTGAGGTCTGGAGGCCCTAGGGCAACGAAGGAGCGGAGGCCTGTAATTATTCCCAAATAAAAAATACGAAACAAAAACTACAATGAATACGACGAATTTTTTTTAAATTTGAAAAAGAAACAGACGTTATAAGTACTCATAAAAGATTGGCGTTTAATGATAGTACATATTAGCCTTTTGTGGGGGCCCTTTCCTTGTGGAGGCCCCAGGGCAGTAGCCCCGCCTGCCCTCCCCTAAATCAGGCCCTGACCACATTAATAAAATTTAAAGGAAAACTATTACGGCTAAGTAGGTTTTACAAGTTAACGAGTAATAGGCAACTTATAAAAGGAAAACTTTGTACAAAATCCATTGAATATTACTTGGATGTAGTTGTTAGTTCTATAAAGCAAATTAAACCCCCTCTTTCTACGGAATCCTACACTGCACGTGGCCCGACACGCACTTGGCAGTTTTTTTTTAAACTTTGTAACTTGTATTTCATACATGCATAATAGTACATTATGATACAAGTGTGGTATGTTGGTCATTACACTCGAGTCGGTTTTTAAGCCTGAGCCGAAGGCGAAGGCTTAATGGAGACGAGAAGTGTAATGACCAATGCTCACGTGTTTCATACGACGTTTTTCAACACACTTGCGAGGAAAAGTAAATAAAAAAACAACACTAACGAAATGCAATACTGTGAATAAACTTAACAAACAGAAACCCATTTAAAAGATGGCGGCCGTAATTTTATTTTTTCGCGCGCTCAGCGCTGCATGCGCGCGCAAGTCTGAGATAAGGGCACCGGCAAAGTAGCTAATCAGCCACATATTTATAAATTTTGAAATTGGGTATTTATAGGTAAAAATACACCGTCAAAATATAAATACCAACAAGCTAACAAGCAGTTTCATGAAATTCTTTAATTATTTATCACATTTTGAATTTAATTTTATATTTACGCAAATAACTACTTAGCTGTTTTCGAAATATTAATACTTCTTGCTAATATTTAAAAAGATATGTAATGAAAAGGCACTAGTGCGATAATGTAATGTAAAAGGCACGGCATGGGTAATATTCTGCATTATCAGTGTAAATACGCTGTAATAAGACCTACTTTACGAGCAGGTGTGTTGAAAACAACTTTACTTGTAAGATTGTGATGATTGTGATGCCGCTGTTTCTGGTTCCCACGACACAGGGTATCCTAGTGTGGGGCCAAAAGCAATGCATGTGCTCTTATATAAATGTTTGTATTTGTTGTTGTCACATTTGAAGGTAGATTTAAAAAGACTTCAAATTATGACGAAAATCCCTTCTACCCACGGTCCACCTCCTGAGACCACCTGGGTGATCCATGGATTTTTTTTTACAACTGACCGCCTTTGTTCACCTGGGTGGTCCTTGGGAAATATTTTTTTCCACCCTTAACCTTAACATCGAAACTAGAAAAGTCTGAGGTGGACTGACACCAATAAAAAACAGAGTATGCTTTATCGGAGAGGTGAACCGTTGTAAAAAAAACACCCACGGTTCACCCAGGTGGTCTCAGGAGGTGGACCGTGAGTAAGGAGGGACGAAAAACATACATAGCTATACTCACTCGTACCTGCGAACTACATTGCAATAAAATTTTGGTAAGCGACTACACATTGCTAATATGATTTTGACAGGCGTTGGTAGCCTAGTGGGTAGAAATAAAAAAAACTCATCTGATCCAGTTTGGTAAAAAATAGATAGATTTACCAGGAAAAAAATTATCTCACTAGACTCTCCATAATGGATCTGGTCAATGGATCTACTGATTTTGAAGGGAACATTGGACTCGGAAGCGAGAGACCCAGGTTCGATTCCCAGTGGACTTTGTTTTCTAAGTTACCTACATTTGTGAAGTTATAGTAGCAGTACCACTCGCTAACGGTGAATCGTGGAGTGTCTCATACCTCAGCGCTTGAAATCGCCAATCCACGGTGAGCACGCGTGGTGATTAAGCCCATACTCTCTCACTGAGAGAATCCCTGTGCCCTAAAGTGGGACGTATATAGGCTGCTTATGAAGACTCAAATTCATTGTGTGAAGATTTTTTTTTTTTTCACGAAGTTAAGAGCTTCGGATTAGGACTCATGTCTCCCCTGGTGTCTTAGGCCCCTCGCCCACGGCGACTTTTTGTAGTGATGCTGTCACGCGTTTCTTAAACGCGCAACAGCATCGCTACGAACGCGCGTTAGTCGCATTTGCAACGCGCTGCAGAAGCGATGCCAACGCGCTACTAACGCGCTACAGCATCGCGACTGTATCGATGCAAACGCGCGAGCGTATCGGAAGACATCGGGAGAAGAACGGAGGAAGGGTGGCGCATGAGTAGTGCAACACAGAGAGATCGAGATTGCTGTTGTCCATCGGTCCAACGGAGTCCATCTTGCAACTGTAGCGATCGCAGGCATTTTGGTTCCGTTACTGAATTGCATTTGCATCGCGACAGAAGCGCGACGTTATCGCGTTTGCATCGCGACTGAATCGTGTTTACGGTGGGCGAGGGCACACAACTAGCGCCCGCATCGCGACTGTATCGATGCGAACGCGCGACTGCATCGCTATAAAAAGTCACCGTGGGCGAGGGCCTTTTTTTGTGAAGAGGTGCACGGAATAGAATAATGCAGAAACCAGAAATTTTTTATTTCAATACAAAGAGCAAGGAAGGGTCTTTATACTTTTACCAACGAATAGACATTGAAATCCAAAACCAATTTTTGCAGCATTTAATTACAACAAAAAACACAATAATATTAGTAAACCAAACACAAAACTGTAAAAATGTGGCACGTTTTCGATTTAACATTACACTTAAGTTTTATAATGATTTTTCGTCAAAACATTACAGTTTTTTGTACGTATAAAAAGTATAAAATAACAATATAAGACTCGTAAAAAATATCTAGGTATTAACATATTCTAAACATATTTCACTTGTCTACAGCCTTATGATCGATTTTTACCAAATCATTTAGCAAATTAGACATTTTCACTACTTTGTTATAGACATGTGGGTGCAGAAATGAAAGTGGCGTGTATAGTCCACACAAATCTTTTTGGCGGTAACGTGAACAGAGTCACAGATCGTTTGCACATCGCTTACTGTCTTTATAGTGTATGGGTGAGTAATTGTCTACGTCCTTTAGTAAGTGACTAATAGTAATTTACTACGCATCACACTACGTCAATTACTTACACATACACTAAAAAGACAGTAAGCGACGTGCGAACGATCTATGACTATGTTCACGTTACCGCCAAAAAGATCGGTGCGGACTATACAGTCCATTATTGCAGTGAGGGTAGGTGGTCTACTCTCAAGTCACTCGTAGATTTTTGCAGTGGGCCAACACACAACACTCACCACGTCCGCGGACAGGTCCGGTGATAAGGCGCGAGATTCGTATTCCCTCTACACTGGATTCCACGTGCCCGTGACCACGGCAGCTGCAACGTTGTCGAAACATCAGGAATTTGAGGTAATTAAATGTCACCCAATAAATAATCGCGATTAGTCGCGTTCAATATCCAACTAGGTATTTCTATGCATTTTAAAAACCTTAACATTCAATCTCATAAAATAATTCAGAGTAATTTTGTAACACTTCTGTAAAATTCAATCAGAAATTAAAAATATCATCTTGGTATTTCCTCTATTAGATATTTTTCATGAGGTAACCCACTTTTCACAGTGACTTTCACAACTGCAACGTAAAAAAATGTAACATTACAAAACTACCAATTGTTACTTCTATAAAACAGCTATCCTAATTTTTGCACACGAAACGTAACACACACGCCTACTTAGTTAAATTGCGTACCTACTTGATTTTTATTGCTTAATACTGGCATTTATGGTATGTGATACGTGGTCAGCAATAATTGCTTTTCTTAGTTATCACTTATCACTGATAATTTTTTTTTTAATAGTCCTACCAGCCTTTGTATCACGTAACTTTCCACTTTATTGGGTTAAGCATTTAGACGACGCCAAAGTGTCAAAATATGTATGTATTTGACAGTTTGGAGTAGGCTAAGTCAGACGACTCCATACCAGTGGAGGACTTATGTGGTCGCACCCCAGGTTTTGCTCTTATTTGAGTAGGGACGCAGCTCGCGTCATCGTCGGTTGCTACTTGCGTCTCTGACTCAGAGAATTTTAATAATTTCGGGAGCCTGGACTCAATATTTAGATTAATTAATTTTTAAGCGAAAAAAGAAAACGAAAGTACGTCATCAACTGAGATCCTGCGAGCTGTCGGTTTCTAGTGATACCATGGCTCGATACAAGTACTCTTTAAATTTCTTTAAATTTGTGAAAACACAAAAGATATTTTGTATTGTTGTTGTTTTTTACGGAATACCGAGATATCAATATCTTGGCGTTTTTTATTAAAAAATATTAAAGGTACTTTCATTCACGTGTGAAACGAACGAATGAATCGCAAAAATACAAGAAATCAGTGAATATTATTAATTTATAATTCTAGCATTATATTTACTGACCTTATACATACCTTTATAATGGAGAATCATTTGTAACTATTGTCAATATTTAGGACGATGCCAATTGACCATGGGTCTGATACATCATCATCATCATCATCATAATCAGCCGGTGTCAGTCCACAGTCCACAGCCGGACGTAGGCCTCTCCCAAGGCACGCCACTGAGCCCGATCTTCGGCTCTTCGTTTCCCATCACTGCCCACCGCAACACACCGATCATCATCATCAGCCGTTTAACGCCCGCTGCAGGACATAGGCCTCCTTCGTGCTTTTCATAACCATGACAGGTTTTGCCATAATCGCCACGCTCGGCAGGCGGGTCGGCGATCGCAGTATGCAGTTGGAATCTCAGAAAGACGCTGCAGCCCGTCTCCTGGTAATTTATAACCTCGTAACTTTTTAGGATTGCTGAAAGTACGTAGTCTGAACCGACACCGCGACACCACTTCATATCCTTCAAAATCGTAGTTTACACACGGATCGGATCCACCGAATCTGATACAACACAGGACATAGTTACCTGGCTCTATTTCTCATGCTTGTTTATTCGCCGCAGGTTGGTGACGTCCATCCCGTAGATTTTGAATGTCGTCGGTTCGTCCAGATTATCGTCTGAATCTGAGGGCTGCAACCAAATAAATAATTAATAACTGCCAGACAACAAACAATGAACTGATGGCCGATGGGGCTGAAAAGTTCTCGAATGGATACCACATATCGGCAAGCGCAGCGTAGGACGACCAGCCATAAGATGGACAGATGACCTCGTCCAAGTGGCAGGAAGGCGCTGGATGCAGGCCGCTTCCGACCGGTCTTTTAGGAAATCCATGGAGGAGGCCTATGTCCAGCAGTGGACTTCTTGTGGCTGAATGACGATGATGATGTGACGACAGAATCACTCGTTGTGCTCCCAAACTGGGATGCCCTGTGCTACGGTAACCAGGCAAGGACGTCACAAACATGGAAAAGCCGGCCAAGTGCGAATCGGACTCGCGCGCGAAGGGTTCCGTGCCATTATCTATACAACTACAAAATTAGACACAAATATCGAGAAAAAACCGCAAAAAGTCACGTTTGTTGTATGGGAGCACCCTTTAAATTAATTATTTAAATTTGAAACAAATATACAATTTAATATTTTGTGAATATTTCAAGCGTCTACCTGTTGCCGTTATTAAAATCGAGCAAAAAAACGGCAAAAAAAATTACATTTGTTACATGGGAGCCCCCCTTAAATATTTATTTTATTCTGTTTTTATTTAGTATTTTTTAGCGGCAACTGAAATACATCAACTGTGAAAATTTCAACTGCCTAGCTATCACGTATCATGAGATACGGCCTGGTGACAGACAGACAGACGGACAATGAAGGTCTTAGTAATAGGATCCCGTTTGGCACCCTTCGTGTACGGATCCCTAAAGACACTCAGACAGGGCAACTGTTACAAAATCTAGTACGGCAGCCTCTGTCCAGAAATCGGACCCACCAACTCCATTTCGGTAGTCAAACGTGTTAACCGCTAGAAGGACGTAATCAAAACTAATCTTATATTTGGTAATTCGATGATACTTGAAACAGTTTGCCATTTCCCTGTAGGTTAAATACCTGACAGGTAGCTTAGATAAAAAAAAATCAATAAAAAATAAAAACCGACTTCAAAACACTACACAGCATTAAAAAGTTAGAAACAATATTATAAAGAATACATATTATTTAGATTAGAAGTAGGTATGTATACATACGTAAGCAGCCTATATACGTCCCACTGTAGGGCACAGGTTTTCTCTCAGGGAGAGAGTATGGGCTTAATCGCCACGCGTGCCCACCGCGGATTGGCGATTTCAAGCGCTGAGGTATGTAAATAGCTCAGACACTCAGGTTTCCTCGCGATATTTTCCTTTACCATTAGCGAGTGGTATTGCTACCAAACTTCATAAATGCACAAACTTAGAAAACAAAGTCATAGGTACATGCCCGCACTGGGAATCGAACCTGGGTCTCTCGCTTCCGAGTCCCATGTTCTACCCACTAGGCAACCACCGCTCGTATGTATGTATGCATGTAGGTATTGTAGAAGTATAATTTAGAGTCGGTGCCCGAAATATAATGAGCTGGTCATGAAACTGGGATATTTACATATATATGTTATATCGTTAATGTTAAATCATTTATGGAACTGTCTATCATCATCATCATCATCATGATTCAGCCACAAGAAGTCCACTGCTGGACATAGGCCTCCTCCATGGATTTCCAAAAAGACCGGTTGGAAGCGGCTTGCATCCAGCGTCTTCCTGCCACTTGGATGAGGTCATCTGTCCATCTTGTGGCTGGTCGTCCTACGCTGCGCTTGCCGATACTGTCTATCAAAATGAAAACAATATTCCCTCAAAATATTGCCGACAATTTCCAAATCACGCTGATTACCTAAGCATTATGTTATAAAATACTCACAAGTTTATCATCCATGTCACTCTTGCTCGATTTTGATCCAGCCTGTATGAAGGAATTATATTATTTTTTAATTAAGCCGTATTTATTTTAATACTTAGTTTGGACAGAACGAGAAAAACAAAATATGCATACAAACATAAACTAAAGCCTGTATCCCACAGGGGTAGGCAGAGACCAGGGACTGCCACTTGCTACGATCCTGACAGATCACCTTCGCTTCCTCAACATTCATTAGCCGTTGCACGCACGCCGGTTTCGGGTACTTTTTTATCTTGTCCTTTTACTAATACATCCCCTATTTGGCGGACATCCGCCTGGGACGTCCCTTGCCGGCCCTTCCACCTACATTCAGTCGATATATTTGTTTCGTCAATCTTTCTTCCTTCACCCCCTCCACATGTCCAAACCAACGCAATATTCCTTTCTCAATTCTAGTCACTACATCTTCTTTCAGTCCACAACGTTATTTAATCAAACTATTGCGTATCCAAAACAAAATATGGCTACACGTTTGAAGAAGAAGAAAGACATTTATTATACCAACAAGATACATCACAGAAACAAAATAAGCACATAAGTAACATAGTATGCACAACAACAGAAAGAAACGACGTTTTACGTTTTTGCTGAGCTATAGATGAGCAAAAATTTTTATCCGATACTAAATTACGTAGATTTTTATTTTTGAACCTTACCTCAGACATACTTTTCTTATTACTCTTGGATTTAGACTTGTCAGTGAGAACAGTGAACTGAAAATAAAAATATTATTTTCAATAAATGATCAATTGCTTCAACACTAAACTTAACAGCAATGTTTAATATGGCAAGGTAATATAAGAAATCATCATCTGCATCATCATCATCAGACATTTGACGCCCACTGCAGGACATAGGCCTCCTTCGCAGTTTTCATAACCATGAGGGGTTTTGCCATAATCGCCACGCTTGGCAGGCGGGTTGGCGATCGCAGTATGCGGTTGGAATCTCAGGAAGACGCTGCTGCCCGTCTCCTGGTAATTTATTTTCTAAGTCGCCTTCTACGACATCCACGGAAGGAAAGTGTGACGGAGTGACGTTATTCTTAATCCGGCGAAACATATAAGAAATGCCTACTCAAAATCGGCAAGCGTGAATGCAACTGATTAATTATTTATTAAAATAAATAAACAACTTCCACACAACACAATCACTTGTCCTGATCTGAAACTTGGGTACCCTGTGATGTGGTAACCAGGCAGGGACATCACAAATATGGAAATATACCCCAGACTGAGGTCATTGGTACAAATGGAATTGAATAGTGTTTATGAAAGAAAACTTTTACATTCATACTTTTTTTGCATTATGTTCTAGTAGAAATACAGTAGAAGTAATATTTTAAAGTTCTTACTCCGTCTTCGTCACGTTTAACTTCCTTCGGATAACTAGGCGGTATGTTGGCACCGAGTTTCTCAACCAATGCTTTGACCTAAACGAGAAAATATTAGATTAAAGTACCTTTGCGAAAGTGATCATGTTCGCGAAAGTATTTTCGTCGTTTCGAAACACGTGTCGAAAATGTAACTAGGTATATTCGAGATACCAAATCGGGTAGAGCGCAATTTTAAAATTGTCGTCACGAAAGCAGTGTTGCCGTCGCGAAAATACGAAAATAGTTCGAAAACGCCGTCCGAAAATGCGACGACGTTTTCGCAACGGTAGGTACCTACTTTCGTAAATGTAAAATCAGCTTCATATATTCATGAGCAGTCTATAAAACGACAATATAAAACAAGTAAAGTGCACAATACTTAGGTACACTTAGTATTAGTTTATAGCTAGCCGACCCGGCAAACGTTGTTTTGCCATATTAATCAGCCTACGACCTATTCTCAGACCTACCAGATATTATACACAAAAAAAACATAAAAATCGGTGGAGCCGTTTCAGAGGATGTCAATAACAAACACTGTGACACGAGATTTTTATATATTAAAGTAGTAGTTAATTTGCATGGTAATAATAATATGATTATTCTTTCTTTCTATAATCGTCCCACTGAGGACATCAGACAGAGATAAGAGAGAGTTTATGGATTTAATCGTGGATTGGTGATTCCAAAAAGTCTTTGTATTTCATGCAAAGAATTCTAAAATTAGTTCCGTAGGCTCGTTCGACGCGGTCGGCTCGTTTGACGTGGCCGGTTCGTTCAAAGAGTTTGGCTTGATCAGTGGGTTCGGCTGGTTTGACGCGATCAGCTCGTTCGAAGCGTACGGCTCGATTGAAGAGTTCGGCTCGTTCGACGCGGCTCGGCTCTGTTAGGTTAGGACTAAGGGCCGGTTTCAGAATAGAGAATTTCACTGAGTAAATACTTAAGTAACGTTCTGTCACGCTCTTTTGTGAGAAAATAAAAGAGACAGCACTTAACCATTTCCTTAGCGAAATTTTCAATTCAAAAACTAGTCCTCAGTCCTAATTACAAAAAAAAAAATCTAAATACAAAATTCTTTTTTATTATTATTATTATACTTTATTGCACACAAAAGACAGTACAGGAAATATGACAATACGAAATTTTATATATACAAAGGCGAGCTTATCTCTGTGAGAGATTTCTTTCAGCAAACCTTTATTTCGTTATCCACTATGTACATCTTGGACTACGTACATGAACGGTATCTACTAGTAAGTATAAAAACTGTAGCAGTAACTTATGCAATAACGTTAGACTCACGGTGGGATAGCACGAGAGGCAAGCTCTGGCCTTGCCGACGCAAGGCGGCGCGACCGCCCGCCCGTACCGATCTCTATCGGCTGGGTCGAACATGAAGTAGCCTGGAACGCAACGGAGTTTCCACATTAGTACTCATGTTCCACACAGCACGGTCACTTGTCCTGATCCCAAACTAGGACACCCTGAGCTATGGTAACCAGCCAAGGACATCACAAACGTGGAGATCTACCGAGACTGAGGCCTTTGGTGCACATCGTATTGGTTTTTAGGGTTCTGGACAAGTGATTGTGTTGTGTGGAAGTCGTATTATAAAAACATAAATTTAGAGGCAATTTTTTTTTTAATTGTACTCTGCACGGATTCATCATCAGCCATTTGACGCCTACTGCAGGAAATAGGGCTCCCTTATGGTTTTCATAACCATGAGGGGTTTTGCCATAATCGCCACGCTTGGCAGACGGGTAGGCGATCGCAGTATGCGGTTGGAATCTCAAGAAGACGCTGCTGCCCGTCTCCTGGTAATTGATTTCCTTAGTCGCCTTCTACGACATCCACGGAAGGAAATGGAATGACGATATTCCTAATCCGGCGCCACACACAATTAGTGCAACAAAATAAACATAGTTATATTTTATTTATATACTAATTACTTAAATTAAACTTACTTAAAACTTTACAAATAAACGTAGCTCAGAAAAAAATACATAGAAAAACACCGTAAAAATAAAAGTCAATTAAATATACTTGCCCCGTTGATTCCTGAAGAGTGCTACGGCGATGTCACCCCGTCCCGCCACGAAGACGCCTGCTCTCTCCTCTCGGAAGAACTCTATCATCTGTGGAGTTTACATTCACAATCACCATCAGTTCCTGCTATTACCCATTAGGGCCATATTGCTTTCAAAACAGACTTCCACGGCGGCTTATTTTGTGCCTCCAGTTCTAATGAGGGCTTTTAAATTTCAAAGCATAATTAAAATAATACAGTACCGCAAGTTAACGATAGATGGTGCTGACGTCACATGATATTAATTGAATTTGTCTTAATTCTTTGACTGCACCACGGCACGCACTCCGTAGTACAATTATGGGTTACCGTAGGCACTGACTGAAAATCAGCGCTGAGGGATCACTTCCTCAGCACAACGCTGAGTCAGCTGCCTTTTGTGGCAATGTAGATACACCACAGGCTACATCTATGGTCCTGTTTTATTTATTCATTTTGTCTGTTGTGTATTAAGTTTTCTTTCTGTTGTTGTGCATATTATGTTGCTTGTGTGCTTGTTTTGTTTCTGTAATGTATCTTGTTGGTATAATAAATGTCTTTCTTCTTGTTCTTCTTCTTCTTCTTCTTCTTCTTCTTCTTCTTCTTCTTCTATATGTCAAAATTAAGATGACATCACTGTACCTTCTCTGTGGTTTCTGTCACGTTGCTTGCTTGTTTCGTTGACGAGAGGAAAGCTGTTTAGATTATCACAGCTTAAAACGACGTACAACATTTAAAACGTATGATGACATTTGTTCTCCTTGCAGCGCCATCTAGTTTTTTTTAATGAAACTCAACTGAAAGCTGTCATTGAAAAGCCCTCATTGTCCCGATACTGGTTTCTTCCTACTGATCCAGACTGATCGTCTCCAGGTGGTTTTAGGACTTCCTCTCTTTCTCTTCCGAGTGAGGCACCGTTTCAGAGAAATTTTGGATGGGTGGATATCGAATCTCCTCATACATTAACAATAAGCATGTTGCTTTTTTTTTCAATCAACCTGTCGCAATGGTCCACTGCCAAACATAGGCCTCCTAGACCATCCTCATCCAACCGCTAACAGCAATCTGAAACCCGTTTCGCTACAATATTCCAACCGGCCATCCTCACCTTTATGTTTCTAAAACATGACTTTACCAGGCTCTCCTACTTGCCACGATCTTGACAGATCTCTTCATTCGTTTCGCTTCTTCAGATCGTTTCATCGACATCCATTATAGTCGGTCCAACCGTTTATTTAACTTTTGACAGCTCAATTTAGTGATGTTCTACGAAGTTACCGATTCGATTTTGTGTGATAATCGATTTGAATTAGGTTGAAGTTTCAATCTATTGATTGCATTGCTTTCATTTTCATATTTTTATAGTTTGTCTATCTGAGCGTAATAAACTAAAAACTACCCAACGAGTTTTCATATTTTTTTTTTATAATAATATTTAAACCTAATTTCTTATAGTATAGATCTTTGTAATAAGATAGGTTTATATTTTTTTAGAAAATCAACTTGAATGGTCTTAGCTACATAACCTACTCGTTATAATATTGCAGCAAAACACGTCGCATCACTATTGTGAAAAAATAAAGGTGCCCATGAAGTGTTACATTTCTTGCCTACGGTTTCTTGTCAAATAAATATGAAACTTCATGTATTTCCATCTGTCAAACAAAAGTTAAATAAACGATTGGACCGATAATAGTCGTTGCCTGCACGTACGCCGGTTTCGAGCACTTGCTTTCGCTTTTTCTTTCCTTCTCGGATACATTTCTAATCTAATTTTCTACAAACTTACTTGCTGCATCAAATCGTGTTCCAGAAGGCCCTCCTGTCTCGGCTTGTAAACGACCACGCGACACACGCAGTTGCCAGGCGTGTAGAATTTGCGTAGAATCTGGGAACAAAGAGCGAAGATCAGGCTCTCCTCTCGGGACTTCGGCCGAGATCCAAGTGGCTGCACGCGGCGTTCGTCTTAATTTCACTGCAGAAATTGAAGACTAGACGAAACTAGCGTGCGTGCCTGCAACGGGTAATGAATTTTGACGAAGCGAAAGAGGTCTATCAGGATCGTTGCAAGTCTACCTGTCTCAATAAGACGTTCTCCGTCTCCAACTATCTTCAAAAATAAAGCAAAAAAACTGTATCTTTCTCTCTAAATTAAGTTTCTTATCAGTACATGGTTACTTTTCCTTTCTATGTAGTAGGTATTCATTATAACCTCCTCTTACACACAGGTATTATAACTTATTTATGTAAGTTTATTATTAAGTTTAAGTTGTTATTATTCGTATTTGCATCAATTACCCGTCTCTCTTTCTCCTCCGGCAACCTTTCCATCACAAGGTTGTCTGGAAGAAATTGCTGCTAGCAATAAGGCCGCCCTTCGTACGTTTTCATTGAAACTTTCATATTTTATGTCTCTGGTTTCTTGTGTGCAATAAAGAATATCCTTATCTAATCTTTATTCCCAGAGCTAGAGTAGTCCACAGCTCACTGAGACACTCACCTGTTCCATGGGCAAATACTTTGTCTTGGGCCGGAAATGAAGTACGCTGTCCTGATACAACTGGTCGCCGCTGTCCAGAACAGAGTCAAGAGTAGGTGCACACCACCGGCATACATCTTCCACACGTGACATGGCTACAGCCATCACGCAGCAGGGTAAGGCCTGGGAAGGGCATGGTTTGGGTAAATTGCAGGATGACAAACATGGTGAGGGAGATAGGAAAAGATCGGGGAAGTTCGAAGATGCTGAAGGTGTCTGAAAATAAATGATTCCTTGTCGGTAAGTTTCTGATGATGAGATTCTATTAGGATTCTTGGCTTTGAGTGGCCTTGAGAGCCAAGGCCTAACAATGTTATGGAAATTTGTATAAATTGTAGGACCTCGTACAAAGGTAATTAAGAAAGGAATCAGAAAAAAATTGGATACGACACTGAAGTTTCTTGACAATAAGTGATTTCTCGATATAGACGATATTCTAAGAGGGCTCTGATTTGTGTAGTTTCGTTTCACGTAAATTTAGTTTTTTTTAATTTGCTACTTTAATGTGGCTGTTAAGAAGCTTCTCCAGGTCCACTCACCTGATGGCCTCTCGAGGCGTTACTGTATCGTCTGCAGGACATGGAGTGACACGCTGAGCAGTATTGAGTGTTGTCCGTCAGAATCAACCAGCCGGCGGTGTTGCGTTGACCTAAAGAGAGGATACGCATTTTAGTGTCTACTTGCTTTAAGCATACCAAACATCCTAGGGGTATTCAAGGATACTTCTAAAATGGGAAATTCTAGAAACACGTGACTCTGTTTGATGTTAATCACCTACAATAAGTATTGGTTATATTAACAAAAGTTTTTGTAAATTATTAATTATGCGTATTACTTAGGTATTTACCATAACTATGCTTATTATTATATTACTTATTACTATAACTATGTATGACAATCATAGAGTCTAAAAGGTTCAAAAATGTCTATGTTTCCAAACCGTACCCATTTTTCATTATCAACAGAGTCAGAAATGTCTTAATCTTGACTGAATCGGTCATCTGTTTTGTTTCTTCTCATCGATAACTCGATATTTTGTCAACTGGATTGAAAACAATGCATCCTTAAAATTTTCAAGATGATACCCGTCAACCAAACAAGCAAGCTTCACACACACATGACACATGTCAACGACGACATAAATTTCAAGATTAATAAGATCACGTCATTTTGGTCCAATCAAACGCAAGAAGGTGGCGTGCTGTCAATACCATAGCCAACAGTAGCACGCCAACGATCCATATTTTCAATAAGAGATCTCTACGTGGCTAAAGAGCTTTCACACGCGTGCGCTTTCTGTAGTTCTGTTTAGAATTAAATGTAATATTCAAACCTCAACATTCATTAGTCGTTGCATGCACGCACGCTGGTTTCGGATACTTTCTATCTTACCCTTTGCTAATACATCCCCTATTTGATCGAAATAGGTCCGCCTTGGACGTCCCTTCCACCCACATGCGCTTGATATATTTGTTTCGCCAATCTTTCTTCATGCACCCTCCTCATTTCCAAACCAATGCAACATTTCTTTCTCAATTCTAGTCACTACATCCTCTAATGAATGTTGAGGAAGCGAAAGTGATCTGTCAGGATCGTGGCAAGCGGCAGCCCCTGGTCTCCGATTACCCCTCTGGAATACAGGCGTGACTTTTCACCTCCCTTCCTAATCTGCATCCTTATCATCGTGTCTGAACGCGGACACTGTCTGTTGTCTTATTAGCTATCTCTTTCACTCACCCTTATACTTGCAGTTCTCCTTGTCTTTCTTGTCGGAGGCTCGCTGAGCGTCCAGACACGTTGCGGACCCGGGCGGGTGCTGCCTGTCGTCTTCGTCGGCCTTGCGTAACATCCCGTCGAAGTCCACCTGGTGAGAAAGGGATGAAAACAAGATTTTCTACCTCGTTACTTCTGGTTTCCTCTTTGCTAATACTTTATGTTATTGCTGTGCCATTTCTACAACAATCTGTGGGTTAATAGACTATGCAATGTGCGTCGAGTTGTATTGGTGAGCCGTGGAGTGTAGTTCTAGCCTAATAGAGCCCAATAGTCTTAAGATAAAAGGTGTTATTAGTAAGCGACGTTACCTAATTTACATACAATTTATAAAAAAATTTGGTTTTGAATATTGTAAAACTAAATTGAAAGTCGCCTGGCTACTCATAACACGGAGAATCCTAGTTTAAGACCCAGTAACCATTTTTAATCTGTAGAATTCTAAATGACCCGATCAGACCACCATAACAATGGTTTTAATTGTTCTTTTCAAGGTCATAATCTAACAGTTTAAGACGTAATAGTAGTCAAACTCGATCAAGCTGGTCAACTACGATCGATTTCACATTCATAATCTTTCTCGCACGCTTGATTGCATTGCTTCTACTTAAAGTTTCGTGAGGTTCCGCCGTTGCTGGTAGCAGGCACCAGTTTGACCCCAGGAGCGAATCTTTAATTCCCAACGGCTTTATGTGGTGTTCTCTATCTCTCTTTCTCTCTCTCTTTCTCTCTAGAAACGGCTATCTCTATTTCTTTAGTTATTATCTTTCATTCTTTTCTTCTAGGTACTTTCATTGAATTTAGTTTGCAATACCTTCGTTTCACAACTAACCTTGCTGGTGGCAGGCACCAATTTGACCCCGGGCGGGGCGCGCACCAACGGCGGGTCCCGCTTACCCAGCGGCTTTATGGGGTGCACGTTCACCGCCATCGAGTACAGGTTGAACTCGAGGCGGGGGCGGTCTGTCATCGGGTAGTTTTGTAGGTAGCTAGAGGGGAATATTGAAGGAAACTGCAGGGAGGTAGGAAGTGGAGATAGGATTTGTGTGGATAACCCATCGGTCACACGACGGACCGAGCCCCAAGAAATGTCAAATGCCCGAAAGGAATTTGGTTTGATAGCCAAAGCTTTTCAAGGGTCAACCTAGAGGCTGACCTAAAATAACCCTAGATACGACAGTAAGGGATAGGATGGAAATGCTGAAAGCACCTCTAACTAGGAATTGCCGCTGCGTATAGATAATGTATGCTGCATGAACTAATAAAATACAAAGGCCTATGGGTAGGCCTCTACAGATTATAGACCTTCAGCAACTCTAGTGGCAACTTCCTACGGTGGATAGATAAGTTACTGATGATGATTGTTGTTTCCGTACTTCATCTGTACAAATGGCCTAATTCCTGAAGTATCTCCATGTTTGTGATGTCTTTACCTGATTACCATAGCACAGGGTAAGTATCCTAGTTTGGGACCAAGACAAGTTATTATATCGTGTGGAAGTGATTATTATTATTATGAAGAAATAGATGAAAGGCACCATTTTAAATGGCGCAGGCTTAAAAATTAAACTTACGCATAAGCTAAAAGCTTCGCCGAAGTAAACGTTAATACGCAAGCGGCTCCGTCGTCCTGTAACAATAAAAACAAATAATCAAGGAATAGAAAAATTACATTTGATTTTTTGTTGAACCATCTAGGCCAATCATTGCGCAGCATGTCATAAAATTAAACTCTGGTAATTGCACCGTCTTACATATTGGTAGCAACAATCCAAATCTCCCTAATACAGTTGACTTAGTAATTCTGGAGGTATTCACCTTTCAGCGGGATCTTGGAGTCACAGTAACTAGAAATTTCAAATGGGATCAACGTACTCGAAATTACAAAGAAGAACAATTCACTTACGTCCATGATAAGAAAGACATTCAGCTACATTGATAAACAGTTATTCATTAAATTGCACAAAACATTTATTAGACTACTGCTGGAATAAGGTTTTCAAGTCCGGTGTAACTATATCAAGAAAGATATTATGAAACTCTTAGAAAAGGTACAACAAAGAGCCACATCAATGGTAGTTGGACTGCGCCAGAAATCCTATGAGCAACGACTGGAAGCACTTGGGCTCACTACGCTCGAGCAACGACGACAGCGTGGAGATCTAATAGAAACCTACAAATTCCTCACAGGGTATTATAACATGCATGACCTACACAACATTTACATTATAAACCAGAATGTCCACCTAAGAGGCCATCAACTTAAACTAAACAGTTATCTGTGTACAAGTAACCGTCGAAAGCATTTCCTTCCAAACCGTGTCGTGCGGGAGTGGAACAAACTTCCTGACTCTATCATTATTGCAGACTCAGTGAACTGTTTTAAAAAATATAGTAGATAATTATATAAAAACCAAAAACTACGCTGCTAGTGTAGCAATAATAATAATAATAATAATGTGAAAGAAGATAACTCCACACGCAGCATATTGATGTATTGTTTTTTCGGCAACCGGCTTCTTTAATATTTAATTTTTTTGTGTATTCTTAACTTCAATATTCAAAATAATTACCTACTACAAATAAATCATAAATTACAAAATAATTCACTTGCGCTTGCGCCCTAACCTAAAGAGTCCAAGCGTGGATTACAATTCACAAATCACAGATTACGGATTCCATAATACAGAGCACATATAATTACAGATCAGATTACAGAATTTCAGATTACTACAGAAATTGAAATAAAACAAAAGAGAAATAACAAAATAATTTCACTTGCGCCTGCAATCTAACTTAAGAGTGTAAGCGTGGATTCTGGATTATCACAGATTACGGACTATGGATTAAGAATTGGGTATTTGACCAAATATCAAATGAGTCACTTTTAAAACGGAATTTTGTATGAAAATACTGGCTTATGACGTCAATCTATTTCAAAATTGTAATAACTAGTAATTGACTAAAAAAGATACATTTTCCGAGATATTTTGTAATTTTTGTTTTAATCGAGCATATGAAATAATTTATTGTTGATCGTGTCAAATACCGAATTACGGATAAGAGATTACATAACCTTAATTTTTTTTTATTCATATGATAAATAGATAAATATTACAGAGCACATATTAGAGAATTACCGATACACAAATTACAAAAAATGTTAATTAGAATTTTTTTAATTAATATTATAAAAATTACAGAAAATATGGCACTCACCACTCCGTCCTTACGCAGACCCAACGGTCCGCAGGCGTGCGGGTCCAGCATGTAGTAGACGGGCGGGCTCCGCACGCACCAGATGGCCACGGCGTGCGGCGCCGACCACAGGATGCCCGTCTTGAACTGCTCGAAGAAACGCTCTATTGCCGCCCTGTTGGATTAGGTGGGTTGGTTGGTCCAGCGTCCACGTGGCGGGCGTACTGACAAAGTTGTGCCTAAGTGTCGCGTTATTCAAAATAAAAATTAATAATCATTTATAGATGTACCTACGAAAGATGGCGTGATGGGGAAAAGGACTATACCCAGCAGTGGGCAGAGGTGGGCTGATGATGATGATGATGATAATAGAGAACACTTTATTGTACATAAAAAAAGAAATAACTAGCGAAATAACTAGAGTACAGATGGCGGCCTTATCACTAAAAGTGATCTCTTCCAGACAACCTTTGGATGGACTGGACTAATACATTGGAGAAGGGAGTAGATGTACAAACAAACAAAATTATAGTTTCAGAAGTATATGAATGATATTATGCTTAAATAACCGAGTACTTATATTAAATTATTGATTAATATAATGAATTTGAATATATTTATATTAATAGAAACAAAAGCGAGTTTAATAGTAATGAGAAAAATTGTGATGTAGGCACGAAAACAACATAAGCATTCCATTGATCTAAGAAGTGGCAAACATGTGTCTCTAACGCAAACGAAGCTCACTGGACTCACGATCGGAAGCAGATTACTAGTATCGGGGCGAAGCAGAACGACGAAGAGAAATAAGTGGCGTGTCTTCGGGAGGCCTATGTCTGGTAGTGAACGAATATGAGTGGAAAGATTGTATTTTATTCGAAACTGATCCGACCGATACCCAAATTTTTTCAAATCTTTAGAATTTGTAAAATATATGAATTTGAGAAATATCCTGCCATACTGATCTAAATGCAGCTCACAAATTTAGTGCAGCATACTTGGACTTTTGTAAAAGGACCAAAGTCATCAAAGGTTTTAATAATTTACCTAACATACATAAGCAGCCTACAGGCAAATTATATACGCCCCACTGTAGGGCACAGACCTTCTCCCGGGGTGAGAGTTTGGGCTTAATCACCACGCGTGATCACCGCGGATTGGTGATTTCAAGCACTGAGGTATGTGAATAGCTCAAACACTCAGGTTTCCTCACGATGTTTTCCTTCACCGTTAGCGAGTGGTACTGCTACTATAACTTCACAAATGTACATAGCTTAGAAAACCAAGTCAAGGTACAAGGTACATGCCCGAACTGGGGATCGAACCTGGGTCACTCGCTTCCGAGTCCGATGTTCTACCCACTAGGCTAACACCGCGTTAATAGGGTAAACAGTGGTTTAATTGGCCGCCCCCAATAACTAGCCACTCCGCACTACAAACTTCATAAATAAGAAAACTAGTAAGGCAATGCCATCTGTTGTGATTTGAAAATATCACTTGCCTACCTGGCTGTTGAGAAGTATCAACTTTTTTCGTCAAAACAATAAAGGCGCAAAAACATCTGCCGTTTTTGACAGGTCTGCCAACTAGTGCCCGCCTGGACAGTCGTGCGTTAAATATTTGTCAAGGAACGTGGTGTCCTTAACTACAAATAAATTATGTCTCCGGTGTGTTAGAGTTGTTGCTGATAGCTCAGTTTGATGCGTATAAGGTAAGGATTCGTATTTTACACTGTCATTTCGTCTAGTTAGGGTATTTGTAGCAATTTTGAAGGTGTCCAGTAACTACACTGGGTTTTATTAGATTTTATAGTAACTAGCCACCCATGCCAGTTACTACGCATAACCACTTTTAATTAAATCAAGCAAAAGTGTATCTTATTAGTTTCTTTAAAGTATTCTATATTGCATGTCAAAATTTTCCCAAAATATAACAACGCTTAGTAGTTACTGGCCTAGTTATAAAGATGGCCAATTACCGGGTGGCCAGTAATTGATAAATGCTTAATTTTCTTTTCGGGTAGGTAGTTTGCAAAGTTATCTTAGTATGTGAGCGCCATTGAAGCCACTGATACACACTTGATAGATGCTTCAGAATCACCAAGTATACTAAGACCGGTGGAGGAGGAGACATGTTGGCAAAACTTTCGAACGAAACTGCTAAAATCCACTCACTAGTTCAGGTCCATAGAGAAGTTTTTGACACTCAAAAATCATTTAGGTACAAGTGCATCAAGCTCCAATAAAATTAAGAAAATCACTGTTCTGTCGGACAAGCCATTGGCACATTATTTATGAAGAAATGTGGCCAGAATTACCAAAAAGGAAAGGTAAGAGAGAAATTGAAAGATTACTAGGATTACTAATTAATTTATTATTAACGATACTGAGGAAACTATTTTTAGATTTTGCGTTGTTCTAGTATCAAATTGCAGAGCCCCATAATCTAAGGCTTTTGGAAATAACTAAGTAGAACAGTACACATACTTGACGTTTAGCTCTGCATGCTTGGTCGGCTCGAGTCTTCCGTTGAAGATCTGCTGAAGATCATATCGCACGTAGTTAACTCCCAGCACGTAGCGTTTCAACACCTGGTGGTGAAATCATTCTCTCAGTTTTAAGAGTTACCTACAGCTATAATCTAAAATTACTGTAGATGTGCAAATTTACGAGCGGGAAATATTCGGACAGTAGTGTTATATACATACATAAACTCACTCTTTTACCCTGGACGGGTAGGCAGAGACCAGGGTTTACCACTTGCCATGATCCCGACAAACTTCTTTCGCTTCATCAATATTCATGGTTGGATATACTTATGACGTTATTGAAGAATTTTAGTGTTATTATTAGGAAATTGCCAAGAGACTTCAATAAAACTAAATAACAGGAAAATTTAACATATCAAAAGACTTGTCTTGCTCAATAAAACGATGATAGCAACAAGGACCTAATTTTATACAGTTTTTTAAACATTTTCATTTATTTTTACCTGACAAACAAAAACGGTAACCAAATTCAACTGTAAAGAATACTTACTGTTTCAGGGTAACAGTTTTTTAACTGTTTTCTTTTATTTTTAATTGAATAACGTCAAACAAACGCTTCAAAGACTCATTTTTACTGTCAAAACTCACTAGCTGCGACGCGACTGCCCTTATCTCATCCACGGTCTTGCGCGACCACATGCGCGGTTTAAGTTGCGACGAAAACACTTATCGTGCTCAATAACACGACGATAGCTACTAGGACCTACTTCGTTTCTTAGTTTTTAGTTTTTTTCTTTTCCTTTTCACCTGAAAAACGTCAGCCAAACTCACCTGCAAAGGCAATAAGACATCCTCGCCGGGCCGGAACTCGTACCCCAGCGCAGTGAGCGAGGCGCAGAACAGCTGCGACGCGACCGCCATGACCTCGTCGACCGTCCGGCGCGACCACATGTGCGGCTTGCGGATGTGCGTCATGCACGCGCCGACGATCGCGCTGCACGCCGACTGCAGCTGCGCGTCGCGCCCGAATCTGGTTCGTTACAGCTTCCTTAGTTATCGTATGTATCATAAATAATAAAGTCGTGATCGATCTTTCTCCATTATGTTTTTTCCACTATTTTCCACTATTAGCCTTAGCTTACTATATTTATTAGCTTTTAGTGTAAATACTCAATCAATAACAACACTTAGAATACTTTGAAAGGCCACTTATGTAGTGGAAATTTAATGGAGTCACTTTTTTTTTCAGTGTACATACACTCATGGCCACCATATTAAAAACTGCCGACAAAAACCCTGATGTTCTTTTGTTTTTTAATTTTTATGAACAATGCCACTTTAATATTTAGTGGGCAATTATAATAAAAAAACAAAGAACGTTTTTTATTACTCTTTGATATCTTATTCCCCTAATCTAGCAATATATAAATTTATTTAGAAGCTCAGTTAATTTCAGAATTATGGAAACCACGAATGTGAGAATAATTCTTTCTTCGTAATTTTTTTCGCCCGGCTGAGCTAAGTAACTCACTAGGTGAGGTCCGGCGACTCGGACCCTCTCAATATGGTCCTGTCTTTGGCCATCTTTATGAAAGTGGTGAGCACTTTCCACTCGTAGCAGTTGTCAAGAACTTCGCTCATGTCAATCAGTCACTAGAGGCCTGATCTTGACGAAGCCCCTACTTTCACTTTCTTACATTTAATGTTAGATCTATTTGATCAATGATCAGTCAATGGATCAATAGATTAATATGTCAACGAAGATGATCCCAACAAAGACCAAAATGATCTAGATTTAACTTGTAATGTTCATTAAGTTGCAGTTTCGCAGTTACTAAAACACCTTTGAATTTGAAACAGTAAATCTAGTTAATCTGTGTATAGTGAATCAATGAAGCAATAGATTAATGGATTAATAAGTCAATCGATCAACGAATCACTAAATCAATTCTTCAACCAATGAATCCATGATATGCATCAGAAAATTAGTGGATAAATTAACCAATGGGTTAATGAATCAATGGACCAACGTATTAATTAATCAGTTGGTCAATGAATCAATGTTTACTGACTCTAAAATCAAGAGTAGCTGGTTCAATTGAGTGAATCAATGAAACGATGGTTCAATGGATCAATTAAACTAATTTGTGAATTATGGAATCCATGAATTGGGATTCCATGATCGCTGAGGTAAGCAACTCACTTGGTGAGATCCGGGGGCTTGGACCCTCTCAGTATGGTCCTGCCTTTGGCCATCTCTACGAAGGCGGTGAGCACCTTCCATTCGTAACCGTCGTCAGGGACCGCGCTCATATCAGTCACCGGAGGCGTGATCTTCGCGAACTCCCACGTCACCTTCACTGAGGCTATTTGGAACCTGTTGGAAAAATACTTTTAAATAATACCTACTTAACATTTAGCACGGCATTACGAATAATAATAAATATCATTTGTCCTGGTCCCAAACTAGGATACCCTGTGTTATGCAACCAGGCAAGAAAATCAGTACACCCCAGACTGATGCCATTTTTACAAAAGTACGGCCGCCACTAGTGGTAATCGCTAACATAATACGACGGCAATAGTAGTCCAGACCCATTCTTTAGTTATCAGGGGCATAAGTATTGAATTTCTGTTAATGTAATTTCTGTGTATCTCTCTATCTATCTACCTGCTCTTTTTAAAATGCAAATAAAAATCTCGGATCGAAGCGGGATTTCAACGAGCGTAAGCCACTTGGACCGTGCCACGAAAATTCGTACGTGGAAGCTTTCTTTGCTATCATATTTCCTAGATGGCAGAATGATGTCTGCAAATTCAAAGTTACCATTATAAAATAGCCATCTTGAAAATCTGCTGAATTTCTGCTTTCTCCAAACCTCTTGTTCCTGGGACGGCGCAGCCGCTCCACGTTTGCTGTACTTCTTTACAGCCATCTTGGGAATCCACTTGCCGTCTCGGAATTGCTTCTTTCCCCAGAGTCCCAATTTGAGCTAGCTATTAGTATGTAATTTTAACAGTTAGCCGTTAGTAATCCCTCAGGACTTGGTTCACGTGATTCGGGGTCATACCTGTTGTTCCCAGGACGGCACAAGCGCTCCACGTTGGCCTTGTATATCTCGGCGAGCTCGTCGCTAGTGGAGAACACGACGAGCGTGGCGGCGCCGCTGGGCGAGGAGCACCGGCCGCGGGGCCCGACGCAGTGCGGCTCCCAGTAGCAGAACGCGTTGCCGTCGGCCGCACGCCAGAGGCCCACGCAGTAGTTCTTGGCGCAGAGTACGCCTTCGGTGTGCTACGAGACAAAAGGACTGTAAGCCACAACCCTTCGTTATTGGTTAGGAACCTCGCTCTGGGCGATTCCGCGGAGGTTCAAAAGTGATATAGTTACAATGCTGTTACTGGTCGTATACCATCGCCGACGCAGCTACGATTTTCTAGGGCTACTGTCAGGTGTTTGCATCGATGCACTGTGTGGCGATGCAGATGCGCTACGGTATCGATCGATACATACCTGTGCGCAACAGCATCACACAGTTCACAGTCTAAACAGTTGCGCTCATAGCGATACTGTCGCTACGAAAATGTGAATGGCCGCACACCCTCGTCCACGTAGCCAAGATTATGTAACGCTATATTCCTAATGTTGCGTGTTCTCATCTATACAGTGCCAATGCGCCACAGCATCGTTACGGTGGCGATCTTATAAAATACAATGGTAACGGCCCCGAACCGTCGTCGCACGTTTGTAACAATACAGTGGATCATCTGCATCGCCACTGTATTGAAGCAATATTGGTTTATTCTGAAGGCGACTAAGGAAATCAATTACCAGGAGACGGGCAGCAGCGTCTTCCTGAGATTCCAACCGAGTACTGCGATCGCCAACCCGCCTGCCAAGCGTGGCGATTATGGCAAAACCCCTCATGGTTATGAAAACCACGAAGGAGGCCTATGTCCTGCAATGGGCGTCAAATGGCTGATGATGATGATGATGATGATGATGATGATGGTTTATTCTCAAAACGCGCTACTGCACTCAAGGTGTACAAATATTCATGCCCAATCAAGACAGTTCTAGAAACAAACCCCATTTTTTGTGTACGCTGAAAACTACTATGGCTTGTCCATCGACAGTGACTCCTCACTGATCCCGAGCATAACTTGAAATATATATCCACCTATTTGTCTATTCAGCCCAGGGACCAGGCCCACTGTCGAGCAGAAATATCTTCCCGGACACAACAGGACCCCGGGTCACCTGCCACCTAAATTATAACCAGAAATTAGAAAAATATCTTTAGAAACAATCTTACCCCATCAAAGAAAGCGGCTATGCCCCGCCTGAGATTCAGAACTGGACCAGTCTCTCCAGCTTTTATGTCTCCGGTCACAACTGCCGGTTGGATTTCTATGCGTACCTGCATAAGTTGGAATATTTGTATAGGTACTCCATCCTATGGACTGTTGTTGCTCACAGTAATACTTGCAATAACGTGGGGCAAAATTTGATTCCGATTAAGTTTAATCGGCCTATTGCAAAAGAAAGACACATTACTGTTTATTAATCAGGGAGAAGGGGCTCCGCTACCTACTAAATCTTTTCTAGATCGTGCCTTAAAAGGTAGATCTTATTTGCATCTAATTATGAAGACTTTTAATTGGACACACTTACCCCCGGTTTCTCGTGCACTAACAAGCTGTTAATCTACTGTTAACAGCTGTCAGTGGTTTTTTTTTGTATACACTTTGGTCAATTGACAGCTGTTAACAGTAGATTAACAGCGTGTTAGTGTACGAGAAACTGGGGGTTAGTGTCCTAATTTTCCTATGTACTAATTTATACCCTTGTAATAACTGTTAGTCTTCCTAAAATCTAAAATAAAATGAAACGTAACGTAGTGGAATGGAATGGAGAATTTTTTTTTTATTTTATTTTATAAAGAAGGAAAAATAGAATTAACAAAAATTACTTAAATGAGGAAAATAAGTTAGCTTAATACATTTTGTTAACTCCTAAACATTCCTCACCGATAGATAAAAGCTTAATGATGTTAATAAATGACAAACTTAAAACAAACGGCATGCAATGAAAATGTTGAGGAAGCGAAAGTGATCTGTCAGGATCGTAGCAAGTGGCAGTCCCTGGTCTCTGCCTACCCCTCTATAGGGATACAGGCGTGAGTTTATGTTATGTCATATGTTTCTCCAATAAGATCCCTGAGGATATAACAAGCTTGCCAGAAACGCGGTTAAAAAAATATGTAAAGCACACTTTGTGCCAAAAACGCTACTATAACATTAAAGATTAATTAGATAACAATGATGTCTGGAACTAAAGCCAGAATTCAGTAAATTAAGGACTTGAAAAGACTAAGTTTGAAGTTTTTTTGTCCATTTTTTCCCCAAAATGATCTACATTTTGAAATGGACACCTAGTTTAACTTGTAACGTTCATTAAGTCGCAGTTCCTGTGCTACTTTGAATAAAAAAAAATAATTTGATTTGAAACAATTACTGCTATACTCACGTTGAAATTGGTAACATGAAACACAGGAACAATTTCGCCCGGAGTAACGTTAGGCGGCTGCTGAGCATTTGGCAGAGACATTGTGTAAAGCCTATCGCCATATTTAAGTATGGCGTCGATGAGCTCCGGCTTCCAATAGGTGTAAGGCTCAATGTTGTTGACGACGATCCCCATCACAGCCATCGCCGCATCCTGGGACCAAGAAAAATTAAATGTAGATTTAGATTTATTTATTGAGCTTCCTTGTTGTATAAAACATGTTACTTAAAAAAACTAGAACTAAACATAGACCCTGTGTTCAGGCGTGAGCCCTGATGCTTATTGTGTTTCAAGTGTGTGGAAAAAGAAATAAGTCCAGTAAAGCTTCAATATAAAATTCGGGAGCGTCCGTTTAATGATGCGTGTACAAAATTATGGTAATGTAAAGAAAGTACGTTAAAACAGTTTGAAATTTTGACAACTTAAAACTATTGTGTGCTGATTGGCCATCCGAACGTCAAGCCATCTCTCCGCGGTCCCATTGGCTGCCATCGGAGTGTCACTGTGGTGCCCGTCAACCGGCGCATGAGCGCCTGCGTCCTCCGTCATAGCAACAAGTACCATATGATTTTATCTTCATCGCAGTGTGAACACCCTCCAAGGGCCAAATTACCCAGCAAGAGACAAATTAATATCTGCAATGATTAAGAGATCTGTTTTAGTTAATTTGTTTAGTTCTTAAGTTCAGAAGTTTAACTTACTTTTTGTTTTGCAACATTCAGTTATTTCTACCACCTACTTCTTTGAATATACTGTGGCAACCTGTAAATGAAACTAGAATAGTACCACTTTATGACACATTTCTTTGTATTTATACCAGTGAAGTAATAATTGTCGGTCGCCCTAAAAGTAAATAAAAAAAAACCCCCATTAGATTAAACAAATATATAAAAATCTCATGTCACAGTGTTGGTTATCGAACTCGTCCGAAACGGCTTAATCGATTTTTATGAATTTTATTGTGTATATTTGGTAGGTCTGAGAATAGGTTGTAGGCTAAATTAATATGGCAACACTACATTTGCCGAGCTAGCTAGTTACATATAAAACTTGTTAAATTTTTAATTTTTTTGGTAAATAAAGAACTTGTATATTTTGTGATTTAGGTCACCTAACGAGCAATGGAGAGAGCTATGTTAGGATTCTCACTGCGTGATTGAATCAGGAATGAGGAGATCCGCAGGAAAACCCAAGTTACTGATATAACTCGAAGAATTGCTCAGTTGAAGTGGCAGTGGGCGGTGCACTTAGCTCGGAGAACTGATGGCCGTTGGGGCGGAAAAGTTGTGACCTGGCGACCGCGGACCGGACGACGCAGTGTGGGCAGGCCCCCACCAGGTGGTCTGACGACCTGGTTACGGCGAAAGGCCCCCCACCAGGTGGTCTGACGACCTGGTTACGGCGAAAGGCCCCCCACCAGGTGGTCTGACGACCTGGTTACGGCGAAAGGCCCCCCACCAGGTGGTCTGACGACCTGGTTACGGCGAAAGGCCCCCCACCAGGTGGTCTGACGACCTGGTTGCGGTGGTGGGGAGTCGCTGGATGTGGGTGGCACTACACCGGGAAGCTTGGATAACCATGAGGGAGGCCTATGTCCTGCAGTGGCCGTCAAATGGCTTATGATGATGTTTTATAATTTACACACGGAATTCGATTTTTGTGACGCCCGCAAGTCCGCTAGACCGACGACCTGACGCAGATTTCTGGCAGCGGCTGGATCTGGATAGCCGAGGACAAGCGTGCCTTGGGAGGAGGCCTATGTCCAACAGTGAACGAGTACGTGCTGATTTATTGACCTGATGATCCCTATTAGGGTGATCCAGAAAGTAGGCCTCGTTCTGCGCCACTCTGCCTCTTATGGACGCAGCGGACCGTCCCACGCGCATCATGTGCTTGCCCATTGCGGCGTCTTCTAGTTCGGCCACCAGCAGACCTTCGCCACCCTCTATTGGTGAGAGAAGATATATAAATTGACTTGGGATAGATCTGAGGTGTAGCCCAAATTATAACCTCCTCAGACCTGACGTTGAAAATAACAATTATTTTCAATTGTCACTTTCAAGGTCAGGATTGAAAAGTTTAATAATAAGAATAACCTGTGCTATGGTAACAAGGCAAGGACATCACAAGCATGGAAATACACACAGACCGAGGCCATGTGTACAAATGTACGGCAGCCCCCACTGAGAATCGAGGCCCACGACCTCCGACATGGAAATCGGACGTGATACCACTCGCTAGACTAACGAGGTGGTCAGTTAGGATAAGTCTGAGACCCAGCCCTAGATGGGTACTCGTACCGTCGAGTCTCTCTAGACAAGCAATATTCGAGACGCAAATAAGACCACAGTCAGCAGTGAACTAAGGACCTGGTCAAAGATAGCAGAAAAAGACTGGATGCGAAAAGCCCAAGACCGAAATTTTATCATCATCATCATTCAGCCACAAGAAGTCCACTGCTAGACATAGACCTCCGCCATGGATTTCCAAAAAGACCGGCTGGAAGCGGCTCGCATCCAGCGTCTTCCTGCCACTTGGATGAGGTCATCTATCCATCTTGTGGCTGGTTTGTGACGGATTGAAGAAGGTTGAATCTCTTCTAATGCGTGACATTCATTTCGGTCTTGAGCTTTTCGCATCCAGTCTTTTCCTGCCATCTTTGACCAGGTCGTCAGTCCACTGCCAACCGTGCTCTTAGTTGAGTTTCAATTAATTACATTATGTAACTAGTTTAGGAATATTGATTTGTAGAGTGAGTGAGGCCTATGTTCAGCCATCGATTGGGTTGAATAGATCAAGATCTGTTAATTAATGAATTCGGTTAGAAAAGAACAATAAAAAACCATTGTCATGGTGGTCTGATCGGGTCATTCAGAATTCTAAAGATTAATGAATAAATAAATGAATGAATCCATGGAATTATGAATCGATGAACCGATGAATCAACAAATCAGTGAATCCATCAATCACTCCACTAATTCCACTCTGACATCTTATTTTATAAACACGATTCCCCTAAAACACTCCTCAGAGGCAGTTTACTTAATCTGTGGTTACGTTTTTCCCGTTACCACAGACTATTTAAACTGCCTCTGGGGAGTGTTTTAAAGAACCGTGTTTTCTATACTAATAATAAATCTGTAAGGGTCGGTCATGGAGTAAGTTAGTTTGTTTTCAGAGATATTGTGTTTATAGGCTCAATATATGATACTGAAACTAATTTTACGATGTTTAGAATTTTTTTCTGTATATGTGTATGTATGTATGTTCCTCCATAACTCTTAAACCAATTATCCGAATTTGATGAAATTTGGTATAAAAACATATAGACATCTGGGACACAGGATAGGCTATTTAAATTCTAGCTCCAGTTATGATAAGACGTGGCCCCCATACAAATGTTTCGTAAAAATCGAAATGTACGCGAACGGAGTCGCGGGCACAGCTAGTTATAAATAAGACTGTGTAATTTAACATGACATGTCTTTTATGTCATGCGCTCTGGTGTACAATAAAGAATATTCTCATCTTATCTTACCTTCGTCTTCAGCGACTTCCTCTTCTCCAGTATTCGGAGCGGCGCGTCTGTCTTGCAAGACTGATGTCAACTCGTTGGTCACTTTGACGGGATACAGCTTGTATGGGGCTATCATCTGCTTCTTATCGAGGGGCGCTTGGGCGACTGGGAGGTAATACGATTTTAAATTAGAAAAAAATACATCGCTCATCCGGGACAATAACGATGGAATTACACTGTTGAAAAAACAAGTGCGTGTGGGGTTCCGTAACTGTAGCGAGGGGGTTTCATCTGATTTATGCTGCTGCTTTTAGACTATTTTAATCGGCGTTTTTGAAGTGTTTTACGGAATCGAGTTTTTATAAACAAGACCGTTAGTCGTTGTCGCAAGTCTTGCGGCCCTTCCGAACTTTAGGCAGGACAGGTAGGAACAAAACAAACACATGGATCGGCTGTCATACTTTTACATTGATAAGATGTTACTTTACCCAAATTATCTTTATGCAGCTTACGGTATGATATTTTGTAGCTCAGAACTGGAAACTAATGGAATATTTTTTTCAAATATTTTTACATAGACATCATCATCATCAGCCATTTGACGCCCGCTGCAGGACAAAGGCCCCCTTCGTGGTTTTCATAACCATGAGGGGTTTTGCCATAATCGCCACGCTTGGCAGGCGCGGTGGCGTGTGGCGCCGGATTAAGAATAACGTCACTCCATTTCCTTCCGTGGATGTCGTAGAAGTCGTCGCAGCGTCTTCCTAAGATTCCAACCGCATACTGCGATCGCCAACATAGACATATTTACGTGTTATTACTACATAACATTTTTGTATTTTTAAATATTAACTGTCAAACTCTGACATCGAGGGTGAAACAATTTGCAGCACGCAAAAAGCTGGAAACTATTTTGTACAGCGATTGAAATATAGAGGTTATCAGAAATCAGAAATCAGAAATCAATAATTTATTTCAACGTAAAGAATTTACATTCTGTTTGCTGAATGTCAATGTACTATGTTACTATGTTAGCCGCTGCCTTCGGGCCGTATTTGTAGTGGAGAAAAAGGCAGCGGGAAAAAAAACTCCACTCTGACCATCTTTTCTCATGTCATGGCGGGTGACGCGAGATGTAACCAGCCGACCTGCGCCAACGCTGTCTGACAGGAATATCTATCTGCTTTACCATGGGTAGGCTCTATCCCTTAATCAATTCAAATTTTTTTTTTTTTATTTAAAATAGCACAGAAACTGTGACTTAATGAACGTTACAAGTTAAACTAGGTGTCCATTTAAAAAACTAGACCATTTTGGAGAAAAATGGACAAAAAAAAACCAGTGATCAACCAGTGATAAACCAAGCTATCCATAGATAATTTGTATGACTGACAACCCTGTCAATGAGATATTCGTCTGTTTATCCCTAGATACGTATTTATCTATTTACTTACACAGTGATTTGGCGCAAGCGACCCTTAGAAACCTCCGGACTTTAGTTGAATTAACAAATAATTAAAACAAAATTTTCTCTAATGTTTCCAATCCCGACTGATCAAGTTATTAAACATTAAACTAACAAGAAAAAATGTGAAAACTTGACTCACCGAGTTTATCAATGAATTCGCCAGGACTCGCAGCAAGCCAGAGGACGGGCGTGGATTCTGGAGGAACGAATTCGGGTTCTTCCGGTTTCTCTTCGCCCTCTGTTGGTAAACACGGAAATGTTAACATACCATCCACAGTTAACGTAACATCACTTGTTCTGGTCAAAACTAGGATACCTTATTACCAGATTGTGATACTTTACAGCACTATCCAGACTAGGACATCGCAAACATGAATAAACTGGCCAAGTGCGAGTTGAACTCGCGCACGAAGGGTTCCGAACCATTATCTATACAACATTAGACCAAGATCGAATTTGAGAACAGCTCCATCTATACGACCAACGAGAAGCGTTTAATATTGACATTTAATACATGGCGTCGACGCTGTGAAGGTTACATAGATGGCCGCTAGATGGCGAGCGACTTTTGTTGATAGGAGCCCTCCTTAAATACTTATTTTATTCTATTTTCAAAAATTTTGTGTGGAAGAAATTACTTTTAGTAATAAGGCCGTTAATTGTACTATACTATATCATTGTTCAAGTCGCGTTTCATTCCTGGTGTACATACAATAAAGAATGTTCTATTTGTGTGTCTAAACTGCTTCGGTAAACAATCTGTAGTTTCGACTCACCGCCACCCTCATCATCTACATCCTCATCATCGTCTCCGGCAGCCTCTCCCGTCATTTCATCCCTCAGCCTCTGGAGACGGAGCTCATCACCTAGTTGTGAAGTAGCAAAATTACCATCATAAAAAATTGCCTTTAAGAGTGATCAAATTCATATTTTGGAGCAGATATTAGTTGATAATCCGCCAAAGAACTAAGGAGACTGACATAGGCTATAATATTAGCAAGCTGAAGTGGCAGCGGGCTGGTGACTTATGCCGAAGAACCGATGGTCGATGGGGTGCAAAGGTTCTCGAGTGGAGACCACGAACTGGCCAACGCAGCTGCAGACACCCACCAGCTCGCTGGACCGACGATCTGAGGCAGATTGCTGGCAGCGGCTGGGTAAGAATGGCCGAGGACAGAAGGAAGTGGCGTTTCTTGGGGGAGGCCTATGTCCAGCAGTGGACGGGTACGGGCTGATAGATTGACAATAATTCGCATTTTCTAAATCGTGGTCTGGCCACTAAAGTACCTATCTGCTACGTCAGTTTTTGGTCTTTCGGCAGATGTGACCAACTCACTGCCATCCCATCAGGTGCTGATCCAGTGCTCAAGATTGTTAAACAGTAAAAAACAGCCACCCGAAAATCGACGGAGTTTGAGTCGGAGTATGCACCCGCTCGTGATTGATATAGTGCATTCGTACAAAGGAAATGTTTGCAAAATATATAAATGCTTGACAAGATTTTGTACAGTGTTCTACGTAAGCAAAGCCGTGGGGGAAAATTAATATCCCTGAAGGCAGTGTATATAATATCATCAATGGATATAAGCCTATCGATCTCAGTAACCGTGAAAATGTGACGTCACAAGTCTATTAGGCTTGTGGGCATGCCCATCGTGCCCACAACGGCGGATATGCGCTTGAGTCTTGACCCGGTAACTCACCCTTCTTGATCCGTTGCTTCGTAAGCGCACCCCGGTACAACGTGGGGGCCGGGTCGAAGGCAACCACTTTGCCGCCGGCCGCCATCCAAATGCCAATCTGATGGTAGTCTCCCACAAGGAGATGGACCGTGGTTGGCTTGCTGGTGTCATTCCATATTGCAGCGAGCTGCTCTTTCATTTCTGTTAAGGTGAATTTTACTTTCAAGTTGTGAATGTGAAATCGATGAGTGGGATGGTGTCAAAAGTACACTGACATTGTGCCTGTGCACTGATCAGAGAAGGATCGAAGAAGTCAGCTAAGTCAAGCTCTAAGAAAGTTATGGACTCACCTTACAAAAATGTATGTGGTCTAACGCTAGTCCAGTCTGTGTGGACATATCATATTACCTAAATAAGCGGGTTTGAAGTATCGTGAGGTTAGGTTTAGGCCGTATAACATTTTGGTCCCAGAGTCAAAAACTTGGATTGTTATTGGGACTCCATATACATCAAAACCGATTATTTTCCACTTTTTGCACCGAAAAAATGCCTACAGGCTAAATCACACTACAAGTCTTCACTTTTGTCGTACGCAAAGTATAACATCGTCATAAAAATTTAAATCATTTAATGTCTTTTCTATCTTTTTTCCTTTCTAAATCCACTACTTGCTAACTGAGGAAGATGGCTCTATTTCCTTCCGTGGATGTCGTAGAAAGCGACTACGGAAATCATTTACCAGGAGACGGGCAGCAGCGTGTTCCTGAAATTACAACCGCGTACTGCGATGGCCAACCCGCCTGCCAAGCGTGGAGATTATGGCAAAACCCCTCATGGTTATGAAAACCATGAGAGAGGCCTATGTCCTGCAGTGGGCGCAAATGGCTGATGATGGTACGTTAATCAAGAAAAAACACTGCACATGTAAATTAAGTAGCTTTAAATGTGTATCCTGAAAATGTTCTCAACGTGCAGGTTTCCCTACGAAGTATTTTCAAACTACACTTACGGGTAATCCCGGGCTTGGGCGCCTCTTCACCCTCCCCTAATTCCTTCTCTGCTCCCTCTTCTGCACCTTCCTGTAATTCGAATTCTCATTGCTTTGAAGATTCCTTCTTTACACACACATAAACTCACGCCCGCCCAGCGACCAGGGTCTGCTTCGTGCCACAATCTTGTCAAACCTCTTTCAATATCCACAATCGCTGCATCCACGTTCACTGGTTTTCGGCTCTTTATGTATTGCCACTAACTATTCCCCAACTTAACTATTATTTTTTTTTGTATTATTCAGTAATCAGCCAGAAATTTACTTCGACCAACTAGGGGATGTATTTGCAAAGGGCAAGGAATAAAATGTACCGGAAACTAGGGTGCGTGGATGCATCGACTAGTGAATGTTGATGAAGCGAAGGAGATCTGTCAGGATCGTGGCAAGTGGCAGACCCTGGTCGCTGCCTACCCCTCCGGGATACAGGCATGAGTTTATGTTGCATTATACGTTTTTTTATTTGTTGTGAAGGTGCTATTTAAAAACCAGCCCTGTTTGATAGAGCAGCTAAATCGAGAAAAAAAAAGAACGATTTTTTTTAGGACAACGCCCATTACGTTACAAGCCTGCTGTTCTATCTTTTCCACTCACTCCACCGATCTCGTCCGGGAATCGAAGCGGCAGCCTGATTGGCTCGCCCAGTTCAATGGAGAAGGTGTTGGCTCCCATTTCGAACTTCTCGGTCAAGTCTTCCGGCTCTATGTCTTTCCTCATAGTCTTCTTCACGTGGTTGAGGTAGTACTCCGCACCGGCGTCTGTTCGGGTGGAGTGAAAATGTGCTTTATATACATCATTCCGTGTGGCACCGGATTAAGAATAGCGTCACTCCATTTCCTTCCGTGGATGTCGTAGAAGGCGACTGAGGAAATTAATTACTAGAAGACGGGCAGCAGCGTCTTCCTGAGACTCCAACCACATACTGCGATCGCCAACCCGCCTGCTAAGCGTGGCGATTGTGTCAAAACCCCTCCTGGTTATAAAAACCACGAAGGAGGTCTATGTCCCGCACTGGGAATCGAACCTGGGTCTCCCGCTTCCGAGTCCAATGTTCTACGCACTAGGCTACCACCGCTTCTGTGTAGTTGCTTCAGCTTGTTGTGTAGGAGTTTTTTATTATACTTTTGAAAAACCTAGAAATATAGGCACTAGAAAATTTAACCACAGCCATTTTAGACATTTTTAAAATTTTCTTACAGGTACTAAATTTTTGATAGAGCCATTGTACGTGCAAAATCTCCGTAAGTTTATTCCCTAAAAGTATTAGGTACCTACTCTTTATTTTACGATCATAAAAAAATACAGAACGTGCGAGCCAGAATCCCGTCTCAAAATATTTCAAAGTCCGTATGTATCCAATTTTACATTATCGGGTTTCTAGCACGAAAAAAAAATTATGGACGGAAGACTTACTTTTAGTTATTAGGCGCTTTACGTGAGCTAGGCCTATTTGAGTCAATAGCGATAAAATATCATTTAGTGTCTTTTGGAAACAGAAAATTAAATCAGTCGCCACAGTTATTTTTTATTCAGAGGAGCAAGCACTAACCATCCCAAGTTGTGAGTTGAGAGAGTTCAGGAAGGGGTAAAATAAATTATTTATAACTTTGTTTCTAAAAAGATCTTTAGTTTCATTTAACGTCTTGATAAGGATCACTTATTTAGAAAGACAGACCCCCAGTTTCTCGTACACTAACACGCTGTTAATCTACTGTTAACACCTGTCAAATGACCAAAGTGCATACACTTTGATTCGATTTTCGATTCACAGGAAAATAAACGTGCCTTAAGAATAGCTGACGAATTCGCTTCGTTGTTCTTTTTTAAAGTCGCTTTTCAAAAATATCTCGTCACAAACTCGAATCTATGAGAACCATGAGCAGCCGGCCAAAGCGGTGCGTACGCGCCGCGGGTCCGCGGGTCATTGACCTGGTAGACGGAGAGGCGGTACTAATGAGGAACTTGCGTCTAACTTAGATTGCTTTCCAGAATTGCTTTTATACCACAGAAAACACATAAATTGTCCGGAAAAATTTAAAGATAAAATCATAAAGATTTTTTTTTGACGTTTTCGGGGTCGGAAAAAAGCAAAAAGTTTTGTCTTTTCATCTAATTCTAAATGTTTTCGAATAAGAGTGTAAATGTATAAAACATTTTTTATGAGATACCTAACTCAAATATTGATAAACGTTTCATTCATTACAAGACGTTATTCACAAGATGTGACGTCATAGTTTGAGCCCGGTTTGTATTGCGCATTTTTGTAGCACGTGACTATATAGACTTTTTGACGGGTCATATTAAAAAGTATCAGTCTTAGAGAAAAAAAAATGAACCACGTTTACTTATCTTTTAACATCAAGATTTCACAATTCAATTTATTTTTAAATTTAAATATAAATTAAAAGAATAATCTAAATAGATAATTTTCAAATACTAATTGAAAAGTACCCAGATTTCAGCGCGTATAGTTTGATCTCTATAGCCTCCTAAGTCCTGACCTTGAAAATAACAATGGATTTCGATTGTTATTGTTACGACGGTGGATAGGAGGTAAAACTTTGAACGCGTTTTTCCGTGTCTTAGAGGCGTTTTCAACAGGCTGAAATACCGTTTTAGGCCGTTTCAGAGGGTGCTCTGTCACATACTAGTTTATCAAAATTTCACCCAAGTTACCATGGTTTTCAGGCGCCTAAAACATGTTTTCAGTCCGTTTCAGGCCACCCTCTATCCGATGACGCCATAACCTGAAAACCCGTTTTCAGGCATTTTCAGGACCCCTTATGGGCCCTTCAAGTACGTTTCAGTATATGACGAAATTTTCAATAGGAGTGAAAGAGATAGCACTGTTAGAGAGGGATAGCTATAGTCCGAACATTCCGAAAAGGTGTGACAGAGACATCAAGATCGAGTGAGACGGCAGAACCTTCCACGACTTGATGGAGTTTTCGAGAACATCTCAAACGGTATATAAGCGGGGACGACGGGTACCGCGAGTCAATTTTATTTTGGAAGCGGAAGTGAAACAACCTACAGAGTGAAGGAAGTACTACGAGTATTATCGGATCAGTGCAGTGTGATTAAAGGTGTTTGTTGAGAGAAAAGTGTTGTGACGTTAAGAAATAGTGTGGAAATAAATCCTACTCTTATTCATCGGTGTATAAACTGCTTTTTCGATCACGAACCCACCCCTAGAACGTAACATTATTTTCAAGGTCAGGACTTAGGAGGATAGTAAAACGTTAATACTGAATGCCGGTTTTTTTTTTAATCCAACCTATCGTCGTGCGACGTCACGCAGCCGTTTTTTTTCCAACTTACCAAGGAAGTTGAACATGTGATCCTGGTGCATGTGCGGCGGGGGAACCGAGTCAGCGGCGGCGCAGAAGGCCGCCGCCGCCGGCAGGGCTATCGCGCGACCGGCCATGTCGTCGACCTGCCAAAGACAAACTTCATTAGGGCGTTGCGCTGAAATCGCTGACGATGATGATGATTATGCGCCAAATGTGTTGGTGTTTATTGGGTCCCTTCAGTAGCTTCGCTTGCGGTAAGTATCCGGCCAAAGAAGTAGATTGGCGCTCGTCCTCTGCCTCTTTTTCTATCTGCGCGTGATGATCAGGTGAAAAATTTAATGAAAAACGTTTATTTCTAAAACAAATTTTTAGAAACATTCGGTCTTACTTACAAAAACACGATTCCTCTAAAGCACTCCTAAAAGTCGGTTTATTTTAATCTGCGGTTACGACTTTTCCTTGTAATATCTCCACCACAGACTATTTTAATCGGCGTTTTAAGGAATCGTGTTTTTTTATAAATAGGACCGTTATTATATTTACTACCTGGCTCGGTAAACGTTCTTTTGCCATATTAATTAGTCGTCGGCCTATTCTCAGACCTACCAAATACCTACGCACAAAAAAATCGGTAAAGCCGGAACAGTTTCGGACGAGTTTGATAACAAAAACTGTGTAACGAGATTTTTACACATTAAATTTACGACCTTTTATAAAACACGATCCCTTACAACACTCGTCAGAGGCAGTTTGAATTGTGTATGGTAAAAGGAAAGACTAAAGCTGCCTCTGAGGAGTATTTTAGAGGAATCGCATTTTTATAAATTAAATAAGACCGTTTGTCTTTATTATACAAACAAGTCATTTAACCTCCTAATATTCCTGATCTTAAAAATAAAAATGGTTTTCTAATTGTTATTTTCAAGGTCAGGATTTGGGGGTATTATTTACGTTATTTTTTAATAAAAACACTAACCTTAACCTCCTAAGCCCTGACCCTGAAAATAACAATAGAAAACCATTTACCTTTTCAAATTCAGGACTCCGGAGGTTATGACACTTCACACAGGTAGTTTAAATAGTCCGTGTACCTATTAAAGGCAATGACGTAACCACAGATTATTTAAACTGCCTCAAGAGGCGAGTTTTAGAGGAATCGTGTTTATAAAAACACCGTTAAAAACTACAATAAGACCGTTTTTCAAAAAAGAAAACCTCACCCCGACGTCAGCCCTCTCGGCCGCCTTGCCAATGGCCGTGTTCTCGCCGCGCGGGCCCATCATGATGGCCGCCGTTCCCTTGTTGATCCATTCGTAGGCATTGCTCTGCAGTGCAAAGATGGTTTGACTATATTATTGAACTAGCTGTGCCCGCGACTCCGTTCGCGTACATTTCGATTTTTACGAAGCAGCATTTGTATGGGGGCCACGTCTTATCATAACTGGAGCTAGAATTTAAATAGCCTATCCTGTGTCCCAGATGTCTATATGTATTTATACCAAATTTCATCAAATTCGGATAATTGGTTTAAGAGTTATGGAGGAACATACATACATACATACACACATACAGAAAAAAATTCTAAAAATCGTGAAATTAGTTTCAGTATCATATATTGAGCCTATAAACACAATATCTCTGAAAACAAACTAACTTACTCCATGACCGACCCTTACAGATTTATTATTAGTATAGATATAGATTGTGAGCCAACAGTGACTCCCCTTTTGCGACGAAAGTTGCATACCCGAAATTAGGTACACTTTGTATTGCTGTTCTTAAAGCTTGTGTAGTCCTTGCCTGGACGCCATAACTATTGTGTGGAAGAGACGCTTGGAAAGATAAGATCACTCGTTGTAGGTATACTATGCAACTTAGATATGAGTTGAGATAACGTTGAGGAGTGGAATGTATAATGAAAGAAAACTGATAAAAACGGGTAAAACGAAGTATAATAGGAAAATAGCAGAATAAATGAGCAATGAGATGGTGACAGCAAGAATATTACAAAGACATGAGAGAGAAAAGTCAATTAAAAGAAAAATATAAAAACATCATTGAAAAAATATGATTCCAAGGAGTCTTCAATAGTAATCATACCAAAAGGTATCCTAATCCAAGATCTGGTCATGAGACAGCTAATTATTTCACTTACTTCCAAGTTAGTCTCCGGTGCATTGATGGGCTGGTTCAATTTGGTGGCCATCACTATGGTGACTGGTGACAAGTTGGTCATCGGAGTTGGTCTTCTGAAGTGCCCTCGATAACTGACCGTTTTTCAAGTACGCGTTGTCCTTGCCTGGTTACCATACCATAATATCTCCAAGTTCAGGACCTGGACAATTTCTCTTACCTCATGTTAGCCTCCAGCGCATTAGAAGGCTGATTTTATACTTTCTTGGTTACCATGCTATAAAGTCTCCTAGTTCAGGACGTGTTAAAGAGAAACCTTATTATTCCTCTTACCTCCAAATTAGTCTCAGGTGCATTGATGGGCTGGTTAAACTTGGTAGCCACTATTGTGACTGGCGACAAGTTGAAGGTGTCATCGGAGCCAGGCGACAGGTTACTCTCGATAGTATCAGCCAGGTCTTCTGGAGTGCCTTCGACGCGAACGAGACAGGCCGCGGCGCGCGCGTCGTCGGTCGGGTAGCCTGCGGTGCAGGTTTGGAGTTTTAGGGGGCCTCTCCATTCATCATCATCATCATTAGCCAATTGACGCCCACTGCATGACACAGGCCTCCCTCATGGTCTCCACTCATATTGTCTCCCAATCTCTCGCGATTTTAGTGTGAAAACGATGGTGATAGATGGGAAAAACTTCTCATTCAAAGCCTGGAGAGGGTGGTGGAAAAACTGGAAGCGGGTGAATTGAGATAATGCTACTAAAAACAAATTGTGGAACAACGTCTTGGTGGTAATAATCAATTTTTAAACTATATATTATAATCCTTGATTGTTCATTCTGCATTCAACATGCATTATTATGCATCATTCATTCTTCATCTTTGAAAAGAAATATTGACAAGTTGCACGTGTCATCAGACCCGAGTGACAAATCTGTCACTCGGGTCTGATGACTCATTTGGCCTACGTTTCAACCGATTCAATCGACGGCAAGCCAGAAGACCTGGCCGACTCTCGATGGTATCGCCCAGGTCTTCTGGCTTACCGTCGATTGAGCAACAATCTGAGTGATACAAACGTAGATGAAGAAATCATGAAAAGATCTATCGTTCGATTAGAAAGTTGATGCTAAATGCAATTAATTATATTTTATGAAATACGGCCTTGCGACTCCGCTGCTGTGGGAGTCTCACGAAAGAGTTTCTAGAGCAAATCACAGAAGGAAATATAGAGTAAGTGATGCTCAAGTCTCGAGGATGCTCGAGTCACCTTGGACTACAACCAATTCAAAATCTAGCCTCATCCAGGGAGAAAGTTAATTAGATATCCCGAGCTGGTGAGAGTACCAGTGAGAGTAAATTTAATCAACTTAATGTTACTCCGCTGCTTTATCCCGAGCAGAGCATTCACTGAACTGGGAAGTACAAATGAGTCCTTACCATTCTTATCACAGCCATGCGGATCGAAGAAGTAATAGTGGTCATCGTGAAACCAAACGGCCATGGAGCCTCCCCTGGCCGTCAGCACAGCTGCTGCCGTGGGGTTCTCACGGAAGAGATTCTTGAGCGAGTCACGGAGCGAGATCAGATTCTGACTTGGATCGCCCTGGATCGTACCTGTTTGGGAATGTTTGTTTGTTTGTTACACTTTATTGCACAAAATATAAAATGTAGCATTTAAAAAAACATAAATGTCTTAGACTATGAGCAAGGGCGGACTTGTTTCAAGAGAAATTTCTGGGTTGAAATGTTGATAGATTTTTTGTCAAATATTTCAACAACGTATAGCGAAAACTGTCCATCAGGCTTTTATATGTCCAGAATGTGCCTAAATCAAATTTTCTTCTTCGGCATCATATCCGAGGAAGTTTATGAGGAAGATTGTTGAGGAAGCGAAAGTGTCAGTGAAAGTGTGGATCGTGACAAGTGGCAGTCCCTGGTCTCTACCTACCCCTCTGGGATACAGGCGTCAGTTTATATATGTAGGTTGTTTAAAATTTAAATCCACACTTACCCTTATACTGACTGTCCATGACGTCACTCTCAATGCAATCCTCATCAGTAACTTTGAATCTGAAAAAAGACGAAGACATAATTTAAGTTACAATTCAGCGTGTATATTTTACTCTGCTTCTTGGAGTCTGTCTTCGTCTGCTCCTACATTAGGCGCACCAAATTTTGAACGACTCCTAACGACTCTCTAAATGTCAAATTCCATGTTAATTACTATCGCAAACGTCAATATTATGACAGAATTTGGTGCGCATAGTTTCTCTTCTGTCCTATTCAGCAGTTGCCACTGAATCGCAATTCAGCTGTTGCCTATTAATCCCACCTGTTTAGAACATCGACGGTTGCCATGGTAGATATTTTCTTCCTGCTTTCGAGTTTCTTCTTTGCTTCCTGCTATACCACTTCTGTCCACCTGTTTATTTGTAGTCTATCTTCTTCTTCGGCGTTTACCAATTTCTGTTGATCTACTTTTCCCTCTATATTATCAAATTGATGGATGTCATAGTCGAAGTTTGAACACTGGCGCTCCTCTTTTTTTCTTCTTTGTCATTTTCGACAATGTCCAATGGACAAATATTCATATTGTTGTTTTTTTTTCTGTCCTAGGTATACGTTATATTTAAGCCTCACCTGTTCAACACATCAACAGCTGCCATAGTGGAGGTAGGGCCCTGGTGTTCTTCTTCGTTCTCCCCCTCCTCCTCTTTCGCTTCTTCGCTGTCCAGGTTGATGCCGAGCCGCTCGAGGTGCTCCAGCGTGTTTTGGTATAAGACGTCGCCGCGGAACAAGGTCTGATGAGGTCAACGGGGTAGTAACATCAGAGGTTCAGCCTCCGAAAGTACAGTCCTTAGAGCGTTTAGCACATGTCGGACATAGTTTAAACATCTAGAGACCACATGATTTGAAAATAATGAGTAAGAAATACTTATTTATATTACTCTACTAGATGACCCCGTGAACTTCGTATCACCGACGTCAACCGTTTTTTTTTTCTTCTCACCGTTTAAACCTTCCCTGGACTTCCACAAATATATAAAAACAACAATTAGCCAAATCGGCCCAGCCGTTCTCGAGTTTTAGTGAGACTAACGAACAGCAATTCATTTTTATATATAAGAGATTGTAAACCCTTAGTTCAAATAAATTACAATCGGCTCAATACCGCACCTGTTCCGTCACTTCTCGACTTGACCCGCGCTTTGCCATCCCGTCCCGTCCCGTACCGTCCCACCCCGTCCCGCTCGTCCCGTCCCATCCCTTCCCGTCCCGTCCTATCTCGTCTCGTCCCAGCCCATCCCATCCCGTCCCGTCCCGTTCCGTCCCGTCCCGTCCCGTCCCGTCCAAATTCCAAACCACCATTCAACAAACCAACCTCATCTACATCTTCCTTAGTCCAGTTGGCGGGCTCCACGATCTGCGCCATGGCGATGGCTGCTATAGAGATCGGGGTGTCCTGTTTCCCGCGATGTTCCTCCGCGAACCGCGCGTCGCCCTGGTGGAAGCCGCCCTGCACCACCCAGCGGTTCGTGTCTACAGCTGTGGAAAAATAAATATCAATATCCTCATCGTCTTTATCGTTCATTCCGTTCATTATCATCATCATCATCAACATCAGCACACCTCTGCACACTACTGGGTATAGGCCTTTTCCCCATCATGGCAACTTTTGTGCCCTCTGATGACTTGGTCACATCGTCCGACTATCTGGCTGTTTGTCTACCCACTGACCGACAAGATAATTATGCATTCGAGTATCTTGATTTTTTTGGGACAAAAACTCGCACCTTTATGTGAATTTAAGTATACATGCATGCTGTGCTCTAGGGCGTCCCTGATGCAGAGAGCATCCCTTGCGGTAAATTCTACCAGCTTTATGGAATCGTTAAGGTGGAATATGTCTCGAGGCGGTTTGATTGACTGATTTTATAATAATTGTGTGTGTTTTCTTTTTCTCTTTGTAGATGGTAGACCTATTTGTGGATATAATATTGACAGAAAGAAGTGGCGTGCCTTGCAGAAGACCTATGTCCATCAGTAGACATTCAAGCAAGTGAATCCGAAATTAAGCTAACAATGTAATGCTTACGATAGTATTAGTTCGAATATAAATATTTTATACCACACCCACTCAGAAAGTGTCTCATTGGTCGTTTATAGACGGGTTCCAAAGTTCGTCATTTCTCCCTTATAAATATGCGGCGGGAAAAGTTACGTGGTATTTCAAAACCAGTGCTGAGGGCCCACACCCTCAGCAAAATGCTGTGTCAGCTGCCTTTTGCAGCAACGGAAACACGCCGCGAAAAAACTGCATTAATTTGTATTTATATAAGAAGTGTTCTGTTCCTTTTGATGTTTTCTGTAAAAAAATCGGATTTGTCTAGTGTTTTGTGTGTGTGACTGTTGGTGCAATAAATGTTTCTCTTTCTCTTTTAGCCGTAGCAGGGCAGGAATGTTGTATGAAAATCCATTCCTACCCTCCTAGTGTTCTTTTGTTTGTTACAAACGTCAAATCTCAAAAAGGTTTTATATCAAATAATTGGAAAAAACCGGCCAAGTGCGAGTTGGACTCGCGCATGAAGGTTTCCGTACTATTATCTATATAACATTAGACAAAGATCGAATTTGAGAACAGCGCCATCTATAGAAACCAACAAGAAGCGTGTAATATTGACATTTAACGACATGACATCGGCGCTGTGAAGGTTACATAGATGGCGCTAGACGGCGAGCGCTGTCTTTAGACAAAATATTATGTTGTATGGAAGCCGCCCACAAATATTTATTTTATTCTGTTTTTAGTAGGTATTTGTTGTTATAGAGGCTGGCAACCTTTTTCTGCACTACGAAGAAAAAACAAGCGTGGCAATTGGTTTTGTCTTATTAAAATTAGTTTTTTACTGAATTATTCTAAATAATTTTCTTCGTAGGTGTAATATATAGCATTATGTATCACTCGGGAGAAAGTTCTATTTCTAAAGTTCTAAAAGATCGTTTTCACACCTGCTATTCAGAAAAGATCCCTTGATTCCCTCAAATGAGGGATCAAAGTTGTACTTTTCTTCCCTGATATTCTAGTTTTTTTTTTATTGCCCTCAGCATGATCCGTGTGCAGATTTTCACAAAATGTAATTCCAATTAGATTTTTATTTTGTTGCAATCGATCATAATTGTCTTCCACGGCACATATTGTGTTTGATTTAAATTTTCCTTATAGCATATGTGAAAAGCAGTATGTGTCACTCGGTAGCAAAATTATTTCCGCCTTGGGCGTAAACACTTGAATCCCTCGCTACGCTCAAGATTCTACTTCTCGCTACGCTCGGGATTCTATTGTAGAATCTTTCGCTTCACTCAGGATTCAATATACCGCCCTCTATTTCAATCTACTATTTCTCCCCTCGGTGTACAATGTACTATTTTCTTACATGTGTGTATGTGTACGTGGGTTCACTTTGCTTACTCTTGAATTGATTTACAGGCTCCGGCATTTTGGGCCGCTCCCAAGCCATGACGTCAGAGATGCTGAACGGTTTGCGACGCATTTCGTTGACGTTGTCCATGAAGTAGTCGCAGAGACGCTGGATTTTGTCGAAGCAGAGGAGGCACGCTTTGCCACCCTCGCGGATACCGACCTGTTGGGAGACGACGTGGTTGTGAAATAAAGCGTATTCTTACCGCGAATAAGAATTCATTTGAGTTCTGTAATTCATGTCTGCACTATATTCCCAGATTCAGATCACTGATATAATGTTCTGCTCCAATTTTTTCTATGTAGTCTTTATACGTCCCACTGCAGGGCACATGCCTTCTCTCACAGAGAGAGAATGGGGTTAATTACCAGCTGCTTTGTTTGATAAACATACAATTCAGTCCTTTGAAAGCGCTCTATCCTTTAATTGAATTATCACTCATTGCACTATAGATGTGCTGGAAAAAAATAAAATTGCATGCACACCCTGAGTCCAAATTTATCAGCTGGCCAAGGATGGTAGAGGTAAAACTTGCCACCTTCGTTCCAAATCGCGGTTTCCAATTCGCCGGGCACCTAAAACCAAAACCATCTCATGAAATCCTCTACTTGTAGTGCCATCATTGGCCACTACGACGTGATGTGGTGGCACGGAACTAACTAATCTTTATCTGAAACCATTCAGCCAGGTTTGTTAGCTAATGTGTTGTTCTACGGCCAGGTCTTCTACGCCTTGTATCTTTCCCTGCAGAATCAGTTGGAGGAGATTGTATTTATAATTTCGCATTATGTGACCCATGAAGTGCAGTTTTTTGCTCTTTATGAAATAGTACATTATCTAATACCCTCATTTGTTTACGACCGATATCGAAGATGTTATTAGAATATCAACCTGGGTATTTTCGTTTGTCTGATTACAAAAGCAATAGTATCCTAGTTTGTGACTAGTAAAATGTCCTACAACAGGGCCTAGCTCTCCTTACAGAGATAGAGCCGAATTCGTGAATTTCGTGGGCATAATCACCACTCATACTTACAGATGAATATGGATATGACGGATAATTTGTGAAAAGCCAAATGAATGACAGAAACACACCTGCAATACACCAGTGTCAGCTTCCAAGAAGAATTTTTCGATACCGCGACACAGGTCGAAGACTTTGGGATTGTTTGAGACGAGCTTGCCCCAGACAGCAATACCGCGGTGCTGCAAAAGAATGCCTGATTTTGAACCACAGCTCACAACAGAATGCCTGATTTTGAACCACAGCTCATAACAGAATGCCTGATTTTGAACCACAGCTCATAACAGAATGCCTGATTTTGAACCACAGCTCGTAACAGAATGCCTGATTTTGAACCACATCTCACAACAGAATGCCTGATTTTGAACCACAGCTCATAACAGAATGCCTGATTTTGAACCACAGCTCATAACAAAATGGTCAATTTTGAACCGCAACTCATAACAGAATGCCTGATTTTGAACCACAGGTCGTAACAGAATGCCTGATTTTGAACCACAGCTCATAACAGAATGCCTGATTTTGAACCACAGCTCATAACAGAATGCCTGCTTTTGAACCACAGCTCAGAACAGAATCATGTGACCAAAATTACTTCTTTTCCAGAGCCCACTTTTCTCCACTGTTGTGTATGAACACGCCTCATGGCATACCCCACTTTTCACAGCCAGATTCATACGTCCGCCTTTGACGCTCATTGGCAATGTGGGTGAGATCTGCGGTTCAATAAATCGTAGTCTCCACTTGCGGGTGTCTTGGTAGCCATCAGTATTAAATACTTAGTGTCCGTAAACTGGTCCTACAAATTATTACATCGCTAGTGTCCTCTCCAGGTATTAAGAACTTTTAAATTAGATAACCACTTTCAGAGGTGTGGAAATGTTAAATTATACCTGCCTTTTTCGATTCTTACATTTATTTCAGACAATTATTCATTACTAGCTGATTCGGCAAACGTTGTTTTGCCATACTTATTAGCCTACAACCTATTCTCAGACCTACCAAATATACACCAAAAAATTTTAAAATCGGTGAAGCCGTTTTGGAGGAGTCCGATAACAAACACTGTGACACGAGATTTTTGTATATTAGATTATTAATAAAAAAATGTAGGTAAAATTATAATTTAAGATTAATATTTTAGATTCGTAGTGACCTTAAAACTATGTTAGTATGGTTCAAAATATAAACCCGGCCAACTGCGAGTCGAATTTGTGCCCGAAAGGTTCAGTACCATTATCTATACAGAATTTGAATATTTCAAGCGTTTACCTGCTGCCGCTATAAATATCAAGCAAAAAACGGCGAAAATATCACGTTTGTTGTGTGGGAGCGAGTGGTATTGCTACTAAAACTTCAAAATCGTACGTAAATATTGAAACTAAGTAAATACCAATTTTCCAGGCTCACCTTCTGTATGTATTCTTTGTCACGAATCGGGAATATTTCCTTCAGTTCTCCCAAAACCAGGCGCCTGATCGGACCACCTCGCTCCAATAAGGATTCCTGCAAACATACGTTTCAGTCAACGATGGGAAGGTATAAGTAGCTGGATGAAAATGTCGCTAACTAAACGACACTTCGGGATCCTGCCTTTTCGCAGAAAATTGTTACGCTGATTATCACTTGCCAACCAACATTTCACCTATTTTTCACTTTGACAACAAACGATTTACAAATTTTTGTATGGCAACGTTTCATTTGGTAGGATTGTTGTTAAGCTGATTATTATAATGAAACAAAACGTTTTGGGTACCTATTTATTATTTTTCAAATCTTTTACTAGGCCAAACAACTATTAGATGAATAACGTTTCGTCTGTGAAACAGTTCTCTTTTCGTAAATAGATGGTTTTGCAAACCTATAGGTTAGGTTAGGTTAGAACTGTGACCAACACACGCACGAGCCGAGCGAGCGAAGCGAGCGTGCCGCGGCAGTGGCCGGCGAGTGCTAGGAAAATTCTATCCATTTTACTAGGTTTTCCTAACCTTTAGGTTATTAATAGCTCAAACCCACATAAGTTACTTAACGAAACTTAATGCAACATTTGGTATACAATAAACAACTGAATGAATATTACGCTAAGTAAAACATACGCTACTTAAAAGTTGGCATTTTGAAAAAATGTCATTATAAAAAGCAAACCAAACAAACAGTTGGCAACTGCGAGGTTGGGAAATAAAAAAAAAAAAATAAGAAAAGTTGGCAAATGATTATTCCGCAAAATAATATTCTTCGAAACGTTAGTTGCCAAATGAAAATCGGCCAAAAATGTTTCTGCAAAAAGGCAGAGAACCCGACACTTCATTTCAAAGAAGAAGGTTCCTCACACAGCAATTCCCGTACAAACATAGCTAGGTTTTAATTCACAAACGACATGCCAGATATCAATGACACTTTAAGAATATGTTTAGAAGATACAAATCAAGGTTTGCTCGCGCTCGACAATCCTGCTAATATTATAAGTGTGAAAGTTTGTGAAGATGTTTGGGTTTTTGTTCCTCAATCACGCAATAACGGCTGAACGGATTTACATGAAACTTGGCGTACAAAAAGACAAAAACCTACATTGAGACATAGCATACTTGATATCTCGGTAATGCATTCCCGTGGGATAATATTAATTTTAAGTTTAAAATAGATGGCATTGTGCAAGATCGTATAAACGGATTCTGTGGCGGTAGGAAGTTCGCCTGGACAGCTTGTAACAGAATAAAAATAAATTAGAGCCTCATAAGACTTTTCATAGAAACTGTTCACAAGACTATAATTTCTTTTTGGAAACTTTATTTCCAATTCTAGGCACGATCAAACCTCAATTCGTGTCCTCTAAACGTATTGGTAAAGTTTGATTGCAATCGTTTGTAGACAAAACCCAAACTACGCTTGCATGGTTTTGCATGGAGCATGCAATTGCTCCGTGAGGGGCCTTAAGTAGTTTTAGTTAAACATAAAAAAATATTTGTAAGTACCTACTCAATGTAATTAATGCTGAAAGTAGAGTTACCCCCAACGCGATTTAAAAAATTGTGTTAAGCACACACTGTGCAACAAAGCTTACTTTAACAAGGATTATTTAGAAGACAAATATGTTTGGCATTAAACAGTATATTAATATTAAAGGATATTTATAGGGCGATTGTGTCTAGTGTTCATCACATTCATGAGTAATATTTTATGTTAAATGTGGAGTTTCTTTGTTAGCTTCTTCTCCACATAATCTATTAATTGTGAAACTAACAACCACAACAACTTTGACGTTCATTGAGTAAACATTCTGTTTTTATTATGAATAAAAATGTTTGAATGGAATTTAGTTGAAGCAAATAGTTTTAGTTAAACACAAAAAAATCTTTGTACTCAATGTAATTAATGCTGAAAGTAAGGTCTTCTTACTAGCGTTGGTAGCCCAGTGTGTAAAACAATGGACTCGAAAGCGTGAGACCCAGGTTCGATTCCCAATGTGGGCATGTACCTATGACTTCGTTTATTTTCAAAGTTACGTACATCTGCGAATTTGTAGTAACAACACCACACGCTAACGGTGAAAGAAAACATCGTGAGGAAATCCGCGGCTTCGCACGTATTGACTTGTCTTTCCTGTAGTCTACGCCGACTAAGCTGTCAGAATGTTATAGGCCCGAGACACTGCAGCGTCCGAGTGGTCAAGGTGCCACTGGACGCTGTATAAATCATCTCGTTACGTAGATGCAAAGGCCAAAAGTATGGTCTTCGTTGACGAGCAAAGGGTTACACACTCGGTACAAGTTATATCCGACATCGAGCGTCTCGTCCAACGTGTCTTCGTTCCAGCCGCGAGCCCGGAGCCTCTTCAGCATGGCTATAGCGGCGACGCAGCACGCGATCGCCGTATAGATCTTGAAGGTTTGGTACCTGAGGAGGAAGGTGATGATGATGACGAAGCAAGAGAACTCGCGCACGAAGGGTTCCGTATCATTATCTGTACAACATTTGGTATTTCAAGCGTCTACCTGTTGCCGTTATTAATGTCGGGCAAAAACATCACGGTTGTTGTATGGGAGCCCCCCTTAAATATTTATTTTATTCTGCTTTTAGTGTTTGTTGTTATAGCGGCAACAGAAATACATCATCTGTGAAAATTTCAACTTTCTAATTATCACGGTTCATGAGATACAGCCTGGTGACAGACGGACGGACGGACGGACAGCGGAGTCTTAGTAATAGGGTCCCTTACCCTTTGGGTACGGAACCCTAACAATAGAACGATGTGTGCTAAACGTGTGATGACTAAAAATTATACTGATTGAAAATGCTTTTACTTTGTAAAACAACACATAGGCGAAGTAATTTCTTTCTTCCATTCTTCGTCTTCCTCCTTCATTTTTCTATAGCAGAATTAACCGCCACTAAGGAACTTAGATTGGTATTGTTCTGGTTATTTTTAATCATCTCATGAATTACAGATGATTATAAAGGGGAAGGAGGGAGGGTCTTTCATCGTCATCACCATCATCATCAGCTATTTGACGCCCACTGCAGGACATAGGCCTGCTTCGTGGTTTTCAATGAGGGTCTTTGCAGTCACCCATTGTTGAATATAGGCTCCGCTTTTTAGAGATCTATGTTAGGAGTTTCACTGCGTGATCGAATCAAGAATGAGGAGATCCGCAGAAGAACCCGAGTTACTGATATAACTCGAAGAATTGCTCAGTTGAAGTGGCAGTGGGCGGTGCACTTAGCTCGGAGAACTGATGACCGTTGGGGCGGAAAAGTTGTGACCTGGCGACCGCGGACCGGACGACGCAGCGTGGGCAGGACCCCACCACATGGTCTGACGACCTGGTTACGATGACAGGCCCCCACCAGGTGGTCTGACGACCTGGTTACGATGACAGGCCCCCACCAGGTGGTCTGACGACCTGGTTACGGTGGCGGGAGTCACTGGATGCGGGCGGCACAACAGCGGGAAGCTTTGGAAACCATGAGGGAGGCCTATGTCCTGCAGTGGGCGTCAAATGGCTGATGATGATGATGGTGATGATGATAAAATCAAAAACCAATCTAAAGTATGGTATTCTGTACTTGTCCAAGTAAAAAGGACTCCCAGAATTAGTATAAACTTCATAAACAACTGAAAGCCAACCCGTTTTGCAAGCCCTAAGTCCCTGGCTAGAAATAACATAATTTAATAATAATGTATGGTGTGCCATAAAGAGTATTAATCTAATCTAATCTAATAGCAAAATCTTGTTAACATACCTACGACTGGCCATATGCCTCGTAGACACCAGCATCCATTTGCCCTCGTCGAGTTGTTTGAACTGCGAGTGATAGTTCGCATCTGCCACGTCCACCACGCTGTGCAGTATCGTCTGAGAAGGTGGCATCGGGACTAGGTCGTCACTGTTTGGGAGAGAAATAGTTGCTTGTTTAATTATTATCATCATCATAAGCAACCTATATACGTCCCACTCTAGGGCGCAGGCCTCTCTGAGAGAGAGTAGTTGTTTAATTATTATACCTACTGTCAATTGCCATACTCTTCATGACTTAGGTATATATTTAGCGGGTTCGCATCTGCCACGTCTGCCACGCTACTCAGTATCGTTTGAGAAAGAGGCATAGGGGACTAGATCGTCTCTGTTTGGGAGAGAAATTGTTGGTAGTGGAATTGTAATACTAATGTTCATTACTTATACCGGGTGGCATTTTAGTCACCTGACAAACTTTGAGGGATCTTTCTACTCGTCGATACAAACAACTTTTACTATGGGGCCAAACAAATCAGAGCAAAAAATAAATCAGCTGTTTCTTACATTTGGTGCAGTACTGCTTCTATCTTATGTATGAAACAGCTCATCTATTTTTTGCTCTGATTTGTTTGGCCCCATAGTAAAAGTTGTTTATATTTACGAGTAAAAAGCCCCGTTAAAGTTTGGCAGTTGACTAAAATGCCACCTGGGATATTAAACGGGTTCGCATTTGCTACGTCTGCCACGCTATGCAATATCGTCTGCAAAGGCGGCGAAGGGACTAGCGTGTGCATATGTATATTGTAATTTTTTTGCCCATTTTTTCTCCAAAATGATTTAGATTTTGAAGTGGACACCTAGTTTAACTTGCAACGTTCATTAAGTTGCTACTCTGCTACTTGGAATAAAAAAAAAATATTTGATTTTGATTTAATGCCGAGATCATAATTCAAGATGATGTAGACAAAGACATTTCTATTGTCAGGTACACAGCTGCTAATTGTATTTTTAGGTTCTTCTGGTTTACACGAAGAATAGTAGATTGTGTCTCAAGGGAGTAAAATGAAATATTTACGGCGAGGGCGGTATATTGAATCCTGAGTGAAGCGAAAGATTCTACAATAGAATCCCGAGCGTAGCGAGGGATTCTAAAGTAGAATCTTGAGCGTAGCGAGGGATTCAAGTGTTTACGCCCAAGACGGAAATAATTTTGCTACCGAGTGACACATACTGCTTTTCACACCTGCTATAAGGAAAATTTAAATCAAACACAAGATATCGAAAGAAGTGTGGAAGACAATTATGATCGATTGCAACAAAATAAAAATCGAATTGGAACATTTTGTGAAAATCTGCACACGGATCATGCTGAGGGCAATAAAAAAAAACTAGAATATCAGGGAAGAAAAGTACAACTTTGATCCCTCATTTGAGGGAATCAAGGGATCTTTTCTGAATAGCAGGTGTGAAAAGTTATCTTAACCAGAATCAGAAGCTCTGAACATGACAAGACAATGTTCAGAGCTTCCCTAATGGCGCTCCGTCTTGTCATCTCAACAAACATACACCAAGAGCAGTTCCTAAAAACAGAAGTGGGTGTGTGCTTATGACACACAGTCATGGCAGAAGTAAAAAATATTTCGGTACAAAAGTTGAATTCTTAAAATGTTGAGTTTGTCAAAAGTTGAATTTGCAGCATGTTGAATTTAAGTACCTATGGGAAATTTGCAGAAAGCTGAATTTCTAAAATATTGACTTTGTTAAAAGTTGAATTTGCAGCATTTTTAAAATAAACATGTAAAATTTGCAGAAAGTTGAATTCCTAAAATTTTGAGTTTCATCATCATCATCATCAGCCATATGACGCCCACTGTAGGACATAGGCCTCCCTCATGGTTTTCGTAACCATGAGGGGTTTTGCCATAATCGCCACGCTTGGCAGGCGGGTTGGCGATCGCAGTATAGACGCTGTTGCCCGTCTCCTGGTAATTTATTTCCTTAGTCGCCTTCTACGACATCCACGGGAGGCATGGAGATGTTGAGTTTGTTAAAATATTAATTTGCGGAAATTAAAGTATTGGGTCGCCAGAAAATATGGGGAAATAACATTTCAAATATTGATTACTGTTTCGTACTGTAATAGAGTTTTAAATTCTATTTTTATTTGTTTTCTTACAAACAACACATTCTGGAATGGTTCGCGTATTTTAGATAATAAAAGTTTTTTGGTCTGGTGACGATCCGTGATCCAATCTTAATACTCGCACTGGTGCCTTCCGGGTGATCGTCGCGCCCCTATCGGCGACATGGCACACTTTTGGACTTGGTAAAAATTAAAACGTGAGAGGAGTTGCGCTCTATGTGTTGTTTCGTGATTTATACGTAATCATTTCAAAGTCGAAGATCTTAAATGTGCCAACGAGCTTCATTATGCCCTATGGACGTTGAAGAATAATTTGTGGTGCCTGGAAAACGCCCAACAAGGACTGACGCAGAGCAGCGAGCCCGATCGCGCTAGAGTTAAAGTGCGGAGACCGGTGAGTTGCCACGCCTATACAAATTCTCTTTAACAATTACGTTCGAACTGCGAACGTTGATTTGCCATATCATTAACCTACAACTTATTCTCAGACCTACCAAATATACACAACAATTTTCATGAAAATCGGTGAAGCCGTTTCGGAGGAGTTTGACAACAAACACTGTGACACGCGATTTTTATAGATTTTTATATATTAGATTACAAATGAACAATATACAACATTTAGGGAAATTATACATTTCAGGATTTCCACTTTACGAGATTTCAACATATTGCAAAACTTAAAAAACCATCGTTTTGGGAAATTATATATATGTGTAAATTATATAAAAGGATTTCAACTTTTATTTGCCATAATCGCCACGCTATTGCACAAGGAACGGATCCTGACACCGGCGCATCGGACCATGGCTTTCCGTGGTAGTTTCAGGTTTGCGGCGTCCAAGTGTTGGAACGACATTCCCCCTCCAATCCGTGAAGCGTCCAGTGGATGTGCTTTTGGGCGCAAGCTCAGAGCATATGTGCTGGAGCATCAGAAACCGCCACTCCCTTCCCATCCAACCTTTTGCCGCAAAAACAGACACGAGCCTGTAATCGCATGGTAGGGCTAGGCAATATTGTATTTATATCTATAGATTTTTATTTATTTTTCTTTAATTAAGTATACCTATATATGTATATATATTTATGTACATATAAAGGAAAAAGATCAAGTGATTAAGACACTTAGAATCGCTAGCAACAAAGTTATGCCACAATGAAATAATAACTTAATTTGTAGTACTGGCTTAAAATTTTAAAATACTATTGTTAGCATTAAAGTAATTCTCCGGACGAGGATGTAATAGTATTGCATGGAGACTTACCAAAACACAAGAAGTCTCTAGCTTAACTCATTTACAGGCATTTATTTTACTGAGACTCTGTCTCACAGAAATACTAAAATTCATGCGAAATAGTTAATAAAGAAATATACATTCTGACTTCATGCGAAATAGTTAATAAAGAAATATACATTCTGATCATGAAGAAAACCATCGCAAAACCGTTGAAAACGTGGTGATTATATCACAGAACACATATGATTATATTCTCTGTGGTTATAATGATAGGTGACAGGACGTAGCACAGATTAGGAACGATGACATTCAGTGCTGCAAAATGTAATTTATATAGATCATCAATTCGATTCTATCAGTCACCATTTCATAAAATATACCTAACTGAAATGTAATATAATTGATTTACGTGATGCGAGTAGAAAGCCCGGTGATTATGCCTCATATCACCTTTACATAATAATATATAATATGCAGTCTATGTAGATAAACCATAACATTTTAGTTGCAAAGTCATCCATAACATAATCAGTCGGGCATATAAATCTTTACATGCGTAGGTACTGATAACGTTATGTTCCCACTTTAGGGCACGAATCGTCTCGCACGCAGGCTCGATGACTTTCAGCCCCCCGAACAAGCCGGTTTCCGATAAGGCTTTACATACGTTGGACCACACACATACGCTGCGGCAGAATGTACAAAAGACTGAGGAGTGTAATCTGCCACTATGCTTAGCTTTTTTGGAGTGAGGTGAGGTATGGGGCATGGGGTGTACCTCATACACATGTTTCCTCTCGATGTTTTCCGTAAACGTTAGACAGTCGTACTGCTATAAAAAAATCACATGTAATGTCCGATTCGCACCCAACACCTTGGAATGTGATGCAAGCGTTCTGTTAATACATAACCACCGCTTTCCTAGTTAATTTAAAGGTTTATTTAAAGATCAGCATCCGAGCGATTCGGTCAAATTAAGGTCCACAAGATCCACAGATCCGTGTGGCACTGGATTAAGAATAGCGTCACTCCATTTCCTTCCGTAGATGTCGTAGAAGGCGACTAAGGAAATAAATTACCAGGAGATGGGCAGCAGCGTTTTCTTGAGATTTCAACCGCATACTGCGATCGCCAACCCGCCTGCCAAGCGTGGCGATTATGGCAAAACCCCTCATTGTTATGAAAACCACGAAGGAGGCCTATGTCCTGCAGTGGGCGTTAAATGGCTGATGATGATGAAGGTCCACACTGTTGAATCTGTTATCTAGTGTAAGTACCTAATATATAATGTAAACCGCAAATAATCTAAATGAACAGGTGGATAAAGAAATATGCAAATGAAGTAGGTATTATCAAACGAAATAACAAAAGTTATGTTATGATATTTTTTTTTCAGCTAAATATACCAATTTTTTCTCTGTATCGATTCATTCGATTTGAAAAGTAGCGGTCGGTCTGATGGCAACACTATATTATTGAATGCACAGATTGAGATTTAAACAGGTCTGTGAATGGATCAATAGATTTGTATCAAGATGACAGCGGTCGTTAAACCGGAAGCATTAATTATTGTATAACTTTATTAATTTAGAATTACGGAGAAGTCATGGTTTTATAAGAAAAGCCCAATTTTTTATAATTGAAAACATGAATTATGGACACTGAAAACTGGTGACACTATTTAGATTTTAGCGATACTGCTAATGGTCAAGATCCTTTAATTATATTCATAATTTTTAAACATGCTTTAAGCTGGCTATATACCTTTATTCATTTGTGTATGATTTTATTTGAGTGGTATGGTTTTATTCAGTGACTTAATAAAGAAGTATATGTTTCATACTGTATACATAAAACGTATCCTATTGTATATAATTATTATTCTGTATTACATAGTATTCTACTATATATAGTATTGCTCACGGTTGTACCACACCGCGGTATGTGACGCTCGCGGGGAAACTCCTGGCACTGACTGAAAATCAGCGCTGAAAGCTTGACCCTCAGCATACTGCTGAGTCAGTTGCCATTTATAGCAGCAGTGACACACCGTGACCGTTCGTTTTCCTTTCTTTTTTATAACATTTCGGTTGAAATATTTTCTTTGTTGTTTTTTTGTTTTGTTATTGTGGCGTGTGCACTGTTATTATAATAAATGTTTTTTCTTCTTCTTCTTCTATTTCAACAATATTTTGGAAAATTATACGTTGCGGGATATCAACTTTATGACTTATGTATGACAATTCAAGATTCTGTTCCGAAATGGTACGATTTTCTTAATTTAGATAGAACGCGATTATAAACGCCAATATACGAGATATAGCGTCAACGACCCACCGGAGCCGAATATATCCGATTCTAAAGCGTCATTCAGTTCAATTTCATTCACAGTCCAGAAAAAGGATGGCCTAAAAGAGTTTTCGCTGCAATAAGTTTCTTATCGTTTCATTCACTGTTCGGAAAAAAACGAGCCTATAGATGTTTTTACTTCAGAAAGTTTCTTCATCATCAAATTTTTATATCATCATCAAAGTTATCAGTTTTATAATATCTAATCCATCTTCGTCCAACGCTTTACCCCTTAATTAAATAATTAATTACTGCTCGTTTAGTTCTAAATTACCTACTTCATGTTTTAGATTAAGAACAGCGTATAGTTTCCGTTGTTTCCGTTATGCTTGCTGGAACAACATTCCACCGCTAATTCAAGACTGTAAAAATAAATTCCGGTTTACATTAATTGGAAAACCAATGGGTGCTCTTATGCAAATGTTTGTTAATATTGCTTTATTTTAATTTTATTTTTTATTTTGACGCATGTTGTTTTTATTTCATTTGTTTTCCTATCGTTTGAACTTTGTTTCATTGTTGTTAATGCGTTATCCTTTTTTTTTGTATACATGTGTTTTTATTTGTTTTGTATTTGTAAGTATTTAACTATGTATCTAACTATTATATCCCACTTCCATTGTGGCAAACCTCCATGTTTACATACCTTGGACTAAAGTCCAGAACAAATTTATTTTAAAGTAGAATTAACTGTACTCTGTTTTGTGGACTCAATAAAATAAATTCATTGTTCAGAAAAAAACGAGCCTATAGCTGATGTCTTAACTTCACAAAGGTTCTTACCGACCAAAAGTATGTGCATCCATCCTAGGACTGTAGAGAAAGAAGTTCTCCCCCCGGAAGGCCATCGCCTGCTCGGTCGTCATCGGAGGTGGCGGCTTGTCGGGCGGGACCGGCAGGGCTGGGGGTGGCTGGAATACATCGTTTTTAGCGATAAACGTGGGTAAGAAAAGTAACTAATATTTTGTTACCTCATCATCATCATCATTCAGCCACAAGAAGTCCACTGCTGGATTTATATCCATCTTTATGCCTCCTCCATGGATTTCCAAAAAGACCGGTTAGAAGCGGCCTGCATCCAACGTCTTCCTGCCACTTGGATGAGGTCATCTGTCCATCTTGTGGCTGATCGTCATACGCTGCGCTTGCCGATTTGTGGTCTCCATTCAAGAAAATTTCGGCCCCATCGGCCATCAGCGCAGATCATATTGGCCATCAGTTCTGCGTGCCACTTCAACTTACTAGTCCGCTGGGCTATGTCGACGACTTTCGTTCGTCTACGGATCTCATCATTTCTGATTCGATCTCGTAGAGAAATTCCGAGCATAGCCCTTTCCATAGCTCGTTGCGTGACCTTGAGCTTTCTTATGAGGCCCATAGTGAGAGACCACTTTTCAGGTACTTTTTTCGTTCGTTTTCGGTACCTATTTAAAGGTATTGATGGAAATCTTGGAATTTTTATCAAGTACGTAGGTTAAGATGATTTGAGAAAAGATGGTCAGAGTGGAGTTTTATTTGGTACCTTTTTCTCCGCTAGAAATCAACCAGAATGTAGCGGCTAACAGTGACATTCAACAAACAGAACGTAAATTCTTCACGTACAAATTATTTTTTTATTTTGTAAGCAGTATTTTGTATGGCGCCACACTGGATTATAAAATAACGGAAGTGTTAGACCTATGACCTAGATTGGCATGGTCACATCTGCCGAAGAACCGACAGTCAATGGGGTACAAATGTACTCGAGTGGAGACCACGGACTGGCAGACGCAGCTGCGGATGCCCACCAGCTCGCTGGACCGACGGTCTGAGGCAGATTGCTGGCAACGGCTGGATGAGAATGGCCGAGGACAGAAAGAAGCGGCGTGGCGTTCAGTAGTGGACGAATACGGGCTGATTGATTGAGCAGAATTGTCATATACTTCGTGTTCGATACAGAAACACGACGTAAGAAGACCGTGGTGTTTCTAAATAGACCACAAAGTAATTACCTCTCTGGGCATCCTCTGGTAGTATTCCTTGACCTTCCTCCGTCCCCCGGCTCTGGATGTCGCCAAACTGACTGCACTCAGCGACGCTAGAGGGTACTGGCCCTGATTAGAAGACAATCACAGAAAAAACCATGTAAATGAGAGAATCATTACAGGAAATCGGCTGACTCTTTACTCGTTGGTTATGGGGGTTAGTTGTAAAACATAAGACAACCCCAGGTCTGTTTAAATGGTTTTTCTAATCTGAATAATGTTTGTTACTGTTTCATCATCATCATCATCATCATCAGCAATTTGACGCCAGGACATCAGGACATAGGCCTCCTTCGTAGTATACATAACCAGAAGGGGTTTTGCCATAATCGCCACGCTTGGATGTTACTGTGTATTTCTTACAAATAACTAAATAAATAAACTTTTGTTGAACTTCGATTCTTAACACATAAGATTTGCAAATCCACCTAGTGTTGGAATTCAATAATCCAGAAATGTATAATTGGTCTGGAAGAGATTGTTTGGGTGTATATTACCGCTGAGAAGATGACGTAGGTGGTGGGCAAGCCTAAACTATGTCCCAGACACTATAGCATCGTGGTGTAGCATCACCATATTAGTGGTCACTTCGCCTATCTATTCTAGGTAAGAGTTGTCACAAGACGCCTATATAAAGTCATCTAACATGGATGTAAATGGTCTGAAATTTATTAAATAATTTCACAACCTCCTCTGACTTCGGAGCCTCATCAACATTATCACTTCAACTTCCACCATAGTCGACATGACAACGTACCTGTTTTTTCTTTTCAATCAAGGCGTTGTAGTTCATGCATTCCCACTCGCTTTGACAGTGTATCTTTAGCGTCTTCATGTCGAGCTCGTACAGGGGAATCCTTTCTAAAAGCTCCTTTTGCATCACCTGCAAAGAAAACATTTCCGTCGACGTTTGTAGGGGGGTGGTAGCTTAGTGGGTAGAACATTGGACTCGAAAGCGAAAGACCCAGGTTCGATTCCCAGTGCGGGTATGTACCTATGACTTTTTTTCTAGGTTATGTACATTTGTGAAATTATAGTAGCAGTACCACTCGCTAACGGTGAAGGAAAACATCGTGAGGAAATCTGAGTGTCTAAGCAATTCACATACCTCAGCGCTTGAAATCGCCAATCCGCGGTGAGCATGCGTGGTGATTAAGCCCATACACTCTCTCTGAGGAAAGGCCTGTGTCCTATAGTGGGACGTATATAGGCTGCTCATGATTGTAACAGAGATAGCATGTTTTGATTGTGGAGACAAAAATTTAGGGACTTTGAGTCAGAGCTGACCCTATTTTTTTTATTTGTAAAAGAGTTTACCTTCTAAAAGTAACCCGAGATTCTTACCTCAATCTTCGTCAACGTGATCGGAGGCTTTGGCTCCAACCTCTTCTGAGGGTCCAGTTTCCCGTAGTTGGCTAGGAAGTCGATCGTGAACGAACTGACCCCCGCGTAGCGGAGAAAGGCGCCGGCGCCGTTTCTATGGAGATTGAGGCAGCGTTAACTGTGATTGAGGTCTTGTTTGTTCTTCGTGTAGTCCCTTGCCAAATTATTAAGTTTTGGTACCGCTTAGATGCAAAATTTAATTATCCCTAATTTGTTACAAAGTAACTTTTCGCTAGGATACACCGTAAGGAAGTTATGTGAAACCAAGTCCCAAAATTTGAAGTTTAGTAGCTGCAAAAAGTTGTACCGAAATATCTCGTGATACCATTTTGTATTTTTACCAAGTTGCACATACATACAAGATATAAACATAAAAACTACTGCACCACCCACCACAGCATCGTACCCACCAGGTTTTAACTTCTACTGAACGCCTAATAAACACAAGCAGTTTGGATTTAATAAAAAAATATTACACCATTAATGTTATCTCTGCTTGTACCAAGCCAGTTAAAACAAACTATTTACGGGTTTTGCAATACTAATTAAATGACAGTTGGATAAGTGTGATCATTGAATTTTAAAATTCAATGTTATGATCGATGACTGGAAAATCACCTAATATTAATGGTTCATTAAATCAATCAATTCAATCCATCAGCCTGTATTCGTCCACTGCCGCACATATGCCTCCCCTAAGGCACTCACTTCCTTCCTGTTGTAATCCTCATCCAGGACGAATTATACACCTACCCCGATCAATCAATCAGTTAATCAGCCTTCACTCGTCCACTGCTGGACATAGGCCTCCCCGCGGCACGCCACCTCCTTCTATCCTCGGCCATTCTTTTCCAGCCGCTGCCAGAATACTGCCTCAGATCGTCAGTCCAGCGAGCAGGTGGGCATCCTACGCTGCGTTCGCCAGTTCGTGGTCTCCACTCGAGAACCTTTGCACCCCCATCGTCAGTATTATACTCACAACTTATTTGGCAGGCCCATGTCGTCGAGCATGTGAGGGTCTAAGATGTAGCAGATGGTCCGCACTCCGCTGGCAACCTCGGGTGGGTTGCCCCACATGTAGAAATGCTGGTCTCCGACGCTCAGGATGAAGGCGTACGTCGAACCCACTCGCCGTTCCATCATTCTGGTGGTGAAATGAGGTGTAATTTAAGGAGGTCTCAGGAGTTAGTCAAGTACTAGGACTTTCGCCTCCCGCTTAGCTTGAACCCGCATCCTTGATAGCTCCGAAGCGAGCAGGCATCAGTAACTCCAAGGCTGAAGGTCAAGCTCCATTCAATTTGTGGCCGAAGACCGAGTTGAGTCCAGCGATTCCCCAGCGACAAATACTATCCTTTACAAATTTTGGTACAGCTGAAAGCCTGACGTCGTTTTTACATTCGAACTGGACTTGGAGTGTGCGTTTAGTGGCGAACAACAGCATCTTAGCTTTTTTCTCTCCTCCGTTTGTTAGGGGCTGGTCAATTTAGACGATATAGAAATGAGATGGTCCGAACTTACCTTACTTTTTTAATTGTGAGGTTGAAATAGATACAAAATTAAGAGTTATTTTGTCTTACGTAGGGGGAGGAAGGAATCGAAAACACATCGCGGTCCATATTTACTTTTCTTTAATAGTCCCCGATCAATCTCAGTCATCCGGACTATATACTTGGTGTACACAAATATTCCTACTTAGAATAATTCTGTTCGGAGCTTCGGTGTTATTTTGCTAGTCATTTGTGGCTCAAATACTTCTTCTTCATCTTAAGGTACCATACCGACTAGTGAATGTTGGCAATCAGGTGCGCGTATTTCTGTCAGTTATCCACAGGTCATTACAATTGAATTGGTCATTGTCCAATTCATTAGAGTCCTAAAAAGCTTACTTTATAAGATCCTATCCCACAATATTGCTGTCAGAATGTTTCGCCAGCACTTTCCGATCCACTTCCATATATTTGGAGTCAATAAATACAGATCCTTTCGGTTGAATTCCATATTATAGATTGCCGTGGGCCGGCTATTTCTATACTACAGTAATTTATGGCCTACCTTAGTCCAGTCAACAAACTCCAGTCTTTAGATGAGTCCAATTGATTACAGACCTGAAAAACTTACTTTATAAGATCCTGTCCCACAATTTCGCTGTCGGGATGTTTTGCCAACAATCCCCGATCGACCTCCGTCATTCGGATTGTGTACTTAGTGTCGAAGAGGTAAAACGACGGCATAAGTTGGTTCAGTTCTAAAGCTGGTTTTCCTGAAGAAGATAGTTACATTGTTGAATAATTTAGTTTTGTTTTAGCGGCTTTTAGTCAGCCTGTTGTCTAACTAAAAACAATAACGGAAGCGGGAGACCCAGGTTCGATTCCTATGACTTTGTTCGACTTTGTTTTCTAAGTTATGTACATTTGTGAAGTTACAGTAGCAATACCACTCGCTAACGGTGAAGGAAAACATCGTGAGGAAACCTGGATGTCTGAGCTATTCACATGCCTCAGCGCTTGAAATCGCCAATCCGCGGTGGGCACGCGTGGTGATTAAGCTAATTGGTACTATCTCCCTGAGAGAAGGCCTGTGCCCGACAGTAGGACGTATATAGGCTGCTTATGTAACTATTAAAAAAATCCTTTGTTAGCAGAATCCCAGAGGTGCCATAGAAATGGAATTGAATTGTACCTTTATAGCACTTCATGCAAGTGATACACTGCTTATAGTATCTGTCTCCGTATTCAATGATGGTGTCGACATCCCGTTTGAGGAGCTGCTCCGGTTTCTTCTCGCTCAGTACCGCAGCGCAGACCACTGCTATGCAGGCCGTCTGGGAGCCTAGGTTTGTTTTAACCGATTGTAAATCACCGCTGGATGACACTACATAGATCATCTAAGCGGCGGCTACAGACAATTTATCGTCATCATTTGATTATAATCGTCATCGTCATCGTCATCAGCATCAGCAAAATCATCATAATTCACAACTTTATTGCGACCACGTAGTGGTTCAGATGTTACATATTTGATGTTTGTCTCATACATGATACCCACTTAGGGCACAGCAACTTTCGTGTAGCATGCAATATTAAAACTAAAATAAAATGTAATAATATTATTAATTTCATAATTCACAACTTTATTGCGACCACGTAGTGGTTCAGATGTTACATATTTGATGTTTATCTCATACATGATACCCACTTAGGGCACAGCAACTTTCGTGTAGCATGCAATATTAAAACTAAAATAAAATGTAATAATATTATTAATTTCATTTAACCATTACACTAGATTTCAATAGTGCAAAAGTGTACTTCATATACATATGGCGATTGAAATTTAAATTTGATTTGGTGTTAATTAAATTATTATAATAATACAGGATTTGACAATGTCAATATATCAGTATAATCATCATCGTCATTAGCATCATCATCATTAGCCCACTGCTGCCCACTGCTGGGTATGGACCTTTTCCCCCCAATGCCATCTCTCACGGTACCTTGCCATCCGCATACACAGACCTTGCGCCGCCTCACCGATATCGTCCAGGCATTGGGCTCTTGGTCTACACGTGACTCTTTTCTAGATTATAATGGTGTTGATAAAATGACGCAAAATTGTTTAAAAAAAAAGGTTTTCTTAAACCTTTTTCTTATTGGAAATGGTTTCATAATCTTTGCAAAAAAACACCATCGATGGATGAATCTGCGTGCCACCGCTTTATTTTATTAAAAGATCTCCCAATCTCTAGAGTTCCATACACGCCGTTAACGCTGATCATAACAACCCCTAGCTTTGGGTAGAATACCCTCCAAGGACTAGACCAAGTGCTGGCTTCAGCTGCATGAGGGTAGCTGAGTACAAAAAGAAGTTGCATGCCTTGGGGGAAGCCTACGTCGAGCAGTGAACGAACACGGACTGATCGATTGAAATCACTGATTCATTTTCGGAGAACTGATGACCGTGTGGCGCCGGATTAAGAATAACGTCACTCCGTTTCCTGCCGTGGATGTCGTAGAAGGCGACTAAGGAAATCCATTACCAGGAGACGGGCAGCAGCGTCTACCTGAGATTCCAACCGCATACTGCGATCGCCAACCCGCCTGCCAAGCGTGGCGATTATGACAAAATCCCTCATGGTAATAAAAACCACGATGGAGGCCTATGTCCTGCAGTGGGCGTCAATTGGCTGATAATGATGGCCGTTGGGGCAAAAAGGTTGTGACCTGGCGACCGTGGACGGGACGACGCAGCGTGGGCAGGCCCCCCACCAGATGGTCTGACGACCTGGTTACGGTGGCGGGGAGTCGCTGGAAGCGGGCGGCACTACACCGGGAAGCTTGGAAAACCACAAGGGAGGCCTATGTCCTGCAGTGAGCGTCAAATGGCTGATGATGATAATAATGACCGATTTATTTTGAATCAACAAAATATTAATATAGATCTCCGTTTCATCGTTACCTGTCATTTAACTTATCCCAAACCTATCAGTAGTTTGTTTTAAACTAGTTCTAGGAGAGGTAAAAGTTAGGATGTGGCATTTTTTATTTAATCATCAATCAAACAAGAACTCCAGAACTTGTGATAAAAATACAGGCTTACTGATGAATGATGAATATGATGATAAAGTTAACCAAGGCAGAGAAGTATGGTGAGTGGTGTGTAGCTTATGGCACTCACCACAGGTTGTAGACGAATATCGCTTCGAGTTGCATCCGACACTGCCTTGCAGCATCATCTTGTTTTTCTCCACTTGGATGAAGTGAGCCCACATCTGTTGAAGGCGTTTCTTTAACAATGTGAACCTTTCCATTGAGAATGATCTGTTTATTCTTAGATGACACTCCCCGTTTGTTACCCGGTCTGGCAAAATGACACTCGGTTAGTTGCACATGCTAACCCCTGCAGCAAACATAATGTGACAATTAAGAGAGTTTTGGTTTTAACTGTAAGTTCTTATTGTATATGTAAAATTAATAATAAATAATAGTAGTTTATGCAACTGTCATATAATGAAGGGTATTAAAACACGTGTGTGAGTTTATGAAACGAGCGCAGCGAGTTTCATAATAGTAACGAGTGTTTTAATACCCGTGTTATATGCAGTTGCATACACTACTTTATCTTCACTAATGCAATTAAAAATTAAATTCACGCGTACGTGTATAATCACAGTGATTTTGCCGCCATTAAAATTTAACCAATGAGAGCGCAGCTGCGCGCTTCAATAAAACGCGACCAACCTGATTGGCCCTGCAATCAAGTTGGTCGCGTTTTATTGATGTTATAATGAGATTTTACGATATCGATGTGAATATTATACCATCATGTGAAATTGCTTAAATTGAGTGTTTTGTTGTCTGCGCTATAACAGTAGTAATTATAAGTCAAGTATTGAAAACATAAGTACAATGTTACAACATTAGTGTAGATAAATAAATAAATGTGATAGTGTGTGATAAAAGATGATATATTATATTATCATCCCCCGTAGCAAACAAGACTCAATCGCATATGACAACCCTCGTGAAAACCGACACTCAGTACCTAGCGTATGCAACCCTTCGTGGCAAACGACACTCAGGCGTTTATGTTACCTCCCGTGGCAAACGACACTCGGATTCGCATATGCCAACCTCCGCGCCGCAGCAAACGACACTCAGTCCAATATGTTATATCAACACTCGTGGCAAACAACACTCGGTAGCATACATCGACCCCAGTGGCAAATGACACTCAGTTAGTCGCACGTGCCAACCCGCGTGACAAACGACTCTCAGTTAGTCGTATATTTTATGCCACCCAAACCCCGTGTTAAGCCGGGTACTCATTAGCGAGCAGTAACCGTAACATGCGTGATACAGTACGACGTTCCAGTGTATACGCTTGTTACGCTTGTGGTTCAGAAATGAGTAAGTTGTAAACGTCGGCTCGCTGCAAACCGCACGCGTAACGCTCGCAGCAGGTTAGCGAACCACGTACACATTACGTTTTTTGGTTACAGTGCATGCAACGGTTACGGTTACAGCTCGCTAATGAGTACCCGGCTTTAAACGACAATCAGACGATTATGACACCCCCCGTAGCAGACGATACTCAGCCGCACACGCCAGACCCCGCGTTCAGTCGCATGCGACAGTACTTTGAAATTTTTTGCGCACTGCATAGAATACGAATACTTACTGCACTATCTTCACAATATGCAAGAGGTAACTCAAATTATTATTTTTTAATTCAAAACAGCAAGGAATCTACAAGTTAAACTAGGTGTACATTTTAAAATCTAGATCGTTTCGGAGAAAAATTGGACTGTGTGGAGGCTTGTAGTCAGCCAACCGATATCGAGTCATACCTTCTTGAGCGTGCTGTTCTCATAAGTGAGCGGCTGCGTCACGTCTTCGGGCTTGGTGCGGGGCAGGGGGGGGCGCGGGCGGCGCCGGCGCCGGTACGGCGGGATCCACGTGCGGGTCGCGAGGGGGGGGAGCTGGATGTTCTGTCAACGCATTTGAAACAATTAACTTTGAAATGAAATAAAATGAAATAGTTTATTGTTAGTTTTTTTTTATAGTTTTTTCTTCTGTAATAGAAAGGAATGTACAAATGGTGTTCGCTGGCTTTTATACTAAGCTAAAGCCTGTATGATAAGAGCCAGTAATCTCTGTTTGTACAGCAAGATAGACCAGTACTGAATGTCATGGTAACTCTATGAAAATAAGCTTAATTACTTAGGTACATGTTACAGAAAATTTCATGTCTAAGATAGATTTGAAAATTAACTGCAGTGAAAGAGGGTGGGGGTCGCCCGGGAGGTCGTGAGTTCGAATCCCAAATTTTCCAAAAATCCCAGACTTTGTTTTCTAAGTTACGTGCAATTGTGAACTTGTAGTCGCTACTACAAGTATATAGCACTCGCCGACAGTGAAGGAAAACCTCGTGAGGAAACTCGAGTGTCTGAGGTGTTCACATATTATGTTATTGCTACTACAAGACATCTTCACAATTGTACGTAACATATAAAACAAAGACATTGTGTCGTGATTTCCGGTATTTTCGCGGCAAATGTGTTATTTAATTTACGACTAAAGATGAATTAAATAACACATTTGCATTCATTAATTAAAAGTAGCCTTTCGCGTAGAATTGTATTTTAAACGGATTTGCCAAACATTGGCGCCAAGATCAACCAATGCCATGCGCGCGCCTGGTCTATAAAAAGGAGGGCTCGTCATGCGCGCCCTCCTCGGCACCGAGGTGGGTCGCTCACGATGTCGGTTTAGGGGTCCTTAGGACCAAACCAGCCCCCAGGTGGTGTTTAGTGGGTAGGCGCACTTCCTGTGCGTCCCACATTGGCAGCACGGCCGGGCTCGTGCTGTTATGCATGAGCATTCACCACCTCCCTCCCCCGTGTCCTCCGGAGGGTGCCCTTTTTAGGGCAAAAAAAAAAAAAAAAAAAGCCTGACGGGCATTTTTGTTCTGGCGCTCGGATTTAAGAATTTATACCGGGCTAAGAGGTGAAATTGTAAATATGTTTGAAGTGATTATGCAGTGCTTTAAATAAAGTGAAATTTATGAAATGAATCGGGTGTTTCCCGTTCATCCGATCGGTCAATCGGCCCAATGCGAAATCTTTTTTCCATTTAGCCAACGCCCACCTTTTATTTTTGTACAGTCATGTTTAGAACTGTTTGTGTGATTACGACCTCCTGTATATTATTATTGATACTTGTCATTAGATAATTTATATTTTATTGTCTAGATGACATTTACAAGGAAATAGAAATTCTCCTGTCTCGGTGCGTAAATAGGGAATTATTTTATATTAATAGAAAAGGGGGTATAATTTTAATACAATTATGGCTATCAATATACCAAAAACAAAGCGTATAAAAACGGAACGGAAATTTGGATGTGATGTGACTCATCGTAAACACGAAAAGTGTTGTGGTTCAGTGACTATCATAGTAAGTTAATTAGGTTGCAATAAAACTGTTTTGCAGTACACTTTTTAATTAGAATCGATCTAATGGGAAGCGGTGGTAGCCTAGTGGGTAGAACATTGGACTCTGAAGCGGGAGACCCAGGTTCGATTCCCAGTGCGGGCATGTACCTATGACTTTTCTTTCTAAGTTATGTACATTTGTGAAGTTATAGTAGCAATACCACTCGCTAACGGTGAAGGAAAACATCGTGAGGAAACCCGGGTGTCTGAGCTATTCACATACCTCAGCGCTTGAAATCGCCAATCCGCGGTGGGCACGCGTGGTGATTAAGCCCATACTCTCTCTCTCTCTCTCTCTGAGAGAAGGCCTGTGCCCTACAGTGGGACGTATGTAGGCTGCTTATGATAATGGGAACACACAATTTCCCAAACGTTAGATCAGTATGGCGAACGGGAAAAAAAGTACCGCTGGATAGACTGACAAGGTCGACCGATCGTAACAACGGGAAACACCCAGTGAATCGTGTTGTTCATTTTAATTGGTACGTATAGTCCGCACAGATCTTTTTGGCGGTAACGTGAACATAGTCACAGATCGTTCGCACATCGCTTACTGTCTTTGCAGTCTATGTGAGAGTAATTGACGTAGTGTGATGCGTAGTAAATTACTATTAGCTTATTACTAAAGTAGCTAATTACTCACACATACACTGTAAAGACAGTAAGCGATGTGCAAACGATATGTGACTATCTTCACGTTACCGCCAAAAAGATTTGTTCGGACTATACCTATTTGCATATTTGGGATTCGAGTATACTACTATAGATGATGTTTTTAGTCAAGTTCTACTCACAACGGGAGGTAGCCTCTGAGGAGGCGGCGGAGGGTGCCAGGGTCGCGTGTTGATCTTCACTTTGGTGACGGAGGGGAAGTGTTTGCGCCACCGACCGGCGCGCTTCTCCGAGCGGGCTTCAGCCAATCTGTGGAGGAACGACCCCTATTTTATAGGTTTTTTTTTGATGCGATATGTCTTTCAGTTCGATAGTAGGGGCTCACTTGCTAAAACCGCATGCAACGAGAACATGGTCCCCTCGGCGAGGGGTGTAACTCTAACTACGTGTCGTGTACAATTGAGCAAAGTAGACATTACTCAGATCCTTTTGACTCATGCCTTTAGAATTGTGCCAGTAGATAGATAGATAGAATATTCTTTATATAACACCTGCTCGTCAATGGCATATTATGTGTCATGCAAACTCAACTTAAAGCAAGTCATTTGTGTCCTATGGTCTAGCCGGGTCATTATAAATGTACTGAATTTCATAATCCCCTAGAGAATTATGACATTTGAATTTGGAATGCAATCAACATTGAATATACGAGCTCCTTGCAATCCATGACCAAACTTCAAAATTAGAATATAAACTTTTCATACAGCCCTACACCAAGAAGAATTTATTCAAAATTAGAATGAAAACTTTTCATAGAGCCCTAAATCAACTTTCTTCTTAATTGTATTATGTTTTATTGCCTCGCAGTGTTTATATAAAGTAGAGTATGCATTTTGGGGATAAAGCAGTGTATTATGTCTCGGGCGTTTTTGAACCCCTTGGCCTCGGGATTCTAGCTTTAACTCCCTCGCTTCGCTCGGGAGTTAACTCTGTAACTCCCTCGCTTCGCTCATGAGTTAACCCTAGGATCCCTCGTCCTTGGGGTTCAAAATATCGCCCGAGACGTATCACACTGCTTTATCCCCTTAATGCATAATCTACTATTATTGTACACAAAGATTACATTAACAGAAATTCAATAAATCGCAGTACAATTGGAGGCCTTGTTACTACAAGCAATTTCTTGTAGTAATAAGTAATTTCTTCAGTACCGCGTAATTGCTAGTTTACACAGTGCGAGCTAGCGTACGAGTCAGCCTGCCGAGTAACTGCTCTGCAGTAACTCGTACTGTTTGGACGTAACTTACTAGCAACTCGTAGGTGCGAGTTGGACAGCAGCCCGCATCCGAGTTACTTCAACATTTCTTGTTGAAGTAACTCGGATGCGGGCTCCTATACATTTTCTTAAAACTACACGTGTTTCTGATTTCTTTAATTTGCTTAGGCTTATTCAACATTAGGCGAATTCAACATTTTCAGAATTCAAATTAACGATTTTGCGAAATCGACCTTTTCGGATTCAACATTTTGCGAATTGGAATTCAACATTTTATGAATTCAACATTGTGAGCGAGGAGGGTAAATAGAAGGGATAAAAGGTAAAGCCGTTGCGCATTTACTTACTCCCTGGCTACTTCGGAGGGTCGTCTCTGAACCTCCTCTCCTTCGGACTCCGATTTTGCGCTCTTTTTCTTGTCTTTATCCGAACCTCCTTTGTCTGGACTCTTGTCCTGCAAAACATACATAGAATTTAGATGGGACAAAAGGACAACATGGGTTGGCGTGAAAGAGAATAGGCCTACGCCCAACAGTGGGCTCTGTTTATAAGCGAAAAAAACAGTTTCGTTCAGCAATTGGGTTTTATCTTTTCTGTCAGCAATACTTACGTCAAAATAGTTATTTGTTATGCAAGGCTACAAAGTTAATTTTTGGCACGAGTACCTTGTATTGAAACCTGAGCAAGCGAAGGATTCTAGGATTGAGAACGAGCGAAGCGAGTGGTTCAAATATAGAATCCTGAGCGTAGCGAGGGTTTCAAAGGTACGAGACGCTAAATAACTTTGCTGCCGAGCGCAACACACAACTTTTCACCTCACTAAAGCGAGGAAAATGTTAGGTGCAAGAAAAACTGTTTTAATAAATATTAAATTACGGTTTATTTATTTCAAAAATTAAAAGTAAAATTACTACAATTGGTAATATTGAAAGTTAATTTTTTTTTTTTTAAATCAAATTTTCTTGCCGGCCAGTGCGATTCTTTAAATGAGGCTGGCGCATGACATGAAATAAGTATTTGCATTTCAATCATCAATGGACTGGCTGCAGAGAATGTAAACTATTACGAAACCAATGAGGTTCTATATATATGTAATTTATTGTACGAAACCTTTATTGAATAAAAATATTCGAATTTTAAAAACACTTTCCACGCTAGCGGATAAAGTGCGATTTTCCACGCAGATTTCGAATGATAAACAGAGCTTTTACGAGCTAGTGAGGTGAAAACAAATTGATTCGCGGAAAATTCCAAATTGACCTGAAGGCAAATCCAAATCTATCAGCTTCCAAATTGTTGAACTATTAAAATTTAATTAACTGCTCTGCTGTGCTAACCATGTTTGTTTATGCACTGGTCACGGGTCGCTGTTCACTTATTTATTCTACTGGCCGAAATACTTGTTCATAATAACTGCATATTTGTTTTTTCTGGATGTATTTCCATGTCTGTGATATCCTTGCCTGGTTACCGTAGCACAGTTTGGGACCAGGACAAGTGATTGCGTTGTGTAGAAGCTATTTATTTATTGCTCAACTTACCTTTCTGTCTTTTTTCCCTTTATCACGGCTCTGGTCCTTCTTATCGCCCTTTTTCTCTTTTGTGTCTCCTTTCTTGTCTTTTTTATCTTTCTTCTCTTTGGCGTCTTTAGCTGGCGCGTCACCTCCGGCTCTGTGGAGCAAATTTTGTTGTTTTACTAAATCAACCAATACGAGTATGGCATTAATTACCTCGCTTGCCCGCGGATTAGCAATTTCAAGTGCCGAGAAATGTGAACACCTCAGACACCCAAAAGCGCATACTCTCTCTCTCTCTCTCTCTGAGAGAATTAAGGCATGTACTGTACCCTGCAGTGGGACGTATATATGTTATCATTTATGCCCATCTGTCTGATCTGTGTTCGCAGTAGTTTCATCATGGAACAAGGCGATGGCACTTATGCGAATAAAGGGTGTGACTGGTCAGACAGAGCCGTGGAAATCTAAAGGGGAGGCTTTTATGTGTGTGTGCACGTAAAAATGTGTAAAGCACACTTTGTGCCAAAAGGGCACTATAACATTAAATATTATTTAGATGACAATGATGTCTGGAATTAATGCCAGTTCCATGCATGAGTTCCAGCTTTTAGAATATTTATATAAACTGTGTTAATTGAGGACTTGAAAAGACTAAGTTTGGAGTTTTTTTTGACCATTTCTTCTCCAAAATGATCTAGATTTTGAAATGGACACCTAGTTTAACTTGTAACGCAGTTTCTGTGCTATTTTGAACAAAAAAATTTGATTTGATTTGATTTTGCCCAGCAGTGGGATAATTAATCAGCTAATATTAAAAAAACTAAAACAGTTGTGGAAACTCTAATATGGAGCAGCCGATATTTTTGCGCTCTATTTGAAATTTTTAACTCTTTGTTTGTTGTTCGTACCTACGAATTGATGAGCAGAATCCATTTTCATCCATGGGGATTTTGATACACCCTGTATAAGATTACAACCATTTTACTTTCGCAGTGGGGTAAAAGTTTCGACTTACTTTTTCTTATCTGCCATGGTTGCCCTTTCAAGTCTGAACTAGAACAATTTTTGTGTACGATCAAAACCGATGTTTTAACGATTCTGAAAAAAAATAAGTACCTTTTTAGACGACATTAAATTACTTTACATAAGCTCACGTGTGAATCCTGGAGGGGTAAGCAGAGACCAAGGTTTACCACTTGCCAAGATCCTCACTGAAAAATCTCTTTCGATTCATAAACATTCGTTACTCGTTGCATTCACACACGCCGCTTTCGGGTACTTTTTATCTTGCCCTTCGCTAACACTGTAGGTACCTAGATTAATGCACAAAATCAGGGGCTATTAGGTACTACTTAAAAATTAATGAAACTGGCTTTTAACTCAAGCTACTTTCGCTCTTATGCCACACGTAAATACCGGTCACAAGACTAAACGACCAAATTAGGTACCTACTGAAACAGGGTGTTGATAAAGCCTAATTTACAATATCCTGGTAGTCATCTAGGTGCTCCGTTTTCCATGGATCCAATTGACGATGCTCGACTCAAGCTATGCTCAGCTTGATGTTTGACTAGGTAGTCCACATCACGAATACTACCGCCTGCTACGGGCTGTGGTAAGTTGTTGGGTGAGAAACGTTGCTCATTGAATTTCGCAGGCGCTTCTCAATGAATTTTTACTTTATTTACTAGGCAACCATGCGGCAGAAACCTCATTTGTATGTCATGATAATTCATCATAACGGACGTCCCTGTCGTGTGTTGTTACTAAAATAAACTAAACGCCCACTTACCTCGCATTGAAGAATTTTACCAATTTTTTTGTATTTGCATGATAATTTACAAATCAAAACGATGCCACATTTTCTCAAAAAATCTCCATAGATTTTGAAAACGTCAGAAGCGTCACCGACAATATTTTTTTATTTTGAATTTTGAGCCTTCTTTCGCGGCCAGTCTTTTGCTCTCGAGTCACGTGATTTTGGGTTTCTGAACGGCCCTGCATCCGGCATTCGTTCACTCAATCCGGCGAATCGTTCACTCAATTTTCCGTCAAGATAGATTTCAAGAAAAATATCTGCTGTCAAAAACGAAGACTTGCCAAAATTTCATCATTTTCCTACGACTTATTTTCTTTGAAGGAAAACCAAGTTTTTGACTACTATGTCTGACGAGAAAAATGACACGAACAAGAAGGAAATGGACCCAGAACTGGACGATTTACTGGACAGTAAGTGTATTTTATTCTCTCAGGGTCACTATTACACAATATTAATAACCTCCAAAATAACTTTACAAATATTTAAAAAGCGCGTCTAGCACTGAGCTGGCATGTTTATTTTATATCCTTAGCGATCACAACGTTTGATATGCTAATACGATGATGTATTACGTCAGTGTTTTGTTTTTCTATTGACCACTTAGGTTATTCTTAATTGTATACAGACTTTGTACATCAATACTAGCCTATTTACATAATGTATCTTAGAATATACTACGGTCTTATTTATAAAAAGTCGGTCCCACTAAAACACTCTTAACCTGTTGCGTTTTGACAGTTAATATTCGGGCCTCCGTAGAATTCCAGTAGAATTTAAAATGGAAGAATGAAACTTCAGTATCAATGATTAAATTGCTTCCAAAGTTTAGAATTCATATAATTTTGATTTTGAAGTCGTAATAATCATGTCGTAATTTTTATCACCTTTCTTTTACTTATGTATCCTATACGTCATATATGTCCCACTGCAGGACACAGGCCTTCTCTCAGTGAAAGAGACCTGTTCTTAAAGTTTCCAATCACATTAACTTTTTGTTTGTGCAAAAAACTGTAACAAAAAAAAAATTGTAAACAAAAAATAAACATTGGGAATTGGGAGAGCTCCCAATTCATTCTTTTGTTTTGCTAAATTATTCAATAATTTAGCTTTTCATAGAGTTTTAATAAAAAACTCAGGATTAATTAGATCTTACATTGATCATACAAGTTTCATCATCATTGTATGTTATTGAAAGAATAAAAAAAACATTTTGGCAACCTTTAGACCTAGTTTATATTAATCACAGTGAGTTTCTCAATCTCAGCATTTCATGAGTCACTACTGTTTATTATTTTTATGCTTGCTACTTGCAAAAGTTTACATGTTTGTGATGTCGTTGTTTCTGGTTCCCACGACACAGGGTATCCTAGTGTGGGGCCAGAAGCAATGTATGTGCCTGTATGTAAATGTTATGTAAATGTTATGTTATGTCAAATTAATTTATAAAGAAGGGAAGTGTATATAATTATTATTTATTATTTACATCAAGAACTCCACAAGTTGACCCCCATTTTGTCCACAGGCGCCCTCCAAGACATGACCAAAAAGCCCTCAGACAAGCCAGCCTCCGCCGAGAGCTCGGATGAGCCCCCACAAAACATGTGGAGCGAAGAGTTCATAAAGGAGGCAGCTGCACAGTTCGAAAGCAACATGGCCGCCATACTGGGCAGCTTTAGCGGCGTCCCAGGTTACTATTTATCTAGAGACATACTAGCACTGCAAGCTGAACATATGACCCCATTTGTGAATAAAATAAATCTATGAAAAAATGAGGGTCAATGGTCAACGGTCTTGTGTCAATGCACAGTGCAAACATCCCATACAAAGTGCTGCGCGTTATTTGTTTTCACAGCGAAATAGCTCGAATCACTTATAACAACGTTTCATCATCATCCCATTATGTCCCCACCGAGGGGCACGGGTCTCTTCCCTGAGGAAGGTATAGGCCATACTCCACCACGGGGGCCAAGTCCGGATCGGTGGAGGCTTGTAGACTAGTGGCTCGTCTACTGTCAGAAGTTGTCAAGCCGCCCTAAGGCCTCTGACTTGGCTTAACGACTGCCATCTATCGACGGCAGCCGGCACCAACAGCTTAACGTGCCTCGCGACGCACGGAACCGCTCGGAAAAATGCCACTAGCGTTAGGCATAGACGGCGACCCATCCATGCACTGAACGCGCCCTGTGTTGCTTAACCTCTTCGTGATCGTTTAAGATCACTCCGGCAGCCGGGGCTACGAGCGATAACAACGTTTGATATTACTAAAACCATGGTTTTTAAATTAAATAAGACTCTTTTTATAATATGAAGGTGACATACAAGTAATTTATTGGATAAAAAGAAATGCGGTTTACAATGAGACACTTATCCTAAAGTACAAATTGTTTCCCAATTTGGCAACTGTCATCTGTACTGGCCTTTCGACCGTACCGCAGAGTGACAGTCATGCGAGTTTGACCAAAGAAAAAGTGGCCTAAGGCATTTGGGATAGATACTCATTACTTACGAATTACCCTAGTAATACCGTAGTCAAGTTCGGTTTCCGCTAGCTGTAAATTAATTCGATTCTCAGTAGTCTTTTCTTTATTTTGTACAGCTTCCAACAAAAACCTTCGATGACAGTTTCAAATATAACTAATACGGTATTGACACGATCAACAATAAATTATTTCATATGCTCGATTAAAACAAAAATTACAAAATATCTTGGAAAATGTATCTCTTTTAGTCAATTACTAGTTATTACAATTTTTAAATAGATTAAACATAAAAAGAGTGCTCTGAAATGTGACGTCATAAGCCAGTATTTGATATTTTGTCAAATACCCAATTCCATATTCGAAAAATCCTCTTATCTATTTATATTTGGAAGTTTATTGGATTGTTATTGATACTATAATCAAGTGATCAATTTCTTTCTTCTCACTAAAGCTTCCTTCTGTTTTTGAATTAGTATTCTTGAAATCTCTTCTTATCACGCTATACTGGTATTGACAATTTCACCTTCCCAATCATTGGAAACTGGAGGACAAACACTATCTACATCTGATAACAAAACTTTTTCATCTTCTAACAAAAAAAATCCTCAATTTGATTATTATTTAATATTCTTTACATTGCTATGACGATAACATAATAATAATTAACTTAAAATAATTATATGCAAGCGGTGGTAGCCTAGTGGGTAGAACATTGGACTCGGAAACGGGAGACCTAAGTTCGATTCCCAGTGCGGGCATGTACCTATGACTTTTCTTTCTAATTTATGTACATTTGTGAAGTTATAGTAGCAATACCACTCGCTAACTGTGAAGGAAAACATCGTGAGGAAACCTGGGTGTCTGAGCTATTCACATACCTCAGCGCTTGAAATCGCCAATCCGCGGTGGGCACGCGTGGTGATTAAGCCCATACTCTCTCTCTGAGAGAAGGCCTGTGCCCTACAGTGGGACGTATATAGGCTGCTTATATAATTATATGCATCTGTTTCTGTAAATGTCTCATAAAAGATAATCATACGTCTCACAATGGGCCCATAACTTACCACAGTGCCAAAGCCGAAACAGGCAACACGCTGAGACCGCTATATTCACGAGCTATGTCTCTTGGACGTAGATTATCTATCTAGGGTTAAATTATTGAATTTAGTATCTGGTGACTCGAGTGAAAAATCGACTTCTGTGTATTGCAATGTATGGGAGGTTTCCACTGTGCAATGGTCAATAAGATAATTCAAATATCAGGTTTCACTCCACTAGAAGACTCTTCTTTTAATTTAATAAACGTTGTCTGTATTGTCTGCATTTATGCCAATGGAGTTATTGCTATCCAGTCCTAGGTTTTTTGCCTGAGGTTCCCGGCCGTGGGTCCTAAAAATAACCATTAACATAATTCACAGATTGTAGAGACACTTTTTGCAAATTCGATCTGTAAAAAAAGATATGATTGTTCTTTCCTCCGTGGCGCTAGTGTTACTCCCTGGTGCCCCTTAAGTTCTTACGGACCATTCGGCAAGAGCTCGTATACTTATCTATGCCTACATTTTTATTTCCAGAGGAACAAATCACGCAAGAACAAATAGCACAAACCTTCTCAAAGATGGCAGGTAATTATAATTATATTAATATTAAGTATTAAGTACATTGAGAACAGCGCCATTTATAAAAACCAACAAGAAGCGTTTAGCATTTACATTTAACGACATGAGAGACGGTCAGTGGAGTCTTAGTAATAGGGTCCCTTACCCCTTTGGATACTGAACCATGAAAAGTAAAATATAACATTTAATTTTATGTTTCAACTAAGATTTTCTAAAATAAGTTAAAATCGGAGATAGGCATTCGTGAAGTATGCCAAGGTTCAGAACAAAATCTTGTAACCCTTTTCAGTGTGCATATTTTTAGTTTTTAATTAGGTACCTACTTTGTAACTCGTTGACGAACGTCTTCGTTAACAAGGTAATTAGGTGTACCGTTATAAAAAAGAGGATGTTCTAGTTAGACCTGAGATTTCCGCACTTAGCCTCATATTTGAGCTATTGTACGTAGCAAGCGCTAAGGTATATAAATGTCGTAGCCATATCGTAGATTGTGCCATATCATGATGTGGTTAGCCATATCACGAAATGTGTCCTTTTCATGAAAAGGCCAAGTCAAACTGGCCGTATCATGAAATGGCTTAGCCAGATCAATGAGCGACCGACGTTTGACGATTTTAATAGCGAAATGCATAACTATTTCATGATGCGGCCAAACGTTAGCGGCCATATCGTAAAATACTTCCATTATCCACCGTTAGAGGCGCTGATGTTAGTTTGTTGTGTATTCCTACCATGGAGGCGACAGAAAATATGGGTTGGTATTTGAAACGATGTCCCCGAATTTGGAAAAACAAAAAGTATGCCCGTGTTCAGGAAGCTTTACTGAAACGGAATTAATAAATTTTAATCTGCGAAAATGTGTAATAAAATAATTTTTATTTCTTTAGCAGAACAAAACTCGAAAAAATTAAAAAATGCAACGTTTTTACTCAACGCGACACAAAGCAGGTATCTACTTACGTCATTTACATTTTGGCTTTTTTTAGAAGCTACATAGCTGAAGTTTTACTAAGAATTAAATTAAAATTTTGGGTTGGTTGTTAGGTCAGTACACATAAGCAAAAACAGGTTCGAAGTTCCAGCGGAGCGTAGCGACGCTCCATCCTGAAACTTCGGGTGTTAGTTCTTTTTTTTATATAAAAGCAAAAAAAAATATTTCACTGACAAACTTAGTTTTGAGTCAAACTTAGATAAGGTTGGTGCATGGAAAAGTCATAGGTACCCTACATTATGATATGGCAAAACGTAGATTGCCATATTGTCAAACGTTGATGCTTTAACGATACGGCCAGTATGACTTGGCCTTTTCATGAAAAGGACACATTTCGTGATATGGCTAACCACATCATGATATGGCACAATCTACGATATGGCTACGACATAAACACCTCAGACACTCAGCTTTCCTCATGACGTGTTCCTTCACCACTAGCGAGTGACTACTGCACAAACGTACGTAACTTAGAAAACAAAGTCATTGGTACATCCCCAGGATTGAAACCCAAGACTTTCCGAATGTGGGTGTATTATTATATCTATATATATATATATATATATATATATATATATATATATATATATATATATATATATATATATATATATATATATTACTGTCTAGCTATCACGCCTCTTTAATAATATTCGTTTAATATTCGTGGGAGGGTGTCCAGGGAAACTTTAAATGGTGAGAACAAAAATAAAGCTGTAGGTGATACGAAGTTCACGGAGACATCTATTAGCCAATAAAATACGGTATTTGACACGATTTCATATGCTCGATTAAAACAAAAATTACAAAATATCTCGGAAAATGTATCTCTTTTAGTCAATTACCTACTAGTTATTACATTTTTTAATACATTAGACATAAAAAGAGTGCTCTGAAATGTGACGTCAGAAGCCAGTATTTTCATACAAAATTCCGTTTTAAAAGTAACTCATTTGATATTTTGTCAAATTGGTAGGTACCCAATTATACTAACCTGTACCCGTCTGTGTCGAACAGAAGCCGCAGCGCAGGTGATGAAGCCAGCTGGTGATGCGACGGCTGGAGACCCTAGCGACCCGCCCGTCATCGAGACCAATGATGACGTAAGTTGTTGATCCTCAGTCATCATCAATCAGCCCGTATTCGTCCACTGCTGGACATTGAGGCCTCCTCCAAGACATGCCACTTTTTAATTTATTTACCCGCGATGGACACGCTTTGTGATCAAGCACATCTAGCGGAAGTGGTGGTAGCCTAGTGGGTAGAACATTGGACTTGGAAGCGGGACACCCAGGTTCGAATCCCAGTGCGGGCATGTACCCATGACTTTTCTTTCTAATTTATGTACATTTGTGAAATTATAGTAGCAAAACCACTCGCTAACGGCAAAGGAAAACATCTCTGAGAGAAGGCCTGTGCCCTACAGTGGGACGTATATAGGCTGCTTGCTGCTTATGATTATGATAAAGAAGCCAAATTAACGCGTCGTAGCACGACGCGACGTCGCGTCGTGTTTATGTGTAAGAGCCCTAAGCTGTGAACGGCATCGTGTTACCGAGATACTGAGAAAATCGGGCATAAGGACATTTCTAGATGACGGAGTTATTGACGTTTGAAAATGGAAAATTTTCTATGTAGAATGTGTACTGAAAATCGACTATGCCTAAAACTAATAATGGCATCATCATCATCATCGTCAGCCATTTGACGTCCACTGCAGGACATAGGCCTCCTTCGAGGTTTTCATAACCATGAGGGGTTTTGCCGTAATCGCCACGCTTGGCAGGCGGGTTGGCGATCGCAGTATGCGGTTGGAATCTGAGGAAGACTCTGCTGCTGTACGTCTCCTGTTAATTGATTTCCGTAGTCGCCTTCTACGACATCCACGGAAGGAAATGGAGTGACGCTATTCTTAATCCGGCGCCACAGGGAGAATAATGGCATAGGTTTATTGTTTTATTTCGTTCAGCTTTTGTCTGAGTATAAACAATTAAGCTATTTGATGGACGGTATTGTTTCTCGTACATTGGCGATTTAAAAAGAAAGACATTATTATATTCTTTTTGTTACTACTAGCCCGTGCTAAGGACAATTTTAAAAACCTATTTAGCGGCAAAAAATTCCACCCATGCCGTGACTTGAACCCGCAACCTCTGGCTAACCGTGCCAGCGCTCTCCCAGCTGCGCTAATGGACAAGCGCAGGCAACGGCGAAAATTCGAACCTCTTTACGTAATACAGAGAAGTTCGTAAAGAGGTTCGAAATAGTCGCCGACAAAACGCTTTGAAGTTTCGCGAAAAATATGTGCTTATTTTATAGTAGTTTATGTGACTGTCACATAATGAGGGTTATTAAAACACGAGCGAGATTTTAAAAAACGAGCCTTGGCGAGTTTTTTAATAGCATTCGCGAGTGTTTTAATTCCAAGTTATGTGCAGTCTCATACACTACTTTATCTACACTCGTAATGAAATTTTTGAAACGAAATGGCGCAATTTCGACAAAAGTATCTTGACATTCAATCGTCTGCACTCAGTTTTGCGCGCGCAATTTTAGGTATTTTTAGTTGCACTTTTGGTACCACCAAAATGAAATTAGGTTTTTTATAGAGTCAACTTTTGACATTAAAAAAAAAACTTAAGTTTTGTTCCGTGATCACAGCAACACTTTAAAAAAAATAACTGTAACATAAAGTGAAAAATCTCACCTTTAATGTAACTTTATATTACACTTTTTTTTTTTTATTTTCTTTAAAGTTATGTATTGCTTAAAGCCTGTCAATATGTGTTAACCTTTGAATTCTTAATTTGAATATTATGATATGAGTGTAGATAAAGGTTTTTAAAATGACTAAATAAACATGTACAAAAAACATAAAACAACTTACAGAGTGTATTATAAACGTCAAGCGCTTCACGAAATCGCTATTGGTACAGTTGTCAATGAATCAGCCCCTATTCGTCCACTGCTGGATTAAGTCTCATCCAGTGGACGTTTCTGTCCCCGGCCACCCTCATCCAGCGGCTGCCAGCAATGTACCTCAGATCGTCGGGCCAGCGACCTGGTCCGGCGCTGCGTTTGCCACTTCGTGGTCTCCACTCGAGAATCTTTGCACGCCGTCGGATATAGGTTCTTCGACAGATGTGACCAGCCCACAGCCATTTGTAATATGTATATATTTTTTTTATTTCAGGTGACAGCAGCTATCACACAGACTCTTCAGAATCTCAGCACGAACGCCGAGAGCCTTCAAACCCCCTTCTCGGATCAGGACCTAGCCAATATGTTCAATAACCTTGGCGGGGATGGTCAGGTAAATCTTCCTGTTATTGTCCAGTTTTAGCGAGACTAACGAGGAGAGTTGTGAGGTGAACTGTGGCCGCCTGTGACGTCCCTTACCGGCCCTTCCACCCACATTCGCTCGATAGATTTGTTTCGTCAATCTTTCTTCCCTCATCCTCTCCAATGTCCAAACCAACGAAACATTCCTTTCTCAATTCTAGTCACTACATTCTCTCTCAGTCCACAACGTTCTCTAATCAAGTTTATTCATAATGAAAGTTTAAAATAAATGGTGAGAAAAAAAATCGAAGTTCACGGGGTCATCTAGTTTTATGTAGCGTCCCATATACGTTATACGTCCCACCGCAGGGCACAGTCCTTCTCTCAGAGAGATAGTATGGGCTTAATCACCACGCGTGCCCACCGCGGATTGACATTCAAGCGCCGAGGTACGTGAATACCTCGGACACTCAGCTTTCCTCACGATGTTTTCCTTCACCGTTAGCGAGTGGTATTGCTACTGTGACTTCACAAATATACGTAACTTAGAAAACAAAGTCATTGGTACGTGCCGGGACCCGAACCCACGACCTCCCGAATGAGAAGCCGGCGTTCTACCGCTCCGCTACCACCGCGTTTTATCCAGTAACTGATACTCGTATTTATTGTAATTATTCCAGGAAGGCAACATGTTCGTGCCATTCATGCAGGGCATGATGCAGTCGCTTCTCTCGAAGGAAGTCCTCTACCCCTCGCTGAAGGAGCTACTCGACAAGTACCCCGCCTGGTTGGAGGAGAACAAGGGGAAGCTGGAGCTTTCGGAGTACACCAGGTGAGATGGGCAAAATAGATGAGCCGTCGCGTACTGAGTCTGGAAGAATCTATAAACATAACATAAACTCACGCCTGTATCCCAGAGGGGTAGGCAGAGACCAGGGACTGCCACTTGCTACGATCCTGACAGATCACTTTCGCTTCCTCAACATTCATTAGTCGTTGCATGCGCGCACGCCAGTTTCGGGTACTTTTTATCTTGCCCTTTGTTAATACATCCCCTATTTGGTCGAAGTATGTCCGTCTGGGTCGTCCCTTACCGGCCCTTCCATCCACATTCGCTCGATATATTTGTTTTGTCAATCTTTCTTCCTTCATCCTCTCCACATGTCCAAACCAACGCAACATTCCTTTCTCAATTCCAGTCACTACATCCTCTTTCAGTCCACGACGTTCTCTAATCACATTGATGCGTATCCTGGTATCTAGAATCTATCTATCTCATCAGCCCATAAACAGAGCCCACTGTTGGGCATAGGCCCCTTCTCTTTCACGCCAAGCCATCCGGTCCCTCGCCAGTCTCGTCCAATGTTTTCCAGCTGCTTTCACCATGTCGTCGGCCCGCCGGGCTGGTGGTCTCTCGGCCACCACTTAGTGGCTATCTTTGTACAAAGACACTGGACCGAGTCTGGAAGGATGACTCGATCTAATATATGAAAAATTCGTGTCACAGTGTTTGTGATCGAACTCCCGCAGGACGGCTTCCGGTGAAGCCGTTTCACTTTTTATGCCACTTCGAATGAAATCACTTTGACTGAAGCTCTATCCTCCACCAACAGATTCCTGAACCAAAAGGAGTTGATGGAGAAAGTCTGCGCAGAGTTGGAGCCTGAACAAGAAAGCGATCCTGAAGATGTGAAGCGGAAGCGATTCGAGACAGTACTGGAGTTGATGCAAAAGGTTGGTCTATGTGAAGTTTGGTTTCATCGGGAACGTTAGAACTTTGAACTGTCATTCGAATGACATTCTTGACTGCCTCGTTGTACTAGCCGTTGGACTAGCCGGACAAGACAGAGGTCGTGGGTTCGATTCCACCTGGGGGCCTCCGTACATTTGTACAAAGGGCCTCAATCTGGGCGTATTTCCATGTTTGTGATGTCCTTGCTTGGTTATCATAGCACAGGGTATCCTTGTTTGAAATTGAAATTGAAATTGATTCAAGTGATTGTGTTGTGTGCAACTTATTAGGGTTCCGTGCCCAAAGGGTAACCCTATTACTAAGACTCCGCTGTCCGTCCGTCCGTCCATTTGTCACCAGCCTGTATCCCATGAACAGTGATAGCTAGACAGTTAAAATTTTCACAGATCATGTATTTCTGTTGCCGCTATAATAGCAAATACTAAAAACAGAGTAAAATAAATATTTACGGGGGGCTCTCATACAACAAACGTGATGTTTTTTTGCCGTTTTTTGCTCTATATTAATAACGGCAACAGGTAGACGCTTGAAATATTGAAATTTTGTATAGATAATGGTACGGAGTCCGTGCGCGAGTCCGACTCGCATTTGGCCGGTTTCTATTTTTTCTTTTCTTTTCTTGTGCTGTGTTAATTTGTGAGGATAAATGTCATTCTTTCTTTTCTTTGTGTTATCCTTGGCTGGTTACCATAGTACAGCGTATCCTAGTTCGGGACCAGGCCATATGGTCTATATACACATAGCTATCACGATTCATGACATAGCCTGGTGACAAACGGATGGACGGACAAGGGGAGTCTTAGTAATAGGGTCCCTAACCCTTTGAGTACGGAACCCTATAAAACATACAATAGTTACTAAAAAGGAAGAAAAGAGATGCTCACAGAAATACACAGAAAACATACATCCTGTGTTGCGTCTGAAAAAAAAATCAGGAGGAAATCAGAATAAAAAAAAATATATTACACAGCGAAAAGAATTTATTTACTTTCTGCTTGTTGAAAGCCACGTTATCCGCTGTCTTGCGCAGGCTGTTCCTAACTTCAGACCCGAATTCCAGATGCAGGACCTGGGCCATCCGCCCACGGAGCTGGTGGGCGACGTGGCGCTCCCCCCCCAGGGCTTCGCCCCCCCAGCCGGCGCCCCCGACGCGGCCCAGTGCCGGCTCATGTAGTGACCGCCACTACTCTTAACTTAACAAGAACCTTAGTAAGGGCCTAAGAACTAGATGTGGGATCAACTGGTGCGTGGTAAAACTGTCCTACAGCGTTATGGTAAAAACTGTCCTACCCTAGTCACCAGTGACACCTCGTGTACTGATGGCTACTACTCACGAGTTGGGAGATAAATTGTGTGATATAAAAGTGACGGTTTAACTTGACAAGGCTGAGTAACAACTGAAGCGTGGAAAATAAATCAAATTACTGTAACAAATTATAGGAGTGTAGGGTGCATGCCATGCCCAGCGCCCCCATCAAAGGCATCAAAAGGAATGGAGTGAAAAACTGTCCTAGTGTGTAACAGTCCCTAGTCTCATGTAGTGACCGCCACACTACACTACAATTTGTAGCCTAAAAGTCACTACACGAGGGAAGGCGTGAACTAGATGTGAGTGGTAAAAACTGTCCCACTGTGTTATTACAGTCTCCAGTGCCGTCTCATGTAGTGACCGCCACAGGAGTTGCCTAGAGCAAAAACACGTTTCACTAATCACGACTGACGACGTTAGGCATCACCTAAAGTTACGACACCGATTTGGGAGGGCGTAGTGCTTAGGTGCCCCTAAACCTCACGTGCCCTCACGCCCTAGTATTGAGGTTGTATGATAAATGTTTACAAAACAATATTTCAAAACACAACAGACAACGGAACACAATAACAGACAGACAACTTGACCAGACAATTCGACCACAGAACACAATAACAGACAGACAATTCGACCACAGAACACGATAACAGACAGACAACTTGACCAGTATATGGCACTTGCTTACTACGGACCACTTTCATAAATAGACAGTATTTAACTAAATTCTTCATACAAAAGTCTATACAAATGGCGATTTAAGTGACATCTAAGAAGTGGTGCGAGACGGCCTTACGGTTCTATTTATAAAAACACGATTCCTTAAAACACTCCTCAAAGGCAGTTTAAATAGATTGTGGTAAAGGGAAAAACGTACCCACAGATTAAACAAACTGCCCCTGAGGAGGGTTTTAGAGGAATCGTGCTTTTGTAAATAAAACCGTTGATAAATAGACCTGACTGCTAGGTTTTAAACGCTGATCAATGTGGAAGTCTTACCTCCGGGTTCTCGTACGTTAACAATCTGTTAACATGCTTGACTGTCGTCAGTTGTTTTTTTTTTGTATCAATGTACTTCGGTCAACGGACAGTTCTTAGCAGTTGATTATCAGGTTTTTAGTCTACGAGAAATCGGAGGTTAGCTACTCCCAGCTACAGCCCGTATCCACAGTTCAGGGTCCTTAGGGTCTTGCGCCAAATCACTGGATAAGTAAGTAATACATAAATACTTATTCAGGGATAAACAGATAAAATATCTGATTGATATGGTTGTCAGTCATACAAATTGTCTATGGATAGCTCTACAAATGTCATTGTGCAAGACGTTTTTGGACATTCACTGGATAGAGCTTACCTATGGATAAACATTTGGCGCATAAAGAAGAAAGTCGACACACAAATTCAGCTTCTGGTCGGTCTACAGTCAGAAAGTTACTGCACATGTTCTTGTAAAATTCGTATCTATAGTTATTCTGTATTTCAGAGGGACTGATATTTAGCATAAATAATTAAAAAACAATAACTTATTTTTGAAATAAATTATGTTTGGTTGGATTTTTTTTTTAAACAATTATGTGCGATAATTTTTCTTGCTGCAAGTATTTTGAACGTACAGTGCGAAAAATATTTTATTATAGGTTGGATTGGTTCGGCGTGGTATATTTATGTACCGTTTGGTAAAAATAACTAGCTCTAAAAAACATCACAGTGTACATTAATTTATTGAAAGTAAATCGCACCTTAATTAAATTTCAGATTATATAGGGTGTCTCAAAAAGTGGGCTTTACTCGTGAATACAAACTTTTTAATGGGACCAACCCTGTTATCGTTTTGTATTGTTAGATCGTTGTATTGCCTTATTTATTTATTAATAACGCTTGTTGGAAAAACATACAGTATTTATTTTATTTCAAGCTTTGCACTAAAATTATGTACCAAAGATCTAATATATTTCAACAAAGATCACATCTAAATAACATCGATCCCGAAAAAAAATTTAGTTTTTTACATTTGTAAAATTAAGGAAATGTGAAAAAAAATTACAACAGTTCTTATTGTAAACATTAATTAGTTGCATTTAAGAAGTGAACGGGAATAGTTACTCGCTGTTTTACGTAGGTTATAGGGTAATATTGGCTATAAACAAAAATAAAACCGGCCAAGTGCGAGTCGGACTCGCGCACGAAGGGTTCCGTACCATTATCTATACAACATTAGACACAAAGATAAAAAAAAATCACGTTTGTTGTATGGGAGCCCCCCTTAAATAATGATTTTATTTCGTTGTTATAGCGGCAACAGAAATACATAATCTGTGAAAATTTCAACAAGACAGACGGACGGACGGATGGACAGACAGACAGCGAAGTCTTAGTAATAGGGTCCCGTTTTTACCCTTTGGGTACGGAACCCTAAAAACTAATCTTAGTATTCTAAGATTAGTTTTTTTTTTTATAGCCAATATTACCCGATATTCAGTAGCATATTTTATGCTTTATGCCGAGTTTTATGACAAGTACTTCCTGTTAATGTTTTTTTATAAGGTTATATGACCGCACACTCTATAATTAGGTATTGACAAAAGGTATAAAAAATTATGAAATAATTAGGTAGTAGACCCTTTGAGAGTATCTGGGTAGTCCAGAGGGTCGCAAAGGGTCTACTGGTTGTATTTGGTTCTACATGTCAACTTTTACTCTAAGAAAATTTTAAAATTGCGACATTATATCAGCTGTTGTGTTAATTTACCTACTTAGTGCTTGTAAAACATCGTGAGGAAAGCTGAATGTCTGAGGTGTTCACATAACTCAGCGTTCGAAATTGCCAATCGGCGGTGGGCACGCGTGGTAATTAAGCCCGAACTCTCTCTGAGACAAGGCTGTGCCCTGCAGTGGTACATAATATATAGGCTTGGTTACATAAATCGGTAACTTTGTTATCGAAAAGCTTAAATTTTTTTTTTAGAAATTTCGAAGTTTCGTCAAAATAAAATTAGTTCTTTTTGATGTGTAAACCTCCCTTTTTTCACAAGTACATGGGGATTTTCTTACTCCCTGTATAATCTATTGGGTCATGATTGCATCTTTGCCTTTTTCTAGGTTTTAATGCTGTTCAGATTAATTCCTAAACAGATTCTTGAAAATTTACTGTAACCAATAACCGAAAATAACTGTTTATTCTTCATGCGAATCAGAGCGAAACCGGAATTAACGTAATAATGTTTATACTTAATTTTGCAAAAATAGCAGTTTTTTCATTTATTGTGGCAGTTATGGTTTCTGTAATCCTGAACCGATAATAAATACATTTTAATTTTTCTTTATTTCGGTTGTATTTATTAGTGTCAAAGAGTGTATTGTTATTGTTGTATTAATATTTCAGTGTTTTAAACAAAATATAAACACTTGTTATTAATTCTTTTTATAAAACCTATGTTTAAACCATTATTATTTCATTGTTATTTTAAAAACGGATTTTATTGATTAAAACGATTTATAGCTGAACTTGTGTTTTTATCGGCTAAACACTATTGCATATTTACTTAAATTATACACATATGCTTACTTAATATTATTTGAGGAAATATGGTCAGAGTGGAGGCTTTTTTTTCGCTGTGTTAATCTCCGCTACATCTCGGCCCGAAGACAGCGGATAACATTGTAATTGACATTCAACAGAATGTAAATTCTTTTCGTTAAAATATTTTTTTTATTTCTATTCCACATTCATGCTTGTATCACACAAGGGTAGGCAGAGACTAGGCCCTAGTCTAATATACACATAGGTTTTCAATAAAATTATATAATAGTAGTTTATGATACTGTTGCATAATAAGGGTTCTTATAAAACGAGTGTGTTTTAAAAAAACGAGCCGTAGGCGGGTTTTACAAACAGAACCAAACTTTGTTTAAATATTGAAAATTTTTTTTAAATGTAAATAATATGTTGGCGCCAAGGCGCAAACATCGATTGCGCATGCGTGTTGCGTCGCCGCGGTTCATTGAAACCTTTTTTTTTAACTAGAGGTTCAACCTTCTTGGTCCAGCTGGAGGTTGTATAGGTGTATCGTTATGATTAAAAAGTTATATTATGATACAGGTGTCCATACAAGACCTGTAGGCTTAGCACACTAGCATGCGAGAAAATGACAGGCGCCGCGGCATAAACTTTGCCGCTTTATTAGTTTTGTCGCAACAGCGAGCATGATGTGAGTGGAAGAGAAATTTAAACACTGTTTAAAGTATTTCTCGCAGGCGGCAAAATGGAGATGTCAGTTAAAAAAAGGCTTCAATTTTAATATTTTTTTGGGTTGGTCACACTCAATCGGTACACTTCGACTGTATATTTAGCTATTCTGCGTTTCGTTCACAATTTTTTTTTCCCTGAGAACAGTCGATAACCTAAGTGTTTTGTCTGAAGTCTGAACTGACTATGAAGGTAAATGTATGAACGGAATATCGAAACGTTTTTGTTCTTCTTTCCAACAACCGTCCTAACAAAACAAATAGGTAAGAGTTTTCTGAAGTTCCAGTTTCGAACTTGTACAATAACGCCGTCATCTGATTTCACACAATTCATTTGCAATTCTTACTTGACCTCTCGTGGCTGTAAGTGAAGTTAAGACCTAGTAGTAAAGCCATCCTCATATCCTCATTGGGTATGCTCGTCATCCTCACATAACATAAATCAACACGAAAACTAAGAAACGCAAATATGTACGAGTATGACAGCAATACGGTGGTAGCCTAGTGGGTAGAACATTGGACGCGGAAGCGGGAGACCCAGGTTCGATTCCCAGTGCGGGCATGTACCTATGACTTTGTTTTCCAAGTTATGTACATTTGTGAAGTTATAGTGGCAATAAAACTCGCTAACTGTGAAGGAAAACATCGTGAGGAAACCTGAGTGTCTGAGCTATTCATATACCTCAGCGCTTGAAATCACCAATCCGCGGTGGGCACGCGTGGTGATTAAGCCCATACTCTCTCCCTGAGAGAAGGCCTGTGCCCTACAGTGGGACGTATATAGGCTGCTTATGTATGACAACAAAGTTAAATTATAACCTAAAAGCCTTGTCTTTACATCGACACCAACAGAGAAATTTCTCTTAGTTAAGCTGTCATTTTGCGAGAAAAAAACACCTTCATGTTCGCGGTTGCGGCAAACCATAGAGAAACGGTATTAAACTGACAGAAGGAGGCGCGTTGAGACAGCTCACGCGGTCTTCATGTTCGCACCGGCGCGGGCGAGATACCCCTCTGTGACGTCATCTTAATACTGTTTATTGTTTAATGTGACAGTTGAGAGCAGGCAAAATGTTCAGCGTGCTAAGCCTACTGTATCGTAATAAAACTTTATTTTTTTATTTTTGGCCTATACGTGCCTAATGTTTGTCATAAGAGTTTTGTTTTCAGTTTTATAATCTTTGTATTATAGTATCAGAGTAGATAAACACTATAATAGTTGTTATTTGTCTCTATTTGGTAATCTACAAAGCGATAGGAGTACAGTGTCATTCTGAATGGTACTACCTGCACAAAATTAAGTTAAGTTGCGCGGGTTATGCCATTGGTATGCGATTGGTTACTAGACTACCAATAGTGTTAATGAAACAACCATGGCCGTGTTAATATGAGTCTATTAAACAACTATTAATTTTATTAAAACAACGCATAACCAAGATCGCTCAACGAGCTATGGAGAGAGCTATGTTAGGAGTTTCACTGCGTGATCGAATTAGGAATGAGGAGATCCGCAGAAGAACCCAAGTTCTTATATAGCTCGAAGAATTGCTCCGTTGAAGTGGCAGTGGGCGGGGCACATAGCTCGGAGAACTGATGGCCGTTGGGGCGGAAAAGTTCTGACCTGGCGACCGCGGACCGGACGACGCAGCGTGGGCAGGCCCCCCACCAGATGGTCTGACGACCTGGTTACGGTGACGGGGAGTCGCTGGATGCGGGCGGCACAACACCGGGATGCTTGCAAAACGATGAGGGAGGCATATGGGCGTCAAATGGCTGATGATGTTGATGATGAACGCATAACCTAATTTAAACCGTTTCTTGATCTTCAGTATCGATAAATGAACCACAATAAACAATAAAAATATCGAATTTTATCGATAAATGCTAAAGCATCGTGTTGATTAAATTAATCCCATTTTGACCTCAAAGCGTCACTTTCTCTCGGTATCAGTACCTAGTCCGGTTATTTAGTCCGGTCGCCGGACTGCTTCCCGTATGAGGACTACCCTTATTTTTTACATTTTTATTACTAACCTATTCTGTGAAAATGTCGACTTAAGCCCGTACTCTCTCTCTCTCTCTCTCTCTCTCTCTCTCTCTCTCTCTCTCTCTCTCTGAGAAGGCCTTTGCTCGGCCGTGGGACGTACCTATTTAAATAGGGTGCATAAAAATGTTAATACTGCCGTCACAAGAACAGGCTAAATTTGAAAAAAAAAATACTAAAACGCTAAGTAACGATATCTACCTACTCGTATATCAATACATCACACTAGGGTTGCCAAAGTAGGCGAAACTGCTATATTTTGCGTAAAGCTTAATTTTTTTCTAAAGCTCGCTCTTCAAGTCAAGTCCGTGAATCGCGCGGCACGACTGCCGCTATTTTTTACAATTTTTTTACCATTATTTTGCCATCCACTATATTTTTCGAATAGCTTCGAAAATCCAACAACCCTACATCACACATACCAATCGGTAGCAGGTGTCAATCGATTAGAAATGGTTACCTAGTCCTGAGACTAGATGAAGGAACGATTTGGTATCCTACGCAGAAAAAATGTCTTTCTAAAGACAGGTGTGAGAACACATTGATGGGGCAAGATGATTTGTCACTTTTTCGGAGTTCGAGAAACGTACCTTATGGTATGTATTAGAAAAGGAATCCCTCACGATGACTTTCGTGATCTGACCCGACTGATACATTCATTAGATAGATAGGGAACAATTCATTGTACCTACATAAAAAAGGAAATTACACGGATATTTCTTAACCTAAGAGTACAGACTTATCACTAAAAGTGATCTCTTCCAGACAACCTCTAGATGGACTCATGCTGTGGTCACTTAGAACAAACGAGATTTTATTTAAGAAAAGTCCATCTAGCGGACGGCTTGGTTACTAAATGAGCGGTGTCATAGGAAGCCAAAATTTGCATATCGTTTATAAGTTCATGGTAGCTCTATCGTGTACATTTCATTGCAAAGTTTGATTGGTGTGAGGTGACGTGGTTCGAATCCTCATACGGACATGTCTTTTGTATTATAAATTTATTTTAAAAATAGTACGCTAGCCACTCCCCGATAGCAGCACTATCTATGCCTCATAAAAAAATAAGAGTGAACCATCTATTTCAGTATACCTAATATAGATAGTAATCTATGGATGGACTGGACCAATACATTGGAGAAGGGAGTAGATGTACAAACAAATAAAAATAACAAGTATGAGGGGTAGGCCAAAATAATTAAATAAGTAGGTACCTACTTACGTGTTAACGGGACCCTAATGCATCCTCGCATTCTTAGGTACTTTTAATCACCACGCACGCCCACCGCGGATTGACAATTTCAAGCGGCGTGGTAGGTATGTGAACACCTCAGACACTCAGGTTTCCTCACGATGTTTTCCTTCACCGTCACTGAGTGGTATTGCTACAACAACTTCACAAATGTACATAACTTCGACAACAGTCATTGATACATGCCGGGATTCGAACACACGACCTCCCGAATGAGGTACCGTTCTAATTATCTTCCGTGGGGAACAGTAACAGTAATTTTTCTGTAAATGTTTTGTTTTATTCATGTGATTTTATGTGTGCAATAAAGTATAAAGTAAAAACGATGCAAAGTGATTGATAACCTACTGAGTTAATTGAGGGTTAGGTATTTTTATAAATATTAAAAACGTGAAACATGTCCATGACCACCGGTTTCTCGTACTACTGTTAACAGCTTGACAGCTTGGCTTGGACCCTGTTTCATAGAACTACAATTCATGGTTTACTATGACAATTCGATGTACCTAACTGCACTGCAGTCTATTAAGCCACAGATTAAGTAGTAGATTAACCCCCAGTTTCTCGTACACTAACACGCTGTTAAGAGCTGCCAACTGACCAAATTGCATACAAAAAAAACCACTGACAGCTGTTAACAGTAGATTAACAACTTGTTAGTGTACGAAGAACCGGGGGTCAGGTACGCAATGCACCTCGAATTGTCATAACAAACTACGAATTGTTGTTTTATGGAACTCGGCCCTGATGTGTTTCATGCACATTGGTGCATAAAAAAACTGGTTTTGTTCTGTTAAGAACTGACTGCTATTAACAGCAGATTGCTCGTGAAATAGGGAGTTAAATTACATACATACCTACATTACATAAACTCACGCCTATATCGCGGACGGGTAGGCATAGACCAGGGTTTGCCACTAACAGGGCTCATAAAGTTGGTGCCAAGGTAGATGTCTAAGCATCAGTACATTGAGATAGAATGAGATCGGCATACTTACCTATCAAGCAAAGTCCTAGAGGGCAGCTGATTGATTACCAGAAAGCCCTTCTGTCAAGACTTAACAAGTCTACAAATTCCATGCGAAACAGACAATGTAGGTACGTCGAGTCAGTTTTTCTCCCTAACAATTAACTCTACATCCAGGAAAACAATTAAAAACAAACAATAATTATTTGCAATTAAATAAAACCCGATACCAGCTCTCAGCAATCAGCCAAAGAGGAGAATTAAAACATTTTAAAATTAAATTTATTTTTCTCGATTCATTTCACCGAAACACTGGCAGCCACAACTTTTTACCCTTCCTCGCCACTGAAAAACCATCTCTTTTTCCATCATGACAAGGTTGATAGGGCTCTATCTAGAGCTGCGTTCGAAAATCTTGAAAGTCAAGGTAAAAAGTTACCCTGTCGATGTTCAAGTTTGGAACGCGGCGCGGTCGACCAATGGGAGCGGAGCGCGCCAAAAAAATACGTAATTAAAAATTCGGCTTTCAAAATGGCGGTCCGCGCGGATTTTAAGCTTAGGAGTGAAATGGACAGTTGGGATGATTTATTGCCTTTTAATGAATTTTGTTCAGGAACCAATGTCACACTGAAAATTCCCAACTTGCCAAAAAAGAGTCGAAATTAAGAGTACGTATGTAAGATTTACTATATGTCCTTGTCTATTATTTTATACCTAACGTAGGTATAAATATTTACAGCTAAAGAAATTTAATTAAAAAAATATTCGTGAGGAAACCTGAGTTTCCGAGGTAGTAACATACTTCAAAGCATCGTCAATCCGCGGTCCTTCTCCTAAGATACAGGTTTTTGTCTAGTTTAGGAGATCGGCAACGACAAGATTATTGTACAATACATTGGCACCGAAACGATTGTTGTCATTTTGGCGTGTATTTTTGGGTTTCAAAATAAACAATTTTATTATTACTGATAACACGCGTGATGATAACTCGGTAATACCCATACTCACTGTCTCTGAGAGAAGGCGTGTGTGTATCCTGCACTGGTAAGTGTTTATTCTGTTTTAAATATATTTTTAACGTTCATTTATAGCCTCCCATGGTTTACGATAAGAAACATAAACTTTTTAACTTCATTTAATGTCCGAATAGCTCTTAAGTCAGCTCACCCCTCTAATTATTATGAATAGCATACCGTGAATGTATTCAAGACTTTTTCCCAGTCCAATTTGCGAAGCCAGGGACAAATGGTAAGATTCTGGACAGTCGGCGCCATTTAACTTTGTGAGGAAACCTGCAAGAATGAAGAGACATACCTACCTAAGAATAAATATTGTCAGTTTGAATGTTGGAACTTACGCATCTTATGATGCTGGTACGGTACCTAATGGAAGTCTCTACCAAAGAGACTATTTATACCTACTTAAGGCGTTTAGGTATAGCATAGAAATTTATTTTCTATGGTTTATAGCTGTGGTTTATAGAGTGTTTTAAGGAATCGTGTTTTGATAAATAACACAGTAATTACATACATCGAGTTTAAGTAACCTTGCTTTATCTAACACAGTGTTTTTCAAACTGTGGGTCGCGACCCCCAGGGAGGTCGCGAAGTCTTGCTCGGGGGGTCGCGGTCGTCAGCCACAAAATTAAAATGCAAGGCTTGTAGTTAGTGTGGCCACAAAATTAGTGTTGTTGGCAAATTCGCCAATTTGGCAGTGGTAGAATAAAAGAACGGTCAGGAACGTTCGGGATATGGGGAACTTTTATTTTCGAGGGCGCTGAGTTTTAAAATATTGCAAGGCAGATCTCTTAGTTTCAGGAATTTAGCAACCATAAACTCTCTGGCTAGATCTTAACACAGATCGTTGGTTTTTGAGGGCGCAGACTTTTAATGAAACCAAATGAAAAGCCACTGCAGTAAATTTTTAGTAGCGCTCACGTGCGTCTACATGACAGATCTTTTATTTTCAAATGCGCTGAATTTTCACTAAATTTTTGGCCGCGCTGACGCGCAAAGTACTTTGAATATCCAAGCAATTTATGTTCATATTCAAAATGCAAAATATTTATTCATCCAACTAATTCTATTGCTAAAATACTCTTGTTGTAGCCTCAAAAGACTTAAATTGGGACTGGCCTCATTGTTTTTTTCATTCAAGTCCAATATTTGGAAAAAAGGAAATGGAAACACTTCGTAGTAGATTTTAGCTACATCATCTTTGAAATTACTTACACTTTTAATATGGTCTAGGGGGGCACGGGTCTCTTCCCTGAGGAAGGTTAATTTCAGGATAATGGGTTAATTTCAGTTTTTTCTCAATAACTCTGTTCTCCGATGAGATAGTACTTACGACAATTTTTATGAAATATTTTTTGTTGCTTGTTTTACGATCTACAAATAACCTCTTCAGTCCTGAGCTTGCAAATAACAATGGTTTTCAATTGTTATTTTCAAGGTCAGGACTGAGGAGGATAAGGTAGGTACATTTTTCACTTATCGTTCATCGTTAGTGAGATATCGATCGAAAAAGCCAAATTAGTTGCTCCATTTTTTGCCTGCATTGTAGTGGGCAAACATGCAAAAACGTCGCCAGAGTCGACATTCTATTCAACGACGAGGACGCTGATGATGGTGATGATGTTGGTGATGACGTCTCCACCATCAAAGCGTCATTTCCTGCGGTTCAATAGTCTACCGTGGAGGAACTTCTTTAGCCAGGACCATCGATACGACGAAAAATAAAAAAAAAAGCTTTTAATCATTATTTTTCATCATCATCTGCCACAAAAAGTCCACTGCTGGACATAACAAAAGCGGAAGCATTATTATTTTTACTGCACAGAAAATTATTTGTTCATATTTTTTGTGTAAATTATTTGCAAATAATAATCAAACATGATATTTGTAAATCTCATGTGTTTCATTAATCATTTGGCTGGTTTATTTAATAAACTGTGTCGTAATAATTCTCTGATCAATCTTTCATCCGTTTTAAATTTTGACGTGTGGATACAACGATGCAAGCGTCGAAAATAAAAAATCGTAATTGTAGGTCTGAACACGCTGTATAAGTTTAATACTAAACATTTTTTGACATCTTAATTTATACTTTTTCAATAAATCGATCGATATTTTCAATAACGTCGAACGATAGGTGAAAAATGTAATCGACTTCAATTGCAGATCGTAAAAAACCAATGAAAAAGTAATGCATCAAAATTCGTATCTCCAATAGCGAACCGAGTTTTTGCAAAAAAAACTGAATCTAATAAAACCCTTTTTTCAAGATCGCGGAAAATACACATAGGAAATCTTGAAGTTAAGCTTTTCTAGAAAACGTTATATCAAATTGAGCCTTCTCATACCTTCTATACCTACCGACTAAACAATGTTTTTCTAAAACATTGAAGTGTTAGAGGGTAATCAAATTATCTATTACTTTAGCAAAAATGTGCTTTCGTTCATTCGGTTCGGGAGCGGAAATCCAACTCACACTCGGCTGGTTTCTGGGTGCCGTAGTCGGCAAGGAACGTTATAGTTTCACCACGTCTGTCCTACTGTCCTATCCTGTCATCGGTGAATTTCACCCCCATACTCTTTTCTCATCGAATGTACCGCGTGATATGTAGCCTTCTAAATAGCCTGTGGCAGAAATAGGGCACAAAAAGCCACCGGTACCGATTTTGGTCAACTTTTTGATTTACAATGTGAAACGATGCGTAGTCGGCGATAGGGCCTGATTTATACAGATCACGGTCAGGATTTCACTGTCCGATTAAGGCCTCGAATTTGTCTCATCCATTATGGAGTTCGCTGATCGTCGCGCGTGTGGCGCTGTTGGTAGACTGTGGCTTGCCAATCGAAGGCTGCTTGGTTCGATTTCCGGTGACAGCACATCATCCTTCAAATACGTGTATTAGTTATGTGACTGTCGCTTCAGGTTAATGGTGAATTTGCACAAAATATAACCGGAGAGACCAAGTTGAAAGATAAGTAAACGTTTTTTTTTGTATGACTAATACTTTTCATAATATAACCCGTCGAAAAGTCAATTTAGTCACGTGGTACAAAAACGCGCCACACAAATCGGGCTCAAACTATTACGTCACAACTTGCACGTCACGCCTTATAATGTATGAAGCGTTTATCAATACTTAAGTTATCTCGTCAAATTATGTTTTTATGCATGTACCCATGCATGCATAAGAAAAACTTCAGAATTTATTGAAAAAACCGAATCTAATAATTATTAGAGAAACTTTATTTTTCGCACTTTTTGTGACCCCAAAAACTCCGATTGATTTCTATGTTATAAAAGCAATTTCACTCCGAACATTAAACCGACTTTTTCCTAAACTCAGAATAAAATAAAAAGTAATGTGGGGCTCCCACACGACAAACGTGATTATGTTGCCGTTTTTCGTTCGATATTAATAACGGCAACAGTATTATTGTCGGACATTAATATCGGATCTTCGCTTCATCAATATTCAATAGTCGCTACATGGACGCTTGCCACGGACTCTGCCTTCCCTCCTCCTTATCCTTCGGATACAGGCGTGAGTTTTTGTTTCATAAGCAGCCTATATACGTCCCACTGTAGGGCACAGGCCTTCTCTCAGGTAGAGAGAAAGGGCTTAATCATCACACGTGCCCACCGTGGATTGGCGATTTCAAATGCTGAGCTTTGTGAATAGCTCAGACAGTCGGATCCTCACGATGTTTTCCTTCACAGTTAGCGGGTGGTATTGATACTATAACTTCACAAATGTTCATAGCTTAGAAAACAAAGTCATAGGTACATGCCGCACTGGGAATCGAACCTGGGTCTCTCGCTTCCGAGTCCAATGTTCTAACCACTAGGCTACCATCGCTCTGATCTAACTCTATTGAACAACTATGCATTTTAGAGATCCGCCCCCCCCCCCCCCAAGATTAGTGATTAGCAAATTAATCGCCGGAAATTCGCTAGATTTTCGCTTAAATACAAGGTTGCCTCAAAAGAGCGCACTTCCTAAAATAGGTCGATACTCCGCCAAAGAACTAAGGCGACTGGCTTAGCCTCTCCTCTCTATATAAGATTAGCAAGCTGCTGTATGCTGGTCACATATCCCGAAGAACCGAAGGTCGATGGGGTGCAAAGGTTTTCTAGTGGAGACCACGAACTGGCGAACGCAGCGTAGGACGCTCACCAGCTCGCTGGACCGACGATCTGAGGCAGATTGCTGGCAGCGGCTGGGTGAGGATGGTTGAGGACAGAAGGAAGTGGCGTGCCTTGGAGGAGGCCTATGTCCAGCAGGAGACGAATACGGGCTGATAGATTGGCTGTCATAGTTTACTACCAAGTAACGTCATAGTTGGAGCCCGATTTATGCGGCGCGTTATTTTACCACGTGACTAGAGTCACTTCATCATCATCATCATCAGCCATTTGACGCCCACTGCAGGACATAGGCCTCCTTCGTGGTTTTTATAACCATGAAGGGTGTTGCCATAATCGCCACGCTTGGCAGACGGGTAGGCGATCGCAGTATGCGGTTGGAATCTCAGGAAGACGCTGCTGCCCGTCTCCTGGTAATTGAATTACTTAGTCGCCTTCTACGACATCCACGAAAGGAAATAGAGTGACGCTATTCTGAATCCGGCGCCACACGGCGCTTGTCACATCAGAGTCACTTGTCAGTTGACATTACGTTCTATAATGAAAAGTATTAGTCGCAGAGAAAAAAAAATACCAAGTTTATTTACCTTTTAACACGGCCTCTCCAATGAGATTAAAACATTTTTGTGCTAGTTCTTCAGCTAATTGTAGCTTTATGGAACAGGACCCTGGCTAGCGCCCTATGGGTCCTGCAAATGCACAAAATAAAGAACAGTAAAGAATTCGTCGAAACCATTTCGTCACACGAAGCATATTAAATGAGGTACATTAAAATGGCGATGGTGCTGTGGAAATTCTGGGGAGAAATTCTATCGATATCGATACAAATCTACCTGAACAGTGTGTAATAAAGTCCCCAAACCACTGGTGTATGGGGGACGCAGGGCAGGGCTTTTGTTCGAGAGCTGGACCACCGATTGAGAGACAGTGGCATGGATTTTCGCTCTGGGGCATATCTGAGCCCAAGGATTGCCCTCGCTGTACAGCGCGGCAACGCGGCCAGTGTTATGGGGACTTTTGGGTCGCATGTGGCTCAAAGCAATTTATCTAGTTAGGTTTCATTGCTATTATTTTTTTAATTTTGTTTTGACGTTCATTTTATTATTATTTTATTTTTGTACTTTTTGTAATTATTTTGGCTTTGACGAAACCTACGGGTGTATTTTAGTCAAACATATACCTCTGAAATTATATTTTTCTATGTTTGAACATCTACTTCCTCCTCCAATGTCCAGCCCATCCGAAGGTTTTGTGGACGAGATCACTTTTAGAGATAAGGCCGCCGACTGTACTCTTAGGTTAAGAAATATCTGTATAATTTCCTTTTTATGCACAACAAAGTGTTCTCTAATTACTATAATCTAAAAACCTATTTGATAATCTACTATATCTAACTTCAAAATTGCGAGAAAACTATCAGCTGCTCCATACTAAAGTTACCACCTAGGAATTAATCTATATAGAACAGCTGATATTTTTTCACGATTCTGAGAGTATTTTCCGTAGTTAAAGCCATCGCCGTAGATACATGAATGTTAATTATCAACCTATATAACTATGTGAATACACCTGAAAATGTAAAACATGGAGATCTATATCTAAGCAACTAGGTATAACTGCTAAATGTAATCTATGTTTTTAACATAATAAATTCAAATTCAAAATATTACAAGGCACAATAATTGAGATTTTCTGATAATATCTGTGTCATATTATATCTCGCTCCCGACTGACACAAGTCTTATTCTTTTAAAAGTAGAGGGCAAAGGCCCATATCTATTTTACAGACTGCTAAGTTCCATCGGATTAAAAGACTATGGATAGACTCTGGTCTACAATAAATCAAATCAATAGTTTATATAGACAACTCAGAACCTCAGGTCTATTAGTGTTAGTAGCAGTTGTTTAAAAACTATGTTAGTATATGCAAATGTCCAATTCATATTCTATTAATTTTTACACAATCTAAACAATTAAAAATAGTTTATCACAATTAAACTTTATTAAAATTCGATCAATAAATAAAACCAAAACAAAATCACATGAAGTAAATTAAATCTGAGTAAATTCATTGCATACCTATTGGATAAAAAATAAAGAAAATCTAATAAAAATGGAATTATGTACCTATTAGTAATGGACGAAATCTAATATGCTAATGTAGTTTTGATTTTAGTTTTGTGTTATTGTGGGCAATAAAGAAAATTCTTTTCTTATCTTTATGCATTTTCTTTCTGTTATCGTATCGTGCATGTTATGTTAGTTATCTGACTATTTTCAATTTGTTTCTCTGATGTGTCTTGTCATTATAATAAAATATTATGGTTTTTTTTTTCTAATCCAAATAACAATGAGTTTGATGGTTTTGGATCATAACAAGACAGTCATTATCTCTGAGCATAGATGTTCTTTTACCATTTTCACAAGTATCGATAATCATTCCTTCCCCGCACTAGTGTTGAAGCCCGTAACAAATTGAGCAGGCAAACTCTAAGAGTACTAAAAGGGCATTGTTAAATGAAGAAAATGCGGTTTTCTAGAAGAAATCGCGGTCGTAATCCTTTGGATGGCTGTTTCATTGATAGAGATTATGGACCTAATGGTCACGATTTCCGTTAGTCACCCTGCTTAAATAAAATTCAATAAGCACAGAATTAACTTATTTCATTTATTTATTTTGATACTTGATACTGTTAGGGTTCCGTACCTCGTGACATCGTGAGAAAACCTGAGTGTCTGAGGTGTTCGTACCTCAGCGCTTTAATTTGCCAATCCTGGTGCGTGGTGTTTAAGCCCCTGAGAGAAGGCCTGTGCCCTGCGGTGGGACATCATCATCATCAGCCATTTGACGCTCACTGCAGGGCATAGGCCTCCTTCGTGGTTCTCATAACCATGAGGGGTTTTGCCATAATCGCCACGCTTGGCAGGCGGGTTGGCGATCGCAGTATGCGGTTGGAATCTCAGGAAGATTCTTGCCCGTCTCCTGGATTGCTGCCCGTCTCCTGGTAATTTATTTCCTTAGTCGCTTCTACGACATCCACGAAAGGAAATGGAGTGACGCTATTCTTAATCCGGCGCCACACGGTGGGACGTATTATAGGCTACATAAATTGATATAATATTTATGATTCGATTTTAAAATGTTTTATAAGCCTACATAACCTACATTACTTTCATTTATGCAATATATTATTTTTAGGCCACATAAACCCACGCGTGTATCCCGGAGGGGTAAACAGAGACCAGGGTTTGCTACTTACCACGATCTTGACGAGCCTCTTTCGTTTCATCAACATTCATATTAGCGATGCCTTCAGGGTGCTGCTGGGAGTCTGGGACTGCTTTTCTGTAGTGCACGAGGGATGTATGCAGAGGCGCACGTTGATGACTTTTACGCCATCGTACGCAGAAGGATAGCGTCCCTGCTGTGTAGGTTTCACGACGGTAGCAACAGCCTTCTGAAAGTTATTGCAGCTAAGGTCGACAATCCCTTCTTGAGGCACTGGGTGGCGGCGCACATATTGTCCGACATTGGTGTCGCCCAACGAAAAATATGATTGTTACCTATTTTGAATGTTTTACTGTTTTAATACGATATTTAGAGTTCCGTACCCGAAGGGTGCCAAACGGGACCCTATTACTAAGACTTCACTGTCCGTCTGTCTGTCTGGCTGTCTGGCTGTCTATCACCAGGCTGTATTTCATGAACCGTGACAGCTAGGCAGTTAGAATTTTCACAGATAATATTTCTGTTGCCGTTATAACAAAAAATAACATAAAAGAGAATAAAATAAATATTTAAGGGGGCTCCCATACAACCAACGTAATATTTTACGGCAACAGGTAGACGCTTGAAATATTCACGGAATATTTAGTTCTATATTAGCTTCAAAAATAAATAATGAAATAGAAATAAAATAAAAATTTAAGGGGGGCTCCCATACAACAAACGTGTGTTGTTGCCGTTTTTTCTCGATCTTTGTGTCTAATTTTGTACACCTAGATAATGGTACGAAGCCCTTCGTGCGCGAGTCCGACTCGCACTTGGCCGGCATACTACCGTAGTTATAAGTCTATTACCAACACAAATTGTTAATATTAATTTAAAACGTAAATATGGTCTTATTGTCTAAAATAATTTTATTGAATTGAATTAGTCTCCGCATGCGCACTCTGGTTTTGGGTGCAGACGTATCATCAATCAATCAGCCCATTCGTCTACTGCTGGACATAAGCCTCCCCCAAGGCACGCCTCTTCTTTCTGTCTCTGCCTCTGATCGTCGGTCCAGCGAGCTGGTGGGCGTCGCACACTGCGTTTGCCAGTTCGTGGTATCCACTCGAGAACCTTTGTATACACCCCGTCGACTATCTGTTCGTCGACGTACGTGACCAGCCCTATGCCACTTCAACTTGCTGATCTTATAGGCTACGTCAGTCACCATAGATCCGTCAAAGAGTCTCTGTGTATCGCCCGCTCCGTATAACGCTGAGTGACATTGAATCCGTTGACTAGTCACATCCGTGGACCAGGACACACTGGGACCAAGACCAGCAAAGGGCAAAGTACCCGACTGGTACTGCGGGCATGTACCTATGACTTGGTTTTTTAATTTATGTACATTTGTCACGTTATAGTAGCAATACCACTCGCTAACTCGCGCACACAGGTGTTCACATACCTCAGCGCTTGAAATCGCCAATCCGCGGTGGGGACGCGTGGTGCTTAAGCCCATACTCTCTCCATGAGAGAAAGCCTGTGCCCTACAGTGGGACGTATATAGGCGGCTTATGTAAAGTACCCGAAACCGGCGTGCGTGCATGCAACGACCAATGAATGTTGAGGAAGCGAAAGTGATCTGTCAGGATCGTGGCAAGAGACAGTCCCTGCCTGGTCTGTGCCTACCCCTCTGGGATACAGGCGTGAGTTTATTATGCGTGTATGTAATATGTTTTGTAACTCAAATACCTCCTGTATTTGAGTTAGAAAATGCAACATGCAGTTCATCTCTTCTCCAACTACCGGCTTATATGCTAGTTAGACTAAGCTATGTTTGTGTCTATGGGTTGGCTTTTTAATTCCCTTTCCAAGCAGGCTCATTTGCGCCGTATTGTTAGAGCGCACGGCAGCCGCCGAGGGCTTAGGAGCGCAGGCGACATATATTCCCATATCTTCAATTTTTTTCCTTTTTTAGGGTTACGTACCCAATGGGTAAAAACGGGACCCTATTACTAAGACTCCACTGTCCGTCTGTCTGTCTGTCTGGCTGTCTATAAACAGGCTGTATCTCATGAACCGTGATAACAAGGCAATTGAAATTTTCACTTTCGAATTATTTCTGTTCCATACATCTGTATTATTTGTGTCTAATGTTGTGTAGATCATCATCAACCCATAGCAGTCCATTGCAGGACATGGGTCTCTCTCTGTATGAGAGGTTTTGCCGTAATCTCCACGCTTGGCAGGCGGATTGGAGATCGCAGTGTTTGGTGGTCTGGTATCACAGGTCAACGCTGCTGCCCGTTCCCTGGTTTTCATTTTTTAGTCGCCTCTTACGACACCCACGGGAAGTAATGGGGTGGCTCATTCTAGGCCGGAGCCACACGGCGCGGTTGTGTAGATAATGGCACGGAACTCTTCGTGCGTGAGTCAGACCCGCACTTGGCCGGTTTTTATTTATTTCCACTTTGCTCCTAAGCGCCCTGTGTTTGCTTAGGACGGCTGCGGCCCAAGGCCCATACAACTCATACCTACACATAATTATGATATTGTTGTCACAGTCCGATTCAGGGAACCAGCATGCGGGCGTCGGTTTGCTTAGTATTTCTTAGGGCCCTCGCCCACGGCGACTTTTTGTAGCGATGCAGTAGCGATGCTGTCGCGCGTTCGCATCGATACAGTCGCGATGCGGGCGCTAGTTGTGTGCCCTCGCCCACCGTAAACACGATTCAGTCGCGATGCAAACGCGATACCGTCGCGCTTCTGTCGCGATGCAAATGCGATTCAGTAACGGAACCAAAATGCCTGCGATCGCTACAGTTGCAAGATGGACTCTGTTAGACAGATAGACAACAGCAATCTCGATCTCTCTGTGTTGCACTACTCATGCGCCACCCTTCCTCCGTTCTCCTCCCGATCCCAAGACCTTGGGAATAATAATCATCTTTATTTGACAGAAAATACACAGAAAAGCAAATTTAACATCTTGCTACAATATGGTATGACATTAAATTGAAGTTACTTGTCATTTACGATGCGTGCTTCTGATACCTGTGCTAGGAAAAAATCCTGTATTACAGATACCAGTGCCCTCCAAGTAATGTGAAAGCAACTTCGTAACGTATACATAATAATGTGGTAAACAAGTTTTAAGAACCACTATTAACAATTGAATATTAATCTTACTGGAAATATTACACTAGGGAATATTCTAGTCCCTGGGACTTTTGCAATTTCAAGCCTTTAATGAATGTTAATGTATCATGAATGTCTTTCACGAAGTAAGTCCGTGTGGCGCCGAATTAAGAATAGCGTCACTCCGTGACCTTCCGTGGATGGCGACTAATGACCGGTTCCTATATTTAACTAATCGTTATTGGTAATCGGTAACTTATCCGTAACAAGCGTCCCGTAACTTGAATAGCTGGTTGATGTTTAAAAAATTGTTAGGAACTTTACAAACTGTTATTTCCATACATTTATCGTACGGTACGTTAACCGAAACCGTTTTTAAGAGGAATACTTGAGTAGACATTTTAACCATCCGTAAGCAAAACGAGTCGTTCTTGAATATAGGAACCGGGCATAAGGAAATACATTACCAGGGGACGGGCAGCAGCGTCTTCCTGAGATTCCAACCGCATACTGCGATCGCCAACCCGCCTGCCAAGCGTGGTGATTATGACAAAACCCTTCATGGTTATGCACGAAGCTTAGAAAACTCTGAGGGAGGCCTATGTCCTGTAGTGGGCGCTAAAAGGCTGATGATGAAGTCAATATGTCCCTACTACGGATCTAACAAGGATCCAATTTAGAAAAAAAAAAACCGAATGAATCAGACGGAAACGTCGAACAGCTCCGAGGGAGATCACATTCTCCAACTCAATATAACTGGGTGTAATAAATCTCCGTATTAGTCACACAGTAGGTGACAAACAGACAAACGCCATTGCGATTCTGTATATGGTTAAAACCATATGCCAGACAGAGTGTTCTCTTCCAGCCTCTACTGGATTCCACGCTGTGTTTCTTTGTACATCCAGCGAAAGTGAAAATTAGTCTTTTGTGACACTCATTCTTTGCATCCATTGAAGATAATTTATGCAGCGTTTTTTGAGCATTTAGGTACGCTCGTGACTAAAGTCCTACTCGGGAGAGAACTACTTCCCGTTCGCAAACTCGGCATGTGTAGACGGCTGGCTCCTGCTGGTCAGAGTTTGAAGCCAGTTTTGCGCATGACTCTTCGCTCGTTTATCAGCCACGTGCGGGAACCAGGCTTTGTAACACTAAATAAAATTACAATAAACTGTTAAACAAGGGGAAAAAATACAATCGTGCAAACAGCATAATGTTAGCCACAGGTTATTAGCGCTGGTTTTCTGTTGGATCTGATTGGCTTAATTATGAAGAATTTAAATGCTTCATTCAAAGAAAAAATAAATTAAAGTGATAAATGCCTTAGGAAAGATAACTAAAATAAAAATAAATAAAATAATTCAAAATCAATCAACATTGGAAGTCACACGTCACACGGAAGTTAAAAGTTAAACTAGGGTCTATTTCAAAATCTAGATCGTTTTTGAGAAAAAATGGACAAAAAAACTCCAAACTATTCATATTTGTTGTAACAGAGTTTACATATTATTATAAGATCTACATAGAACTCCTGCATTGAACTGGCTTTAATTCCAGACATCTTTGTCATCTAAATAATCTTTAATGTTTAAGTAGCCTTTTTGACATAAATTGTGCTTTACACATTTTTTGAGTCGCGTTTTGGCAAGCTTATTATATATTCAGGGATCTTATTGTAAAAGCGTATACAATGCCTCATAAAGAGTGTATTAACCTTTGCAAGTGAGATATAAAGAGCTTCATAACCCACCACTGACCTAACCGAATTAATTTTTCTCTCGAGTGCAGATCTAAGTGACAAGAATTTAACTGACACTTTCGAAATAAATCGATCTCTTCAACTACACCCGAATTCTATTCCATTGTACAAACAGGAAATGGCAAAAACTTTTGTTGTAATATTCTTTCGTTCGGGATTCGAGTTCTGACTCTACATTCAGTTTTTTTGGACCGCGTCACGCCGCGTAAGCTACCTGCATTTGGTGTTAGAACACGGTCGTAGGTCTGTTTCAAGTCTTGAATTATTGTTGGGCGTAGATTAGATTAGATAAAAAATCTTTGTTTTAGACGCCAGAATGTAAAGTGAGTAGCCTCATGATGAAGGGACTATTTATTTATCTTATTTTATAGAAGAGTAATAGCGCAATATAACAGAATTTTTTTAACATAGGAAATATAGGCGGGGAGTCGCTGGACGTGGGCGGCACAAGACTGGGAAGCTTGGAAAACCACGAGGGAGGCTAATGTCCTGAATCATTCATCATCATTCAGCCACAAGAAGTCCACTGCTGAACATAGGCCTCCTCCATGGATTTCCAAAAAGACCGGTTGGAAGCGGCTTGCATCCAGCGTCTTCCTGCCACTTGGATGAGGTCATCTGTCCATTTTGTGGCTGGTCGCCCGCGCCCTACGCAACATGTGGTCTCCATTCGAGAACTTTTCGGCCCCATCGGCCATCAGTTCTGCGTGCTATGTGCACCGCCTACTGCCACTTCAACTCTTACTAATCCGCTGGGCTATGTCGACGACTTTCGTTCGTCTACGGATCTCATAATTTCTGATTCGATCTCGTAGAGAAGTTCCGAGCATAGCCCTTTTATGTCCTGCAGTGGGCGTTAAATCGCTGATGATGATTACGCGCCAGATGTATGGGTGTTTGTTGGGTCCCTGCCGTAGCTTCGCTTATGGTAAGTACCCGTCCAAGGAAGTAGATTGGTGCTCGTCCTCTGCTTCTTTTTCTATCTGTGCGGCCGGCGATGATGAGATAAAAAATGAAAGTGAAAGTGAACTACATTTATTGCAAAAAAACACACACTGTACATAAATATAGACATAAGCTTACATAGTTAAAAACTTTTTTTTCTTTTATAAAAAAAAAAAAAAACTACAACGTTAAGGTGCTGTTTTCTGATACACACCAGACAGGAATATTCTTAGGCTATCTTGTTATCTGAAAGTTTTTGGCAAATGGACTCATGCTCAGAAAATGTTTATTTCTATAGCAAAATTTTGGAAACACGGTCTTATTTACAAAAAGACGATTCCTCTAAAGCACTCCTCAGAGGCAGTTTATTTTAATCTATGGTTACGTCTTTTCCTTGTAAAATAACTAAGTTAGTCGGCGTTTATCTACTGTCTTAAGGAATCGCGTACTTATTCATAAATAAGACCGTCAAATTTACAAGGTTGTGACCTCTTTTAATGATGACCTCCGTAACGTTGAAAAATGTTTTCGATTAGAAATAAAGAAAAACATCTATTATTAGGTATATTCTTTGTTGCACTAATTCATACTGAGGACAACTTTAAAAACGTATTTAGAGGCTAAATTCCACCCATGCCGGGACTTGAACCCGCGACCTCTGGCTAACCGTACCAGCGCTCTCCCAACTGAGCTAATGGGCAAGTGCAGGCATCGGCGAAATTTCGAACCTCTTCACAAACTTCTCAGTATTACGTACAGGCGGGGACATCTGGCGGAAGCAATTTACATCACTTTCAGCCCCGAGTACCCACTTTTATGCAGTTAGGTTTTCCATCGGAATGATATCGCTGTACCTAAATGATTATATTCTTTTTGTTGCACTAATCCGTGCTGAGGATAATTTTAAAAACCTATTTAGAGGCTAAAAATTCCGCCCATGCCGGGACTTGAACCCACTACCTCTGGCTAACCGTGCCAGTGGACATTTATCATACGAACAAGACACATCACAGAAACCAAATAAACATATAAGTAACATAATATGCACAACAACAGAAATAAAACTAAATACATACCAGGCGGCTGGCGAGAGCTGGATGAGAGTAGCCGAGGTCCGTGCTCAGTGGCGTGCAATAGGAGAGGCCTATGTCCAGCAGTGGACAAGCATAGGCCGATGACGATGATGAAGACAACAGACAAGACAAATAAATAAAACAAAAGACCATAGATGTAGCCTGCGATGTGTCTATGTTTCCACGTGCAATATGTTAAATGTTTAAGAGTATGTCGTCCGATATGCGTAAACAAGTGAAAGACCAATTGAGTTGGCCGGCGCCGACCGTCAGGCGCTCGAACCATAGTTTGTTTTCCCTGTCAGGATCGTGGCAAGTGGCAGTTCCTGGTCTCTGCCCACCCCTCTGGGATACAGGCGTGAGTTTGTGTATGTATGTATCTTTGTCACCAAGGACATACAATGTTCAAAGGCGAACGGTAAAAGGCGAACAAAGTATTCATAGTTAGAGGAACACATCCTGCACAAACATTATATACATAAAATAATCCGTTTTCCGGTCGCGAAACCTTTTCTTCATTAAGGGAAGAAAACAATTAAATGACGTTTTTGCGTAAATGTTGAATTTAATGAAAAAACAGTAATAGGAGACAAGATAATTATAGTATACTCGCAAGCGGTGGTAGCGTAGTGGCAAACCGCCGGCCTCACATTCGAGAGGTCATGGGTTCGAATCCCGGCATGGACTAATGACTTTGTTTTCTAAGTTACGCACATTTGTGAAGTTGTAGTAGTAATACCACCCGCTAACGCTGAAGATAAACATCTTGAGGAAACCTGACTGTTTGAGTTGTTCACATACCTAAGCGCTTGAAATTGCCAATCCGCCGGTGGGCACGCGTGGTAATTAAGCCCCTGTGCCAGTGCCCTTCAGTGGGGCGTAAAAAGGCTACATAATAAATTTCCATACACTCTACAAATACGGACATTTGTCTGCAAAATTAGCCCTAAATAAAACTATTACAAACAAAATATATCCCGAGTTCCCCACACGTGCGGCTCACCCGTATCAAACATAAACCGCGGATCCGAAAAATGTTCTAACTCACGCGCGCATCCGAAAAATCCGCCGCGAACCTCACAGACGACAACCTCCCCGGTGTTCTTGTGTCCGCGAAAAAGCCCCGAAAGCCAAAGACAAAGACACCGCCTCCGCGAAAGCCTCTTCGCAGAAAAACTGTACAATTAAAAAACCCGAAAAAACCGTGCGGTGGAAATTAAAAACCAAGATGGCTGCCCGAATAGTTGAGTCTTGTCCCTCGCCGACCGACATATGTCGAATTTTGTATGATTTAATGATATATACATTCCTCCGGTCTTAATTATACGGTTAACTATGGGTGGAATGGCAAAGATTAAGCTGGAGGAGAAACGACAACTCAAGAAGGTCCCTCGAGGAGCAATACGGTATTTGACACGATCAACAATAAATTATTTCATATGCTCGATTAAAACAAAAATTAGAAAATCACTCGGAAAAATATATCTGTGTTAGTCAATTACTAGTTATTACTATTTTGAAATAGATTAAACATAAAAAGAGTGCTCTGGAATGTGACGTCATAAGCCAGTATTTTCATACAAAATTCCGTTTTAAAAGTAACTCATTTGATATTTTGTCAAATACCCAATTCTCATACAATCGTAGTTTTTTTTAAGGTACCCTTGAAGCTGGTGTTAAACACAAATTCAATTTTTATTTATTTTAAGTAGCACAAAAACTGCGACTTATTGAACGCTACAAGTTAAACTAGGTTTCCATTTCCAAATCTAGATCATTGTGGAGAAAAAATGGACAAATAATAAAATAGAAATACGTCTGGCATTGCATCTCCGCAAACGAGGTAGCTGTCGTAGCCTAGTATACACAAAAATAACTTCCACAAAACATAATATTCACTTGTACTAGTCCCAAACTAGGATACCCTGTGCTATGGTAACCAGGCAAGGGCATCACAAACATTTAGACTGCTTAAAATTAGTAGACTTTTCTTGTTCTTTTTAGGGTTCCGTATGCAAAGGGTTAGGGACCCCACTACTAAGACTCCACCGTCCGTCCGTCCGTCCATCTGTCACCAGGCTGTATCTCAAGAATGTATCTTATGTGATAGTTAGACAGTTGAAATATTCACAGATGATGTATTTCTGTTGCCGCTATAACAGCAAATACTAAAAACAGAATAAAATTCATATTTAAGGGGGGTTCCCATACAAGAAACGTAATTTTTTTGCCGTTTTTTGCTCGATATTAATAACGGCAACAGATACACGCATGAAATATCCACAGAATATTTAGTTCTATATTCGCTTTAAAAATAAATAATTAAATTTAAATGAAATAAATATATTATGAGGGCAGCTCCCATACAAAAAACGTGATTTTTTGCCTATCTTCTCGATCTTTGTGTCTAATTTTGTATAGATAACGGTACGGAACCCGTCATGCGCGAGTCTGACTCGCACTTGTGCGTTTTTTTTCTTTTCTATTCCTTCCTTTTTTCCTTCTTCTCTTACATTTTGCCATAACGATAACTCGAAGAAGTGTACAGACACTTCGCTTCGAAGCACATGTCCCAAGTGACTTGTCTGCAGTCTCCACTCTTTGCCAACCGAGGCAGCATGCTTCACATGCCCGGCGCGCCCCGCCCGGAGTCTCCGTCGAAGCCTGGGCGCGTGTGACGCATCGGTATGCTGTCCCTGAACCGTACACCCTGCGAATTGGAAACCTCGCGTCAGCCCTTGTTACGGCTGAGAAATAAGTGGAATTGTTACATACTTACATAAAAAATATATTACAGCAGTGGTTTTTAACCTGTGGGTCGTAACCCTCTAGGGGATTATATTACGGCCTTGTCGGCCTAGCGGTTAATACGCTTTGCTACGAAAACAGTGGTCGTGGGTTCGATTCCCAATAGGGGCCGTCGTACTTGATATGTACAAATGGTCTCAGTCTTGGTGTATTTCCACGCCTGTGATGTCCTTGCCTGGTCACTAGCACAGTTTTGTATGACCCAGTTTTGGACTAGGACAAGTGATTGTGATGTGTTAGGTTTGAGTTATATATAAACTCACGCTTGTTTCCCGGGAGAGTAGGCAGAGACCAGGGTTTGCTACTTGCGATGATCTTGACAAATCTCTTTCGCTTCATCAATATTCAATAGTCGCTACATGCACGCTTGCCACGGACTCTGCCTTCCCCTCCGGGATACAGGCGTGCGTTTTTGTTTCATAAGCAGCCTATATACGTTCCACTGTAGGGCATAGGCCTTCTCTCAGAGAGAGAGAGAGAGTATGGGCTTAATCACCACGCGTGCCCACCACGGATTGGCAATTTCAAGCGCTGAGGTATGTGAATAGCGAAGTTTAAAATGTACTAACCAAATATGAATCTTGTTGTTCGAAGCAAATAAGTTGTTATTATTATTATAGCTCAGACACTCAGGTTTCCTCACGATGTTTTCCTTCAGCGTTAGCGAGTGGTATTGCTACTATAACTTCACAAATGTTCACACATAACTTAGAAAACAAAGTCATAGGTACATGCCCGCACTGGGACTTGGGTCTCTCGCTTCCGGGTCCAATGTTCTACCCACTAGGCTACCACCGCTCTTAGTTTATGTATTTGTACAAACCAAGTATGATGGGCCCTAGTATGAATCGAATCGAAAACATGGCCTCTGTTTCGGTAGCCAAGCCTTTTAACCGTCCAGGGAGGCACGCAAACGGCGGTGGAGGTTATGTCATCAGCTCATGCCACAACATAACACGTTACGTCCCCTCATGAATACCCAAAACTGAGGTCGTGAGGCGTTGTTTTAGATTCGAATTAGACGGAGTGTGATGTTGAGGCTTGTTTGCACTCGTCTATTTGACGACAAATGTCACACGTCGCTCGGCTGTCGCGTTGTGTGCTTTGGCTGAGGTCTACTTTGTACAGGGGGTGTTCGGGAATCAGATTTACAATCTGTTTTATTTATTTATTTATTTTATTTTATTAGGACAACCAGTAGCTAGTACACTAATACATTATAAATTATAGAAATTAAAGGGTTATAAGGTAAGTGCCTCGCCTATTAAGGTTGCCACAGCATGCACCTTTGCTAGTGATTAAGTTAACTTAAAATTTATGTCTAATTTTATAAATCTACGGTTAAGCTATAAACAAAATTAAGTTGAAACCAAGAAAACATTATGTAGGTACTCCAGATTTAAAAATATGCTTGATTTGTTCCTTAAATGTATACATATTATCAGAGAAGATGTCGACAGAGAAAGCTGATAATTTATTGTACAGTCGCAAGAGACGAGGCATTGTAGCGTTGTGTTTAAGGTTGGTTCTGGAACAAGGCGGGTTGAACAGTTTATTTATTCTATACCTAGGATATTTGGTTGGTACTTTAAGATTAATTTGGGATAGTATTTGCGAACAGTCCATTTTATTTCTCAGAGTTTTGTCATGTAAGGGTCTGTTATGCAGTCAAAACTGTCGCTGCCTCTTTATCCATTGCCGTACTGGTTTACTATGCATTCTACGAGTACTTAATGCCACTGCCTTTTTCTTTACTGCCGTTTTTGTGCTGCCTTTTTCTCCATTACAAACTTGACCCAAAGGTACCGGCTGATAATGTACATTAGCATTTACAATCAGCGCTGAGGGATCACTTCCTCAGCACAACGCTGAGTCAGCTGCCTTTTGTGGCAACGTAGATACACCACAGGCTACATCTATGGTCCTGTTTTATTTATTCGTTTTGTCTGTTGTGTATTTAGTTTCCTTTCTGTTGTTGTGCATATTATGTTACAATACTTATGTGCTTATTTTGTTTCTGTGATGTATCTTGTTGGTATAATAAATGTCTTTCTTCTTCTTCTTCTTCTTTTTCCACTAAAACTCGACCAGTAGGTAGCGGCTGATATTGTACATGTACGTTGACATTTACAATGTACAATGTTAGCCGCTCTCTTTCTCTCCACTACAACTCGACCAAAAGGTACCGGTTGACATTGTACGTTGATATTTACAATACAATGTTAGCCGCTCTCTTTCTCTCCACTACAACTCGACCAAAAGGTACCGGTTGACATTGTACGTTGATATTTACAATACAATGTTAGCCGCTCTCTTTCTCTCCACTACAACTCGACCAAAAGGTACCGGTTGACATTGTACGTTGATATTTACAATACAATGTTAGCCGCTCTCTTTCTCTCCACTACAACTCGACCAAAAGGTACCGGTTGACATTGTACGTTGATATTTACAATACAATGTTAGCCGCTCTCTTTCTCTCCACTACAACTCGACCAAAAGGTACCGGTTGACATTGTACGTTGATATTTACAATACAATGTTAGCCGCTCTCTTTCTCTCCACTACAACTCGACCAAAAGGTACCGGTTGACATTGTACGTTGATATTTACAATACAATGTTAGCCGCTCTCTTTCTCTCCACTACAACTCGACCAAAAGGTACCGGTTGACATTGTAAGTTGATATTTACAATGTACAATGTTATTCGCTGCTTTTTTATCCACTACAACTGGACCAGAAAATAATTTTTGTTGCACTAACCCGTGCTGAGGACAATTTAAAAAAAAACCTATTTAAAGGCTAAAAATTCCACCCATGCTGGGACTTGAACCTGCTGCCTTTGGTTCACTGTGCCAGCGCACTCCCAACTAAGCTAATGGGCAAGTGCAAGCGTCGATGAAATTTCGAGCTTCTTTACAAACTTCTCTGTATTGTGTACAGGCAGCGACATCTGACCGAAGCGATTTACATCACTTGCAGCCCCGAGTAACCCACTTTGCGATTAGGTTTTTACATCGGAATGATATCGCTGTACCTACGTGATTATAATATTTTGTTGCGCTAACCCGTGCTGAGGACAATTTAAAAAAAACCTATTTAAAGGCTAAAAATTCCACCCGTCATCATCATCATCAGCCATTTGACGTCTATTGCAGGACACAGGCCCCCCTCATAGTTTCCAAGTCTCCAGGTCTTGTGCCACCCGGACCCAGCGACTCCCCGCCACCGTAACCAGGTCGTCAGACCATCTGGTGAGGGGTTGCCTACGCTGCGTAATTTGAGTATCAAATTTTCTCAATGAAAAACTGGGTACAGGATATGAAAAGTATGTCTTGAATGTCCGTAATTTTATTATCTATCAAACCCTCAGACCACACTTATCAAAACTATACTCAGTTTTTTACAATTATTAAAAATGTTAGGTTGTTCAAGCCAGACCGAGTGCCAGACGGACAGCAGCATTAAAAAAAAAGCTTGTGCCTTTTAGTGCATATTTTCTACTCTACAAGCTCATGTTATCTTAAAACAGTGACCACCCTGTATGAAACGTTATTATACACATGGTGGTCCGTTCCTTTACTTTTATTGCGTTCATAATCTCATTTGTTACCTTTTTATTATTATTTTTACAACCTCATATGGACGAAAGACTGAGACCAGTGACAAACAACGAATAAATTATACACAACTTGTTAATTCTCTGTGCAAATATGGAGTAGAGTTATTAAGTTGGCTTTGCTTTCAGCGTTAGGCATAATCAAAGTTAGACGTGTTTTTTTGTTATATGTTATAAATACTTCCACTGTAAGTTAGTCATTATGGTATATTTTGACAGATTTTTTATGTAGCTTATAAACCTACGTCACATTGCAGGGCACAGGCCTTCTCTCAGAGAGAGAGTATGGGCTTAAATAACATGCGTACCCACCGCGGACTGGCAATGTCAAGCGCCAGATAATCTAATCAGATAATATAAGTCTTACCCCCAGTTTCTCGTACACCAATACGCTGTTAATCTACCGTTAACAGCTTTCAAATGACCAAAGTGCATACAAAAAAAAACCACTGACAGCTTGATAGTGTACGAGAAACCGGGGGTTAAACGCCTAGAGCTATTTTTCGACAATAGTCGAAGAAAATGTAAACAAAGAAACGAAAACGTGAATAAACTGCAATCTCATTAAAACATTGTAAAATTTACTTTAAGAACAGTCACGACCTTTCTAACGGGTTGGCTGGAGGTGGCCACGAACAGGGAGGAGTTGAGAGCTGACGGAGAGGCCTTTGCCCAACAGTGGGACACAATTGAGGCTACATAAAAAATAGTAATAAAGAGCAGCCTATATACGTCCCAGTTCTGAGCATAGACTTTCTCTCAGAGAGAGGCAGGTGGGCTTAATCACCGCGCCTGCCAACCGCGGCTTGGCAATTCCAAGTGGTAAGGCATGTGAACACCTCAGACACTCAGGTTTCCTCAAGATGTTTTCCTTCAGCGTTAGTGAGTGGTATTGCTATTACAACTTTAAAAATGTACGTGTCCGTTAATTTGTTTCATTTTGTGTTGCAATGGAAATAAATGTTTTTCACTTTCACTTTCGCTTTGACTAAATGAGAAACTAAGTCATTGGTACATGCCGAGATTCGGAACCACACCTCCCGAATGTGAGGCCGGCGCTATTCTGGCCGACATTTTGACTTCATTATTTTTAGTTTCGATTTATTTTTACCTCTAGCTTATACCTTACATACCTCTTTTAATCTATAAGACATTTATTTAGTAGAATACCAAGCTACTTGTTATTGTGGATGGTCGTAGACCCTTAATCCTATCATTCCATCGGTTCCTGTTTCAAAATGCAAACAAAACACCTTTTTGACACATTCCTAACAAAAAAATGCCACGATCTCCGTTCAAATCTGACGGGTTTTGGATTAAAATCGTCTTGAATTGTAGTAATCCGATATAATAACTGAATAATCTGAATAGAACGTTAGGAGTATTTTATTTTTTGCTAGCTTACAGTCTTGTTTATAAAACAAGATAAAAAGTATTTATTGCCTCATAAGTTGCATTGCATGAATTTACCAGAGCGGCATCTAGCTGGGAGGAAAACGGTGAGAAATTGTTCGGCACGCAACATCAGCCTACTATAAAGCCTCTTCATGAGGACTACGCACAGAACACGGGCCTCTGACTATGGGCCTCATAAGAAGGCGCAATGGAGAGAGCTATGTTAAGAGTTTTACTGCGTGATCGAATCAGGAATGAGGAGATCCGCAGAAGAACCCGAGTTATTGATATAGCTCGAAGAACTGCTCAGTTGAAGTGGCAGTGGGTGGGGCATATAACTCGGAGAACTGATGGCCGTTGGGGAAAAAAGTTCTAACCTGGCGACCGCTGACCCGACGACGCAGCGTGGGCAGGCCCCCCACCAGATGGTCTGACAACCTGGTCACGGTGGCGGGGAGTCGCTGGATGCGGGAGGCACCAGACCGGGAAGCTTGGAAAACCATCAGGGAGGCCTATGTCCTGCAGTGGGCGTCAAATGGCTGATGATGATGATGATGATGTTTTTTTGTAGGATGTGCTTATTAATAAAAACACGATTCCTCACACTCGATAAACGCCGATTACAACAGTCTCTCGTGGAGATTTTACAAGTAAAAAACTTAACCACGGATAAAATAAACTGCCTCTGAGGAGTGCTTTACAGGAATCGTGTTTTTACAAAGTCAGATTTAGCGTTGGATTTCCGATCGCGCTAATAAAAGACATCAACGTGTTGCTTCAACATTTTCAGTACCAAAACTTTAGTGAGTAGTACATTATAAGCAAAAAAAAAGTACAGTAAGTGAATCCAGAATTAAACTAATAATTTTTAGTACTAATAATTCCCGCTTAAGGCCGTACTTGGTTTGTACAAATGGCTGCAGTCTGGGTGTATTTTCGTATTTGTGATATTTTTCCTGATTACCATAGGATAGGATATCTTAGTATGGGGCCAGAATAAGTGATTGTGTTGGAATCGTTAAATTATTTGTTTGCAATTGCAATCCAGATAGGAATATTTACATAAATAAAACTTAAATGCTGTGTGTTGGTAAACGTATCACCTTAGAATGTATTTTTTTAATGTTCGTGAAGTCGTAAAACTTTCTTAGAGAATAAAAATTTTTAAAAATTGAGAACTTTTACTTACGGACGATAACTATAAAGTGATTATTTCTTTGCGTTGGTCACGATCACACTGAAATTGTAATTTGAACAGCCTTTCAATTAAGTTTTAAAGGAGACATGGAAGCTTTTTCAACAAATCCGACAGTTCTTAAGTTACAAATTCCATCTAAAATCTGTTCTGTTTCCAAAGCAAGAATTACCTTGACAAAAGCCGGGGCTCACACTTTGACGGTGCCCCTCTGTGGAGCAGCAAACTCAAAGCACCTTTCCGAATAATATATCCTTTGTAGAAACGAAATTCGACGCTCGGCCTTTGTGAGTGCTAATCCATGGAGAATAGCACTTTTTAGACGTTTTTTCTGGAGCAAAAGCCTTTATCACACACTGTACGCGCCTTGTATACGGTCAGACGTACGTTAAACTGTGTAGTGTATGCCACAGTAGGTTTCAAAAACTGGCCAAGTGCGAGACGGGCTCGCGCACGAAGGTTTCTATACCATTATCCACAACGTTTGAATATTTCAAGCGTCTACCTGTTGCCGTTAATGATAAAGAGCAAAAAACGACAAAAAAAATTACGTTTGTTGTACGGGAGCCCCCTTTAAATACTTATTTTATTCTCTTTCTAGTATTTGTTGTTATAGCGGCAACAGAAATACATAATCTATGAAAATTTTAACTGTCAAACTATCACGGTTTATGAGATACAGACGGACGACGGACAGCGGAGTCTTCGTAATAGGGTCCCTTAACCTTTGGGAACCTTAAAAACAAAGGCAAAGGGCTTAAATACCAACTGGAGCACAGTTAACTTTTTTTTAGCCTATTGCGCGGATTGGCACTTTCAAGCACTGAGGTATGTGAACACCTCAGACGCTCAGGTTTCCTCACGATGTTTTCCCTCACAGTTAGCGAGTGGTATTGGTGCTATAACTTCACTCCCAAATGAGGAGCTGGCGTTCTTCCGCTCTGCTAACACCGCATATCTTAACTTTATTTATTCAGTATAAAAAAAAAACTTTGGCCTTTGCATCTTTATCTATGAACTTTTTCATTGCATTGCAATAAAGAATATTCTTATCTTATCTTATCTACGTAATGAGATAATTTATACAGCGTCCAGTGGCACCTTCACTCACAAGTCATACTAGATGGGTGAAGGGACCACTCGGACGCTGCAGTGTCTGGGACATTGTTTTTTTTTTTAGATGGAGTAGGCTTGCCCAGCACCTATACATACCATTCTGATAGCTTAGTTGATGTACGTAACTTCGACAATAAACAAAGTCATAGTTACATGCCCGCACTGGGAATCGAACCTGTGTCTCCCGCTTCCAAGTCCATTGTTATACCCACTGGGCTACCACCGCTTCAGTATAAAAAAACCTTAATATTTCCAAACATTTTTCACCAAAATGCAAAGCAGTTGAGCTGGGCTTTACTAGAATTCTTGTTTATGATGATTGAGGCAGATGACTTAGGAGGCTCGCCAATTTTCTTTATCAAAAAGTAATTATATCAAATGAATGATGCGTTGACATTCTACTGCATTTATCCTAGTTTTTTGCTTCTTTTGCCATACCCAAGTTTCGCTACCATAAACAAGTGTTGGGACCAGCACTCCATTATGGATAGCCAATCTACATAGATGAAATTTACATTAGAATTCGTTTGATGGAAAGAACAATTTTATTTAAAATTAAATTGGACGACAGTCAACATAATTATTTAATTGCGCCTCTGGCCTCTGCCTACCCCTCCGAAATACAAGCGTTATTTGATGTATGAATGAATTACATATATGAAAATAGTTTGTTATGAACAAAATGTGCTTAATTTTATTTTCTCACCATAGAGCACATTTTTCAAAAGAATACTCATTTTTTACAATCATTATAATGTAAGAATGTTATGCCACAGGAAAGTCATCCTTAAGTCAAATGCAAAGAGGCGCATTCACATTGTACAGGCTTAACTTTTTCTGCGTCCACAATTCGCACGTTTCTATTGAGTAACATAACAGCCGTGAAGTGATCAATGCCGATCTTTTGGGAATATGACCGAAGAATGGCGGTTTTAAAATACGTCTTTTAATCTGCAAAGGTGCGGCTTAACAATGGAACGCGAAGAAACAGTCCGTGAGGGATGCTGCGTTATGTGACAGTTTGGCTAAGTCATTAATATGGCCGGATATTGTGCGTTTTTATATTGAATCTTTCGTTGAATTTATTTTGTTAATTAAAGAAAAGAATGTGTTTAAGACTAGCTTCATCATCATTATTATCATTCAGCCACAAGAAGTCCACTGCTGGACATAGACCTCCTCCATGGAAGACTGGCTTGCACCAACGCAATCTTTTTTTATATTATTTCTCAAGAACTTTCACAAAATACATATTACATACAAAAAAAATCCTCACTGAAACTTGTATTGGTTTATCTGTGACGTGAGTTACCCTTTGCTTAAAATTAACTTACGAAATATTGCTTCAAGACATTTCGGCAGAGCTCTATCTATCTGTTTATCCAGGGGTAAGCTCTTTCCAGTGAATGAGTCAAAAAACGTCTAGCACCATGACATTTGCAGAGCTATCCAAAGATAAATATGACTGGCAACTCTGTCTAAGTAAGAGTTTTTTCTATAGTTCCACTGCTAGGCACAAATAGCGGAATATTGTGCCTAGAATTAAAAGATTTGGTTCTTAGTCCAAGGCTACTTAGGAGCTGGGGGCAATCAATTTTACCTTGTAATATTTTTACCAAATAAGACACATATTGACAGCATCCTCCTTTTCTGAAGTCAGATAAATATATCTGACACGTGAATCTATTCAAAAAAGGCGTAAGTTTGTTTTTTATTCGTCCTCTTACAAAAGTCACCGGCTTCGTTTCTCAGAAGAATACCAAAGGATATTTTAAAGCCAGTCTAGTTAGTTGTGTTCGTTTTTGACCTAGTCAGCGTTGGATGGGTCGACAACCTACTCAACAAACTAGGTACTCTAAGAATGCAAAAAAGTGTCCTCTACATGGCATGGCACCACTCATCTATAATAAAGTGCCACAGAAAATAAAGGAATCATCATCATCAGCCCCTTGACGTCCACTGCAGGACACAGGCCTCCCTCATGGTTTTCATAACCATGAGGGATCTTGCCATAGTCGCCACGCTTGGCAGGCGGGTTGGCGATCGCAGTATGCGGTTGGAATCTCAGGAAGACGCTGCTGCCCTTCTCCTGGTAATTGATTTCCTTAGTCGCCTTCTACGACATCCACGGAAGGAAATGGAGTGACGCTATTCTTAATCCGGTGCCACACGGCGCGAGAAAAAAATTAAGGAATGTAAACTTGAAATTTTAAGTCTAAGCTGCAGCTCCTATTGTGTGAAAAGTGTTACTATTCGGAGCAGTAGTTCTTGTCAGACTCCTCTTCAAAATAAATGTAACTCCTTTTGACATTATTAATTCCATAAAGCAGAATTGAATTTACATATACTTTTTTATGATTTATCACAAAATAATTAAATAACAATCTATGACATTTTTATTTCTAAGTTTCTTGACATACTAAATGTTCAGTATCACGTTCTGTTTTCTGTATTTGTACGCCGATTGGTAAAGCATAGAGGACAATTTGTATAAAATTAAGATCTGGCTACACTACACTGTAATGTAAGCACAATACCTATGTTTGGACAAATAAATGTATTGATTGATTGATTGACAACGTTTTTAAGTACATAAAAACCGGCCAAGTGCATTTCAGGCCACGCGCACTGTCAGGTTCCGTAGAAAGAACGGGTTGTAATCTGCTTTACAGAACTAACAACTTCATCAAAGTCATTTTCAATGGATTTTGTACGAAGTTTTCCTTTTATAAGTTGGTCGCCTATTGCTCGTTAACTTGTTAAGCCTACTTAGCCGTGATAGTTTTCCTTTTAATTTCTACTGCCCTGAATTTTTTCACGTTTCTACAATCAACCGTTTAGCTGGTAGAGCGAGGGTACGCCCGGAGGTGCGCTTTAAAGCTTAATATTTCACAAACGTGGGTTACTAGGTAATCAATAAATGGTCTTTCTTCAAACGACCCATCTAACTTTATTATAATTTTTATACCTGTACTATGTAAAGGTATAAGTAAGTATATTATTATTATGTATAAGTATGTAAATTAATATTCATATTTGCGCCTACTACCCGTCTCACTTTTCCTTCAACAACTCTCCATCGTCGGTTACCTGGAAGAAATTGCTATAAGCAATAAGGCCGCCAATTGTACTGCATTTTTGTAAACATTTCATGTTTGTGTTTTTCCTGGTACAATAAAGAATATTCTTATCTTATCTCTTATCTTATCTTATATTCCACAGTATGGAGTAAGCGAGAGAAAAATTGCATCCCTAATTTAGTTGTAAGTGTACTCTAAAAGAATATTTATTCAAGATTTTATTCTACCATTTTGTTGGCGTACTAACTATGTACTCGTATATCTATGCCAAATTTCAGCTTTCTAGCACTTATCGTCTCTGTGCTAGGCCGAGGACAGACAGACAGAGAGACAGACGGATGGACATGACGAGACTATAAGGGTTCCTTGTTGGCTACGAAACCCTAAAAAAATGTAGACAGAATTGTAAGGTTTTTAAAATACAGATTCACGGAGTCCTACGCTGCGTTTCATCATCATCAGCCTATGATTGTCCACTGCTGGACATAGGCCTCTCCTATTGCACGCCACTGAGCACGGTACTCGGCTACTCTCATCCAGCTCTTGCCAGCCGCCCTGCGGAGATCATCGCTCCACCGAGCGTTTGCTGCTTCGTAGTCTCCACTCGAGAACCTTTGTGGGGTACAAATGGGGTACATTGACTATCGGTACTTCACCACCAACTAGATTGCTGGTATGGCTGGATAAGGATGGCCGAGGGCAGAAGTAAGTGGCGTACCTTCATCATCATCAGGCATTTGACGCCCACTGCAGGACACAGGCCTCCCTCGTGGTTTTCCAAGCATCCCGGTCTTGTACCGCCCGCATCCAGCGATTCCATAAGTCATCACCGTCATCACTGGCCACACACATGGGTTATACACCTTTGTTTTGAGACACTGAGGTATTTTGGACGCGAAAATGTGTTTTAGTTTCCCGAACGCTGCCCATCCGAGTTGGATTTGACAAGTGACCTCTTCCTCGAAGTTGGACTTACCTAACTGGACTGTTTGTCCCAGGTATACATAGTGGTCGACAACTTCAGAGCTGCCAACGTTGATAGGAGTGGGTGCTACACGGGAGTCCGACTTTATCTTAGTCTTGTCCATGTTCATTTTAAGACCAGCTCTGTTAGAAGCTGTCTGTTCAGGTCATTGAGCATTGAACTCAAATCTTCCAGGGTCTCAGCCATAATCACTATCAAAGGTATACCTTGGGAAAGGCCTATCTCCAACAGCAAACGAAGTCTTTAATGTTATGTGGAATCTTGTTCTGGTGCCAAACTTGGATGAAATAGTTAAAATATTAAGGGCCAGTTTCTGAATCGAGAATTTCGCTAAATAAATAGTTAACTGTAGTGCTGTCTCTTTTATTTTCTCAGAAAAGAACGTGACAAAACGTTAGGTACTTAAGTATTTACGTAGTGAAATTTTAAATTCAACGTTACTTAAGTATTTACTTAGTGAAATTCTCAATTCAGAAACCGGCCCTAAAAGCTGTAAAACACTGATTGTAAACAATAAGTTATAGGAGCGTAACGCTAACAAACTGCACCGCAGTTTGGCGAAACTTGTAAAAAAAATGTAAAAGTTTTTATTAAATAATAATTAAAAAAAAACCTTGGCTATAGTTACCAAACAAGGACATAACAAACATGGAAACACACCCAGATTGAGGTCATTTGTACAAATCAAGTACGGCAGCCCTAATCGGGAATCGAACACACGAGCTAGGCTTTCGGGGTAGTCTGTTTGATTCAATTCGGTCCCACGGCAGTTGAGATCCATACACACATGTGTCTACGCTACACACATGTGCACTTTACCAAAATACAGACACACAGACATGACATATTTCATACAGATAATACGTCGATTATTTACTCTGCGCTAGTGGATTTAAGCATCATTTCTTCACTACGCTTCAATAATCTGACGGTGCTGTAGTCAGATCAAGAGATTTTGATACTTCTTCGCAGTGTGTCGATGGCAAAACATACATACATACAAACATAAAGTCACGCCTGTATCTCATAGGGGCAAAGACCAGAGACTGCCACTTGCCACGATCCTGACAGATCATACAAACAATTCTCATGAAAGTCTTTATTAACCCTTTAACTGGTAGAGCTGTACAAAATTTTCATTGATTTTCAAAGTGATAAGGTTAAATTTAAGGTAGCAACTATTATGGTGGTAGCTCAGAACTTTGCGACGCTGACTGCGCTATCGCTTGCAATCTTTAGGTCCTCTTGAGTGCAGGTGTTAGAGGGACGCAGAGCACAATGAAAGATGGTCCACCATCTGAGAAGTACCGCTCAAACAGTTCTAATAGGGTATTTGACACGATCAACACTAAATTATTTCATATGCTCGATTAAAACAAAAATTACAAAATATCTCGGAAAATGTATCTATTTTAGTCAATTACTAGTTATTACAATTTTTTAATAGATTAAACATAAAAAGAGTGCTCTGAAATGTGACGTCATAAGCTAGTATTTTCATACAAAATTCCGTTTTAAGAGTAACTCATTTGACATTTTGTCAAATACCCAATATTTGCTGTCAGAGTCCATGAACCCCCACCTAATATATGTTAATACGTGAATATTTTTTTTTTTGTTTCTCACCAAATAAATATAATGCATAATCAGCCTATATACGTCCCACTGTAGGGCACAGGCCTTCTCTCAGAGAAAGAGTATGGGCTTAATCACCACGCGTGCCCACCGCGGATTGGCGATTTCAAGCGCTGAGGTATGTGAATAGCTCAGACACCCAGGTTTCCTCACGATGTTTTCCTTCACCGTTAGCGAATGGTATTGCTACTATAACTTCACAAGCGGTGGTAGCCTAGTGGGTAGAACATTGGACTCGGAAGCGGGAGACCCAGGTTTGATTCCCAGTGCGGGCATATACCTATGACTTTTCTTTCTAAGTTATGTACAATAAATATAATAAATGAATATAATAAACAAAAATTTTTAAATTAAAAAAAATATCTGGTAAAACAGGTTTTCTGGTTGGCAGAGGGCCCGTAGATGTGAATGGCGAGAGACCGCGGAAGATGGTGTGATGAGGAAAAGGCTTATAGCCAGCAGTGGGCAGAGTTAGGATGATGATGATGGTAATTATGATGATGTTGATGAGGTGTAATAAGATCCGCATATACAGCCAAAATTTGGGAGTTTTACTCGTCGATTTTAGTGGAAATCGATTCTTTTTTCATTGGTAGCACACCGTCCTAAATATATGGCTATAGATGCTTTCTCATTTACTCGTGGGGCTCAGTGACCTGAAGCAGATCTTGCCTCAGACACAAGAAGTGTAATTTCCGGCAGTTAACTCAAACAAAAATCAGCGCAATTTGTTATCTGTTAGGTAACATGACAATTTTTTGTACTGTTTGTCTATTGGACTAAACTAAAATCCGAAGAACTTTAGGTCAAATCCCGTATCCCCCGCCAATGAGACCCGACATACGTCCACGCGAACTCAAAGTAAGTAAATTAAGTTTTCTTTCTGTTGTTGCGCATAATATGTTACTTATCTGCTTATTTTGTTTCTGTGATGTATCTTGTTGGTATAATAAATGTCTTTAAATAATAATAAAGCAGAAGTTTTTCATAACATTGTGTCCTTGGACGTAAATGTAAAGTATCAAAACTCTTCGGGCGGCGTATACCGAAGCCATCCTATACAAACAGTGATTATTTATTTTGATTAATTAGATGATGTTAGTGAAATAACAGATAGCAGTTAGGCGCGCACAGCGGGCCGCGTCGTATTAATAGATTTTATTATTATTGTTTTGAGGTTTAGGAGTCCGTTGCTAAGCGGTGGTAGCCCAGTGGGTAGAACAATGGACTCGGAAGCGGGAGACCAAGGTTCGACTCCCAGTACGGGCATATACCTATGACTCTTCTTTCTAAGTTATGTACATTTGTGAAGTTATAGTAGCAATACCACTCGCTAACGGTGAAGGAAAACATCGTGAGGAAACCTGGGTGTCTGAGCTATTCACATACCTCAGCGCTTGAAATCGCCAATCCGCGGTGGGCACGCGTGGTGATTAAGCCTATCTCTCTCTGAGAGAAGGCCTGTGCCCAACAGTGGGACGTATATAGGCTGCTTATGATTTACCAGGAGCGACCATTGCCATGATTACCAACTTTTAGGTTACAGAACCCTCTATGCAGACTAGTGTTCGTACTTGGCCGCCAAATACGTCAACCAAGGATTATAAGTAGTAGACACAGACAGATAACTAACGTTTTGAATATTAGTGATGGATACCTTAATGTTAAAGCTTTATTATTTTTACGTTCAACAGTATTTATGTCATTTTGTTAAGCTAAAGATGTTGCTTTCCGTTCCTATTGAGATATTTTGGAGATGACATAATTGAGCTCAAACTCACTTTGTTTTGTGTAGCCGATTTACGTCCCACTGCTGCGCATAGGCCCTGTCTCAGAGACAGAGTATGGGCTTAATCGCCACGCTTGCCCACTGCGGATTGGCAATTTCAAATGTTGAGGTGTGTGAGGTGCAGACACCAAGGTTTCCTCACGAAGTTTTCCTTCACCGTTAGCGAGTGGTATTGCTACTATAACTTCACAATTCAATTCAATTCAAATATTTTTATTCATTGTAAAAACAGAATGTTTACTTAATGAACGTCAAAGTTGTTAGTTTCACAATTAATGGATTATGTGGAGAAGAAGCTAACAAAGAAACTCCACATTTATTCTTTTCAAAACACGTTTTAACTTAATTAACAGAGTTTTCAACTTAAAATATTAGTCATGAATGTGTTGAACACTAGTCACAATCGTCCTTTAAATAATATTAATCTACTGTTTAATGCCAAACATCTTTGTCTTCTAAATAATCCTTGATGTTATAGTAAGCCTTTTTGCACAGAATGTGCTTAACACATTTTTTAAATCGCGTTGGAGGTAACTCTAATATATCTTGAGGAATTTTGTTGTAGAACCTTATACAGTGCCCCATAAAGGATGTGTTAACTTTTGCAAGTCTACAAATGTACGTGAATTAGAAAACAAAGTCATTGGTACATACCGGGATTTGAGCCCACGACCTCCCAAATGAGAAGCCGCCGTTCTACCGCTCCGCTACCACCGCTTTACTTCTTATCTTTCCCATCGCTATAACATCTCCTATTTGGTCGAAGTATGTCCGCCTGAGACGTCTTACTGACCCTTCCACCCATATTCGCTAATTCTTTCGTCAATCTTTCTTCCTTCATTCTCTCCATATGTCCGTCGTCCACGCCAATGGAACATTTCTTTCCCAATTTTAGTCACTAAGTACATCCTCTTTCAGTCCACATCAAAAACAACACCGGCGTGCGTTCATACCCCTCCTGTATATTGGCGTGAGTTTATGTAATGTAAAGTTTTAAGTCTCCCCGTATCTTTCTAAAACACCCATTGGTTAAGATGGATATTTTAAAACATTACCTACCCATAACTTTATCTCCTGGAACTTATAAAGCATTTTAACATAAAGTAATTTTATCTTTTAAGGAATGTTACGTTAGTCTTAACATATGAAGAGAATGTAAGAAAAGAGCGAATGTGGGTGGAAAGGCCGGTAAGGGACGGCCCAGGCGGACATACTTCGACCAAATAGGGGATGTATTAGCTAAGGGCAAGATAAAAAGTACCCGAAGCCGGCGTGCGTGCACGCAACGACTAATGAATGTTGATGATGCGAATGAGGTCTGTCAGGGTGGTGGCCAGTGGCAAAAAAATGCCTACCCCTCCAGGATACAGGCGTGAATTTATGTAATGTAATGTAAAGTTTCAAGACTCCCGAATCTTTTTGAAATACCCTACATACTACCTTATAATGGTCATTACAACATTTAGGCCGACTTGCACGACTTTCTTAAATGTGGCTTAAACAGCATTTTACTAAAATTCTCCATACAAATGTCGGTTTAAATGGCGGCTTAAGTGACATTTAGGAAGTAGTGCAAGTCAGCCTAAGTACCTATAACTTCATCTGCAACTTAGAGCGACTTACGTCTGGATAAACAGATATTTTTTTTTTTTTATTTTTTTTTGTTGAGTCTACAAAACAGAAAACAGTCGATTGTTTTACAAAATAAACTTAGAAATAAACTATTTGTGTTCTGGACTGTAGTCCAAGGTATGTAAACATAGAAGTTTGCCAAAATGGAAGTGGGATATGCAGTACTTAATCTAAAACATTAAGCCTAAATAAAAGATAAAGTAGATAATTTAGAACTAAAGCAGCTTTAATTATTTAATTAATGGGTAAAGCGTTGGACGAAGACGGGTTAGATATTATAAAACTATTAATTTTGATGAATTTTGAAGGATAAATACTTATCCACAGATAAACGAATAAATATCCGATTGACAGGGTTGTCAGTCAAGGTTGTATCCAAGGATAGCTCTGCAAATGTCACGGTGCACGACGTTTTTAGACTTATTCACTGGATAGAGCTTAACTCTCGATAAACAGATAGATAGAGCTGGCAGATAGCGTCAGCGCCGATATTTCTTTTTAACATAAAGTCATTCTCTTTTATTGTGTGCATAAAGTATTTTAGGCGAAATAGACCAAGACCTTTGAACTGAGAACTCTGCGAGGTATTTCTATTGCAATACGAGTATCCCGCGATTTCGTTCACGAGGAATTCGGATAATAAAAACCGGCTAAGTGCGGGTTGGATTCGCGCGCGAAGGGTTTCGTACCATTATCTACACAACATTAGATACAAAGATCGAGAAAAAACTGCAAAAAATCACGTTTGTTGTATGGGAGCCCCCCGTTAAATGTTTACTTTATTTTAATTTAGATATTTATTTTTCAAGCTAATATAGACCTAAATATTCTGTGAATATTTCTACCTGTTACCTGTTGCCACTATTAATATCGAGCAAAAAACGGCAAAAAATTGCGTTTGTTGTATGGGAGCCCCACTTAAATAATTCATTCATTGTCTTTCTTAGTAATTGTTGTTATAGCGGCAACAGAAATACATCATCTGTGAAAATTTAAACTGCCTATCTATCACGGTTCACGAGATACAGCCTGGTGATAGACAGACAGACAGACAGACGGACAGTGAAGTCTTAGTAATAGGGTCCCATTTGGCGCTCTTCGGGTACGGAACCCTAAGAATTATCCTTTACTTTAATCCAGGCCTTATGTTATACAGTTTGCAAAAAAATTCATAACAAACAAAAGATTACGAATTAAAACTGTTCCGGTAAAAAGTATAGTGTTCTGATACAATCTAACTGCTAAGTTATTTAAGTTAGCATTATTTTTGGTATAATAAATGTCTTTCTTCTTCTTCTTTTTAGGAATTTCTTCTCCTCCCTGTTTTGATCCAGACACAAAAGTTGCGAGATCGTCTGGCCATCTCCGCCTCGGGCGACCACGTCTGCGATATTCGTCGCGTTTGTAGTCATAAAAAAACATTTTTTGCAAGATTCTCTCAAAATTAATAATTCGCGTCAAATGTACCAATTGGATACACTTTTATACACCTACGTACACGCTGAAATATAGGTGGTTTAAAACCTGTTGTTATGTAATTAGTAATCAAAATCTATTTAAAATAACTGAAATAAATGCTTTTCTTCTTCTTCTAAAATATTACTTTTAAGTTATCGTAATCGAACCGTGTGGCACCGGATTAAGAATAGCGTCACTCCATTTCCTTCCGTGGATGTCGTAGAAGGCGACTAAGGAAATCAGTTATCAGGAGATGGGCAGCAGCGTCTTCCTGAGATTCCAACGCCATACTGCGATCGCCAACCCGCCTGCCGAGCGTGGCGATTATGGCAAAACCCCTCATGGTTATGAAAACCATGAGGGAGGCCTATGTCCTGCAGTGGACGCCATATGGCTGATGATGATGTACCAATTTTTATCCAAATCCGTTCCGTCTCTTATACATGATCGCATGATGACACACATACGAGCTTGGACATTTTTAACCCAAGTGTAATATCAAATCAAATGACACGCTTGGAAAGTGTCACTAAATATGCGAAATTCCTTAAAAGTGTCGCCATCGGCCTCCGAACGGACCTCGACGGATTCAATTTACATGAAATGATCATTATTCGATTATTTTGATATCGAGTGGCGCAAAAACTGACTGCCTCGATGGTCTAATCAAATCAAATGTAATATTTTTATTTGTCATAAACATAGGTATTGTTGTAATTCCAATATAATTCTGCCTAAAAGATATTAGGCAGAATTACATAGGACGCTATGTTTTACCTACAGGGCATACAAATATCTTAAGCTAAATGTACAATGCATGCAGTGAATTTAAAAAGGAGAGTTACATATTATTAGGGGTTAAAGTATGAAATTGCCGTTTTATTGCAATAGGTTCTTTGAATTGACATAGAATCTTCATGGTTTGAGGTTTTCGAATGAAACTTTTTTCAAATGTTTTCTATGATGTTCTTTTTTTAAAAAATGTGAAACATTTGAATATCGACTTTCAATTGTTTTTGTTATTCAATTTAGACAAGAAAGATGGATACTGCGAAAATTCGAGTGATTATGAGGCACCCATTTTTCGTATTTTTTTATTTTATTGATTGACGCAAGTGAGTCAATATTGTGGGTAAGGTAACGTTAAACCATGCCGCTAATTCCTGGGTAGTTTGACTAGGGTCGGCTTCCACTATCTCTCTTAATTCATCGTTATTCACCTGTGTGGGCGGTCTTCCTCGTGGCTCGTTCTTTAAGTCGAAATTTCCATCACGAAAGCGTTTAAACCAAAATCGCACGGTGCGTTCATTAGTAGACCCCTCTCCAAAAGCAGCATTGATATTGCGGGCTGTTTCTGCCGCGTTAGTTCCGCGTCGGAACTCGTATTCAAAAATCACTCGAATTTTCGCAGTATCCATCTTTCTTGTCTAAATTGAATAACAAAAACAATTGAAAGTCGATATTCAAATGTTTCACATTTTTTAAAAAAAGAACATCATAGAAACCATTTGAAAAAAGTTTCATTCGAAAACCTCAAACCATGAAGATTCTATGTCAATTCAAAGAACCTATTGCAATAAAACGGCAATTTCATACTTACTTTAACCCCTATTATTTACGGTTTATCACTGTAGCAGTATCACGTCTGATTACCATGTCGGGTCGTGGGTTCCATTTCCACTGGGGGCCGCCGTGCATTTGCATGAATGCTCTCAGTCTGGGTTTACTTCCATGTTTGTGATGTCCACCGGGTATCCTAGTTTGGGACCCGGACTAGTGATTGTGTTGTGTGGAAGTTATTTAGTTATTTATTAGAAAAGTGTTAAAGTAACAGTAAGAAATGTCCGTTTGACAAATTTTAGTCATTATTATAAATTTTGCCTCCAGTCAGGCTATTCCTAACCGATACCAATATCAAAATCAAAGTTAAAAACTTATTATACATTGTAGCGCAGAGATTGTGATCTGAACGTGCAATTAGGTCACATTTTAAATTAAATCCATGTATTAATTATAGCGTATCATGTATTGCAATTAGTAATATCAATGCGCTTCAAATTTTTTAATGAAAAAATATATTGGACCTTGTTGCATACACCCTGAAATCCAGGTGGTTTGAAAGCCGCGGTTATGAAATAAGTAATAAAAATTGCATCTATTTAGGCTATTGCTTTTAAGTATAGGCGTAAATAATAAAAAAATAGTTGATAAATCTTGTTTTGAAAATTTCGCAATCAATTAGTAAGTATCGCCTCTCCATCTATCGGAACAATACCCCGCGGACCCTCGGCACGCACGTATTGCTCTGCTGGCTTCTAATAGTTGTAATAGATTCTAGTATGAGTCGAGATATTTTTTGGAAGTGCCTTTGAAAAAAAAAACTAAAGTATTCAATAGTTATTGTTGAGGCACGTTCATTTTGCTATGGCTTTCAAACCACCCACATTCATGGTGTTTATTTATTGTTGTTATTATTCTTGCAATATATTAATAATACGGCCCCCAGAAGTACGAAATGCATCTGATAGTAAAACGTTTTAAAATGTGGTGAAATACAAATAACGCGTCTCAACATCAGACCTTTCCGGGAACACAGTGTGTTGTTTGTAAGCCATCTGCGAAAAATTACATGACTTTCTTTCATTTTTACGCAGAAACATTCCAACACATAATACATAACTTACAAGAAAAACGGTTTTTTATGTATTAGATTATCTTGTTCCATGTTTTTTTTTATGTATATTTATTATAATAGTGACACTTGCATAAAAAAACGAACAAGTACGAGTCAGACTCGCCCACCGAGGGTTATTAGAAACAGTTTAGGAATCGAGTCTCGCAGTTTTTCCGAGCTTTTCCAGAAGTTCAGACAATTTTTTAATTTTTTATTTAATTACTAATGTACAGTTTTTAGATTTTTTCCCTGTACTTGTAGTATAAGACGATATTACTTGCCAAATTTCATAGTATAGGTCAGCGGAAAGTACCCTATAAATTTTGATTTCCTTGAGAGTGTCGAAATATGTATACGTTTTGTGCTGCATAAATGGCCGTAACATTTTTTTACGTTAACTTAGAAGTTGGATTTTTTCACAGCTTCAAAGGGACTGTAGACTTGAGCATATGGTTTTCATTTCAACTCGATACCTCCACGCGTTGCCAAGATAAAGGGTCTTGACAGACAGACGGGCGGACAACAAAGTGATCCTATAATGGTTCCGGTTTCCCATTTGAGCTACGGAACCCTAGAAAGCATTTTTCTCTCAAGTTACAAATTTTGGGTTGGACCAGGTAACATGGTCCAGTTGAGTGTACTTAAACACTTCACCCGAGACCACGATAACTGCAACGTCGTCTAAACGAACGATTATACGAAAAATGCAGCCTACCACTATATACGTCCCACTGTAGAGCACAGGCTTTCTTAGGCTTAGTCACAATGCGTGACCGTCGCAGACTGGCGATTTCCAGCGCAGTGAACACCTCAGGCATTAAGGTTTTCTTACAATGTTTTCCTTCAAAGACAGCGAGTGGTATCGCTACTATAAATTTACCTCTGAAACGAGCGAAACTTTGGTAAAAAAGCTACACAACGGTTCCAGTATCTTGGTACATAGAGGAATAGCCCAAAACACCGTTCCATCCAGTCATAACATGGACCACCGTGCGAAGTCACGGCTATGGTGATATTTCTAGCATAAATTTTGCGTTTTGGCAAATTTCGGTATTTCACGAATGGCGGTACGCGATAAAGAGCCATTTTGCGTTAAAAATTAACGATCTTATTTTTAAAAAGTCAATTCCACTAAAACACTCTTAATACCGAGTTGAATCCGGTTTATGAGAGGAATTTATGTTATAAACCAGCTTTAACTTTTCATCTCAAATTCTTCTTTTAGATTGTAGCTGTGGACCAAACTGACACCTAGTTGGACTTAACCGACATTATTACGAGGAACCACCAGCAAATTTATCTATAGTATCTAAAAACTCATTCACGATGTGCGTAAATAACATAACATAAACTGATGCCTGTATCCCAGAGACCAAGGACTACCACTTGCTACGATCCTGACAGATCACTTTCGCTTCCTCAACATTCATTAGTCGTTGCATGCACGCACGCCGGTTTCGGGTACTTTTTATCTTGCCCTTTGCTAATATATCCCCTATTTGGTCGAAATATGTCCGTCTGGGTCGTCCCCTACCGGCCCTTCCATCCACATTCGCTCGATATATTTGTTTTGTTAATCTTTCTTCCTTCATCCTCTCCACATTTCCAAACCAACGTAACATTCCTTTCTCAATTCTAGTCACTACATCCTCTTTCAGTCCACAAGGTTCTTTAATCACACTATTGCGTATCCTGTCATTCAAAGTAACACCAGACATACTTCTCAAGAACCTCATTTCTATTGCATTAATCCTACTTTCTTGCTTCTTTTGCCATACCCAAGTCTCGCTAGCATAATAAGTGTTGGAACCAGCACTCCATTATGGATAGCCAATCTAGCTCTTTTGGAGATGTTTTGGCCACTCACAAAGGAGTGCAATGCACCGTTTACACAATTTCCTGTGCGTAAATATTTATTACAAATTATCAGATTATTTTAAAGAACAAACATTAAATGGTAATACTTTTAAAAGACTAACAACTACAAAAGAAACTACTTGTTTCTGGATTGTTGTTTTTATAGTTTGAAAGAGTTTATGGAATAATTTTATTATGTAAGTGTGTCAGATATGAAAACTATAAGATATGTAGGCACCTATTTAGTTTTTAAGATGATCTTATACAGTTAAGGATTTTTATTTTCAAATGTTACATATTAATTCTGATTTGGTACTGTTTCCATCATACGTATAAATAATATTGTGTGATGAATGACTGAATGTGAGTACACATGTTAAGGTAAGATTTGTTAATTCTACTTTAACTAACAATAAATATTCATGATTCTTGATAACGTCGAATAGCCAAGCGTGACGTGACTTCAGTGCATGCACGTGTATTAAAAGTCGCTCACCGTGCTATGAAACGGACTATGCCCGGAGTCTCTTTGATGGATCACGTCAGAAATGAGACAAAGAACTAAGGTGACTGTCATAGCCTGTAAGATTAGCGAGCTGAAGTGGCGGTGGGCTGGTCACATATGCCGAAGAACCGATCATCGATGAGTAGAAAGGTTTTCGAGTGGAGACCACGAACTGGCTAACGCAGCTGCGGACGCCCACCAGCTCGCTGGACCGAGGACCTGAGGCAGATGGTTGGCAGTGGCTGAATGAGACTCGCTGAGGACAGAAGGAAGTGGCATGCCTGGGGGGAGGCCTTTGTCCAGCAGTGGGCGAGTGGGCTAATTGATTGATTAATCAGTAACTTTAAAACCGTAGGTAGCCAAAACAATGTAAATACTAGAAACAAACATAAACTTTCATCGATCCTTTATGGGGAATTGTATACGTTTCTGCAACAAGATCCCTGAGGATATAATAAGCTTGCCAGAAACGCGGTTCAAAAAATGTGTAAAGCACACTTTGTGCCAAAAGGGCTACTATAACGTTAAACATTATTTAAATGACAATGGTGTCTGGAATAAAAGACAGTTCAATGCATGAGTTCTAGGTCTTAGAATAATATTATATAACCTATGACTAAGACTAACTTTGGAGGTTTTTGTCCATTTTTTCTCCAAAATTATCTAGATTTTGAAATGGACACCTAGTTTTGCTTGTAACGTTCACAGTTTTTGTTTTATTTTGAATGAAAACACTTTGATTTTTATTGATATATTTTTTTGTAACCGTAATAAATCATAATAAAAAGAGCAGCGGGAGACAAACACGGCTAATTAAGAAATTCTATGATGGTATGGTGATAAATGGTATGCAGGTATGCTGTTTAACGGCTAGGGGCCCCCTAAGATTGGGGCCCGGGGTATGGCGCCGCTTAATCCACACTGCTTAGGTAGCTATGCATTTTTCCACCATCTAACCGGCAAGCATGTAAGTGAAGTCGAGAACCAAGATTTTACATGCTCGCCGGTTATAAGGTGAGACAGACAGAAGACCATACGACAGAAGTGAAACTTAAACGATTTTCTAATTTGAAAAAATATAGATTCAGCGTCACCAAGTCACCAAACGACTAAAGCCGCGAATACCCGACCAACCCGAGCGTGATAGTGTAGATTCGTTCACTATTTAAAAAAAAAACGCAGTTTTCACTCTTAAAGGGGGCAATGGTTCGCTTCAGGATAAAGCGAGTCAAAAGCAAAACAAACAGTCCAGCCATATCGGCAAGTTCATTGATTTCACTAATAAATAAAAGCTAAATAATGCTTAAATATCTTATTTGAATAATTTGGCTGTTAAGTCTGACGGGACACTGAGGTTACGTCGAGCTACGAATTTAGAACATGGAGGCGTTATTTCTACGAGTTGACTAGCGTCGAAAGATTTCAATTCAATCTTTATTGCCATAAATTACAGTAAGTTCAGATGTTACTTAGAGTTAAATATTGCGCAGTGTAATTTTACCGATAATGGCATAGCAAGTATGTACTTAATTGTAAAATGTCAAAAATACGGAATTAAAGATTACATTAGAAAAAAGTTCAATTAATTTAAAATTACAAATAAAATTATATAATAATACCCATATCACAATAAATTATAATAGTATTCATTCAATAATTACAAAAAATATTAATCTTTTCTTAAGTTAATTGGATTTTACATAGTTATAAAATTCTGACAGATTATAGGGACACATTTCCAATAGATATTTTTTTAAAGCCCTTATGAACCGATTACCCGAGAGAGATTTAATTTCGACTGGAGTTTTGTTGTAAGCAGACACAGCCGCATGCCTAGTACTCCTACTGTAGGAGGTTGTTCTACAAGATGCCACATGCAAGTGCAGTCTAAACTTTTCTTCTAGCCTAGCACTTCTTTTATTAGTGCTAATGGGAAACTTATCTGAGCGACGTCTGACCAGTTTACAGAGTTCGATTATGTAAAGAGCTGTAACTGTATGTAATCTAAGTTTAGGAAATATCTTTTTCAACACACCTGCTCGTAAAGTAGGTTACAGCGTATTTACACTAATAATGCAGAATATTACCCATGCCGTGCCTTTTACATTACATTATCGCACTAGTGCCTTTTCATTACATATCTTTTTAAATATTAGCAAGAAGTATTAATGTTTCGAAAACAGCTCAGTAGTTATTTGCGTAAATATAAAATTAAATTCAAAATGTGATAAATAATTAAAGAATTTCATGAAACTGCTTGTTAGCTTGTTGGTATTTATATTTTGACGGTGTATTTTTACCTATAAATACCCAATTTCAAAATTTATAAATATGTGGCTGATTAGCTACTTTGCCGGTGCCCTTATCTCAGACTTGCGCGCGCATGCAGCGCTGAGCGCGCGAAAAAATAAAATTACGGCCGCCATCTTTTAAATGGGTTTCTATTTGTTAAGTTTATTCACAGTATTGCATTTCGTTGGTGTTGTTTTTTATTTACTTTTCCTCGCAAGTGTGTTGAAAAACGTCGTATGAAACACGTGAGCATTGGTCATTACACTTCTCGTCTCCATTAAGCCTTCGCCTTCGGCTCAGGCTTAAAAACCGACTCGAGTGTAATGACCAACATACCACACTTGTATCATAATGTACTATTATTATCTCTCGCTTTCTGTCTGTCTTATTCTCTCTCTCCGAGTATAATTAATTGATTGACCTAAACAGTTGCTACGAACAAAGTATGAACATATTATTCTGTCACAATATCCAAACTGTCTAACAACTAGACATTTTAGTCTCAAGTAGGAAGTTTTCCGTATGGCGCCAGATTAAGAATAGCGTCACTCCATTTCCTTCCGTAGTGGATGTCGTAGAAAGCGACTAAGGAAATCAATTACCAGGAGATGGGCAGCAGCGTCTTCCTGAGATTCCAACCGCATACTGCGATCGCCAATGCGCCTGGCAAGCGTGGCGATTATGGCAAAACCTTTCATGGTTAGGAAAACCATGAGAGAGGCCTATGTCCTGCAGTGGGCGTCAAATGGCTGATTATGAGGAAGTTTCAGCATTTTCAGCTACTATATTGTTGTCACCGATGGACCAGGATGTCTTGAAAAATGAGGAGAGCTAATTTCGGGGAAAGGTATCTTGACAATTTGGTAAGAAGAATTAAATGTTCTTGATAGTGGACAGCAGGGGAACTAGGCATTTTATTTTTTTGCTGGAATAAATTTGTGACTTGGGGCGCCACACTCAATTGAAAAGTTAATTCACCTTGACTGATACCAATGCTAAAATAAAAAGCCAAACATTTATTCAACATTTTTTCTTTATTATGTACTTCCCTCCACATTGCCATAATCAGATCTAAAGTTTACTTTTAATTTTATGTTTTTATCAGTTAACAGTACCTACCCCTGTAGCTATAGTTAATCGATACTGACTTTTTGTTCAAGAATAATAACCCTAAAATAATACGTCAAAAGTAACAAAGCAACTTACTCCATAAATAATTATAGTTACACATGAATGTAACGGGTCTAATCGCGATTACTCCATAAAAATAGCTATAGTTATTCGTAGCTCCTTGCAATCATTTATCAAAATGGCCGACCCGCCATCTTGGATGACAAACGCGTGAAGCTCCAGTTTTGACAAGTATTTCGACAACGTTGTCCGACATGTTGGACGACGAGGAATTTTGATTCCTTGCTGTTCGACATGTTGACTATCAGGAATTTTTTTTATTCCACTCAGTTCGACCATCGGACGAAGAGGATTTTTAAAATTCCACTTGGTTCGACCCTCAAACTACGAGGATTGCTATATAGAAAATAAAACAGAAAATATAATAAAAAACAAATGCATCCTCTTTATTGAAACTTAAAAGATCTCTACGTTTTAACCCTTAATAAGGCAAGGGGAAATTATTTCCCACCACGACGTTTTTTTTTTAAAGTAAAATATTGTCTGCAAATCATTTGCAGTGAACGAATGAACCACTTACCACAGATTATTAGGACTTTTTTTTCTTTTCCTGGCAAAACTTTTTGCTTATTGGCAACCTTTGACTTATTTTTTTTATGTCAAAGAGTCGGTGGGAGAATTTTGAGTAAACAAAGCGGTGATTTTTCTGACAGTCCGAAGAAAAAACGAGTTTTTGTTCTACAAAAAATCCTGTAAGAACAATTTGATTGCTCTGGTAAAAGGTCTATTCTGATGGTGTTTTATGAGTGTTTTCAAAGGCAATGTAATAAACCATAAACTCAAAAATTGCAAATTTATAGGTGGGAAATTATTTCCCTTTGCCCGATAAGTTCATGATTTTTTTATTGCTAACTAGCTACTGCACCCGACTTCGTTTGCATTTATTTGGTGTTATGTTTTTGCCAATAGTTGTCAGACACAATTTTTTTGTTGGTGGCAAGCACTTGCATTTATTATTCATCTCACCTGTTTATTTCTTCTATTTATTCGTTCTAATTTTTCACATTTTTATCTCTGTCGCACGCTTTTTTATTTACCTTCATTTTTTCCTAGTTTTATAAGCGTAATAAAACATTTTTATTATTCTAAATTGTTTTAATCTTCTAGTTTACACAAATTTTAATAATTTTACAAGAAATGTAAACCAAACCACGGGCTAGTGCTTGTATATGGAAATACTGAAACTGAGGCTAAAAGTACAAAACCTAATCAGGCAAAGGGATATTATTTCCCACCCAAAAACCTAATGCGTAAACCTAATCGGGCAAAGGGATATTATTTCCCACCCAAAAAAAAGCTACTCCCCCCATGAAAACCCCCCCTTTTTTATATTTTTTCATATTCTAGAGTATCAACTTACCCTAAATCAATTTCAACTTTTTCTCTAACTAGCCTACTGGCTCGCGCCTTATTAAGGGTTAAAAACCTATTTAGAGGCTTAAAATTCCACCCATGCCGGGACTTGAACCCGCGACCTCTGGATAACCGTGCCACGGTCTAAACTCTGAATAGGTTTTTAAAATTGTCCTCAGCACGGGTTAGCGTAACAAAAAATATATATAGATCTATTTTAATTTTATTTGAACATCAACCCTTTCCAGGACACGAGGTTAAGACTAACCAAAGTTCGATTTTTACTATAATTTTGAGGGTCGAACTAGTGGAACTTAATGATCATCGTAGTTTGAGGCTCGAAACAAGTGGAATTTTAAAAATACCCGTGATTCGCGGATCAAAACAAGTGCAATTTTAAATATCCTCTTGGTCCGATGGTCGCACTAAGTGGAATAAAAAAATCCTGGTAGTCCGTTATGTATAACAGCAAGGAATCAAAATACCTCGTCGTCTAACATGTAGGACAACGTTGTCGAACCACGTGGCCACAGGGTCAAAAACGTATTAATATGAGAAGATATTTTCAAATGCTGGCGCCAGTTATAACCGGGATGACGAACGGAATCCTAAAAAAACTAAAATAATAATTAACCAACAACCCGACGGCTGAGCATTAACTGCTAAGCAGGTGGGAGTTCCTCGGGGAAGAGACCCGTGCCCCTCGGTGGGGACATAAATGGGTTGATGATGAGGTGGGAGCAACCTAGGTTCCTCGCAATGAGTTCCAACATTAAATTTGGGTCCCGCCTGTTTAGTAGTTAATGCTCAGAAGTTGGGTTGTTGGTTATTTCAGTTTTTCTGATATTTTTATGTTTTAATTGAATTCAAGTTGATTTCAAATAGCCTACGACACTCACGCAAACACAACGAATTTATTGAGATCTTATTGGTCGAAATCTGACCATCGGCTCAAGAGTTAAGAGGGAATATAGAATTTGACATACTTACTTACATGCATACACCAGAGCCAAACACATTACCCTCCTTTTGGGCTCCGCCGCAGTCAGGTAAAAAGTTCGCAGAAAGAAAATAGGAATAGTTTCTATTTGAGATACTGGATTGTAGACGTGTGGTGTGTTTGAACAAAGAGCTCAAAAGTTGACCACAAACAGCCACTCAAATTTATTAGGGAGTGTACAGCATCACACATTCTTCCGTAGAAAACTAGGCGCATAATGTTATCTCGTCTTTCTTTTATGTCCTTGTAAAAATACATAGCTTATTTCTAGATTTCTCCCCAAACTTAGATAAGAGTAGGATTATCTGTGTATCTATTGCTTTTCTCCAAATGTAACGTGATTAATATCGCCGCCTTGACAAACGTTTCTCTACTTAGCAAAACCAGATTTTTGATAAGTAGAGAAACGATTGTACTCAAAATATAGTACAAACTATTAATAGTTTAATAAACTTTACAAGTACCCCAGTAAAGGAACCGAGTCGTTCTTAATATTGTTCTACAGATTTTCCTGTAGATAGATTTACGATAATAATTTTTTTTTGTATATAGCCTAAATACGTCCTGCAGGGCACAGGCCCTCTCTCTTAGAGAGAGGCACGCGGGGTAATTAAGCCTATACTCTCTCTCTCTCTCAGAGAGAGAGAGAGAGAGTATGGGCTTAATTACCACGCATGCCCACCGCGGATTGGCAATTTCAAGCGCTGAGGTACGTGAACACCTCAGACACTCAGGTTTCCTCACGATGTTTTCCTTCACAGTTAGCGAGTGGTATTGCTACTATAGTTTCGCAAATGTACGTAACTTAGGAAACTAAGTCACTGATACATGCTGGGATTCGGACCCACGACCACCCGAATGAGAGGCCGGCGTTCTACCGCTCCGCTGCCACCGTTTCATCATCATCATCATCAGCCATTTGACGCCCACTGCCTCCTTCGTGGCTTTCATGACCATGAGGGGTTTTGCCATAATCGTCACGCTTGGCGGGCGGGTTGGCGATCGCAGTATGCGGTGGGAATCTCAGGAAGACCCTGCTGCCCGTCTCCCGGTAATTGATTTCCTTAGTCGCCTTCTACGACATCCACGGAAGAAAATGGAGTGACGCTATTCTTAATTAATTTAGGAATAGCGTCACTCCATTTCCGTCCGTTTATCATTTTATTTTATTTTGTATTTTATACTTTAGTCTTTATATACGTACCGAAGAATTACTCTAGGTGATCAAGGCAATCTGTTAAGATACACACGTTACGGACGCGGCGGTAGCCTAGTGGGTAGAACATTGGACTCTGAAGCGGGAGACCCAGGTTTCATTCCCAGTGCGGGCATGTACCTATGACTTTGTTTTCTAAGTTATGTACATTTGTGAAGTTATAGTAGCAATACCACTCGCTAACGGTGAAGGAAAACATCGTGAGGAAACCTGAGTGTCTGAGCTATCCACATACCTCAGCGCTTGAAATCGCCAATCCGCGGTGGGCACGCGTGGCGATTAAGCCCATACTCTCTCCCTGAGAGAAGGCCTGTGCCCTACAGTGGGACGTATATAGGCCGCTTATGATACACACGTTACCGTCCCTCAATCCCGGTCACTACACCCTAAAGACATTATGAGAAAACCTGCATACCCTTGTAGATACCGCCCCCAAAGATTCGAATTGTTCGTTGAGCACTAAAATAGTCGTGGCGTTCTTGGAACGCATTACCCAAAGTGTCGGTACAGCGCACGGGCGTCAACTTGTCACAGCGGAGACCGCCCGTAACGGCTCCGCGACGGAGACGAAGATAAGTCAGTCCAGACTCGACGGGCCGTTAAGGTGGCTGGGCAAGCGCGGGTAGGAGTCACAGTGTTGGGTTCACCGCAGAACGCCAACACATTGGACTGAGCGTCGTCGTGACTAGTAAAAGACATTTCGTCGTTCATATTGCATAGGTAATTTCACATGTGAAGAAAATACGATTTTTGTTTTTTCATCGAAATTGTACAAAAAAATTTATTCTGTCACACGTGCAAGACACCGTAATCCTCGGTCTGATTAGCTGTGTATACTATTGCGACTTAATTGTCTTCTAATTTACTAATTTTCATACTATTTCGATGAAAGAACAAAAATCGTATTTTTTTACATGTGACATTTTGTAATATGAACTACCATTTTACGAATTTTGCAGGAGAGCGAAAACAAAACATAACAATAAAATAATGCTTTACATCTTTTTTCTCTTAATTGCCTTATTAATGCAATGACTACAGATATACTAGAAATGTAATTATTTTTATACATATTATGTATAATTATAATTTGTTATGCATATGCCATTTTATTATTACTGTTTAAGTATTATACCTATATTTTGTCTTTTTTTTTTTTTTTTTTTACATACATATTTTTTACTATTTTATGTCTGTGTACAATAAATATTAGTCTTATCTTATTATTTAATTATATAAAGATACACTGCGCCGCGCAATTGAGACACTCATGGGACATTTAGGCACTGACTGAAAACCAGCGCTGAGAGCCTACACTCTCAGCATTATGCTGAGTCAGCTGCCTTTTGCAGCAGCGGTTACGCACCGCGACAAAACTGTATAAATGTATTTCTTTATGTGTGTTTGTACCTTTTCTATTTTTGATGTTTTCTTCTCATTTGTACTTCGTATTTTTGTTGTGTGTGACTGTTGGTGCAATAAACGTTTCTCTTTCTTTCTTTCTTTCTTTCTATATTCAAGTTTAAATTCAATATCTTTGGTAGTTGAGAAGTTAGCATAGCTTATACTACAAAAAATCCTTTAGAGCAAACAATGTACTGATGGTACTAATATGTTGGATTACAACCAATAAAATAATTGCAGTATAAGCCATAAGAAAATGCGCTACAATGTACTACATACTACAAAAATTAAGTAACATCAGTGTCTTTTACAGCGTATTTTAATAAAAAAAAACTGTGAGACCTGTTAAAAAATCAAGGTAGTAAAAACCATTTTTTCTTTGCGAATTTGAGGAAACGAAATATACAAATTGAAAGAGCTTGAAAAACTGAGTAATACAGCATTCAAAGTACATTTTCACCAAAAATTGCTTTTACGACATCTCATCCTCAAAGGGTCGATATGACTCGAAACGATCCCTGCTTCACAATTTGCAAAGTCCAATCATAAAAGGAATCCTTTTGTTACTTTGGGCCAAACGAGAATGAATGAATGAAATGAACGAAGAATTAATATATGAATGAATGGATGACTAAGACTTCCGGCTGAGGTCGGAACTAGTCGGCTATCCCGACGTTAATAAAAGTAAGTCGTCCTACGCTGCGCTTGCCGATATGTGGTCTCCATTCGAGAACTATTCGGCCCCATCGGCCATCAGTTCTGCGTGCTATGTGCCCCGCCCACTGCCACTTCAACTTACTAATCCGCTGGGCTATGTCGACGACTTTCGTTCGTCTACGGATCTCATCATTTCTGATTCGATCTCGTAGAGAAATTCCGAGCATAGTCCTTTCCATGCCCTGTCAAATTCCGTACTAAACTAACTGCTATTGCAAACGTCAGGATTCCAACAGGATTTGTCGCATACATACTTAGGCCTCAGCACAGCTCTACTTTAATTTCGCCGTCTGGAGGCCTACGTCGTTTATTGGGGTTTTTGCGCATATTGGGGAGTTTTGGACACGGTCTACCATCCTATCGTCCAAAATACTAGAGGTATTCTGTAAAAACCGCCCAAGTGCGAGTCGAACTCGCGCATGATGGGTTCCGTACCATTATCTATACAACATCAGACCCAAACATAGAGAAAAAACGTTAAAAAATTACGTTTGTTGTATGGGAACCCCCCTCAAATGTTTATTTTATTTTAATTTCATCATTTATTTTTGATATAGAACTCAATATTATGAGAGTATTTCAAGCGTCTACCGGCTGCCGTTATTAATATCGAGCAAAAATGGCAAAAAATTACGTTTCTTGTTTGGGAGCCCTCCTTAAATATTTATTTTATTCCGTTTTCAGTATTTGCTGTTATAACGGCAACAGAAATCATCTGTGAAAATTTCGGGTTCGGGTACGGAACCCTAAGAACTGCAACTAGATATTAGAGTTAAAATCTGTACCGGGATACAAGGATAGACAGACAGACGTTTAGCACCATTTGGGGACGGTACCCTAAGAACTCAAGTTGCAGAGCAGAGCCCAAGATAAAGTGTCACTTCTGTGCACCAAGCCAATCTCTGCCGCTCCCCTGTTCCTTCTTATCACTGAACTTTTAAAGCGCAGATACCTTTGATGATTCATGTAGTGCATTTAAAAAAGACTTTTTTGTCGTTTTTAAAAAGCATAAAAGGCCATTAAAATCTTTCGCTAGACGGGCTTGAGGGACAAATTGCTTTGAAGTATAGCACGTAACTTGTGTACGTTGACACGTACCTACCTAACGCTGGCGAAGGAACAAGAGCGGGTGAAACTTATTTTCTCTGTTCTGTGGGTGAAACTTTATATAATGACGGGTTGAGGAGTTTAACAAAAGTCCGTGAAGCCGTACGTTATGGGCCACTATTTATGTAAGTACGTGTATTTATAGTGGGTAGAACATTGGACTCGGAAGCGAGAGACCCAGGTTCGATTCCCAGTGCGGGCATGTATGTATGACTTTGTTTTCTAAGTTATGTACATTTGTGAAGTCATTCAGGTTTCCTCACGATGTTTTCCTTCACCGTTAGCGAGTGGTAGTGCTACTATAACGTCACAAATGTACATAACTTTGAAAACCAAGTCATAGGTACATGCCTGCACCGGGGATCGAACCTGGGTCTCCCACTTCCGAGTCCAAGGTTCTACCCACTATATACAATAAAGAATATTCTCATCTTATCTTATCGCATCGGTGATATTAATAAGCGCAGTCACGGTACTATGTCCAGAACGAAACCCTGATTGGAGAGAATTAGGGAAGTGATTCGTGTGGTGGTGGACAAGGCTCTCTAGGACTCGATAGAATGGAGGTAAGTCGGTAATCGGAAAAGTAGGTGGCGTTGGATTTCTTTTTCAACAACAGCGCGCTTCACACATAACACACAATGTGTGTAACAGATGATAATAAAAAAAAAATCAATAGTCCAGTCTGGGGGGGTTCTGCAATAGATGGTCTCTAACTTCTTTCTTGTCTTTCTTAGCCTGGAAGAAATAAGGCCGCCAATGGGGTAGGTAAAAATAGAAAAAGTGTTTGTTTTTATATATTATTTAGAAAATATAGGCCATTTCAGAAATACACTTTCAGTAATATATTTTTCCTTGCTTTTGTTAATATTATATTAATATTTTAGTATTTATCGGAAGTGACGTCACCATCCCAGGTTGAATAGTAGCAAATCCATACCCACCAGAATAAAAAAAAAGCTGTCAGTTTTGTAAAAGTCAAATCTGTCAACTTCATTCATAGTCTTGTCTTTTTTCAAGCAACACAAGTTCGGCATATTGACATATTCAAAACACAGAAGTGCAAAAATACGAGTAAGCTACTTTAAGGTCAAGTTATAAAATAACTATAATACGTAACTTTACCAAAGCACTCTCTAAAGTTATAGTAGATCATTTGCTTAATAAATACATTTTATTTCACGCATTTTATTGCATTAATTTCGCGATAATAAATTTTACTGTACATGGTTTTAGCATGGAACTGTCGATTTCTGTGACGTCATAAAGATCAAACAAAGGTTATAGGGTTTTTTTCGTATATGTAACAAAATACGACTCTTAAAAATACATATATTTTTTAAATCTGCTAACAAACCTTATTCCTCGAAATGGTTTTTGAGTTAGAGACATCCGATATTTTTTTGGATAACCGAATTGTGCTGCGACTTATTGAATTTCTGTTAATGTAATCTTTGTGTACAGTAAAGAATATTCTATCTATCTATCTATCTATCTATGGAACCTTTAATTCAAGATGGCGGCTCACGCCTTCCAAAAGTAAAAAACTTGGATTTTTGCGATTGCGATTTGCACAAACGACTTTATTATGGAACAGCCGATATTTTTTACAATTATTTTGCTTCCACTTGTCACCGTGGTAAAAAATTTGGCCTTTGCATATTCTACGTACAACGCGGTCACATTAACTAGAGACTTGACGTTGATACAATAATGTCCAAAACAAATACCAAAATGACAGAAAACTAAGCAAATTATCGATAGTATGGTCAGTATCTTTGTAACCAATACGTGTGTCGATAATTTGCTTAGTTTTCTATCATTTTGGTATTTGTTTTGGACATTATTGTATCAACGTCAAGTCTCTAGTTAATGTGACCGTGTTGTAATAAGATGATTTATACAGCGTCCAGTGGCACCTTCATTCGCACTACATGAAGGTACCACTCGGACGCTGCAATGCTTGGAACATTGGTTTTTTAGATGGAGTAAGCTTGCCTAGCACCTATACCATCCTGACGGCTTAGTCGGCCTAGCCCACAGGAAAGACAAGTCTACGTGCGTAGCCAACCAAGCCGCGGGTATCCTCACGATGTTTTCCTTCACCGTTAGCGTGTGATATTGCTACTACAAGTTCGCAGGTGTACGTAACTTTGAAAATAAACAAGTAAGTGGGAGACCCAGGTTCGATTCCTAGTGCGGGCATGACTTTGTTTATTTGGAGGTGGTTTTACTCAAAACCTTATAGAATTTCATTGTGAGAATTTATTAGGACTTTTGTTATGCCCTGTATACTTCCATGGCCACCCTGTATGCTTCCGGCTATGAATTTTTCCAATCCATCAACTGACAAACGCAACGTCAACTATCACATACTGAGACAAAAGCATTCTTTACTTCTGTTCTAACATCTTTATCTATTCTACGTTTGAACAATGCATTTTTCACCTTACCTGCTTTATAAAAAGGTTTACTTTAGCTTGAAAAAAAAACAGTAATAGTAGAATGTCAATTTTAGATGGTTTGCCATTCAAACAAGAGCTTCTATTACAATTTCTTTTTACCAGATTAGATTTGTTTACCTACCAAATATTTTTTTATGTAGCCTGTATGCACCCCACTGCAGGAGACAGGACTTCTCTCAAAGACAGAGAGAGTATGGGCTTACTTACCACGCGTGCCCACCGCAGATCCACAATTTCAAGCGCTGGGGTATGTGAACACCTCAGACGCTCAGGTGTCCTCACGATATTTTCCTTCACCGCTCAGAAAACAAAGTTATTGGTACATGCCGGGATTCAAAACTACGACCTCCCGAATGAGAGGCGAATGGCGTACTACAGCAAAATTTTAAATGTTTTATTGAAAATTACATAGAAACTATCATTTATTAAACGTGACAAGTAAAACTAGATGTCCATTTCAAAATCTAGATCATTTTAGAGAAAATATGGACAAAAAAAATCCAAAAACCCCTACCACCTTACGAGCATTCGCCCAAAAATCGGTCAAACTCCGAAGCGCTCGCGTCGAATAGCCAGCCTTATCGTGTCATTTAAATAACGTAAATTAAGCCACAACTCATTGGTTTTACAAATATCGGTAACAATTGGCTTTGTCCTGCGAGAGAACCGGTAGGCTACGCAGGAGACGTGCGGTGTCGCGCATACGCAATGAGAAGGCTTTCTTGTGAGGCTTCAGACCGGGAGCGCGCAGTTCAGGACCCTACGTCAAAGGGTTACAAGATGAAGCCAATGAATTCCACACAACATAATCACATGTCCTGGTCCCAAACTAGGATACCCTGTGCTATGGTAACCAGGCGAGGACGTCACAAACATGGAAATACACCCAGACTGTACAAATGTACGGTGGCCTCCAGTGGGAATCGAACCCACCACCTCCGGCATTTTCATCAGACGTGATCACCGCTAGACCAACGAGGCAGCCAATTAATTAATTAATTATGTCAATGTAAATATTGGCAATACAATGTCTATGTACATGTTACAGCTAGAACCCGAAGTGCGGTTACGCCTAGTTTTAGCCGGTTAGAACTCGTATAAGCCGTTTGTTTTGAAACTAGGTCTAGCCGGTATCATTCCGGCTAGAACTAGGTTCAACCAAACCCTAGGGGCTCATACTAGGTCTAGCCGACATCATGCCGGCAAATATGTGGCTCTGTAGAGTTAGTAGAACAACTTCCACTCAAGGTAACCAACCTGTATAGATTTCTCCTAGTAATCCAGGGTTTGGTTGGACCTAGTTCTAGCCGGAATGAGACCGGCTAGACCTAGTTTTACCCGAAAACATTCGGCTTATACTAGATTTAACCAAGAGCAAGTGGCTACACCTAGTTCTAACCGGCTAAAACTAAGCGTAGCCGCATTCCGGGTCTAGCCGTAACACATATACGCCTTTACATCTATTGCAGCTGATTTGTAATCCTACTAATATTATAAACATGAAGGCTTGTGATGATGTTTGGATGTTTTTTACTCAATCACGCAATAACGGCTGAACGGAATAACATGAAACTTGGCATGCAGATATACAAAGATCTGAATTAAGACACAGGATACTTCATATCCCGGTAATGCGTTCACGTGGGATAATATTTTTTTGTTACCGAAACCTTTTTCGAGCCAAACTCTGAGATATTTATTTATTACGTTGTCATGGTAACGAGAATCGTATAAACGAATTCTGTGAACTTCGTAAAGTTCACCGGGACAGCTAGGCTCATATAAAATAAATCTCGTGTCAAAGTGATTGTTATCGAACTCCTCCAAAACGGCTTCACCGATTGTTAAGAGTTTTTTTGTGTATATTTGGTAGGTCGTAGGCTAATTAATGTGGCAAAACAATTTCGCGAGCCAGCTAGTATAATATAATATCATCATCAGCCATTTGACGCCCAATGCAGGACATAGGCTTCCTTCGTGGTTTTCATAACCATGAGGGGCTTGCCATAATCGCCACGCTTGGTAGGCGGGTTGGCGATCGCAGTATGCGGTTGGAATCTCAGGAAGACGCTGCTGCCCTTCTCCTGGTAATTGATTTCCTTAGTCGCCTTCTACGACATCCACGGGAAGAAATGGAGTGACGCTATTTTTAATCCGGCACTACACGGAATATAATACAACGGCCTTATTTATAAAAACACGATTCTTCTAAAGCACTCCTGAGAGACAGTTTATTTAATCTGCGGTTACGACTTTTCCTTGTAAAATCTCCACCACGGACTATTTTTATCGGCGTTTTAAGGAATCGGGTTTTTCATAAATGACACCGTTCGTAAGCCTATATACGTCCCACTGCAGGTCACAAGCCTTCTCTCAGAGAGTGAGTATGGGCTTAATTACCGCGCGTGCCCAACGTGGATTGACATTTCCAAGCGCTGAGGTATGTGAACACCTGAGACACCCATATCCCACTAGATATCCCATCCCAGCGGCAGTGGGTCGTAATGAGGCATGGGCCCTAAAATCACTATTAACATGATTGTGAGATTGGTCTGACACTTTGCAAAAACGGCCTGTAAACCAGATATTACTTTTTTCCATTCGTGGCGCTAGAGTTACTACCTGGAGCTCCTTAACGCGAATGTGTGCGTGCCTGCGAATGTAAACATAACATAACATAAACATAAACATAAACATTTACATACAGGCACATACATTGCTTCTGGCCCCACACTAGGATACCCTGTGTCGTGGGAACCAGAAACAACGACATCACAAACATGTAAACATCCAAGACCTGGGGTTTCTTTTTTGTCCCCAGCCGGGATTCGAACCCGGGACCTCTCGCACGGTATGCAGATGCACTACCGCTGCGCCACGAGGTCGTCACTTCCTACAATCCACTTAGGCACACACGTGTTACGTTAATATCGGCGTGTCTGCGAACGTCACTTTCCACAATCCGCTTAAGCACCCACATGTTACCTTAATGTGTGAGTGTCGCCTAGCTTTTGAGCGGAATCTTATTCGATACACTCTGTCTTCGCGTGGAATGTCTATGGCAACAGCTATGTTGTTCTCGATTTCAGTGTTTGTCTCTTAGTATATATTGTCTTGATGAAAAGATTACGGGCCTCTCTGTCCCAAACGCGAACCCTATTTCATAGGACTAGCTTATTTAATTAGAGACAAACATTGTAGACTGTATAAACAACTTACTTTGTTATTACTAATATCACTACAAAGAAAGAAAGATTGACGAAACAAACATATCGAGCGATTGTAGGTGGAAGAGCCGGTAAGGGACCTCCGAGGCGGAAATACATCGACCAAATAGGGGATGTATTAGCAAAGGGCAAGATAAAAAGTACCCGGAACCGGCGTGCGTGCATGCAACGACTAATGAATGTTGAGGAAGCGAAAGTGTCAGGATCGTGGCAAGTGGCAGTCCCTGGTCTCGGCCTACCCCTCTGGCATACAGGCGGGAGTTTATGTATGTATGTATGTTTTGCTATAAGCAATGAGACCGCCAATTAAACATAAACATAAACATTTACATACAGGCACATACATTGCTTCTGGCCCCACACTAGGATAGCCTGTGTCGTGGGAACCAGAAACAACGACATCACAAATATGTAAACATCCAAGACCTGGGGTTTTTTTTTGTCCCCAGCCGGGATTCGAACCCGGGACCTCTCGCATGGTATTGCATGAGAGAGAGAATGCACTACCGCTGCGCCACGAAGTCGTCAATTGTACTGTATCTTTGTTAATATTTGATGTTTGTGTTTTGCCTGGTACAATAAAGAATATTCTTGTCACATCTTATCACTACAACCAGTATCTACGCTTCGGTTTGTTCATAACCAATAAGAAATAGGAAATACTGCCACTGCTTATGTTTTCATTAAAAAAATGCTTCTTTCTTAAATTCTTTTATTCATCTAATTACAAGGTTCTTATAAGAATACCTATTTACATTACTTTATTACATACAGTTTTAACATTAACTTTTAAAGCGTATTTTTAGGGTTCCGTAGCCAAAGGTTATGGGACCCAATTACTAAGACTCGGCTGTCCGTCCGTACGCCCGTCCGTCTGTCACCAGGCTGTATCTCATATTGAAATTTTCACAGATGATGTATGTTGCCGCTATAACAACAAATACGTACTGAAAACAGAATAAAATAAATATTTAAGGGGGCTCCCCATACAATAACGTGATTTTTTTTCAGTTTTTTGATCGATTTTAAGAACAGCAACAGGTAGATGTTTGAAATATTCAGATGTTGTATAGATAATGGTACGGAACCCTTCGTGCGCGAGTCCGACTCGCACTTGGCCGGTCTTTTTTTATATTATGCAACCTTATTTCTAAAACATTTTGACTATTAGGCTTTTCCCTTCTCGAAAAGTTTCCATTTTGACTGGAGATGACTCGAAAGAAAAGTGGTGTATGTTAACAAAATTTTTGAAATTGGTAGTTTTAATTATTGCTAAAATGGGTGCCAAGGATTTTTATCGGTATATTTACAATGGTCATGTTTTTGCTAGGGGTGATTAGAAACTGGACGATGAATAGAAACAAAAAAGTTGAAAAAGGTTTTTTTTGTCATCGAAATCCTACTGAACTTACAACGGTAGCGACTTGTCTTGACGTATTTGTCGATCAGATCAGATTGTGAAGATAAGTTGTAAGTTCATTAGGAAATCGTTTTTCAACTTTTCGTTTCTATTCACCCCTGAACTGCCCTCGCGGAATGGAACGTAAAGGTGGTCCATACTAAGTTGCACACAGATCTGTGTCGCGGCAGACAAGTGGTTCATACTCCCGTTTCCAAACACCCCGTTTCACTGTACACATACGAGGTGCATTCAATAAGTACCTAGCCTCATCGCCAGAGGGCGCTGTAGTTTCAAAAGAGTTTTACCACAGTGTAGCACATTCTTTTTTAATTCTATTTTCAAATTTTCATTCCAATCCCTTCATTTGTTTTAATTTGACAACTTATGGAAGCGAACGTTTCGATTGGTTTTACAAAAATGGAAAAAGAGCAATATCGTTCGGTGATTCGATTCCTATTTTTGGAAGGGGAAACGCGCATCGAAATCAAAGAGCGCTTGGATGCTGTGTACGGTGACTCTTCTCCATCGATGGCCACCGTCAAGAATTGGTTCAACGAGTTTGCACGTGGCCGTTGCACGGAGGCCTATTTTGCAGAGTTTGACAAAAACTATTTTTCGGACGGGTTAAAAAAGTTGGAGCATCGCTGGGCTAAGTGTATCGAACTAAAAGGAGACTATGTTGAAAAATAAATTGCCACTTTTCCAAAATTTTCGTTTACTTTTTGTAGGCTAAGTATTTATTGAATGACCCTCATAATTTCATATTCGGCTAATTAATTACACTCTTTTACACATCCCTATAACTGGCACTTACAAGACTTAAATAATAAACACTTTTTACAATAAATAATGTATTTGGTATCAAAAATGCTATACAACTCGCACAATATCACTTACTTCATTCAATGTCCTTCCAAACATTGGATAAGTAAACGATATTACGGTCTTACAAACAAAATCACTATAAAATATAAGTAAATATCACTTTTGGGTTAACAAAATGTAATTTTATGCCAAGGATATCACTTTTGACAAATAATAATTTGAAATCAATACAGATCTACCTAATAATTGATTTGATCACAAGAATGTGTCTAAGATAAGAAATGAGTTTAAGGCAGACTCGCACCATTTTCTTAACCACCATTTAACTATTATTCTTCATACAAAAGTCGATTTTAATGGCGACTTAATTGACATTTAAGAAGTGGTGCAAGTTGGCCCAAGTCGATCGATCTTCAAACAACCTCTTGTAATAATTTTGGTAAATAAAGATATAGGTAGGTAATATTTTTTTGTTTGTTTTCTAATTCAGTCGTCTGAAATTCTTGGTAATTAAATATCAACCCTGTATGTTCAATCGGTATTATGTCAATCTTTACACACATGCGCTGTAGGTACTCAGTTGCATTACGGGTGACTTTCTAACAATCATACTAAGATTGCACATCTGTTTCTGTGTCTACATCAATTTTGTCTACTTTTCCAAGGATTTATCTCAACGAAAAGTTCTGCTCGCATTTATTGACTTGACTCAATACTTTGCCCATTCTCTCATGTAATATTTTAGCGTTCTTGTCCGGCAAAGGAGGCAAAATATCTCTTATCACAGCATCGTTTTTTGCATGAAAAATATCGTTCAGTTTTACGCCCACATTTTTACTTGCATGCAGTTTTTTCAAACTGTCCACGGTTGATTTTCTGAATACACAAAGGTTGTCCAACATTAGACTGTGATAGAAGTTGTATTTTTTCAAGAGCCTGTAGCCATGTAGCAATCCAGATTCATTATCTAGGAATAGTAGAAGGCCGCTATCAACCTTCCGGGCCAGATTGTGCGCAGGTCCGTCCATTATGTTAATATTCCATTGAAAGTTAAATAAATTATTAACAATTCTATCTAGATTGGCAGTAAGATAGTCGAAAATTATAAGATCAGACCACTGAGCTAGTTCCACAAAACTTTCGATGGTTTTCTTGCTAAGATTCAAATCTAAATGATCGAAATCGTCTATTTCTTTCTTATCGACAGCTTTTTTAAAGTCTTTTACCTTAAGTTTTTCTAAAAGAACATTTGTTTTAGGAACAGTGTCATTTTCTTTCAAGGAGATTTTTAGTATATCGTATTTGTTCAAATGACGACTAGTTGGTTTAAAAATATCGGGAATATTAGACGATTCTAAGCTTGGAATGTACTGAGTCAAAACAACAGCTCGGTTCAAATTCCACTGCGCTGCAGCTATGTCGTTTGCAACATTCTTCCACAGGTCATCTTTCATATCTACAATTTTTATCACAGAGGGGGCCAAATTCGTCAAATTCAACAATTTAGCTACGTAGAAACTAAATATTTCACCCTGAATCTGATCGGTGTTCTGCCTATATCTTACACAAGCTTGAAGTCCGTCACTAAAAGTCACTAAACGATTTTGCATCCTGCCGCATCCGGTTTCCATCTTCACAACCTCTGCTTGATCCATATATTTCTCCCAAATTTCAGATGACTTCATATCATATCCCTCAGGCAAGGATTGTTCAATTTCTCTTCCCCAGTATATATTTTCATAGAGAACAGTCTTATTATCAGGAACGTATGTATTTGATGCGTTTTTGGCAACAATAGTATTTATGGCAAGTTTATGGTGTCCGTTCTTGTCGTCTTTCAATATATCCTTCATGTCTTCAGTCATTCCTTTAGGGTAGACGTCTTTTTTGTATTTGTGAATCTCTTTATCATTGTTTCCGGTAAAAGATACAGTGGAAAACCTTCCATCCAATTTGAGATATTTGCTCTTCTTTGATTGTATTTGTATTGTGTTTTCTTCGTTTTGTGCTTCTTTGTAAGAATTCAAAGTCCTCGTCAGACCTTCTTTGATCCTTTCGTTCACTTTGACTGACCTAGGTACTGTAGTTGTGACTCTCACAATTTTTTGGGTGGATCCCATTAGAAATACACCTAATGCCAAACCAAACACAAAACTTATACACAGACTAACAAAAAAGTAGTTGTAACAACTGTTATGTTCTCTCCTAAATTGTAAGTTACATTTTGGTCGCTTCATTTCATCTTCTTTGACAAAGAGCAAATGGTTGAGATAAGCGAGTCCAATTGTTTTATCACTTGCTTGATTTTTTTCCGCCATCTTGTATTTTTCATTTGTATGTTTGAAAACTCTCACGTTATCTTCTCTTACATCGTCCAATGTAGGTATTCTGGAGTCATTCTTATCATAATCCTTGTAGAACGGTCTCTTGTCACCGGTCTGGTGTAGTGGATTGATGATTTTCTCCATTTTATATTCTTCCTCGTTGCTGATGTCAGGATAGCATTTTGTTGATATTCTGTAACAAAGAAATTATAACTATTAATTTCGTAAATCAATGTAAATTTATTATCATGGGAAATAACTGAAAATTAAAGGGAACAAATAAATGTCTAACTTATAACAGCTCCTTATTTATGAAGTCCACATAAAATTATTTGAGCTTCGGTAGTGTAAGTACGTGAGTAGTTAAGTAATACTTAAAAAAATGCGTTTTCATTGCATGTTTATCAAGTTTCTAAGTTTTGTGCAACGACTAATTAATCATGAGGACGCGAAAGTGATCTGTCAGGATCGTGGCAGGTGGCAGTCCCTGGTCTCTGCCTATCCTTCTGGGATACAGGCGTGAGTTGGTGTATGTATGTATGTACGTGTGTGTTAAAGCGAAGGCTGTGTACATTTGAAAGGGACATATTACACCATAGAACTTTTCGCATTGTGCTATACGTAGCAATAACTAATATTTATCATATTTTTGTAATGTATCAAATTAATAAATCATACATAATTGAGGCGAGAAAATGACCATTATCATGAAATCTCATGGGCACTCAAAATGAATCACTAAGAAATAATAACTAGTTGCACTACCTGTTAATATTTTCTTCACAACTTAGGTTAGCTGGTAGATAATTTTAAGTACCATTAAGCTCGCCTATGTGCAAAACTACGTGTTTAAATGCAATAAAGAATTTTAATAATAAGAAAAATACAATAATAACTTATAACTCAAAAAATTATAACTAAACTAGTATATCTAGAGGCCTATTTAATTATTGCCTTTTATACAAAACAAACTACTGTTTTATTTTAAAACCCAAAAACATTAAATTTTAACCTACAAGTATAAATTTCAAACAAGACCCGAACAAAAAAAAACTCCCAAGCATCAAATTCTAAGACAACAAAAAAAACACCTACGGCACAAATCGTCTCACCTAAAACAAACTCTAAAATTATATAGCGCGGCTAATACCCCCAATTATTCAGTTAGCAATCATTCAATTAGTTATTAACACCGTGTTAGAGTGCGGTGTATAATTATTTTAGTCGATCAGCGGTTACGCTACGCCCATCCTGGATGAGCGGACGGGGATCGATACAGAGTTGTTTGTTACCGTCACTAATATAATATTATGATAAAGTATGGTATTTTGTATATTTAAAGCTTTGTCACGTTATCACGTACATCTTGAGACAGATTAGAAGTAGTTATATATGAAACGGGTCTAATCGCGATTATTTATTACGTGGAATTGAATAACCTCAATTCCCGACGTTTATGAATTCCCAACGATTAGGAGTAGGCTTGCCGCCATAAGGACCTTTTTTTTAAGATTCGCAACTTAAAGTATACCAATTTGGTTTGATACTCTTTGGTAAACAGAGACATTTTGACCTGAATGATTTGGGAAATGTAATATTTGCAAAAGAAAGGTATTTTTACCAAGTATTACCAAATACCATCTATTAAAGAGTAGTTTATTCATGATTATCTAAACCAGGGTTTCTCAAAGTGGGGTACGTGAACCCCTAGGGGTTCGCCATTCGACGGTAGGGGGTTCGCGACAAGATTTACATAATGTACGTAATGTATTTTTAAAATTATCTATACAGTGTAATCTTCTAAACTGCATTTACAGGATAAGTATGTCAATCTGGCAATTTTCCTTTTTCTAATCTTTTAATTTCTACCAATTTTATGGTACATCTACTACTATTCTAAAAGTGGAGTTGACAGCTCTGGCTTGCGCAGTATTTATTTGTTTTATTTATTGTTACTTGTGCATTTGAGGTGGGGGGGGGGGTGTTAGGGGTTCGCTGTCTTCTAGAAACTTTAACAGGGGTATGTGGCACCATAAGTTTGAGAAACCCTGATCTAAACTAATAAATCGTTTCCACTTTCTGTTACGCAATAAATAGTTTTGTAACTATGACAATAAACTTTCTTTCTCAATTAAACATTTCATACGATGTTTATTATATCTGTACAACTTTACAGCAATAATGTTTTTTTATCGTCAACGTCAACTCAATGAAACAAAGAAAAGCAAAAAGAAATCCATTCAATCCCATTCACCGCAGGTGGCATTAACAGCTCCATAAACATACGTCTATAGTCTTGTAACTAACAAGCCTTTTTGTGATCATCGGAACGAAACGACCGTAAACTCTTTTTTCTCGTTTTTCCCCTTTTTTTCAATTCCTTCACTAAACTCAATGGTGACCTCCGCGTTTTTACTAACACTTCGGTGATTTGACAACCAGAAATGTAATTTAGAACGAATGCAGTAAGTAGGTTTTTACTGGCTTCTACGTCAACATAGTTGTGGCAGAAGAACGGTTCAGAATCAGTTTTTTCTGAAAAGTCGGATTTAAAAAAATTAGGATAAATTGTATGAAACTTGGCTAGTTTTTGTTATAATTATAAAATATTGTGTTTGCTATGCAATCACTAAGTTTGACATTTGTAAGTATAACTATTTTATCGATAGAGCGACAATCAGAGCAACTAAACAGTAACCATCTTTTTAGGGTTCCGTACCCGCAGGGTGCCAAAAGGGGCTTCACTGTCCGTCTGTCTGCCTGTCTAGCTATCTGTCACCAGGCAGTATCTCATGAACCATGATAGCTAGGCCGTTGAAATTTTCATAGATGATGTATTTCTGTTGCCGCTATAACAATAAATACTAAAAACAAAATATAATAAATATATAGGGGGGGTTCCCATACAACAAACATTATTTAACCGAACAAAAAATACGCAGTATTGTTTGCCGTCTTTTAGGAAAATTCTGTGTGGTAGCGTATAAATAGCGTATAAATCCCTTTATTCAGAGAGGACATGCAAAGACCCAATCGTAAGTTGATGTAAACTTTAAAATTTGATATTAATAGCGGCAATAGGTTTTCAAATGTTGTATAGATAATGTTACGGAACTCTTCGAGCGCGAGTCGCACTCGCGCACGGCGGGTTTTTTTTTACTTTTGATTTTTATTTAATATTCTTCAGAAAATCCGCTATAAAAATAATAATAAAACATTTGTTTCAGACAACTAGGCCCATACAGTAAATAATTGAACATACAAAACTAATAAAACAATACACGCTTTTTTCTGAGTGATTTGAAAGCCGCTGCAATGGGATTAGTAATTAAAAATGGCATCTACACTATTACTTTTAAGTATAGAGGAAGATTAAAAAAATAAAAATAGTTGAGAAATCTTGTATGGAGTTGAGAAATCTTGTTTAAAAAAAAATGCGCGAACAATGAGCACCTCTCCGTCTAACAGAACAATGACCCGCGGCGTGCACGCACCCCTCTGGATGGCTACTAATGGTTCTAATAGATTCGAGTTTGTGTCGAGATATTTTTGAAAAGTGCGTTTTAAAAAAAAACAAACTAGCGTATTCGATAGCTACTTCTTTCAACCCACCCAAAGTTAATGCAGTCTAATTCTTTCTGAGAATGTGGATCAATCGACTTTCGCGATTACATCGAATTGTAATAGTAACCCATGAGTTTTAGTTCTATGAAATAGTGCCCTGACAGGGGCACGGTCGATGTTTGTTACGAAACTGCGTGTTTTTTTTGCTTCGATTTTTTTTTTCAAACAAAAAGAAAAAAACTGAAGAAAACAAAAGGAATAAAGGCAGAACAAAACAAATTGTGAAGGAAAACATAGAGAGAAAACCTGAGTATCTCAGGTATTCTTACACTTTAGCACTTGAAATTGCCAATCCACGGTGGGCGCGTGTGGTAATTAGAAAGAAAGAAAGAAAGAAAGAGGATATTTATTTAAATTGTCACAGAAACACAAAGTAAACATAAAGGCATCCAAACAAAAGACACGAACGTCAACAAAACAGGAATAAAACAAAACAATCGTGAAGAGAACATGTGAGGCATATTATAGAGTCAAAGGCAGCCGGGTTAAGCCAATACTCTGTCTCTGAAATAAAGCCTGTGCCCTGCAGTCCCAATTATTAAGTGCCATAGGTTCGCCATCACCGCCCTAGTCGACCCTCCGCCCGTCCCTCTTCTGTGTCCGAAGGAATTTGTAAGACACATTTTAGTGGCACGGTCCGGTGAGCGTTTTAACGTTTCTCCCAGTTACACCCTTTTGGCAGCGGATACGTTTTTGTCGGGGCTTAATTTGACAAGTGACATGTGCCCCCGCCGGACGGCTTTTTGCTGATGGAAATCGTGTTTTACATGTATTTATTATAAGGTACAGAACCGCGAGCTAAGCTCGGAGTCTCTTTGATGGATCACATCAGAAATGAGACAATCCGCCACAGAACTAAGGTGACTGACATAGCCTATAAGATTAGCAAGCTGAAGTGGCAGTGGACTGGTCACATATGCCGAAGAATCGACGGTGGTCGACTGGGGTGCTCCAGCTCAACGGCCTGAGGCAGATTGCTGGCAGGGGCTGGATGAGAATGGCCGAGGATGGCCGAGGACAGAAGGAAGTGGGGTGGCCTATGACCATTGATTGATAGAACCGCGGTCTGAGCTTCTTAAGTGAGGCAACTAATTGGTAGCCAAATTGGCACGCTTAGCGTAGCCGATTGTCAGCGTTGCAATATTCATGCGAATGTGTGCGTGCCTGCTAACGTCACTTCCTACAATCCGCTTAGGCACACGCATGTTACGTTAATGTGTGCGTTTTGGTGTTTTCTTGTCCAGTTTTTCTCCAAGATTATCTAGATTTTGAATTCGACAACTACAGGGTGGCTTTGAATTCGTTCACCGTATTTTGAGGGAATGTTCTTGTCATTGTGAAAAACAGTATTATTTATGATTTATCATATAACACGTTTGTAAATATTTGTGATTTCCGAGCTTTGGCACCAAACTGTGAATCCGAATTCGAAGTGGTAGGAAGTACCGTAACGTTGAAAAATGTTCTCTAATATGTTAAATTCTTAAAAGCGTGACGTCCGATACGCGTAAAAATAAAAAAAAAAACAATTTAGTTGGCCGACGCCGACCATAAGATATAGTTTTCTTGGATTTTCATTGCTTGTCGTCCTTTAGCTTAAGTAATACGTGGGTACCTACGTCTGTTAGCAATAAGGCCGGCCATTGTACTTTTTCATTATAACTTTCATATTTTATGTCTCGCTTCTTGTGTGCAATAAAGTATATTCTTATCTTATCTTACGTCTTACCCTCCACCAGTTTTCGGTAATTGAGTAAAGCATCGGTACGTGTAAAACTTCAACGTTCAAATAGAAAGAGAGAAACCATTTATTTACATTGCCACAAAAGCACACACATAAAAATATGTAACAGAATTTATATACCTAATTACAACGAGAATAAAAAAAACAGTAATCTAACCTGGAGTCGGTCAATAAATTCGATAGGTATGTAAGCTTTTTAATGTAATTTGTTTTCTGGTGTGTACAATAAAGTGTTCTAATCTAATCTAATCTAAATTCGCTGAGTAATATCATTATAAATGTGGTATTTTATGACAGTTTTAAATACTTATTTTGTATTGATACTCGTACTTCTATTGATTTAAATAATTCAGGAGTCGCTATGTTCATGTTTTATTATAGTTTGAATTCTGTTTTGTATTTTGGATGATTGTTACATTGATGGTAATTCCCATTTCAATGCAACTTAAATGTACTTATTAATGTGTCAATTATTTAAGTTAATGAATGCATGAGAGTATTTGTATTTTATTAAATTTTATAGTGCGGGCATGTACCTATCACTTGGTTTTCTAAGTTATGTGCATTTGTGAAGTTATAGTAGCAATACCACTCGCTGACGGTGAAGGAAAACATCGTGAGGAAACCTGAGTGTCTGAGCTATTCACATACCTCAGCGCTCGAAATCGCCAATCCGCGGTGGGCACCCGTGGTGATTAAGCCCATACTCTCTCCCCGAGAGAAGGCCTGTGCCCTACAGTGGGACGTATATAGACTGCTTATGTAAATTTTATAGACACGTCCAACTCCAATTGTTATTGTTTAATTCTTATTCTATCAAACATTTAACAGGGATTTGCTGAAAATCAGCTTTGTGTTCAACACAACCTTTATGCTGAGCAAACTCCTCTTTACCAATATCCTAAAAGAATAACTTATATTATTATAATTTTTTATAATGTAGTGTGATCTGATAAATATTTCTTTTTATCTTTTTCAATTTCAATATTAGAAAACGCAAATGCGATCTCTATCAAGACATATCTTGTCATAATTTACTTTGACAGCAACTTTCACTTGCCCGCTTACCAGATGATAAAGTCATGAGACGCCTGTTAGGAGTGTGAAAATTCGGTTAAGTGTCTGACATACATAGTAAGTGTCTTTTGACGACGCATCTGCCTATAAATATTAAGCTATTTACATACGTAATCATGTTCATTTTAGCATAATCTATACGTGCCACTGTCCAGATATATTCTCTATAAGGGAGATAGTGTAGGTTAGAATAAATGCATACATAAACTCATGCCTGTGTCCTAGAGGGGTAGGCGGAGACCAGGGACTGCCACTTGCTACGACCCTGATCAGATCAGATGTAGGTAAGAATATTAAGTGTGATTGGCGATTTTTATTATTATTGATTGTTATAACATTAAAGATTATTTTTTTAGAAGATAAAGATGTCTGGTACTTACATAATAATAGGGGTTAAAGTATGAAATTGCCGTTTTATTGCAATAGGTTCTTTGAATTGACATAGAATCTTCATGGTTTGAGGTTTTCGAATGAAACTTTTTTCAAATGGTTTCTATGATGTTCTTTTTTTAAAAAATGTGAAACATTTGAATATCGACTTTCAATTGTTTTTGTTATTCAATTTAGACAAGAAAGATGGATACTGCGAAAATTCGAGTGATTTTTGAATACGAGTTCCGACGCGGAACTAACGCGGCAGAAACAGCCCGCAATATCAATGCTGCGTTTGAAGAGGGGTCTACTAATGAACGCGATTGATTTTGATTCGAAATGATTTTGGTTTAAACGCTTTCGTGATGGAAATTTCGACTTAAAGAACGAGCCACGAGGAAGACCGCCCACACAGGTGAATAACGATGAATTAAGAGAGATAGTGGAAGCCGACCCTAGTCAAACTACCCAGGATTTAGCGGCGTGGTTTAACGTTACCTTACCCACAATATTGACTCACTTGCGTCAAATCAATAAAATAAAAAAATACGAAAAATGGGTGCCTCATAATCACTCGAATTTTCGCAGTATCCATCGTTCTTGTCTAAATTGAATAACAAAAACAATTGAAAGTCGATATTCAAATGTTTCACATTTTTTAAAAAAAGAACATCATAGAAACCATTTGAAAAAAGTTTCATTCGAAAACCTCAAACCATGAAGATTCTATGTCAATTCAAAGAACCTATTGGAATAAAACGGCAATTTCATACTTTAACCCCTAATATTAACGGGGACGATTGCGTCTAGTGTAGTGTAACTTTAAGTTGAAAAGTCTTTTAATTAAGTTAAAACGTGTTTTAAAAAGAATAAATGTGCACTTTCTTTGTTAGCTTCTTCTCCGCATAATCTTATTAATTGTGAAACTAACAGATTTCATATTCATTAATGCCCGGTTCCTATATTCAAGAACGATTCGTTTTGCTTACGGATAGTTAAAATGTTCACTCAAGTATTCCTCTTAAAAACGGTTTCGAATAACGTACCGTACGATAAATGTATGGAGATAACAGTTTGTAAAGTTCCTAACATTTTTTTAAACATCCATTAGCCATTTAAGTTACGGGACGCTTGTTAAGGATAAGTTACCGATTACTAATAACGATTCGTCAAATATAAGAACCGGACATACTCGTAAGTAAACATTTTGTTTTTATAGTGAACAAACTTTTTGACTTTGAGTTTGAGTTTGAGTTTATTCTTAGGATAAGAAATGAATGAATGAATGAGAGACTCATTCATCATTCATATCATTCATTAATGTTCACAGTTCCTTGAATAAGTCTTTGTACTTAGTTTGTCATTTACAACAACGAATTCTTCTTCGTATCGTGGCAGATCACTTTCGCTTCCTCAACATTCATATGTTGAGGAAGCGAAAGTGATTTATCACGATCGTGGCAAGTGGCAGTCCCTAGTCTCTGCCTACCCCTGTGGGATACAGGCGTGAGTTTATTTTTGTATGTAGAAGAATACGCTGTTGTAAACTTAAAGTATCTTAAAGTACCAATCAAATATCCTAGGTATAGAATAAATAAACTGTTCAACCCGCCTTGTTCCAAAACCAACCTTAAACACAACGCTACAATGCCTCGCCTCTTGCGACTGTACAATAAATTATCAGCTTTCTCTGTCGACATCTTCTCTGATAATATGTATACATTTTAATCTGGAGTACCTAGGTACATAATGTTTTCTTGCTTTCAACTTAATTTTGTTTATAGCTTAATCGTAGATTTATAAAATTAGACATAAAATTTTAAGCTAACTTAATCACTAGCAAAGGTGCATGCTGTGGCAACCTTAATAGGCTAGGCACTTACCTTATAACCCTTTAATTTTAATAATTTATAATATATTAGTGTACTAGCTACTGGTTGTCCTAATTAAATTAAATAAAATAAATAAACGACAAACTAAGTACAACACGGTCACATTAACTAGAGACTTGACGTTGATACAATAATGTCCAAAGCAAATACCAAAATGATAGAAAACTAAGCAAATTATCGACACACGTATTGGTTACAAAGACACTGACCATACTATCGATAAGTTGCTTAGTTTTCTGTCATTTTGGTATTTGTTTTGGACATTATTGTATCAACGTCAAGTCTCTAGTTAATCTGACCGTGTTGTACAAAGACGTATTCAAGGAACTGTGCTTTTTGAAAATAACCCGGTCGATATAGTCTGACTCAGCTAGGAACTGTCTCATTCCATAACAGTCCCCAATGTAATAACAATACCACATTTCCAGCATTATGTAGATGAATCGATTATTGCGACTCGAGACCTCTCGAGTTGACTCGATCGAGAATCGATTTATTTATCGAATCGTGAGATCGCAGTGATTTAAGGCAGTTTGAGGCATAGAGTTATTATGTTAGACTTCCGCTTCAACGGAGAGGAGTGAAAGAGATAATAAATAAGAGTGTATCCAGAGGGAAGAGGATGGAAATGTTTTTCCTTGTTGGGTCTTGAAATATCATGTTTCTTGTTATTTGCCTGACTGATTTTAATCGTTTGTATAGATCTGCAAGCTTCACTAAGATGAGAGACGAGATAATTGCTTAATAAGATAATGGGTATAAAAACTTTGCTCTCTCCTATTATATTTAGTCCCTAACTCAAGTATTGGATAGAAAGTAAATCAGAAATAAAAAAGTATTATTTAAATATGTAATAAGTATTTCGACGTAAACAAGTAACATTCTGTTTGTTCAATGTCAACTTACAGTGTTATCCGCTGTCTCCTTGTCGAGTCGTAGTGGAAAAAAAAACAGCGAGAAAAAAACCTCCATGACCATCTTTTTAGGGTTCCGTACCTAAAGGGCAAATGACCCTATTACTAAGACTCCGCTGTCCGTCCGTCCGTCTGTCACCAGGCTCTATCTCATGAACCGTGATAGTTAGACAGTTGAAATTTTCGCAGACGATGTATTTCTGTCGCCGCTATAACAAAAAATACTAAATATAGAATAAAATAAATATTTAACGGGGGCTCCCATACAATAAACGTGATTTTTTTGCCATTATTTGCTTTATATTAATAACGGCAACAGGTACACGCTTGAAATAATCAAATGTTGTATAGGTACGAAACCCTTCGTGTGCGAGTCCGACTCGCACTTTTCCAGTTTTTTTCTCAAATTATCTTAAGAATAATATTAATAATATTTAGTTGGTGAAGGTACCTACCTAACAAGATCCCATGAGCTCCATCAACAACATTATTTAACATTAGTCTACTCGTACAAACGGTGATAGCCCAGTGGGTAGAACAATAGAATCGGAAGCGAGAGACCCAGGTTTGATTCCCAGTGCTGGCATTTACTTTGCTAATAGTGAAGGGAAACATCGTGAGGAAACCCGCAACTTGGTTGGCTCCGCACGTATTGACTTGCCTTTCCTGTGGGCTAGGCCGACTAAGCTGTCAGAATGGTTTAGGGGCTGGGCAAGCCTATTTCATCTAAAAAACAATGTCCCAGGCACTGCAGCGTTCGATTGGTCCCTTCACCCGTCTAGTGTGAGTGATGGTGCCACTGGACGCTGTACAAATCATCACATTATGTAGATGAAAAGTCCAAATTTTTCTCCTGCAAATGTAGGAAAATACCGTTACTGTGGCCTGACATTCATAACGGGGTTAGAAAAGTTCTCCAAATACCAAGCACTCCAGTTGACTTTCAATTCCAGTCTCTAGTATACACTGCCTTGTTGGTCTAGCGATTAACTCTGTTGGCTACTACAGCAGAGATAGTGGGTTCAAATCCCCCTGACGGCTGCCGTACATGCCTGGTTACCATACCTCAGGTATACTATTTTGATTGTGTTGTGTGGAAGTTTTTAATATTGAAATGGAATAGAGAACACTATATTGCATATAGAAATGGAAATTACACAGATATTTGTATTTATTTTTATATTTACTAGATATATATTTATTTTTCAGATATTTATTTTAATATTATAGTAATCTAGGTTTGGGTTCGGGCTTGTGAAGTTACAGTAGCAGTGGTTTACTAATGTATTGCCAAAAATCGTTTCCCAAAGTATTACTTCCCAAACTATTTTCCGCAAATTATCACTTGGCAAAAAAACATTTCTCAAAACAACTTAAAGCAAATAAACAGTTAGCAAAAGTTATTATGGCAAGTTATTGTTTACCAAATAAATACTTGGTCAAAATTCATTTTACCAAGCATTATTCAGTCAAAAGTATAATTTGACCAAATGAATAAAATGCGAAATGTAAACTAGAACAAAAATTTTTTTGTTTGACTCAAAACTAAGTTTTTTAGTGAAATATTTTTTTTCGCTTTTATATAAAAAAAAAGAACTAACACCCGAAGTTTCAGGATGGAGCGTCGCTGCGCTCCGCTCCATCCTGGAACTTCGAACCTATTTTTGCTTATGTGTACTGACCTAACAACCAAATTTTAAACACACTTTTTACACCAAATTGCTTTCGTAAGTTTTTTTTAAATCAGAATATAATACTACAAATAAATGTATCTTAAGCTTAAATTTTTAAATTACTTGTATTTATGCCTAATATTATTTAACCACATGAACAAAATGCGAAATATAAATTTAATCAAACAATTATTTGCTATTATAACACTTGCCAAAATAAAACGTTAGCATAATAAACGTTTGTCTTAATAAAACTTGACGCAGTAAAATTATGCGAAATGATAATTTGACCAAATGAATAAAATGCGAAATGAAAACTTGCTAAAGTTTCATTTGGGAAATGAAACTGATGCCATAAGTTTATTGGGAAGTAAAATTTGGCGAAAAATACTTTGGCTAAACGGCGGTATCCCGTAGCGGTACCAGTCGCTAAATGTGAAGGAAAACATCGTGAGGAAACCTGATTGGCTGAGGTGTTCACATGCCTCCAGTTGGAGTCCAATATTCCGGTTATTAGTAAGGTAAGTTCCACTTTGACGATTACTTTGTAAGAGCTTTGAACTCAGGTATGTAAGAAACCACGTTTAGTATAATGCCCGACAAATAACTTGAACAAGAAGCATCTTTTTATTATTTGTTAATTCGACATATTCGAATTAACAAATAATTCGGTTATTCGGGAGGTCACGGGTTCGAAACCTGGCATGTGCTTTGTTTTCTAAATTACATACATTTGTGAAGTCGTAGTAGCAACACCGCTCGCTAACAGTGAAGAAAACATCGTGAGGAAACCTGAGTGTCTGGGGTGCTCTCATACCTCAGTGCCTGAAATTGCCAATTCGCGGTGTATAGAACTTAAATTAGCCTACATCAGACTACAAAAAGATAAAAAATATATTAAAAAAAAAAATATGACAAATTAGTAAAACTGATGGATTGATTTCTTCACAAATATTTTTTTTATTACCTATTGTAGTGCGAACCATTTATTTAAAGGATTAACAAATGTAAACTCCATTTTAACTGCATAACTTTTGAACATAAACGTTTTCATACAGGCACATACATTGCTTCTGGCCCCACACTAGGATACCCTGTGTCGTGGGAACCAGACATCACAAACATGTAAACATCCGAGACCTGAGGTTTTTTTTTGTCCCCGGCCGGGATTCGAACCCGGACCTCTCGCATGGTATCCAGATGCGCTACCGCTGCGCCACGAGGTCGTTTGCGACGGTTCCCGTGTAGAAACATAAAAATGGATAGAAATATTATTTCCTACGACATGTCCACACACTTTTTATATAGGTATTTTATTCTCCGTACGTACAATATTCAATTCCATAACTTCAGTTTTGTTAGCGCGATAAAAGCTTTGTTTATCGCAGCAGGATGTCATTATTATCAATCGGAAATTGCACCGTAGCTTAGTAAACGCGTAAGGTACCACTCTCTTGTATTGAGATGTCAGATAAAATAGCTCACCTCAAGTTCTTACAATACTACTTACCCTGTATAGGAAAATCTGTGTAATTTCCATTTTTATGTGCAATATAGTGTTCTATATCTATCTATCTGTACTGTGTGAGTGAGTCGCAAATTTTTTTTTAAATTAATTATTTAAATATTTTGTCAGTCCCATGTCGGATTTGTCTCCACGCGACGAGAGTTAAAATAAAGAGGGTTTGAAGCGAATTTTAAATTACCTAGTCACATAATATCGGTCGAATTCATTATTGGAACATTTATTTATTTATTTATTTATTTATTTATTTATTTATTTACGAATACATGGAAAACCAACAGTATACTTACTCTTTTGAATAATTGAGATTTTATCTGTAAAATTTCAAAATAATAATTCCTAGTAAACTCATTGTTTCTTTACTGGTCGAAATCGTTTAACATTATAGTTACAATTATTAAGGTTTGACCTTTACCATTAAAACTATGGCCTTTGCATCTACGTAATGAGATGATTTTATTTTAATAGTAGTAAAGAATTCAGGCCCTAGAATTGAACACGTCTTTATAAAAAGTCGATTCCACTCAAACTCTAAAGACGGAGTTACGGCCGGTTTTTAACAGGAACTCCTCTCACAAACCGGATTTAACTCCGTCTTAAGAGTATTTGAGTGGAAGAGACTTTTTATAAAGACTGTACGTGTGTGTTAGATTCAAGGGCCGGCGATATTTCCCTGCTTATTTTGCTACACGCTGTATAATGCTGCGTAGCTTATAAACACCCTGTATAGAGCTCGGGTGGTCCCGCTCATAAGCAGCCTATATACGATCCACTGTAAAGCATAGGCCATCTCTCAGAGAGAAAGTATGGGCTTAATCACCGCGCGTGCCCACCGCGGATTGGCGATTTCAAGCGCTGAGGTACCTATGTGAATAGTAAGTTTTCCTTCACGGTTTGCCAGTGGTATAGCTACTATAACTTCACAAATGTACATAACTTAGAAAACAAAGTCATAGGTACATGCCCGCACTGGGAATTGAACCTGGGTCTCTCGCTTCAGAGCCCAATGTTCTACCTGCTAGGCTACCACCGCTCTCCACGGTCAAGTAACAGAGAGCCTGTAATGGACACCATTCCTAACCTCCTACAAGTTAATAGTACTTCTCCTAAAAAGGGATCTTAGCCCATTAAACGTTTTATTGCCTGCAGTTCTTCCTTGTTCGCATTTAGGAGACAATGTACACCGTGTTGTGGAACGGTCCAATGATACTTACCCTCGATTTCTCGTACACACTATCTGTTAAGGAATCGACTGTTAACCAGCTGTCTGTTGTTTTTTTTTTTTGTACACTCTGACCAATTAACAGTAGATTAATTAACATATTGTTAGCGTATGTTAAGTCGGGTATTAATATTTAGTGTTCCCTACTGATGATACTTCTGACGCCAGTTTGACTCATTCTTTAGGTTTTTTAGGTTCAAAGGGGTAAGGGACCCTTTCTAAGACTTTGCTGTCCGTCTATCTATCTGGCTGTCCGTCACCAAGCTGTAATTCATGAACCGTGACAGTTAAGCAGTTGAAATTTTCACAGATGATGTATTTCTGTTGCCGCTATAACAACAAATTAGTATTTGTTGAACAGAATAAAATTAATATTTAAGGGGCGGCTCCCATGCAACAAACGTTGTCTAAAGACAGCGCTCGCCATCTAGCGGCCATCTGTGTAACCTTCACAGCGCCGATGTCATGTCGTGAAATGTCAATGTTAAACGCTTCTTGTTGGTTTCTATAGATGGCGCTGTTCTCAGTGTACCTGATCTAAGTATCTTGTCTCGATCTTTGTCTAATTTTGTGTATGTAATGTTGTCTCCGTTCCGTGTGGCGCCGGAATATGAATAGCGTCACTCCATTTCCTTCCGTGGATGTCGTAGATGGCGACTAAGGAAATACATTACCAGGAGACCGTCTTCCTGAGATTCCAACCGCATAATGCGATCGCCAACCCGCCTGCCGAGCGTGGCGGTTATGGCAAAACCCTTCATGGTTAGGAAAACCATGAAGGAGGCCTATGTCCTGCAGTGGGCGTCGAATGGCTGATGATGATGAATGCGAATGTTGTCTCGATCTTCTTATAACTTCGAACTAATTTTTTTTACTTGAAATGTTTTTCAGTTCAGTACCATGCAACGAAAACATGTCGCCTTGGCGAGGGCTGTACCTCTGTAACTACGTGTCGTGTGCCATTAGTTTATATATCGTTGAGTAGAGCAAAGTAGCTTTTACTAAGATCCTCTTGACTCGTGCCGCTAGATGGCGCCAGTGCCGCGTAACACGTTGCGCAGTCTGAGCTAAAAACTAACGTATAGTTATAGACGTTTCACGTTCAAGCAACACGGCCGTGTAATCCGACACAGCTACACCCGCTTTTTCTGTTACCCACGTATGTTTATTTATTTTATTATTTATTGTTCATTTGAGGAGAAATAACAGAATTGACAAACTTATACCAATTTGTAATTATTAACACAATTATGTTAGGTATATCAAACAACATTCAATCAGAACCTACACGATACTAACACACATTATAATAAAAAATAAACAGACATTAACGCTGGCCCAAGACTGTCGGGTATGAGGGAACAGAGTTTTGTTTCCATTTGATCCCACACTATGATCCTATTTTGTGCGCTCTTACCTCTAAGATCACTTCTCCTATTTCAAGATGTTGTTCGAAACAAAACAGCAACTTGACAACACATTCAAGATGACAGGGATCTCAGAGATAAGAAATCTAATAGCAACTTAACTTATTAAATCAAACCTACTTGTGACTCACAGATCAATTAATGAATTATGAATTCAACACGAATAAAATAGATCAAAACGCCGACCGCAGTTGCAACAACAGAGCAGAAAAATAAGGGTAAAAAAATGAGAAGGTAAAGGAACACAGGTATACATGTGAGCAGGCATGAATGATAGGACTGATGGTTCGCTGTACGGTCAGCAGGGGCGGCAAGGATATTTTCACTTCTCATGCTCTGAAAGTGCTTATTTGTGCAGGATATAGGCTGCACAAAATCGAATTATATGCACAAGTGCATTAACGTATCTACTCATAAATGTTTGGAGATATTGTGTAGTAGGTAAAATGACACTCGGAGTGGACAGAATAAGATGATTTATTTACAGAAAATATGCCTACTTATATACAGAAAGAGGTACTAATCGGGGAGTCCGCGGGGCGCGCGGGGAACGACATCACGCGATCCGCGGGGGGGCGGCCCCCGCGCCGCTGACGCGCGGTCGCAAGTTAAATACTCGTGGCGCGGGGCCTCGTTCCTTTTCTGCGCCCGGACGTCGAGCGAGCTGCATCTCCACTGTCGCCGTGCCACGTGGTCGTCGCTGCTGCCGCTTGCTTCAGCTCGCTGAACAGTTCTTTTCAGAACTCCATCCTTGCTTCTATATCTTGCTACCGATGTGTTTCTTATAAGATTGCGAACAGTTCTTTTCAGAACTCCATCTTTGTTTCTTGCAACCGATGTGTTCAATAAAACATTGCGAAATACTTGCTGTTGTTTACTGATGTTATTGGTAATGGTAAGGTGTTGCTTGCTGGTACGGTAAGGTTCTGTAAGGTTGTTGTGGTAAGCAGAATGTTGTGGTAAGTAGCCACAGTATTCCCCCCTCAAGCGAAGCGTACAGGAGGCTTGATTATTCTGCCCGTGCGTGTTTGTTTGATTGCGGGCGGTGCCGATGTCGCGGCGCTTGGAGATTGCTGACTCGTAGGTATTCGCTGGACTGGCATTGTAGTTGCGGCTTCATTTTCGCTGCTAATTACGTATGCGGGCTTCAGTCGGTCGATTGAGACATTTGCTTGACGGCCAGGTAATTGTATCTTGAATATCTTGTGGTTTCGTTCGACGACACGATAGGGTCCTGTGTAGGGTGGCTGTAGAGGCTTGCGTACCGCGTCGACTCGTAGAAACACGTAACTGCATGTGTGAAGATCTTGATGAATGAAGATGTGTGGCTTGGCGTGGTGAGGTTTCGTGACAGGTCGACAGCGCTCGATCGCGTCGGACAGCTGCTCCACGAAGTCGTAGTTCATCGCCGTTTGCCTCGGTGCAGAAGTGAAGAATTGTCCCGGCAGGCGGAGTGCGCGACCGTAGGTTAGTTCGGCCGGGCTAGTGTAGGTCGGCGCGCGTCGCGGCTCGGAGTCCTAGTAGCACGGTCGGTAGGTCTTCCATCCACTTGTTGGTGTTCTCCAGTCTTGCTATTAGCGCTGCTTTTAGTGAGCGATGCCAGCGCTCGACCATGCCATTGCTCTGCGGGTGGTAGGCGGTGGTCCGTATTCTCTCTATCCCGAGTAGTTTGGTGAGTGCGGAGAATAGGTAGCTCTCGAACTGCCGGCCTTGGTCCGTGGTCAGGGTAGCAGGACAGCCATGACGAGAGAACCAGCTTTCGTACAGGGTCTTCGCGACGATTTCTGCAGTGATGTCTTGTATCGGGAATGCTTCCGGCCAACGGGTACATCTGTCGATTGCAGTGAGTAGGTATTTATGTCCGCTCGCTGAAGTAGGTAGCGGTCCGACGATGTCGACGTGAATGTGTTCGAAGCGCTCGCTCGTAGGTAGTGTAGCAATGCCACTTGAAGTGTGTCGTTGAACCTTCGCCCTTTGACACGACTCGTATGCCTTTGCCCAATCTCCGACATCCTTATTCATGGACGGCCAGAAATATCGCTGCTGCATTAGCCTGCGCGTCGTTCGTATCCCTGGATGGCTGACATTGTGCACGGTGTTAAAGGCGGTGCGGCGGTAGTCTTCAGGTAGGTATGGGCGGGCGTTTTCAGTAGACACTTCGCAGTATAGGCTGTGTGTTGAGAGCGGAATAACTACTTTCTTGATTTTCAAGTTAGGTTGTTGAAGTAGTTTAGGTATGTAGCTATCTCGCTCTTGCGCGCAGGAGAGTTCTTGATAATCGATCGGTGATGGGCAGGATATAGCTTCGATTCTTGAGAGCGTGTCTGCGACGATGTTCTCTTTTCCACTGATGTGTTGTAGATTTGTAGTGAATTCGCTGATGAATAGCAGTTGTCGCACTCGTCGCGGCGTGTCGTTGTCGGACGGCGGCTTGTTGATTGCGAATGTGAGAGGCTTGTGATCTGTGTAGATTGTTAGCTCGTTGCCCTCGAACATTTTTCTGAAGTGTTTTACTGCCATGTAGATCGATAATAGTTCACGGTCGAAGGTGCTGTAACGCTGCTGAGTCTCACTGAATTTCTTCGAGAAGTAGCCGAGAGGTTGCCAGACTCCTCGTACTCTTTGTTGAAGGACAGCGCCGGCACTCTTGTCAGATGCGTCGCACATGAGGGCGAGGGGAGCGGAGGGGATGGGGTGAGCAAGCAAAGCGGCGTTTTGTATGCTAACTTTGCATGCTTCGAATGCGGCCGTAGCTTCGTCGTTCCATTGGATTTTCGACTTGTCTTTCTTCTTTGAGTTATGTAGGTATGCGTTCAATGGAGCTTGCAGTGTTGCGGCGTGAGGAATGCTTTCACGGTAGAAGTTGATCATACCGAGAAAACGCCTGAGCTCTTCGATGGTCTCAGGCTTGGGGAAGTTATTGATTGCGGCGATCTTATCTTCAGGCGGTTTAATACCGTGCTTCGATACAGTGTAGCCGAGAAATTTGACTTCTTCTTTGCCGAGGACGCACTTTGAGGGGTTAAGTGTTATTCCGTATTCGTCGAGTCTTTGTAAAACAGTTCGCAGGTCTTGAACGTGCTGATATTCGCTTACAGATGCTAGGATCACATCGTCGATGAATGGAAATACGTAGTCTAGTCCTTGTAGTACTTGATGTATGAATCGCTGGAACGTTTGACCGGCGTTTTTGAGGCCCGGGCACATTCGCGGGAATTCGAACAAGCCGTACGGTGTAGTGATGGCGGTCTTGTCGATATCGGCATCATATATAGGTAGTTGTGCATATGCCCGGTTCAAATCGATGACGGAGAAGATATTTTTCCCGCTCAGCTGGTAGGTGAAGTCTCGGAGTCGCGGTATTGGGTATCGGTCGGGCTTCGTAACTGCGTTCAGTCGTCTGTAGTCGCCGCACACTCGAAGGTCACCGTTCTTTTTAGGTACGACGTGTAGGGGACTTGACCATGGACTTTTGCTGGGGCGGCACAGGCCTTGCGCCATCATGTCTTCAAATTCTTTTTTCACAGCTGCGTATCGATGCGGAGGGATGGGCCGCGCCTTGGAGTGTATGGGCGGGCCAGTGGTTTCGATGTAATGCTCCACGTTGTGCTTGGGACATTCCTTCATTGATGAGAGTCGAGTGACGTTCGGGAATTCGGCCAAGATGTCGTGATATTTCTCTTCGACGTCGATAGTGCGAATGGTGGGTTCAGTAGAGTTGCAGATCGGAACTTTGACGGATAATTTCGTTTTCTTGTCGATGATGCTTCTTCCTGCTATGTCGATGATGAGTTGATGATGTTCGAGTAAGCGAGTAAGTCGGCGCCTATGATTGGCTTACCGACTGCCGCGATGATGAATTTCCACTTGAATGGTCTTCTCAGCCCGAAGTCTAGTTCCAAGGTTTTTTCCCCGTAGGTAGGTATCAGCGTGTTGTTGGCGGCGTAGAGCGAGAACTTCGTAGGCGAGCATGTTGCGTTTTTTGGTTTAGGTATAACAGAGATGTTGGCGCCTGTGTCGATGAGGAATGTTAACTTGGACTTCTTGTCTTGAATGAACAGGCGGTGGGACTTCATAGCGTTGTTTGCCGCCTCACACAACGCTGGCTCTAGTTTTCCGGCTTCTTCTCGAAATTGCAGGGGCGCGTGCATTTAACTGCTTTGCTCCCGAAGCGACGGTGGTAGTAACATGTTCCGCTGTTTAAACTTCCGGTTACGGGCGCGCGTGAGTCGTCGGAGGCGGCGGCGGCGGGTTGCGGGCGGGGTGTGCGGGGGCGGGAACGCGAGCGCTGTCGTGTGTATTGCGGCTCGCGATCACGTGACCAGTTGTTGTAGTGTTGTTGCGAGTTCTGCCATTTTTGAGTCTTCAGTTCGGCGATTTCGCGCATAAGAAATTCAAGTTTCTCGTTGATGTCTTGGTTTGAACTTGCTGGTGCTGATTTGTGTGCGTCGACGGCAGCGATTGACGTCCCGGCGGCGGCGGAGTTGTGCGACATTTGTGTGCTCTCCATAATCTTGTCGGCCATTTTAGCGAGCTCGTCGATGTCCGCCGTTGTAGCGATTGTAGAGGTGACGGCGAGGACTGCTCGAACGGACGATGGCAGGTGTCGCATCCACAGGTTGCGCACGGTGTGGTCGGTCATCCCGTCGCCGGCGAGGTGCTGCATTCGGCGAAGGAGCTGTGACGGCTTCAAGTCGCCGAGTTCAGTTTCTGCGAGCAGGCGGTCGAGGCGGCGTTCGTCTGAGTCTTCATAGAATGCTAGGAGTTTCGTCTTGAGCGCTTCGTACTTGTTGGTTTCCGGTGGCTTGAGGATGAGGTGGTCCACGATGTCCAGGTCTTGCTTGTCGAGTTGCCGGATGACGATGTCGAACATTGCTTGGTCGCCTTGTCTGAGCGGCTTCATGATGGCTTCGAACTGAGCGAACCAGAGGCGAAGTCGTTGATGCCAGACGGGTGGAATCCGCATGCTGAGGGATATTGCAGAGACGTCTTCATGATTTCCGAGGCGAGATGGAGCTGGGGCATCTTGCTGAGTTGCAGGTGCAGGGGCAGATTTTTCGTCGGCGCTTGACATCTTGAGGCTTGAAGTGTTTCAGAAGCTGCTTTCTTCCTCGGGGTCACCACTTTGGAGATATTGTGTAGTAGGTAAAATGACACTCGGAGTGGACAGAATAAGATGATTTATTTACAGAAAATATGCCTACTTATATACAGAAAGAGGTACTAATCGAGGAGTCCGCGGGGCGCGCGGGGAACGACATCACGCGATCCGCGGGGGGGCGGCCCCCGCGCCGCTGACGCGCGGTCGCAAGTTAAATACTCGTGGCGCGGGGCCTCGTTCCTTTTCTGCGCCCGGACGTCGAGCGAGCTGCATCTCCACTGTCGCCGTGCCACGTGGTCGTCGCTGCTGCCGCTTGCTTCAGCTCGCTGAACAGTTCTTTTCAGAACTCCATCCTTGCTTCTATATCTTGCTACCGATGTGTTTCTTATAAGATTGCGAACAGTTCTTTTCAGAACTCCATCTTTGTTTCTTGCAACCGATGTGTTCAATAAAACATTGCGAAATACTTGCTGTTGTTTACTGATGTTATTGGTAATGGTAAGGTGTTGCTTGCTGGTACGGTAAGGTTCTGTAAGGTTGTTGTGGTAAGCAGAATGTTGTGGTAAGTAGCCACAAATGTATCTGTATTAAGGCAAAGAAAATGAGCCATGCAGCCAAACACAATAAGAAGATCATAGATAGAATTTTTTATTTTATAGTAATTACTTTAATTTATTTGCCTTATGTGTTTTTTAAGACATAAAAGATATTAAAATTTAAATTCAAGTACGGTAGGTTATTTAATTAATTTAAGAAAATTATTTTTGCAAAATTAATTTAATAGTAGGCTGTATAGGTCTGCAGTCCAAGAATGTCGTAACATTTAAAAAGAATAATGCGGCGGGAAACACATCTTGTATTATACTACTGTTTTATTTCCTCGCAATGGAAGTGAAAAACAGAGTTTATAACTTATCCACAAAACCATTTAGAGAATCAAGAAGATTACTATCAGCTAAAAGTCTCGGATAAAAATGGTTCGTTTTGTGCACTTGTTATAAAATCTACTATTATACTTAGTATGTGTGAAACATCTTTGACTTCCACATGTCTTCCACTTCTTGAGCTGTGACCTCCCACCCAGGCAACGTCGAGAGTTCGTCTCGCCAACTCCGCCTTGGCCAACCACGTCGGCTATATCCATCGGACGACCAAATCCGAAACATAATCGCTGATATTGGAGTTGTGACAACGTAATCATGGCTGCATAAAAAATGTGGTTAGACCCTGTCTGGTTCCCCTCTTTTCGTGCCTCTGCTGACCCTCCCGCGCTATCTGTCCGTTGAAATTTTTGGAATACCTCCGGCGGCCCGGCCTGGCGATCCTATCGCGTCCGAAGGCATCACAGAGTCGGCAGAAGTATAGCTTTAGGGGATCTATAATGTTCCCCTAGTACCACCAATGATCTTCTAAAATAACTGATCTCCTTCTATAAATTGTTTTTGTGAAAGGTGTCTACTCATACATTACTCAAACTCACGCTTGCATCCCAGAGCGGAAGGCAGAGACCAGGGTGTGCCACTGGCCACGGTTCTGACCAAATAGCATTTGCATAGCGGAAGAAATGCGATGCTATCAGCGGGAACGCTATGCTACCTACCGGAAAGTCTAACTAGTTCCAGATCTTTGATCCTAGTTTTTCGGTCGTGGGTGTTAAAAATCACTAATTACCTAGAAACGGCGTTGTTTTGGCGTTAAAGCTATGTAGTGCAAGGATTTTGTGTTAGGTTCTCGTAGATCCTAAAAGTTACTATATATATATTGAGATATTGAGAGAATAGTCAAACAATATTTTGCAATATTTCTCCTTTCGATATTCTACACTCGTGCCTTCAACCGGCGACTTTAATGCAAACCAGTGATTGATAAGATTAGCAAATTGAAGTGGCAGTAGGCCGGTCATTGGTCGCACTGCCGAAGACCTGATAGCCGATAGGTTAATCATAGTAATAATTATGACTTCCACAAAATACAATCAATTGTTCTGATCCCAAACTAGTACCCTAAGCTATGGCAATCAGACAAGTACATCACAAACGTGGAAATCAACCCAGACTGAGGTCATTTGTACGAATACGGTGGCCTCCAGTGGAAATCCAGCCCAAGTGTGGTAGACAAGTGTGTTCACCGCTAGACCGACGAGGCAGACGAACATAATAGTGCCATCATTTGTTCGCTGTAGCTTCTGTCAGTCTTCTGTGGGCCGGCTTCGATTCCCGACAGCGAACGGTCCGGAGCGACTACTTTATCTAATTATTATTATCTGCATATATTAAAAGTGGGTTTGGTGAATTTCTGTGTGTTTTCGGGATAGTTTCCAAAGATCTTTTGGTTGGAGCCTTCAGGGAAACACGTATCCATATATTAGCATCTTACGACTAAATTTCGGGTGGGTTCTATTGCCACTGGGGGTCGCCATACATTTGTACAATTAGCTTCAGTCTGGGTGTATTGCTACGTTTGCGATGCCGTTGCCTGGTTACCTTAGCATAGGGTGTCCCAGTTTGGGACCAGTACAAGTGATTATGTTGTGTGGAGGTTATTTATTTTTGGGGTTCCGTGCCTCAAAAGGAGAAAACGGAAAACTGTCAAGACCTTTTATCTCGCCAACCGTGGAGTTATTGAGTTGAAATTTAAAAACATATAATAGGTATACTCAAGTCTACAGTCCCCTGAAGCTGTGAAAAAATCAAAATACTGAGTTAACATAAAAATAAGATACGGCCGTTTATGCTGCAAAAAACTCATATTTCGACACTCAAGGGAATCAAAATTTACACGGTATTTTCCGTTGACCTTGTACTGTGAAATTTGGCAATATTGTCTTATATAAGTACAGGGAAAAATCTGAATACCACACATTGGGAAAAGCTGGGAAAACCCTGCGAGACTCGATTCCTGAACTATTTATAATATGTAAGTAGCTACAAATTTGTACGGAACCCTCGGTGGGCGAGTTCGACTCGCACTTGTCCGGTTTTTATTCATTGTGCCGGTATCTATCTAGTAAAAGCCTCTCTCTCTCTCCGTGATAGATGAAAACAATATGATGATCATTAACTGGCGATTAGTCTAACATAACAATGTTCGATCAGTCACTTAATAGTAATTAAGTGATTTTGTTTTAACGTGTAGACTGGTAAAAATTTTTCATTGGTTTGGACTTTATTTTAAACTGATAAGGTTCAATTTAAGGTGACAACTTATATGCCACTACAAGATAAAGGGAGGATTTCCTTACATTTATTTCTCAGATTATAAATTTATTGAAATATTAAACTAGATTAGTGTAAAAACCTATTTAGAGGCTAAAAATTCCACCCATGCCGTGACTTGAACCCCCGGACTTGGCTAATCGTGCCAGCGCTCTCCCAACTGAGCTAATGGGCAAGTGCAGGCATCAGCGAAGTGTCAAGCCTTTTATCTTTATCCTGGACGTCAGACGGATTGACCGAATCCGAAATAGGTACCACGATCCGCTCCAGAACAAAAATCGCTGATGTCGGAGCTGTGACAGCAAAAATTAAGTGGAACTGGGCAGGCCACGTCAATCGTACAGGTCCAGACATCATCATCATCATTATCATCAGCCATTTGACGCCCACTGCAGGACATAGGCCTCCTTCGTGGTTTTCATAACCATGAGGGGTTTTGCCATAATCGTCACGCTTGGCAGGCGGGTTGGCGATCGCAGTATGCGGTTGGAATCTCAAGAAGACGCTGCTGCCCGTCTCCTGGTAATTGGTTTCCTTAATCGCCTTCTACGACATCCACGGAAGGAAATGGAGTGACGCTATTCTTAATCGGGCACCACACGGAGTGTTACTGTTACTCTTACCTTGAAGTGGCCAAAATAGATCAGTCTTACAGTAACCCACATTTGACCCACGTGCAGTAACTTGACCTTAGCGTGCACAAAAAAGGAAACCACACAGATATTTCTTCACCTAAAAGTAAAGACGACGGCCTTACCACTAAATCGATCTCTTCCAGACAACCTTAGAAAGTCTAGCAACATCACAAACTTTTTCCTCCGTGCGGCGAGTTGGGGGCATTAAATCTAAACCGAATATATCGTCCGCGACGCATCCGAACAAAACGCCTAATTGCAGTCCCTTGACGCATTCCTTATCGATATATACAAAGAGATTCCTCGCCCATTAAGGCGGCTGGAGTGCAGATACCGGGGGTTTTTGCGCGGGCAACGATTCCTCAAACAAGTACAGTCGACCTTTACATTTTTGTAGCAAAGACGCCCGTAACGCCACCGAATAGAGTGCACGGGTGTTACGGTTTATGTGCTGTCGACTGTACAGTGCTGGAAGACACGGGCATGGTTGTACCGTTTGACTACCCGCGTTGCTTCTGGAAGGACCCGGTTCGATCCCAGAAATGTATGGCTTGGTGTTTGAAATTCAGTACCCGAAGGGTGCCAATAGATCCCTATTGACTATATACTGTCTCGGTGGTCTACCAGTTGACAGGTTTGACCACCAAAACAGAGGTCGTGGCTTAGAGTGCCACTGGCGTCCGTAGCGGATCGCCTCCGTCCGTGTTTGTGATGTCCTTGTATGGTTACAATAGCAATGTGCTGGGTGGAAGTTGATGCATGATGGATTATGTAAATAATCATCATCATCATCATCATCAGCCATTTGACGCCCACTGCAGGACATAGGCCTCCCTCATGGTTATGAAACAAATAATAAAACATATAAAATGTTAAACAACCGGCCAAGTGCAAGTCGGACAACATTTAAATATTTCAAGCATCTACCTGTTGCCGTTATTAATATCGAGTAAAAAACTGCAAAAAAAAATCACGTTTGTTGTATGGGAGCCCCCTTAAATATTTTTTTTTATTCGGTTTTTTTTTTACATCATCTGTGAAAATTTCAACTGTCTAACTATCACGGTTCATGAGATACAGCCTGGTGACAGACGGACGGACAGACGGACGGGCGGACGGAAAGACTCCGCTCAGTAGTAGGGTGCCTTACCCTTTGGGTACGAAACCCTAAAAATAAGGAGGCTTCTCTGTTCATACAAGAAGCGTGATTCTCTTACGTATTTTCGTGCTCCATCTTAAACACTGTAACATAAATAAAATAATGTTCGTTTTGAAGTTGTTTGTCAATACAAACAAAGAGAACCCCTAATTTTCGGATCGGCACATCGTAGAGTTACCAAGGTTAGGCTATCTGTTACACAAGGTGATAAATGATACAGTTAGATATTGGAATTTGCTATGTCGCGACATAAATTGTCTGTTTGGCAGGTCATAAAATAATGAACGGATCGGCGAAAGAGCAGTCCGCGAGATGAGCGCTTGAGGCCCTAGGGGAGTTGGCGTAGCTAGCAAACCGGGCCTAGAGTCTAGTAAAGGTCACATAGTTGTTCAATAGAATGATATTAGCTCGACAATAGCTGTTATTTATCTCTATTGTCTACAGACTGTCTCGTTGATCAAGCGGTATCACGTCTGATTACCATGCTGGAGGTCGTGGGCTCAATTCCCACTGGGGCGCACCGTACATGTATACGCATGGCCTCAGTCTGCGTGTATTTCCATGTTTGTGACGTCCTTGCCTGGTTACCATAGCACAGAGTATCCTAGTTTGGGGCCAGGAACACTATCTTCGTCTTCAAAATAATAATGTGTAATTTCATCCGTATGTATGTTAATATAATAAATGTCTATATCGCTATAAGTATGTATGTACTATTTTTTTTATTATAGTAAATGTAAATAGTTATTGGTGTAATTATAAATGTTTTATCGTTAAAAAAAAAAAATATTATAATTATTTATTTTATTATCTTTGTATATATGTATTGTTATAATTTGAAAACTAATTAAGTATATTAAAATAGCATTACACCGTTTGGCACTGACCCTACCATTTCCACGTCACCCGTTGGTTGGCTAGAATAGAATACTATTAAGTATTAGACCCACCAATTGTACAGTTTTTTTCTGGTACAATAAAGAATTTTAATAATAATAATGTCATCCCAATAGTATGACCGGCGCAAATTCAATTGGCATCGAACTAAATGCTCTTCTTTTGGTATCCACCAGTGTGGTCAAAAAGATCACCACGATCATCATCAGCCCACCTCTGCCCACGGCTGGGTATAGGCCTTTTCTCCATCACGCCATCTTTCGTGGTCTCTCACAATTCGCCCTATGACGACTTGGTCACGTCGTCCGACCATCGTGCTGTTGGTCCGTCCGCTATGGCGGCCGTAAAAGGGATCATCATCAGCCACTTTGCGCCTACTGCAGGACGCTTGGCAGGCGGGCTGGCGATCGCAGTATGCGGTTGAAATCTCAGGGAGGCGCTGCCGCCCGTCTCCTGGTAATGTATTTCCTTGGTCGCCTTCCACGGCATTCACGAAATGAAATGGAGTGACGCTATTCTTAATCCGGCACCACACGGTAAAAAGTATGCATAACATAAATAAATAAAAAACAGCGCTTAAAAGCTGACACTGGCGACAAAGTGGCAGTAAAAGTACCGTTACGTCGCGCAGAAATTAAGAAATAAAACTTTTCGCAGCGTGTTTTGTCGTTTGACAAATGCACAAAAAAAAAACTGGTACAATAAAACGAGAACGGATCAATTTCTCCAATCGGCGACTTAACAAATTAATTTACTAATCATTGGCAGCGTTAAGAGATGCATTTGCATAATTCGCGGTTTTTTTTAATATTGTGTTTGATTCTCATAACAATAAACAAACTTTTGCCCGCGATCCCGATTTATGAAAACCTCATGAAAACAATAGTGAAGTTGTGTTGTGTATATAGTTCATTGTAGAATTTTTATGTCATGTGCTCATAAAGAATATATAAACATAACATAAACAGCCTATATACGTCCCACTGTAGGGCACAGGCCTTCTCTCAGGGAAAGAGTATGGGCTTGAGCTTAATCACCACGCGTGCCCACCGCGGATTGGCGATTTCAAGCGCTGAGGTATGTGAATAGCTCAGACACTCAGGTTTCCTCACGATGTGTACCTTCACCGTTAGCGAGTGGTCACAAAGAATATTCTTATGTTATCTTATCTTGTTCAAACAAAATATAAATCAATTGCCTGTCTCACCACTTGTTTACAAGTGTTTAAGATATAACAACAATTACGATTCAAATATTGATATATTTTTTTATTGTCTTAGCTCTTTTAAGCGTACGTAAAAACAATCTGGTTGGTTCTATTAATGTAGTAATTTTTAAGTTTCATTTTTTCCAACTAGCTAAAGCGTTCATAACACTTATAAAATATGGTGCGCCATGTCTAAGAAAGGTGTAAGGTCTTGCTTCGGAGGGACTGTCCTATCTTAGGCTTTTTTTTTTATTTATCGACTTACGTTGGTATCGCAGATTGATCGCTTGGAGTCCGACCGATCTAAAGATTTTAAATCATACCGAGTGCTAACTTCAGATGCGAGGGTCTTTCTGAGTCCAGATCTGTGGCCCGCGGGTATTGTGTCCCATCGCTATAGGGAAGCGAGAAACCAAACTAGGCTAACATACGTTGCAATTATTGTCTTACTAGATGACCCCGTGAACTTCGTATCACCGACGTCAACCCTTTTTTTTTTCCTCTCACCGTTTAAACCTTCCCTGGACTTCCACAAATATATAAAAACAACAATTAGCCAAATCGGCCCAGCCGTTCTCGAGTTTTAGTGAGACTAACGAACAGCAATTCATTTTTATATATAAGAAGATTTATAATAAGGTTAAGGTATATATTGTATGGGGCTGGTTGCCTGAAATACATACGCACATAAACTCACGCCTGTATCCCAGAGGGGTAGGCAGAGACCTGGGACTGCCACCTGCCACGGTCCCGACAGATCACTTTCGCCTCCTCAACATTCATGAGTCGTTGCACGCACGCACGCCCGTTTCGAATGCCTTTTATCTTGCCCTTTGCTAATATATTTGGTCAAAGTACGTCCGCCTAGGACGCTCCTTACCGGCCCTTCCTCGACATTCACTCGATATATTTGTTTCGTCAATCTTTCTTCCTTCATCCTTTCCACATGCCCAAACCAACGCAACATTCCTTTCTCAATTCCAGTCACAACATCCTCTTTCAGTCCACAACGTTCTCTCAACAAACTATTGCGTATCCTGCCATTCAAAGTAACACCAGACCTACTTCTCAAGGACCTCATTTCTCTCCATTAATCCTACTTTCTTGCTTCTTTCGCCATACCCAAGTCTCGCTAGCATACATAAGTGTTGGGACCAGCACTCCACTATGTTTAGCCAATCTAGCTCTTTTGCATCTCCAAAAGACCACTTGGAGATGCCAAAGAGCTAGATTTTGGCCACTCACTAAGGTTTGGAAGGCACCGTTTACATACATAAGCAGCCTATATACGTCCCACTGTAGGGCACAGGGAGAGAGTATGGGCTTAATCACCACGCGTTTTTCAAGCGCGCGTTCCACGCGTTCCCGATATAAAAGGTCTTGACAGACAGACGGACGGACGGACGGACAACAAAGTGATCCTAGAAGGGTTAGGTGTTTTCCTTTTGAAGTACGGAACCCTAAAAAATCATTAGAGTTAGTTTTTCCACTGAATCCTAAACGATTTCTAATAAGGATTTAGATAAATAAAATAATTATTTTATGAGATAAATGCTTCATAATTGTAAGACGATATGAGCACATGGCTCTATTCGTGTGACGCGATTTTATACCAAGTGACTAGAATTATTTTTCGACAGATTACATTATGAAGATATCACCATAATCTTTAACATTTAATGTGGCCTCTCCAATGAGATTTAAACTTTTTTTTTTCGCAAGTTCCCCATTGTATTCCATTTTGTTTTTTTCGCTTTTTTACTCCAACAAGTAAAAAATATGTTTAAACTCTTTAACTTTAGCCAGTATCACCAATGTAGATTAGCCAAATGGTGTCTAAATGGGCACTTAGCATAATAAAATGTAAAACGTGCAGTAATCAAATGTCGAAGCTACAGGGAATCGACAAAAAAACGTGAGATCTCACATAAAAATACAAAATGACAATAAATGACCATCCTTATTTATTGGTTCGTTGATTACAAAGGTGATTTGAATAATAGATAATGAATATATTATCTTTTCATTATTTAAACAACGATTATGTGGAAAATTGTATTCTTACAAAAATCAATAAATATTTGTAAATGTTTTTTAATTTTTGAATAAATTACTTAATACAAAAAAGTTATCACATAATCACACACCAAAAATTTAAATGTTAAAATTAAATACATTCACAAAAAGCTTCGTCCATAATAGAAAAGGTACCTCTTTGTGTACAATAATAGTAGTTTATGCAACTGTCATATAATGAAGGGTATTAAAACACGAGTGTGAGTTTATGAAACGAGCGCAGCGAGTTTCATAATAGTAACGAGTTTTTTAATACCCGTGTTATATGCAGTTGCATACACTACTTTATCTTCACTAATGCAATTAAAAATTAAATTCACGCGTACGTGTATAATCACAGTGATTTTGCCGCCATTAAAATTTAACCAATGAGAGCGCAGCTGCGCGCTTCAATAAAACGCGACCAACCTGATTGGCCCTGCAATCAAGTTGGTCGCGTTTTATTGATGTTATAATGAGATTTTACGATATCGATGTGAATATTATACCATCATGTGAAATTGCTTAAATTGAGTGTTTTGTTGTCTGCGCTATAACAGCAGTAATTATAAGTCAAGTATTGAAAACATAAGTAGAATGTTACAACATTAGTGTAGATAAAGAATATTCTATCTATCTATCTGAATACATATTACACTGAAAAGAAAACAAGCACAATTATAACATAAATAATGATAATCTTTTTTATGTAGGCTCTATGCGTCCCACTGCAGGGCACAAGCCTCGGGATGTCATGAACGAATAGCCGGGTCCACACCAAACGATCGTGAAATGAACGTGCCAGTGGATGACAAAAAAGAAAATGAAAAGTTTGGCAGGGGGTTACAGGAGAGAGCGCGTGTAGCTCCATAGCGTGTCGGAGCTCAACTGATGGATCGATGTGGAGCGTGTTGGAGCAGCTGCCAGGATCGCTGGAATAACACTGCATCGGAAGAGCGTGATCCGTGATCCGTGATCTACGATCCTGGATCGGGGATCACGCGATCCTCGATCCAAGTGGGATCGCTTGGTGTGGATCCGGCTATTGACTTGGTTTTCTAAATTACGTGAATTTGGGAATTTTAGTAGCAATACCACTTGCTAACTGTGAAGGAACATATTGTAAGAAAACCCGAATCCCTGAGATGTTCTTATACCCCAGTGCTTGAAATAGCCAATCCAATATGGGTTCTGGGTTCGGTAGAGTGAATTTGTAGAGGCAATGCCGCGCTATTGCCACGCTAACTGTGAAGAAAACGGCATCGTGAGAAAACCTGAGTGTCTGAGGTGTTTTTTTAATGAAATGATGAAAAAATGTTTATTTGTTCCAAACACTACATAAAAAAAAAGGATGAAGCCCTAATTCCCACACTAGGATTCCCTGTGTTGTGGAAACTAGTCCCCTCCGCTTAGTGGATGACAATAATAGAATAGGAACTTATATTAATATTAAGTTAATTCTTATCAATCTCATAAGAATAACAAAATAAAAGTATGGAGAATAATGTTTACGCATAGTTATTATATAAAATGATTTAGATCACTAATAATCAAGCTTGTGTGTGTGAGTACCTACGTATGTGTGTGTTTGTGTTTTGGAGAGCATAAGTGCATGTGTGTGTGTGTTCTGCTCGGCCCTACGACCGTTAGTCTTGGGTTCGGGTTTAGGTGAATGCCTTAATGTACACACCAAAATTACAAAGTTAGAGGATTTAAGACTTTTTTTAATGTCGCATATACAATCGCCCACCGCAGATTGGCACGTGAACACCTCAGACACTCCGGTTTCCTCACGATGTTTACCTTCATGGTGTGCGGGTAGTATTGGTACTACAACTTAAATAATGGTAACAGATGCGTAATTTTCTTTTGTGATGATTAAGAGGAACTCTGTTCTTGACTAACTACTTACAATTCTCAACATTAAGGCTTGAATAAGGGCTAACTAGCGCCGCCAATGACCAAAAAATCACATCTTCTTTCACAATCCGTTTTTGCAAAAAAGTGAACGACATAAAGTGTCTGTGATGATAACGGCTGGTTAGAAACTAGGTTCAAGAATCTACGCTACAATTTCGTTTTTGGCGAAAACGGCCGTTTTTGGCGTAAATGAAATTGTGGAGTAGGTTCTTGGCCCTACGTTCTAAGTTGTAGGTTCTAAAAATAGCTATCGCTAATACAGAAAACTGTCGTTCACTTTGTTTGGAAAAATGGATACAAACGAAGATGTGATTTTTTTGTTTTCATTGGCGGCGCTAGTTAGCCCTTATTCAAGCCTTAATGTTGAGAATCGTAAGTAGTTAGTCAAGAATAGAGTTCCTCTTAATCATCACAAAAGAAAATTACGCATCTGTTACCATTATTTAAGTTGTAGTACCAATACTACCCGCACACCATGAAGGTAAACATCGTGAGGAAACCGGAGTGTCTGAGGTGTTCACATGCCAATCCGCGGTGGGCACGCGTGGTAATTAAGCCCACACACTCTGTCTGAGAGAAGGCCTGTGCCCGCCGTGTAGTACTTTAATAATTAAAAAAAGTGTAATACTTTATTTATTAAAAAAACGGATTTAAGGGCAAATATTATTGTAATGTACAATACGGCGGACTTAATGCCATAAGCATTTTCTACCAGTCAACCGCAGGAGGTGGAAGAAAGATTATATTTTATTATAATCTTTTCCATCGATTGCCTCGCCTATGTGGGGATCGACTGACATCTAAAGACCGTTAAGCCAGCCAGCTAAGGAGGAATCGTTACAGTAGATTGCATGATTGATTGCCGGCTAAATATTTTTTATTATCATTATCCTTACTTACTAATATTATAAACGCGAAAGTTTTTATGTATGGATGGATGTTTGTTACTCTTTCACGCAACAACGGCTGAACCGATCCGGATGAAATTTTGCACAGACATAGATTACAGTCTGGATGAGCACATAGGCTATTTTTTATCCCGGAAAAATACACATCAAAATTACCACGCGAACGAAGTCGAGGGCAACAGCTACTTATTAATAAAATTATGTACTGCACTTATAAAATAAGGTAGAAGGGCGAACCTAAGGCTGTAAACGGCATTATCTGTCAGTTAACCTAAAGACTGCACGCTGCGTACGGAAATTTTCATTTTTATCGCGTAAAAACTCGGTCAATCTCTTATCGAGCACCTCCGGTCTGAAATCGGTTCCCGAAAACGTTAAAAAGTGCAGTTATATTTATGCACAGTCGACCAGGGTCGTCATTATGTTCGTGCATTACAGCACAGGCGTGGAATGATGCCCGACGAATAACTTGACCGAGTGATAAATTTCGGGTGTTATCGGCGGGGACACGGAATGTGATTTAGAATTCTTCGGTCGTTTAGAAATTTTCCTCTTACGGGCACATTGCAAACTCAACTCGAGTGCACGGATGTTTGCTCAAATTATCTGTTTTTACCCCTCCGGACTCGTGGTCCCCCTACAATGTTCCCCTAGGGGGACGACGCGGAATTTGCACTTACTCGTAGTCCCCCTTGATTCACACTTGACCGTGGGATGCAATGTGGCATGTAATTGGCTTAATACTTATCGGTTCAAAAATTCAGTATAGTACTACGTAATGTATGTAAATAAATAAATTCTGGAGTACTCATTTATGATTTTTCCTTGCCGTTATGTTTATGTAGATACATTGGTGCGTTCCGCGATCTGCAACTGGGATTCCTCAAGTTTATACTAAACTAGCTGTGCCCGCGACTCCGTTCGCGTACATTTCGATTTTTACGAAGCATTTGTATGGGGGCCACGTCTTATCATAACTGGAGCTAGAATTTAAATAGCCTATCCTGTGTCCCAGATGTCTATATGTTTTTATACCAAATTTCATCAAATTCGGATAATTGGTTTAAGAGTTATGGAGGAACATACATACATACACACATACAGAAAAAAATTCTAAAAATCGTGAAATTAGTTTCAGTATTGAATATTGAGCCTATAAACACAATATCTCTGAAAACAAACTAACTTACTCCATGACCGACCCTTACAGATTTATTATTAGTAAGAATAGATAAGTTAATACATAAGCAGCCTATATACGTCCCACTGTGGGGGACAGGCCTTCTCTCAGGGATACGCGATTTCAAGCGCTGAGGTATGTGAATAGCTCAGACACTGAGGTCTCCTTACGATGTTTTCCTTCACCGTTAGCGAGTGGTATTGCTTCACAACCATATACATACCACATTGCATCCCACGGTTAAGTGTGAATCAAGGGGGACTAAGAGTAAATGAAAATTCTTTATTGTCCCCCTTGGGGAACACCTTAGAAGGACCACGAGTCCGGAGGGGTTTTTATATTAAATTTTTACTTTAATTTTACTTTTCGTAAAATTGCGTTCACTGCCGCGTTGGTCTAGAGGTAACTCTTGGCTTGCCGTCATAGAGTTTTCGTTTCGATCCCCGCCTACTTTGATTTCTACAAAATGGCTTCAGTCTGGGTGTTTCACAATGTGTATGATATCCTCGTCTGGTTACCATAACACCTAGCATCCTAGTTCGGGGCCTGAACAAGTGTGTGCATTGCAAAGTCGTTATAGTGCATGCATGACATATTGATGTTCTGTAGCCTGTACTAAGGCTAAAGAACGGAAAATGTCCAATTCACTTCACGGCGTTCCATTCTCAGTCCTTATTTGAAACTTTATGCCGTTACCGCGACGTACAGAAGATTCAGACCTTTGCGTTACATTTTTTCTATGTCATCATCGGGTGACCGAGATCATCATCATGATGGAGAGTTATGACTCTGGTCGGTATAGCATTCTCCATGTAATCCGGACACAGGTCAGTTCCTTCAGGGCCTGGTACGTCACGGCATCATTTCTCTTCTTTATTCCACCGTCCTCAACATCGTTCATCTCTTATGGCGTTTTTATTTTTAAGTGAGGTTTAAAACAGGTACTTTAATGGCCCTCCACCAGATGGTCTGATGACCTGGTTACGGTGGCGGGGAGTCGCTGGATGCGGGCGGCACAACACCGGGAAGCCTGTAAAACCACAAGAGAGGCCTATGTCCTGCAGTGGGCGTCAAACGGCTGATGATGATGATGATGAATCAAATATGCATATTTGTTCACACCAATCACCGAATCAGGTGCAGCAGCAGCGCTAGTCTCCTTTGACTGGCATTTTGCTGGGCTGCAGCCTTTTTCTGTTGTAGCACTTATGTTCGGCATCATTGTATTAGGTACCACTGTTATTTTTTTTTGTGTTATGGCCATTCGTGTTACAAATGGAAATAAATATGTTTCATTTCACTTCACTTCACTCGAGAACCTTTGCACCACATCGACTATAGCTATAATTTCTACGCACCCCACTGCCCTTCCACTTGCTAATCTTATGCGCTATGTTAATCACCTAACTTCTATGTTGAATTGTCTCATTTCTGATCTAGTCTATCAGAGATACTCCAAGCACGGCCTGTTCCGCAGCTCACTGAGCGAGTTTGAATCGGACTAAATTACTTTCAGCCAATTGAATATGAATAACTTCCACACTACAAATCACATGCCCTAGTCCCAAACAAGGGTATCCTGAGTTATGGTAACCAGGCCAGGACATCACAAACGTGGAAATACACCAAGACTGAAGTCACTTGTACAAATGTACGGCCGCCTCCAGAGGGAATTCGAACCCACGACCTCCGGCATCGTAATCAAACATAATACCGTTAGACCAACGAGCCAGTCAATTGGTTCGAAAGTGCCACAGAAGTAGTTTGTCTCTTCTAGTACGTATCACCTCATTGGTCAAAGTATCGGGGTCACGATGCAGATTTCAATTCCAATGTCATTTTGTATACGATTCCAATAGTATGGAATTTGACAGTTAGACGCTTGAAATCGCTCAGGATTAGGTGCACATAATTTGACCCTTCTGAACATCTCCGGAGAATCTTTTCATGCAAAATGACATTGGAATTGAAATCTTCGCATCGTGACCCCGCGGGTGCGACAAGAAATTGCGTTCTTGCCACTTTAGTGTGTCATAAAAATGCCTTTCCGACGCTATTTATAGGTATACGCTGTGATATTTTTTTTGTTACTTTACTGCCAAAACGGTAAAAGAAAGGTCTGATCTTTCAAGATACTTAAAACACACATAAGGAGTGTAATGTGATTATCAGCTTTTATACATTTCCTTATAAACCATGAATTTTATGTGGTTTAAAAGCCATAGTAAACAGAACGTGCCTTAACAATAGCTATTGAATAAGCTAGTTTGTTATTAAGGTGCCGCGCCCTAAGGGTAGGGGACCCTATTACTAAGACTACGCTGTTTGTCCGTCCGTCCGTCTATCACCAGGCTGTATCTCATTAACCGTGATAGTTAGACTTTTGACGCCCACTGCAGGACATAGGCCTCCCTCATAGTTTTCCAAGCTTCCCGGTGTTGTGCCGCCCGCATCCAGCGACTCCCCGCCACCGCAAGCAGGTTGTCAGACCATCTGACCATCTGGTGTAAGTAATTATATTGTTGCCATCTTTCGCTGTACATAATTATTACTTCACATACCTATTGGATTTTAGATCTTTTATGTAGAGAGAGAAGAAGTTCGGGAGGACCACCAGACCTGCGACCAAGTATGGTGCTCGGCACTGGAGGACAAGAGAGCCAGGAGGCACCAAATAAAAAAACAAACACGTCAACTTCAGCACGAAATCCAGCCAACATACATACACATACACACACACGCACACGCACACACGCACGCACGCACGCACGCACGCACGCACGCACGCACGCACGCACGTGTGGAAGAGTGGGATCTCCCGGCACAGGTGTTATACACTTAAAAGGAGGTCTCAACCTTGTAAAATATGTTTGTAAAATTTTGTTTTAGAAATAAATATGTGAGTGGTTGAAAACGGGACCTCAAGGGAAAATAATTGATTTCGAGAAAATCGCGTTTTAAGTTTCGTGTACCTGTTCGTTTCGATCACAAAACCTAGTGTACGCTGTGTGTAAGGTGTAATTTTTCCAAAACTGCCTCGGCTCACAAAAAAAAAATCATAAAAAAATAACTACGGCAACTAAAAATATTCTGGTAAGACCAAAGCAAAGCTAAAATACCACAGATTAAAAAATTCAAATAAAAAAATAACGGGTTCCAATCCCTCCAGGTCCCTTTTTGGTCAACCACTCACATATATTTCAATTTTTTTTTTTTTTAATTTTTCAGTACGGCCTGCCGCTCTCGAATCGGACTTTTAGTCACTCGAAAAAGTGACAAACTCTTAGGCGCTGCTTAATTCGTCCGTGACGCATAGGCATGTGATTATATGTGTACATCCCAACCGACTATAGCTCTCCTGCAATCCACACATCGAAAGGTTGTCTCGAAGAAATCGCTCTAAGCGATAGGACCGCCAATTGTATACCACTACTTAGATATAAGAAATCACTTGTAATTATTTCTTCTGGCTCTACATCGAAGGGTTCTCTATCTTGACTTGACTGACTCGTTAGTCTAGCGGTATCACGTCTGATTACCTTGACGGAGGTCGTGGGTTCAATTCCCACTGGGGGCCGCCGTGCATTTGTACAAATCGCCTCGGTCTGGGTGTATTTCCATGTGTGCGACGTCCTTTCCTGGTTACCATAGCACAGAGTATCCGAGTTTGGGACCAGGTCGAGTGATTGTGTTGTGTTGAACTTATTATTATTATTATTAAATTATCTATCTATCTTTCTGGATGTATGAGCAAAGGGCAAGATAAAAAGTACCCGAAACCGGCGTGCGTGCATGCAACGACTAACGAATGTTGAGGAAGCGAAAGTGATCTGTCAGGATCGTGGCAAGTGGCAGTCCCTGGTCTCTGCCTACCCCTCTGGGATACAGGCGTGAGTTTATGTATGTATGTATGTCCATCTTTCTATCTAACTACCGTAGCCGGGTTCAACCTTTCAGAAACTATCGCACGGCTAAACTTCTGAGAATAATACTGACAAGACAATAATTATTTAGTATTCAGTGCTTTTTAAAATCGAATTTCACGCGTCCGATCCGATTGCTAATAAACGATTCTGTTTTGCTAATTTAGTGAATTCTAATCGCTCAATTTGGACTCCGGTCGTTGTTTCTTGGCTAAAGTATGGCTGTTACGAGATATTGGTCTCTCTCTAAAGCATAAAAGCAGTCAAGGGCTTGATGAAGTGGTTTGAGTAACTTTGTGAACGGATTGGAATTGAGATATTGGCTTTGTCTGTGGAAAATGGTATAACTAGCTTTTGCCCACGAATTCGTCCGCATGGAATGAGTAATTTCCGGGATGAAAATTATCCTATGTCATTCCCCGGGACTCAACCAAATTTCATCTAAATCCGTTCAGCCATTATTGCGTGATTGAGTAACAAACATCTTCGCAAAGTTTCACATTTATAATATTAGTACGAGTATATACTAGCTGTCCTGGCGAACTTCGTACCGCCACAGAATCTGTTTACACGATTCTTGCACAACGCCATCTATTTTAAACTTAAAATAAATATTATCCCACGGGAACGCAATACCGAATATCAAGTATGCTCATGTCCTTGTTTATCGGTACGCCTAGTTTCATGAAAAACCCGTTCAGCCGTTATTGCGTGATTGAGTAACAAACCTCCAAACATCCAAACATCTTTACAAACTTTAACATTTACGAGTATAATATTAGCAGGATTAGGAGATGGACAAGCCTCTAAATCATCATGGTCATCAAGGCAGCGCCTTATACATAAGGATAAGATCGTCACCCCTGTGCACCGAACAATGGCATTTCGCGGAAGTATCAGGTTTGCGGCGTCCAAGTGCTGGAATGAATCTGCCTCACGTCGTTGATCCTTTTCGTGGAGCCCACGAATCGGCAAACGCAGTGAGGGACGCCCACCAGCTCGCTGGACCGACGATCATCATCATCATCATCAGCCACTCGACGCCCACTGCAGGACATAGGCCTCCTTCGTGGTTTTTATAACCATGAGGGGTTTTGCCATAATCGCCACGCTTGGCAGGCGGGTTGGCGATCGCAGCATGCGGTTGGAATCTCAGGAAGACGCTGCTGCCCGAGGATCAATTAGGCATTATTAAATCAAGTTACAAGAACTAAAGCCTAGTTGGTCTAGCGGTTTCACGTCTGATTACCATGCCGGAGGTCGTGGGTTCGATGCCCACTGGGGGCTTACATTTGTACACATGCCCTCGGTCTAGGTGTATTTCCACGTTTGTGATGTCCTTGCCTGGTTACCTAGCACAGGGTACCCTAGTTTGGGAAAAAGACAAGTGATTGTGTTGTGTGGAAGTTATTGAAGTCATACAGAAGTAGCATTCAAGTTGCAACGTGCATCCTAGCAAGGCTTGCCAACAGTTTAATTTCACATTGCAATCCATAAAAAAATCACCCCAGGCACCCTGGGAAAGGCAGGGGACGTAAACTTTGTACAATTGCACAAGTTACGACCGTGCAAGAATACGCTTTGTTGTCAGTTAGGGTGCGTTTGCACTGAAAGTTAACATTCTTTTAGGAAATCGTGATCAATATAGTGCATTCATACAAAGGAGATGCCTACATATATATGACACTCTGACCAATATTTTGTACAGTACATAAGTTCCACGTAGGCAAAGCCGTGGGGCGAACACTAGTAAGTCAATAGCTTCGCTCAAGAAATGTGTGTTTGCACATCACAATGTCACATTTTGACTCTTAACTACAGAACCAATTTCGATGAATTGTTTGAACTTTAAATCTTATTCGGTTCGGCAGTCTATTAGGGTTGCGGGCATGACCGTCGTGCCCACAACGGCGGAACCGCGCTTGCGCGTGGTATTGATACAACAAATTCACAAAAGTGCGTAACTTGCGCCGGTTCTCTCGGTGTAAATCGACCCTAAGTACTTTTTACGAAGGTGTGGTCGTTTTTTGCCACCGGCCACTTGGCTCATTGTACGCAAATGGGGTTTAGCTGTTACTTCACTTGCACTTTCCGGTGTTTCTTCGTTTTACCTGGGTTTTTTCGCCGAAGCGCCGGTGGCCGGGTGCGGTCGTGTTTATCGTGAGGAAACCTGATTTTTTTTCGAGAGTATATTTTTTGTAACCTATACAAGTCCAATAGGTCGCCCAACGAGTAACGGAGAGAGCTATGGTAGGACTTTCGCTGCGTGATCGAATCAGGAGTGATATAGCTCGGTGAATTGCTCAGTTGAAGTGGCAGTGGGCGGGGCACATAGCTCGGAGAACTGATGGCCGTTGGCGCGGAAAAGTTCTGACCTGGCGACCGCGGACCGCAGGCCCCCCACCAGATGACGACCTGGTTACGGTGGCGGAGAGTCGCCGGATGCGGGCGGCACAACACCGGGAAGCTTGGAAAACCACGAGGGAGGCCTATGTCCTGCAGTGGGCGTCAAATGGCTGATGATGATACAAGTCCCACTGTAGGGCACAGGACTTCTCGCAGAGAGAGAGAGTATGGTCTTAATTACCACGCGTGCCTACCGCCTACTCACTATTAATCAATCAATCTAGTAGCCCGTACTGGTTCACGGCTGGGCATAGGCCTCCCAAGGCACGCCACTGCCTTCTGTTCTCGGCCAAACTCACCCAGCCGCTGGCAGCAATCTGCTTCAGACCGTCGGTCCAGCGAGCTGGTGGGCGTCCGCAGCTGCGTCTGCCAGTCCGTGGTCTCCACGAAACGGACCAACGATCTAAGGCAGATTGCTGGCAGCGGTTGGATGATGATGGTCGAGGACGTAAAGAAGTGGCGGGCCTTGGGTTGACCTCTATTTCCATAAGTGGATGAATATATAGTGTCTGATTAATGGGATTCAGAGACTTGGAAAGGCGACTAAGGAAATCAATTACCAGGAGACGGGCAGCAGCGTCTTCCTGAGATTCCAACCGCACACTGCAATCGCCGACCCGCCTGCCAAGCGTGGCGATTATGGCAAAACCCCTCATGGTTGTGATAACCATGAAGGAGGCCTGTGTCCTGCAGTGGGCGTCAAATGGCTGATGATGAGAGACTTGCCCATTGTCTAAGCCTACTATATGTAATATTATAAATGTGTACGTTAGGTCTCCATCACCCGAGAACCTTTGCACCGCATCAACCATCAAATCAAAGGGACTCCAAGCATAGCCCGTTCCATAGCATGCTAGTCGCTAACGTAAAAGGAAAAACTTCGTGAGGGAACCTGAGTGTCTGAGTAATGTCTACTTTGCTCTACTCAACGATATATAAATAAATGTCACACGACACGTAGTTACAGAGTTACAGCCCTCCGAGGCGACATGTTTTCGTTGCATGCGGGTTTAGCAAGTGACCCTCATATTGTTATGTAGGGATTAAGAATAGCGTCACTCCATTTCCTTCCGTGGATGTCGTAGAAGGCGACTAAGGAAATCAACCAGGAGACGGGCAGCAGCGTCTTCCTGAGGTTGCAACCGCATACTGCGATCGCCAACCCGCCTGCCAAGCGTGGCGATTATGGCAAAACCCTTCATGGTTAAACACCATGATGGAGGCCTATGTCCTGCAGTGGGCGTCAAATGGCTGATGATGATGAAGGTTGTGTAGAAACCCGCCCGCAGCCAAAAACTACGCCCACTTAGCGAAACACCAGTTAGAATAATTGAAAAGAATTGAAAGTCGATATTCAAATGTTTCACATTTTTTAAAAAAAGAACATCATAGAAACCATTTGAAAAAAGTTTTATTCGAAAACCTCAAACCATGAAGATTCTATGTCAATTCAAAGAACCTATTGCAATAAAACGGCAATTTCATACTTTAACCCCTATTATTTTAACACGGTCCATTTGGAATATGCAAAGATTATAAAAACTCTCATCAAAAGGATCATATTAATATAGAAATTTAAAGTATATCATAATTCATGATTGATTCTGTGCGATTGCTCTGTGCACGTGATATTCGTCAAATAAAAAACTGGCTTATTTGTATGTTTCCCGGACAACCTGAATGGCTGAACAGATGTAGCACAAAAATATACCATATCCTAAACTAAAAGTTAGGTTAGATGGGTACATCAATTGCGAAACAATCAACTTTGACGTTCATTAACATTTTGTTTATATAATAAATTAAACTAGAATTTAATCAATACCACTCGCTAACTGTGAAGGAAAACGTGGTGAGGACACTAGAGTGTCTAAGGTGTTCACATAACTCTGAAATCGCCAATCAGCGACTAAGCCCATACTGTATCTCTGAGAAAAGATCTGTGTCTTGCAGCGGGGCGTACAACAATTAGTAACAATAATTTAATTTACAGACAAAAGCGAAATCATAATAGTAATAATATGTCTCAATATATCACTCCTGCGGAGCCTAAGATAATCAATTTATCAGTTGAATGACTAAGTCTAGACTGAACTTGGGTCGGGCAACAATGGAGTAATGTTGTGTACAATCGAGTTTAAAAGTGTAATTGTATAATGATCTCGTACTAAAAACGTTAAGGTACTGATAACAGCCAATTGAGCTCATTGGGCATTACCTTAATATTTTCTTAGCAAAATGTAGTTGTACGAAAAATCTATTTTTAAGAATAATAAAATTCTAAATCCTCTTTCAAAAACCGTTTTTTTTTTGTGTCGCTTGTTAACTCTTTAGGTATGTAGTCACTAAGGCAAAGTATTTTTGAGTTAGGCGCCATAAATTTATTACGTAAGACTAATTTTGCTAGTTCTTGAACCCCTCCCTCCCCTATATAAGAAAAAACAAGAGAAGACCGATATCCCACTGTTTATATATATCACGTAAGAGTCTAAAAGAAAAAAAACCGGACAAGTACGCATCGGACTCGCCCTTCGAGAGTTCCGTACAAATTTTTAGGTACCGAGCTTTTCCAGTTTCCCGATTTTTCCTGTACTTGTGGTATAAGAAAATGTTACTTGCCAAATTTCATAGTTCGAGGTCAACGGAAAGTACCTAACCTACAAATTTTGATTCCCGTGAGCGTGTCGAAATTTACGTTTGTTGCGGCATCATCATCAACCCATTATGTCCCCACCGAGGGGCACGGGTCTCTTCCCTGAGGAAGGTATAGGCCATACTCCACCACGGAGGCCAAGTCCGGATTGTTGCGGCATAAACGGCCGTAACTTTTGATTTGATTTTTTTAAAGCTTCAAGGAACTGCAGACATGATTTGATAATTTCAACTCGATACCTCTACGCGTTCTTAAGATAAAGAGTCTTGATAGACGGACAGACGGATGGACGAACAACAAAGTGATCTTATAAGGGTACCGTTTTTTCTTATGAGGTACGGAACCCTAAAAATGAACGCGGGTCCGTTGGAAATCGTTGCTGATGTTTTTACGAGCTTACGTAAGAACTGTCAAGATTCCCTCTCACCCACTTGTAAGAAAAAATAAGACATGGTCGACCTCGCTCACCCCTAAATCGTCTTACGTAATAAATGAACGGGTCCGTATGGTTCAATAAGTGAAAACGCGCATAAGTTTTTTTCACTCGGCTGTACCTTCGTAACAAACCGACTCCGGCTTAGCGTGATTAATGTTAGCAAAGATACCTGGCGTTTTTGTTTAGAACAAACACGATTATGAAAGTCGCTAATGTTTCGCAATGTTCTTGAAAACTTTGTGCTTTGAAATTGCGTTGCTATTGGTCATACTGCATTATACCTTTACAACGGGGAGCTTGAGTCAAACTTGGATTGAAGTTACATTGCTTCTATACCACAGAAGACATAGAAAAATATTTTTTTCGGTCTTTTCGAGGTTCTAAATAACTCTACTAATAAAAAACGTATTAGATTTCGTTTTTTTCATTGAATTCCAAGCGTTTTCACACAATCGATTCAAAATTGCAATGGGGTCCTCATATTGTAAAACTAGCACACAGGCTTAGTTCTGCAGCATATGCAGTCAAAAGAATTAGAGATCTCACTGACGTTGCAACTGCTAGGCTTGTTTATTTTAGTTACTTCCATAGTATTATGTCCTACGGCATACTACTGTGGGGTCGGGCAGCAGACATTGAGACGATCTTCATCTTACAGAAGAGAGCCATCCGATTTATTTACAAGTTAGGTAGTAGGGATTCGCTAAGAGATTTCTTCAAAGAAACCAACATCTTAACAGTTGCATGTCAATACATTTATGAAAATATTATGTACGTTAGAAAAAATATCAAAGACTTCGAAAATGTTGGTGGCCACCATAATGTTAATACTAGAAATAAACATAAATTGTCATTTCCACTATTTAGACTTGCAAAAGTTAACACATCCTTTATGGGGCACTGTATAAGGTTCTACAACAAAATTCCTCAAGATATATTAGAGTTACCTCCAACGCGATTTAAAAAATGTGTTAAGCACATTCTGTGCAAAAAGGCTTACTATAACATCAAGGATTATTTAGAAGACAAAGATGTTTGGCATTAAACAGTAGATTAATATTATTTAAAGGACGATTGTGACTAGTGTTCAACACATTCATGACTAATATTTTAAGTTGAAAACTCTGTTAATTAAGTTAAAACGTGTTTTGAAAAGAATAAATGTGGAGTTTCTTTGTTAGCTTCTTCTCCACATAATCCATTAATTGTGAAACTAACAACTTTGACGTTCATTAAGTAAACATTCTGTTTTTACAATGAATAAAAATATTTGAATTGAATTGAATTGAATTGAATTTTCTAAAAAGGGTGTAGGAAATCATAATTTTACGAGATAACTCGAATATTGATAAACGCTCCGTACATTATAACTTAAATATTATTTGTCCAAGTTCTTCATCGTACTATGAATTTGCTTAGAGTAAAAAAAAATCTAAAATGTTTATTGGGCAGAACATAACGATATATAAAGTAACTCTGAACCCCAAACTTGTTAAATTAAATTGTATCTTGGGGTACAGTGATACATTTTGGGTGAACTTGCATATAATTATGACAACAACAGCGTGTTTACAATATTAAAATAAAGTAATTTAGACTATTAGCTTAAGATAATATAATATAAGATATAAGCTTTGAATAATATAACGACGCCCCAGGCGGATATACTTCGACCAAATAGGGGATGTATTACACAACAAATGAGATCTGTCAGGATCGTGGCAAGTGACAGTCCCTGGTCTCTGCCTAACCCTCTGGCATATAGGTGTGAGTTTTTGTATGTATGTATTAATAATATTACCCGCATACAACTATATAAATACAAACGCATTCGTCGTAATTTAGTAAATGAAAGAAACTTTCCGGATTCAATATTTGGTAACAATTTGTACTTGGATGAAATTAGAAAGCGATATGGGTTTTCATGCCCGGAAATATCCATTTTCTACGTTTTCTTCAAGTTATTTGTTAGTTTGACCTGTGGTTTGACAAGAATAAATGTGGAGTTTCTTTGTTAGCTTCTTCTCCACATAATCCATTAATTGTGAAACTAACAACTTTGACATTCATTAAGTAAACATTCTGTTTTTATAATGAATAAAAATATTTGAATTGAATTGAATTGAATTAAAGTCCGAATCATTCTAAGTCACATTCCGCGTCCCAGTGAGTCCCGAAATATGTCCATAGGAAGTCAAAGTAATTTGTTCAAGTAGTAGGACGTAAATCAATCAATTAGTCCATACTCGTTATAGTATTGTATTCTGAAATAGTATCATTGTCACACGCACACTCCTTTACTTTTTAATTATTGTATGTAAGCATGTTTGTTTGTGGCAATAAATCATTCATTCATTCATTCATTCACTGCTGATCATAGGCCTCCTCCAAGGCACGCCACTTCCTTCTGTCCTTGGCCATCCTCATCCATCCACTGTCGGCAATCTGTCTCGGACCATCGGTCCAGCGAGCTGGTGGGCGTCCTTGTGTTGGCCAGTTCCTGGTCTCCACACCATCGGTTCTTCGGCATATGTGACCAGCCCACTGCCACTTCAGCTTGCTTGCTTACATAACAAACATGGAAGTCCACCCAGACTGAGGCCATTTGTATTGCACTGTGTGGCGCCGGATTAAGAATAGCATCACTCCATTTCCTTCTGTGGATGTCGTAGAAGGCGACTAAGGAAATACATTAGCAGGAGACGAGCAGCAGCGTCTTCCTAAGTTTCCAACCGCATCCCGCGATCGCCAACCCGCCTGCCAAGCGTGGCGATTATGGCAAAACCCTTTATGGTTATGAAAACCACGAAGGAGGCCTATGTCCTGCAGTGGGCGTCAAGTGGCTGATGATGATGATGATGATGATATTCAAGGTCAGAGTACTGCGGAGCAGAAGGCAACGCGAAACCACTGTCGCTAGTAACAACTCTTTTGGTTGGCCTTGATGCTGTATTGTAGGAAAGCTCTGGTTAACGGTACAAGGATGCAACCTTATGCCTAATGTCGCCTAGTACATACAATATACGGCCTTTTGCAAGTTTAAGTCTGTAGTTTGCATATGCTTGAAATAGTATCCACGCGATAGTATGTTTGCAAATCTAATGGAGTGGCTACTTCGCTACTCAAGACGCCATTATCATACAAACGTTGTTTGGTTTTAATCTACTAACGACATCCTAATGAAACTACCAATATGTTAAGAGGACACCAATCAAGATCTCTACGTGTTTTATAATTGGGAATATAGTAATATTAATATTAGTAATCTAATTTTAAACATTTTTTTCCTGAATGGTTTAGTTCTAGAATTTGATTAGATTAAGTTTTGTAAATTTAAACACCACAATCATTGCATGCTGTTGACACATGGTTTGGCGATTCAAATAGACATATCAATGTTAATTGTGTTATTTAGCAGATACATGTATTGTTGCGTTGCTGTTTTGTGTCGCTATAACAAAACAAAATCTAAAAGATATTTGAGCCCTGAGAGACTTTTATAGGAATAAGGATCTATTTATTATTTATTAATTTATTCTCAATTCTAAATAGGCTTTTCTGCTTGCTAGTGGCTTGGTTTGATAGATAACCCTTATGTATTATTATAATTATTTTTTAACCGACTTCAAAAAAGCAGGAGGTTATCAATTCGACGCCTATATTTTTTTTAACTGCACAAAAGATGTGTACAAAAGGTGGACTTAATGCTAATGGTGTTTCCCACCAGTCAACCCGCAGGAGCCACAGGAGAGGCAAAAATTGTGGTAGGCGTGCAAAAAAGAAAGAGATAAAATACTTATAAGTACCTAAATGTGTTATAAGGAGGGGAGCATATATATAAATGAATAATTCGGCAATAATATAATACGATACACACTAATACTTGATATAACGGTATAATATAATATCATTTTTTTTTACTTTTATAACTAATTTATTTATGTAGTCGTTTATGACAACTATTTAACTAACATTGATGCAAGTGTATTATTATTATTAGGTATATGTATGTATTATTCGCATTTGCACCAACTAGCCGTCTCTCATTCTCCTTCGGAAAACTTTACATCGCATGATCGTCTAGATGAAATTGCTGGTAGCAAAAAGCCTGCCCATTATACCAATTTTTTTTCATTATAATTTTTTTTTCTCTGTCGTTTTTCTTGTGTGCATATCGTTATATATCATAAGAATATCGTTATAAATTATCTTACACAATTAGTTTGTCAAAACTTGTAGATGATAAGCAGACCTTTATTTGAAGTTCAATATTCGCATGTTTATAATTTAAATGTTCAGAGGTCTGGTAGGTACCAGAAATTCGAAAATCCAAGTGAAAGATAATAATTGGCGTTATTATTCATAAATACCCGATTCCTTAAAACACACCTCAAACGCAGTTAAAACGGTACTTCCCTACTTGCAATACTGTTTAAAATACATTTGAGGAGTGTTTTAGCGGAATCGTGTTTTTATAAATTACAACATCTTAAGATTTGTGACAAATGTATATAAGGCACAGAGTAAGGGAACAGCTCTTTCTGGGATTAGAACATATTACCTACGTCTTTGGATCACCCAGTTCAGCTGTCATCTTGCGTCATATTGTCATGTTTTCATAAGTCACCATAAAGGTTTTTCATTTCAAAAGGTTATTTGAGTGTCAGCGTCTGTTTAAGGTTACAAAGGAATTACATAATTATCATAATACGATAATTTGGAGTAAGAAATAAAATAAACAAACCTTTTAGAACATATCCAAATGAGGCGAAATCAAATCAAGTCCGGGACCACCATCCACTATATATATTCACTATAACCACTGTCACCAAACCGCGTCAAAAGTCGATAATTTAATTCAAATATTAATGTTTTCTTATAATATTTCCAATAAATCACTGAACTCCTTCGTTTGGATTACATTTATACTTATTTTACGAAAAACCAAAAAAAAGGTTCTTCGAAAAGAGGTCCGGTCACTCGCTCGCGTTTTCCCTTCCGATGTTCGAAATTCAAAAAAGTTTCTTCCAAAAAGTATTACGAAAAAAAAAGACGTCCACTTCTTGCGCCTACTTGAGAGCGACTGGTCTAAAACTCCAAACTCGTTGTATACCTCAATAAGAAATACTTCTTTCTCTGTTCCTCTTACAGCTTCATAAGCGCCAGACGGGGACGGAAATAATGGTATGCATTATGGGTACGCTGTCGCGGTTGACTTTTTTCCGATGATTTCTTTGAACGATCCAAAGGATCTATATGATCTATAGATCTATAATGATCTATAGATCGTTATGGCGTGTCGTGTGAGTTATGCTCGCGTTGGTTGATTCATTGATTGAGGATGAAATAAAATTATGGTTTATTTGCGTTCTGGACGCCATTTTGTAAATAATTGTCATAATAAAATCAGTCTCCCGAGGAATTCAGACTGACTGAGATCTGATGTATCTTTTACCTCAAAGTTAGATACTAAAACAAAGCTTGAGTTACATTCAAGTAAGGTACTTTTAGGTTTCCGTTAGGTGTAGATTACTCCATATTTAAAATTACATATAATTTTTCAGTAGCATATTATATACGTCCCACTGCAGGGCACAGGCCTTCTCTCAGAGCGAGAGTACGGGCTTAATTACCACGCGTGCCCACCGCGGATTGGCAATTTTAAGTGCTGAAGTGTGTAAACGCCTCTGGCACCCAGGTGTCCTCACGATGTTTTCCTACACCGTACAATTTTCTTAAATATATTTCATTTCATCCAGCTTTGGCCGCAAACAATTTTTTTAAATACTAGCAATGCCAAAAAAAAAAAAATAATAAATAAATAAATAATAAAATGTTTATTTCAACTTAAGGTACATTTGTCTTAACAGTATGTGGAGCTTCCATTTAAGCAAATAGATGCCTGTGTTAGGACACTCCGCTCTTCCATAGCCAGAATAAACTATTTTCTAGAAGTTACACTTAAAAATAACATTTTATTTTATAGGAAAAATTTAATAATTAAATAGGGGTTGATATTTCTTAAGTTAATGGCTGTATGTACGACCAAATTTATTGCTCGCCGTATTTTAACGATTTCTATCAATGGTTTGTTTAGGTGAAACAAAACTGAATAAAATAAAATATACACTTTTGACATTGGAAATGTGTTTTCGTTCGCTACACTGGACTGAGGGAAAAGACATTTCCAAGTGTCAAAAGACCATATTTTATTTTATTCGGTTACAGTTTTCGTTCCATGTAAACAAACCAATGATAGAATTCGTTAAAATACGGCGACGATTTCAGGAAATAGTGCGATCCTCTTATATCTAGAAGAGTTGTGAAGATATAATATTTAAAAAAACACTCACACTTTTTGAATAAATTTTTATGAATCGAACCTAGTTCTCCCGCTTCCAAGTTCATTGCTCTACCCATTGGGCTATCACCGCTTCACACCACACGCTAACTGTGAAAGGAAACATCGTGAGGAAACCCGCAACTTGGCTGGCTCCGCACTTATTGACTTGTCTCTCCTGTGGGCTAGGCCGACTAAGCTGTCAGGATGGTATAGGTGCTGGGCAAGCCTACTCTATCTAAAAAAAAATTCCCGGGCACTGCAGCGTCCGAGTGGTCCCTTCACCCATCTAGTGTGTGTGAAGGTGCCACTGGGCTCTGCATAAATAATCTCATTACGTAGATGCAAAGGCCAGAGCAGTAGTAATCCTTCAACTTTTTCATAATTGTTATAAATATTATAAATACAGTACAATCATCCTTCAACCACATCAACTCTACTCAGTTACTTTACGGGCGACTTTGCAACTAAAATGTAAAATTTTAAGTGCTCTCGACCGTACAGTCTACGTTACTACGTCCATGTCGATAAACTAATGAAAACATTATTGCTCGCCGATGCTTGCCAATGAAATTCGAGTTTGTGGGGTTCCGTACCCAAAGGGTCATCATCATCATCATCATCATCATCAGCCGGTGTCAGTCCACTGCTGGACATAGGCCTCTCCCAAGACACGCCACTGGGCTCAATCTAAGGCTCTTCTTTCCCAGTCACTGCCCACCGCTTTGCGAATGTCGTCGCTCCACCTGGTCCAAAGGGTAAGGGACCCTATTACTAAGACTGCTGTCCGTCCGTCCCTCCGTCCGTCTGTCACCAGGCTGTATCTCATAAACCGTGATAGTTGAAATTTTCACAGATGATGTATGTTGCCGCTATAACAACAAGTACTAAAAACAGAATAAAATAAATGATTAAGGGGGGCTCCCATACAACAAACGTGAGTATTTTGCCGTTTTTTGCTCGATATTAATAATGGCAACAGGTAGACGCTTGAAATATTCAAATGTTGTATAGATAATGGTACGGAACCCTTCGTGCGCGAGTCCGACTCGCACTTGGCCGGTTTTTCTTGTTTTATTGAGAATAACTATAAATAAAATAAATAAATAATGTTTTTTACTTTCTTTGTATGTTTTTCATGTCAGACACCCGAGTGTCTGAGGTGTTCACATACCGCAGCGCTCGAAATTGTCAATACGCGGTGGGCACTCGTGGCAATTAAGCCCATAGTCTCTCTCTGAGAAAAGGCATGTGCCCAGCAGTTGGAGGTTAATAGGCTACACAAAAAAATATGTTTTTACGTTCCGTGTTAAAAACATTTCTTTGGCTTTCGTTCAGAAATCCTTAATCTCGATGTGTGTATTTTAAACATGTAGAGACAGATTTATTTTGCAATAAAGCCATAATTTGGAATCAGATACGGATAGTAAAATCTCATAAATTAGTGTAATTTATTCGTTGCAATATTATTGTATTGCTTAATCGTTGATTAAATTGAGTAACTCGATACCTTCCTGTAAATATATGCGATGTTTCTCGTTAACCTTTGGTAAAACCGCCTAAAAATGCCTACATAGTAAATTAATAAGGTAATGAATAAGAAAGATATTGTACCTCGGTCGCGATTCATAAAACTACAATTCATATAGCCGATAAGTATAATTAGTCACTTTCTTCTTGTTATTCTGTGGCTTAGTCGACTGTATAGTCTGTATAGATGTATAATTTACACCTAATTGTCACAGTAAGTACACCATAATTTGCATTTCTATAAAATAGGGCTCGGGGTGTTACTCGGTACAAATTAGTTAGTACAAACCTTTCGGCTGCACATACAATTAAACCTCAGGTTCCTCCGCGATGTTTTCCTTCACATCGGTCGTAAATCAATTCTCACAATCACATTATTCAGTAGTGCGCCACGGCGGCGTCCCATAAAAACTCATAAAAATGTACGAGGGGCAAAAAAACACGTATATTTTTGTTGACTCAAGAAATAAAGTTCCTCGGCCTGCGCCGGAGTGTTATTTCTGTGATGCAGTGTCACTTCTACAATGAGGACAGGTGAAATCAAAAGTGTTAAAGGTGTTTCGATAGCAAAATTGATATTTTAAATGGCGCCCGTTTTTGATGATAATGCAATTGAATATTTGACAAAATACCAAATGAGTTACTTTTAAAACGGAATTTTGTGTGAAAATACTGGCTTATGACGTCACATTTTAGAGCACTCTTTTTATGTTTAATCTATTTAAAAACTGTAATAACTAGTAATTCCGTGCGGCGCCGGATTAAGAATAACGTCACTCCATTTCCTTCCGTGGATGTCGTAGAAGGCGACTAAGGAAATCAATCACCAGGAGACGGGCAGCAGCGTCTTCCTGAGATTCCAACCGCACACTGCGATCGCCAACCCGCCTGCCAAGCGTGGCGATTATGGCAAAACCCCTTATGGTTATGAAAACCACGAAGGAGGCCTATGTCCTGCAGTGGGCGTCAAATAGCTGATGATGTATAACTAGTAATTGACTAAAAGAGATACATTTTCCGAGATATTTTGTAATGTTTGTTTTAATGGAGCATATGAAATAATTTATTGTTGATCGTGTCAAATACCGTATTGATATCAAAGTTCCTTAATTACAAGACCGGGAAACTTGGAAAATCATGAGGGGGCCTACGTCTTGCAGTGGGCGTCAAATGGCTGATGATTATGATGATCTATTTATCCAGCTATTTTTTTTTTTAATTTAATTTATTTTACTTAATTCAATGCCTCTGACATACCAATTATTTAACTTGGACATTGTATTATATTAAAATCGTAGATTTAATCCCTGATAGTAAATTGACATTTGTATTTCATAATGGTATTTTCACATTTCAATTACATAAATAAATTTTAATTACATATTAGCGCGTTAGTACATACATAACAGAATGTGAGCACATATTTAATAACATGTCACCATAATGTACCACGTTCTAAGCCAATAAATTTATTTTATTTTACTTATCAAACTGTAAAAAAGCCTCCCTCTGTCTTATTTTCTCTGTTTGTACACACTTTCTTTCCAGTCCATCCAAAGGTGGTCTGGAAGAGATGACTTTTAATGATGAGGCTGCAGTCTGTACTTTTGGGCTAAGAAATATTTGTGTGTATATGAATAATATAAAAAAGGTATAGCATATGGTATCCTTGTTTGGGACCAGATCAAGTGATTGTATTGTGTGGAAGTTATTATTATTCTGGGGTAAAAAAGATTATAGTCTCGTCCGACCAAAGTGGCCAGACGGACGCCCTCCGGCAGAGGAGTCCAGGCGGCCGGAGGTCAGTTCAACTTCCACACAACACAATCACTTGACCTGGTCCCAAACTAGGATACCCTATGCTATGGTAACCAGGCAAGGACGTTACAAACATGAAAATACAACCAGACTGAGGCCATTTGTACAAATGTACGGCGGCCCCCAGTGGGAATCGAACCCACGACCTCTGTTTCGGTAGCTAAGCGCCTTGACGGCTAGACCAACGAGGCAGTCTGCCTGAAGATGTAATAAGCTTGCCAGAAATGCTGTTCAAAAAATGTAGGTGCCTACTGCATAAAAATGCACACTGTATGCCAAAATGGCTACTATAACATTAAAGATTGTTTAGACGACAAAGATGTCTGGATTCAAAGCCCGTTCCATGAAAGAGTTCCATGTTTTAGAATGATATGTAAACAAATTTGAAAAGCCCCGGCATGGGTGGAATTTTTAGCCTCCAAATAGGTTTTTAAATTGTCCCCAGCACGGGTTAGTGCAACAAAAAGAATAAAATCTGAAAAGACTGAATTCGGAGTTTTTTTGTAATTTTCTTTCGATCTGGTAATTCATTAAATCGCAGTCTCTGTGTTACTTTGAATAAAAACCTTTTGAATTTTATTGGTTATGAAAACCATGAGGGAGGCCTATGTCCTGCAGTGGGCGTCAAGGGGCTGATGAAGAAGAAGATGATGAATTTCTTTGAAAAGTAATAATGAGTAATTTATCTATGCTCACTTGCAGCTTATAATAACAGCATAACATAACAGCTACACAGCACGCCATGAGTATGACTTGGAAAAAGCCTTTGGACGCAGTGGACGAATGTGGTGTAATGGATTGGATTGGGTTGGACAAGTAAGTTAGTTTATTAATGTGTTATCCCATTAATTCCAGGCTTCATTTGAGTGCCAATATTTTTGCTAACACCTGAGTAATGAATAAGTCTTTCACAATAACCCCTTAAACCTAATTAGAGCCTTCAAAAGCCAACAAAAGCTAACAAATTGAAGTTATGTCGTAAGGTACTTTATTTGACACTAATTAATCTCATGTTGCAGGTCGTTCGTATATTTTGGAGATTTTAAAAGTAGCTAAAGTTACATGAAAGGAAACGTGAGTGTCCGACGTGTTAAAAATTTAACGTATATCGTTGCTTAAAATCGCCAACCCGCGGTGAGCAGGCGTGGTTATTACGCCCAAACGGTCTCTTTGAGGCCCTGCACTGTAACTAGGAACGGCTGTTTATGTAGGTGATAGGAACATATTTGGTGAATAAACTGTAAATATTGCCTGACATTTTAAAAACCTATTTAGAGGCAAAAAAATCCACCCATGCCGGGACTTGAACCCGCGACCTCTGGCTAACCATGCCAGCGCTCTCCCAACTGAGCTAATGGGCAAGTGCAGGCATCGGCGAAATTTCGAGCCTTTTCTTTTAGCCTCTAAATAGGTTTTTAATATTATCCTCAGCACGGGTCAGTGCAACAAAAAAAAATATAATCGTTGCCTGAAATACCAAAGTTTACCAAAAGACATACCAACACTCAATAATATTAAAGATAAGAGATATGATAAACAGTCAATATATGTCCCACACCAGGCAGTGTCCTTGTCTGAAAGACACTGGCGAAGGCACTGGCGAATACGATTCAAAATAATTTCAATTTTTAGGCCGAGGATTAGTAATTTTTGTAAAGCCTTCGAACTTCTTTCTTTTTCATGTGTTTGTTACTCAATGGTATCTGAAAAACCTTGACCTTATTTATAAAAACACGATTCCTCTAAAGCACTACTTGGAGGCAGTTTTTTTTTTAATCTGTGGCTACATCTGTTCCTTCGGCGTTTATCGAGTGTCTTAATGAATCGTGTTTTTATAAATAAGGCCGTAAATATTTAGTCACTTTACAATAAGTCCCCATACACGAATTGCCCGTAACACCCTCCATGCCCGGCAATGCTGTTCTCAAAGGCTCAAAGGATACACGGACGTAATGAAGAATGTCCGAATTCCCTGTGCGACGTAGACGCGAAAAGGGTGATTGATGGAAGCCGGCCGAAGCGTAAGACGCTTCATTCGGGCGTTTTTTGCGACTACACTGCGGCATTTTTTGTCCCTCTCATATGTTTTAGTTTTTATCGCTTTCGCCTCTGTGACAGTTTGTGTCTTCTAATGTACTTTCGACACACGAGACAGTTTTGTGTGCCAAACGAATGGTAGTACAGTCGACAGCTCATCAACATCATCAGCCATTTGACGCCCACTGCAGGACATAGGCCTCCTTCGTGGTTTTCATAACCATGAGGGGTTTTGCCTTAATCGCCACGCTCGGCAGGCGGATTATGCGACTGGAATCTCAGGAAGACGCTGCTGCCCGTCTCCTGGTAATTTATTTCCTTAGTCGCCTTCTACGACATCCACGGAAGGAAATGGAGTGACGTTATTCTTAATCCGGCGACAAACGGACCCGGAAACCTATACATACGTGCACTCTAATCGGTTAAGACAAAAATGTAAGGGTGTGAGGATAATGTAAGGGTACTTATATTAAAAATGTATCGACTGTACAAGTATAAGCCGGCCAAGTGCGAATCATAGTCGCGCATAAAGGGTTCCGTACCATTATCTATACAACATTAGACAAAGACCGAATTTGAGAACAGCGCCATCTATAGAAACCCACAAGAAGCGTTTAACATTGACATTTAACGACATGACATCGGCGCTGTGAAGGTTACATAGATGGCCGCTAGATGGCGACCGCTGTCCCCCTGAGCCCCCCTTAAATATTTTTTTTATTCTGGTTTTAGTATTTTTTTGTTATAGCAGCAACAGAAATACATCATTTGTGAAAATTTTAACTGTCTAGCTATCACGATTCATGAGATACAGCCTGGTGACAGTCAGACAGACAGACAGACGGACAGTAAAGTCTTAGTAATAGGGTCCCGTTTGGCACCCTTCGGGTACGGAACCCTAAAAACGGTGATTGCATAAGCATATTGCTTGTAAACACTCTCAGAGAGAAGGGCACAGGCTTTCTCTCAGAAAGAGAGAGAGAGAGGGAGTATGTACTTTCGTCAGGTACCCAATCCAAGATGGATTTGGCAATTTCAGAAGCTGAGGTATATAAACCCACGAGTTTTCCGTCAAAATTTGCGAGCAGTTCACTATTAAAAAGATCACAATTTAATGGTTCAACACAAAGAGAAAACTGGAACGCATGACAAGATCCGGAAAAATATCTAGAAAAATATAACGACTTCCTAATTAAAATTCATTTTTACTTTTGTACCAATGGCCTTAGTCTGGGTGTATTTCCGTGCCTGGCATAGGATATCTTACCTTGTGATCAGGACAAGTGATTGTGTTGTGTGGAAATAATTTTTATTTATTTATTCCTTTATTTACATGGTAACTAAGCCTTTACCATTCCGTGTGGCGCCGGATTAAGAATAGCATCACTCCATTTCCTTCCGTGGATGTCGTAGAAGGCGACTAAGGAAATCAATTACCAGAAGACGGGCAGCAGCGTCTTCCTGAGATTCCAACCGCATCCTGCGATCGCCAACCCGGCTGCCAAGCATGGCGATTATGGCAAAACCCCTCATGGTTATGAAAACCACGAGGGAGGCCTATGTCCTGCAGTGGGCGTCCAATGGCTGATGATGATGATGAAGCCTGTACTATCTCTCTCTGAGAGAATGCCTGCAGTTGGACGTATATAAGCTAAATAAAGAAAAGGTTGAATACAACTTTGTTCTAAGAATATATATTTTTATCTGAATATGCCATCTAGGTAGTGACCAAGGTCGTTACAAGATATGTGAACACTCCAGACAATCAGGAAGTCACAGGATCTACACAGTTTTCTAGAAAACCCATGACTCAGGGAGCTGATCCATCAATCGGGAGGAAAGGTTAGCTTAGCTCAAGAAACGTACGTTTTCGAGAGTCGAACAGCGCGAAATCGTGAAGCGCTTCACAGGTGTGATATTTTTGGCAATATCCAATAATATTCCCTCGTGAAATATAATTAAAATGCCCCAGCTCGTAATGAACCCCGGCGATGCATTGTGTTCAGTTCGATGACCCTGTACGTCAAACGTTTCAGAAATATTTTAGGCTTTTTCTATAAACAAGGTGTTTCACACTGAATTATACATTAGAACAAGTAGTTCTTACATGAAATTTGAAAATACTGTTGAAGTAGCTAATAAATAATAACAACGATAAAACACGATTCCTTAAAACATTCCTCAAATGTATTAAGTAATAATTAATAGTCGGTCTCTTTTCCGCAAACGCGGTACGTCAAAATTTTGAAAGTTTTTTTAGGCCTTTCCTATTGTGCGTTGGTAGCCTAGTGGGTAAAACATCGGACTCGGAAGCGAGAGACCCAGGTTCGATCCCAAGTGCGGGCATGTACCTATGACTTGGTTTTCTAAGTTATGTACATTGTGAAGTTATAGTAGCGATACCACACGCTAACTGTGAAGGAAAACATCGTGAGGAAACCTGAGTGTCTGAGCTATTCACATACCTCAGCGCTTGAAGTCGCCAATCCGCGGTGGGCACGCGTGGTGATCAAGCCCATACTCTCTCCTTGAGAGAAGGCCTGTGCCCTACAGTGGGACGCATATAGGCTGCTTATGCTTATGCTATTCTGCCTTCCACTAGCTTAAACGCCGTTATCGACCATCCAGTCGATTTTGACTTTTTGATGACGTGTTAATCAGAAAAAAAATCTCTATCTATCCCTCCAACCCGATTTTTCCTAGCTTTTATAGTTCCAGAGTTGTTAGTTTAACTATTAAATAATTAAATAATAATTGTGTTTAGTAACGCCAAAAATATATTTTTGTTAGGCTGAATTTATCGTTACTAATTAAAGGTAAAGCAATTTTAAAGTACGTAAAAAGATCTATCTTTTGGTACCTCAAGTGTAGTCAAATTATGTTTAGTTAACAAGTAGCATATAATTTTACTTCGCAAGGCACGTTAAGCTGTTGGTGCCGGCTGCCGTCGATAGATGGCAGTCGTTAAGCCAAGTCAGAGGCCTTAGGGCGGCTTGACAACTTCTGACAGTAGACGAGCCACTAGTCTACAAGCATCCACCAATTCGGACTTGGCCCCCGTGGTGGAGTATGGCCTATACCTTCCTCAAGGAAAGAGACCCGTGCCCCTCGGTGGGGACATAATGGGTTGATGATGATGATGATATATTTTTATTATTTCCCTATTTATAACATATTTTTAAATATTATTTATAACACGCTTTTACGTAAAATAACGATACAATACAATCTTTATGGTGTCACTTACAATCTTTCGTTCTGTCTGTTTTATTTGACTTTATATCTGGCGGATTAAAATCAAGTTATTCAAGTCAGTTAAAATACCTAATGCGATAAAACAATAAGATAAAACAATCGACGATAGTGCTGATTAATGTAATACATTAGGATTATTAATGTAAAATTCAGTTAATGGCTCGATGTTTTTTACAACACCGAGAATTTGTATCAAATATGCTAAGAATTTTTAAACAAACACGTGATCTATACACATTTACTGTAGACACAAAACTGCACTGAAAATCAGCAGTTAACTCAGCACAATGCTGAGTCAGCACACAGTGGTGTCCCTACATTCTGTGGCTACAGTTACGTATTTAGGGTTCCGTACACAAGGGGTATCACTAAGACCCCGCTGACCGCCGGCCCCCGTCCGTTCGTCCGTCTGTCACCAGGTTGTATCTCATGAACCGTGTTAGTTCTGTTGCCGCTATAACAACAAATACTAAAAACAGAATAAAAATATATTTAAGGGGGGCTCCCATACAAAAAAATCGTGATTTTTTTGCCGTTTTTTGCTCGATATTAATAACGGTACGAAACCCTTCGTGCGCGAGTCCGACTCGCACTTGCCTGATTCTTTTTCTGTTTTTATTCCGTTTTCTTCCTGTTATTTTTGATATTAAAAAAAAATTAAAATGAATTTTATTTGTACCCAACACCAAGAGTATATTGTACGAAAAAATTTATATAAATGCAACTGCTTATTAAATTAGAATAATAATACAGCAAAGAAGGCGGCATTATGTTCCTTACTTTTTACTTTGTTCCTTTTATGTGTCGTCTTGTTACAGTAAAATGTATTTTTCTTTTAATATCTAAACACTTTTCTCTTCAAATGTACAGCAACAGTAGTCTATGAAAAAAAGCTCCACCGACCGAGCTCTGGCACTTGACTGTTCAATCACTCGATTATAAAAATACACATACACTGATCAAACTGGTCGATATTTTACAGTATACATACATAAGCTCACGCCTGTATCCCAGAGGGGTAGGCAGAGACCAGGGACTGCCACCCTGACAGATCACTTTCGCTTACTCAACATTCATTAGTCGTTGCATGCAGGTACAGTTTATTTTATATAAGTTCAGAACTCACATTGTTTTCTAAGTTATGTACATTTGTGAAGTTGTAGTAGCAATACCACTCATTAACTGTGAAGTTAAATAGTGATCATCCTCATGCGTCATGGCAATCGGTAGTTCCTGGTCTCTGCCTACCCCTCTGGGATACAGTCGTCGTGAGGAAACCTGAGTGTCTGAGGTGTTCCCACACTTGCCAATCCGCGGTGGGCACGCGTGGTAATTAAGCCGAGTTCAGGCGGACATACTTCGACCAAATAGGGAATGTGTTAGCGAAAGGCAAGATAAAAAGGGCCCGAAACCGGCGTGCATACATGCAACGGCTGATCAATGTTGATGAAGCGTCAGGATTGATTGTGATAAGTGGCAAACCCTGATCTCTGCCTACTGCGTCCCCTCCCCCTCTCCTGGCTTAACAGTTGATTGTAGAAACGTGACAAAATACAGGGCATTAGCACATATAATGAAGTTAAAAGGAAAATTATGACGGCTAAGTTGGCTTTACGAGTCAACGAGTAATAGGTGACAAACTTATAAAAGGAAATATTCGTAGAAAATCCATTGAAAATTACGTTGATGAAGTTGTTAGTTCTGTAAAGCAGATAAAACCCCCTCTTTCTACGGAACGTTACTCTGCGCGTGGCCCGACATGCACTTGGCCGGTTTTATTCTATTATTTTTAGGAATTCTCTTTCTAGTATTATGTAGGTATATTCCTTCCCTATATCCTTTCGTATGATATTATTTTTATTTATGTAAGTATTTTTGTTAATTTCTTTTATTTATGTACCGTTTATGTACGTTACTGAATGTAACACCGGATAAGTGCGAGTCGGACTTGCCCGAGGGTTCAGTACATGTAGGTCTTGGAGTTTTTCCTGAGCTTTTCTCGAACTTCAAAGACTATTTTTTAGTATAGTTTTTAGATTTTTCCCTGCATTTGTAGTATTCGACAATATTACTTGCTAAATTTCATAGTTGTAGGTCAGAGGAAAGTACCCTATAAATGTTCCTTTACATTCATTCCCTTGAGTGTCGAAATATACATTTTTTGCGGCATACAAGGCCATATCTTTTTTTCACGTTAATTTAGACGTTTGATTTTTTCACAGCTTCAAGGGACTGGTAACTTGAGTATATATTTTTATTTTTAACTTGATAACTCCACAGTTCTCAAGTTCAAAAGGTGACAGACAAACACATAAACTGACGGACGGACGAATGGATAAGAAAGTGATCCTATAAGGGTTCCGATTTTCCTTTTGAGGTACGGAACCCTAAAAATATCTTTCTCGCTCAACATTGCTTATTGTTTAATTGCACCGACAACCCGTCATTCAGCTTCTTTGATTTTTTCTCAGTCAATGGTTGTCAGGAAGAAATCACTCTCAGTGATAAGGCCGCCAGTTGTACTGTAATGTACTATTGTTCAAGTATCCATAAACAGTAGATTAATATTAATTACAGGACGATTGTGACTAGTGTTCAACACATTCATGACTAATATTTTAAGTTGAAAACTCTGTTAATTAAGTTAAAACGTGTTTTGAAAAGAATAAATGTGGAGTTTCTTTGTTAGCTTCTTCTCCACATAATCCATTTATTGTGAAACTAACAACTTTGACATTCATTAAGTAAACATTATGTTTTTATAACGAATAAAAATATTTGAATTGAATTGAATTGAACACTCTTTATTGCACACCATGTAATCTAATCTAATTTATCTCTCTCTTCCTATCTCTCTCTGTCTCTCTTTCTCAGACAGAGAAGACAGTGGTCCCCGACTTAGGTGTTTTAGTAAACAATTGAACAGCAAACAATTATTGTCCAACGATAATTGCCAAGCGACACCTCCGGACCCGCCTCAGAATGAAGCCGTCATTTAAAGTAAAACTTATTGATTTAAAGTCTAAAACAAACAAACGAACAGGCGGGCGCATATCGTTAGTCGGCTGGAGGAGGCATTCCTAGCTGAGGAATGCTTAGTGTGTAAGGGCGGCCGCACACTGGCGGCTTTGGGAGGAATGTCTAATATGGGGTAAGGGTCGGCGCAGGCTTGTGACTTTAGTATGGGTGAATTTCAGCATTATGCTGGGCCAAATGCCCTCTGTGGCAACTTTAAAACACCACAGGATGCAGAGCTACTTTGACCCGTTCTCTCTGTATTTCGGTGAGCTTTTTTTTTATTATTATTGTGTATTTATTTGACGAAAACAGTGGGACGCATATAGGCTACATTTTGCGGTTTTTTAAGTGTTCCATAGTAAAGTTGTTTGTACTGTTGATATTATTAGAAGGATAATTCCGTTTTTGTTTTTAGTAGTTAAGCATAACGATTAATACATTAATACGGTATGTCTTTTATATTATTTATTGCGATGTTTAATTTTAGTAACTACTAAGTTTGTAGCGATTTGACATTAGCTGTAAGTTACAAATCTAAATAAATAATAATAATCAGGGATTTTGTTTTAATAAATAAAAAACAACTTGGCCACCATTTTGAAATTACCGATTTTTACCATACTACCGTTAAAAGTTGATAGATAGATAGATAGAATATTCTTTATTGTATTTACACCAGGAATTATATTTAAGACTTTATCACTAAAGGTAATTTCTTCCAGACAACCACGAAGACCTTCCAGACAACCAAAGCGAAGAATCCCCATATTCGAATTTTTATACACATTTGAATTTAATTTCGTGTAAGTCATCGGACATTCTTACGGGCGAACTAGCGAAGGCAAGATAAAAAGTACCCGAAACCGGCGTGCATGCAAGCAACGACAAATGAATGTTTATTGTGGCAAGTGCAAGCCCTGGCCACTGGAATAAAGGCATGACTCACTTAATTCACGGCGTGTGAGTTTAATTTCAAAAGATGCATAAAATTTCATATTTTTTATTATTTTCCGTGAATTTTAATATTAATATCTCTTATTATTTTACATTGTAATTGGTAATCTTATAATTGCCATTTTAATGTACGATCTGATTGGCTAATAAATTATTTCAAAATTTTGTAGATCATTCTTGGGACGTCCCAGGCGGACATACTTCGACCAAATGGACGGTATATCAGCAAAGGGCGAGATAAAAAGTACCCAAAACCTGCGTGAGTACAATATGGATCGACTAATAAAGTGGCAAGTGGCAGTCCCTGGTTTCTGCCTACGCCTCTTGGATACAGGAGTGAGTTTATGTATGTATGTATCCTTGTGACAATGTATATTATTATTATTTTTAATAACTTCCACACAACACAATCACATGTCCTGGTCCCAAACTAGGATACTCTGTGCTACAGTAACCAGGCAACGACAACACAAATAATATGGAGATACAGCCAGACAGATCTCTGATCAAACTATGGATCTCGGTCTGAAACTAGATCATTTTAATTTAATTTCATTTATGTGAGTCACGCCTGCAAACTCACAACGTTACAAAAACTCACGCCGCGTGAGTTTACGTAATGCACCGTAACTCCTGAACTGCCCTCGCGGAATGGAACGTATAGATGGCCCATACTAAGTTGGACACAGATCTGTGTCGCGGCAGACGAGTGACAGTCGCAGGTATGTCGCCACCCTAACCCGAACCCCCGAAGTGCAGTGGGAGCTTTGTTCGGGCCAGCTTTGTTACAGTATCTGTCTGATTTATTACTAAAACCCTGTCTGTCATGGGAGAGCGTGCACTCAGTGATGAGCGTTAGCGGGGGCGGACGCGGAAGTGATTTGGATTTTGATAAGGTCAAGGAAAACGTTCCGGTCAGCTTTGGTAGTATATTTCTGAATTAATAAAACCTTGAGAGCACGGGCGTGGTGATGAGAGAAAGTGGGGGCGGGCGCGGAAGCGATTTGGGTTTATATATTTGATTTATTATTATTATTATTGAATTATTATTATACTTTATTGCACACAAGACATATAACAGGACATTACATAAGAAATAACATGTACAGAGGCGAGCTTATCTCTGTAAGAGATTTCTTCCAGCAAACGTTAGGGTATAGGAGAAGCAGTAAAAAACGGGTCTATATATGTGCACAAAATAAACTACAAAAAGGCCCCACAAAGCGAAAATTAAATAAACTACCTAAACTAGATATGAAAATAAAAATACATGAATTAAAGTGTATGCTTGTAATCATGTTTACACCATTGAGCAATAATCAGTCAAAAAGCTCAGCTACAACCATTCATGGCCATTTGGTTTACTTATACTTTATTGTACACAAGGTTTTATATAAGGAAAAGGAAAATGTTCAGGCTAGCTTTGTCAGTATATTACTAAAACCCTGCCTGTCATAGATATTTTTTTTTATGTACCCTATTTATTTACATCCCACTGCAGGGCACAGGCTTTCTCTCAGAGTGACAGTTTGTTCTTAATTACAACGCTTGCCCACCGCGCATCGGCAATTTCAAGCGCTGAGGTTTCCTCACGATGTTTTCCTTCACAGTTAGTGAGTGGTATTGCTACTATAGCTTCAAAATTTACGTAACTATCATAGATAAATAAATAAATAACTTCCACACAACACAATCACTGTCTTGGTCCCAACCTATCCCAATTTGGGACCAGTATATTGTGTTATGGCTATGGTGTGCTATGTTGACCAGGCAATAATACCACATACCTGGAAATACACCCAAACTTAGGGCATTTGAACAAATATACGGCGACCCCCAGTGGGAATCAAACCCACTACCTCTGGCACGGTAATTAGACTTGATACCGCTAGACCAACGAGGCATTCAGTTTTATAGTGATTTTAATTATTTTTAAAGTGGGTCTAACATTAAAATGAGCACACTATGATCACGCCTTTACATCGGTCCTGTCCACTAAACATGGTTTTTTTTTGTCGGTCCGTTTGTCATAATAGCTGCTTATTTATTTACGGGATGCGCCTGAGTGTGATTCGGAGGCTTTCTTTTAACGCGAAGGCTTGATGTTTAAAACTTAACATTATACACACGTAGACAAACTCACGCCTACATCCCGGAGGGGTAGGTTTGCCTTTTAAACCGTAATATTTCACAAACTGAATCCTAAATCGAAAAGTGGTCTTCCTATACTGACAATATTTTTAAACGATCAATCCAACGATGGTAGCCTAGTGGGTAGAACATCGGACTCGGATGCGAGAGGCCCAGGTTCGATCTCCAGTGCGGGCATGTACCTATGACTTGGTTTTCTAAGTTATGTCCATTTTGTGAAGTTATAGTAGCAATTCCAATCGCTAACCGTGAAGGAAAACATCATGAGAAAACCTGAGTGTCGTAGCTATTCACATACCTCATCGCTTGAAATCGCCAACCCGGGGTGGGCACGCGTGGTGATTAAGCCCATACTCTCTCTCTGCGAGAAAGCCTGTGCCCTGCAGTGGGACGTATATAGGCTGCTTATGTAATCCAACGACACCCCACACTGTGGTGTAAGTGGGAAAAAAAATGCATCCCCATTTTAGGTGCTGTGGAGGTACCCTACAATTTTTTCTTTAATATTATTCTACCGTTTGGTCGGCGTGATTATTAGGTATGTATGTCTTTGCCAAATAAGGCCGCGGACAGACAGACAGACTGACACACATGACGTAACCTATAAGAGATCCTTGTCGAATATGGAACCCTAAAAAAATACCCTGTATGCTTCCGCCAGCCTACTTTATTGTCAGGCAAGACTACCAATAAACATGCCTAAAATAAAGATATTACTCTACAAAAAACGACAAACATTGTAAAGCCGGGTTTTGATGGTCTTAGAACGCCCGGACCGTGGGCTTTACGCTTTGATTACGACGACGGTCAGTGCGCTCGGACCGAGTGCGTCGTCATAATCAACTAAAACTGTACGCACACGGTCCGAGCATACTAAGACCCTCAAAGCCCGGCTTTAAAAAGACTTTCCAGGCCATAAACTAAACCTGTGACTCATAGACCAAAACTCCCAATTTCTAACAAGAAAAAAACGTAACCACCTACCTCCTTATCTCGACCTTTTTTCCGCCGGGCAGTGTTCGAACATTGGACCACCCCGTCATTAAATTAACTGGCCTGCAATTATCCCGTCCAAATAGAGGTGTTCTGTTTAACAGTTCAGTTGGCCATTAAACAACTCAATTTGTACCGTTCGGCTTTTGTTTGGGGAGTGAAAATTAAAGGTACCGACAACTGAAATATCTTTTAACCTTTTTTTTTTGCTAAGAAGAGAGCTAAAATGTAATAATAAGACTGCCTCGTTGGTCTAGCGGTATCGCGCCTGATTACCATGCCGGAGGTCGTGGGTTCGATTCACGTTAGAGGCCGCAGTCTGGGTGTATTCCATGTTTGGGATGTCCTTGCCTGGTTACAATAGCACAGGGTATCCTAGTTTGGGAACAGGACAAGTGATTGTGTTGTGTAGAAGTTAATATTAATGCAGACTTTATATGTGCCAATGTAGGGCGCAGACCTTCTCTGAGAAAGGGAGGGTGTGGGTTAAATACTATGCGTGCCCACCGCGGATTGACGATTTAAAGATTTCTGAGGCTTGTCAAACCTGCGACCCTCAGGGCCCCATTTCATTCGACTAAAATTCATAGTTTACTATGACCATAGTTTACTATGGCTACGCAATTTTACATCGAATTTTCATAATAAACTATTTTAATATAATATAAACTGTAGTTTTATGTGGAGAGGATGAAGGAAGAAAGATTGACGAACCAAATATATCGAGCGAATGTGGGTAGAAGGGCCGGTAAGGGACCTACCAGGTGGACATACTTCGACCAAATAGGGGATGTATTAGCAAAGGGCAAGTTAAAAAGAACCCGAAAGTGGCGTGCGCGCATGCAACGACTAATGAATGTTAAGGAAACGAAAGCGATCTGTTAGGATCTTGGCAAGCGGCAGTCCCTGGTCTCTGCCTACCCCTCTGGGATACAGGCGCGAGTTTTGTATGTATGTATGTAGTTTTATGAAACGCGGCTCAGGTCTCCTCACGATGTCTTCCTTCACCATTAAAAAGTTGTTTTGCTACTAGTACAAATTGACTAACGTACGTTACTTAGAAAACAAAGTCATTGGTACATGACATGCCGAGACTCGAACCTTGTAGCTCTCGAATATGAGACTGGCGATCTACCGTCGCTCTAGGTATATTGTAATAATAATACCTTCATAACACCATCACTTGTCCAGGGCCTAGATTCTGTTAATGCATTGTAGTAACATGACAACTGCATGAACATGGCGGTTTTCATTTCAGAAATCAGAAATCAGAAATCAATAATTTATTTCAACGTAAAGAATTTACATTCTGTTTGCTGAATGTCAATGTACTATGTTACTATGTTAGCCGCTGCCTTCGGGCCGTATTTGTAGTGGAGAAAAAGGCAGCGGGAAAAAAAACTCCACTCTGACCATCTTTTCTCAAATCATCTTAAACTTATACATCAAAGCCTATATGATATGATTCCGTGATAGCCACTAATAACTTTAAAAGCCAAAATAACACTTCTTACAAAAGTAGGAAAAACAGTAATGCTGCGGCCAGACACACGAACAGCACCCGTTCACGAGCATAACGCAGGGGTCAGCCATCACCAGTCTCAACCATTTTAGAGGGAGATAGGTGACCCGGCCACCACGCCACCATTCGAATGACCTTTAGCAAACCTGCAGATTGAGTTTTTGTCAGCTATAAAATGTGTACAATAGTTATTAATGTGCAATCACGTCGTCAGTACACGTTTTTAAAATTAAATAAATTATAATATTAATAATTAAATAACAATGAAATCGCAGTGGTTTCATGGCTGCTTTAAGTCTACGCGGGCACACCCATCAAACCTTCTAGGCGTCAATGGTACGAAAAAACACGTCACGTGACCCGACAGTGTACCTGTCATTATACTACAATGCACTAACAGAATCGAGGCCCTGGTCCCAAACTAGGATACCCGTGCTATGTTAACCAGGCAAAGACATCACAAACATGGAAATACACCCAGACTGAGCCCATTTGTACAAATCGGATGTGGCAACCTCCAGTGAGAATCGAACCATCCACCTTTGTTTTGGTAGTTAAGCATGTTAACCGCTAGGCCAACGAGGCAGCATTGCATGCTTTTAAAGGTTGAGGAGAGAGACCCAGGTTCGATTCCCAATGCGGGCATGTACGTATTACTTTGTTTCTACGTTATGTACATTTGTGAGGTTATAATAGCAACACCACTCGCTAACGGTGAAGGAAAACATCTTCAGGAAACCTGAGTGTCTGAGCTATTCACATACCTCAGCGTTTGAAATCGCCAATGCGCGGTGGGCACGCGTGGTGATTAAGCCTATACTCTCTCTCTGAGAGAAGGCCTGTGCCCTACAGTGGGACGTATATAGGCTGCTTATGAAAGGTTAAGGTTCTGCCAACTGTACATTCTTTTGTTAGTTATTGAGATGGTAAGTGTTAGTTTTCATTCCAAACAAACACTTATATTGATCTCGGTAACGGTGCAAACAGTTTGGGTCCTTCCTTTAAACGGATATTATGCCAACAATGGAATTGTATCCTTCGCCGTTACCGTTAACTTGATTTTGGGGTACCGAAAGTCAGCTCTCTACTTACCCCTCCAGGATACGTGCGTGAGTATGTAGAAAGACACCGCGAGGAAAGCCTGGGGCTGGGTGAGAAGAGCTTAACTCCCGGTTTCTCGTGAACTATCTGGTGATCTGCTGTTGACAGCTGTAAACAACAGTAATCCTCCTGCGGTTGACTGGTGGAAAATTTTTATGGCATTAAGTCCGCCGCATTGTAAGATTGTTTTATGTAGGTGCAATAAAAATATCGATAAATAAATAAAAAGTAGATGAGAATATTGTTGGTCTACGAGAAACAGGACTATAGTGTGTTTTGAAAAATTTCAATAAAAATATTTTTATTTAAAAAAAAAACTGTCTCTCCTTCTTTAGAATACTGATGTCTAACAATGATTTTAAGAAAAAATCCCTCAATTTCACAGAGATTTTTCCACACAAACGCGTCAATTATTATGCACAAAGGATTGCTATAATTAAAATAAAGTGTTCTAAAAACAAAATTTAAACTGTGTTCAAGATTATATACAAGATTACATAAAATCACGCCAGTCTCCCAAAGGAATAGGCAGAGACAAGCGATTGCCACTTGCCACGATCCTGACAGATCACTTTCGCTTCCTCAACATTCATTAGTCGTCTTACCCATGCTAATAAATCCTCTATTTGGTCGAAGTATGTCCGCCTGGGACTTCCCTTACCGGCCCTTCCACCCACATTCGCTCCGTGTTCAAGATTATTATTATTATTTTACCTTATTGCACACGAAACATTGAATAGAACATTACCTCTGCATAAAAAAATAACACCCACAAAGGCGAAGTAATATATGTAACCAATTTTTGCCAAACGCAAGGCAAACCTTGGAGAGTCGGAGAAGCAGTAAAGATTTTTTATTTTTATTTTTAACAGTGCTAAAATAATTGAATACAATTGAAATTGCAACCCTGTATTGTACACTTAATACCAGAATGTAAAAGTTGTCACGCACCAACGACTGAAAAGGTTTGGGTGAAATTTGGCACGATGCTCTAAACTAACTTCGCCGCTAACAGATAAACCAAATAGGTTTCCAAGAGCGGCTAAGTAGTTATAAGAAAAAAATGTAACTAGGTACCTAATAACATTAGATCTCTTCCAGAAAAACAGTTTACCTCAACTCTGTATAAGCGATTGGTCCAGAGGCCTATGAATGAATTTATTATTTGCATTGTAACTTTTATTTATGACATGGATGTTTACTGTAATCTCGGGTTGACATTACATTTTTTATTTTGCATGTACATCTTTGTAAATGAGTTTGTATAGTGTTATTATTTGAATCGTCATTTTAATATTTGTATATCAGCTGCGCTGGTGCATCACGCCTATCATCGTCATCATCATCAGCCGTTTGACGTCCACTGCAGAACTGCAGTTTTCATAACCACGAGGGGTTTCGCCATAATCGCCACGCTTGGCAGGCGGGTTGGCGATCGCAGTATGCGGTTGGAATCTCGGAAGTCGCTGCTGCCCGTCTCCTGGTAATTTATTTCCTTAGTCGCCTTCTACGACATCCACGGAAGGAAATGGAGTGACGCTATTCTTAATCCGGCGCCACACGGAACGTACCATTACGCCTGTGCCACATAATAATTAATTTTTAACATCAATATGAGTGCAGCGTTTTGCTGACAAGTAAATGAAACCTGAAACCGCCAATCCACGGTGGACACGCGTGGTGATTAAACCCATACTCTCTCACTCTGAGAGAAGGCCTGTGCCATACAGTGGGACGTATATAGGCTGCTTGTGGAAATGAAATATGAAATCTGTGAATTACTTATTGAAAAAAAAAACATACAAATAACGTTTTTACTGAATCGCAGGCTCACACGCTAACTGTGCCTCCAGAAAACCTTCTGTTGTTAATTTCTGTCAATACAGTTCTGTTATGGGTTTATAACAGTTCTTAGGGCTCCGTATCCGAAGGGTGCCAAACGGAACCCTATTACTAAGACTTCACTGTCCGTCTGTCACCGGGCTGTATCTCATGAACCGTGATAGCTAGGCAGTTGAAATTTTCACAGATGATGTCTTTTTATTGTCGCTATAACAAAAAATCCTAAAAACAGAATAAAATAAATGTTTAAGGGGGTCTCCCATATAATAAACGTATTTTTTGCTCGATATTAATAACTGCAACAGGTAGACGCTTGAAATATTCACAAAATATTTAATTCTATATTCGCTTTAAAAATAAATAATTAATCTAAAATAAAATAAATATTGAAGGGCATACAACATACAACAAACGTGATTTTTGTCGTTTTTCTCGATCTTTGTGTCTAATGTTGTATAGATAATGGTACGAAACCCTTCAAGCGCGAGTTCGGCTTGCACTTAGGCGGTTTTTTTTTTCTAAAAATAAACGGTACCATTTGTGTACTACTGTTTATGAGAGTCGTTATTTTCGTGTTTCTGACGCACTGACCTTGCGTTCGAATATCGATTCCCTTTATATTCTTAAACAATAATGTTTACAGTAACACAGTTGTTGGCTTACAAGAAAGTAAGTGGGTGAAATTATCTTGTAACAAAATATTTATTTACTAGCTGACCGGGCAAACTTTACTTTGCCATATTAATTAGCCCACGACCTACTCTCGACCTATCAAATATAAAAAAAATATATCCATCGAAATCGGTGAAGCCGTTTAAATTTATTAATACATACTTTGTTTGCAGTTTAACTAATCGTTTTATTGCACAACCAGGAGAAAGAATTACAAATAATTTCAATAATTTAATTCATCATCTGTGAAAATTTCAACTGTCTAGCTATCACGGTTCATGAGATACAGCCTGGTGATAGACAGAAAGACAGACAGACATACGGACAGTGAAGTCTTACTAATAGGGTCCCATAACCTTTGGGTCATCATCATCATCAGCCATTTGACGCCCACTGCAGGACATAGGCCTCCTTCTTGGTTTTCATAACCGTGAGGGGTTTTGCCATAATCGCCACGCTTGGCAAGCGGGTTGGCAATCGCAGTATACGGTTGGTATCTCAGGAAGATGCTGCTGCCCGTCTCCTGATAATTGATTTCCTCAGTCGCCTCCTACGACATCCACGGAAGGAAATGGCCCTTTGGGTACTGAACCCTAAAAACGGACAATTATTTTTATCTAGAGACTAAAGGTTGACGGTGTCATTTATAAAAACACGATTCCTCTAAAACGCTCCTCAAGTGCAGTTTAAAAGGTCTGCGGTAAGATCTTTCTCTTTACCACAAACTAGATATTCAAACAGCATTTGAAACGTGTCTCAATGAATCGTGTTTTTATAAACAAGACTGTTAGGCCAAATATTTATAATGCGAAAAATACGCCGACTTCCAAGCGAAGAAAAAGAGCGTGTAGAAACCCGCAAACTGGCTGGCTGCCCGCGTTATGATCCATCACTCTAACATGACTGCTACGATCAAGACCAACTATAACAAAAATAAACCCATAACAAAACCGATACACTCGCTTATAGAACTTTTGTCGACGCGGAAGCAGAATAGAGGCAAATAACAGCTAAATATCGTGCTATTCTTTATGTAACATATATACGTCCCACTGCAGGGCACAGGCTTCTCTCAGAGAGAGAGTATGGGCTTAATTACCACGCGTGCCCACCGCGGATTGGCGATTTCAAGCGCTGAGGTATGTGAATAGCTCAGACACCCAGGTTTCCTCGTGATGTTTTCCTTTACCGTTAGCAAGAAGTGGTATTGCTACTATAACTTCACAAATATACATCACTCAGAAAACAAAGTCATAGGTACGTGCCCACACTGGAAATCGAACCTGGGTCTCTCGCTTCAGAGTCCAATGTTCTACCCGCTAGGCTACCACCGCCTAGGCGGCACTAGGAACTAAAGCATTGATTATAATTTATCACAACACCCGCGCCAAGGATACAGAGAGAGCCTTCAGTATTACCAACTTAAAGCGCTAAAAAAGTAAACATGACAAAATACTTGTGTTGCCATAAACAGTAAGTAATTAATTAATTGATCAACTTTGTGTGTGATTCTAGGTCCAATTCTTTTACCCTGCGTTTGAAAATATCTGGGGACGGAAAGCGCCTTATGGAGGCCGGCAGATCATCCCACAGCCGGGCGGCATTTACAAAGTCAATAATTTGCTGAAGGACTTTTTCGTGTCAGTGGAACACCCATTCCTGTATTGCCCATTAATATTACTGTATTGAATAACTATGCATTTCAGCCCGCCCCGTCCCCCAGATTGTTTTACATTGCCGGAATTATTCACATTTCTGCCCGACGCGTGCGCTACAATCGTTTCGACTTCCCCGACCCGAGTCACTTCTCAAAAGCAAATCTGAAATGCTTCCTTCTCGATAAAAGATCCATATAAGACGTAACATAAAGGCTTCGGATGCGAGTTCTTGTACCTTTTTCCCTTGTTATGTTTTTTTATGTTGTTGCTACAACCGTGCGACAAACTGCCGAGCCGCTGCGGTTTAGGGATGGGGTAAGAAGTTTCTTGCTGTCGATAGATAGATAGAATATGAGAATTTAACAATGATATAGTACAGTACAATTGACGGCCTTATAGTTTTTGAAGTGAATACTTCTTTGGGTGTACTTTTTCTTAACAGGAAATAAAACTTATCCCTAATTCACGGAACGGTAAATTATTATGACTGTGTATATATTCTTGTTTACCTTTCATAAATATTCTGTACGTGTTATAATTATTTTATATATTATTTTATGTAATCTGTACGATCATTTATAATGTAAGTATTTAATTTAATATAGTATATCATCATCACGCTTGGGTCGGTGACGCTGAATTGCATATAGCTACTCGGCTCTGTTATCTTAAATATATATTTGAATATTTTTTTAATACAGTTTTACTTGTATAGTGCTTCTCTATAAGCACACGCCCTCTTTTTTACTTAATTTTTTAATTTCGCAGTGTCTTAATAATCAGATATTAATGATAATAAACCTAGAGATGTAGTGGCGGCAATTGGCAAGTTTTCGTCCCAGCCATATGAATGCACGGTACAATAGAAAAGTTATATGATATGATCTAAATTTAGATGGTGACTGGTGCCGAATATATGCGTTTTGAATCCAAGAAGTTTGCATACCAAAAAGTGTATTAAACTTTCTTCTAAAGCTGAATAATATTCACATGATAATTTTATCGATAGCTATAATATAGCTTCCACCCCATCACCAGCAACTCGTAAGCACCCGCGCCGCGTCACTTTGGACCTTAAAATACTTATAATCTTTCGAACAAAGCGAACGTCAGTCTTAAGTGTTTGTGAGCGAATCCACGCGACAAATATAGACACGTATGTCGCTAACGCCATCTAGTAGCTATTAAAAAAGGCCAATTCCGCTGGAGTTGATGTTCGATATCGATTTTTAATCACAGTATTTTTGTCACGGTGACAACCCCAAAATAACAATAACATAAGGTGTTCCATACTAAATTAAGAATGACTGACATAGCTAAGAAGATTAACAAGCTGAAGTGGCAGTGGACTGGTCTCATATGCCGAAGAAACGATTGTCGATGGGGTGCAAAGGTTCTCGCGTTGAGACCACGGACTGGCAAACTCAGCGTCACATGCCCACCAGCTCGCTGGACCGACGATCTGAGGCAGATTGATGGCAGTGGATCGAAGAGGACGAGTACGGGCTGGTTGATTAAAGCTTTTCTCATAGAATAGCAACAGTGTTCGTATTGACACTCCCACCCCCTCCCCTCGACCGCCCCCACATACACTTTTGGCTAGCTATGGAGATTTTGTTACACACATATAATAATGTTCTTATGTTCTTTTTTCATCATAAACAGCCTTTATGCGTCCCACTGTGGGCCGCAGGCCTCCAGGCCTTCTCTCAGAGAGAGAGTATGGACTTAATCACCACGCGCGCCCACCGCGGATGGGCGATTTCAAGCGCTGAGGTACGTGAATAGTTTAGACACTCAGGTTTCCTCACGATGCTTTCCTCCGCCGTTAGCGAGTAATATTGCTACTATGCCACTATAACTTTACAAATGTACATAACTTAGAAAACAAAGTCATAGATACATGCCCGCACTGGGAATCGAGCCTGAGTCTCTCGCTTACGAGTCCAATGGTCTATTGTACCCACTAGGCTACCACCGCTGTACATCGCTTGTGTTATGTTATTTTATTTCATTCTATTCTATGTTATGATGTCTCTGTTCACCCCTCGCAAAATATCGGCATGTCATATTCGAAGGAAATGCAGGAACATCCATTCACAGACCGCAAAGTCCTACCATGCGGGCGGACCGTGGACCCACATTAACTTACTTTATGACCTTATTTCATATAAAACATCCGACATTTTGTTTCACCTAATATATGTGACACTGCGTTCCTACGCAATAATGGCCCATAAGGCGCCGGAATAAAGGTCAGGTTGTACGTTCGAATTATCGGTACAGGAGGTTGGCATAGGGTGGACAGCTCCAAAACAATTAAAAAACGATAAGTTCCTATAATAGTACATTACGATACCAGTGCGAAAAGTAGGAAATACGCAACGAGTGGCGATAAATTAAAACACGACCGAAGGGAGTGTTTTATATCGACACGAGTTACGAATTACCTATTCGCACGTGTATCGTACAACGTTTTATAGTACATATGGCCCTTTGAAGTTTCGACATAGGCACGTAAAGTGCTCATTATCGCACTAGTGCGGTAATGTAGCACCATATGTACTATAATAGTACATTACGATACTAGTGCGAAAAGTAGGAAATTCGCAACGAGTGGCGATAAATTAAAACACGACCGAAGGGAGTGTTTTATATCGACACGAGTTACGAATTACCTATTCGCACGTGTATCGTAAAACGTTTTATAGTACATATGGCCCTTTGAAGTTTCGGCATAGGCACGTAAAGTGCTCATTATCGCACTAGTGCGGTAATGTAGCACCATATGTACTATAAAAGACATTAACGCGCTTACTAAGCTTGTAGCCGGCAGATATGACTGCCCGGTCATGTGGCAGATGGAACAGTGGCACCTTAGATAGTAGGTATAGTGCGCTGTCAAAAAAATGTAGTAATAATTACTTACATAGCATAAGCCACCATTGTTACTAACACTATATGGGCATTGCCTGAAATAATTGGGTATTTGACAAAATATCAAATGAGTTACTTTTAAAACGGAATTTTGTATGAAAATACTGGCTTATGGCGTCACATTTCAGACCACTCTTTTTATGTTTAATCTAATTGTGCCTTACTATATTGAAGACAAATAAACATTTTCTATTTCTATTAAAAAAATTTAATAAATAGTAATTGACAAAAATAGATACATTTTCCGAGATATTTTGTAATTTTTGTTTTAATCGAGCATATGAAATAATTTATTGTTGATCGTGTCAAATACCGAATTGAATACAATACAAAGCAATCGAAGCGCATGCGTCGGCAGAAATGTGAACAATACCGGCAAAACAATCTGGGGGGCCCGTCTCTTAAATGCATAGTAGTTCAATAGAGGAATAATACTACGGCAATTGTTGCATCATTAACACTGTTGGTAGTCCAGTAACCAATCGCATTCCAATTCACATAACCCGTGCAACTTAACTCGGCGCCTCGCGCGATTCAATCTTCTTCGCGAGTGATGCCTATTTAATTTGTGCGGGTTGTGCCTAAAAACGTGGTATGCAATTTTTAGAATATTATTCTACTTTATTTTGTGTTTGTACAACGTTCCGTCCGAAGATGAACACCTGAAAGAATATCCAATCTTACGTACATTTGACACCACATGCAAGAAAGCATGCATGTAAAGTTTGATTATTTAAATTGCTACCAACGGAGAACTGTCACAAAAAAATGTTTTAATATAATCGAAGAGGCCATGTTAAAAGGGAAATAAACGTATTTTTTTTTCTCTATGTCTTTTACGTAATACTTTTCGAGATAACCCGTCGAAATCTCATTCTAGTCACGTGGCACTAAACGAAACGGGCCCAAACTATGACGTCACACCATGCACGTAACGCCTTAGAATGGGTGCAGCGTTTATCAATATTTGAGTTATCTCGTAAAAAAAATGTATGCACGTACACCCTTATTAAAAAACGTTTAGAATATAATGAAGAAACAAAGTCTTATAAGTTTTTTTATCATTAGAGTAACTTGATTTATCGCATTTTTTTGGTAACACGAAAACTCGGAAAAAAAAAATCTGGTTTTACTTTTAATTTTTCCTGAGTTTTCCAGTGTCTTCTGTGATACTCTCCAATTTAACTTTGATGCAAGTTCCCCATATTCTCGATGGCTATCAAATAAGCACAGTCTCATTGCAGAGTATATCATAATATCACTGTAAGCAGAAACTTATATTATCTCTCTCAAAGAGAAGGCCTGTGCCCCTATCAGCCACTATGTTTCTACGCCATCACATAGGTGCACCTCGATAGAAGGTTTGATCGTATATAAGATAAGATAAGATAATAATATTCTTTATTGTACATCAGGAAAAACGCAAACACATTTTCGCGTCCACAACACCCCAGTACCTCAAGACAAAGGTGTGTTGCCAGTGATGATCTATGGATGTGAGAGGTCGCTGACTATGGGCCTTATAAGAGGGCTCAAGGTCACCAACGAGAGTTTCACTGCGTCATCGAATCAGTAATGAGGAGATCCGCAGAAGAACCCGAGTTACGATGTAGCTCGGAGAATTACTCAGTTGAAATGGCAGTGAGCGGGGCACATAGCTCGGAGAACTGATCGCCGTCGGGGCGGAAAAGTTCTGACCGGGCGTCCGCGGAGCGGACGACGCAGCGTGGGCAGACCAGATGGTCTGACGACCCGGTTACGGTGGCAGGCAATCGCTGGATGCGGGCGGCACAAGACCGGGAATCTCGGAAAACCACGAGAGAGGCCTACGTTGCGCAGTGGGCGTCAAATGGCTGATGATTATGATGATTGTCATTACATTTTCCCGTTGGCAAAACCCGACAATTGAGCTTTATTTCACGCACAAGCTGTGCGTAACAGGACATCGCAAATAGTACAAGCCACTTAAACATCGTCTCTGGACGGCCCAAACGCTATGGCTGGGTTTATCAGTTCTTTATCATCATCATCAACCATCTAACGCCCTCTGCAGGACATAGGCCTTCATCATGGTTTTCATAACCATGAGGGGGTTTTGCCATAATCGCCACGCTCGGCAGGCGGGTGGGCGATCAGTTCTTAACAGCACCATATCTATACGAGGCTATCGCGATTTGGCGCATGCCTTAAAATAAAAATAAAACACCTTCGAATTGAATGATATAATTGAAATTTGTTTCCACAGAAATATAAATAATATTTCACCATTGCTTCGCTACATTGTGGTGCGAAATGCGCTCAAAGAGAAAATAATCCGTTGTTGGATCCGTGAAACACCAAGACGCCCCTTAACAATTAATTCATAAATTTCACTGTCATTATCTTAGTAATCGTAATAGTAGTTACGAAAAAATTGTGAATAATTAGTATTGCCTTTCCGTCTTTCAGAACAACGACCCACTAATGGTTTTCACAGATTCGAGTTTGTGTCGAGATTTATTTTTGGAAAGTGCCTTTTTTAAAAAACACAAACTACTTGGTCGATAGCTATGGTTTAGGCACGTTCAATTTGCTATGGCTTTCAAACAACCCAAAATTCATGGTATAGAGGGGCTGAAGATTGCACATCAATTGAGCTGACATCCTGCAATCATCTCCGCCGGCCGCAGCGTGAAAATTTATTGGATGTTTATCTTAAGAATTCCTTAACAGCGGGCGAGAAGGTATCACCCTGTATTTGGTAAAATAAGACAATGTCCGATATAAACAATCACGCTAATTTAGCACCAATTTATGGTCTTAGCTGTACCGCTTTTAAAGCGTTATGTAGGTAATCATCCTACGCACTTTCCTCTGGTGGGTTGAAGTCTCTTTTCAAAGCATTTAGTTTACAGAGAGCGAGAGAGAGTATGGCTTAATCACTAAGCGTGCCCACAGCGAATTATTATTATTATTGGTACGTTTATTGCACATAAGTCAAAAATACAATGGCAATGTGGCGGACTTTTCATTTTTCTACCTGTCAACCACAGGTGGTGCAAGAAATTAACTGGTAGGCATACGAAATACATTTGTACATGCCTGGATTTGAACCCACGACCTCCCGAATGTAAATTCTTGTGAATGCCTGTAAATACTAGCAGTATAAGCAGTATGTTCTCAGGAAAGAACCTTCACCACAGACTATTTAAACTGCATTTGAGGAGAGTTGTATAGAATAGTAGTGTTTATAAATAATAATAACAAATTCCACACAACACAATCACTTGTCCTGCTCCCAAACTAGGATACCCTGTGCTATTGTAACCAGGCAAGGACATCACAAGCAAGGAAATACACCCAGACTGGGGCCATTTGTTCAAATGCCTTCAGTGGGAATCGAACCCACGACCTCCGGCATGGTATTCTGATTAAATCGGACGTCGTGCCGCTTGACCAACGAGTCAGTCTAAATAAGACTCTTTGCTAGTATATCCATTGTGTTGGCTACAATGCTCGAACCTGCGCGCCGTGCCAACAGAGCGGCCAGAACGCCGGCTTCTCATTCGGGAGGTCGTGGGTTTAAATCCCGACAAGTAATGACTTTGTTTTCTAACTTACGTACATTTGTGAATATCTAGCAGCAATATCACTCGCTAACTGTGAAGGAAAACATCGTGAGGAAACCCTAGTGTCCGAGGTGTACACGTGCCTCAGCGCTTGCTACGTACAATGGCCGAACTAAGGGGCTGTGTGGAAATCTCAGGTACAATAATTCTGTAAACTTTTTACCCATAGCACGCCAGTTGATTACTGTCCTTTGACAAATTAACATTGTAACATTATTGCGGAATAAAATCTAGTAAAATTTAGCATTGGATTAGTTCTTCTTAGAACGGTGGTAGCCTAGTGGGTAGGACATTAGACTCGGACGTGAGAGATCCAGGTTCAATTCCCAGTGCGGGCAGGTACCTATGATTTCGTCTTCGAAGTAATGTACATTTGTAAAAGTTATATTAGCAATACCACTCGCTAGCCGTGTAGGAAAACATCGTGAGGAAACCTGATTGTCTGAGCTATTCACATACCTCAGCGCCAATCCGCGGTGGGCACGCGTGCCGATTAAGCCCATACTCTGAGAGAAGGCCTGTGCCCTCAAGTGGGACGTATATAGGCTGCTTATGTAGTTCTTCATTTTCTGTCAACTCAATCAAGACAACATTAACAAAGTATGGACAGTCAAGCAAACAGATTCGCCCGTACAATGTTCGATCAAGAACCTACCCACATTGCCACTGAAGCAGTTAAGAGGACGAAACTTAAAGAAACTAGCAAACTGTTTGAAAAACGACCGAAACCCGCTTGAAATATTTGAGCAAAGTTTTTGTTTTTGTGATAATAAGTAATAATAATATTATTATTATTATGGACATCGCGCGCTTACACGCGTCTTGTAGTTCTAGCGGGGGGGCACGATACTGCAAACATGGAGGAGCAGGGTTGTCACAACATTGAATAATAGTTATTTGTTATACAAGAGTGCAAAGTTGCTTTTTAACCACGTGCTCAATTTTTATGACAGAGCAAGCGAAGGATTCGAATCCTGAGCGTTAGTGAAGGAATCAAAAGAGCACGAGGTGAAAAATCTTTGCACTCGAGTGCAACACGTAACTTTTCATCCCACCTCAGCGAGGAAATGACTAAATGCCAAAAAACACAAAGGAGGTTCCGAGTCTGAGTATATAACAAATTAAAAAAAGTAGTATGATAAATTCGGCACCATGGAGGTTGAAGTAAATAGGTTTAATGATGTTTTGAATTTACAAACTTAGTGCACTCGATGTTCTAAATTCATATTACTTTATCCTCTAGCGGATAAAAACGGCAAAAATACTCTTTCCGAGATGGGTGGATGAAAAACTTATTGAAGTCTTATTTATAACCCAGTTGGCAAAAGTAAATAAAAAAAACCGGCCAAGTGCGAGTCCGACTCGCGCACGAAGAGTTCCGTACCATGAGCCATACAACGGCAAAAAATCACATTTGTTATGTGGGAGCCCCCCTTAAATATTAATTTTATTCAATTATTTATTTTTGAAGCGAACATAGAACTAAATATTCTGTGAATATTTCAAGCATCTGCCTGTTGCCGTTATTAATATCGAGCAAAAAACGGCAAAATTTCAACTGCCTAGCTATCACGGTTCATGAGATACAGCCTAGTGATATACCGACAGGCAGACGGATAGTGAAGTCTTAGTAATAGGGTCCCTAAAAAACAACTGACACCTATTAACAATATTTATACATATTAGTGCATCATTCATGCATGACGTCATTAAAGTGGCAGGAAGACGCTGGATGCAGGCCGCTTCCAACCGGTCTTTTTGGAAATCCATGGAGGAGGCCTATGTCCAGCAGTGGACTTCTTGTGGCTGAATGATGATGATGGATATTAGTGCACGTTCAGAGGCAGACTGCTGACAGCGGCTGGACGCAGATGGTCGAGGACAGACGGAAGTGGCGTGCCGCCGGAAAGGCCTACGTCCAGCAGGTAGACGAATACGGGCTGATTGATTGATTGATAGTGCGCCTACGAAAAACAATGTCAATAGAAATAGAAATAGAAATGAAAGAAATAGAAAGCATTTATTGTCATATTACGACAAAGGGTCGAGGCTCAGCATTATGCAACCAAGTCAACGCAGCGATCTTGGCAGCGCTGACTTTCAGCCACTACCCGAAAAAACTAAAAACTAAACTTACATGTAGGAGAAAGGTAACAAACTTACAATATAAATTTGTACCTAAAATAAACTATTTAGAATATATATATACTACATACTACTGCTTATATAATATGAATAAATATAATGTTTATAATAAGAATACATACAATACGTGTAGAGCCAACCAGACCGCGGATTTTCTTTCCAGATTTTGCCACTCAGTCTTATTTTATTTATTTTTTATTTCGGTGAGGTCCAGCACTGGGACCCAATCAAGGCTACTTAAGACATATATGTTTATCAAAATTGTAACATAATATAGTTTTTTATAAATCTCTTTTAATTTTAAAAACCTATTTAGAGGCTAAAAATTCCAGCCATGCCGGGACTTGAACCCGCGACCTCTGGCTCACCGTGCCAGCGCTCTCTCAACTGTTAATTAATCTTTCTGAAAATCATAAATAACGTAGATTATAAGCTATAATCCTGAGATTCCAACCGCATACTGCGATCGCCAACCCGCCTGCCCAGCGTGGCGATTATGGCAAACCCCTTCATGGTTAGAAAACCATGAGGGAGGCTTATGTCCTTGTTGTGACTGCCACTGTGAGTTAGTTGCATTATAGCTATTGGTCTAAGCACACGTCGCGCCTTTTATTGATAGATACCCAACAGTGGCGCAGCCGATTAATTGTGCCTACGCGTAATAAGTTTTAAAAAAATAACCATGGCTAAAGTATCCGTGGGCATGTTAAGTGTTTTCAATCACGAAACAAATGATTGGAAATTGTTTAAAGGACGTTTATTGCAGTGGTTTATAGCGAACGACATAAATGACGAAAATGACAAAGCCGGAGTTAAACGTGGTGCCGTGTTGTTAACTAGCCTCTCCGAAAACTCGTTTAAGCTTATATCAGACCTGGCTTATCCTACTGATGTCAGTGCACTGTCCTATGGGAATATAATAAGCCTGCTGGATGGTCATTTAAAAGAAAAGAAATGTTCATTTGCCGAACGACACAAATTTCACACGGCTTTTCAAAAAACAGACGAAACCCTAAGTGAATGGGCAGCGCGTGTCAGAAGTTTGGCGTCGGAATGTGGATTTACAGCTAGTACACTGGATGAGATGTTGCGGGATAGATTTGTGCTGGGCCTGATTGGAACAGCAGAAAGAGATAAGTTGTTTGCAGAGCCTCTCGAAAGCTTGACGCTGCTGAAAGCTCTTCAACTAGCAGAAAACGTTCGCTGCGCCCGCGAAGGCGCTCGAGAGGTATCATCAGGGACTGGATCATCACCAGCATCGGGGCTCGGTTCCTCGTGCCAGATGCAGCTCGACGTGCACAAGATGGCGGCGCGGCCCGGCGGCGCTCGCGCCGCGCCCGTGACCGCGCCCGCGCCCGCCGCGTCCGCTTCGGCTTCATCCAATTTTAATCATCGTCGTCAGTGTACAGCGTGTGGTGGCAATACTCATGATTATAAAATGTGCAAGTTTAGGTATTATTCCTGTAATAAATGTGGGTCAAAAGGGCATCTTAGTCGTGTTTGTAAGCGTAGTGCAACTCAAAATTATTTACAGTGCTGCTCGGAGGATGGGGATGACGGTATGTTATTGTTCAATATTCGTACGTGTCAGGGAGAGCCTCTGCAGGAGTCCGTTAGTGTCGATGGTGTGGTATTATCGTTCGAAATAGACACGGGTTCCGCAGTCACGGCCATTTCTGATGCCATGTATTATGAATATTTTTCCGCTTACCCATTACAAGAGTGTAAAAAGAAATTACAAAGTTATAACGGCAGCATGATTGCTTGCATTGGCACAATTTGGTTACCATTTTCATACAGAGGTAGCCAGGAATTGATAGAAGTATATGTTGTGAAGTACGGGGGACCACCGTTGATAGGGAGGGATTTCTTGGCTAAATTTAATATCCAATTTTGTCCAATGAATACTGTAGAAGAAGTTGCATCGTTTGAAAACAGCTTCCCTACGCTTTTTTCAGATCAATTAGGTTGCTTAAAAGGGGTGGAAGTGCACCTGTCATTAAAAAAAGATGCTGCTCCATTTTTTTACAAGAGCCGTCCAGTTCCATTTGCTCTTCGCGCTAAGCTAGAAGAGGAAATTGAGCGGTTAGCGGGTTTAGGTATTATAGAACCAGTTGGTAGTTCCGATTACGCTAGCCCCATTGTCCCAGTGCTAAGGAATGACGGCAAAATCCGACTTTGCGCAGATTATTCGGCAACCCTGAATAAACAGTTAATAGTAGAAAAATACCCGTTGCCACGCCTTGAAGAATTATTTTCAAAGCTAAAGGGGGGCCAGCAATTCAGCAAGTTAGATTTGTCGGGAGCGTATAACCAACTTAAATTGTCAGCTTCGTCTCAACCGTTAACCTGTATAAATACCCATAAGGGTTTATTTAAGTTCAATAGACTTGTTTTTGGCCTTTCTAGCGCACCGGCAATTTTTCAACGAACTATTGAAAAGATATTGTCAGGAATAGATGGAATGGTTTTGCAATATTTAGATGATATTTTGGTTACCGGAAAAACCAAGGAGGAACATTTTGAAACCTTAAAAGAGGTTTTCAGGAGGTTAGAAAGGGCTGGTTTGGTTCTCAAGAAAGAAAAGTGCGTTTTTTTCGAAAATTCAGTTTCATATTTAGGTTTTGTCATCGACCGGCATGGTTTGCATAAAAATAATGACAAAGTAAAGTCCATTCTAGAAGCCAAGCGTCCGGAAAATATTTCCGAACTAAAGTCTTTTCTGGGGCTTGTTAACTATTATAGGAACTTTATAAAAAACGCTTCAAGCATTCTTTCCCCTCTGCATGAATTGCTCCAGAAAAACGTCAAATGGTCGTGGAACACCGAAAGTGAACAGGCATTTGAGTTCATAAAAAAAGAGCTTGCATCAGATAACACCTTGGCTCATTTTAATCCTGATGCAAAGATCATACTCACAGTAGATGCGTCACCACATGGGCTAGGCGCGATATTATCACAGGTAGAGGGTGGTATTGAAAAACCAGTTTGCTATGCCTCACGCTCGTTAAATGCCGCGGAGAAACGTTACAGCCAAATACAAAAGGAAGCTACGGCTATTATATTTGGAGTGCGTAAATTCCATCAGTTTTTGTATGGAAGGGCCGAACCCTTCATTTTGAGAACAGACCACAAACCTCTGCTTACAATTTTCAGCCCAAATAAGTGTATTCCGGAGGTCTCAGCTAACAGACTCCAGAGATACGCCCTATTTTTATCTGCATATAATTATGCAATAGAATTCGTACCGAGCGCGCTCAACTCGGCAGATTTCCTTAGTAGATCCCTGACCGCTTCACCTAATACACAAACAAAGTCCGGTTGCAGCGATAATGAGCCGGCTAAGGAAGACAGCGTGATGGACTTGGCTACCTATGTGCATTTTATTTGGCAGGCTAATACGCAACCGGTTTCAATAGGCGACGTCGAGAAGGCAACACGCGCAGATACATTGTTATCTAAGATAACAGACTTTATTGTGAATGGTTGGCCAGGTCTTATTGATAAGGACATAAGACCGTTTTTCAATTGCAGGACAGAGTTATCTGTAGAAAATGGCTGTATAATGAGGGGTACAAAATTAGTAGTTCCAAAATCATTACAGGCATATGTTTTGAATGAGTTGCACCGGGGTCATTTAGGGGCCACTAAAATGAAAAGTGATGCGCGGGCTCGCTTTTGGTGGGTCGGTATGACCGCCGCCGTGGAACAGCTGATTGTGGACTGCGCGGTGTGCAGCGCGCTACGTCCCGCGCCCCCGCGCGCCCCGCTCACGCCATGGCCTTTTCCACCTCATGCATGGCATCGAGTCCATTTGGACATATTGGGGCCACTGAATAATAAAAGTTATCTAGTGGCAGTGGACGCATATTCTAAGTGGGTAGAGGTTTATGACGTGAGTGGTTCTTACTGCTCGAGAGCTATCATTGAAAAATTGTGTGAGCTCATGTCAAGGTTTGGCTTGATTCACACAATATGTACGGACAATGGGACTTACTTCGTTTCTTCGGAATTTGAAAAATTTTGCCTTATCAATGGGATTATTCATTTAACTTCCCCCACTTATCACCCGCCAAGTAATGGGCAGGCGGAAAGTTATGTCAAAATTGTAAAAAAAGGGATTAAAAGTATTTTGCTCTCGGGGGTATCTAACAAGGACTTAAATATTAGAGTGAACGAGTTTCTGTTCAATTATAGAAATTCAGTCCATTCTACAACGGGTCGCTCGCCTGCAGAGGTTCTCTTTGGAAAAAAATTACGATGTAGGCTCGACTTGTTAACATCAACAGAGTCCCCATGTTCCGATCCAGTACTAGCTGAAAAAGTGTATGAATCTCAGTGTTCGCAGGCGGCCCACTATCGGGGTAGACGAAATATAGACTTTGCCATCGGCGATTTAGTTTTAGTCAAAGCCCACTACAATCAAAACTCTATGTGGTGTAAAGCTCTAGTGATTAAGAGGTTAGGTAGAACAGCGTACCTAGTGAGATTATGCGAATTGGGAAAAGTGCTGAAGAGACATACAAATCAGATTTACGAGTGCAAAAGTGGAATCGTAGAAAAAGATAACGGCCAGATGTCAATGACCTCTAACTTGGAGGAAACGGAAGAGGTAACAAGTCGCGTCTTGCCACCGTTTATCTTGGAAGCTTTGCAGGGTGAGACGTCAGACTGGTCTGACTGTGAGGACGGTGTTCCCTCGGTGGAAGTCGAACCTAACCCCTCGCCCCAAGGAGATTGCGCACCGGCGCCTGCTGACACCGCGCCACCGCCGCCGCCGCCGCCGCCGCCGCCGCCCGCGGACTCTGCGCCGATGCCGCCGCTGTCCCAGAGGGTTTTGCCGGATCCGCCTTCGCAGCACGAAAGGGCTTCCCTAGTTCCACCGCAACCGCAAGAGGATCTTTTAACTCGTGCTACATCTTCGGGCATGTCTCTTCGCCCTAGGTCTCGCTTAGATTTAGATTTTAAAAAGTATTTTTAGATATGGTGGAGGATTGTTGTGACTGCCACTGTGAGTTAGTTGCATTATAGCTATTGGTCTAAGCACACGTCGCGCCTTTTATTGATAGATACCCAACAGTCCTGCAGTGGGCGTCAAATGGCTGATGATGATAAGTTATAACTACATAGGATATATAAACTTATTTGTAGTAATAACACTATTAACCAAGTTAGTTCCTAGTTAAACTACATTAATCGCACTAGCCCGTCAGTCAGTATTTTCAGGGAACGGTTAAAAGAGGTAATCCCTGTCAACATCCTAACTTGATTAATATTATTTTTGTTGCACTAACCCGTGCTGAGAACAGTTTTAAAAACCTATTTAGAGGCTAAAAATTTCACCCACGCTGGCACGGTTAGCCAGAGGTCGCGGGTGCATGTCCCGGCATGGCTGGAATTTTTTGCCTCTAAATAGGTTTTTAAAACATCCTAACTCCTTGATATTTTATATAAGTAGGTTCTTAGAATGTATTTTGTTTAGTATGTAGGTAAATTTTACCGTTTATTTAGTTTATTCTTTTCATTATTAGCATATACAATATATTTTTTCTGGATACATATTTATATTAGTACTATTTTGTTATCGGTGTAAGTGTATATTTTGTCCCAATAAAAGTCTTTCTTCTTCTTCTAATGTATGCTGTGCACGTGGATACGCCCGTTTTACATCTCCACTTCTATTCCTCAAGGTTTGCTGGAAGAAATCTGTCACAGAGATAAGCTCGCCTTTGTACATGAAATTTCGTATTGTCATATTTTATGTACTCTTTTTCGTGTGCAATAAAGAATTATTAAACAACAACTCATGGCTATGAAAACCATGAGGGAGGCCTATGTCCTGCAGTGGGCGTCAAATGGCTGATGATGATGATGATGATGATGATGAAACAACAACTACAAAAACTTTCGTAAGCACTACACATTCATAACCTACTTAGTTCCGGAATCACCTGCTGATGGATTTTGTTTGACTGTACAATTTGTAAATTAATTTTATCGGACATTAGATTAGATTAGATTAGATTAGAACACTTTATTGTACACACCAGAAAACAAAATACATTAAAAAGTTATTTAACTTTGTGGAAGGGTTATAACTGGAATAAAATGGAGATTTCAAGGATTTAAGACAGTAGATTAATATATTGTTAGTGTTAAGTAAACAAGGGGTTAATATATTGCCATAGAAATATATTTAAAATTCACAAAGAAACGTGACAACCCTAGCCACATAAAAACTGCAGAATGCAAAACGAACACAATATTCTTTTGCAAATACATACATATATCTTTTTCTGGATCCTAAAGTCGCTTCTCTACATACTAATGAAAATATCGCTGACTGTTTGTATGTTGTATGTAACCTACATACCTACGTCCCACTGCAGGGCACTAGCCTTCTCTCAGACAGCGAGTATGGGCTCAATTGCCACGTGTGCCTACGGCGCATTGACGCTTTCAAATTCTGATAAATAAATTATATCTCATACTCCGGTTTCCTCACGACATATTTTTTCACGGTGAATTTACAAAGAGTTGAATAGAATATAATGCAAATTGGACATTAAAATTGCAACTGCGTACCGGGTATTATTACATTATCAATTTGTAATAATATCTTTGAAATATTATTACAATGCGTTAATTTAATATATAACTTTGTATCGTAAGGTTGTCTGGAAGAAATTGCTTTTTGCAATTATAAATACTTTATGTCTGTTTTTTTTCGGTGCAGAATCAAGAATAAACAACTTATGTTATCCCACGGCTATGCCACATGGAGGGAAAGTAACTTAAACAAGACATTATTATAATTTAAACTGCATTTATACATTTTTAAATAACTACATGGTTGAACTGGGAATTGAACCCGCTCCACGAGAATACGGGTTTTATTCCCGGCTCCAATAGCTTGTTCAATTATACAGAAAACTACGATTATGATTCAAAATCGTAGTTTTAAACTCGTTGTAACTCGGTATGGACAGCGTAGCCAATATAAACCAACTGAAAATAGTCGCAACGAATTTTGGGGCAGATAGCATCAGCAAAATCAAGCAGGAATTCTAAGCAACCCGCGGTAGTTACGTCAGGATGGCGGGTTCAAGTTCGTACTTTTATACTCGCTACAAGTCGGTACGAGCAGCGTAATCAATATAAACCAACCGAAACAAGTCGCAGTCCAGAGCTATCTCTTGGGATAGGTAGCGACAGCAAAATAAAGCCAGTGAAAACAGCAAACGTTTTTTTTTTGTTGATTTGGTGTATGTACTTTGTTTATTTGGTTACTCTGTGCTCCTGTGGCAATTTAAATAAAATGTCTTCTTTCTTTCTTTCTCCAATCCCAGCTACAATTCTCACATACTCATAACGAGCAAAGCCACGGGCCAACTAGTCTCATAAGAAGGTCGTTTGGTCCGTCATGTTTATCGAGCCATGTGACTTACAGCCCGCGTCGATTTTGATGGCGCTCAGCGTGACAGACGCTGCTGGGTGTGATTTGTCGATTAATTAACCGAGAGAATCTCGTAAGGAGACCTGCATTTTTTGAGGAAATATGATCTACAAAAATACTGCGGCCGGTATGGTAATGATCCTAATCGGTTTTTTTTTATGTAGCCTATTTCCGTCCCACTACAGGGCATGGAGCTTCTCTCAGAGAGAGAGTATGGGCTTAATCACTATGATTACCCAACGGTGATAGACAATTTGAAATTCTGAGAAATAATTCATCATCAACCCATTATGTCCCCACCGAGGGGCACGGGTCTCTTCTCTGAGGAAGGTATAGGCCATACTCCACCACGGGGGCCAAGTCCGGATCGGTGGAGGCTACACAGGGCGCGTTCAGTGCATGGATGGGTCGCCGTCTATGCCTAACGCTAGTGGCATTTTTCCGAGCGGTTCCGTGCTTCGCAAGGCACGTTAAGCTGTTGGTGCCGGCTGCCGTCGATAGATGGCAGTCGTTAAGCCAAGTCAGAGGCCTTAGGGCGGCTTGACAACTTCTGACAGTAGACGAGCCACTAGTCTACAAGCCTCCACCGAGAAATAATTATCGTAAATAAAACAATAATCATAAGTTCCACATAACACAATCACTTGTCCTGGTCCCAAACTAGGATACCCTGTGCTATGGTCACCAGGCAAGGACGTCACAAACATGGAAATACACCCAGACTGAGGCCATTTGTACAAATTTACGGCGGCCCCGAGTGGGAATCGAACGCACGACCTCTATCTTGGTAGTAAGCGCCTTAACGGCTAGTCCAACGAGGCAGTCAACGAGGCAACATAACAAGCATAACATAGACTCACACCTGAATCCCGGAGGGGTAGGCAGAGACCACTTGCCACGATTCTGACTAGTTGTTGCATGAACGCACGTCAGTTTTGGGTACTATTGTAAAAACTCAGACAATCAGGTTTTCTCTCATTCTCCTTCATAGTGGTATTTACAATGATTTGAAGAGAATATAATGCAAATTACAAAATAAAATCACATACATATGCATGCCGGGTATTATTACGATATTAATAAGTAATAATCTCTTTGAAAGGTTATTTATTACAATGCGATAATTAATGATAAAAAATATGCATGAATATTTACATATTTTGTCGTGGCATGAGCTTTTCTCATACGAGGACGGACACTCCAAATTAAGCAACTGCGATTTTCGTGACTGACATAGCCTATAAGATTATCAAGTTGAAGTGGCAGCGGGCTGGTCACATCCTCCGAAGAACCGATAGGCGGTGGGATATAAATGTTCTCACTCGGAGACCACGAACTAGCAAATGCAGCGTAGGGCGCCCACCAGAACGCTGGACCACGATCCGAGGCAGATTGCTGGCAGCGGCTCTATGAGGATAGTGGAGGACAGAAACTGGTGGCATGCTTGGGGAGGTCTATCAAATACGGATTGATTGATTTTTGTAGTGCAATTAAGGGCTATCCACGTTACTGCGAGCCGCAGACGTGCAGGGGCAAAAACACAAACTAAAATAATTCTTAAATACTTCATCATCATCATCATTCAGCCACAAGAAGTCCACTGCTGGGCATAGTCTTCCTCCATGGATTTCCAAAAAGACCGGTTGGAAGCGGGTTACATTCAGCGTCTTCCTGCCACTTGGATGAGGTCATCTGTCCATCTTGTGGCTGGTCGTCCTACGCTGCGCTTGCCGATATTGTGGTCTCCATTCGAGAACTTTTCGGCCCCATCGGCCATCAGTTCTTAAATACTTACGAAAATAAAACTAAAATACAAGGGCAAAAAAGTCCAGCCCGTGAAGGCCCGTGCTTTTTTTGCCCCAGTATTTAAGGTTGATTTTCAAAGTCTGACGCCACCAAATGCGCGAGTCACACTACCAAATAGCTAGGAAACAGAATCGGATATTTCTTTTTCTTCCTGTGCCTCCCCACTAATAGAGGTTGGCCATCAGCTCCCCATATTCTTCTTCACAACACAGGTCTTCAACGCTGGTTACATCCGTTCATTCCCTAATTTTTCTGAGCCACAGCTTCCTTATTCTCCCAACACATCTCCTTCCCTCACTCATGCTCACGTAATGACCTTTGGGCCCCGAGTCGCATTTTGCAGTTGACCACGACCTACTAGAATATCACAATTGAAATCTCACTGGTAGGCTGCTGGCGGAATCTGAGCTAGCCTCGTCACGCTTAGGCGGTATAGGAATTCAATATTATAAGTGCGCCAATGGTAGGTCAGTAGCTACCATCGAGTAAAAGGGATTGACAGCTAGTGCGGCATTTTTTTAAATGACCGTCGAATCGGCGTCGATTAGTCTCGATCAAAAGACAGTGGTTTTCTTACTTTTTATGTGTAACTTCTGTGAATTAACTAAAAAGAACGTTAACAGTAATTTCGTTTCTAAAAAAGCTTAAAACCATCTTTTTTTTTTAATGGTTTAAGTCAAAATTATGGCTGTACGTAATAAAACTATGCTACTATAGCAAGAAAAAAAAAGATGAAGAAGACGATACCTATCGTGTTGCAGCACATGCCATAGATAACTAATTTTCTTCTTTTTATTGTTCCACATTAGTTCTCGGGAATGATTGGCACGTCTTAGGACTTCCAAATTCATGACTCTATATTCATTCATTCATTCTGGCTCAGGGACCTAAAGTGGATCTTGGCCTGAGCAACCACAAGACGCCATTTTTCTCTATCCTGCGCTGCCCCCCTCCAATCATCCACCTGGAGCTCACGCAGGTCTCTTTCCACCGCATCTTTCCAGCGATACTTGGGGCGTCCGACCGGTCGACGCCCAACTTGACACCCTTCATAATATGCTCTTTAAAAGTTATTTTCAACACCCTTCGGGAGCACCACATTTCAAATGTCTCCAGCCTCTTGCAGGTCGCTTCCTTCAGGGTCCAAGCAAACCATGTATTCCAATTGGCCAAATGTGTATTAATGACAATGAATGTACTGGAAAGTCGTGACTTTTGACGTCAAAACGTGCGACTTGCATCGTTGTGTAACCAGCGTCAGTTTCTTAAAATACCAAAGATCACATCTTGGACAAATGTGTACTAATGACAATGAATGTAGTGGAAAGTCGCGACTTTTGACGTCAAAACGTGCGACTTGCATCGTTGTGTAACCAACGTCAGTTTCTTAAAATACCAAAGACCACATCTTGGACTAATGTGTACTAATGACAATGAATGTACTGGAAAGTCGCGACTTTTGACGTCAAAACGCGCGACCTGCATCGTTATGCAAGCAACGTCAATTTCTTAAAATACCAAAGGCCACATCTTGGCAAAAGTCAGGCCCGGCGATGTTATTTTGCCGCAAACTGACTGACAGTTACAAATGATGCCACATTTTGGTTCTGAGTTAATTAAGCATGTTATTAAGAATATATTTAAGTCTTATTCAAGTCACTGGTTCGTAAAAGCAATTTCGCACTCTAACCGTGAAGGAAAACGTCGTGAGAAACATGAACATAGGACATGAGCTATGCGGCGGGCAGTTGATTATGACAATTCTATGTGCGTTGGGTTGGAGCATTCTTACTTGTTAATTTGTGGGTTAATTAGCTACGCCATATACATCGAATTGTCACAGTAAACAATGACTGTAGCTCTATGAAATCGGGCCATGTGAACATCTCAGACACTCAGGTTTCCTCACGATGTTTTCTTTAAACTAATAATATTGTTTATGTTCGAATTTTGATTTTAAAATTGGGTCTACATAATAGGGGTTAAAGTATGAAATTGCCGTTTTATTGCAATAGGTTCTTTGAATTGACATAGAATCTTCATGGTTTGAGGTGTTCGAATGAAACTTATTTCAAATGGTTTCTATGATGTTCTTTTTTTAAAAAATGTGAAACATTTGAATATCGACTTTCAATTGTTTTTGTTATTCAATTTAGACAAGAAAGATGGATACTGCGAAAATACGAGTGATTTTTTAATACGAGTTCCGACGCGGAACTAACGCGGCAGAAACAGCCCGCAATATCAATGCTGCGTTTGGAGAGGGGTCTACTAATGAACGCACCGTGCGATTTTGGTTTAAACGCTTTCGTGATGGAAATTTCGACTTAAAGAACGAGCCACGAGGAAGACCGCCCACACAGGTGAATAACGATGAATTAAGAGAGATAGTGGAAGCCGACCCTAGTCAAACTACCCAGGAATTAGCGGCGTGGTTTAACGTTACCTTACCCACAATATTGACTCACTTGTGTCAAATCAATAAAATAAAAAAATACGAAAAATGGGTGCCTCATAATCACTCGAATTTTCGCAGTATCCATGTTTCTTGTCTAAATTGAATAACAAAAACAATTGAAAGTCGATATTCAAATGTTTCACATTTTTTAAAAAAAGAACTTCATAGAAACCATTTGAAAAAAGTTTCATTCGAAAACCTCAAACCATGAAGATTCTATGTCAATTCAAAGAACCTACATATTGCAATAAAACGGCAATTTCATACTTTAACCCCTAATATTTTTTATTTTAATTTTTATTTTATGTTTTTGTAAAAATTTTCTTTTTTATGTTTTTTGCTATCATTTTGTTTATGTTTGGAGTATTGTGCCGTTAAATAAATTGTTTCTCTCTCTCTCTCTCTCTCTCTCACACACACACATTGGCGAGTATTGTTACTACTATAACTTCACAATTGTACGTAGCTTAGAAAACAAAGCCATTGGTACCTACCTGCCGGGATTCGAACCCACGACATGGCCGAGGTATGTTACGTTTGTTATTTCCATGTTATTTGTGTATTTTATACGTTGTACTGTGCAAAGAAACCAATTTTTTTGCACTAAAGCGCTGTAAAATAAAACGCTTCTATGTAACTCAGCAGGGTTCCCCAAAGAGACAAGCATTAATAGCGTGAATCATCGAAGGTCGGCGACGGGTAAAGTCGAGTAAGGTCGTTAGTTTTGCGCAGACATGTTTGCCGTTCCAGCCTGTTTTAATTACATTGCATAAGCCCACATTTGACCACTGCGGGACTCCCGGTTTCATGTGCACCATTAGCTAGCACCATTGATGGTGCAAACGATACATAGAAGTGTCATGAAGTTGTAGTAATAGGGTCCCGTTTGGCACCCTTCGGGTACGGTACCCTAAAAAGAAGTGTAGGACGCACGTAAGATGGCCGAGGATAGAAGTGGCAAGCCTCAGGGGAGGCTTCTGTCCAGCAGTGGACGAATACGGGCTGATTGATAGGCCAGAGGCCTAATTACTTAAGCAGCCTATATACGTCCCACTGTAGGGCACAGGCCTTCTCTCAGGGAGAGAGTATGGGCTTAAACGCCACGCGTGCCCACCGCGGATTGGCGATTTCAAGCGCTGAGGCATGTGAATAGCACAGACACTCAGGCTTCCTCACGATGTTTTCCTTCGCCGTTAGCGAGTGGTCTTGCTATTATAACATCACAAATGTACATAAGAGGCCTAATTACGCGCACCGAATCCTGAAAGATTCCGAACGGCTAGCTATCAAATTCTATACTAATTGCTATCTCAAACGTCAGGATTTTGCGCGCATGTTGCATTTACTTTTTAACCGACTTCAAAAAAGGAGGAGGTTATCAATTCGACGCGCATATTCCTTTTTTTTTGCTATGTTTTCGCATTACTCCGTCAAATCGTAACCGATTTCGACCATTCTTTTTTTGTTCGAATAGATATAACGTCCCATTGGTTTCATTTCAATTTGGCAAAGATCTGATGAAGACTTTCAGAGATGGAGAACGGAACTCTTCAATGGACAGCAGTAAATAAGGCCTAATGGGGCCCATCCCTTAAATCCTTTAGTAATATCCATATATTTCATAAAATAGCGTAAAAGTAATCCCGAGGTAATTTTGGTGATGTTCTGGTGAAGACTTTCGGAGATGGAAAATGAGAACTTGAAATGTTAAAGCAACGAACTAAGTAGGGTTAATGTTGTTATAAGCTACTTGTTTATTCAAGGCCGTCAATTGTACTGTACTATATTATTGTTAAATTCTCATATGTAATTCCTGGTGTACATACAATAAACAATATTCTATCTATCAATTTTTCTCCAGGTCCCCCAACTCTCCATCGTCGGTTGCCTGGAAGAAATTGCTATAAGCAATAAGGCCGCCAATTGTACTGCATTTGTGTAAACATTTCATGTTTGTGTTTTACCTGGTACAATTAAGAATATTCTTGTCTTATCTTATCTTGTCCCCCAGCAAAAATTTAAAAATAAATATTTTTAAATAAAAATGTAGACGGTGCCCAGTTTCATATACCTATTTTGGGCACCGACTCCAAATTTACCTATACAATACCTACATGTATACGTACTTCTAATTTAAAGGTATTCTTTTAAATTATTTCTGACTTTTTAGTGCTGCAGTGTTTTGGAGTCGTTGTTTATTTTTTATTAATTTTTTTTTTTTTACCTTCGAAGATCTTACAGCTTAAAGAAGGAACACGGTGATTAAATAATTTTGAGCGAGTAATTTCAGTCACTATTGAACCAGTTTTATCCGAGGCAACCTTTGAATATTAAAATATCTTCATCATACGAAATGCTCCGTACACAAAAGCGGTAGATCTGTTATCGGACCAGGAACCTTGATAGGGCCAGGGCGATAAGAGCCAAATTCGCCGGCACCCTTCCCCCATTGGTTACCGAGTGGACACAGAGTTAAAAAAATCGACTCACGCGCTGACCTAATAAACTGCAGAAGTTTTACTCGTTTCATTGCGAGCATCGTCGATAAATTTATTGAAACAAGCGGGTCACAGGGCCGTTGGTTTAAGATGAAACGTCTACAAGCAAATGGCTTTGCTAAAACTAAATAAATAAATAAATAAGTGACCGTTGATTTTTAGCTCAAACTGCGCAACGAGTTACACGGCACTGACGCCATCTAGTGGCATGAATCTAAAGCATCTGAGTAATGACTACTCAACGATATAATAACAAAAAAATGTTTATTTTCAATTTTTTATTTTATTATATCGTTGAGTAGAGTCATTACTCAGATGCTTTAGATTCATGCCACTAGATGGCGCCGTGTGACCGGTGCGCAGTTTGATATATAAATGAACTAGCTTTTGCCCGCGACTTCGTCCGCATGGAACGTTTAATTTCCGGGATGAAAAGTATTCTGTATCCTTCCCGGGTACTCAAACTATCTCCATACCAAATTTCATCTAAATCCGTTCAGCCGTTGTTGCGTGATTGCGTAACAAACATCCAAACATCTTCACAAACTGACACATTTATAATATTAGGGGTTAAAGTATGAAATTGCCGATTTGTACTGAAAATCTAAATTGTTTATTTTTTAAATTTTTAACAAATTTATTTAATCAAAATAGTTGTCATTATTATCTATACATTGCTGCCAACTAATGGGAAGGTCATTAATGCCTTTGCGATAGAACTCCGACGATCTAGACTGCACAAACTGTGTGAAAGCATTTTGTACTGCCTCCTGGGAAGAAAACTTCTTGTCACGTAGATAATTGTCCAAATCACGAAAAAAATGGTAGTCCGTTGGAGCAAGGTCTGGTGAATACGGAGGATGACGAATGGTTTCTAACTGCAGTTCCTGAAGGGTCAAAATGGTTTCTCGTTCTGTGTGAGGTCTCGCGTTGTCGTGGAGCAATAATGGTGAAGATCGATTCATGAGTCGGGGCTGTTTTACTGCTAGCTTTGTCAACATGGTTCGGAGTTCGGCACAATAGACATCTGCCGTTATTGCTTGACCAGATCGGAGAAAACAATAATGAATAACACCATGCTGAGACCACCAAACAGTTACCTTAGTTATTACCTTTTTATTGGTAAGTTTTGCTTTAGGACACTGTTGTGGCATTTGACCTGGAGTCAGCCATTGCATTTTTCTTTTCCGGTTATCATAAAGAATCCACTTTTCATCACATGTTACAATTCGATCCAATATTCCTTCATTTCTGTACCGGTTCAACAAGGCAACACAAGTTTCAACACGCGTTTCTTTCTGCAGATCAGTCAAATCATGAGGCACCCATTTTTCGTATTTTTTTATTTTATTGATTTGACGCAAGTGAGTCAATATTGTGGGTAAGGTAACGTTAAACGTAACGTTAACGTAACGTTAAAGGTAACGTTAACGTTAAAATGCCGCTAATTCCTGGGTAGTTTGACTAGGGTCGGCTTCCACTATCTCTCTTAATTCATCGTTATTCACCTGTGTGGGCGGTCTTCCTCGTGGCTCGTTCTTTAAGTCGAAATTTCCATCACGAAAGCGTTTAAACCAAAATCGCACGGTGCGTTCATTAGTTGACCCCTCTCCAAACGCAGCATTGATATTGCGGGCTGTTTCTGCCGCGTTAGTTCCGCGTCGGAACTCGTATTCAAAAATCACTCGAATTTTCGCAGTATCCATCTTTCTTGTCTAAATTGAATAACAAAAACAATTGAATGTCGATTTTCAAATGTTTCACATTTTTTAAAAAAAGAACATCATAGAAACCATTTGAAAAAAGTTTCATTCGAAAACCTCAAACCATGAAGATTCTATGTCAATTCAAAGAACCTATTGCAATAAAACGGCAATTTCATACTTTAACCCCTATTATTAGTAGGATTGCACACTCTAATCGTTAATCGGCTATCCAATATATATCGAATTGTCATAGTAAACCATGAACGGCCGTGGTTGCGGCTCAAGTACTTTTATTGCAAAAAAAAAAAAACATTTTATTGGTGATTCATATTTTTTACGGATTGTTTAAACGAGACCCTTTCAAAAGTGCGTATCTACAGAAATCAGAAGTCTAAAATTTATTTCAACGTAAAGAATTTACATTCTGTTTGTTGAATAGCAATGTAAAAGGTTATCCGGGTCAAGTTATAGTGGAGCAAAAGGCAGCGAAAAACACCTCCACTGTGACCAACTTCTAACAAGATTCCATGAGTAATAAATGAACTCCTTTTTAAACCTTCTGTACAAACCTTGTCACCGACACTCGTAAAGAAAAAAAAAACGTTTTTTTTTCCTTTTTCTTCAGGGCATTTCGAAAACATCTAAATACATGCACCGAACGAATGGCCCACATTTGTCTCTCCGCGTGCGACGCTCGCCCGCTTATTTATTTGGAAAAACGAAAAAACTCTGTATAGTCCGTTCAGTTGCGGTAGCGGAGTTATGTAAACAACGTTAAAGGAAGCGTGACTCGTTTATAAACTTTTGTAGTGACAATATAATACGTAATATTACACAATGGTGCACTTAAATGCAATAACAAAATAAAAAAAATAAACAGATTTTTCTCATTAACTATTAAATGTATTAAACGAGTGTTGGTGTCTTCGTTAAACTAGGTTCAATTTTAATGTGACTTTAAGACTACTTTCAACAATAAACTCCAAATGATTGTTCGGATTTTTACAACAAACAAAAACGAAATGGCATATACTTAGTTTATGAAGTTTCCACGAGACCAGTTAAGACAACAGAGGATAACATAAAGTTGAACCAGATAAAGTGTGGACATGTAAACACAACAAAATTTGACTTATAAAAAAATGTAGTACCTACTACTAAAAGTTAGCTTTTACACAATTTTAACAATCGATTGTCCATGTGAAAGTATATTAAAGTGGAGTTTGTTTTCCGCTGCCTTTTTCACCACTACAAATTCGGCTCCAAGTCAGCGGCTAACATTGTACATTGACATTCAACAAACAGAATGCAAATTCTTTACGTTGAAATAAATCTTTGATTTCTGATTCACCTAATCAAAAAAATATTTTTAATTTCAATAATTTAATTTTACTTTTAGAAATTTTGATCTCACTAACATATTTACGTGTATTATTATTATTTAATGTAATTTTACTAAAAACCTATGGATTGTTTTATCCGAAATAAAGTGGTACATACAAAATACTTCTACGTGCACTCTGTGCATTTTATTGATTAAAAGACCTCAATAAATAAAATAATTCTGTCAAATTTATCTGCTTACAATAATTCCATCGCGCAAGCGAACGAACTATACCCGTATTTTTTAAATACGAACGACCGTGTTTTGTTTCTCTTATGCTCGCCCGCGCTTCAAGATGAAACGAACGGATCCATCGTCCGTCTCCGTCTATTTCTTAGAGAAGAAAAGAGACGGTGACATGGGGGATTTTTATTATCCTAAAGGCATGTTATGGGAGCCGTCTTTGCCAAGGATCATACGGGAATTTATAAGCTGTCATGGACGAGTTGAGATGTGAGTAAGAGGGTCCCGTATCATGTCAATGTATCATGATAATGTACTTACAACTGAACATATGAGATCCGTAGACGAACGAAAGTCGTCGACATAGCCCAGCGGATTAGTAAGTTGAAGTGGCAGTGGGCGGGCCACATATCACGCAGAACTGATGGCCGACGGGGCCGAAAAGTTCTCGGAGACCACATATCGGCAAGAGCAGCGTAGGACGACCAGCCACAAGATGGACAGATGACCTCATCCAAGTGGCAGGAAGACGCTGGATGCAAGCCGCTTCCAACCGGTCTTTTTGGAAATCCATGGAGGAGGCCTATGTCCAGCAGTGGACTTCTTGTGGCTGAATGATGATGATGATGATGCTATAGGACCTCTCATTCGATTCTTGTACGTAAGCAATTTTGTTAATTACAACCTGTATCTTTTTGCGCATTCCAGGCTTTCCCAAAGTGTGCGCTGTGGCGCTACGCTAATTTTTCTCCTGTCTGGAAACTACACTTGACTGCTTCGTTGGTCTAGCGGTATCACGTCTGATTACCACGCCGGAGGTCGTGGTTTCGATTCCCACTGGGGGCCGCCGTACATTTGTCCAAATGGCCTCTGTCTGGGTGTATTTCCATGTTTGTGATGTCCTTGCCTGGTTACCATAGTACAGGGTGTCCTAGTTTCGGACCAGGACAAGTGATGGTGTCTTGTGTTATTGTTAATGTTCAATGTTCTACCCACTAGGCTACCACCGCTCGCCTACCATGCCATGCTACCATGCTCGCTACCATGTCGTTTACTGCAGTAGTATTTATATGGATATATTTAAAGACCGCTACCGCCGTCACCACCGCGTTGGTGTGTTTCACCCTTAAGAGAGCATGGCATCTGGTTAGGCGGAAAGATGGCCGGTACACTGAGGTATTCTCATCTCCCCGGTCCACCTCTACCTGTGAGTGCGCTGCGAATTGAAAACGTTTGGGAACCCTTGCTCATTCAATGAGAAGCCATGCCATGCCTTTACGGACCTCTAAAAATGATATATCAAAGACTGGATGCTTTGAATGTTTACTTTGATGCCGTGGCTTTTTTTATATTTAGGAAAAATTTCCTTCGCCCCGATAGCTGTTGATAGGACGCACAGAATAATTAGAATGGAAGTCTTGAAAACATAATAATGTTGTTCTTACTTTATTAGGCTGGTCTGCGCCAAACCTATCTGACAGATCTGTACCTAGTTTCTCCAGGGCCAGCTTTATCGAGTGAATAGGTCCAGAAATGTCTTGCACCGTGACACAGATAAATGTATCCCTGACAACCCTGTCAATCAGCTATTTATTCGCTTATCCGTAGTTAAGTATTTGTCTATTTAGGAACTTACTAATCCAGTGAATGGTTCCGTAGTTATTCATGCATAAATAAAAGATCTAGGACGAGGTTTCAACTTGTTAGACATTATTGCTTTCTGTATCTTTTTTATGTAGCCTATATATACGTCCCACTGTAGGATACAGGCCTTCTCTCAGAGAGTGAGTAGGGGCATAATTACCATGCGTGCCCACCGCGGATTGGCAATTTCAAGCGCTGAGGTATGTGAACACCTCAGACACTGAGATTTCCTTCACGGTGAGCGACCTGGTATTGCTACTACAACTTCACAAATGTATGTTTTTTAGGGTTCCGTACCCAAAGGGTAAGGGAGGGCCGCTCCGCTATCCGTCCGTCCGTCCGCCGGTCACCAGGCTGTACCTCATGAACCGTGATACGTAGACAGTTGAAATTATCACACACGATATATGTCTGTTGCCGCTATAACAATAAATACTAAAAACAGAATAAAATAAATATTTAATAGGGCCTCCCTTACAACAAACGTGATTTTCTTGCTGTTTTTTGCTCGATGATAATAACGGCAACAGGTAGACACTTCAAATATTCAAATGTTGTATAGATAATGGTAAGGAACCCTTCGTGCGTGAGTCTGACTCGCACTTGCCCGGTTTTTTTATTTTATATTAAATACTAGCAGTGCCCTCGACTACATTCGCGGGGTAAACGGATTTGTCTTTATTATTATAAGCAGCCTACGTCCACCCTGAAGATCCATTCTAAATACTGGTGAATTTTTGAAATATTTTAAGTGGCACCGGATTAAGAATAGCGTCACTCCATTTCCTCCCGTGGATGTCGTAGAAGGCGACTAAGGAAATAAATTACCAGGAGACGGGCAGCAGCGTCTTCCTGAGATTCCAACCGCATACCTACTGCGATCGCCAACCCGCCTGCCGAGCGTGGCGATTATGGAAAAACCCCTCATGGTTATGAAAGCCACGAGGGAGGTCTTTGTCCTGCAGTGGGCGTCAAAGGGCTGATGATGAACTAGGTACTTTCGGAGATTACCCCCTACATAGAAACTTACAAACATATAAACCTCCAAACTTTTCCTTTTTATAATATATATACTAGCATTGGCCGCGACTACGTTCGTGTGGTAAACGGAATAGTCTATAGCCTATGTCCACTCTGAAGGTCCATTCCAAATACTGGTGAAAGAAACTGAAATCGGTTAAGTACTTTCGCAGATTACCCCTTACATACAAACTTACAAACCTATAAACTTTTCGTCTTTATAATATTAGTGTAGATGTCTATTATATTATTTATATATTACATAGGTAATTCTATAATATTATATACTATAATGTTATAATAATTAGTGTAGTTGTAGATAATCATTCTAATGACCTTCTGGGCCTTCTATCCATTTTTGTGGTCGCAGAGATTATTTTTACCGGGTGTCCTGGACAGATAACCATCTATGTGTTTTTCTACAGGTATGTATGTAAGTCAGTATGTCGGAGATCCTATCTTGAAATGGTTAAGATGAGAAATGATGAAATTAAGTATCTATAAGGCATTTGTGTCGAGGGGGGTTTCTGTTTAGGGTTCCGTATCCGAAGGGTGCCAAACGGGACCCTATTACTAAGACTTCACTGTCTGTCCGTCCGTCTGTCTGTCTGTCTGTCTGTCTGTGTCTGTCTGTCACCAGGCTGTATCTCATGAACCGTGATAGCTAGGCTACTATAACAACAAATACTAAAAACAGAATTAAATAAATATTTAAGGGGGCTCCCATACAACAAACGTTATCTAAAGGCAGCGCTCGCCATCTAGCGGCCAACTATATAACCTTCACAGCGCCGATGTCATGTCGTTAAATGTCAATGTTAAACGCTTCTTGTTAGTTTCCATAGATAGCGCTGTTCTCAAATGCGATCTTTGTCTAATGCTGTATGGTACGCAACCCTTCGTGCGCGAGTCCGACTCGCACTTGCCCGGTTTTTTCTAAATACTTATACTTTGGATCACATAAAGGTTCCCAAGTGGAGTGTTTCTCAAATTTTTGATATCATTCTTGTTTTCTAAAATATCGAGCGCCAAAATCAAAAATTTGGAAAAAAAATTTTTTTTTTTCTCTATTTGGGCCATAACATTTTTCGTTTTTGATTTTCTCTAATATTTTTTTTTTTGCACCTTGCAGCTCTCATAAATACACGTCTTTTGAGCTTTTTTCTCCTATCATATCTTCACAACTCTCCGAGATATAAGGGGATCGCACTTTTTCGTGAAATCAGAGCCTACACTGGAGCGAATGAAAAGACATTTCCAATGTCAAAAAAGGACTTAAATATCTCGACTCAAACTCGAATAGAGAGTTGGAGTCCTGGAGGGTTGTCAAGATATGATATTCGAAAATTCACGAGAGCTCTAAGGTGCAAAAAGAATTATTCTAGAAAGTAAAAAACGAAAAAAGTTATGGTTGAAATAGTGAAAAAATAATTCTATGGCGCTCGATGTTTTGGAAACGAAGAATGATATGAAATATTGAGAAACATTCCTCTGGAAAATTTAGTCGACTACAAAAACAAACACGATCGTCCTTTTTGTTAAAAGTCAGGACGACATTTTTCGGTGATTTTTCGCGTGACATTTAAGACTCGATTAATTCACAGATTAAAAAGAAAAAAAGACAAGTCATTAATTTCCAATGTGCTCTATGGTCGTGTGAGTCACGAAATCTGTGAATTTTAAAAAAACAAACTAGCGTATTCGATAGCTATTGATATTGCTTTCAAACCGCCCAAAACAGACAAGTACATCAAGATCACGGAAATACAACCAAACTGAGGTTATTTGAGTCGCTTTGAGTGTCGTTGCGAGTGGATGTGTCGCTCTGCTGCAAATAGTGAATTTGAATTGTCTAAATAATTATTTTCTTAATTTGAGTGAAAAATCGACTCCTCTCGTTTCTCCTTATGGTGAGGGCCATAAGCGGCGGCGGCCATATTGCGTTGTGCATATCTGTCCCCTTCATATTGGCGACGATCTTACGCGCGAGCCGACGGTGACCGGTGGACCAGGAGACGGTGGGAGCGCCGAGCGATTTGAACTATACTCGAAGTTTTTGTTGCCTGTTGATTCGAACGCGGTGTCATCGGCTTCTGGGGCGAGAGTGCTACAGATTCGACCAGCGAAGCAGTGATTGCTCCGCGCAAAAATTGCGATCCCGTCGGACTGCTGCGACGCCACGTCCACTGGCTACGCCGCAGTGCTACTTGCTACGAAGATTCGCTACGAGCTACGAAATGCTACGCGTCTATTTATAGTTCACCTAGGGACCTTTTTCGCTGGAGGCATCAAGTTCGGAGCGAGGTGCGTTTACTTATACTTATACTAGCGGCGTGGTGGGAGTGCCGTGGAGGCGGTTGTTTCGGGTGCTGCGCGTTTTTTCGACCCATATTGACAGCCAAGCCCATACTCATACAGTGACAGCGTTGCTGCAGTTATGGGAAAGAAGAAGCAGACTTCGCCGCAACTGCCACCGCCACTTTCTACGCCCCCACCACCGCAACAATCTATGGCAAGTCAATCAACCGGTACTTCTAAGCATACGATGGGGGAAGACATGAAATGTTTCATACGCCAGGACCTGCGAGAGATGATGAATGAATTTTTCGAGCCTTTTAATGGGAAACTGTCCGATGTTGTAAGTTCTATGTCTTTCATTAGCCAACAATACGACACAATTAAAGAATCACTTGCATCAACTCTGGAAAAGTTAAACACTGTGATGAAAGAAAGAGACTTATTGAGGGACACTGTCAAGAACCTTTCAGATAAAGTGCGAACCATGGAGCAACACATGCGTGAGTCTAACATAGAACTGAATGGTATTCCAGAGCATAAAAATGAGATATTACCGAATATTGTTCAGCAGCTGTCCAGGACTGTGAATGACCCGGTACAACCAAATGACATAATCTTTTGCAAGAGAGTTGCTAAGATGAACAAGGAATCACCCAATCCACGAGCGGTTATCGTGAAGCTGATAAGTCCTCTCCGGCGTGACTCTCTTCTGGCTGCAGTATCAAAGTTCAACAAGGGAAACTCCAAAGACAAGCTGCACTCACGTCACCTAGGCATAGGTGGCGAAAAGAAACCGGTTTACGTCGCAGAACATCTCAGCCCAGAAAATAAATCTCTCCACGCCGAAACAAGAAAAGTTGCAAGGGAACGCGGCTATAAATTCACATGGATTCGCAATGGACAGATACTCGTACGTAAGGACGAGGACTCTCAGGCAATCACTATCAGTAACTCTGATAAACTGAAGAATCTGTGATTGGTTATTCTGAAGCTTAGTTGTAGATTAAGGTTTTTTAGTCAGTATTTACAGCAAAATATTCCGTATACTTTTCCATATTACATTCAATATTTACTACCAGAATACTAGAGGTATAAGAACTAAAACAAATATCGTATTTCGAAATATAGCTCAAAATAATTATGATTGTATAACTTTTACAGAAACTTGGCTGAATGACAGTATAAACGACAATGAACTCATTGATAACCGCTACGTTGTCTACAGGAGGGATCGTCTAGAAACTAATAAAAAATGCAGGGGTGGAGGGGTAATGGTTGCCATATTAAATAAGTACAAATCGGAAAGAGCTAGATGTTTTGAATCGGACTGTGAAGACTTGTGGGTAATGTTTGAAACAAAAACAAACAACATTATAAAGAAAATAGGACTTTGTGTCGTCTATTTACCTCCACCAATCCATATCGATATACTCAGCAAGTTTCTTTTTAGTGTAGATAATGTATTAAATAATTTGGACCAAGTCATCATAGTGGGCGATTTCAACATGGGCTCCATTTCATGGGTTACAAGCGAAAGCTTGACACATTTATCTCCATTATATCCTAACAGTATATTAAATCATACACTAGTCGATTTTTTACATTTAAACAACTTAAAACAACAAAACTACATACAAAACTCATACGGTAGCACTTTAGATCTCGTAATAACCTCAAACACTAACGTAGAGATATGTAGGCCCTTGGACACAATAAGTAAACTTGACCCGTATCATCCGAATCTATTAATAACTATGTCTTTGGAAATAGACCATTACCTCCCAGCAAGTATTAGGGCAGGATACAACTTCTTCAAAGCTCCTTACGACAAAATTAAATCAGAACTTTCAAGCGTAAACTGGCAAACATTACTCATGTCATGTAAAGATGTAAATGCAGCTGTAAATATATTTTACAACAAGCTTGACGAAGTTTTTGAACGCCACGTGCCAGTCCGTAATAGCAATAAACAATGCCAACAAAAGCCTCCCTGGTTTACTAAAAAACTAGACAAATTATTAAAAGAAAAACACAAGATACGTATCAAGTACAAAAAATATAAAAACCCTCGTGATAAACTAGAATTTGAACTCCTCCGAGAACGTTGCGATAAACTGTATAAAACGTGTTACGAGAGATATCTAAACGATATCCAAAGTAATTTAATAGCAAACCCCAAACTTTTCTGGAGTTTTGTAAAACACAAGAAAAAAGGTAACTCTAACTATCCTGAAAAAATGTACTTGAATGACAACGTTGCTTCAACAAACCAGGAAGTATGTAAACTATTCGCAGTTAATTTCGCCTCTGTTTTCAATGCTCCAAAAACTGACTGTCATAAAAGTTTCGACATAAATGAAATCCTGCCGGCTGTTGATTCCCCACTAAGTAGTATTACACTTCTAGAGAGAGATGTAGAACGTGCAATCAAAAAGACTGACCAAAATAAAGGTGCCGGGCCTGATGGATTACCAAGCTTGATGGTAAAAAGATGCGCGAAAGAATTAGCCTTGCCACTCACTCTAATTTTTAATCTCTCTGTGTCATCTGGCTGTTTTCCAGACAGATGGAAAGAAGCAAGAATTGTACCTCTGTTTAAAAAAGGAGAGAGATCTAACATAAAAAATTATAGACCGGTATCAATATTGTGCTGTTTTGCGAAAATCTTTGAAATGCTCATTTGTCCAGCCATTGCCTCGCATGTAGACAGAGTCATAGATCACAGGCAGCATGGCTTCATGAAAGGGCGATCCGTAGTTACAAATCTAATTGCCTATGTGGAGTATATCTCAGAAATAGTTGATAAAGGGGGACAAGTTGACGCTATATACACAGATTTTACGGCAGCGTTCGACAAAGTGGACCACTCTATACTTTTAAACAAACTTTCAAACTTTGGCATTAGCGGACAACTACACAAATGGTTGCAATCCTATTTGGCATTACGTACACAGAGAGTGGTTTTGAATGGCTGCAACTCCGATATATATCATTCTACGTCTGGAGTCCCGCAAGGCTCTCTTTTGGGACCAAAACTTTTCCTCATTTTTGTAGATGATATTGTAAAACCCATCCATAACAGCCACTGTTCTCTATATGCTGATGACATGAAATTATATAGAGAGGTAAAATGTTCAGAGGACGTCAGTTATCTACAGAGTGATCTGGATAACCTTGACCTGTGGTGTAATAATAATAGAATGAACCTTAACCCAGCAAAGTGTTACCACATCAAATTCACCCGAAAAAAATCACGTTTACTCTCTGGTTATAACATAAATGGTTCGTCTCTACAAGAGGTAAATGAAATACGTGATCTAGGAGTAACGTTAGATAGCAGACTAACATACAAGACACACATTGACAACATAGTCACAAAAGCAGCCAATATGATAGGTTTTATAAAAAGAAACACGAAGGAATTCAGAAACATTAATGCAAAACTAGTCCTGTATAAATCGCTTGTCCGTAGCGTACTGGAATTTGCAAGTATAATTTGGAGTCCCACATACGCTGTGCATTCTAAAAGGGTAGAATCTATTCAGCGCTCTTTCACGAGACACCTAGCATGGGTTAGCCCTGACATTTCACGTCGAGCAAGCTATGAGAAAAGACTAAGATTCTTCAAATTAGAAAGTCTAGATAAGCGACGTCAAATTGCCGGTCTGTTGTTTCTCCACAGCCTTGTAAACGGTACGAGCGATAACACTGAACTGTTGGGTAAAATGGAGCTAGTGGTTCCGCGACGTCCGCCTAGGCATCCCATCAAGATAACTTTTAATTTACCACAGAGTCGTACGAACTTAGGGAAACACCGAACCATTTCACGTGTAATCAAAGAATACAATCAACTAAACACAGACATTTTTAATACAAATAAACACGCATTTAGAAAAGCTATTTCGAAAGAATTTTCATGATTGAGAGAGTTTATTATATTATTAGTTTGTAGATTAACATTTCACTAAATGTAACAAAAAAAAAAAAAAAACATAAATTTACTTTCACATCCACTTGTTTGGCGAGCGTTGTGGACGCATGTTATTAGTATAAGTACCAGAATGTAAAACTAAAACTAGTCTTTAAGAATGCGATGTACTTTATACAGTTTGTGTCCCTTACAAATAAAAAAAAAAAAAAAATAAAAATAAAAAAACAAGTAAGGCGGCCTCCAGTGGGAATCGAACCCAAGACGTCAGATTTGGCAGTCAACAACCACTGGACCGACGAGGTAGTCGAGTTATTTATATAAATCTAGATTTGATTAGAGATCATTGTGGACTAAAAGACGATGTAGTGACTAGAATTGAGAAAGGATTGTTGCGTTGGTTTGGACATAATGGAGAGGATGAAGGAATAAAGATTGAAAAAAGAAATATATCGAGTCAATGTGGGTGGAAGAGCCGATAAGGGACGTCCCAGGCGGACATACTTCGACCAAATGGGGGATGTATTAGCAAAGGGCAAGATAAAAAGTATCCGATACCGGCGTGCATGCTTGCAACGACTAATACATGTTGACGAAGCCAAAGAGATCTATCAAGATCGTCGCAAGTGGCAAACCCTGGTCTCTGCCTACCTCTCCGGGATACAGGCGTGAGTTTATGTTATGTGTTTATACAAATCTACAATCAACTGGAACATAGTGTAGTTTGGGAGTCCATTTGTTAACTTCAAAAGGTCTCGCGAGGCATTTGGTAAAAATGTCATAACTTAACCAATTCAATTAATAACATAACGTAATATGGCCTTTTTTTATCTCCAGATCGGTGGCTTGGGAGCGCCAGGGCAAATCGCTTGGCTTACCTTCAGAGAAGTCGGATTCAATCCCATGCTAATTCCAGGGGGCGAGTAGCCAAAATGCATAGGTATATATATATATATACATAAACCTATTTAGAGTCTAAAAATTCCACCCATGCCGGGACTTGAACCCGCGACCTGTGGCTCTTAAATGCCGCATAAGCAGCCTATATACGTCCCACTGTAGGGCACAGGCCTTCTCTCAGAGAGAGAGTATGGGCTTAATCACCACGCGTGCCCACCGCGGATTGGTGATTTCAAGCGCTGAGGTATGTGAATAGCTCAGACACCCAGGTTTCCTCAGGATGTTTTCCTTCACCGTTAGCGAATGGTATTGCTACTATAACTTCACAAATGTACATAACTTAGAAAGAAAAGTCATAGGTACATGCCCGCACTGGGCATCGAGCCTGGGTCTCCCGCTTCCGAGTTCAATGTTCTACCCACTAGGCTACCACCGCTCAAGGGCCGGCATGGGTGGAATTTTTAGCCTCTAAATAGGTTTTTAAAATTGTCTTCAGCATGGGTTAGTGCAACAAAGAATATAACCATATTTATATACCCAAGTTTACAGTAACTTGAAGCTATGAAAAAATCAAACTTTTAAATTAACGGAAAAAGAGATACCTACAGTGGTTTTTACTGCAAAAAAATGAATATGTCAACACTCAAGGGAATCAAAATTTATAGTGTACTTTTCGTTGCGCGAGTTCTAATCTTACTTTGACCCGACATCATTCTTTCCATCTAAGCTCTCAACCTGTAGACACATAGAGAAATTTACGGGACAACTCGAATTTTGATAAACGCTACATAAATTAGAAAGCGTTGCGATCACTATGTGCGGCACGTGTTTGTACCACGTGATAAGAGTTACTTTTCGACAGGTGTTATGAAAAATATTAGTCGCAGAGAAAGAAAACAGTTATTTTTATTTTATTTTATTTTATTTTATTCCGTAACAAGAAGCTCACAGCACAAATATAATTAGGATGGACAATTTTGATTAGGCCAATTACGAGCTTTTTTTTATATGGTTACAATCACAAAATTATGGTAAGTGTTTTATGAAAAACATTAAATGCATGCAAAGTAATTTTTTTTATATAAAAATATTTTTGCGTGCAATTTCTCCACAACGAGACACTGACCTAACGTTTCAACGCACATGTGAGCGAACACGATACCACGATACGTACAAAATCGTCCACATTTCGCAGACCAACTCGACGTTACACAAAGCAATGCGAGGAATGCCATTACTTGTTCACCAATTTTAAATGATCCTGAAAAAACATCTTTTTTTCCTTCGCGTACCAAAAAAACTGACGATAAAACTCTTCGAGTGATTCCGGCGAAATTCAGATCAAAAGTTATCGTAAAAACAAAAAGCCGTCTGCTAAAACGTTCCAATAAGTTTGTAGGAGGCGCGGGGAATTTAAAGTATTACGCTCTAGTTATTGGGATATTCAGTAAAAAGATGTTGTCTGTTGAAGTGTTTATAATCAAGTAATTGGTAACTAAGGAGAAAAGAATGTGTACATAAATCAAAAAATTAAACATACAGAACACGTCAGTATAAAAAAAGTTTAACTTAAAAATAGGTAGTCTACAATAACGAGATTAGTATTGACTATCTACAACAAAGTTACGCCTAGATCACGCCGTTGGGTTTTCAACTTCAGCCAGCGGGCCTTCTCTTCCGACTTCTTGTATAAAATGTACCTTTATTTTTTGACAAAAGTTTTTTTTTTTTAAATAAAGCTTCTCATTCGGGAGGTCTTGGGTGCGAATAACTTTGTTTTTGAAGTTATGTACATTTGTGAAGTTATAGTATAGCAATACCACTCGCTAATGGTGAAGGAAAATATTGTGAGGAAACCTGGGTGTCTGAGCTATTCACATACCTCAGCGCTTGAAATCTTTTCACCAATCCGCGGTGGGCACGCGTGGGGATTGAGCCCATACTCTCTCTCTGGGAGAAGGCCTGTGCCCTACAGTGGGACGTATATAGGCTGCTTATGATTATGACATAAAAATAGTTATTTGATTCAGAATTTGGTGCGCGTAAAATATTAGCTGTACATTTCATTAATATGAATTAATAAACACCTTAGGTGTAGGTGTCAATCAATCAAGCCGTTTGGTTTGTGGGTGGCTATAAAAAACAGACATACATATATATATGCGAAAAACAAAACCCTTCTTGGCCTCTACAGTCGGATAAAAAAGGACAGCTGTTAACCTTTTCAATTAGCTCTTTATTACTTAACAATAGGGTGTAATTTCGCTCGCAACACAGAGATTGGCAAAGGAATTATATAACTAGTTGAATGTAATGTACGCTAAATATTTCTGTGTAATATTAACAGTTAATGTTCCCTGTGAATTCGACTCGAACGTCGAGCTACGAGTGGCAATATTGGAGTAAGTGAGGTGGAAGTAGTGTAAAGCTGCGTTCACACACAGCGACTAATCGCTGCGAGTGCACTCGCCGCGAATACTAATCACAGCGATATAGCAATTCTATTCGCGGCGACTTCTACTTGCGGCGAGTGGATCTACTCGCAGCTATTAGCCTGTCACACACAGCGAACACTCGCAGCGAGTAGGCACTCGCAGCGAGTAGTCGCTGTGTATGACCGAAGCATTCATAAGCAGCCTATATACGTCCCACTGTAGGGCACAGGCCTTCTCTCAGAGAGAAAGTACGGGCTTAAATACCACGCGTGCCCACCGCGGATTGAACAAGTGATGAGGTATGTTAGTCTTAGGCGCTCGCGTTTTCGTTTAAGGTAGTGATTCTGATGGACATAATTAATCCTGTGATGTTGGAAGAGACTGGACGATTTCAAATTGGATGATAATGATGACGATATGTGTGAAAGAAACGAACGAATGTGTGAATAAACAATCATATTCTTTATAGCATAAATTTCAAAAATAATTAAAAAAAACATATTCCAAAGGTGAACTTATCTCTAAAAGTGATGTCTTTTGGCCAACCTTAGCGTAGGGTAGAATAAGATAAAAATATATAGTAAGATTACGTATGTATATAAAAGGCCCGTGCTCCTCATTGGCACGTCTGTAGGCTACATTCTTCGGTTGGCTGCAAGAGATTTACATACATACATAAACTCACGCTTGTATCCCACAGGGGTAGGCAGAGACCAGGGACTGCACTTCCCACAATCCTGACAGATCACTTTCGCTTCCTCAAAATTTATTAGTCGTTGCATGCACGCACGCCAGTTTCGGGTTCTTTTTGTCTTGCCCTTTGCTAATACATCCCCTATTTGGTCGAAGTATGTCCGCCTGAGACGTCCCTTGCCGGCCCTTCCATCCACATTCGCTCGATATATTTGTTTTATCAATCTTTCTTCCTTCACCCTCTCCACATGTCCAAACCAACGTAACATCCCTTTCTCAATTCTCAATGTATTTTATGTGTGCAATAAAGACTAAAGTAAGGTGAAGCATTTTTGCTCAGCCTACTCCATGTCTTCGCCGCTCCGGGGTAAGGCCAAAATGTCCGGGCAGGCCAAAAGCAGCAAACTACACGCAGGCATCCGACGAAAAACCTTGCGTCAAACGTCACCGCGACGGGCCGAGTGGGGTCAGTGCTGCTTGGTGACTGCGCGACTTGGACACAAAATTTAAAAACTTAAAGGTTAGTAAGGAAGAAACTATTAAGTACCTATTGTTTAATGTAATTGTAATCTTATATTGCTAAGGATTTCTGTTAAATAAATGATATTGATTAATGATAGCTGGAAAGTTCTTCCATGGCCGTTGGGGCGAAAAAGTTCTGACCTGGCGACCGCGGACCGGAGGACGAAGTGTGGGAAGGCCCCCCACCAGATTACGGTAGTTACGGTGGCGGGGAGTCGCTGGATGTGGGCAGCACAAGACCGGAAAGCTTGGAAAACCATGAGGGAGGCCTATGTTCTGCAGTGGGCGTCAAATGGCTGATGATGATGAAATTTTATTAAAATTAAAAACTGTAGGTGCTAGTAAGATCAGGAGGGTTTCGATCAAACTAATATAACTTATTATACTTACGGATTCAAAATAAAGCCCTAAAATCATCCTACAATACTCCATTCAAAACGAACTTAAAAACCCTACACAGAAAAATTAAATATCCGCTCCTTAAAGATTTTATTTTAAATATTTCGCGCAACTTTTATCTGAAGAAAAATCCTAATCACCCCAACACTCTGGTCTCATCAATAGGTAAATCCAGATTAATGAGTTTAAGATATGCTGATACTTACAATCGATATCGTCTACCCCATCACTATTTTCTCGACACCTAACGATGGCTCGCTCACCTGATGACCGGTTCCACGTAACAACCAAAGGTAGGTATTCTTGTATGAACGCCTAATGAGCGAGTCAAAATTATACATTTGTCATGTAGTTCTTTTGAACTGTTTATTGTCTGCTTGTGATTGTGATTCGTTTTGTATACAGTTTCTGTTATTAGTGTTACTGTGACTTACTAAAGCATACGGATACCTCGAAACTTCTTCTCAAACCTAGGTAGGTACCTAAAATAGGAATGTACCTACTTATTTAACACAATCTTGATAGTTTTCTTTCGACAAAACATCTGTAGCACATAGAAATTATGATAGGTGGGTCAACACGCCCGCTGTAGAATCCGGGCTGATTCTTTCCAGAGTACTTTCTAATACTTCCAGATTCTTTTGTCTGTAAGTATTTTCTTGTTGCTATGCTGTAGTTACTGACGCAGTTAATTTCTTGTTTTGTCAAATGTTCACCTCTTACCTACGGGTATTCTTCATTGTATTAAGTGTGAGGAGTATCTCTAAACCTCACACACCAAGTCCTAATCTAAAAAAAAAAAAAAAAAAACCATTGCTTATTTTCGCAACTAATCATTTCTAGCCTAATTGTAAATTAATCTAAATGTTCAAAAAGGTACTGTAACCTAATCAACAGATTGAAACATCCTAGCATACCCTTAGAATAAGATCTTTGTGTATCATGTCTCTGCATATTATTAGTCAAATAAAGAATTTTTCAAATCAATCAATCAATATAACTTAAAAACCTGCTGTAAACCGTTACCAGCGACGGGCCAAGCGGGCTTAGTGCCGCTTGGTGACTTCGGGGCTTATTGTTTCCTATTTGTTAAATCTTTACTCTCTTCGCATTTCTCTGGTTTATTTATTCAGTTACGTTGCGTAAAGCGTAACTGATTTCCACATTAATGTCAAAAGTTACATTGAACATGTTTTATATTTAAACAATAATTAAATAATTGCTAAGTGTACCAATTTTTTATAATTGATTGTTAAATTAATTTAAACAATAATAAAAATTCCCTTCACAAATATATTTTAAAATTATCGTTTTGTGTGTGTTTACGTTTGAGTGTGCGAGTAGTGCGGTATTATATCTTACTACGTTATAGTTCCTCTGATGTGCTATAATTTTTGTGTGACAATCACAAAAACCTGTCGTAGACAGTTACCAGTGACTATACGAGCAGGCTCTATGGCGTTTGGTGACCGCGCAGCTTAGACACGAATACGAAAATCAAGAAACACAAGCGGAAAATGAGAAACAGGATTAGTGCGACATACAACAGCTATAGCTATTATTTTTCATTTCATTAAAAAGTCACTAATAAGATTTACATTAAAACGTAGATAGTTGAGATGCACAAAAGCCAACTAAATGTTGCCTTAATTATAGGAGTCTACAGCAAGCGAAAATTACCTTGTAAAACACCTTTTAATAATAATACTGTAAAATATGGGCAGGCGCTAAAACTGTTAAAAAAATATTAGTGCCCACTCCTAGAACATATGTGCTGCTGTAACATTACAGGACGGAATAAATATTTTTTAATTTATTATTTTTCTTATTATACCGGCTTGATGCCGGTTAGTTTATTTTTGGTTAGTTCACTTCGCAAAGAGAAGAGAGGAACAAAAGTGACTGCTAACTCCAAATGTAAATTGAAGTAAAGATAAATTGTTGCCAAATAAATTACCGTCGGAACGGCACTAAGACCCCGAAAAGGAAAAATCCAGGTTAATTATTTCTGATGATCATACACTCACCGACAAGTAATTGTGTGAAACCAGTTCAAAGTACGAGGCTCGGAGCTCCTCCCAGCCTGGTGGTTACCATGAGTTGCAGAGTAATTTATTGGTACAGTCAACGGCAGGTAAACTTTTACGTTTTCGTTGAAAAGTCGTCCTTAGCGTAACTGATTATAGTGCACAATAGGTATGTAAAAGTTGATTTGATGTCGACTGTACTCGATTTTTTTTCTGTTTACCGTTATCGCCTCTTTTAGACACAAAGAATAGAATACTTTTAGAATAACTTAGACCGGATTTTTCATAGTCAGATAAAACTCAATTGAAGAATAAAACTGATATAGTCACTGTCTTGTCGTATGATTTAGACAGAGATAGCATGCAATTTATTCTCCAGTTAAGTTTTATCCAACTATTGAAAAATTGGCCCTTAGAAAACAAAAAGCTCTACTTTGAACCCCTTTGAAGCAATGCTTCGGCATCATGCTGAAACAGGCCCACATGTGACAACCTTGTATATCTAAGTTTTATATAAGTACCTACGGGTATTTCGCTAAAATGTGTTCTGTGGTTTACTAACTTATTTATGTACCTTCTGTTTGTAATTCGTTGTAAGATAATCAACTTGATTGTGTACCTACTATATGTAATTCTTTGCAATTTGTCAAATAAAGTTTATTCTTCTTTGAGCTGTCTTTGTCTTTGTCTTTAAGCTTGTGTCCGTACAAAGCGGGGCGAACAAAATGTTTCGTCCTATCATTTGTACGCCAGTTTGAAACAGAAAGAGAGCTCTACTAATCCATTATTCCCCTACCTCTTTAAAATTATCGTTTCACGACGTATCTGGTTGGCTCGAAGAAATTTCTATAGAAATAAGTTCGCCTATTTTCTAAGCGAGTACATAGGTGACCTTATTTCTTAACCTTGTTACGCTTATGTCGTTTGTAAATATTTCTTTCTTTGTGTAAAATAAAGTATATAAGGCCGACTCGGCGAATAGATTATAGTGCAACTCATGGTTGAGTCATTTTCGGAGGTACCAGTGCTTTTTTTGCCCCCCAAATTATACGTTTCACTTCTGGGAGGAGCCGGCGTGTGTACCGCCTTCCTTTCTTCCACAAACACGGAACAAGCAATCGGTAAAATAATTCCCGTTTAGAAATGCACTTTTGTTCACTGGAGCCGTCGTGGCGCAGTTGATGGACTATAGCTTAACATTCGAGAGGTCTTGGGTTCCAGTATAACAATAATAATATACTTTATTTACTGTAGGTGAGACATTAAAGTATCTATTGTAAACAATCTTAAAAAAACAGGTAAATAATATTCAGCTATACAAATTTTCACTGCGGCTCAAAACTAGGCAAGCCCGTATCATGGGTATAGTAGAGTTAAGCATAATGTTGCGAGTTCATAAGCAGCCTATTTAGGTCCCACTGTAGGGCACAGGCCTTCTCTCAGAGAGAGAGTATGGGCTTAATCACCACGCGTGCCCACCGCGGATTGGCGATTTCAAGCGTTGAGGCGTGTGAATAGCTCAGACACCCAGGTTTCCTCACGATGTTTTCCTTCACCGTTAGCTAGTGGTATTGCTACTATCATCATCATCATCATCAGCCATTTGACGCCCACTGCAGAACATAGGCCTCCTTCATGGTTCTCATTACCACGAGGGGTTTTGCCATTGCGTGTGCGGTTGGAATCTCAGGACGACGCTGCTGCCCGTCTCCTGGTAATTGATTTCCTTAGTCGCCTTCTACGACATTGCTACTATAATAATAATATAATACTATGGAGTTAGGTAGTGGTAACGCTCGATCAGCAGCCTTTTGTGGGAACTTAGGCTACATCTATCATCATCATCATCAGCCATTCGACGCCCACTGCAGGACACAGGCCTCCCTCATGGTTTTCCAAGCTTCCCGGTCTTGTGCCCGCATCCAGCGACTCCCCACTACATCTATGGTCCTGTTTAATTTATTTGTTTTGTCTGTTTTGTATTTAGTTTTCTTTCGGTCGTTGTGCATATAGTAACATAGTGTTACATAATTATCTGCTTTTTTTGTTTCTGTGATGTGTCTTGTTGAAGAAGAGGAAGAAAGACATTTATTGGGACAAATTAACACATCACAAGAAAAAAAGGCATAACAAGTAACACAAACAAGTACAAAGGAAAAACAAGTCACATAAATACAACATAATACAAGATACAAAAGTCAGAGCGTCACAATGCATCCTGTGGCGTGTCAAAGTTGCCACAGAGGGCATCTGACTCAGCATTGTGCTGAGGGTGTGAGAGTGTTGGTACAATAAAGTCTTTCTTCTTCTTGTATTGCAGAACATGTCTAGCCTATAAGCATATAGGTACTTAAAATATTAACAATATTATAAATATTTAACGGGTCTAATCGCGATTCAAAAATACGACGACTTTTGTATAGAAACAATAGTTTTAATTGATTATTGTACAATTACACATGTTGCTTGCACAAATATTTTCACAAGAAGACAAAACAAAAGACGATCTATATAAAAGGAATAAGTTTGAAGCAGCAAGGAGTTTGCATACTTTTTGGCAGGCGCAAACATCATTTAATACACTTAATTAACTTAAAGGGCTCCACAACACAATCACATGTCCTGATCCCAAACTAGGATACCAGGTAAGCACATCACAAACACAGAAATACACCCAGACTGAGGCCATTTGTCATCAAGAGCTGTTGTCTCCAGTGGGAATCGAACCCATGGCCTATGTTTTGGGAGTCAAGTATGTTAACCGCTAGATCAAAAAGGCACAGAAAAATAACATTAAAATCATGAATCAACGATTGCCTTCTCCCATCAAATGTCAAAAATATCATCATCAACCCATAGCAGTCCACTGCAGGACATAGGTCTCTCCCTGTACCCAGGCTATACAGGGTGATTTTAATCTGTTTACCGTATTTTGAGGGAATGTTCTTTTGGCTCCAAACTGTAAATCCAAAATTGAAGTGGTGAGAAGTAACCCGACGTTGAAAAATGTTTTCTTATATGTTAAATGCTTCAGAGTCTGTTGTCCGATAAGCGTAAACAATTAAAAAAAACAATTGAGTTTGCCAGCGCCGACCATAAGACCCTCAAAACATAGCTTTTTTGGATTTTTATGAAGTGTTGTCCTGGTATTGTTTGTTTATGTTTATAGTTGTCGAAATGTAAGAAGCCCGTTTTGACAGCTACACAAGAATGCAATTTACCTTGGATTTACTCAAACAAATACATAAAAAGACACATAATCTGGCATACTATTTAACGCTTGAAAGAAAAAACAGATTTTGTTGCCCGAAAAGTTCCTCATAGTTTAGATTTTTAATGTTTCCGATCTCAAACTAGGTCAGATTCTATGGTTTTTGTAGCTGTCAAAACAGGCTTCTTATATTTTGACAACTTTAAGAGAAGTAATTTCGCGTTCAGTTTCAATATTTTTTCAAAACTAGCACCATTATGACCTTAAATGATGGTTAGAATGCCCCCTGAACGAGTTCAAGGTCACCCTGTACAGTCTAATACAGACGTAGTTTTTCGATAGAACGTTATAACCACGATAATGGTGATTATTTACCTCCATTTCGTAGTCTACTGAGTAATAGCAGTACAATGTCGCGAGGCATCGCTCCTAAGTTACACGGCTTATACCATTGAAAATCGATTGGTTAGTAGACCACCAATAGTGTCAGTAAAACAACCATTTCCCTACCAATATCATTCCATTAAACAACTATGCATAAAAGAGACTCACCCCCTGGGGCCAGTTTCATAAGACTACAATTCGTACTTTCTTACGACAATTTGATGTACATTTCGTAGCCTATTCTTCGTACTTAATCTGTAGGTTGATCGACTTTGCAATGTTCATAGAATTTTCATGGTAAACTATGAATTGTAGTACCAACAGGGGCCGATGGTTGCGGAGCACTCTGTATATTATAGTACAGGCTATCAGCTGATCGTATCAGCACTGCGACACGTCTATTAAAGAGTAAGCGGCTTACAGCGGGTTCTGTTCAACAAAAGTAACCTTGTAGCTTTGGCGTGTGGTCCAATTGAAATATGTAACGACTTCTTTACAGCTTACTAGTTAGGGTTTCGAATAAAGCGTAGGTTTGTAGCCTTCTTATATACGTCCCACTGCAGGGCACAGGCCTTCTCTCAGAGAGAATACGGGCTTAATCACCACGCGTGCCCACCGCGGATCGACATTTCGAGCGCTGAGAAGTGTGTCAACACCGCAGACATTCAGTTTTCCGCACGATCACAATCAGCAAGTGGTATTGCTACTATAAATTCAGAAAAAAAGATAGATGAAAGAAATATACATTAATGTGGGTGAAAGAGCCGGTAAGGGACGTCCTAGGCATCCCAGACCGAATTAGCAAATATGTGTTAGCGAAAGTACCCGAAACCGGCCTGCGTGCGCGCAGCGACTAATGAATGTTGATGAAGCAAGAGAGTTGGTCAGGGTCGTGGCAAGCGGCAGACCCTGGTCTCTGCCTACACCTCCGGGATACAGGCGTGAGTTTATGTGGTGTGTGTGCAATTTCTGAGAAATATCTGGTCAAGAGCAAGTAGGACTCGTGCCGCCAGACTTCCGAACAAACAATTGAAAAGCCAAAGAATCTCACAACAAAATCACAAGAACTGCGTGGCATTGTTTTATGCCACAGAGGCCACAGAAAAATATTTTTTCGACTCTCTCTAATTAATTATAAAAAGGGTTAAATTATCTCTTCAGATACATTAAATTCACCGATTACGTGCTTCAAACGACTATCGAGCACATCGGAAATGAATCGAGTCATAAATGTCATGTGAAAAAAAATGTCATTTTGACTTTTTGCCTTTTTTTTAAAAAGGTTAGGCTACAGGGCTAACCCTTGACCCGATCGTCTTTGGTTTAGGCTCAAATTGTAGCTGACTAAATTGTCCAGAGGATTTTTTCTCAAATTTTTGATGTTATTCTTCGTTTCCAAATTATTGAGCGCCAAAATCAAAAATTCGGAAAAAATTGCATTTCTTTCCTATTTCGTCCAAAAATTTTATCGTTATTGACTTTTGGAACGCATCTTTTGAGCCTTTTTAGGGCTCTTTTGGGATTATAAGTGAGTCGGAGGCTTGCAGTAAATAATAAGACCAGTTGAGTGTTGAAGATGGAATGAATATAAAATTTATTTACAGGCGATATTTATACAAAACTTAGGAACTAGTTAACCAATCACAAACAATTAAAATAATTTGCAACATGCACACCAATAGGAAATAGAAGATTAATCGACCAATCACGTAACAGGGATTTTAGCTAGCCGCGCGCAGCGAGTCCGGGGAAGTTTTGCGGGACGCGGTGTGCAGGGGACACGTAAATATAATGCGATTTCCTTCCAGTTGCAGATTGATTTCGTTCGCGGGCGCTAGTAGGTAGCTACAGCTCCATACCCGAAAGATGCCTAACGGGACCCTATTACTAAGACTTCACTGTCCGTCTGTCTGTCTGTCACCAGGCTGTAAATTTTCACAGATGATGTATTTCTGTTGCCGCTATAGCAAAAAATACTAAAAACAGAATAAAATAAATATTTAAAGGGGACTCCCATGCAACAAATGTTAACTAAAGACAGCGCTCGCCATCTAGCGGTCTCTATGTAACCTTCACAGCGCCGATGTCACGTCGTTAAATATCAATGTTAAACGCTTCTGGTTGGTTTCTATAGATGGCGCCGTTCTCAAATTCTATCTTTGTCTATTATTGTATAACATAATGGTACGGAACCCGTCGTGCGCGAGTCCGACTTGCACTTGGCCGGGCTTTTTTTCGTATTATATCTTTACAACTCTCCGAGATATAAGGGGATCGCACTTTTTCGTGAAATCGGAGCCTACACTACAGCGAATGAAAAGACATTTACAATGTCAAAAACCTGGTTTCACAGTGTTTGTTATTAAACTCCTCCGAAACGGCTTCACCATTTTGTTTATAGTTTTTAATGGGTATACCTATTTGTTAGCTCTGAGGTCGTAGGCTAACTAATATGGCAAAACAACCGAGTCAGCTTGTAATAATAAACTAATTCGATTAATTAATTTGATTTTTTTTCCATTAATTTCTTACTTTTCGACAGGTTGTACTATGCAAAGTCATAGAGAAAAATCGTTTATCGCAGCAAGTAAACCTAAAATTGTCTACACCGTTTCAACTTACGACTTAAGCCGTCTACACAGCGGCTTAATAAATGCATCATAAGTGCTTTGACGTAGGTACCTACGATCCTGTGCTGATAGACACCCCCGAAGGTTTTTCAAGTACTTACTTGTGTCTTATACAATAATAATGCAGCGATATTACTGACGAAACCGTTATAAGGTTTTGTGTTGTAATAATACATTGCTTTTAGTAATAAGGCCGCCAGTTTGGCGAAATTGTGTACTAGTATTAAGGTTAGTAGTTTTTTTTCCGTGTGTCGCCGGACTAAGAATAGCGTCACTCCATTCCCTTCCGTGGATGTCGTAGAAGGCGAATAAGGAAATCAATTACCAGGAGACGGGCAGCAACGTCTTCTTGAGATTCCAACCGCATACTGCGATCGCCAACCCACCTGCCAAGCGTAGCGATTACGGTAAAACCCCTCATATTTATGAAAACCACGAAGGAGGCCTATGTCCTGCAGTGGGCGTCAAATGGCTGATGATGATGATGATTAAGGTTTTTTTTATGTTTAATAAATAAATGTATAAAACAAATAAATTGTACTTAATTTTTTTTTAATTTCTGTTAATCTAATTTCTGTTTACAACAGAGAATATTCTATCTACCTATCTATCTTATATCACTTAGTATGACTCAGGCCCTGGCCACACAGACAGCACGTGGGGCGAGGGCGCGGAAAAGACGCGTCGTCTTTCCGATTCACTTTCATATAAATGTACTGAAGGGACGGAACGAAGGCCACACAGAAGAGACGGGGCGCAGGCGCAAACTCTATACAACGCGTCGCGTCTCTGCCGCACCCTCGCCCCACGCCCCTTTTGTGTGACCAGGGCCTTAGCTTTGCTCTATAGTAACATGCAAGACATAACTATGTCTGACAGTACTTTTCCTTGCACTCTTTTCCGTCAGTCTAGCTTTGTCTAGTGTTGTATTCATGACAATGAGTTACAAGACGAGGTTGTCTTGACGAGATCGCTTTTAGCGATAAAAAATGCCATGATTTAAAATTCGTATTTGCAATAACCTCTTCAGTCCTGACCTTGAAAATCATTGTTATTTTCAAGATCAGGACTGAGGAGGTTAAAGAGTTCTGATCTAAACTAATCTAAAAGAAGGCATCATCATCATCATCATCATCAGCCATTTGACGCCCACTGCAGGGAAATGGAGCAACGCTATTCTTAATCCGGCGCCACACGGAAGAAGGAAGAAAAGAAGGAACGAAAGAAGGCATAATTCATAATTCATACTTTGAAAATGAGTGACAGAAGGTACTATTTTGAAGAAAAAACAAACTCTTTCAATTCACATTTTATTTCACAAAAGTTTACAAAAGCTACAAAAAATAAAATACATGAGCCTGCCCATTATTTAAAAAAATAATAATTCAGTAACACAGTTTAACATAGCAGATATACAGGGTACTTCAAAAGGTTTTACGAGGAAGTAGAACCTCATTTTGTAGCACCCTGTATACGCCACACTATGGACACTTGATAGCCATCATCTTAGTAGATATATTAATAGAAAGAAACTATAACTGAATATAGAATATGGCAAATATTATTCTTTATCCAAAGAAGTTATCGTGTCGATATAACGTTAAGTAACTACAGGGTTATTCTAGTAGTTCGACTGGAGATTTCAACACTTAGCCTCATAGTTGAGCCATCGTACGTAGCAAGTGCTGAGGTATGTAAATACCTCAGACACTAGGGTTTCCTCACCATGTACTCCTTTACAGTTAGTCAATGGTGTTGCTACTATGACTTCACAAACTTACGTAACTTAGGAAACAAAGTCGTTGGTACGTGCCGGGTTTCGAACCCACGACCTCTCGAATGAAAAGCCGGTATTCTACCGCTCCGCTAAAACCGACTCTTACATTCGCTCTGAATCGCGTTTTGTGACGTTATTTAAAGAAGCGAGCGAGTGCGTATCACTCGTGAATCGCGTTGGAAAGTCGCCGTGGGTGATACGCATACACTTTACTCTTATCTTATCTTAAGGGCGACTTTGCAACAAAAATGTAACGGTTAGTCTACTGTCGATTGTACGCCAGCCTAGTCTAAATCCACATTGGACAAATCTTCTGTGATCTTCTTAATTTCTTCTTTGCTCCTCTCAGTCTTGGTCAGGTGCGTGGCTTCTTGTTTCTTCTGGCCGTACAGCCTTCTTAGCTCGTCTAGAACGTTCTTGGGTATGTGCGAGGGAGACGGCTGGTGGATCTCGTACTCTCCTGGAAAGAGGAAAAGAGATAGCGTGTTTGAAATAAGTGAATTACAAAATTCGGTGCGACAATCGTGATCCTACTATAACTTCACATTTGTGAATACATTTGTACATAACTTAGAAAACCAAGTCATAGGTCATAACCTGGGTCTCTGGCTTCCGAGTCCAATGTTGTACCACCACTCCACACCGTTATAGTAGCAATACCACTCGCAAAATTTGAAGGAAAACATCGCGAGGAAACCTGAGTGTCTAGGCTATTAACATACTTCAGCGCTTGAAATCACCAATCCACCAAATTAAATATTTATTTTATTCTGTTTTTAGAACTTGCCGCTATAACAACTATAGCGGCAAGAGAAATAGGTACATAATCTTTGAAAATTTGAACTGTCTAACTATCACGGTTCATGAGATACAGCCTGGTGACAGACAGACGGACGGACGGACGGACAGCGGAGTCTTAGTAATAGGGTCCCATACTCTTTGGGTCATAAACATCATAAGCAGCCTATACACGTCCCACTGCAGGGCACAGACCTTCTCTCAGATAGAGAGTATGGGCTTAATCACCGCGCGTGCCCACCGCGGATTAGCGATTTTAAGCGCTGAGGTATGTGAATAGCTCACACACCCAGGTTTCCTCACGATGTTTTCCTTCACCGTTAGTGAGTGGTATTGCTTCGGGTACCGAACCCTAACAACAATTGAATTAGCCGGCGCCGACCTTAAGACGCTCGAACCAGTTTTTTTCGATTTTTGTTACTTTTCGTCCTGACATTGTATAAACAAACAATATCAAGCTAAGTGAAGTAATGTTAGGTAGCAAAAAAACTTTTTTTGACGCCTATTTTAATCAAACCACGTTTCTAAATCATGGTTATCTTACCTTTTTCATTCTTCACGAGTTCAACCATGGAGTCTTCAAGGTTCGGGACTTCCCCGGGCCTCGGTCTGCTGTTAGAGGTATCGTGGGACGCCTTCTGGGGCTTCTTCATCTTCTGGGCCCAGTTCTTGAGGTAATTCCCCGCATCTGACTGAAGGAACTAAAAGAAGAAACAAGCATAATCTTAAAAATATAGCTCGACAATGAAAGAAGAAGTTGTGCTCATTTATGAAGTTATAGTAGCATAAATCGGGGATATATTAGCAAAGGGCAAGATAAAAAGTACTCGAAACCGGCGTGCGTGCATGCAACGACTAATAAATGTTAAGGAAGCGAAAGTGATCTGTCAGGATCGTGGAAAGTGGCAGTCCCTGGTCTCTGCCTACCGCTCTGGGATACAGGCGTGAGTTTATGTATGTATGTATGTTGTAGCAATACCACTCACTACCAGCGAAAGGTAATCTAATCGTGAGGAAACCTGAGTGTCTGGGGTGGTCATATATCTCAGTCCTTGAGTTTGCCAATCCGCGGTAGGCACGCGTGGTAATTTCGCCCATACTCTCTCTATCTTGGAGAAAGCCTGTGTCCAACCTTCGTGGGACGTATATGAGCTACATAAAAAATATACATATATGGAAAAAGTTCTCATCCCAAAAGTATCATTAACAGCTGCGGAGCGAGCCTCTTAAATACGTAGGTGTTTAATAATAATAATAACTTCCAACAATACAATCACTTGACCTGGTCCCAATGCAACGATAACCAGGCAAGGACGTCACAAACATGAAAATACACCCAGAGTGAGACCATTTGTACAAATGTACGGCGGCCCCCAGTGGGAATCGAACCCACGACCTCTGTTTTTGTACCCAAGCGCCTTAACGGCTAAACCAATGAGGCAGTCAATAGAGTAATTAATAAGGTGATGGTTGTTTCGTTGACACTAGTGGCAGTCTACTAAGCAATCATTTGTGTCATCAAAAGCGTTAACTAACACTCATTGTCGTGCTAATATCACAACGATGCGTTCATTAGACTCTAAGCCCAGGGGCTTGTTTCCTAGAATTACAATTCGCGGCTTACTATGTCAATTCTCCTATGTGCCTAAGTAAATAATGAAGAATCGCCACCTAAGTACACATACATAGGTACATAAACTCACGCCTGTATCCCGGAGGGGTAGGCAGAGACCAGGGTCTGCCACTTGCCACGATCCTGACGGACCTCTTTCGCTTCATCAACATTCATTAGCCTTGGCATGCACGCACGCCGTTTCCGGGTACTTTTTGTCTTGCCCTTTGCTAAAACATCCCCTGTTTGGTCGAAGTGTGTCCACCTGTGACGTCCCTTACCGGCCCTTTAAACCACATTCGCTCGATAAATTTCTTTCGTCAATCTTTCTCTTCCTTCATCCTCTCCACATGTCCAAACCAACGCAACATTCCTCTCTCAGTTCTAGTCACTACATTCTCTTCCAGTCCACGACGTTCTCTAATCAAACTATTGCGTATCCTGTCATTCAAAGTAACACCACACATACTTTTCAAGGACCTCATTTCTACTTTCGTACTTTCTTGATTCTTTTGCCAATCCCAAGTCTACAACCCGCGACCTCTGGCTCACCGTGCCAGCGCTCTCCCAACTGAACTAATGGGCAAGTGCAAGCATCGATGAAATTTCGAGCCTCTTTACAAACTTCTCTGTATTACGTACAGGCAGCGACATCTGACCGAAGCGATTTACATCACTTGCAGCCCCGAGTAACCCACTTTACAGTTAGGTTTTTACATCGGAATGATATCGCTGTACCTACATGATTATATTCTTTTTGTTGCACTAACCCGTGCTGAGGACAAGGCATGGGTGGAATTCTTAGACTCTAAATAGGTTTTTTAAAAATCCCAAGTCTCTCTAGACATAACCCGCCCAAATCTAATAGGTATCTCTCGCGAAGGAGATCGAATCGCGCGAGGCGTCGAGTTGAGTTACACGGGTTATGCCATTGGCATGCGATTGGTTAGTACCAATAGTGTCAATAAAACAACCAATGAAGAGTCATTTCAACTCAAATAAATCATTACCTTTTCTCTGTTCTTGTTTATTTTAGGTGGGGCAGGCCCCGGCGCCTGCCTTTTCGTGTTAGTGGGGTAGGGTTGACCTGGGACATAGAAATATAGAAATTTAATTTGGTTGAATGTTGCCAGCATTACGGGCTCCCTGATGGTCGGTGGCCCGACCTGGGATGAGTTTTTTACCTGCAAATATAATACTTAATTAGAAATTATAGTTTATGTTAAGTAGTTAATAGGTTAGGTAGATGGATAGAGTAGGTAAAAAAATCGGATGGGTAAACGTAGTGTAGGAAGTCCTCAGACTCAGTGGACCGGTGATCTTCGCAAGGCGGCTGGCAAGAGCTGGATGAGAGTAGCCGAGGACCGTGCTCAGTGGCGTGCAAGAGGAGAGGCCTATGTCCAGCAGTGGACAAGCGTAGGCCGATGATGGTGATGATAGAAAAAAATATGATAGCATTTTAAAAAACCTATTTAGAGGCTAAAAATTCTACCCATGCCGGGACTTGCGCCCACGACCTCTGACTAACCGTGCCAGCGTTCTCTCAACTGAGCTACATGAAAAATACAACGAATTATTCTACTCACGCGTCAGCAATAATTGTTTTAGTACAGTTGGAAGCAAATCCACCTATACATTTTAGTTGCAAAATCGTCCTTAACGTAACTAAAAAGTGTGCACGAAAGTCAAGGTTTATGTGCTGATATAGGCAGATCCATTTCAGTGGTGGGTGGAAGATTGGACTCGGAAGCGAGAGACCCAGATTCGATTCCCAGTGCGGAAATGTACCTATGACTTTCTTTTCTAAGTTATGTACATTTGTGAAGTTATAGTATGTGTATAGTATAGGACCACTCGCCAACGGTGAAGGAAAATATCGTGAGGGAACTTGAGTGTCTGAGCTATTCACATAGGCAGCGCTTGAAATCGCCAATCCGCGGGCGATTAAGCCCATACTCTCTCTCTGAGAGAAGGCCTGTGCCCTACAGTGAGACGTATATAGCCTGCTTATGATGATTTCAGCGCGAGTGTTAGTTTTTCATTCTTTATCGTTGTTTCTTGTTTCTGACTAGTCAGACAAAGCCAGATATTTGTAAACGTTTGGAAGTCTGTGGATATTACGCCAAACAAGAACATTTGCTACATGCTTTTATTGAGGCGCTATTTTTCTTTGACATTGAAAGTTCTGCCGTTTCAAATTCGACAATCTCCCACAATTCACGTATTCTTCAAAACATCGTGAAAAAACTGAGTGCCTAAAGTATAAAAAGTGAACAACGTTCTCGGCGTTTCAAATCAAAGATTAAAAACAAGCTTTTGAATTGAATCTAAGTCTACAGCTACCTTCTACTTTTATGTATGCAAATTATTATATTTAAGTTCACTCACCCAAGTATTCACTATACCTATATAGTTAGTGTTGGTCTACGGGCCAAAACCCGAATTGACCTAATTTAACTTAGTTAGTTAGGTTAGTGTTAGTCTGCGAGACAAACTCGACTTAATGCAATTTAACCCTCCTGTAGAGATAGTGATAGTCTACAGGCCAAACATGAATTGGCCTGATTTAATTCACCTGTAGATTTAGTGTAGTCTACGGGCCAAGCTCGAATTGACCCAATTTAACTCACCTATAGGGTTAGTGTTAGTCTGCGAGACAAACTCAACTTCACCCAATTTAACTCTCCTAAAGAGATAGTCTACAGGCCAAACTCGAAATGACCTAATTTAACTCACCTGCAGATTTAGTGTTAGTCTACGGGCCAAACTCGAATTGACCTATGTTAACTCGCCTATCTAATTTCCGTGTGGCGCCGGATTAAGAATAGCGACACTCCATTTCCTTCCGTGGATGTCATAGAAGGCGACTGAGGAAATCAATTACCAGGAGACGGGCAGCAGCGTCTTCCCGAGATTCCAATCGCATACTGCGATCGCTAACCCGCCTGCCGAGCGTGGCGATTATGGCAAAACCTCTCATGGTTATAAAAACCATGAGGGAGGCTGATGTCCTGCAGTGGGCGTCAAATGGCTGGTGATGAACTCACCTATAGCTATAGTGTTCCTGTGGCTCAAACTCGATTGTCCCAATTTACTCACCTATAGGGTTAGTGTTACTCTGCGGGCCAAACTCGAATTGTACTTGGAAGTCGGCATGGTTTCCGAACGCATATCCGAAGCCAACTCGAGAGTCTGTGCCTGAAAACGAAAATACATACCCACTTGTAATAATTACAACATAGGTAGAAGAAGAAGAAGAAGACGAAGAAGAAGAAGAAGACAAAAAGAAAGACAAAGACGGGTATCTAACAGTAAATTAATTTTAATGTGTGCTCAACACATTCATGCATGACTGATAATTTTAAAGAAAACTCTGTTAATGAAGTTAAAACTTTTTGAAAGGGATGAATGTGGAGATTTTTTTAGCTTCTCCATAATCAATTAATGCTGAAGCTAAAAACTTCGACGTTCACTATGTAAACATCTCGTTTGTATAATAAATAAAATGTTATTAGTGATGAATACACCGTGTTTTAATTACTTCGACATTTAATGGGTTATAGGTTTTGTACATAGGCGATGATTTTAAGGTGCCGCGACAATGTTTCTTCGGAGAGCTTTTGTGAGCGAGTGCTAATTGATGTGGCGGCGGCGTGCGGCGCGGCGGCGGCAGGCAACCCCCCGCGCCCCGCGCCGCCTCAGCAAGCAACGGTGGTAACAATTAGCAAAGGGCAAGATAAAAAGTACCCGAAACTGCACCTACTAATAATTTTTGAGGAAGCGAAAGTGATCTGTCAGGATCGTGGCAAGTGGTAGCCCCTGGCCTACCCCTCTGGGATGCACCCGTGAGTTTATGTATGTATGTATACATAAGCAGCCTACATACGTCCCACTGTAGGGCACAGGCCTTCTCTCAGGGAGAGAGTATGGGCTTAATCACCACGCGTGCCCACCGCGGATTGGCGATTTCAAGCGCTGAGGTATGTAAATAGCTCAGACACTCGGTCTCCTCACGATGTTTTCCTTCACAGTTAGCGAGTGGTATTGCTACTATAACTTCAAAAATGTACACAACTTAGAAAACAAAGTCATAGGAACATGCCCGCGCTGGGAATCGAACCTGGGTCTCTCGCTTCCGAGTCCAATGTTCCACCCACTAGGCTAACACCGTTCTTAATACGTATGCATAAAATATGTATGTATAAAATATTTGAATTGTATTTTAGGACAGTGTTGATCACTTTTACTATAAAATGAACTTTTAACCATAAAGGAAAGTCAACTGCTAATAATATTCTTATCATACCTTTCTTTATTGGCGGGATGTTGGAGTAGGCAACCGACAGCAACGACGGCAACTCTTCGGGAATGATCACCGAACTGGCAACTGAAAACCGACAAAGCAAGCGTTGTAGATATGCCCATTATATGTACTAGTAAATGCCAATAGGGCACCTAAAAATTAACGATACAGTTACTCTATAACCAACATGGTACCAGCCGGCTTATCCGTCTGGGCGCAGATCTTCTCTCAGAGAGAGAGAGAAATAAGCAGCCTTGTATACGTCCCACTACTGGGCACAGGTTTTTCTCAGGGAGAGACGCGTGCCCACCGCGGATTGGCCTTTTCAAACGCTGAGGTATGTGAAGACTTCTTAGCACTCAGGTTTTCCCACGATGTTTTCCTTCACCGTTAGCGAGTGGTATTGCTACAACCAATTCACAAACGTCCGTAACATATAAAACAAAGTCATGCGCCGGGATTCGAACCCACGACCCCCTGAATGCGTACTAAAGACCAACCACCGCTCCACGAGCTTCATCATCAGCCCTTTGACGCCCACTGCAGGAGCGTCGGCCTCCCTCATGGTTTTCATAACCATCAGATGGGGTTTTGCCATAATCGCCACGCTTGGCAGGTGGGTTGGCGATCGCAGTATGCTTTTGGAATCTCAGGAAGACGCTGCTGCCCGTCTCCTGGTAATTTATTTCCTTAGTCGCCTTCTACGACATCCACGGGAGGAAATGGAGTGACGCTATTCTTAATCCAGCGCCACACGGAACTTAGACAGCGTATATTATGGACAGTCGAATGACGTCGCAATCTTGCCGGCGCGCGGACAAGCGTGCGTAGTGTGAACGAGGCCGGGGTAGCCTCGGCCAGCCCGACACAGTTGCATAATCAGAAGGCGGCTGACCTTTGACTGTTTGTCTTGTAACATGCCTCGTGTACAGACGAGTAGAAAAGGCTTTGTGCTAAGATGGACAGATAATTCCTTGATGCACACCAGTTACTTTATTTACAGAGATAAGGTACTTGAATTGCTAATCCGCGCGGTGGGTATGCATGGTAATTAAGCCCATACTGACTCTCTGGGAGAAGGCCTGTATCCTGCAGAGGGACGTATACAGGCTATATTGAAAAAGGTACCTGATATCTAAGTAACTTATCGTCATTGTTACGGCGCCGATAACTGCGAATTGAGGCTTACTTACACAATTATATAAGTTTCTACAATAAGATCCCTGAGGATATAATAAGCTTGCCAGAAATGCGGTTCAAAAAATGTGTGAAGCACACTTTGTGCCAAAAAAGCTACTATAACGTTAAAGATTATTTAAATGACAATGATGTCTGGAATTAAAGCCAGTTCAATGCATGAGTTTTAGAACATTTATATAAATCCTGTAAATTAAGGACTTGAAAAGACAAAGTTTGGAGTTTTTTTGTCCATTTTTTCTCAAAAATTATCTAGATTTTGAAATGGACACCTAGTTTAACTTGTAACGTTCATTAAGTCGCAGTATCTGTGCTACTTTGAATAAAAAAAATTGATTTTGATTTTAATTTTTAAGTTTTAGCAAAATATGGTTAGTACATGAAGAGATTTATCTCTTCTGTAAATGCTCGCAGCAAAAATACCACGACTTTTCGATAGAAACAATATTTTATTAGATTTTGGACAATTACATGTTGCAAAAAGACGATCTATAGAAAAAGAATAAGTTTGAAGTAGCAAAGAGGTTGCACACTTTTTGGCAGGCGCAAACAGTACGTTATAGATAAAATATATATGTCACTCTTCTGAAAACATCTTTGCCTCCGAAACATATTATAATCGAAATCGTGAAATATCGGGGGTAACTTCGGCATTTAAAAAAATATATGTTTAACTCTAGCGACTCAAAATGAAAGCCTTTGGCTACCCGATGGAAAAAAATCATGACTTCTTTTATAAATACGTTTTTGCAAAAAGTAGAAAGAGTGAATTTTTAGAACTTAAAGCCTAGAACGTAAGAGCGTAAGGGCACTGGGTAGCTTCTTGGGGGAAGTCAACATAATAAACCTAAAAAAATTGTTAAACATAAATAAACTTTGGCTTTTGCATCTACGTAATGAGATGATTTATACAGCGTCCAGTGGCATCATCACTCACACTAGACGGGTGAAGGGTCCACGCAGACGCTGCAGTGCCTGGGATATATAACCATACATCTTTAAATAATCTACAAAATTTTAGTAAATCCATTTTTTTCAATTCTCGTTTTTCTTCTCTTTCCAACAAGGCCATCAATATTCGCAACATCTTTTGTTCACTAACCACTTTAGCAGCCGCCTGTACAAGTGTGCACACAGACGGACAGAAGGACTTGGGCAATTAGTGGCACGATGCGCGGGTCTTGACACGACACGTAAAAACGTTATGTTCTTAACACCTTCGTGACTCTTATGACAATACTTTGTCTCCTAATTGACCCGATAGGTAGGTAGAAGAGAGACTATTCTTTAAAGTGCAGCCTATGTACATTCCGCTGTAGGGCACAGGCCTTCTCTCGGAGAGAGAACCGGCATAATCACCACGCGTACCCACCGCGAATTGGCTTGTATTTTAAGCGCTGAGGTATGTAAACACCTCTTAAACCTCGTTTCCTCACGATGTTTTCCTTCACCGTTAGCGAGTGGTATGGCTACTATAACTTCACAAATGTACATAACTTAGAAAACAAAGTCATAGGTACGTGCCCGCACTGGGAATCGAACCTGGATCTCCTGCTTCCGAGTCCAATGTTCTACCCACTAGGCTACCACCGCTATAGTACAGACAGATGGGCAAAAATTGCCACTGGCTGGGTCCCAGGCGACGGGTGCCGTAAACGTGGCCGACCACGGCGGAGATGGCGGGACGACCGCACGATCTCTCTGCCGGGGTGGCGGGAAATTACCGGCGACAAAAAGGAGCGGAGAGCTGAAGAAAAGGACTTTTCCCAGCAGTGGGACACTAAGCGGGCTAATTAAAAAAAAAAGGACACGAAAATTATGAATCAATCCACTGACCAAATCAGCGGATCAGCGACTTGGTGAGCATAGGACACCCACTAGCTCGCTGGACCGACGATCTGAGGCAGATTGCTGTCAGCGGCTGGATGAGCATGGTCGAGGACCGACAGAATTGATGTGCCTTGGGGGAGGCCTATGTCCAGCACTGGCTGAGTGATTGATTGATAACAGAAATTAAATAAATCGCAAAAAAAATCGTACAATAGTACGATTCGCGGTATTATTACTAAAGCTATTTCTTCCATGCAACTGTGAGAGCCTTGAAAGACCCGGCATGGGAGGTTATGTACTTATGAATACAATAATAACAATGCTTTTACGAGATAAATTAATCAGAGCAAATTAATTAATTCGTCATCATCACCATCATCATCACTGCAGGGTATAGGCCGCCCTTTACCAAGCTTTCCAGTCTTGTGCCGACGACTTTGTGCCGAGTAGTATTGAAGTCTGTTGACCTTGAAAATGTAAAATGTTTTTCGGAGGAGCACTGCTTATCCTAAACCACAGGATTTAACCTTTTTTAGGACGCAGGGTACCACTGCCTTAGTGATAAGGTCACTGTAAAATGTTCCTTGAATAAACTATCTTTTATCTTTATCTGAAGCCGGATGATGGAAGAAAGATTGACAAAACAAATATATCGAGCGAATGTGGCTGGAAGGGCCGGTAAGAGACGACTCAGATGGACCTAATTCGACCAAAGAGGGGATGTATTAGCAAAGGGCAAGATAAAAAGTACCCCAAACCGGCATGCGTGCATGCATCGACTGATGAATGTTGAGGAAGCGAAAGTGATCTGTCAGGATCGTAGCAAGTGGCAGCCCCTGGTCTCTGCCTACCCCTCTGGGATACAGGCGTGAATTTATGTTATTTAATGTTTATCTTTATCTTCTTTTTTTATTAATTAACATAAACATAACATAACATAAACATTAGTGTCACAGATCAATGAGGCCAATTAATTTAGTATATTAATGTATGTACTCTATGTACAATTGCACATTAATCCACGCTAACCTAAAAACAAAGGGAGGCCTATGTCCTGCAGTGGGCTTCAAATGGCTGATGATGATGATGATGAACCCAAAAACAAGAAAGTAGGACTTGATAACTACTGCGTCCGAGAACACTGCTTCCAGTATAATATAAGGGTTTATGTTTTGGCTTGTACGGGTTCGAACAAACACCCTGTATACTACACCCTGCATAATGTTCTTTATTGTACATCAGAAAGCAATTTACAGAGACAGTTGTCAGAAAGCAAAAAGGTAAGACTGGTGGCCTTAATGCTGACAGCATTACTTCCAGGCAACCTTATAATACAAACCTTGCCGAAGGAAATACAACTTTTTAGTGTTTGCACTATAAGTTTTTGCACCGAAAATTTAGCTCAAAGTCCATTACCAGTTCTTAAGTTCTTCCGCTGTTTTTACACACATTTGTATCAATTTAGACCCCAAGGTCCTGTCGTAATGTGACCTTAGGTTTATTGATATAGAAAGGTGTTTAAAGTGTTGTGAAGGCCTCAACGTAACTACAAGCGTTTAGCACTTTTCGAAGAAAATTTACGCAATTGTATAAACTTTTTTGTACATTTTTATCAGTATCTATATCTTCTATCTTCTATACTAATAATAAATCTGTAAGGGTCGGTCATGGAGTAAGTTAGTTTGTTTTCAGAGATATTGTGTTTATAGGCTCAATATATGATACTGAAACTAATTTCACGATTTTTAGAATTTTTTTCTGTATGTGTGTATGTATGTATGTTCCTCCATAACTCTTAAACCAATTATCCGAATTTGATGAAATTTGGTATAAAAACATATAGACATCTGGGACACAGGATAGGCTATTTAAATTCTAGCTCCAGTTATGATAAGACGTGGCCCCCATACAAATGCTGCTTCGTAAAAATCGAAATGTACGCGAACGGAGTCGCGGGCACAGCTAGTAGAAAAATATATTTCAAAGAGTTTTTATGGCACTTGAGCTACACAACCTAGGTTTTTGTTTATTCCCTGGTAGGTACATAAAACAAACTTCGACACAACACAATAAAAAGGATACCCTGCGCTATGGTAACCAGACGAGGACATCACAAACATAGAAACACACCCAGACTGAGGCCATTTGCACATATGTATGTACGGCAGCCCCCAGTGGGAATCAAACCCACGACCTCATGAAATCAGACGTAATACCGCTAGACCAACTAGTATTTAATCGAACTAATCATCGAACTCTTCTTTTCAGTGCGTTTCATGAAGTCCCTATTTTTTTTTTTTACTAAAACGTTTTAGAATAATTTACATTAATACATAGAATATACATTCTATATCGAAATAAATTATATTAGAATATAATATGTATTTATATTTTTAGTTTAATATTTTATTAAACATTTCAAAACCTACATAGTTATAATAATTTATAATATATCATAGGTATATAAATGTATACATTTTACACACATTCTCATGTATATTCCTGTTTTTGTTTTTAAAATAAGTTTTAATTTTGTTTCTCATAACAACAATTGCATGTTTGTCTTTAAATTTTGAAATATTTGCTCGTATAACCCACTCTTTGAAAAATCTGTTTTGGTCGTCCGCGATACAGGTTTTACCTAGCGCGGGGCCCGCTGTGTACCGCTCATGTAAAATTATTGCTATGGTAATAAATACTTTTTATTTTTTTTTAAATATATTTTACGCTCCCTAATTTCGTTATATTTGATCATTCTAACCTATTTTCCTTAGTTGAGCTAACTGTGTTTGCCTAAACACTTTCTTCAGTCGAGAAAATGAAGGTCTGTTGCACTTGAGTAAGGGTTAGATTGCTGATTTGATTCTAACAGCTTCCTCACGATGGTTTTCTTCACAGTTAACGAGTGGCATTGCAACCACAAATGCAAGCAAATTAGAAAACAAAGTCATTGGTACTTGCCGGGATTTGAACCCACGACCTCCGGAATGTGAGGCCGGCGTCTACCATCGCTAATAGTTACTACATAATACAAATACTTACTACAAATCTTACGCCGCCCATTGTACTTTTTTTTTGTTGTATCTTATTTCCGTATATTTAGGATTCCGTATCTCAAAAGGAAAAAACGGACCCTTGTAAGATCACTTTGTTGTCCGTCTGTCAAGAACTTTTATTTCGGGAACGCTTGGAGGTATCAAATTGGAAATTAAAAGCGACACTCAGGTCTACAGAGAATCAACATTTATAGGGTACTGTGCGGTGACCTAGAACTATGAAATTCAGCAAGTAATATTGTCTTATACTACAAGTTCAGGGAAAAATCTGAAAAATATACATTTGTAATTAAATCATAAAAAAAAGTTTAAAAATTTACAACAAAGAGCCTACAATTTCTACGGAACCCTCGGTGGGTGAGTCCGACTCGTGCTTGTCTAGTTTTTTTGAAGAATACTTTTATTTATCTTAACTTACGCGAAACGATGCGATACATTTTCCATATTCACCAGACGCGGAAACTGACATTCGTAGAAAAGACATCAACGCGTTGCCCACCAAAAGAAAGTTCTGTTTGTTCTTTATGACAACTTTCCTATCGTCTGTGTTCTTATTATCTTAAAATTATACGATACGACGCTAAATAAGGAAATAAAAGTTTACTGTGACAGTCATCAATCATCCAGCAATACGAAGTAGTTTTTATTGAACTATAAATTCATTTGAGCCGTAGATTTAAGATAAGATAAGATATGAATATTCTTTATTGTACCAGGAAAAACACAAACATGAAATGTTTACAAAAATGCAGTACAATTGGCGGCCTTATTGCTTATAGAAATTTCTTCCAGGCAACCGACGATGGAGAGTTGTTGAAGGAAAAGTGAGACGGGTAGTAGGTGCAAATACGAATATTCATTTACATTTGTACAAATTGCCTCATTCTGGGTGTATTTCCATGTTTGTGATATCCTTGCCTGGTAACCATAGCGCAGGGTATCCTAGTTTGTAATCAGGACAAGTTTTTTATATATTTATTTTTATTATTCTTGTATTTAATTATCGCCAAATTGCAACAGCAATTTGTAGGCGGCTCGCTCTTTTACGTTTTTTTGCACATGCATACCTAATTAACGGTTTATTCTATACATTCTAATCATAAACATCATACTACAGTCTCAAGGTGCAGTCCTATTTTACTAAACAATTAAAGTAGGTAAGACCACAACTTGAGATCATCAACATTGTAACATATAAGAATAAGAATAAGAATAAACTTTAACTTTAACTTTAACTTTCTATATCTAACTTAAGTTTACTTTTTATAGTTTGTGATTGCATTATGTGGAAGATATTACGTATTTATTATTATTAAGTTGATGCAAGTTGTTGGTAAATAAACCATAGTCTTGTGTTTACTATTGAACTTTACTAAATTAGAAATAGAAGTATAACTGATTCGATTCATCAAACCAAAGCGGGAATTACAACAGAATTCACATCGTATTTTGCATCCAGTCGCGACAATAACAGATGGTATTTATCGCACAGAGTATAAGATGTTTATTTGCTTAAACCTTTTAAAGTCTTGCTTGCTAAATTTCAATTTATGTCAAGTTGAAATACAAGGTTGCAAATGAAAAACTTTAAATGGTTGGTAATCCTGTCCAAAAAAATACAATTAATTGCTAGCTTGCATATTTTATCAATATCTATCGGCGGATATATGTTACTGGCCATATGAAATGTGAATTTATATTTTTATTGTTGTGATCAAATTATATTTTTGCTGTTCTGAATGAGATTTTCTGAATAATATGAAGTAACATATTACACGACTTACTGTACTCAGTAAGTCGCAAACCTTTATATTAAATGTAAAGTAAAATATTCATCAAACCAAAGCGGGAATTACAACAGAATTCACATCGTATTTTGCATCCAGTCGCGACAATAACAGATGGTATTTATCGCACAGAGTATAAGATGTTTATTTGCTTAAACCTTTTAAAGTCTTGCTTGCTAAATTTCAATTTATGTCAAGTTGAAATACAAGGTTGCAAATGAAAAACTTTAAATGGTTGGTAATCCTGTCCAAAAAAATACAATTAATTGCTAGCTTGCATATTTTATCAATATCTATCGGCGGATATATGTTACTGGCCATATGAAATGTGAATTTATATTTTTATTGTTGTAATCAAATCACATTAAATATTTTTGCTGTTCTGAATGAGATGTTCTGAATAATATGAAGTAACATATTACACGACTTACTGTACTCAGTAAGTCGCGAACTTGCGCAAACAAATTCTGGTCCAAATTAAGTAATGTTTCATTGACTTAATGTATAAATTACTCACCAAACGAAAGCAGGAAAGGAAAAACCAGTATTGTCGCTTCCATTTTTACACGTAAAAGTGCAATTTTTTTCTCCTAAATAACTTTTTGACACAAATACTTAGACGCTTTTAAAAAAACACCATAATTTATTTGTACTCGCTTTCACATAAAAAAGTTCCACCGAAAAGTTTCGTCACATTTATTTTTATTTAAGAAATACTCGCAATAAATTGTTACTGCATCGAGTTCTGCTCAACACTGAACGCAAACCTAGAACGACTATGTTGTAACTTGGTATCATTATTTAATTATGTGTATGTGATTATAATTAGCTATCAACTGTCAACCTTAATGTTAGGGTCAATAGCGACGAAATCCGACAGAGAATGCGTTTGCTTGTCGGCCATTTTGAAATTCGGCGTTCACTCCATGCATTCTAAAGCCAAACACAAAACATCACATGTCGCAAGGAATATTGACAAGCAGTAATAGTCACAAATACTTGCAGTTATGGTAGTCTTTCGCTTGCAAATAGGTTGTATTGGTATTCTTGTGTCCCATTCACTATGTTGACAGTGGAAGAACTTTGGTATAAGTAAGAATACTTTTTCTTCAACTACGTAACTTAGCACCTAGACGTTAAGATCGAAAATCTCATTTTAAACGAGCCATGGTAAGTTCTTTCGAATCGCAACTGTGAGTCACTTTCATATTTTGTGAAAACGTACTGGGAGCGAGATAGTACTATAGGAAAGGGACACTGACGGCGGTTTGTCAACGTATGTCACATCCGGTATGGAGGGTTATTGCTAAAAATCGCAATTCCCGAAACTGACCAATTAGAGTTAGTGTTCTATAACAACTTTGTCCTGCGCCTTAACGTGTATGGCTAATTTTCAGTGTGTTTTTGCTTTTTTTTGTATGTAATTGTTTTGTTATATTCTTTCTTCGTATTGTGACTTTTAAATGGACTTGTATTGCTTTACTTTATATACGTGTGTGTGTCTTATGTGAATAAATTATTTATCTATCTATCTAGAACTTCTAGCATGTTTCAGAAATTAGGCATTTTGGAAATCATATCCTGCATATCTTTTCCATCGAGTTCGCTTCCACTTCAGCCAATGAAGGAGACCGCGGAAGGGTGATTCAAATGTTCATGGATTCAAGGTCGCATTTCATAGAACAATTCATGGTTTACTATGATAATTCTATGTACATTGTTCTACTTTTTTTCTGGTCGTGCAATAAAGTGTGCTCTATCTATGTACTACATTGCATAGGCGAATAATGTGTGGAATTGACAAATAGGAAGACTCATTGCACTGAGTACATCTCTTTCATTATTATCATTTTGTAACATCTCGTATATACGCTTTATTTTAAAAACCTATTTAGAGGCTAAAAATTCCACCCATTCCGAGACTTGAACCCCGTACCTCTGGCTGTGCCTCTGGCTAGCCGTGCCAGCGCTCTACCAACTGAGTTAATGGGCAAGTGCAAGCATGGGCAATTTTCGAGCCTCTTTACAAAATAGGTTTTTAAAATGGTCTCGCACGGGTTAGTGCAACAAAAAGAATATACTCTTTATTGTGAATACCATAAAAAAAATGCATTAAAAGCTTTACTTATTTAAGTTTTTTGCCTTGTACAATTGGCGGTCTGTAAATAAAGTTTCCGTGTGGCGCCGGATTAAGAATAGCGTCACTCCAGTTCCTTCCGTGGATGTCGTAGAAGGCGACTAAGGAAATACATTACCAGGAGAGATTCCAACCGCATACTGCGATCGCCAACCCGTCTGCCAAGCGTGGCGATTATGGCAAAACCCCTCATGGTTATGAAAACCATGAGGGAGGCCTATGTCCTGCAGTGGGCGTCAAATGGCTGATGATGATGATGATGATGATGATGAAATATTGATCGTGATAACTACTTTTGTTTTAAGGCAATAATAATAATAAATAGCAATAATACGAAAACGTGGGAAATCCTACCTATAGCAATGCATATTAGCTAATCGGTTTGGCAAAACCCTAATTATAAATCAGTCATTACGGTTAGGTTAATTTTCTTATCATAGATAGCCTGGAGAGTTTTGAAACACAACGCAAAGGAAAACATCGTGAGAAAACCCGAGTGTTCGAGGTATTCACATACCTAGACCTAGGCGCTTGAAATCGCCAATCCGCGGCGGGCACTCGCGATGATTTCTCTCTCTCTCTTTCTCTCTCTCTCTCTCTCCGGGAGAAGGCCTGTGCCCAACAGTGGAACTTACTCTGTTGTATGTAACCATTTTGATTATAAAAAACTTTTTATTTTCTTTTATTAAGGACATCAACAGCGAAAACCAATAATTTGAACAAATAATAAAGATACAGTTCACAAGGCGAAGAATATATCTCCACAAATAGGTAGTTCATAATTACAAAAAATATGCTACGATAACGCAAAGCAACATAAAAAAACATGCATTTTTTTTTTTAATTTAAAATAATATATCTTATTATAATTTATACTCGTTCTAATCAAGATATACCTACCACCTTTATATGTGTGAGTGTGTGTGAGTGTGTGTGTGTATATGTATGTGTGTGTGTGTGTGTGTGTGTGTGTGTGTGATGTATGAGTGTGAATAGGGGAAGGGGGGTTTCTCCAATAAATTACGCATTATCATTGAGTATTGTCAAAATACTATACATATTTAAAGGAAGCCTTGGATCCTAGGAAAAGGTCGGCCGAACAAATACTTTTATTATAAAGGCGAACTAGACGTATCAGGGTCAAGTGTTATTTTACTTACTTACTTTTATGATGTTTGTCATAAAGCTGCTTTACCAGTTTCACTGACTGATCAACCTCACCATTTAGTACTAAGCACCGATTCTTATTAAAAAGGAATTGAGTTGAAAACTGCTTTACCGTTGTCATTGGCTGGTCAACCTCACTATTTAGGACTAAACAACGATTCTTATTACAAAGGAATTAAGTTGAAAATCGTAAGTGTAAACGGCAATGTACTGTGGGTAACTGTACAAAGTTAATCGGCCTTCAATATTGCCATAAAGTCTACAAATACACAAAGCTTTTTGTATAGGCTAAGGTGTTGTTCCCATAGATCATGCATTTGCCCAACTCTGCCTGCTTTAGAGAGTAAGGCGAATAGTTTGTCACTTCGACAAATGCATAATATAAGGATCTCATAGCAATTCCGACGACATTTCAGTTGACATTACTCAGTGTTTTTATATATAGCCTGTGCAGCGCACAGGCCTTCTCTCAGAGAGAGAGTATGGGCTTAATTACCACGCGTGCTCACCGCGGATTGGCAATTTCAAGCGCTGAGGTATGCGAACGAACACCTCAGAAAATTACTTATGCGATTAAAAAAAGTTATAAAAACAAATCAAATTAAGGCAACTACGTATTGTCAAATTAATTGCCTGTTGTGTAACAATACACAAAAAAATAAAAAAAACAGGAGGCAAATAAAACTAAGTACCTAATTCAGTTTTATTTGCTAAGTAATTCAGTTTTATTGGCTTCCTACCCTCCAAATAGCGAGTATTGCTCAACTCGAGTTATATCGCAGGTTTTGAAAAACTGTCATAATTATCATTTTAGCTCCTTCATTGCTACTTATGACAGTTCTGACAGTCCTCCCTAACTTATTGACGATTATTATATTCTTTTTGTTGCACTAACCCGTGCTGAGGTCAATTCTTAAAAACCTATTTAGAGGCTAAAAATTCCACCCATGCCGGGACTTGAACCCGCGATCTCTGGCTAACAGTGCCAGCGCTCTCCCAACTGAACTAATGGGCAAGTGCAGGCATCGGATTATTATTGACGATTAGCCACTGGTGTACTACGGGGACGGCGCTAAAATGTATTTATAAATTAGAGGAAAAGGAACGGCCCCAAAATACATCCCTGTAACACTTCCATCTTTACCTCTGAGCCCAACGATTTACTTCAATTTGGGTAACCAGGCAAGGACATAGCAAACATGAACCATACCCAAACTGAGGCCATTTACACAAATCAACAGGAAATCACTGACCATGAAAATCTAATCAATCAACTCCATCCAACCCCTATGGGGGTTGGAATTTTTGCTTGACGTTGTACAACTGTGTGGAAGTCATTATATAGTCAGCACAAATCTTTTTGGCGGTAACGTGAACATAGTCACAGATCGTTTGCACATCGGTTACTGTCTTTACAGTGTATATGTGAGTAATTGACTATAATAGTAGTTTACTGCGCAAACGATCTGTGACTATGTTCACGTTACCGCCAAAAAGATCTGTGCGTATTATACCTATATTATTATCAAGCCTAAGTTAGTGTCCTACACCTCCATACTATAAGTTTTTAAATTATTTAACAGCGTGAGAGATTTCGCTATTGTTTTAATCGACAAAGACTATTGCCAGATAATTCTACTCCTAGCTAGGAACAATATTGCACCAGACATTCCTTGTGCGTGTTTGGTTATAGTTCATTTGAGTGCGGTTAATTTTTATTCAGTTCTAATCCATAACAAAAAAAAAATTTTGTGTCTCCGCATTTTTTTGTAATTCTGGTGACTAAATGTTGTCTTCGATGGTCATTTTGTAATCAAATACTTTGAAACAGTCAAGTTGCGGAAAAAAGATGTGTCGGAAGATATGTTTGTGTTGGTTTTTGGTTAACATCTTGACAAGTGAGTACTTAAGTCCTTCCTTTAGTTCCTACCTACAGAAATTCCAAAGTCAAGTCAAGCGCCACCAAGGGAAAAAAATCATATCTTTTTTGCAGTGTCGGATTTGCAAAAAGTGTCTGTGCAATCTTTCAATCATGTTTATAGTGATTTTTAGGACCCACGACCGAAAACCTAAGATCACGTACTAGTCCCAGTTAGCACTTAACTCATGCCATGCGCATGAGCTAAGCATGCAACCTTTAACTTAGTTTTGATTTCAACTGCCTGATCCATAATGTGTGTTAGCAGTGAGGACTTTGGATGTAACACCTGGTCGCTGACTATGGGCCTCATAAGAAGGCTCAAGGTCTCTCAACGAGCAATGGAGAGAGCTATGTTTCACTGCGTGATCGGATCAGGAATGAGGAGATCCGCAGAAGAACCCGAGTTACTGGTATAGCTCGAAGAATCGCTCAGTTGAAGTGGCAGTGGAAGGGACATATAGCTCGGAGAACTGACGGCCGTTGGGGCGAAAAGTTCTGACCTGGCGAGCGCCGACCAGACGATGCAGCGTGAGAAGGCCCCGCACCAGATGGTCTGACGACCTCGTTACGGTGGCGGGGAATCGCTGGATACGGGCGGCCCAAGACCGGGAAGCTTGGAAAACCATGAGGGAGGCCTATGTTCTGCAGTGGGCGTCAAATGGCTGATGATGATGATGATGATGATGATTCCACTTCTAGGTTAATTCACTGTTTAGTTCGAACAAGATTGTGACTTTTCAAATGTAAATATATTTTTCTGGCAAAGACTCTAATTGTTTTGTTTTCCCGTGATGTAAGGAACGCGTTCGTGAATTTGGCGCCCCCTCAGGTAGCCGTCCGTGGCGGGAGCCCTCTGTCGAAACCACCTTAGATCCGAGCCTGTTACATAGAATGCTCGTAATGCTTTTATTCACCTTCATACAGTCGACAGCAAATCCACCTTTACACGTACGCTCTCTACTCTGTTCCTATCATAATCTTAGTAGTCTATTCGACCAAACGGCTGTAGAACATAGAAATTATGATTAGTAGATCAACACGTCCGCTATAGAAATCGTTCTGATTCTTTCCTGGGTACCCCACGGTTCTATCTATCTTAGCATAAGCAGCCTATATACGTCCCGCTGTAGGGCACAGGCCTTCTCTCGGGAGAGAGTATGGGCTTAATCACCACGCGTGCCCACCGCGGATTAGCGATTTCAAGCGCTGAGGTATATGAATAGCTGAGACACTCAGGTTTCCTCACGATGTTTTCCTTCACCGTTAGCGAGAGTAACAACAGAATAGCAACAGGAAAATATTTACACCCAAGATAGATAGGTATGCGGTGGTAGCCTAGTGGGTAGAACATTGGGCTCGGAATCGGGAGACCCAGGTTCGATTCCCAGTGCGGGCATGTACCTATGACTTTGTTTTATAAGTTATATATATTTGTGAAGTTATAGTAACAATACCACTCGCTAACGGTGAAGGAAAACATCGTTAGGAAACCTGACTGTCTGGGCTATTCTTCAGCGCTTAAAATTGTCAGTCCGCGGTGGGCACGCGTGGTGATTAAGCCCATACTCTCTCCCTTTGGGAAGTCCTGAGCCCTACAGTGGGACGTATTTAGGCTGCTTATTTAAGATCTCTTTGTATCATGTCTATGTACCTATGTATAGCTAAAAAAATTGCGGCGTCTTCTCAACAAATTGTAAAGGTTGAATTCTACTTGATTTGTGATGCCCTTGCCTGGTTACCGTTGTACAGGGTACCCTAGTTTGGAACAAGGACAAGTAATCGCGTTGTGTGGAAGTTATTTCTGCTTCTTATTGAAGTGCCTCTCCATCACTGGAGGTTGGCAGTCAGCTTTTTACAATGGTCTCTGTTCAGTGCAATTCTGAACAGCTTCGCCGCGGTTTCAACGCCGGTCCACTCTTTGACGTTGCACAACCATGACATCTCATCATGGAAGTTATTTATTTATATGCGATAAACTTCACCTGTCTTACATTTCAGGTCTCCCATGCAGTGTGATGTCCCTGGTCATCCCTGAAGATGTCCCGATGGGCTTGGTTGGCATCTACGGATTCGCACCGAAAATTGTCAAAGGTACGAGTTTGTCCAGCTATCGACTGCCTCCTTGGTCTAGCGGTATCACGTCTGATTACCAAGCCGGAGGTCGTGAGTTCGATTCCCACTGGGGGATGTCCTACGGCCTCAGTCTGGGTGTATGTCCATGCCTGGTTACCATAGCATAAGGTATCCTGGTTTGGGACCAAGACAAGTAATTGTGTTGTGTGGAAGTTATTATTATTGTCGACTAAAAAAATAAAAAAATAAACGCTCCTCTTAAGCAAAACCATAACTTAGAAAACAAAGTCCTCGCGCTTCCGAGTCCAATAAGTTATCGTAGCAATACCACTCGCTAACGGCGAAGTAAAACATCGTGAGGAAACAAAGGTGTGGCGCCGCATTAAGAATAGCGTCACTCCATTTCCTTCTAAGGAAATGAAATTCCAGCGTTCCAAATTCCATGCATTACCAGGATTAAGAATAGCTGTTCGTGTGGCGCCGGATTAACCATAGCGTCACTCCATTACCTTCAGTGGATGTCGTAGAAGGCGACTGAGGAAATGCATTACCAGGAGTCGGGCAGCAGCGTCTTCCTGAGATTCCAACCGCATACTGCGATTGCCAACCCGCCTGCCAAGCGTGGCGATTATGGCAAAACCTCTCATGGTTATGAAAACCATGAGGGAGGCCTATGTCCTGCAGTGGACGTCAAATGGCTGATGATGATGACGATGACAGTCTTAGGTTCGGTTTATGTGATATTTACGAAAATTAAAAGACAATGACTGTGGTGGACCACCGCTTGTTCCCAGGCGGTGACCACCGCGTGGGCTTCGGGTTCCGTTTTGGGAACCACGCTGACTTCCAGGTCCTGTACGAGTTCGGACCACAGATGTTGACCAAGCCGCTGGAACCACTGCGTGAGTTCTAAGAGTCTAAGTTCCCGTAAGCCTAGTACAGGTTTTGACGTGAGACGTCTTCAGTTCGGCAGTAGGGGGTCGCTTGCTAAAACCGCATGCGACGAAAACATGTCGCCTCGCCGAGGGCTGTAACTCCGTGACTACGTGTCGTGTGCAATTCATTTATATGTCGTTGAGTAGATCAAAGCAGCCATTACTCAGATCCTCTTGACTCGTGCCGCAAGATCATCTACCCGCTCTTTTTAAAACTGTTGTAAATTTCAGTTTCTGATTAGTTATTTGTTTGTAATTTGTTTGTTTAATAATAATAAAATCATAAATATGGCGCCAATACCGCGTAACACATTGTGCAGTTCGAGGTAAAAATTAACGCTTCACGTTTCACGTTCACCATCCGATAGAGGAAAAAAATCCAAGAAGAATTATATATACCTAATAAAAAATTACGACCTGAATGTCCCCTACAGCAATTGATTCCGCACTTCCGCAGTCGATGTGTTTTTACAGATCGCTTTTGCAAAAAGTGTCAGTACAATCTCTCGCACATGTTAATAGTGATTTTTAGCCACCATGGCCATGAACCTAAGTCCAAAAGATAGCATTTTTAATTTTTATTTTATTTGGTGTACAAAACAGATCACAACCATTACACGATATAAAAGTAATAATATGACATGAGTACTAAGTTGTGGTCTAAAGCATGCACACACAACATTGCCACATGTAAATTTGAGTATCTGAATAAAGATTATTTATGTATATCTAAGTAGGTATGTATTTTTATTCCGACATCTAGTTTATGTAGTTTTTGTTTTTGTTTTCCTTTTTACTTTGTGTTATTTAGGCTTTTTGTAGTTTATTTTGTGCACATATATAGACCCGTTTTTCTACCGCTTCTCCTATACCCGGAGGTTTGCTGGAAGAAATCTCTTACAGAGATAAGCTCGCCTTTTTACATGTAATTTCTTATGTAGTGTCCTGTTAAATGTCTTGTGTGCAATAAAGTATAATTAATTAAAGTATTAAATTTTAGGGATACCTAAGCTATCTACGTTAATGCTAATTAGTCCTAGTTTCTCGGGCGTGGGTCCTAAAAGTCTGGACACTTTTTGCAAAAACGACCAATTCAATTCAATTCAATTCAAATATTTTTATTCATTGTAAAAACAGAATGTTTACTTAATGAACGTCAAAGTTGTTAGTTTCACAATTAATAGATTATGTGGAGAAGAAGCTAACAAAGAAACTCCACATTTATTCTTTTCAAAACACGTTTTAACTTAATTAACAGAGTTTTCAACTTAAAATATTAGTCATGAATGTGTTGAACACTAGTCACAATCGTCCTTTAAATAATATTAATCTAATGTTTCATGCCAAACATCTTTGTCTTCTAAATAATCCTTGATGTTATAGTAAGCCTTTTTGCACAGAACGTGCTTAACACATTTTTTAAATCGCGTTGGAGGTAACTCTAATATATCTTGAGGAATTTTGTTTGTAGAACCTTATACAGTGCCCCATAAAGGATGTGTTAACTTTTGCAAGTCTAAATAGTGGAAATGACAATTTATGTTTATTTCTAGTATTAACATTATGGTGGCCACCAACATTTTCGAAGTCTTTGATATTTTTTCTAACGTACATAATATTTTCATAAATGTATTGACCCGCAAAATATGATTTGTTTCCCTTGATGGCGCTAGCGTTACTCTGTGGACCCCTTAACAGGCTCCTCTGGTCCACAGGAGTCCGTCCGGCGGCCTACACCGTGTTCCGGCAGCGCGTCCGCCGCCGGCCGATATTAGAGTTGCTCTTCAGAAGCGGGCTCCTGAAGGGGGTGGCATACCGGTTCAGCGTCACTAAAGATGATGAAGATGATGACGTGTTGGTGGTGGATGAGCCGCGGTGATGTCAATCAGTTTTTTTTAATCACCTAGTAGGTACCAGCGATAGGGTTTTATATTCGTAGTCTAGTATATATCTATGATTAGGCTCAAGCTCAAAGTGTCCAAGACAGTGTTAATTTATCTCAAATTTATTACAGTCTAAATATAAACGTATAAAAGGCTTGTTTTTAGTCCCTATTCATTCTCTGCCTCATCATCATGGAGGAGGCCTATGTTCAGGCAGACATAGAGGCCTATGTCTGCCTGAACATAGGCCTCCTCCATGGATTTCCAAAAAGACCGGTTGGAAGCGGCCTACATCCAGCGCCTTCCTGCCACTTGGATGAGGTCATCTGTCCATCTTGTGGCTGGTCGTATAATTCCCTGCCTGCGCAGCCGGAACTAGTACCTGATGATGAGCCGGAACTACTAAAAAAAACCGTCGTTTAGTCGAACGCCATAATTAGGTAAGGTAAGAGCTACTTTCCAACAAAAATTTACCTGCTGTCTACCGGACAAAAAAGCCCATGCATGGTGTTTTACGTACGGAACGTAATATTGAATACAACAATTTCTGAAAAACCCACTTTCGTGTTGATTTTCTCATTCACTATGATCTAGATAAAAAAAAGCTGTGGTAGCCTAGTGGGTAGAACATTGGACTCGGAACTCCAAGAGACCCAGGTCGCTAACGGTGAAGGAAAACATCGTGAGGAAACCTGAGTGTCTGAGCTATTCACATACCTCAGCGCTTGAAATCCCCAATCCGCGGTGGGCACGCGTGGTAATTAAGCCCATACTCTCTCCCTGAGGCCTGTGCCCTACAGTGGGTAAAAATGGCGTAGTGGGACGTAATAAAGGCTGCTTATGTAATGATCTAAATCTTGAAAATGTCAACGGTGTATTCATTGTTTTCTTGAATTCTTTACTAAAAAATAAATCAGAAAAATGTAGTATTTTTCATGTCTCAACATATCAAAAAGACAGGTTTTTCGACAATGATAAATCTGTTAATAAATTCCCAAAATTTAAGACTATGTTGTTAAAATGGACTGTTGTCCATTTGTTCAATTTGTAAAGTTCATGTCGCAGTTTCTGCGCTATTTCGAATAACTTAAAAGTGAAAGTGTAAGTGAAAATATTTTATTTACCACATAGAACAATAATAAATATTAAATTTTCTTCATTCACATGTGGTAAAAAGGATCGGGCTCAGCTTTATTGCCGTGACTGCATACGTAGTCACATCGCAAGACATCTTGGCTTCGACTAAAACCATCTTATTTTATTTATGGGGTAGAATACACAGTAAAAATCATTTATCATTAAAAGTAATTTTATTCCTCCATAAAAATGCTCGCAGAAAAAAAAACTAAAACAAAAATAAGGTTAGAAACATGTGCGTAGTGTTAAAACGTATTTGTTGCATTGAAAACGATATTCCTACAAAAACAAACAGAAAAATTATTAATAATAGTGTAAACGTAAATAATAATAAACATTAGTCTTTTTCATAAATGGCAATACAATTTTTGAACATTAAATACAAAAAAACTACTTACAGTCCTAAGATTTTTGTTTGAGGGGCTACATAGAGTAACACTAGCGTCACCAACTGAAAAAAATAACATCCTCTTTTTATAGATCGTATTTGCAAAAAGTGTCTGTACAATCTCTCAATTATGTCAATAGTCATTTTTAGGATGGCCGTTTTTGGCATAAATGCTGTCTAGTTCCAGGTCCGTGATCCTAGGTTCTTTTTTGTGAGTCCTAAATCACTGTCAACATGATTGAGAGATTGTACAGACATTTTTTGCAAATACGATCTGTAAAAGAAGATATGTTTTTTTTTTCCTTAGTGAAGCTAGTGTTACTCTATGGAGCCCCTCAATGGGCGACCCGGGGTTATCTAAGCGCCATCTATGGAAAAATCATATATTCATTCATAATACGGTTTTGCAAAAAGTGAACATCATTAAAATCTAAATAACGGTGATTTTTCAAGACCTCCAGCCAAGAACCTAGGGTCAATAACCTAGGACTAGCCGATTCCCGCTAAAAGCAGCGTTTAAAATCTGGGTTTTTGGGCTGTCGGTTCTAAAAATAGCTATCACCGTTATGATATTCTTCACTTTTTGCGAAATCGTATTGTGGAAGAAGATATATTTTTTCGATTTGTCGGCGCTGGTTAACTCCGCGTAGTCCATAAATATCATCAACCAACACTACTGAGTACATATTGTTATTTTTGACGCGTGTCAAAAACTGTCAAACTTTCTCGCAATTAACAAATTTTCCGTCCACAAAAAACATTGCATTGCTACCTTGACAGTGAACTGTTAACATTTTTGACACGCGCAAAAACACCATTCACACGCCCCCTTTCATACATGCATATTACTTATTACTAGATTATTAATAATATTGACATTGTATTGTAAACCCAAGTCTTTTGCTAATATAATATGTATTCCAATTACCTTAACGCTTACAATCGCCAAATTGCGGTGGGCACGCTTATTTTTATACCAGTAGATTTAGTAGTGAAAGGTATAACCAACGTTAGTGATTTGTTTTAAATGGAAGCTTCTCAGAGATACATCATGGGTCCACTTCTTTACCTAATTTATACGATTCGACCTCATTCAATCGACAATCCTGGATTAAACAATGACTCTTGTCGCCTGCGACATAACTTGTATTTTAGCAAAACAATCGGGTTTAGTTATTTATTACATAATTGTGACATAAAACGTAAGAAAACACTTAACTCACTAACGATAACATTGACTTAACGGACGACGCGTTACGAATTCGTTATTTTATTTCAGCGTTTACAATAAAAATATTTTATCGTTAACATTACATTGTACATTGGAAACAAAAATGTCAAGAGTTTATTTACATACGGGCTTAAGCTTTTGTAAAATGTCTTTTCTTTTTCCTTATACAGCCTAAAATTGAGGTTAAAATCGTCTTTTTATACGAAACATATTTCCTCCCTTTGAAAAACCATGACTGAGATATTTTTCTTCGCTCCGTGCAAACAAATCCGTACAGTGTCAACAAATACATGCTTTACTTGGCGGCAAACAACCCATAAAAGATTTAATTTAGCATATGGTGGTAAAGCAAAACTATCGAAATAAATTGAAGAATATCTTACTGCAATACTATTGACTAATTTGACAGTGCTGACTTCTGTGGTTGATTATTTCGACGTTTTGCCGTCCCCCAAAGGGGAAAATCGACCTTATCTGTTACATGGCATGACCTATTATTCATATTAGTACAATCTGTACAATACATGCTCCACGTAACACCAGCCTTAACAGCAGTCAGTTTTTTATGCACTCAGGCTGTTAACAATACATTAATAGATTTTTGGTGTACGGGAAACAGGGCATAAGAATCTTTAAAATTAATATCCAAGCTCATTCTGAAGTGCTGAAAACATTTTCAGACGAAACTTGAAGAGGGCACAAGAGGGCGTCAAATTGTCTTAAAAAATTATTGATTAAAAATGGTCCAATAAAATTTGATTCAACTATAAAAACGCATTGGAATGACAATTTTTCAAATAAATGCAAATGTTTTTTTTTTAAACGTCATCACATTTCTAACATTTTTATACAAACCCCAATTTTCATATTCGAGGTTGAGACTTACTAATGTCAAAAGAGCTGGCTAACACAGCTCTTTCAGAATAAAATATTCCTTCAACTTTTTCTTCTTGTTTTACCAAAAATTACAAAGATGGTAAACGTTTTATTTGCCTATTGTTTTCTATCACACAATACCACTAGCTGAACGTCGCCAACCGTTTCTACACTACGGACCAAATGACCACTCGCTAATTGCAAACTCGGACCTCCAGCTTTTTCTTCTATTACACTGGATAGATCGTACAAATGACGTAACTCTATCTACTCACAGACCTACGTCTTCACCCAAACATGACGTCAATCATATTGACGAAAAATCTAATATATCTGATCTACGTTGGCTGACAGTGACAAAACTACTGACTGCAGAAGCAAACTCAAATTCAATGACAGCTTTCAGTTGAGTTTCATTAAAAAAAAGTAGATGGCGCTGCAAGGAGAACAAATATCATCAAACGTTTTATATGTTGTACATCGTTATTATTCAACAAAAAAAGCGAAAGTGAACGAAACAAGCAAGCAACGTGACAGAAACCACAGAGAAGGTACAGTGATGTCATGTCAATTTTGACATGTTTTGTGACGTCAGCACCATCTATCGGTAACTTGCGGTACTGTATTTTTTTTTAAATGACGCCTTGAAAAGCCCTCATTGCAGTGCCAGTGATACCTGTCACGCACGCCAACTGATTATAGCTAAACTGTATAATAGACAACCAGGTCAGTGTCACAAATCTATCGACAGATTTTCAATCCTACCCAACTATATCGATATGTCCAATGATAAATCCAAAAAATTACAAGTATTTTCACAATCTTTCGTACAACGCCCTTAGAGTTATGTTGTTGGTAATGTCTTCGGATATTCTTACATTTTTAATTATTGTAGAAGATGGAGGAAGGAATTTTTGAGTAATGTGGTTCGTAACGACACTGGAAAATAAAGTAACTGGCATTTTAGACATATGTTAATATGAACTTAGATTTTTTTGTTTCATAGAAAAAAAAATGGTGTAAGACACTCGTAACCGGTTTTGCAAACTTTAACAAAAACTAATTCCGTGAAAACATTTATTGTAAAAGCAGAATAACAGTTTAAAATGTTACAATGCTCGAGTGGAAGGGGTTGACAACGTAACTTTATCCTATCCAACTTCTTTTAGAATATCTTTCTCATTGCCTGACTTCAATCAATAACCATTATCCGTAAACAATAACGATTGAAATGAACTCATCGATGTTATTATCTGTTTGAATGACTCTGCTAAATAACTTTTCTTTCACATCACTAGGTAGGGTTGTCAGGAAATGGTAATGTATCATTTGGATATTAAAAAAAGGGACAATGTTGAAACTCAATCAGATTAGGACAGTATGAAAATATTAACCGAAATAAAATTGAAAAATTAAATCGTATGTTGTGAAAAATGTACAAAGTCGCAGACCCGTCAAGAATTAAAAAGAGGTTATAAAATGTCATTGGCATCAGCTAAGTACTAACAGTGTTAAAACAAAAAATGTCAAGTCTACCATCTGATTGGAGTGTAAACTTGAAGCCTAAAAAGATGATAATACAAATAATAAAAATGTCTCACTATGTTTAAATGACAACAGATACTAATCGTGATTGGATTTACTTTACATGTAAAACTATATTAACAACGCAAATCAATCGACCACTCATCGTCAGATTCATATGTGACATTGGGCGTACCTCAAGGAGTCTTATGGGTCCGCTGCTATTCGTCGTTTTCTTAACAGAACATATCGAACGATGAACGAAGTTTGTCCATTTCCTTCCTTCATAACTATCAACTTTCCTCATTGTCTCTACGGCTGTTGGGTGGTAAACTCTGTGGACTACTACTAAACTGGTTCACCATCTTGTTTTGCATCATGTTGAGGAGAATGTCCGAATACTGCTCGATCAGTGACATGGCTGGATTGCCGGTGGCGTTCATAGCTTCTGTAACAAGTTGTAAGCATATCATTAAATACACGTAGATATAAATAGATGATTATTCATTGAAGTTTTTAACCAAACTTCAATGAATAACTATACGAGTTACTTATTGAAAAAGAGTATATTCATCGTTTATTTCCAACTTTACTTTTATTCAGCATTTGTCTACATGTAAAGAAACCGTTGATAGAAATCATTGAAATACGGTAAACAATAATGTCTACCGGGTTATTGCATGTCTTAGGTCATTACTGATCTCATTCATTCAAGAAATATCCCTTTTCTTAATTTTGATTACCATTTGTTTTTGTTTTCACCCAAAAAGCTTCACGAAATCAAATACATGTCTACACATTTGTTTATATGCACCACAAACACCTTAACAGTCAAGGTCAAGGTGACCCAACTACCTTTGGACACCAGCTCCTCAAGTTTCAACCGCGCGGCGTCGACCCCAAGTCGGGCTTCGCCCTCGGAAGACAGACTGCTCAGGGCTTCCGTCCCGTTCCCGTTGGAGTTCTGCCGCGACACCGCGCCGCGAAGCACCTTCTGCGTTTCTAGGATCGCCGCTTCCAAGCCTGAGAAAGGTACGACGTCATGTACAAAGTGATTTTGAAATCGTTAGCAATATTTTGAAGGAATGTTCTTTTCACTGTGAAAAACAGTATTATTAATGACTAGCTGCCCCGGCGAACTTCGTACCGCCACAGAATCCGCTTATACGATTCTTGCCCAACGCCATCTATTTTTATTTGTACAAATGGCCTCAGTCTGGGTGTATTTCTATGTTGGTGATGTCGTAGCACAGAGTATTCTAGTTCATGAAAGTGTTGTGTGAAAGTTTTTTTTCTATTGGTGGCGTTAGTTACTTCCTTTCTTCGTTTTCCGCAAGAGATGTCTATTTAATTTGCGCGGGTCATACCATAGGAATGATATTGTAGTGCTATAGATAACTAGACGCAAATAACAACTATTGTCGTGCTAATATCATTCTACTGAACAAATATGTGTTTATTGATCGCCCTGTTCAGTGAGCGTAGAGTTAAGTCTCAAACATACTCGTACAACGGTAAAAATAGTATTCCTACTCATTACTTATCCGCCTGAGAAAAAATACAGTAAATAATAAACACCGACCAGGAATCCTACGACTTTCAACGCTGTCACTTACACACTTACCGCCAGTGCGTGTTACTCTTTAAATCGTCACTACTTACCGCTGACCAGGGCTCTGTTATCGACGGCACTCGGTCCCTGCAGAGTGCGATAGACCTGCGCCACTTAGCTTGCCGTCTGTTTCAGCTGAGTCAGTGAGCGCCGAGCTAAGTCTCAAACATATAGCGGCAGTAAACGATAGCGGTGAAGACAGTATTTCTAGGCCTTAACCGCTGTCATGACCCACTTACCGCCATTTGTGCTACTCGAACCGTCACTACTTACCGCTGACTAGCGCTCTGTTATCGGCGCCACTCGGTCCCTGCAGAGTGCGGTAGAGTTGCGCTACTTTGCTTGCTGTTCGGGTCAGCTGTTCGGTGAGCGCCGAGCACAGCTGCGTCGATGACACTGGCAAGAAAAACAACGGATTAAAAAATGTGTTAAGCATACTCTATGCAAAAAAGCCTAATATAACATTAAGGATTATTTGGAAGACAAAGATGTCTGGTGTTTAAATAATGTTAACGGGGACTGTTAACTATCTAGTGTAGTGTAACTTTAAGTTGAAAACTCTGTTAACTCTGCAAACCTGTCTAGAAAAGTTTCTTTGTTAGCTTCTTCTCCGCATAAACTAACAGCTTTGACGTTCATTGAGTAAACATTTTGTTTTTATAGTGAATAAAATTTTTGACTTTGATTATTGCAGACCTTTTTATAAAAACGGTCCCCTTAAACACTCGTAACACAGAATTAAGATCATAAGGTTCGTTAAGATTCGGAAACCTAAAAAGAAAAAGTCCTTTTCATAGCGTTGCTACGGGTTGTTACAATTAACACTTGTCTACTCTTCTGAAAATACCAGTTTAATAAAAAAAAAGGTCTTACTAGAATTTCTTGCATTTTATTGGTAAGCTGCTACTGACCTACAAAAATCTAACAATATATTTTCACGGTACAAAGGGAAGGTGCGCGGGAAATTACAACAGAGTACTGCTAACTTACTCTGCGCATCGCCGGCGCCCGGTTCCGGCTTCGAGTCCTGCGCCGGCCGCGAGCGCGGGCCGGCCGTCAGCCGCGCCGTCACCTCTCTCGCTTTCGCGGAGAGGTCCCGCTCGCTCCCGCTGCGGCCTGCGTGGACAAAGGTCTAGGTTGACTTAAATAAGCAAGAAAATATGCGAACCTAGCCTAGTTTATAATGTTTTGTGCTGTGGATTTTGTAATAAACTTGTTTCAGATACATGACATTCTTGTGTAGCGTATTATTGGCCTAGTCTGATCAGCTGCTGCACTAAGTAGGCCTAGACCTGTCTCACTCTTTCTAGCATTCTAGTGCCGCAGGGCGACTCCGTTGAAGGGACAAAAACTGAATGTAGGCCATCACGGCCTAGTCTATAGCCAAACCCGGTTGCCTAGACCGGCCTATAGTGGTCAACGAATTCGGCTAGGGACTATCTCTCTCTTAGCTATCCATAATAAATAAATCCATAGAGCCGCATTCATTAAACTAGGTCATCATGGCCTAGTCTGTACGCTTACCAGGTTGCCTAGAGTGGTCGACGGAGCCGGCCCGAGGCCGCGGCGGCACGGCCGGCTTGCCAGGCCGCTCCTCGGCCTCCGAGCTGGACCCATCCTGGGCGGCGGTGGATAGGCTCACTGCAGGAGACGGCGTGGTTGGTGTTAGACCGCGTGAGGTTAGGTGGGGCGGGTGTGGGGTTTGGTGCCAGCGATTACGGAATAAATCTTTGACTTACGTTAAAATAAGAAAAACTGAAATATAGTTTGAATAGTCTTGCGTGAAGTCTGTAAACCAGCTTCAACTCCGTCTTAAGAGTATTTTAGTGGAATAGTTCTTTTTTTTTTTAATAAGACCGTAATTCTTCAACTTACGTTAAGATAGCACTGAGTCAGAATTGAACTTAATTAACAGGATGTTTTAACCAGTTCAACATTGACTTAGGCCGTGCTATTCATGCAAAATTCGATTTAAATGGCGACTTAAGTTACATTTAAGAAGCGGTGCAAGTCGGCCTTAATGTTATTTTAACGTAAAACGATAAAAAAAAAGATGTAATTTATTTATATGGTGGTAATTTAATTTAGTTGTATTGTTGTAATTTATTTTGTGCTGTGACATTTCTAATTAATTTGACTTCACGTAAAACTTACATTAAGATAAGTCAGTGTTGGGCATAATTAAACTTCTTTGATAATTAGATTATGAATTCAATTTCAAGTAATTTTTGTTTCTGTAATTGAATTAATAATTCCAATTACAAAGAGTTGGATTATTTTGTAGTGATTACTAGTTTTACGTTTTAGTTTATTCCGTGAATTCCAATTCCTTTTTCTACTAAGCAAGAATAGGTATAGGATTCCAAGGCGTCCAATTACATGTGACATTATGCGCCGAGAGAAGAGTTCACGACTTTTAAAACTAAACGGCTTTTATTAAAGGACTGTCCACACTACAACGGGCTGGCAACGTGGCGGCGCAACGATAAAAAATAAAATAAACCTTAAAACGGTCGTTGTTTTAATGTGAAACCACTAAGTAATCGTAAATTTTTAAGCTCAAACTTCGCATCGTGTTACGCGGCACTGGCGCCATCTAGCGGCTTGAGTCAAGAGGATCTGAGTAATGGCTACTTTGCTCTACTCAACGATGTATAAAAGAATAAATTTATATGGCATACATTAAGATAAGATTAAGCTTAATTATGTTTTAGAAATAATTAGTTTTAAATTTTTTCGTTTTTCAATTTTTTTTATTTTTTAATTTTTTCAATTTTTAATTGTAATTTAAGACATGTAGTTTAAGTTTATTTTTAAAAGCGTTTATATTTTCTATGTCCATAAAGGACTATTATAAAGTTGTAATATTCAGTGGGTAAATTATTATAAAGTTGGACTCCTTCATAAATCACATTTCTTTTACCATATTCAGTTCGTGGTGTTCTTAGTTTAAGTTTGTTTTTGCGTTTGCTTCTCAAGTTATATTGAGGTGATTTGACTCGACTTAGGTTTATATTAGTATGTATATCTTTCTTCAATATTTTTTTAAGGACTATTTTAGATTAAAATCCTGCCGCCCGCGCATCGTCCGCTCGTTGTAACCTGTATAGACTTCAGAGATGCTTTTACGTTTTGCATCCCCTCCGTTAGTTCAGATCTAATTAATATAAATGTAATGTATTGGGTGTATTCAGGTCCTTGGTGAATTCAATAAACCCACAAACGGCTTTAAAATAAATTCTAATCCTGATTGTGAAGAAAGTTAAAGTTTTGCGTTATTTGAAACGTACATACTGAGTGACCCATTTTCACAATTTTTTACCCCCCTCCCCACCCCTCGGTGACCATCCCGTAGTATATGCCAAAACCAGCCCACCCCCCCCCTCCCCCTCTAGTTTTCAAGCAGTAAATCACAAATATGGTTTTAAATATTTTTGGTAACAGAAATAAACAAATAAAAAATTTGGATCACTACACTTACAAAAAAATTTAAATAAAAAATAAAAACCGACTTCAAAACACTACAGCACTAAAAAGATAGAAATAATTTAAATAATTAACATATAAATATATGTGCTGGTCATGAAACTGGGCACCTACTACAAACTATACTTCTACAATACCGACATGTACAAATACTTCTAATTATTTAAATTATTTCTATCTTTTTAGCGCTGTAGTGTTTCGAAGTCAATTTTTATTTTTTATTGATTTTTTTTTATTATTCAGTTTTTAGTGGAGCGGGAGAAAAATAAACAAGTCCCTTATAACCACAATTTACCGTACATGATTCGTTCCTTTAAAATTTGATGTTCTAAATCTCCGAAAGTCTTCACCAGAACATCACCAAATTAACTTGGGACTACTTGTACGCTATTTTATGAAACATACGGATATTACTGTGCCGCCCATGAGTAAAAAGCGATGAACGCTGCGCGTCATTATGATTTTATTTAAATATAGCACCAAATACTGGCGTCACACACTATCTGTGTGGCGCCGGATTAAGAATAGCGTCCTTCTGTGGATGTCGTAGAAGGCGACTAAGGAAATACATTACCAGGAGACGGGCAGCAGCGTCTTCCTGAGATTCCAACCGCATACTGTGATCGCCAACCTGCCTGCCAAGCGTGGCGATTATGAAACCCCTCATGGTTATTAAAACCACGAAGGAGGCCTATGTCCTGCAGTGGGCGTCAAATGGCTGATGATGATAGCACCAAAAACCGCAAGATTTTCCGAGAGGGTATAGAAGAAGAAGAAGAAAAACATTTCCCCCCCGCCCCCTCTCCCTGTGACCAAGCGTGGTATTTTGCGACCCCCGCACCCCAAAAAGGGCCACGTAGTGTGGGTACCTAGTTTCCCTAACAGTTGAATATTTAAAACTACAGTGGAGGTTATGTCAACAGTTTGTCATTATACTATAGTGAATTTTTAAATAGTTTCCTAAGGTTAAGTTTATACTGCAATGATAATTTCCTAAAGCCGATCCATCGATATAATTATAAGCTTACTGGCAGTTAATTTTTGACATAAATTGTATGAAAGGACTGCCAAAAATCAAATCAGTTAATGGCTATATAAAAGAAATTAATCTGACATAAATAATGCTACTTGGCATTGTGAAAACCCCGTATAATAAATATACATGCGACTACAAAATAATTTCCAGCGATATAATTTAATAAACATATGAAAATACATGGTTTCCAGCGCTTAATGTCTAATTGCGCTTTGAAAAATGTAACAAGATAAAGTGGCTTAAAACGTTTTGCTTAATGTCAACGAAGTTTTTGAAGTCTTTGTAGTTTTTGAAGTCTTGAAGGCTTAGTGGTATTGCATCAAGATCCTGATAATACGGATCCGGGCTCAGTTCCCCAAATATTAATTTTAATGTTTATAAAAGAAACTTTTAAGTTTAAAGAACCAATTTAAAGATGGCTAACTTATAGTTACCATCTGTTAAATTACAGAGCAAACCTTTTTTTAAGGATCACCAGTTCCAGGTGGAAAGCTCTATTCTAATTCTACATACATTTAAATATATTCCTATCTAATATTCATCGATGGATTGTCTATAGGAAACTAAGTGAAAGTAACACAGTGTATCCTGGGACCCGATTTTGTGACGTGAGCATTTTTATTGCATAAACTGAAAGCCTTTATCATTTCAAATCATAGACGAGAACACCCGAATACCGAATGTCTAGATAAGAAGATAGGGGTACTTTAAATATGGACTTGTTTCTTCCCGTGAAACGGAAAAATTATTCCGTCCGAAAATCAGGTCTCAGAACACACCGTACGAAAGCGTACTATTAACCTCCATTCCACGAAACAAACTCCCAAAAAAATCATCCATGTGCGCGCATCGGCTCAGGCCGCGCGCATTGACCAATGAGATGGGAGTATTTGGTTCCCTAGGAGTTCGACTCGTGGAACGGAGCATATGTCATTTTATCTACTTTACGCCTTTGGTGAATTAGTAAACGCTTAATAAACCCTTTCATACTTCGTACCGTCGTTTTTCGTTTCGAACTTAACATTGGATCCTCTTCGTTTGACGCGAACTAAAAAATACGAAAGCAATTCTAAAAAAAAAAAATCTAAGCCAAGAGAAAAACATTTTGGCGAGTTAACATCACATAAACTCACGCCCGTATACCGGTGTGGTAGGCGGAGCGGATGGGTGTCTTACTTCGATATTTTCGAACTTTCGTGATTACTAGGTACACATTATTAACTTAAGTTGCAAATGATATATTAAAAAAAAAAAAATTTAAGCTGTTTATTTCAAAAAATTATATATATTACATGGCATGTACTTTTCCGAGCGGTTTCGTGCTTCGCAAGGCACGTTAAGCTGTTGGTGCCGGCTGCCGTCGATAGATGGCAGTCGTTAAGCCAAGTCAGAGGCCTTAGGGCGGCTTGACAACTTCTGACAGTAGACGAGCCACTAGTCTACAAGCCTCCACCAATCCGGACTTGGCCCCCGTGGTGGAGTATGGCCTATACCTTCCTCAGGGAAGAGACCCGTGCCCCTCGGTGGGGACATAATGGGTTGATGATGAATGAATGAATGAATGTACTTAACTTCTAATCTTAATGTTTAAAGATTTTTGAGTTAAGGAGCTGCTTATTCATAAATTTACATATTCATGTTTTAATATGTTTTTTTTTATGACAGGTAAAGCTTACTTTATTCAAAGCATACTCGGTCGGCTACACGCGGGGGGCCTACAGCGCGTAGGTAGTTGCCGACAAGCCTGATAGCCCTTTTAAATAAGATAGTGTAAATAATAAGCTTTAGCGTAGTATACGTAGTTAAGTTACTAACATAGTCGTAAGTTCTTATATTTTACTAACTTAATATGGATAAATGTGTCTGAAACATTATTATTATTATTATTATGACAAATAAAAAATACGTCTCATTTTGCAGATCGCTTTTGCGAAGTGTCTTTCTATTCTATTCTTTCAAACGGGCGAATAGTGACTTTTTAGGACCCGAGAGTGAGAACTTGGGAACAAAATTACCGTTTGCATGATCGAAAGAATGGCAAGACACTTTTGGCAAAAAAATAATCTGCAAAAGAAAAAAAATGTTCGACACTGTAATCACATTGCAATGTCATTCAAATTGTATAGACCGTGCGAGTTGAATAGGCATCTCAGGCGAAGGAGATCACATCGCGCTAGGTGAATAGTTAAATCGCACGGATTATACCATTGGGATGCGATCGGTTAGTAGATTACAAATTGTTTCGATAAAACAGCTATTGCCGTGCTATGCTGACCCTCGTGTTAGTAGACTCGAGCCCCGTCTAAGCGTGACTGAGTGACAAATATCCAAACATAATCTTATTATCCCCACTAGGCTTACCCACTAGGCTAACACTGCGGTAGTAGCCTAGTGGGTAGAACATTAGACTCGGAAGCGGGAGACCCAGATTCGATTCCCAGTGCGGGCATGTACCTATGACTTTGTTTTCTAAGTTATGTACATTTGTGAAGTTATAGTACCAATACCACTCGTTAACTGTGAAGGAAAACATCGTGAGGAAACCTGAGTGTCTAAGCTATTCACATACCTCAGCGCTTGAAATCGCCAATCCGCGGTGGGCACGCGTGGTGATTAAGCCCATACTCTCTCCCTGAGAGAAGGCCTGTGCCCTACAGTGGGACGTATATAGGCTGCTTATGCTATTTTGCTAATCTTATTATAAAATATCTAATCACACAAAAATTTCACATTTACAATACCATTAGTAGAATACCACTTATTGTCAGTGCAACTTACCAGAACTGTAAGCGCTCGATAAGCCCCGCCGCCTAGCCGCGTTGGCGGCTGCCTTGTTCATGGAGCTTATAGTCGGCCGCATTAGGCCTTGGCTGCCTCTGGGCTGCCCCGCGCGGGACGTGGGTTGAGGGTCCGACTCTGAGTCGCTCTGTGGGTAAAAAAGGGATGAATCGATAAAAAAAAAATCTTATACATGTCGCTTTTGGACGCTCATAGCTTATAGTCGGTCTCAATAGGCCTCGTCCCCTGAGCGGGACGTCGATCCAGAGTTCGACTCTGAGTCACCCAGGGGGGTGGTGAAGAGATGAGTGTGACAAATGCCTTGCTCATGGAGGTTACAGTGGGCCTAAGCTGCCTCTTGGTTGGCCCGAGCAAGCGGGACGTAGGTTGAGGGTCCGACTCTGAGTCGCTCTGTAGATGGGAAATAGATGAGTTTCACAAATGCTTTTTTCATTGAGCTTATAGTTAGGTCTCGTTAGGCTTTATTAGGTCATTCAGCGCTCCAACACTGCTGCTTCGAGTCATACCGCCCTTACCGCCATGTCACGAGGCCGGACGGACGAATCCGGGACTCTTGTTGGTAGCGTCCGCTAATGTGACTTACTCGGTCAGCACTTCAACGCTGCTACTGCGAGTCATCCTGTCCTTACCGCCATGTCGCGGGGCCGGCCGGTTAGTAGCGCTCGCTCAAGTGACTTACTTGGTCATTCAGTACTCCAACGCTTCTGCTTCGAGTTATCTCGCCCTTTCCACCATGTCACGGGGCAGGCGGTTAGTAGCGCCCACTCAAGTGACTTACTTGGTAATTCAGCACTCCAACGCTGCTGCTGCGAGTCATCCCGCACTTGCCGCCATGTCGCGTGGCCGGGCGGTTAGTAGCCCCCGCTCATGTGACTTACTTGGTCATTCAGTACTCCAACGCTGCTACTCCGAGTCATCCCGCCCTTACCGCCATGTCGCGGGGCCGGGCGGACGAATCCCGAGCTCTTGTTGGTAGCGCCCGCCCCGTTCGACGGCGGGGTTTTGGTCGACACTGCGGAGTCAGGTGAGATAGGTTAAGCCCCGGGTTTCTTGTTTGATAACAGCCTGTTAATCTACTGTTAACGGCAACTGACAGCTAGTTAGTTAGACCTGTGTTTTCCGCAGTTAGCCTCATATTTGGGCCGTTGTGCGTAGCAGGATTGAGAGATTACTCCATCCAGCCTATCTTTTCCCAGAAAGCCAACAGGGCTATAATGTCACTGCTGGCCCCCTGAAGGGATCCCAGCTGACAACTGTTAACAGTAGATTAATAGATTGTTAATAAATAAGAGAAACTATGGGCTAGGTCAGTTATTTTTAATGTTATGTACAATAATGTCCGACAGCCATTAAACCAATTTTCAGACAACAAGCGACGTAATGCAAATGTATCATTTCACAACTCAACATTCCATATAACAATGTATCACCATCCCTAAATCTCATAAAGTTATTCTCTCTTATGATGTCATTTGACAATAGATCATTAGTCAACTTTTTTTTACCATAAATGCATTAAATCGACAAAGTTCTACTAATCATCATCAACCCATTATGTCCCCACCGAGGGGCACGGGTCTCTTCCCTGAGGAAGGTATAGGCCATACTCCACCACGGAGGCCAAGTCCGGATTGGTGGAGGCTTGTAGACTAGTGGCTCGTCTACTGTCAGAAGTTGTCAAGCCGCCCTAAGGCCTCTGACTTGGCTTAACGACTGCCATCTATCGACGGCAGCCGGCACCAACAGCTTAACGTGCCTTGCGAAGCACGGAACCGCTCGGAAAAATGCCACTAGCGTTAGGCATAGACGGCAACCCATCCATGCACTGAACGCGCCCTGTGTTGCTTAACCTTCGTGATCGTTTAAGATCACTCAGGCAGCCGGGGCTACGAGCGATTCTACGAATTCAAATGTTTCACATTTTTTAAAAAAAAGAACATCATAGAAACCATTTGAAAAAAGTTTCATTCGAAAAACTCAAACCATGAAGATTCTATGTCAATTCAAAGAACCTATTGCAATAAAACGGCAATTTCATACTTTAACCCCTAATATTAATATGATTTAACATACCGGGCGGCGTTTTAATCACCTGACAAACTTTGAGGGATCTTTCTACTCGTCAATACAAACAACTTTTACTGTGGGGCCAAACAAATCAGAGCAAAAAATTAATCAGCTGTTTCATACATTTGGTGCAGTACTGCTTCTATCTTATGTATGGAAGATCTCTTTTTTTTTGCGCTGATTTGTTTGGCCCCGTAGTAAAAGTTGTTCATATTTATGAGTAAAAAGCCCCGTTAAAGTTTGACAGTTGACTAAAATGCCACCCGGTATCCAGATCACGCAAGTCAGAATACAGGGCACGGGGGTGCAGGGGTAAGTTAGGTTAGGTTGGGTCAGGCTTATGATCTCGCTAAGAGGAGCGAGCGGAGCTGACTATTTGTTACCAGTGCTTCTGACAAAACTTTAAAAAGCGAATTGAATTAGTATTGCAAAATGCATTATTTGTCATCAGTCAACTGTTAACGTGTAAGTTTGCCTTTTAAACATATAAAATAAAGCTTAGTATGTAAAATAAAAAATTGACGAATGTTGCTTGTGAAGTGATACTTTCATAATGAATTGTAGGTAAAACACCATAGACCCATAGTGTTCTCTACCTATACAATATCTAGGTTGTTACGTCTGGCATTCGTCTCGCTTGCACAATCTAACATATTTAATTATTGTAAAATAATGAGTGTACAATTGACATATGTATTATGTGGTCAGAGCCGTTAAAATAATAAACTTCTAAAGCTCTGCTCCTCACATCATTTCATACCAGGATATGCCAATTGCCACGATCTTGACAAACCCTTTTCGCTTCGTCAACTATCATTTATCTTGCCCTGCGCTCATACAAATTAACTTGCAACTTACCTTTGTATGGATCCGGCCCATTACAAAATTGAAAGAGTAACTTACATACAAAAAACATGCAAAGCATCACATATGACAAGCACAGAGGCGTGCATTAGAGACAAGGTTGGCACTTCATGCTATTCAGAACATAAAAAACTGTGTTTTAAACACAAACACTCGGTCTGAGCGCACTGACCGACGTCATAATCAACTAAAACTGTACGCAAACGGTCCGAGCGTACTCAGACCGTCAAAACCCAGCTTTAGACATAGGTTACATTAAAGCAGCCTAGTGTAGGCTAGCATGCCTAATTAATTCTAAACGAGCTGTAAAATATGTTAAGTTCTCTTACCCCAGTTTCTCGTGCACTAACAAGCTGTTAATCTACTGTCAACAGCTGTCAGTAGTTTTTTTTGTATGAACTTTGGTCAATTGACAGCTGTTAACAGTAGATTAATAGCCTGTTAGTGTACGAGAAACTGGGGGTTAACCGTATATTTTATAACAATTAATTATTACTTTTTAGAGACGTTTTACTAAATTATGACAAAATTTTTGTACGTGCCAGCCCCGTTGGAATGTGAACAGATGGAATAATGATTACGTGAGATAGACCCGCCCGAGTTTCTTTGCAAAGTTACGTACATATGTGACTTTGAATTAGCCACTTGAATTACCACTCGCTAAGTGTGAAGGAAAACATCGTGAGGAAACCCGAGTGTAAGATGTGTTCACATACCTTAGCGCTTGAAATCGCCAATCGGCGGTGGGCACGCGTGGTAATTAAGCCCGCACTCTCTCTAAAATAGGTATGGTTTACTACAAACATCTTCCTTATTTCCAACTATTAGTAACCGTATGTACCCCGATTTAAGCCAGTTACCGACGGTTTACGAATTGAGAATTTCATTAGGAAAATACCTAAGTCCATATCGTTCTGTCTCCTTAGGTTTTTAAAAGGATTACGAGACATCTAAAAAAAAAAAGAAAGTTTTTTTTTTTATTATGTTAGTATTTTTTTTACTTACATTGTTTTACGAAAATAGAAGCTAGAGTCATTTTGTTTTCTATTGTTTATTGCCAAACTATACTGAAGCATACGTGTTAAGTGGCAAACCTTGGTATCTGCCTACCCCTCCAAGATACAGGCACGAGTTTACTTATGCATGGATTCTTGAGTTTTTTTTTTTATGTATCCTATATACGTCCCACTGCAGAGCACAGGCCTTCTCTCAGAAAGAGAGAGAGAGAGAGAGTACGTGCTTAAGTACCACGCAAGCCCACCGCGGATTGGCAATATCAAGTGCTGAAGTATGTAAACACCTCAGGCACTCAGGTTTCCCTTCACAAGATTATTTACTTGCACATAATTCCTAAACCGGTTTTTAGCAATCTATTCTTACATGGTGCCGAAACGAGCTAGCGAGTAAGGGAACGTACCCATAATAGTTGACCCATTTTTTACCCCCCACCCCGCCCTCCTCCCTCCCCATCGCTCCCTCGGTGCCACCCCCCCCCCCCCTCCTCCTCTATTATTCACATAATAATTCTTCACTACGTGAAGAAATGATGTAAAGAAAATTCGTGAGGATTCACGTGTGTCTTGCTGTTCTTTGCTTTTTAATTAATAAATACGGTTTTGAACAATTTTTGCAAAACCGAAACTTCAAAAAAAGAACATGGGCCAGTGAACGCTGCGCGCTATAATATAATTATTATATATTATGTAGCTCGAAAAACCACGAGATTTCCATTAAGGGTATTGACTAAGTGACGAAGACCCCCCTTCCGTCCCCCCGACCCCGTTCTTGTGACCACGCGTGGTATTTTGAAGACCCCCCTCCCCCCTCCCCACCTAAACGGACCACGTAGTATGGGTACGTTCCCTAACCTTCGTGCAGTTTCTCCCAACACCAAACTCCGAACCTTTGAACACCCAAACCACCACCAACCCCTCCCGAAGCACTTGGACCGCGTTTCATAAAACTACAATTCAAAGTTTACTATGACAATTTCATGGACATACATAGCCGATTAGATGGAAGGATAGAACATTCTTTGTTGTACGCAGAAATTACATTAGTACAAGTACAAATCTTCCTGTCTGCGGCTTACCCCCCGTTGCTCGTACACTGACAATATTTTTAGGGGTCGCCCATTAAACACGTGCGGCTCGAAAGGGGGGAAGGGGTTCGGAAAAAAAAACGCGAAATATCACTAGAGGGCAGGGGGGGGTGCAGTGAGGTATCATGTCCATTTATTTTTTCTTTGAACGCGCGATTTTTAAGACGAAAAGCGGTGCGTGACCTTGACTCGCCGTTAATTTTTAAAGATAATTTATACCAAAAAGGAGGAGTAGTCTAAAGCCTCACCACGTATCACCACAGGGGTGGGGGGGGGGGGGTTAAAATGTTGCTAAAAAACATCACGTGATTAATGGACGACCCCTAATCTTCTGTTAACAGCTGTGAATATTTTTTGATCGTATTCTCACTGGCCAACGGACAGCTGTTAACATTAGATTAACAACTTGTTAGTGTACGAGAAACCGAGGATTTATCGGCTACGCAACGTACATCAAAATGTCATAGTAAGCCACGAATTGTAGTGAAATGAGGCCCTCTCGATGCACTACCTTGCGATCGCGGCGCAGGCGCAGGTTTGACAGCCAGGTCGGAGAGTGAGATGGCGCGGCGCATGCCGCCCCCTTCCTCCTCCGTGGAGTCATTGTATGGCGATAGGTGGACGCGCTTCGCTATTGTATGGACATGTATGGGTTAGGTGTGGCCATGCGTGGATTGAGATGGGGGGCTGTCGATGTATGTGGTACCGGAGGGAAAACTCGAGGAAACATCGGCCAAGTGCGTGTCGGGCCACGCGCATTGTAGGGTTTCGTAAAAGAAGGGTTTTTTTTGCCTGCCTTACGGTGCTAACAACTTCATCAAAATATTTTTTCAATGGATACGAAGTTTTCCTTTTATAAATTGGTCGCCTATTACTCGTTAACTTGTGAAGTCTACTTAGCCGTGATAGTTATCCTTTTAAGTTCATTATATGTGCTACTACCCAGATTTTTTTCACGTTTCTACTATCAACCGTTTAGCCGGGAGAAGCGGGGAGGACGTCCTACTCGGACAAAAATTTGCGCTTTAAAGCTTAATATCTCACAAACCCTAAATCGAGAATTTTTTCCAGAAATAATTCCTACACCCACAATATTACTTTTAAATGACAAATCTAACGATACCCCACACTGTGGTGTAAACGAGGAAAAAATATTGCATCCCTAATTTAGGTGTAACGGAGGTACCCAAAAAAATTTTTTTTAACATTTTATATCTCCGAGCTAGGCCGCGGACAGACAGACAGACAGACAGACGGACGGACAGTGTGAAACTATAAGGGTTCCTTGTCGACCATGAAACCCTAAAAAGCTACCCCTATTTAAATTAGAGAGATTAATTCAAAATATGTAAAAATTTATTCAAACCCACTTGTTATAGATTAAGAAATAATTGTACGATGCACTGTTTGTAAAGCTTAATGAATAAAAATGCATTGAAATGGACAAAAACTGAAGGCAATAACACTAAAAATATCATGCTGAAACTAAAATATTGCTATGAAAAGAAATTAAACAAAAAATTCTTATTTTCAATATTTTTGGTTAAAAAAAAAGCATTCATTGTTCAAAATTCAAGTTTGAATTCGGCTTTCAATTTTGATTTTCGCTCTGCGTATTTTATGAAAAAAACAGAAACTAGCTATAATGAGCCTAATTCAAACTTGGAACACAGGCTTGTGAAGAAGCTTTTCTTTATTCCACAACTTTTTTCTAAAGCATTTGTCTTATAAAAGCATTCCTTGTTCGAGACTCAAGATTGAATTCAGCTGCCAGTTTTGTTTTCCGATCTTCCGCCATTCTGTTTTTACGAAGATGAAAAAAGTAAATAAAACTAAATAAGCCGAATTTAACCTTGAAACTTTTAAGGCGCAAGCTCCGGAGCAATTTTAATGCTCCTAAGATTGCCCCTTAATATGTTATCAACGTTTTTGCATAAATCTATCAGTTAAATTCACATGCATCGAACGACACTTAAAATTAAATAAAAGAAGCGGATTCGTCAACGCTTGTGTGAGTTTTCAGCCAGTGCCTCGAAAAACAACATGAGATGATGAAAACGATCACACATAATTATGACGAGTCCCTAAATCCGAACATAGTTCGATCACAGTCTTTTTAATGAGCATAAAATTCCGTAATACATTCAATTCATGTCGGTTTATAAATTATAGCACAATTTATGACCGCGAACATATTGTAGCTTAGAAGAGTTTTTATGAACAACGCAAGGCTTTTCAAAACTCAACAAAGGGTGACGAATTTATCATTAACATTGAATGGTATGGGTATAATCATGATTTTCAGTTACCATAGACAATATACTAAAGTGATTCAGTACAAATAATGACCATAGAAAATTGTCTATGACCAACTCTGCCCCCTCGCCGACAAAATTCACCACAGTTGTCTATGAAAAAAATTATTTCCACGCACTTGAGTGTGGCGTCTACATTCTATCGTAGTATAATGACAATTGCATGAACGCGTCGATTTCATTTAATTGCCGCTGTCTCGCTCGCACAATATCGGCCTAAGTATAGGAAAACAAAAATGTATTTAAAATGACCGTAACTTTATTATCTATCAAAGCCTCAGACCACATTACTCTTATTTTATTTAAAAAAATCACAAATTTGTTTAGATAGTGCGGGCGAGACAGAATGCCAGACGTTACAACCGCCTTGAGTCAATGAAATTAATAAACATTTCACGTGACCTGACCGTGATTCTGTCATTGCGTCATACTGCATTAGTAGAATCGTGGCTTAATTCAAGGGCAAATTTTAATGTCACTTGCACCAACTAGCACACAGCAGAAAGCCACCCAGTTTGTAACAATTCCCCAGGGGAACGAACGGCCTTTACAATGGAAACATCTTGAAAATAGACGTAAAAATTTCAGCTGATCTACACCAATACGGCATTAAAATGTACGGAACAGACGAGATTTGTTTCGCGATTTCGGAAGTTTTCTCCGTAGTAAAAGTTGTTCGAATTAAAAACAATAACTTCCACACAACACGATCACTTGTCCTGGTCCCAAACTGGGATACCCTGTGCTATGGTAACCAGGCAAGTCGGATTGACACGTAGAACCCCCCCCCCCGACCCCCCCCCCCCCCCCTCTTTCAGATAGATATGAGGATTTCATTACATACAGTATACAGCGCTTCTGCAGCAACCAAAGCCTCTCAAGGGGCGCCTTTGCAGCTTTTATAAACCCACTGAGTCTATAGTGTCCACTTAGATCTAAAGCAGCTGCATAGCGCGCTACGTAGCTAACTCTTACTGCTTTATGCTAGTTGGGCATAGACAACTGTAGCCAAGATCGTCGGCAAGTAAGACGGCAGTTCTGAAGAAGTTCCACCCAGTTGAACAGCAAATAAACCAAAAGGGAACTATTAACGACATCGATCGTTAGAAAAACATGCTGCGCACCTGGCATTGGTGATTTTGACGGCAGCAGGGGTGCCGGAATAGGTACCCTCCTAGCTAACTGTCCTTGGACTCCACTCAAAGACGACCTAACTACATTCCCCGATAGTAACGGTCGAAGTTTGTTACTGGTGGAGGAGAATATACGATTTTCCATGCAAAGTCTTGGAGTTGGAATTCGTATGAGAGATTTTTTGGCAAAAGGCGTTTTCGCACGGCTGAACCCGTACATTGAAAGCCTTTTTGGCGAATTGTTGCAACTAGAACTCGTGGTTGACGACTCGTAGTTTTCACTGTCTAGATGTACGTCCGTTTTGGGTATGACCATCTCGTTGTACACACGGCATTTTAGCTTCTTAGGCAGAAGGTTTTTAGGTTCGTTTTCGAGTGTGTTGTTTAGTTTCACGTCGTGATCTTTTTCTGTAGTGTCATCTGGTATATTTCCTGCTTCGTTTGCTGTCTCAGCGCTTTTTAGATCAGTAACTAGGCCTGTCATTTGTTCTGTGTCTAGAATGTCTGGTAGGCTAAGGTTTCGTTTGATTTCTTTCTGGTGTTCTGAGCTTTCTGTGTCGGTATCAGCTTCTTCGAGTGTCAACGAGGTGAAGTTTGAAGGCATAGTCTTAGTGGCTAGTTTTTCGAATTTTCTAGACAAAACTTTGACTACACCTTTTCCGTCGTCTATATTCGCTTTCAACGGTCTCATCCGGTATTCTTTTAGTACTTTTTCCTGTAGCATCTTTCTTTCTTCCATTTCAACTAGCTTGTTTATTATTTCAAGTTTCCTCTCAATGTATTTGTATTTTTTTAACTCATCGCTCATTGCGATCGGATCGATATTTTCTTTAGTATAAGAAGCACATGGTTTATCCTCAATTTTCCTCAAAGTGGAGTTCAACAATTCTTTTTTGAGTTTAAAGTTTTTCTGTTCAGCGTAGTAGTCCAAGGAATCTTTAGCGAAATCATTTTTCTCGTCAAGGACGTCTAAGGAATCCATACTGACTTGCTTCATACGTTCCATTCTTTGCAAAGCGTAGACTTCAAGACTATCCATTTGTATTTCCGATTTATTTTCATTCACATCCTTTTCTTTGACAAAAACATCGAACGTTTTTTCTTGGTTATCATTGGGATCGACTTGGTTCGAGTTTTTGTCATCTTTCTTGTTACTTAGATAGTTTTTGCTATGTAGACCATCAAGCTTCGCTTTGTAGTGAGATGATATGGTAGAATTGACACTCTTTTCCATATTTGCCTTTAACCGATTGTTAAGTTTGACAGACGAAGTTCTTTTTATAGGTTTAGGTGGCTTATGAGGCACAAATTCCATTGTTATCTTACTATTATGGTTTTTCTGATGCCCAGAAGCTCTCTCTAAGCTTTTGGTCGCGTTGTTGTATTTAGAACCATTCGTCTTATCTCTATTGGGATTCTTACTAGCCTTCGTTGCTGAATTCCTACGAATTTGATCCTCAAACTTCTCCAAATTCTTTTGCACGTGCGAGTTACGTTTCTCCATCAAGTTTTTCAGTGGATTAGGCTTTGAAGCAGCTTCCAAGACAATCTCGAAGCTACAACTCTGGGATTTCACCATCGTCTTCTGTTCAACGCCTTCCATCATATCGACTTTATACTTCTGGTTTTCAGCAAATTTCGGCTGCAATGACTTCGTTGTGTTTGCCATGTAGTCTCCCTTATTCAACCTCGGTATCTCATCGCTGGGTTTCGGCTCCCTCGTGGTCGATTCTCTGGTGTATTGCTGAACGCTGCTGCCATCAAAGTAGTACGCTATATTCTTAGCTTGTGGCACGTTTTTCGACGCAGAGTCGTACAAACTTTTTGATCTTGTCACTGTCTTATGCCCTGTGAGTTCTGATACAGGTATTTCAAATCCGTACGCCTTGCTTGTGGGTGGTTTGCTTGTACTAAGTTTTGGAGCGTGATACTGTTCTCTACATATTGGACTGGACGGTTCACCGCAGTAGTTATTGTACAGGTAACCAAAGTAAGGTTGGTTGTTCGGGCTGGAGCCGTAACTTTTTGATGTGTTTTCAAACTCGTAACAGCTCTTGCTGCTGCGAGGGATTCCAACCCCTGTGGTTATTTTCCTAGACTTTACTTTCGCTTCCTCGAAAAGCATTTCTAGTGGAGCGCTCTTAGTGTATTCTGAATCATCCGACAGTACGCTTTCAAGGGAGTTACAGTTGGTTCTAGATAGTTGATTATCATGGTCTAAGTATTCGTCACTCAGTACGCTCTCTTGGCTGCAACTGTTTTTCATGTACTTCTTTTGGTTTAAGAAGAAACTCGCACTGCTATGTCGGTGATTTTCGTGATATTTAACGTCGGGATCGTTCAAGTTCTCAAACGAGCAGTTTTGAGAGTCATTTATATACTCAATCTTGGCTTGCTGGAACGCGACTTCGTTTCCGTATTTTAGAAATATTTCATTCGATACACTCGAACAGTTCGAGTTGTCGCTTAGTACCGATTCGTTTGACCTAGTTACGCATCGTTTGGTTAACACACTTTGACACCTGTACATGTCAGTATAATTAATGTTGGTTGGGTTATCTTCGTCCATGATGTCATCTAAGTTTGAGGGCATATTCCTGGGCAGTGTCGAGCTTTTTTGACCGGCAATGTAAGCCGGTTTCGCCGGCACAATCGGTTTATCCGATATGCCTGAAATTTCGTAGTTCGAAAACGCCCTTCGCGACAGGCCTTTAGCTTTGATATGTTTCTTGCAAATCTTCTTCGAGTACAGTTTGTTTTTGCAACTGAGGTCTTGACTGAGACTGCAGTCTTCTAATGAATCTGATGAGAAGTTTCCGTCTTCTTTTTTAAACGGGACCTCCTTTGTTGGCTGCAGATCTAACTCATCCGTCCTCGGTTCATATTCATCTAGATCACCGTATTTCTTAGTGATCTCTGCTATCATCCTTTCCGTGTCATTTTTTATGGTGTCTACGATACTTTTTCCGCTGCTTTTCAAATGGGTGTCAAGTCCTATGAAGAAGCTCAGTGAATTTCTCTTTTTAGGGTCTAAAGAGTTAGTTTTTCCTTTGCTAGAAGGCTGTCCTTCAGTTTTGCTGCACTGTGGTACTTTGTCAGCCCATTTGCATTCCTCGGAGACAGGAGAGACCGGACACGATTTGTAGTTTTTAAATATACTACGCGAATTTGGCTTCTGCGGACAATTAACTTTAGAATCCTCAGTCGCTTTGGTCAAGTTCAAATTAAAGTTTCTCAAAGGCGGTTTTGGCTCCGTTTCATTAGCTTTCGGGAACAGTCTCTTAAAGACTTTAGATTGAATCTTCGGCTTGGCTACTTCTATAGTAAACGCGAGATTCTGTTTAGGCAACTGCTGTTCTTTGAAAAGCATTTGTTTGGTCTCGTACAACTGTAGTTTCCTACGTCTATCGCCATTTTGATTTTCGGGGTTCAGATTCGCGTGTGGGGGTACGTACGGACTGTAGTTATCCTTAAAATCTGGTAGTCTGTGATTTAGGTTCGCGGGTATAGCGTAGGGGTTTTTGTTACGGTAATCTAAGTTTAAGCCGGGGTTAAAGTTGAGACTGTCGAAGTAGTTTGTGTTTAAACTATCCAGATTCTCTTCAGGGAGGTTTTGTGGGATTCCTTCGGTTGGTAAGCATTTGTGGATGAAAATTTCACGGTTACGTTAGTTGCATTTAGTATGATGATATGATAAGTTAGTGGTATCTTTTAGCAAATGTTTGTTGGAAGGTTTCAGACAAAGGCTTCACTTCAATCTTACAAATTATCTTATCTTTCACTGTTTTAATAACTTTTCATCACTTGCTCAGGCGATGGAATAATACTTCTGGATTAAGTTGAAAAAAACTTTGGTTGCAGACTGATTTCTACAGAATGTAAGCTCAGAAAAAAATATCAAGTGTCAAAAATGTCACCCGATAGCAACTCAGTGAGAGAAAGACATTCTTAACCTTGAAGAAAGCCTTCGACTCTGTTTCAAGGTGTTGGAAAACAATTTTCAAAACAATACTTAAAATATATCAAATACTCGTACCTTTAATGTCTTTGGTTTTCTGGTGTGTACAATAAAGTGTTCTTATATAGAAATATCGAGATTGTAATATTTGGATCGCCACGACACAGGTTCGCCTAGTTTGGAATCGCAGATCAACAAGCGGATAAGAAAACCTCGTCAAGTCCTAGTGTTTTGACAATTGTCAAAGTGTTAACCTTGTATATTCTTGTTTTCTTTCTTATTTAATATACTGTTGAAAATCTCATTTCGGTGTACAAAGATTTTCGTTTTGTAATTTGTATTTTCAGTGCCTTACCAAATACTCGGTTATATATTCTTTTAGTTTGCCGAACACGCAGGTAAATTATTATTATTACCAATTATTATTGGTAGGTATTACTAAATTCCTACCAAACTTAAACGGGTTAAATTCAAACAAATACTTTTACGAGATTCTTTTCATCACCTAAATCAAATCCAATAAATACACCAAATTATGGACATAAAACAGGAAAACCGATACGCATTATGTGCAGAGGAACGAAACGGAAGAACGACAAATTGTCCGTACTGCGTATTTTCGTCATAAAAAACTGTTAATTAAAGAACGGAACTGGACAACTAACTTTATCACAACTACTTTCGTCGTCTAGATCGTGCGAGCGAGAGGCAGATAGTTATTCAGTCCCTTTCTTAAAACTAAAAACGCCCACATAACACAATCACTCTACTGGTCCCAAACTAGGATACCCTGTGCTGCGGCAACCAGGCAAGGGCATCACAAACGTGGGAAACAGCCAGACTGAGGCCATTCGTACAAATGTACGCCTACAGTGAGAATCGAACCGACGACCTCCGGCATGGTAATCAGACGTGATGCCGATAGACCAACGAGGCCAAATAAAATACCATGCTTTACGTAATTTTTGTCACGCTAGGTCACATTATCCGATACAATAGAATCCTCCAATCTGAAACAGACTTAATGGCAAAGTAATAAAAGTGATTTATTTCACTTTACAGAAACAACCATACCGTCTTTTGATATTCCTCACGCCGATTAAAAGCCCAAAAATAAAGAACAAAATTTTTTTACTATTAATTAACTAAACAAGTTTTCACTTCAAAAACCGTTTTCCAACACCAGTAAACACACCCGGCACCGTTTTCGCAGTAAAAACGACACTGGGTGTTGGCCACACTCCCAACTTATCCAAGCGGCACACGAAAAGCTACTCTCTAGCACTCACCGTAAGGCCTGCTATTGCTCGGCACGGCCATGGAGACCGGTCTGTTACGCTGTGATCGCGGGTTCTGATCCTTTTCCGGTATGTAGGACAGGTCGGTGGTGGACTGCGAGGACTTCAGGTTGGATCTGAACGCGACCTGCGAGTAGGCCAGATGGAGAAAGGTAAATAAATATATCTTTGGCCTTTGCATCTACGTAATGAGATGATTTATACAGCGTTCAGTGACACCTTCACTCACAGTAGATGGGTGAAGGGACCACTCGGACGCTGCAGTGCCTGGGACATTGTTTTTTAGATGGAGTAGGCCCAGTACCTATACCATCCTGACAACATAGTCGGCCCAGCCCACAGAAAAGACGAGTCAATACGTGCAGAGCCAACCAATCCGCGGGCTTCCTCACGATATTTTCCTTCACCGTTTGCGTAAAATAATTAAATCAATGTAAAGAAAAAGAAATACAGCGATCGAACTACAAGATTCGTAGACACTACACATTAATATATTAATTCCGGAATTACTTACTCTTCCGGCAAAAAATCGAGTAAGTCCAGAATTAAGTTAAAAACGTCTCATATATAAAAATCTCGTGTCAAAGTGTTTGTTATCGAACTCCTCCGAAACGGCTTCACCGAATTTTATGAATTTTGTTGTATATATTCGGTAGGTCTGACAATAGGAAAATGCATCCTAGCCCGTTTCAAATGCACTCTAGCCTCCATAACCTTAGAAGTAAAGTCTGATCACGCTTCCCAGGTCCATCAAGTCCGTTTCAGAGGCATTGTAGCCTCTATAACCTGATACATAAAGTCTACATACGCGCCCCATCTCTTTCTAGCTTGTTTCAGATCCATTCTAAACTCTATCACCTCAGAAATAACGACTACTCACGCTCAGCACTCCTCAAAATCTGTTTAAGATACATTCCAGCCTCTATAACCTGAAAAATAAAATCTAATCACGCTTCTCAGATCCATGTAGCCTGTTTAAGATGCATTCTAGCCTCTATAACCTTAGAAATAAAGTCTAATCACGCTCACAGCTCCTTCTGGCCTGTTCCAGATGTATTCTGACCCTTATAGCTTCACAAATAAAGTCTAATCACGCTCCCAGTTCCTTCTAGCCTGTTCCAGATGTATTGTAACCCCTATAGCCACATAAATAAAGTCTAATCACGCCCACAGCTCCTTCTGGCCTGTTCCAGATGCATTCTAACTCATCTCCATGTAGCCTGTTTCTTAACCTGTTATATAATGACCTTGAAGAGAACAATTAAAAGCCATTGTCATGGTGGTCCGATCGGGCCACTTAGAATTTTCTACAGATTATTAAAATTATTATTAAAACATAAATTATTGAATTAAATCATAGGCCACCATTGCGTAATGTCGGGCATGTATTTACTTGCCGCCAATTGTACTGCATTTTTGTAAACATTTCATGTTTGTGTTTTTCCTGGTACAATAAAGAATATTCTTATCTTATCTTATCTTACTTTGGTGTGTATCCTTCTATCTCTCTTCTCCTTATTATTTTACTTCACTTATATTTACTCAATCAATTTAGTTTATTACGGTCTTCCTCTATATTTCACACATATTAATTTCAAAATTAATAATATATGTAAGTATTTTACGACGATATTTTTTACTTTATTGTACGTATGTTATTTGCATTTGACTTAATTCTTTTTAAACGCACCACGGCACGCACTCCGTAGTACAATTATGGGTTACCGTAGGCACTGACTGAAAATCAGCGCTGAGGGATCACTTCCTCAGCACAACGCTGAGTCAGCTGCCTTTTGTGGCAACTTAGACACACCACAGGCTACATCTATAGTCCTGTTTTATTTATTCGTTTTGTCTGTTGTGTATTTAGTTTTCTTTCTGTTGTTGTGCATTTTATGTTACTTATCTGCTTATTTTTTTTCTGTGATGTATCTTGTTGGTATAATAAATGTCTTTCTTCTTCTTCAGATTAAGCAATCTAGCCCTTATAGCATCACAAATAAGGTCTACTAACGCTCTCCAGCTGTCTCCTCGTCTCCAGTATCCTCCTGTTGAGCTCGTCCCGTCTCCTCGCCGCTTCCGGGTCGAGGGCGCGAACGGGGGTGCGCGGCGCGGGGAGGGGCCGCGGGGGGGGCGCTCGGGACAGGTGCTGGGCTGACAGGGATGTGTTTCCTGTGGGTTGGAAAGTTAACAATAATAATAATAACTTCCACACAACACAATCATATGTGAACTGAAAGAGGATGTAGTGACTAGAATTGAGAAAGGAATGTCGCGTTGGTTTGGACATGTGGAGAGGATGAAGGAAGAAAGATTGACAAAACAAATATATCGAGCGAATGTCGGTGAAAGGGCCGGTAAGGGACTTTCCAGGCGGACATACTTCGACCAAATAGGGGATGTATTAGCATAGGGCAAGATAAAAAGTACCCGAAACCGGCGTGCGTGCATGCAACGACTAAGGAATGTTGAGGAAGCGAAAGTGATCTGTCAGGATCGTGGGAAGTGGATACAGGCGTGGGTTTATGTACCTACGAATGTATGTAATAATAACTTCCACACAATACAATCACATGACCTGGTTCCAAACTAGGATACCCTGTGCTATGGTAACCAGGCAAGGACGTTACAAACATAAAAGTACACCCAGACTGAGGTCATTTATACAAATGTACGGCGGCCACCAGTGGGAATCGAACCCACGACCTCTGTTTCGGTAGCTAAGCGCCTTAACGGCTAGACCAACGAGGCAGTCAGAAAGAAAACTCACCGCCATTGTGACCAGCGTCCATCTCTGCTCCACTTAAACTATCAAAAGCCGACTTGAGGTAGTGACCGCGTCTACCGGTTGTGTCCAGAGACTCGCAGGAGCCGGATAGCGGGTTCCGTTCCGCGTTGTCGCCGGACGGCGTGGAGACCTGGAGACAAAATGGAAAACAAATCATAGTAATTTATTGGCTATAACTTACAGAAACATATTACATTTTGAAAGTCAAAATCTTAAGTGAAAAATGTCACATGCAAGCCAAATAATAACTTAACTAAATAAATCGACATCAGCATCGTCATAACTAATTACAATAGTATTAATAAATAAAAAGAATCATCATCATCATCAGCCATTTTTACGCCCAGTGCAGGACATAGGCCTCCCTCATGGTTTTCCCTAACCATGAAGAGTTTTGCCGTAATCGCCACGCTTGGCAGGCGGGTTGGCAATCGCAGTATGCAGTTGGAATCTCAGGAAGACGCTGCTACCCGTCTCCTGGTACTTTTTTCCTTAGTCGCCTTCTACGACATCCATGGAAGGAAATGGAGTGACGCTATTCTTAATCCGGCATCACACGGACTCTTAATCCGGCATCACACGGACTAAGAAGAATTCGATGTCGATGTGATGAAAAGTCGATGCGGAATAAAAAGAATGTCATTAATTAAATACAAAATGTCAATTAAATAGACCACCCCGAGACATCTCCGACCCAAAGGTCCCCATAACGCTGGCAGAATTACCGAGATCCTCCTTATCCGTTACAGAGATCCTCTGCATCAGAAATGCCCCGAAGCGGTTGTCAAAACCACGGTTCCTTACGCGTCGCCCTAATTCTTTAACAAAAATAGCAGTCATGGCCAAACTCAGCTTTGAGACTGTTTGATAAGAAAAAAAAATGCGTAAAGGAGTTACGTTCTGTTTGTTGAATGTCAACGTACAACGTACGTCAAACTAGTCCACTAGGCTCGCCGAGCCGAGTCGAATCGAATCGCAGGAAGTCGCCTTCTCGATACCTATTTACTATGAAACTGCGGCCATTAGCGACGAGCCGCGGCGCGCCGAATTGAATCGACCGCGCGAATTTCTCAACTCGATTGCATCGATGCGATTCGATTCAACTCGGCGCGCCTCAGTCGATGCGGAGGAGCGGAGCGCGCCACCGTGTTTATGGATCGTTTTAAAAATCTTTGTTTAAATAAATAAATCATTGTTTAAATTTTTCGTAGGATTACCGAAAAAATTTAAAAATTTTAACAGGATCGATTTTCAAATCTGGATATAAATGTTGAAATTCGCCATAGTTATTTCTTTTCATATTAATGTCGTGTACCCAGTATTTTGGAGCACGCCGTTTCCTTTTTCTTATATTTGCCTCTTCTTCGTCAAAAAGTATTTGAAATAAAAAAATATCTTCATCTGAGCTGCCCATGACGCGAAGACGACGTAATTCATGAAGAGTGAACGAATGAACCAGTAAATAAATGAACAATTCGATTCGATTCTCCAGAGATGGACGCACTAGGAATAAACGCGACTCGCTTCGATTCGATTCTGCTGTAGTCTACGCCAGGCTTAAGAAATATAGTAGCAGATACATGCGTGAGTTTATGTAAGATTTTTTTGTTAATTGAATTACTCCATTCAAAGTTGAGCTTACACGCCTGTATGCGTTGCATACGCTTATACCCGGAGAGGTAGACAGAGACCAGGGTCTGCCACTTGCCACGATCCTGACACACCTCTTTGGCTTCATCAACATTAAGCACCTGGATGATCGAGCTTTGCTCGGTTTTTTTTGTTAGTCGTGTTTTTTGGAAATTATATTTGGATACAATGAAAAAAGTGGAAAAAAATAATCGGACTGAAGACAGGCTCGAACCATTCCCACTGAAGACAGGCTCGAACCATTACAACCTTGTACATTAAGTTACCAGTGATGACTTAAGGCACTGAAACGTGGTCTCTCACTATGGGCCACGTAAGAAAGCTCAAAGTCACGCACCGAGCTATGGACGCCCACCAGCTCGCTGGACCGAGGATCTGAGGCAGATTGCTGGCAGAGGCTGGTCGAGGATGGCCGAGGATAGAAGGAAGTGGCGTGCTGCGTGGGCCTATGTCTAGCAGTGGACGACTCCACCTAAACCGCCTTAGAAACACATTCCAGAGCAGTTACGTCGTCCCTAGACACTTGGGCATAGAGTCCAAAGCCCAGTAACCTCGTCATCATCAGAATGCTGCGGTGATGACGGAGAGGTCCCGGCGACACCGCTGCCTGCATCCGAACTGAACCATCACCATCTAAAAATGAACCTTGGAAACACAGTCCAAAGCAGTAACTTCCTTAGCGACCTGGGCTTAAAGTACAAAGCCTACTTAGCTTGCCATCATCAGAATGCTGCGGTGATGACGGCGAGGTCCAGCCTCTGTTCTTTTTCATCGTATCTTTTATTACTGTTTTTTTTTTAGCTTCCTGGGTGCAATAAAGTATTTGCTTATGGTTTCTTACCTCGTCATCGTCAGAATGTTGGGGTGAGGACGGCGAGGTCCCGGCGACGCTGCTGCCTGCATCCAAATTGCTGCCCTCTCTCCAGCGCTTAGAGCGCCTTATCGACTGGCGCAGCTCCTCCGCGTCCATCGCGTTCACCATGAACTCTCTGCAACGAAGACATATTGCATTTCACTCGACTTTGGTCTTAAAAACATATATTATTTATTTTTCACACCTCCTGCTCGACAATGCCTTATTACGTACCGTCAAATATCATCGTAAAGCATGGCCTTGTCTCTCGAGGGCAATAATAATGAAGAATTTCCCTAGGGAATAAAGTGATTTGAATTTAGAATGTCAAAATTCGCATGAAAACTATGGAGAAGCCCCGCATTGCAATTCGAAATTCGAATTGTTGTTCGAAACTCACCTCTTTTTTTTCTTTTTTTTCTGAAATACTGTGTCCTGTGACCGCGCGAAACACCAACAAAAAAAAGAAAAAAAGGCGCGAATTGCAAATACGAATTTAAAAGTTATATTCAATTTAAGTTGCTAAGCCGTAAAAGAGTGTGGACTTTATATTTAATTTCAGGTTTTAATACATATTTTCAACTTATGCAGCCCTGTCTTTTTATTGTCTCCCAGATGGTGTGAAAAGTAGAGTATTCACCTCTGGAATAAAACATGTCTTAGTCTCGGGCGGTATGAACCCCTCGCTTCACTCAGGACTCTACATAACTCCCTCGCTTCGCTCAGGAGTTAAAATTTAACTCCCTCGCTGCGCTCGCGAGTTAACTCGGAGTCCTTCGCTCCGCTCAGGGTTCAATATGCCGCCCATGACATAATACATGGTTTTATTCCCTTAGTACATAATCTACTATTTATTACTCATGCTCGGAAAGTAGGTCCGAAGTTGCCCGAGGAGCGGGTTGAAAGTAATACTTTTCAGCCCTAGGGATAATCGTTTTCAACTGGCAGCTGTGAAATTATTTTAAAAAAACTAGTTCTATTTTCACATTAATTTCACATTTCCAACTTTCTATACAGCCGCTCAATTACAGCGCGATGTAAAAATTAAATAACATAAATAAAGTTGAGTATTGAAAAATAATGGCTCTGTTGCTGGCCAGCCATAGAAAAAATATAGGCGGGAAAGCGGCAATCCGATGTTTTTTTTTTGTTTTTTCGAGTTGTAGAATTTTGTTTATACTTCCGTATAGGTAGCAGAGATTTTTTCTCGTTTCTTCTTTACCTAAGTAATTCATGTTTTTATTTTTACTTTCCTTCTTCTTCCATTCTTAATAAAAAGCAGTGTTCACCTCGGGTTAAAGAGGAATTTAGTCCCGAGACGGGGTTTACTTTCGGTTCAAGGTTACTTTCATCCCTAGGGTAACAATGTACTATTTCGTGTTAAGTTTAAGTGTAATTTAAATGTGTGAGTGTGTGTGTGAATGAGTGAGTGAGTGAGTGGGTAAGTGAGTGGGTAAGTGAGTGAGTAAGTGAGTGAATGAGTGAGTGAGTGAGTGAGTAAGTGAGTGAGTGAGTGAGTGGGTGAGTGTGTGTGTGTGTGTGTGTGTGCGTGCGCGCGTGCGTATGCGAGTGTGATTTGTAAATATTTTTAACAGGGATATTAATTAAACAGGAATCTCTGTTTTAAGCAGAGAGAGATTGTGGCTGTTATTCGATTCTAGAAATAAATAAGTATGAAGTCCTATCTTGTATTTCAGAAAGACCCATCCAGTACACGCATGTTTCACTTACCCAGGAGTGTCATCGTCATTATTCCCAGGATAGTAGGTGGTTCTGGCGCCTCTCTCTGAGGAAGAGGTCCTCTCTCCGTCGGAGATGTCCTCCACGTCCCCGTCGTGCTCTGTGGACTCTTGGTCCTGGGAATAAGGAACAAAAAAAATCTCAGATAAAATGGGAACTTTTTTCAAATTTTTTTCAAATTTATCATATTAAGCTTACGAAAGAAGCTCTACACATTAACAGCTCACATTATCAATCAGGGTGTAGGTAACACTATTTTAAAGATAAAATGGGAACTTTTTTCGAACTAAACCTTTCGTAAAGTCTACACATTAATAACTCACATTATCAATCAGAATGTTACCTGGTCGGACACTTCCGACAAAAGTTCAAGTAAGTGATTCCGGAATTAAGTTTATCAAATGGGAACTATTTAATGTTGGTCTCAGCACGTCGGACTCCAGCTAAGGATCCCAGAAGTAAATAAAGAAAACACATTAATTGCTGGTGCGTAACACTCGGTGAGCAAGCCGCACGCACACTTGGCCGATTTGCTTACAATGAAATATATTAGGCTACGCCCATCCAGATATAGTAAAACAAATAGCGCAAAATTGCTTAAAAGCCGAAAACGGCACAAATTGAAAACAAATATTGGATAGGTTTGCTGGCAGAATCTCTTACAGAGTTAAGCTCGCCTTTGTACATGTTATATCTTAGATATTGTCCTGCTATGTTTCGTGTGCAATAAACTGTAATGTTCATGTTTCTTTTGTTATAAGCACATACAGTCGTATTTATAAACACAATTCTGTAAAACAGATACAGCTTAAATAGTATGTTGTTAAAGGAAAGAGTAACCAAGAGTAGAGTATTTGTAAAAATAAGACCGTTAACATTTACTCAATGAACGTCAAAGTTGTCACTTTCAAAATTAATAAATCATGTGCAGAAGAAGCTAACAAAGAACCTCCACATTTATTCTTCCCAAATAAAAAAAAAACAAAAAAAAAAGCACCTCATATTTGAAACTGCCCAGCGAGGAGTCGTCAGTGTGGTGCCTCGTTCTCACATCGGGCGTCCGTGGCTTCGTCACGTTAATGGTTACCTAGGCAACGCAGGAGGGAAAAACATAGGCGGGATTAACATAAATAACAAAAAAAAATACGCCCATACAACATACAGATGCAACATAAATGTTTACGTGACTACCTGAGCCGAGTTTGGGGGCTGTCGTTGAATTCTAGATTTTAAGTAAATTTTTTTTATATCCATGCATCTTAAAGTTCTCTTTCATAACTGTGTAATTTTAAATAAATATATTATTACTTTCTTTTTTTACTTTTTTTACTACAATAAATTTTCAGTCATGAGCGTGCACTCACAATGAGCGAGTGAGCACTCACTCGCTTACTCACTCATGCACTCTCTCACTCACTCACTCACTCACGCACTCGCTAACTCACGCACTCACTCACTCATTTACTCACTCACTCACTCACTCATTCACTCACTTATTCACTCACTCATTCACTCACTCATTCACTCACTTATTCACTCACTCATTCACTCACTCAGTCACTTACTAACTGGATATGCATAAACCTCTGTAAGTGTGTGCATATAAATACAACTAAAAACTAACATAATATAATGATATAAAACTAACATAAATCTGATAAATCTAAAGCATAATGCACAACACAAAATTGGCCAAATAAGATACAGAACACAATGAACATTAATGGTACTTAAATTAAATTTATGCAAATACATGGTGATAGGTGAAATTATTAAGGAACTTTTTACTACATTTTTTTAATTCTAAAATGCTCTTCATTGCTAGTGCAAGGTATTTGCACCAACGGTCTCAGGCTGCATGTATTTCCATGTTTATGTGAAGTCCTTACCTGGTTACCATAGCACAGGGTATCCCAATTTGGAGTGCTGACAAACAGAAGTTAGTTAATATTTATTTTAAAATTAACAAGCATGAAAAAGTATCTTAACAATTTCACTTATCACCGTTTTACTGTTTTTCCCTCCGCAAATACATCCCCGAATATGGGACGTTCCTCACCGGGATCCTTCCTTTGTGGTTGCAATTTCACCGGTAACGCAATGGAGTAGAGTGCATGCATGTTAGCGTTCATGCGACTGTGCTCTTTGAATTGAATTGAAATAAAAGATATACATACATACAATATAAAGTAAGCGCATACCTAATTTGATTAAATTTGGCTCTGGGTGTAAGCAAACAATTTTTTTAAACAAAGTCACAAAAATTATAATACGAGTAGGTTGATATGAGGTTATAGTCCGCACAGATCTTTTCGACGGGAACGTGAACATAGTCACAGATTGTTTGCACATCGCTTACTGTCTTAACAGTGTATGTGTGAATAATTTACTACTTTAGTAATTGACTAATAGTAATTTACTACTCATCACACTACGGACATCTGTGCGGACTATAATGATGAATGAAACTCGTTCGAGCAAACAACTTCATAGACTTCTGTTTCTGTGTCGGTCTCCTAGTACAGGTAAATATTTACTTAAAATGAGGCCTCTGCAATGTTAATATAAGATAAGATAAGAATATTATTTATTATACACCAGGAAAAACACACACAATGTTCTATATGTGCATGTTTTATTTTAATCGAGGCATTTTTTTTTGTTTACTGCCTATTTTGAAAGCTGTTTAGAATTGAATTTTAACAACTTCTACTAACATTACTTTAGCTCTAGGGACAAACTGATATAAGTAAGTATACATTTTGCGGCTGAAGATGAAAAATAAAAGCGAAACGACAAATCTAAACAAGCGAAAACAAACTCAAAATGCAAAGCCATAAGAGCCAAAATAGGATCTTCTTCTGCGCGGCAATATGGCCAGTATTTCTCAGATACCGCCCATCGTCGCATCGAAAAAAAGCAAACCAACAAACTCATACAAGCGAAAACGAACACAAAATGCAACGTAATAAGAACCAAAATAGAACCTTCTTCTGCGCCCGAGGCGATATGGCCAGTATTTCGTAGGTACTAGCCATGGTCGCATCGAAATGCCGGAATAGTGCCTCCACACGGGGCAACTGCGAGATGTTGAGCGACTTCGGTCTCTATTGCCAAGGCAGGAAGGGCCACAACCGCTCGTGTGAGTTTTGTGCAGTTAAATAATATTGTAAGTTTGTTTGACGAATGTTGATAAAGTAGTTTAGTGTCTTTGTTAATGTTTTTTGTCGTTTTTCTGGATGTAAATTTATCTAAGGTTTGCAACTTCATTCCTTGTGAATTTATTTTGCTTGTTAGCTAAATAGGTACAGAGTAAAGGTCTTTTTTATAAAAATTCGATTCCACTAAAAGACTAAGACGGAATCAAAGCCTGTTTACGAAAAGAAATCCTGGTATAAACCTGCTTTAACTCCGGCTTAAGAGTGTTTTAGTGGAAATAAGACCATATAAATAAGACCATTATCCTATAAATAATAGGTATCGCATGTAAAAAGAATGATATTATATATAAGTACATCACTAAGGCAACCATAACTTATGATCTTTAAAATAAATGGTTTGCACTTCAATGGAATATTCTTGATTGTAAGTACACCAGGAATTACATTTGAGCTATAAAGACTGTATAGCTTAATTTTATCTTCATGTTCATGTGCTGTCTTCTATCAGAGGTTGGCAACCTTGGAACGTAGAACGAATGAAAACCACATCCAGTTAAAAATACCCAAAAAAAAAAGTTTAAATAAAAAAACATTTTGAGATGTTAACACTCATTCAAGTTAAGTTCAGTTATCAACTTACGTCCAAACAAGCTTATTAAAAAAACACACCACCAAAAGAAAAATAAAATACAATAAAAACAGTTAACAAATTAGGGGAAGCCTTCACCAAAACTATAAAAAAAAGGTGAATAGGTGAAAAATAAAAAAAAAACCATGAGTGAAAATACCAACTTGTTGAGTTAAATTCGTAAGAGTATTTACTCTCGAAGTGTTAACCTTTAAGACCAATTGCCAAACCATATAGAAAATACATAGTTAAATATTGGTACATCATTAAAAATAGGTACAGTGAAACGGGGTGATTAGAAGCTGGAGAACGAATAAAATAAAAAGTGGAAAATGGTTTTTGCTCATCCATTTCCTACTGAGCCGACAACTACAGCGATATCTCGTTATATCTGATGATATCTGTCAAGAGACGTCCTACGGTTATAACTTCAGTAGGAAATCGCTGACGAAAAACCAGTTTCCACTTTTTGTTTCTATGCATAATCCAGTTTCTAATCACCCCGTTTCAGGCCACGTCATTATTATTTACCAAAAAAAATATATTCACACCCAAAAAACCTTTCGATGAAGTCCAAAACGGATTGACTTCTCGCAGAGTGAATGAAACCGGCTCTCGAGCGACACTCGCTCTTATGCCACACGCAACAAGAACTACAGCTCCCATATTATGTACACCAAATCCTGCACCTGGACCTCGCTGGATCTACTTGATAAATTAGATCGACTTCTCAACGTCTCTATTCGTTATAACTTCGGCCTTCGTAAATATGACCATATTTTTCCAGTTTCGCACTCAGCTTCATTGGCTGAATATGCGCTCCCGCAGGAATGCCCACATTGTGACACTTCTTTATGGCATTATAATATACGAACCGTCCTATCACCAGTATCTCCACGAACGTTTCGCCCATTTGTGCTATGAAATGACGCAAAAAGCCGTTGGACTCAGTTTCGACTTGTAATTTTTAGGGTTCCGCACGGGTGCCAAGCGGGTCCCTATTACTAAGACTTCACTATCCGTCCGTCCGTCCGTCTGTCAGTCAATTCATTCGCTCAATTCATCAACGAAAAAGCCACGACTAAGCATTGGTAAAGCGGTCGGTGGAACACTCGTGGGTTCGAACCCTGGGCATGTACCAATGTCTTTGTTTTGTAAGTTACATACATTTTTGAATTTTTAGTAGCAATACCACTCGCTAACTGTGAAGGAAAACATCGTGAAGGAACCTGAGTTCACATACCTCAGCGCTTGAATTTGCCAATTCGCGGCGGGCATGCGCGGTGACTAAGCCCATACTCTCTCTCCGAGGGAAGGCCTGTGCCCTGCAGTGGGACGTATTAGACTACGTTTTTGGGCGCGAGTTTATAGTAAGCATTACCATTGCTTTTTAATCGTGGACTGCCGGCCGGTGGTACACGTGGCATAAGAGCGAATGTCGATAAAACCGAGTTCCGTTCTCTTTGTTTTGTTTTTTCGACAATAAATCACACTTAATTTCGTTAAGACCTACCTGTTTGACCGTGGCCTGTTCGCGTCTCCTGTCGAAGTGTCTGGTGTCAGTTCCACTGTCTATTGAACTGTCTTTGGAGCCGTCCGAGTCCCGTTTATCTGTGGGCAGGAAAACACTCTTTTACACATAATAATAATAATAATTTCCACACAAAACAATCACCTCATCCAAGTGGCAGGAAGGCGCTGGATGCAGGCCGCTTCCAACCGGTCTTTTTGGAAATCCATGGAGGAGGCCTATGTCCAGCAGTGGACTTCTTGTGGATGAATGATGACGATGATCCTGGTCCAGAACTAGGATATCCTGTGCTGTGGTTACCAGACAAGACCGACAGAAACATGGGAATACACCCAGACGGAGGCTATTTGCTCGCTCGAATCGCTCGTAGCCCCGGCTGCCTGAGTGATCTTAAACGATCACGAAGGTTAAGCAACACAGGGCGCGTTCAGTGCATGGATGGGTCGCCGTCTATGCCTAATGCTAGTGGCATTTTTCCGAGCGGTTCCGTGCTTCGCAAGGCACGTTAAGCTGTTGGTGCCGGCTGCCGTCGATAGATGGCAGTCGTTAAGCCAAGTCAGAGGCCTTAGGGCGGCTTGACAACTTCTGACAGTAGACGAGCCACTAGTCTACAAGCTTCCACCAATCCGGACTTGGCCCCCGTGGTGGAGTATGGCCTATACCTTCCTCAGGGAAGAGACCCGTGCCCCTCGGTGGGGACATAATGGGTTGATGATGATTAGGCTATTTGTACAAAGCCGCTGCGATAGGAACGGCCAACAAGACCCAACATGTGTGCTTGTTAAGTAGGCTTACGTATGCGCGGTCGGCAGCTCGACGAAGTTTACACTATTACAGAATTATATGTGTAATAGACATACTGTGCCGGAACGTGGGGCTGGTCCACAAATTTAAAGTAGCTCAGCGTGCTATGGAAAGGGCTATGCTCGGGGTTTCTCTAAAAGATCGAATTCGAAACGTGGTGATTCGACAGAGAACCAAAGCCACCGACATAGCCCACCGAATTAGCATGCTGAAGCACCCGAAGAACTGATAACCGATGGTGTAGACGAGTTCTTGAGGCGGTAAACGTAGTGTAGGACGTCCTCAGACTCGGTGGAGCGATGATCTTCGCAGGGCGGCTGAGAGTAGCCGAGGACCGTGCTCAGTGGCGTGCAATAGGAGAGGCCTATGTCCAGCAGTGGACAAGCGTAGGCTGATGATGATGATGATGTATCATCAGCCACAAGAAGTCCACCGCTGGACATAGACCTCCTCCGTGGATTTCCAAAACGACCGGTTGATGATGATGTATAATAGTAATAATAATATGCCTCCAAAATATACAAGTTAGAAATCAAAGTGATCAGCTGTCGACAGGGCAACGTTGTTTTTGTCCTTATCTCTTTTATTATATAATCATTTAATTAATAAAATATAAGTATTTGTCTTATTGTGACGCATTTTCTTAGTTTAAAAATAGCCTATTGTGTGTAATAATTAATAAGTTTAACAAACTTATGGTTTCTGTAATCCTGCACCGATAAATACATTTTCATTTTTTAATTTTCAAATCAAATAATGTGTGTTAAGGAATTATAAAGAAAGAAGACAATTATTTAAATTGTCACAGACACATAAAGTGAACACGAAGGTACACAAACAACATACACGGAACGGACCTCAACAAAACAAAAATAAAGACAAAACAATCGTGAAGAGAACATGTGAGGCACATAGAGTCGAAGGCAGCCCGGTACCATACAGTAATGTATGGCACCCAGCCACCCCGGACTCCAAACGCCTACGGAAGCATCCGTGGCAGCAGCCTAACAGCGAGGCCATCCGCCCGGTAAGGCAAACAGAAAACGTGTCTTACACGTTGCAGACGGTGAAGGAGAACATCGTTATGAAACCCGAGTGTCTGAGGTGCGTCTGCAGTGCGACGTATATATGCTGCTCATATTATACAGGGTGAATATTAATTTACCTGTAGGCGCGATCCTCTTGGCCCACTTCCCTCGGGCCGGCGGCTCGGGTGCGGACGAGACGGCCGGGGCTAGTTCGTCGCCGAGACTTTTCTTGGCAAGCTCTGTATATTTTGTTACGACCTGTATACTTTGTTACGACCTGTGTATTTTGTCACGACCAATGTATTTTGTCACGACCTGTGTATTTTGTTACGACCTGTGTATTTTGTCAAGACCTGCATATTTTGTCACGACCTGTGTATTTTGTCACGACCTGTGTATTTTGTCACGACCAATGTATTTTGTCACGACCTGTGTATTTTGTTACGACCTGTGTATTTTGTTACGACCTGTGTATTTTGTTACGACCTGCATATTTTGTCAAGACCTGCATATTTTGTCACGACCTGTGTATTTTGTCACGACCTGTGTATTTTGTCACGACCAATGTATTTTGTCACGACCTGTGTATTTTGTTACGACCTGCATATTTTGTCAAGACCTGCATATTTTGTCACGACCTGTGTATTTTGTCACGACCTGTGTATTTTGTCACGACCTGTGTATTTTGTCACGACCTATGTATTTTGTCACGACCTGTGTATTTTGTCACGACCTGTGTATTTTGTCACGACCTGTGTATTTTGTTACGACCTGTGTATTTTGTCACGACCTGTGTATTTTGTCACGACCTGTGTATTTTGTCACGACCTGTGTATTTTGTCACGACCTGTGTATTTTGTCACGACCTGTGTATTTTGTCACGACCTGTGTATTTTGTCACGACCTGTGTATTTTGTTACGACCTGTGTATTTTGTCACGACCTGTGTATTTTGTTACGACCTGTGTATTTTGTTACGAACTGCGTATTGCTTTATAACCTCTATATTTATTACACCCTATTTATTTCATTAAACCCTGTACATCAGGTTACCTGTAGGCGCGATCCTCTTGGCCCACTTCCCTCGGGCCGGCGGCTCGGGCGCTGGCGAGTCTGTCGGAGCTAAGTCATCGCCGAGACTTTTCTTGGCCCAGGAGGGGAGCCGGCCTATCCGTAGCCTGTAAAAGAATGGAGAGCTTACAAATGACGTATTTAAAACTTAAGATAGGAGTGGAGCACTTGTTTTGATTTCATTGTTATGTTTCGTTACATAAGCAGCCTATATACGTCCCACTGTAGGGCACAGGCCTTCTCTCAGAGAGAGTATGGGCTTAATCACCACGCGTGCCCACCGCGGTTTGGCGATTTCAAGCGCTGAGGTATGTGAATAGCTCAGACACCCAGGTTTCCTCACGATGTTTTCCTTCACCGTTAGCGAGTGGTATTGCTACTTTAACTTGACAAATGTACATAACTTAGAAAACCAAGTCATAGGTACATGCCCGCACCGGGGATCGAACCTGGGTCTCCCACTTCCGAGTCCGAGGTTCTACCAACTAGGCTACCACCGCTTTCATGTTTCGTTAAAAGATGAATAATCGAGAAAAAGGATCTCTATCGGAACTTTTAGGCAAGAAATTAAAGAATATGTTTTCAGCGTGCAAATTAGCAGCGATTTCCCCTGTAAGTTTCTGTATTATCAACATTGATCGCAGTAGGTATATTGATTTTTCACACCTGCTATTCAGAAAAGATCCCTTGATTCCCTTAAATGAGGGATCAAAGTTGTACTTTTCTTCCCTGATATTCTAGTTTTTTTCTTATTGCCCTCAGCATGATCCGTGTGCAGATTTTCACAAAATGTAATTCCAATTCGATTTTTATTTTGTTGCAATCGATCATAATTGTCTTCCACGGCACATAAATAATTTTTCCTTATAGCAGGTGTGAAAAGCAGTATGTGTCACTCGGTAGCAAAATTATTTCCGTCTTGGGCGTAAACACTTGAATCCCTCGCTACGCTCAAGATTCTACTTTAGAATCCCTCGAGAATCCCTCGCTACGCTCGGGATTGTATTGTAGAATGTTTCGCTTCACTCAGGATTCAATATACCGCCCTCGCCGTAAATATATCATTTTGCTCCCTTGAGACAATCTACTATTTCGTACTTGCATCATGACATCATAACATGGACATGCCACTTTCTTAGTCTTAAACGTCATCACTACCATTTGTTTTTTTCTAAATGGTAATGATGAAATGTAAACGGTAATGATGTAATGTATGCTGTATGAGCAATAAATGTATGTCATAATAAAATTATGACATACACTATTGTTGTTCCTTCAGTCTACGCTAGAACTGCTTTTGCTGCTTATCAACTTGTCAAGCAATCAGCACATTTGTATAATAAAATAAATAAAATTTTTGATATCTATCCAAATACTTATTATGAGTGCAAAAAGAAAATAACCAAATGGATTAAAACTTTAACGTACGTACACACCGTGTGTGTGAAGAGGGAAGTTGCTATAAGCAATAAGACCGCCAATTGTACCGTATTTTTGTAAATATTTAATGTATGTGTTTTTCTTGGTACAATAACGAATATTCTTATCTTATCTTACAGGCGTGAGTTTATATACGTACGCATGAATATTACTTTCCTTGTCTTGTGTAAGTTTTTGTCCGATATTTATTGTATTAGTTTTTTGTTGCAACAAATAAACTTTTATCTATCCGTAAGATAAGAATATTCTTCATTGTATACCGAAAAAAATGTTACAGAAACAGCAATGACAAAGGAAAAGATACAATTGGCGGCCTCATTGCTAATAGCAATTTCTTCCAGGCAACCTCATATCGGAGAATTTGCCGAAGGAGAAATAGACACATACGAATATTAATAGGCATACATATACGTAATAATAATTATAAGCTTACATATATCATACTTGAATACTGTACATAACTACACGTACTTACATAAATAGTGGCTTATAACAAGTGTGCGATCTGGACAACAAAAAGGTGATATACCTACAGATATATGAAGAGAAGTGAATAGACACTTACAGCAAAATTACTTAATTAGACAGAAAGAATTCTTCTACTCTGGTTTTAAATACAGCGGGAGATGGTGAGCGCCTTATCGAGACCGGAAGGTCATTCCACAGCCGGGGGCGCCCTTTACGGTAAATGAGCTCCATCTATCCTATTTACGTTTTTAGGGGTACGGTCGAAGAACCTCGTCTTAACGGGCATGCGTAAACATCAAATAGACTCACGTGTAATCGGGCACGACGGGTGTCGCGAACTTGACGTCATCCGGAGGGGGCGAGCCGAGTCTGGAGTCCGTTTCACTGTCGATTCCGGACATGCCGTTCGACGACCCGACTTTTCTATAAATATATGTTTTTAAAACTCACACTCTTATTTATGAATAGTTTATTCTACTAAAACACTCTTAAGATGGAGACAAAGCCGGTTTATGACAGGATTGCCTCCTATATTATTCATAAAAAAGCGATTCCACAAAAACACTCTGAAAACGGAATTGAAGCCGGTTTATAAAAGGAAATCGTGCCATAAACAGGCTTTAACTCCGACTTAAGAGTGTTTTTGTGGAATTTAATTTTTATAGAAGACTGTCAGATTTTTTAGATTTTCTATCTTTCTCTTTTCATCTCTTTCGCTTCCTCTCTTTTTCCGTTCTCTATATTTTCGTTGTCTCTTTTCTACCACTCTTTTTTTCTCTTTTGTCCTTTTCTCTTCCTATATTCTTTTCATCTCTATCCCTCCCCCGTCCCCCCTTCCCCTCCCCCACTCAACGGCCCTGCCAGCGTCAATCTCTCTCTTCTTCTCTTTTTTCACTCCTTTTCTCCCTTTCCTTCTCATTTACTCAGTCTCTTCAACAGCACCTTTATGTTGTAATTATTTAGAAAATATATTTTTTTAAAGTTTTAATTATATAAGCTTACGTTTATATTAATGTATAGTGTGTTTTTGGCAATAAATGTTGTGTCACTTTCACTTTCTTTTCTCTCTCCCTGTTACCGCCTCTCTTCTTTGTCTCTCTTTCTCTCTATTTCATCATCATCATCATCATCATCAGCCATTTGACGCCCACTGCAGGATATAGGCCTCCCTCATGTTTTTCTAACCATGAAGGGTTTTGCCATAATCGCCACGCTTGGCAGGCGGGTTGGCGATCGCAGTATGCGGTTGGAATCTCAGGAAGACGCTGCTGCCCGTCTTTTGGTAATGTATTTCCTTAGTCGCCTTCTACGACATCCACGGAAGGAAATGGAGTGACGCTATTCTTAATCCGGCGCCGCGCGGCTTCTCTCTATTTGCTGACTTTTTTCTCTATCTCTCTCTTTCTATCTTTCCCTCTCACTCTCTTTTTTTCTGTGTGTTTATTTTCGTACCTTTCTCTCTTCCTCAATGTCTCTGTCTCCACACATCTCCCCCCCACTCACCTTCCCTGCCGTATGGCCTGCTGTGCCAGTCGCGCCCGCATGGTGACCAGCATGTCATGAGGAACCCGCCAAACAAAAACGCAGCCGTCTCCCGAAGCAGAGATCAGATGCTGGCAGTCGGGAGTGAACCTGTAGGTAAATGGAAGTTACAAAAGCGAAAATTGCAAGTAGAATGTCGAATGTCCAAAATTCAAAATGCCGGATTCAATATGGCCGCCCGAAATTTGCCCATTTTTCGACCTCCACGCAAAAGTCCGCAGCCGACTGGGCATAGTGTTACTAAAAGACCCGAATATATATGAGAAAAATCGGACCTTTTGGAATTTCAAGATGGCGGCCGATTTATCGACGATTCAGAATGACATTTTTTTCATGGAAAGTACTGAAATTTACGCCTTTAATGGGTGCATGAAACAATGAACGTTGTGGACTGAAATAGGTAGTGACTAGAATTGAGAAAGGAATGTTGCGTTGGTTTGTGACAACGACTAATGAATGAATGTTGAGTAAGCGAAAGTGATCTGTCAGAATCGTGGCAAGTGGCAGTCCCTGGTCTCTGCTTACCCCTCTGGGATACAGGCGAGAGTTTATGTATGTATGTATGTATGTATGAAACAATGCACGGTTAGTACATCTAGTACATCTTAATAAATAACTAGATTTACCTGAGTCCAGTCACGATCTCCGAGTGCCCATACATGGTCGCCATACACTCGCCCGAATAGTAATCGTACACTGAAAGGATCTTATCCGTGCAGGAGGTCGCTAGGTAGATGCCGCTACTGTCTAGAGACACCTGGAGAACGCAGGACGAATATAGAATTGTCTCAGGCCCGAGACACACAGATGGGACGCGGGGCGAGAACGCGGTAAGATGTATAGAGTCAGAGACCGCAGTCCTTGCTCTGCGGTCGCCCTTGATCTGTGACTATACATTTTACCGCGCCCTCGCCCCATGTGCCCTACAGTGGGACGTACATAAGCTGCTTACGAATTAGGTGAGGCGATTTTATCATAACTAGATAAAAACTTTAGAAACGAATACTGATCGATTCGGATTTGCCAGCAATTACAGTGTATGTTGCGCAAACAAATAATAATTACTTAGATACTTAAGGCTTCTAATGTACTTTATTTCTGGTAATGCAACGACCGCCAGGTTAAAGCGGGGCTGGGCGGGCCATGTCTACCGCACGAGCACAGATAGGTGGGCCAAAGTTGCGAACGACTGGGTTCCGCAAAATGGACACCGACGTCGCGGTCGACCAAGGCGAAGATGGCGGGGTGACATAAACGCATTCTTGCCGGGATGGTGCGAGATGGCTGGAGACAGGGAGGCATGGAAAACGGGCGGGCAGGGATTTGCCCAGCAGTGGGACACAAAAAAGGCTTTGTAATGTATCTAATATAATAAATAGGCACTGTTCAATATCGCTTTCAATATCATTGCTTCAATCGCAATGAGACGTCAGGCGATATTACACGGTTCAATTTCGGTTCGATATTGCTTGCAATTTCATTGCTTCAATTGCCTTGAGACGCCTAAATACATTTCAATGCCATACATAGCACAATTTCATTGAAGGCTATGATTCGACGAACGTTTTCAATGCGATTGACGCATTAACGACTAAAGTTCTGTGTTCAATGCTTTTGAATGGAATTGCTTCAATTTGATTGAACCGTGCAATATCGCCTATAGACGCGCAAATGATAGTTTTTTTTTATTTTTATTACTTTTCGTCCGGATATTGCTTGTTTATGCTCAAGTGACATAATTTTTGGTAACAAATAAAAAATTTTTTGACGCGTAATATTTTTTTCAAAACTAGCACCATATGTTTCTAAATCATGGTTAGAATGTCCCCATCAAATACGGTGAAGGAATTCAAAGTCACCCTGTAGAGACCATATAATATTGAATTATATAAAAAAACCACTATTTTTCGCTAAAATAAATTAATATAAACATAAACATTTACATACAGGCACATACATTGGTTCTGGCCCCACACTAGGATACCCTGTGTCGTGGGAACCAGAAACAACGACATCACAAACATGTAAGTAAACATCCAAGACCTGGGGTTTTTTTTTGTCCCCAGCCGGGATTCGAACCCGGGACCTGTCGCATGGTATGCAGTTGCACTACCGCTGCGCCACGAGGTCGACTAATTATCTTATCTAATTTTATCTTACCTTTATCAGCGTGCCCTCGTCAGCGGTGGTCCCGCGAAAGGTCTTCGTGTGTCGGCCGTGGGACGCGCTGTACACTCTCACATTTCGGTCCTGGAGTACACGGTGTATTATCAGTACCCGGTGTTTCAGAAAAAACCGGTCATACAAACAAGCATGCAAACATTCTACCCTTCACCCTTACCTGACAAGCCGTCAATATGTGCCGACCACCCGCATCCACCTCCATATCATACAGCGTCGTACGCCCGGAGACGTTCTGCCCTCGAGCGAACTGGTAGGTTCCGTCCGGGTTCTGCGAATTCATGTTGACGTTTATTACGTTTGCTTTGTGCAAGATCTCTGACGTTGGAGTTGTGCGAATTTATGTTGGCATTCATTACACTTGTTTCACGACGCATAAAAGTGTGATACGAAGAAGTTAGTTACTTCAGTGTTTGTAGTTTTCGGAGAATTAGATTAAAAATGGTGCAGGGGACGACATAATCAATCTCAAATCGAATTAATTAAAATATAAATAACAAATTAATTCATCATCATCATCAGCCACAAATTAATTATTCGTGTGTAATTGGGGTTATGTTGTGTAAATGTTTCGTCCCCAATTTTTGTATATTGTCTTCAAAAGACTTTCACAAGCGATAAAAATTCTGCCGTTAACTGTGAAAGGTAATCTCAATATTATGCTTTATTATCTTTAATTCAAATTTCGTCCTATATCCTACATTCCGTCCAATATACAATATCGGAGGGATAGAGAGTGAGATGCAGGCTGACTGGCTTCATCTAAACAACACGAGCCAAGACAGCGGTGGCACTGGCTTCGTATAAAGCCTGCTTTAAAATGTCGTTTCTTTACTGCTTTCCTTCGAGGTTCAACTCACCGTGACAAGCTGCCTGAACAATATCGTCTTATCAGCCCCGCAGGAGACCATCTGGAGTGAGGAACTACTTGAGATGAAACGTACGGCCGTTATCGAGGAGGAGTGGTCGTCCAGCGTCTGAATTATTTGGTAACCCTAGAACAAAGTATAGTAGAGAAGAAAATATTCATTGCACACCATAAAATGAACGCTGGAAATAAGCGGGTTTTTACAGGGCATAAAATCCCCCAATGTATGCGAAAATGGGGAGTTTTCTCTCTGAAAGAAGGCCTATACCCTGCTGTGGGATGTATACAGGGTGGAATGAAATGCTTCAATCCAAAACCCTCCCAGGGTTCTCTCTTTCGAAGATAAGAACTGCTTTTACGATGTGGAAACTTAGATTTCGCGAAAGAGTTATCAGCGGTCATACTAAAGTTATGACGTGGCATCATAATGTATGAAACAGTTGCTATTGTTTTCGCGAACTTCGTTCTTTCAAGTTATAATGCAGCCTAAATACGTCCCACTGCAGGGCACAGGCCTTCTCTCAGAGAGATAGTATGGGCTTAATTACCACGCGTGCCCATCGCGGATTGGCAATTTCAAGCGCTGAGGTATGTGAACACCTCGGACACTCAGGTTTCCCCACGATGTTTTCCTTCACGGTTGGCGAGTATTGCTACTAAAACTTCACAAATGTACGTAACTTAGAAAACAAGTTGAGTTGTTGTGTGTTTAATAGTAAAATTAAAACTAATCCCATAGACGTCGTTTTAATAAACTAACATCAATGTGTTAGCTTTTTGAGAGTATGCTATTAGCAGTTGGGGGTTTTTTATTGTATTTTGAATTTTTACGACCTTTTTGCATTGTATTTTGTGCGTTTTTTACCTTGTCCTTATCAAAGACGTGTATGAGCCGATCACGCGAGGCGGACGCGAGAAGGCGCGGGCGCCCGGGCGAGTACTCCACAGCCAGAACCTAGGAATGACAGTAAAGTTCATTATAAACGTTGCACTAATTGTATTGTACTCATTTATTTCAGGCAATGCCCATATAGTATTAGTAACAATCGTGACTTATGCTATGTTAGTAATAATATTCGTATGTACACATTAAATCAAATCGAATCGAATCAAACCAAATCATATCAAATTCAACTAAATTAAATCAAATCAAATTAAATTAAGTCAGATTAAATCATATCAAATCAAATCCAATTAAAGAAAATCAAATTAAATCAAAATATAATAATGGTACTACATTTTGGAAGTGAAACTCTAGGGCCCTGGTCACAGAAGGACGTGCAGAAAAGACGGGACGCGTTGCATAGAGTTCGCTCCCTCACCCCGTCTCTTCTGCGTGGTCGTCGTCCTGTCCCTACAGTGCGTTTTGTATGAAAGAGAATTGGAAAGACGATGCACCTTTTCCACGCCCTCGCCCCACGTCCTTTCTGTGTACATATGTCAGCACATAAGTCACCATAGACGATAGATGGTATCGATGGGTACGTTACTTCAGCGTAAATGGTAGATAGTGATGGATACGTTACACCAGTGTAGATGTATATCGGTGGATTCGTCACCTTAGCGTAAATGGTACGTTACCTCAGCGGTATCGCTGGGTACGTTACCTCAGAGTAGATTGTATCGATAGGTACGTTACCTCAGCGTAGATGGTTTCGATGGGTACGTTACCTCAGCGTCGTGAGCCTCCAGTGTCCGCACCAGAGTCCCCCTCGTGGCGCAATGAACCCACACGTTGCCGGCGCGATCGCCCGAGGCTATGTGCTCGCCGTCCGGCGATACGCGGATGCATCTGAGTGAAAATAAAAGTGAATTAATAAACATTTTAATGCCAAGAGCAAAGATTTTTCACACTTATACACTAAATTACTTACGTATTATTTTAAACAAGATTTAAAGTGGAAGAACTTGACAATAGGACTGACGCTCAGCCGGGGGGATAGCGTTTTATTAGTGAAAGCAGTGACTTGGAGGATCGGACACCTCTACCAGGGATTTATTATAAATACTGGGTGTTTCAGAATGGTTTTTTTATTTGATTAATTTTTAAAAACCTATTTAGAGGCTAAAAATTCCACCCACGCCGGGACTTGAACCCGCGACCTCTGGCTAACCGTGCCGGCGCTCTCCCAACTGAGCCAATGGGCAAGTGCCGGCATTGGCGAAATTTCGAGCCTCTTTACAAACTTCTCTGTATTACGTACAGAGAAGTAATTGTCCTCGACACGGATTGGTGCAAGAAAAAGAATATAAAATTAACATGAATCATGCAAAATTCTTATTCAAAAATCCGTAGATTTGTTGGGAATAAATACTTTGTTTCTCTAATAATGCAGCCTATATACGTCCCAGCAGCAGCAGCGTCTTTCTGAGATTCCAACCGCACACTGCGATCGCCAACCCGCCTGCCAAGCGTGGCGATTACGGCAAAACCCCTCATGGTTATGAAAACGATGAGGGAGGCCTATGTCCTGCAGTGGGCGCCATATGGCTGATGATGATGATGATATACGTCCCACTGCAGGGCACCGGCCTTCTCTCAAACAGAGAGTCTCAATCTTTGTCTAATGTTGTGGTCGCAACTGACCGGTTTTTTTTATTCTTGTTTAGTTCATATCGTTCCTCTGTGGTTGTATCCTAAGCAGATAGATATTATGTGGCGGTTAAATAAAGATTTTTAATCTCTTCAAAAGACAAATAAAAAAAAAATAAAAAAAAACCTAAACAATTTGGCGTACCCAATATAATTAATGTGAACACAGCCTTAAAAACATCGATGCGAGTATTAAGGACTACCCTCTATTATTGTTTTAAATTCTAATAACTGTCCGTCGATATTGTATTGTTACCCGCTTAACTAAATTGTTTCTCGAGTAAGTGAATTTATGTAATTCTTTTTGAGAAATAAATATCAATTCAATTCAATTCTGCTTTATGGACTCACTGCACTGATTATACAGTACAACTTCGCCAATGTCACGTGTTAGACAAGACTATAGCCAATTACAACAGCGAACGAGGCTCGGTCAGAATTTTGAGGAAATAAATATCTTAAACCTTAAACCTTTTTTTTTTTTCATTTCTTTCAACCAACCTGACACCGATTTTGTCATCGTAGGACTTGGACTTGTCCTTGTCACTCGTCGCCGTGAGGTCCACGTCTTTGAGAAACTTCAGCTCCGGATCGATGTACAGTACTTTGGTTAACTCCTGTCGAGCAAGTGAAAAAACTGAGTGACATTTTGTTGACAGACGGGATGGAATAGAGTGAGGTAGAATGTGATAAAATAAATTCACTAGAATGGAATAGAACGGGACGGATTACGATGGAATCGAATTGGAAGTGATGAAATAGAATGTAGTTCAGTGGAATAGGATATGCATAATGCAGTAGGATGGAATGGGATAATAAAGGATGGACAATGGGCGGTGTGATGAAATCGAGTAGAATGTAGAAGAATTAAATGAAATAGAATAGGATGAGACAGAATGGAATGTGTTAGGAGTAGAATGTAGTAGAATTAAACGGAACAGGATAGGATGGAACGGAATGGAATGTATCAGCAGGCAATGGAGTAGAATATAGTACAATTAAAAGGAACAGAATAGGATGGAACAGAATGGGATGTATTAGGAGGTAATGCAGTAAAATGAAAAATAGTGTAATGTAACACTCACGTTGCTGTAAATATTTTCTGGCGCCGCCCCCGGTAGCCCCCAAGCGCGAACTGTGTCGTCACTGGAACATGTCAGGAAGCCGCCACCGCTCAGGATATCGACGCCCCATATGCAAGCCGAGTGGTATAGGGCCGAATGGGATTTGCCCACCTGGGGGTGGCGAGGTTTGAATATCATAACATAGATCCCAGTTTGGGAGCAAGAAAATCAGTTATCTTGTTCCCAAACTAGGATGTCCTGTGATAAGATAACAAGCCAAACATGGAAAAACGCTCAAGAGTTTCAAAGTGAAGAATACAAAGTCATAGGTACATGCCTGCACTGGGAACCGAACCTGGGTCTCTCGCTTCCGAGTCCGAGCGGTGTATTATGTATGTTAACTTACCCGCTTAATATCCCGGACGTCCCACACGTAGAGACTGTGGTCGTTATAGACACAGGTCAGTTTGTGATTTCGCTCGTCATACGTCAGAGCCACGGCGTCCGGGTAGCGGGCGTTCGGCGGTTGGCTGAACATGTGACTGGAAAGATAATGGAGTGAATGATAACATGAAATGGGATAAGATAATCTTTACTATATACCGGAAAAAAAAAAACAAACATAAAACATTGGGCATTGTCATAAATATTGTCAATAGGTACAAATGATACTTCATTTTAACGGTACAAGGTCGGTAAATATAATGCTAAAATTGTAAATTAATAATGTTTACTGATTTCTTGTTTTTTTTTTGACTAATTAGATAAAGATTCATTTATTCGCATAAACATGTGTCAATAGTACAATAGCATGCATTACTATGGTCTTAAATATAACATTGTCATGTTAGTTTTGCTTCAACATGTTTTGCCAGAAGGTGGCGTCCAAATAAGAGAGTTTCGCCATCACAGTAATTATTAATCAGTCATAAAAAGGTTATAAAAGTATGTCAAGACAAAAATTACACTTTATTATTATGATCAAATTGGGTCAAAAAGTAGACAGGCACATGTCTTTAATGTAATGGTCAGTAAATTAAAAGAAAAAATTAATTACAATGTGTCATTTAGAAATTCATTAAGATTGTAGTAACATTTGTCAATAAACAGTTTTTTGAACCGTGTCTTAAATACATTTGTGTTTAATTGTTTGTAGATTGTCGGAATTTTATTATATATTGTAGGAGCTATACATACAATGCTTTTGACCACTAAGGCTGTTTTTGCGCGATGAAGACGTAATTTACTTTCATCACGTCTATTTCTCATTACTGTTGCAAACAAACGTAGACCTTCTAACGTTCGTTTCACACGTGAATAAAACATGCCAAGATGTTGACACCTCGGTATTCCGTAAAAAACAAATATAACAAGTATATCTTTTACGTTTGCACAGATAAGGAGTCTTTTTAGGTTTGTTTGTTTAAAGAGTTATTTTATCTTCATGGATTTGAAGTTAGTCATGGACTAGAAACTGACAGCTAGTAGGATCTCAGTTGGTGACGTACTTCCGTGCATGACGTACTTCTGGTTTCTTAGGCTATAGTTATTTTTTCTCGCATTAAAAATGTATTTTAGCGGCACAAATCGAAGTATTCTCGAATTCTATAATCGAACCTCTCGTTGCTCTCAAAATTACCCATTTTCTCGAAAACAATCATAAACATAGAACTTAAATTTTTTAGGACATTGCCTAATAATAAAACGTTGGAGAGAACGTTTGCCGTTTGGCTGAGCATGTAACTGGAGAAAAGAAAGGTTTAGACATAAAACAATACAGAAAATGTTAATACTCTGTTAATAACCTCCACAAAAACCAATCAAATGACCTGAGCTTAGATATTATTAATGCAGGCCAGGTATTCCGTATAGATCCCCTTATATTTTTTTCTCGTGTTTTACTTTAAGTGTCAGCAAATTTGAGGAAAGCCATTTCATTACCTCCCGAATAGCATTTTCAGAGTGGTCCATAGCTTCCATCTAGTGCAGTGTCATCAGCGAATGTATAGATGTCACAGTTTGGGAGGCTCATTTTACACAACTCATTGATGCAGACCAGAAAAAGGGTTGGACTTAAAATGCTTCCCTGTGGCACACCGTAGCATATTTGCTTCTCTGCACATATTATGGCGTAATTTTTAAGAGTCTGCGTTCTGCATATTTGCTTCTCTGCACTTGTTGCGGTGTCGTTTTTAAGAGTCTGCATTCTGCCTGTTAGGTAATCTTTAAAAATATCCAACGCTAAACCCCGTAGACCCAAATATTCCAGCTTTTATGCAAGTGGAGGCATAGACGGTGTCAAGAGCCTTGCTCAGATCCAAAAAGATTCCGTATTATTTCAGCCTATTTTCTCTATTTCCCCTCTCCCTCCACCCCCTCTCTTACCTAATATTAGTCCCCTGCGCCACGTCCACGCCCAGATAATGAGTCCGGGGCAGGGTGGTGATGTACTGGAGAGAGTCAGGGTTGAAGCACCGCACTATGCCCTCGGCGCAGCCCACGAATATGTAGTTGGCGCCAACGGCCATGCAGTTGGCTGATGTGGTCTGTGGAAAAGTAGATGAGATAAAAACATATTACCCTGCTAACGGTAAAGAAAAGCATCGCGAGTAAACCTGAGTGTGTGAGGTGTTTACATAACTCAGCGCTTGGAATTGCCAATCCGCGGTGGTAATTGAGTCCAAAGGCCTGTGCCCTGCAGTAGGATATATTGCCTTATCCAATCCACACATGCAAACAGACTTTAAATAGTTTTTTTTAAGAGTCAGAGTAAATATTTTATTTTTTATGTTATTTATAAGCCATGACACCAGGACTTCATTTCATGACACTATAATTTACAGTATAGTTTACTATGACAATACGATTACACTGCATAGCCGACAACAGATGTAACAGGTTAACCCACAGGTTTTTAGTCATCATCATCAGCCATTCGACGCCCACTGCAGGACATAGGCCTCCTTCCTGGTTTTCATAACCATGAGGGGTTTTGCCATAATCGCCACGCTCGGCAGGCGGGTTGGCGATCGCAGTATGCGGTTGGAATCGCAGGAAGACGCCGCTGCCCGTCTCCTGGTAATTGATATCCTTAGTCGCCTTCTACGACATCCACGGAAGGAAATGGAGTGACGCTATTCTTAATCCGGCGCCACACGGAGGTTTTTATTATTGTCCAGTTAAGGGGCTCCAAGGAGTGACAATAGCGCCATCGTGGAACAAACAATTAAACTTTTTTTACAGATCAAATTTGCAAAAAGTGTCTGTACAATCTCTCAATCATGCTTGCCCTGAACCTAAGGCAAAAAACCTGGACATTTTTACATTGTCATACATTTTTTTCGTTTTTATTTAAAATGAACAATGACAAGAATTGAGAAAGGAATGTTGCGTTGGTTTGGACATGTGGAGAGGATGAAGGAAGAAAGATTGACAAAACAAATATATCGAGCGAATGTGGATGGAAGGGCCGGTAAGGGACGACCCAGACGGACATACTTCGACCAAATAGAGGATGTATTAACAAAGGGCAAGATAAAAAGTACCCGAAACCGGCGTGCGTGCATGCAACGACTAATGAATGTTGAGGAAGCGAAAGTGATCTGTCAGGATCGTAGCAAGTGGCACTCCCTGGTCTCTGTCTACCCCTCTGGGATACAGGCGTGAGTTTATGTTATGTTATGTTATGTTATTTAAAATGATCATGAATTACAATATAGGTTTGTAAGCGTAGTACTTTATAAAATCTGTAATCCCTACTATAATGCTTAATGAATTATTTTTTGACGTTAACGTAAATTATTAATAAATATCTGTATCTGTTATATATTCGTCTCATTGATTCAACAAACATCAACCCCTATCATCAACTTCTTGACTCTGATAGTATTTCAAAGGAATATCTGTTTGCACCCAGACCAAAGCCGCATGGAACGAAGTATATGTGTTACCAATATTTACGGGGATGTACTAGCAAAGGGCAAGATAAAAAGTACCCGAAACCGGCGTGCGAGCATGCAACGACTAATGAATGTGGTTGAAACACAAGAGGTATGTCAGCACGTTGCAAGCGGCAAACCCTGGTCTCTGCCTAACCCTTCTGAAAACAGGCGTGAGTTATCCCATCCCGTCCCGTCCCGTCCCGTCCCGTCCCGTCCCGTCCCATCCCGTCCCGTCTGTGGCAAGTGGCAGTCCCTGATCTCCGCCTACCCCCCTGGGTTACAGGCGTGAGTTTATGTAGTATTTACTCACCCGAAGCTCCACCCACTTATCCAGCAGTCGTCTGCTGTTGAATTCACAGAGTAGCCCGCCCCGCGTGATCGCGTAGGTGCTCTGTGAACTGGCGCCGCGTCCACAGACCACGTCGCAGAACTCGTTGTCCTTTTGCTCGCCAAGTATGGCCGAGCGACCCATGAGGGGGACCGGCTCTTTGAACTGGAAGAAAGAGACTTACGTTACGGTATAAGCACGTATTAGACACCATTGTAAAACATATACTATTGTGTATTTTGGAAGTAGCCTGGCTATCCATAGCACAGGGAATCCTAGTTTGAGAGCCAGTATCCATTTTTTTTTGTAACCATTTTACAATAAAGTTTTTTCATTTTCATTCATTTTCATTTGAGTTCGACGAAGAGGTCAATTGGTTTAGAGGCTCCATAAGATCCAACAGCGCCACTCATGGGGACAAAACATACATATTATTCTCTTTTTTTAAAAGCGTCTGTGTAATTAACTTGTCAGTATCAACTTTTTTAAGGCCCACGACCGAGAGCCTAGGACCACGGACCTAAGGCTGGATAAGAATGCTATCTAGTCCTGGGTTTATTGCCTTCGGTGCTCGGCCAAGGGTCCGAAAAATCACAATTTCTTTCTGCTCGTCGAGTATGGCTGAACGACCCATGTCCCCCTCATGGCTCTTTGAACTGGAAGAAAGAGACACTTGGGTTACAGAAGTAAATTCATCTTCTTCTCCTTATTGTGCCTCTCCGACTAGCGACGGTTGGCGGTCAGCTGCGAACATGAATCTCTGTCACTCGCAAGGCACTCTGCTAAAACATTGTCGAGGTAAATATTGACAATAGTTACAAAATGATACTTCATTTTATCTCTGTTGTGTTGACGTTCGTGTCTTTTGTTTGTGTACCTTTATGTTTACTTTGTGTTTCTGTGACAATTTAAATAAATATCCTCTTTCTTTCTTTCTTTCATTTGACAATAGTTACAAATGATACTTCATTTGAAAGGTATAAGGCCAGTAAATATAAGGCTACAATCATAAATTAATAATGTTATTATTATTATTAGTACTTTTATTGCACTTAAAATAATGTACAATACGGTGGACTTAATGCCATAAGCATTTTGAACCAATCATTCACTTCTATTTACTTATTTCAGATTTTTCTAATTTCGATTTTATTATTATGAATAAGTGTATATGACTTTCATTCGACTATCTAAGGTTCACTTAACACGTGAATAAAAGAAGGTTTAATATTTTTGTATAGAAAACACCACGATGTTAAAATGTCGGTACTCTTTAAAAAAAACATTACTTCTTCTACGTTTGTACGGATAAAGATTCCTTTCGAGTTTTGTTTGTTTTGTACACTCAGATTCTTTTTTTTTTGCTTCAAAAATTTGTTAAAGGAGCTGAAATCTGAATATTCGGCCGTGAGGCTACCAAATTGCTTATTTTCTCAAAAAAAAAAAACACAACTCAATTTTTTTAAACCCAATGCCCACTAGCTTAAGTGGCAATCATCAGCGCTTTGAGGCAACAAACGAGTCCTCACCTTGTTATTCCTCGAATACTCCAGGTACCAAAACTTGACGTGGCGGAATCCCACCGTGACGAAGTAGTTGCCATTCTCCGCGAAACTCACTGCCTTCACGCGGGACGACACCTGAAATAATATAACAATAATGATATAGGCGGACACACACACACATAGCTAAAAACATAGCTTGCCGATCAAACTAATAAAATTGTGGTTTTTCTTGTTTTATTGAGAATAAATATTAAAAAATACTTCGACCAAACAGCGGATGAATTGGTGACGGGCAAGATAATAAGTACCCGAAACGGGCGTGCGTGCTTGCAACGACTAATTAAAGTTGATGAAACAAAAGAGGTATGTCAGCACGGTGCAAACGGCAAACCCTGGTCTAGCACAGAACCCTCCTGGATACAGGCGTGCGTGAGTTATTTTATCCCATCGGATGGGATGGGATCCCGTCCCGTCCCGTCCCGCCCCGTCCCGCCCCGTCCCGTCCCGTTCCATCCCGTCCCATCCCGTCCCGTCAGGTCCCGTCCAGTCCCGTCCCATCTCACCCTATGTCATCTCATCTCATCGCATTGCATCCCATCCCATTCCATCTTATTTTATGTACGTACCTACCCACGTAAGATTAGTACATAATATATTATTTCTTACGTAATGTCATGTTAAATATTCCGTGTGGAATAAAGAATAATTATCACTTATTTTGTGGACGAGACAGGCGAGGGACCGGATGGGTTGGCGCAAAAGAGAAGAGGCCTATGCCCAACAGTGGGTTTTGTTTATGGGCTGATTAGATAGATAGATATTTTTTCCTACCTTATTGCTAGCTAACTTGAGGTTGGCGCGCCAGTCCCAGACGTTCACGATCATGTCATGCTGGGACCCCACCGAGACTAGATATTTGGACGATGTGGAGAACGCCTGCAACAGAATAACATAATTATAAATACTTTCGCACAGCGTAGAGAACGAGGTGACCTACAAAATCTTGAACAATTACTATGTAAGAAATTAAGTACCTTGTATATATATATATATATATATAATATATATATATATATATATAAACGCGTGGAATTAAGTACCAGAGGCAGCAATTAGTGCTACCTAAGTGAACTCATTTAAAAACAGACTCTATAAACATTTTAAAAGTGCACGAAAGTGATACATACGCATCAGCTTAAAGCTACTTTAATGAATAATAATAAATAAATAATATCTTCCACACAACACAATCCTTGTTTCAATTTCAATTTCAAATCTACGGCGGCCCACAGTGCGAATCTGTTGCGGTATTCAAAGCCAGAAGGGGTTATACCTTAGATCAGTGGTAAGCGGCCTGCGGTAAGCAGACCACAGGTGGCCCTGGCATGAATAGTGGTCTGGTAATAGTTGCCGTAGAACTGATCATCGATAGGGTCCAAAGATTCTCGTGTGGAATAGACGAATCGGCATACGCAGCTGCGGAAGCCCACCAGCTCGCTGGACCGACGATCTGAGACGTCGACGATCCGATGACGACGGCCAGCCGAGGACAGTAAGCAGCGGCGTGCCTTGAAGAGGCCTATGTCCAGGAGTGGACGAGTGCGGGATGACTGAGTGACGAATTGAACTCACCACACAATTAACGCCGTGCGTGTGACCGGGGAACTCAGCTATCTGGATCGCGCCCGACTGCGCTGGGTCCTGGAAATTAAAACAAAATAGGAAATAATCTTAAAAAAAAAATACAAAAAACTAAATGTGTTTTAAAAATCATGTTTCCAACTAGATATACTTATGATCTTTGAAGTAAATGGTTTGCTCTATAATTTCACGGATAGTAAATTATATGTATAACAAGTGCTCTTTAAAATTACTATTAAAATTTAATGTATGTATGTACACTTGTAAATTTTATTACGGAATTGCTCAAAATCGGAGACATTAATTAGCTACTCAACACTAGATGGCGCCATCTATGCAACGGAGCTGAAATTATTAAATGAAATTATGTTCGTTTTTAGAACTTCACTTAGAATTTACCATCCTCCTTTCTTATGTATCGCTCAATCTCCATAACACCTTCATTTTGATTTGTTTTTTGTTTCTATTAAAAATTATAAATGTTATTTGGAGTTTGGTTCTTGGGTTACTGGGCTAGAACTACCTACTGGTAGGTACTTTTTGGCCAGACACGGGGGGTCTAGTTCTAGTTAGACCTGAGATTTCCGCACTTAGCCTCATAGTTGGGCCATTGTACGTAGCCAGCGCTGAGGTATGTAAATACCTCAGACACTAGGGTTTCCTCACGATGTTTTCCTTCACAGTTAGCAAGTGGTATTGGTACTATAACTTCACAAATGTACGTAACTTAGAAAACAACGTCATTGGTAAGAACATGCCGAGATTTAAAGCCACGACCACCCGAATAAGAAGCAGGCGTTCTACCGCTACGCTACCACCGCTGACACGGGGGGTCGTCGCAAAGAAATGGGAATCTCCCAAGGGCGTCAGATTCAAAACACGTTTGGGACGCCCCGCGCTAGATAACTAAAATACATCATCTAAAGCAGTGTCCGCGACTACACTCCCAATGATAAACTAATTAGTCTATAACCTATGTGCTCACCCATACATGGTGGTAGCCTAGTGGGTAGAACATTGGACTCGGAAGCGGCAGACCCAGGTTCGATCCCAAGTGCGGGCATGTACCTATGACTTGATTTTCTAAGTTATGTAAGATAAGATAAGATAAGATATTTGTAAAATAAGATAGTAGCAATACCACACGCTAACCGTGAAGGAAAACATCGTGAGGAAACCCTAGTGTATGAGGTATTTACATGCCTCAGTGCTTGAAATCGCCAATCCGCGGTGGGCACGCGTGGTGATTAAGCCCATACTCTCTCCTTGAGAGAAGGCCTGTGCCCTACAGTGGGACGCATATAGGCTGATCCTCCCTGAAGGTCCATTCTAAATATTAGATTAGATTAGAACACATTATTGTACACACAAGAAAACTAAATTATGTTCATAAATTAAGTTTTGCCGTATACGATTATTAAAATGCTTTATTGCATCAAGTAAATATTGTACAATAGGCGGGCTTATTACTAATTTGTTTTTTTTATTCTAGCCAACCAACGGGAGACGAGAGAAGGTGGGGGGTAGTGCCAAACCGTGAAATTAAGGAAATTTCATCATCAACCCATTATGTCCCCACCGAGGGGCACGGGTCTCTTCCCTGAGGAAGGTATAGGCCATACTCCACCACGGGGGCCAAGTCCGGATTGGTGGAGGCTTGTAGACTAGTGGCTCGTCTACTGTCAGAAGTTGTCAAGCCGCCCTAAGGCCTCTGACTTGGCTTAACGACTGCCATCTATCGACGGCAGCCGGCACCAACAGCTTAACGTGCCTTGCGAAGCACGGAATCGCTCGGAAAAATGCCACTAGCGTTAGGCATAGACGGCGACCCATCTATGCACTGAACGCGCCCTGTGTTGCTTAACCTTCGTGATCGTTTTAAGATCACTCAGGCAGCCGGGGCTACGAGCGATTCAAAGTATTAAGGAAATACTATTTTGTAATACTGGTGAAAGAATTTTTTAAATCGGTTAGGTACTTTCGGAGATTACCTCCAAACAAATAGACTAATCCCCAGTTTCTCGTACACTAACACACTGTTTACAGCCGTCAATTGACCAGAGTGCATACAAAAGAAACCAATGACAGCTGTTAACAGTAGATTAACAGCGGTAAGAAACTTTTCCTCTTTACAATATTAGCGTAGATTAGGATTAGTGTATTTTATTTTATTTTTTATTTTTACTTATTGAAAGAAAACAATCAATTGTACTATATATACAGGGCGTCCCACGGCTGTGCCACATGGAGGGAAAGTACTTTGAATAATGGAGATGGAACATTTTACTCAAAGAAGATTCATAGATAAAGTTCAATAACGTTATTATACACTACAAGAGTTTTTTGATGAGCATGGCAAAAACTTGGTTTATAGCTATTGAGACTTGTGTTTGTATCATCATCATCATCAGCCATTTGACACCCACTGCAGGACATAGGCCTCCCACATGGTTTTCCTAACCATGAGGGGTTCTGCCATGATCGCCACGCTTGGCAGACGGGTTGGCGATCGCAGTATGCGGTTGAAATCTCAGGAAGACGCCGCTGCCCGTCTCCTGGTAATCGATTTCCTTAGACGCCTTCTACGACATCCACGGAAGGAAACGGAGTGACGCTATTCTTAATCCGGCGCCACACGGACGACTAACGACGACGAAATAAACAACTATACTATATCGGAGTTGCCAGACTTATTTTTTATCTATTTTACGCTTGTATAAATTAGTCACTTATCATTTTACTCTAGCAAGACTGACAACTGCACATCAAAACTCACCTGCAGATCCCAGACCCGAACGGCGGGCGCGTGGCCGCACTCGCCGGTCGCGAGGTATCTCCCGTCGGGAGAGAACGCGACGCACGTGACGCTCTTCCGCGAGGAGTTGAGCACGTGGCTCTGCCGGTTCTTGCGGACATTGTAGAGGACCACCGTGCATCTGCCGAGGGGAGGGAGAGGAGGTTAGCTTATGGTAGTGGAAAGAGAGAGGGTAAAATGTGGTGTTTCTTTGTTAGCTTCTTCTTCACATAATCGATATGACCTCGGAAAGAACAATTAAAAACCATTGTTATGGTGGCCCGTTCGGGACTGATTTAGAATTCTACAGATCGGTTCCGCTTTTGTAAGTTACAAAAACCCGTCCCGTTCTTTCAAGGGTCAATTTATATGAGAATTATTTTTAATATAACATAACATAAACTCACGCCTGTATCCCAGAGGGGTAGGCAGAGACCAGGGACTGCCAGTTGCTACGATCCTGACAGATCACTTTCGCTTCCTCAACATTCATTAGTCGTTGCATGCACGCACGCCGGTTTCGGGTACTTTTTATCTTGCCCTTTGCTAATACATCCCCGATTTGGTCGAAGTATGTCCGTCTGGGTCGTCCCTTACCGGCCCTTCCATCCACATTCGCTCGATATACTTGTTTTGTCAATCTTTCTTCCTTCATCCTCTCCACATGTCCAAACCAACGCAACATTCCTTTCTTAATTCTTGTCACTACTGTATCCTCTTTCAGTCCACAATTATTTTTATTTCAGTGTTTATCTTTTCATAGATACCTCACGGTCCCAATTACCACCTGGGTCCCCTTGAGGCTGCTGTTACGGGTGCTAGATACCTGTCTCGCTCGCACATTCTATAATTTTTCATGCTTGTAATAAGTTTCTCCCTCATAACTTCTACAAGGATCATAAGCAGCCTACATACGTCTCACTGTAGGGCACAGGCCCGCTCTCAGAGAGAGATTATGGACTCAATCAACTTAAACAAAAAATTTACTAAGCCACTGACACATAAAACTAACTCTTAAAAAGTAATCAATGTCGCTAATTTCAGCCAAATCAAACCAACAACATTTTTTGGGGCCCTTTTTTCCGCCATTCTGTTTTTTTTTTCGCACTTAAATTTTCCCAGGGTGTACGTTGTTTTAGTCAAAGCACCATCCCTACATCTCTTACCGCTTTGTCAGGCAGTTGACCGTGTCCATAAACGACTCAGTGAAATTCCATCGAACATGGCTAAGAACCATCTCGATAAATGTTGCTTTCAATAAAAAAAAAACCGCATCGACATCGCTTGATCCGTTTAGGCGCCACGACGGAACGTACAGACACACATGCATAGGCTTCAAACTCACAACACGCCTCCTTGCGTTGCGTCGGGGGTTAATAACACAGATAATTATCGTTGGTAGTCGGCATTTTATGTCCAGGGTTGACATGGGCATGCTACCTACAGTGATGTTTGAAGGTTCTATTCAATTCAGTGATAATGTAAAAAATCTTGGTATCATCATTGATAGTACCTTATCCTGGGGACCATGAGATGTTTCCGTCTGCAAGTTCGCTTAGACGGCTTCGTAACTTTTTACCCAATGGTACCACAGTTGCTTTAGCACAATCACTCCTTCTTCCTATCCACGACTACGCTGATCCATGCTATCTCAACCTCGAGCAACCTTGAGAGTCTTCCAAACGTCTGCATCCGGTTTGCGCAGGCCAAATATGACCACGTTTCTGAATTTCGTTCACAGCTCAAGTGGCTCCCAAACCGCCTCCGCCGGAATACGCACATGCTCTCTATTCTGTATTCCGAACTGTTTAATCCAGCAACTCCTTCCTATCTGAAAGAGCGCTTCGGGTTTCTTCACTCTTCTCATATCCACACTCTTCGCTCTTCCCAAAACGTACGCCTAAAAATCCCATCCCATCGCACCACTTTCTACAGCTGCTCGTTCACCGTGCAGGCAGTCCGTTTATAGAATGCTTTACCGGTGGAGGTGCGGAAAGCCAAGACCCTGCCCATTTTGAAGGCTATGGTAAAGGAGTACTATCTCGCTAGTTTACTGCAATACCGTTTCTATTATTTGTAATATTGTTCTTGTTGTTGTTGTTGCCGACATTCCTGCGATTCTTGAACCAGCAGGGTTGTGTCGCAGTGATGGGAAACGTCCGGACGGTCTCACTATGATTCCGTGGGAGAGGGGTCGGTGCCTGCTCTGGGATGCCACATGTGTCTGTACATTTGCTCCGTCTCATTTAGGCTCAACGGCCATTTCTCCTGGGGCTGCTGCGGAAGCGGCTGCTAGTCACAAATGTTCCAAGTACAGCTCGTTAATAAGTAGCTACTTCCTTGTGCCTCTAGCTATTGAGACTACTGGGGTATGGGGAGTCTAGCCTTTATAAAGGAGTTAGGGCGTCGCTTGAGGAACCGCGGCATGGACTACCGCTCTGGGGCATACTTGATGCAGAGGATCTCTCTCGCTGTGCAGCGGGGTAACGCTGCCGGCGTTATGGGAACCTTTGGCTCGAGTATGTCTCGGGGCGGTTTGTTTGACAGTTAATTTATCTTTCGTATTCTTGTGTGTGTATATGTATACTTATATATATTTCCCGTTCTCGATATCTTGATTTATTACTTTGGACGAAACAATTGTGGATGTATTATTATTTATTTTTTTTTTTACTTATAATTATTAATTTATGTTTTTATATTTTGTGTTTAACTTACCTATGTCCTGTCAGTATGTATATTCTGTTAAGTAGAAACCTACTAATAAAAACTTATAAATTTATGTATTTATATATCTATAATTTTTTTTTTTTGTGAATATATTTTTTTGAATCTGTTGATTACTTAATATAAGTACTCAGTTATTTAGGAATATATAATTCATATACCTCTGAAACTATGACATTGTAGGTTTGTACATCGACTTCCTTCTCCAACGTATTAGTCCAGTCCATCCAAAGATTGTCTGGAAGAGATCACTTTTAGCGATAAGGCAGCCATCTGTAGGTACTCTTAGGTTAAGAAATATCTGTGTAATTGCCATTCTATATATCTAGCAACAACCGTCGTGGCCTAAGCTAACAATGTGAAATAACCAATAACCAAACGAGGTTTCCGTTTGCCAATGCGACCGGCGTGGGCGGTGGCATTGCACCGGTGACTCTGGCGCATGCGTGTGCGCATATCGGCTGCGTTAGGGCCGCGAGTATTGTTGGGCGGTAGCGGGAGAGGAAGCGGAGCGCGAGAGCTTAGGGCTGGCACATTTAAAAAAAAACTCAGGCTCGGACATTTCGCAAAAGTCGTGTCTTTATTACCCCCTTACAGGATATTCTTTTTATTTTCCCCAAAAAGATTCACGTTGAAGAAACTTTAAGATATGAATCCCTACTGTAACTGTTGGGTAAATAGCAGTATTCTCCGGACCCGTACAATTATAATCCAGATAACCGGATTAACCCGGATATGCACTATTCAAACCCAGGTCAAAGCCGGAGATGTGGCAGCCCTGCCTACATTACATTATGTAAACTCACGCCTGTATCCCGTAGGGGTAGCCAGACCAACCTCTTCCGCTTCATCAACATTGCGCGCACGCCTGTTTCTCGCCCTTCTCTAATAATTACAGATTTTGATAATTAAGATCTCAATCGATTCGTCGTGTTTGCGCGAGTGTCTGAAATAAGCATAAATCCGACAATAAATTAAAAATCACTAAGGGCCGATTCGACCAAACATGGAGTTACACCGGTGTAACTATTCCGAGAATAAGTTTACTCCTTGGATTTACTCCTGGATAACTTCGTTTACGTTTTTCCAACTTACTCGAGGAGTAAATTTTCCTCGATATTGTTAATCTGTGGTTTAAAAGAGAATGATGAACGAGTGAATAAACCGACAAAAAATTATGCAACATTGTTCCTTCTAGCTTGTATTGAAATGTCGATACAATTTAATTTTGTAGTATGACATGACATGTGTATTTGACAATTGACAGGAAAAACTTGAATTGTTTATTGTTTACCTATTTCTTTTCGTTCTCTGTTATTAAAATAATTATGAATGCGGAAAAACGAAAACGGAGCCCCAATTGGCTTCCTTCGCAAAGTCGTGGTCATCATAGTAATGGACTCTCTCCTTGAACCATCTTGGACGTTTTGGTCTTGGTACATAATCGTCATCACTGTCGGAATCTTCCAACATATTTCTCAGCCGTTCCATCGTGACGCGTAGGTAATATTTCTCTTCAAAGCCGATGTCAAAACAAACAAATATGCTTAAAATAATGCAGTGACAGACAACTGATTATTGACATTTGACAATTTAATCTGGGTATAGTGTTTTACTCCGCCGAAATTGGCCGTATAAGTATTTACTCTCGAGTAGCTTCCTTAATCTTAGATTAGCGGTTGGTAAAAATGCAAAATCTGCTTACTCTAGAGTAAATAGTGATTTACTCTCGAGTAAAAAGTTACTCGCGTTTGGTCGAATCGGCCCTTAAAGGAAAAAAAAAAAACCTGCCAAGTGCGTGCCGAGCCACGCGCACTAAATGGTTTCGTAGAAAGAGGGGGTTTTTAAAAGAACTAGCAACTTCATTAATGTATTTTTTAATGGATTTTGTACGAAGTTTTCGTTTTAAAAGTTGGACGCCTATTACTCGTTAATTTGTAAAGCCTACTTAGCCGTGATAGTTTTCCGTGATAGTTCATCATAGGTGTTACTACCCTGAATTTTTTCACGTTTCTATAATCAACCGTTTAGCCAGGAGAGGACTCCCTACTCGGTAAAAAAGTGCGCTTTAAAGCTTAGTTTTTTTTTGACATTTTATTCCACCCATTTTGTCGGCGTGTTGTGGCAAATTTCAGCTTTCTAGTACTAATCGTCTCTGGGCTAGGCCGCGGACGGACAGACGGACAGACAGACGGACGGACATGGCGAAACTACAAGGGTTCCTTATCGACTACGGAACCCCAAAAACAACTAACAACCCGACTGCTGAGCGTTAACCACTAAGCAGGTGGGACTTCAACAATGTACTTCGGTTGATAATGCTACTTTTTTTTTATTGCTAATCTTTGCTAATTATTAGTAATTTTTTATTTCAGTTTCTTTTTTTATGTTACGTTTACAGCTCATCACCAAGCCACCTCCCTAACCCCGCTCCGTGACTTATCAGTATGAGCAACGCGGCCGTACCTCACGGAGCTTTCTCACGGCGGTTACCGTAATTGCCTCTAATGTAGACGACACCGTGCGCTTAATGGCGAACTATTGGGGGAAATGGGTCTACTGAACTGTATCTTTTTACGCGGCGGCGTACAGACCCACCGATCGAATGACAATGAAGGCGCTCGCCGATCGGCTCCGAACTCAACCGAAGACGACCGAAGGCCCCGTTTGCGTTCGCATCACTGACCTTTATTATCAATCGGTCCGTTCTCGTCCAATGCTGGACATAGGCCTCCGCAAGGCACGCATCTCCTTTCTGTCCTCGGCCATTTTCGTCCAGACGCTGTCAGTAATCTGGCTCAGATCGCCGGTCGTGCGAGCTGGTAGGCGTCTTCCAGTTCGTGGTCTCCACTCGAGAACCTTTGCACCCCATCCCCCGTTCTTCGGCATATGTCACCAGCCCACCGCCACTTCAACTTGCCTGTCTTAGAAGCTATGCCAATCTTAATCAACCTTAGTTCTTTGGCGATTGCCTCTTGTCGTATGTGATCAATCAAAGCGACCCCGAGCAATACTGCGACCTCCATTATGATGGGCCTCATTAACCTCAATAGTGTATAGAAGCCAATGAATTTCGCTAGTTGACGTCTACATTGTAAACGACCACTTTCATTCGGTTGGTCCGTACATGACAATACGTGTTAAAATGTCTAGGTTATGTGTTAGAACGACGGGCTATGCTGTGAGTCTCCCTGGTGGATCGCATCAGAAACGAGGCAATTCGCCAAAAAACTAAGGTGATTTATTTACCTATACTGGGTGATTTCTGCGTGGTTTGAAAGCCGCGGTTGTGTAATTAGTAATTGATAATGGCATCTGTTTAGACTGTTGCTTTTAAGTAAAGACGTAATTTAGAAAAAAAATTGCTGAGAAATCTTGTTTCGGGTTGAGAAATCTTATTTAAAAAAAATGCGCGAACAATTAGTACCGCCTCTCCGTCTAAGAGAATAATGACCCACGGACCCGCGTCACCGTTCGAATAGTATCGATTAGTTTGTATCGAGATATTTTTGAAAAGTGCGTTTTTTAATAATCAAACTAGCGTATTCGATAACTATTGTCGGGCACGTTAATTTTGCTATGTCTTTGAAACGACCCAAAATTAATGGTCTATATAGCCTAACTTTGCAAGCTGACTTGGCAGTGAGCTGGTCACATCTGCCGAAGAATCTATAACCGATGGGGTGCAAAGGTTCTCCAGTGGAGGCCACGGATTATTATATTGAGTTTTTTTAGGGTTCCGTACCCGAAGGGTGCCCAATGGGACCCTATTACTAAGACTTCGGTACTTGGCCGGTTTTTATAAATAAGTTTTCTCAGTATTTGTTTCAAGACCACCGAGTGAAGAAATCAACGCGGTGATCATAGTTTCAACGCAACCCATTAAAGTTGATTACAAGGAACACTTCCAAGAACCTATCCGTACGTCCAAGAGTTTAAAACCCTATCGATCTAAGGGCGGGGCCACACCGCGCCCATTAGTCACGTTCCCGAGTGGAGCGTTAGGGTGCGGTCACACGCTAGGGGAGTTTGTATTACAAATTTATTACAACGAAACGGTTCAATGACTCGACTGTCTAATAAAATTGTTCGGACAAACATTCCATTCCAGCGGCTTGGCTAGTGGCAAGCCCTGCTCTCTGTCTACTACTCCGGGATACAGGCGTGAGTTTTTGTAACATCTATGCTAGATGATTTACACAGCGTCTAGCGGTAACTCATACCTTCACTAGACAGATGAAGCGAGCAGTATTAGTTAGCCCTAACCAGATTATGGTGAAATAGATCCCACATTTAAATTGAACCTTATCATCTTAAAATAAAGTCCAAACAATGAATTTTTTTTACTACCCATGCCTGGTTAAGAATTGAATTATCTAGAAGGAACCCTGATGCAGGTGTGGCGAGCACATGTCAACTCTGCGCGCGCACTATAAACTCCGATATTCCTGCATCGCGCAAGCAAAATGTTTCACATGACATACCATAAATATAACGTCCGACGAACATCAGTTGGACCGGCCGTCCCCAGGCATACGATCTGCCTGGCGGGAAATTTCCCTTTATAGTGGAAGAGCACGATCACCCGCTCTTCCCTATACAGGTGATGTAAGTGATATAAAGATACAAAGCTAGGATACATATCAGACGACAAAATGATAGATGAGACTCATGTCTACAGACCACTGCCATTGCCTCAAGATACCACTCGCTAATATTAGGGGTTAAAGTATGAAATTGCCGTTTTATTGCAATAGGTTCTTTGAATTGACATATGATCCCCGGAAATCATAGACCCCTCTCCAAACGCAGCATTGATATTGCGGGCTGTTTCTGCCGCGTTAGTTCCGCGTCGGAACTCGTATTCAAAAATCACTCGAATTTTCGCAGTATCCATCTTTCTTGTCTAAATTGAATAACAAAAACAATTGAAAGTCGATATTCAAATGTTTCACATTTTTCAAAAAAAGAACATCATAGAAACCATTTGAAAAAAGTTTCATTCGAAAACCTCAAACCATGAAGATTCTATGTCAATTCAAAGAACCTATTGCAATAAAACGGCAATTTCATACTTTAACCCCTATTATATTATGGAAACTAGCTAAAAACAAATCAATAGCCGCACCCATCAATATTCCACTCTGGTCCCCGACAGGATACAGAGTTCAATGCCTATGCGACAGTCCATAACAATGATGCAACAACACCATGTCTGTCCGTCTGTCCGTAGGCAGACATTATGTGTGCGGATGCCGTGCCTCATTAGGTACCGAGCCGAATTTTGTGCTAAGTAGGTCATTGGGCGATTTGGTTTGTTGAATTGACGAATGAAATATATCGAGCGACTGTGGGTGGAGGGGCCATTAAGGGACGTCCCAGGCGGACACACTTCGACCAAATAGGAGATGTATCAGCGAAGGGCAAGATGAAAGTACCCGAAACCGGCGTGCGTGCATGGAGCGACTGATGAATGTGGGTGAAGCTTCGCTTCGCAAGGTCTGTCAGGATCGTGGCAGGCGGCAGACCCTGGTCTCTGCCTGCCTCCCCGGGATACAGGCGGGAGTTTATGTAATGTAATTGTATCTTTCTTGTATCAGACTAGCTTTTTGCGAACGGTTTCCACATTGGACGATAACGGTAACGACAATACCTCTAGTTACATACGTTTAATACGACATCAGCCAGGCGCCCTATGAACAAAAAACCGGCCAAATGCGAGTGGGACTCGCGCACGAAGGGTTCCGTATCATTATCTATATAATATTAGAGACAAAGATCGAGAACAAAACGGCAAAAAAATCACGTTTGTTGTATGAGAGCCCCCCTTAAATATTTATTTTATTTTAATTTAATTTTTTTTAAGTAAATATACAACTAAATATTCTGTAAATATTTCAAGCGTCTACCTGTTCCCGTTATTAATATCGAGCAAAAAACGGCAAAAAAAATCACGTTTGTTGTATGAGAGCCCCCCTTAAATACTAATCTTATTGTTTTTAGTATTTGTTGTCACAGCGGCAACAGAAATACATCATCTGTGAACATTTCAACTGTCCAACTATCACGGTTCATGAGATACAGCCTGGTGACGGACGGACAGCAGAGTATTAGTAATAGGGTCCCTTACCCTTCGGGTACGGAACTCTAAAAATTGTGTCGTGTACGTTTGTGTCCTCACACCACCGGAGGCTTATTGTGTCATGACAAAAGTTTACAAAACCAGTGGAAAACCACTGACTGACGTTTTTAATACAATAACAACATTATCGCATTTGTCCGAGTGAACTTGAAGCGACAATGCAATAAAAACATCTCACATTATCGGTAGATTTATAAAAAAAATATTTAAAGAATACCTTTAAATTAGAAGTATGTACATGTAGGTATTGTAGAAGTATAATTTGTAGTCGGTGCCCATAACGTATGTCCTGGTCATGAAACTGGGCACCGACTACAAGTTATACTTCTATAATACCTACAAGTATACATTCTTCTAATTATAAGGTATTCTTTTAAATTATTTCAAACTTTTTAGTGCTGTACTGTTTTGAAGTCGGTTTTTAATTTTTATTGAATTTTTTTTATTTTTCATTTTTTAGTGGGGAGCGGGAGAAAAATAAACAAGCCCCTGATAACCTTAATTTACCGTACTTAATTAGTAGCTTTAAAATTTTAAGGACTACTTTTACGCTTTTTTATGATAATGCTCGTGGCATTACTAAAGGATGGGCCCCATTAGACCTGTACATTAAAGAGTTCCGTTCTCCATCTCTGAAAGTCTTCATCAGATCTTCACCCAATTAAAATGGGACCAATGGTACGTTATATCTATTTGAGCAAAAAAATTATCGTAATAGGTTAAGATTTGACGGAGTTATGCGAGAACATAGACAAAAAAAACATACGCGTCGAATTGATAACCTCCTCCTTTTTTGAAGTCGGTTAAAAATGGTTTCGTACACTAGGGCCTGACGGCGCTCTCGCCATCACAGTCTGGGCTACCTTGTGTCTAATGATGAGCGGTGTATAATGTAGTAAAAGTAACTTTACGAGCTCCAATCGTATCACCCTTCCGTGACAAGACACGACTAACTCAGAAATAACTCTGAGCTAAGTTCAGCGTAGACCTGACCCACTAACCTTTCGCGTCGATGAGCGGTCTAGGGTTAAATTACGTCGTTTTTAATTTAATTTTCACCCGACCGATGTGGCAGTAAACACTAGTAAACCTCAGCTGCACACTTCGACCTTTTTCTTGACGATTAGTGTAACTCAGAAAACAAATTCATTGGACGACAGCCACATCCTGGTGCATTGGGTAAGCTCCATCTCACTACAGCCTGAGGATGGTTGTCTCTAGTGTAAACAAATACTGTACATATTGTATTACAAAATTTATATCAATACAATTTTAATTAAATTTTTCACTGATTTTGTAATTATTGTACTATATTTCGTATTAATTAATTCTGCTGCGATGTGAACATTTTTATTATTATTATTGTCAAATATGGATCCAGGTCTAAAGTAAATATTTTCATTCATTCATTCATTAATTCATTGGTACATTTCGGGATTTGAGCCCACAACAAGAAAGTTGTATAAATAGGGCACACACGTGCCCTACCACGACTACAAGTTTAACTTTATAAAAGTTAATTATCTGTATATTCTTTATTGCAAATCATAAATTAGACAATTAATTACATAGCATTGTTACAAAGGCGAACTTATCTCTAAGAGAGATCTCTTCTAGCCAACCTTAGCATAGGGTGTTTGAATTTAGATAACGGGAGGAAGGGAAAAATAGTTCATCATCAGCCCACCGCAGGACATAGGCCTCCCTCATGGTTTTCTAACCATGAAGGGGTTTGCCATAATCGCCACGCTTGGCAGTCGGCTTGGCGAACGCAGTATGCGGTTGGAATCTCAGGAAGACGCTGCTGCCCGTCTCCTGATAATGTATTTCCTTAGTCGCCTTCTACGACATCCACGGAAGGAAATGGAGTGACGCTATTCTTAATCCTACATAAATAAGTAATAATAAGATAATATACTTACATATACATATATATAAATAAACTGTTTCTATTCTATTCTATACTTATACGTACATACACCTATTATCTATGGTTAGAGAGATGGTCTGTCTCTTCTTCAACCTCTAGCCGCCCAACGCTGAGTGTAGGTCTCATATAATGCACACCATTCCTTTCGGTCTTGAGCTTGTCGCATCCAGTTCTTTCGTACCACTTTGAACAGGTCGTCAATCCATCTCATAAGTTGCCTGCCCACACTTCTACGCTCTAGGTCTCCAGACACCAGCACCATTACACCCCACGGCTGTACCAGTGCCCTACAATGTTTCAGCCTTCTAGATCCGCAGCAATCACTTAGCCGCAAAGCAATTTCCCGCTCGAGTGAGCACGCTCGTTTGAGCGCTAAATCTAGAGTAGCAAGCGTCAGTTTGCCTCGAGACCGGCCGGGGCGCGATAAGCCATACCCTGTGTATGGTTCATGGCTGTCAGGTGCTGAATAGTATGGGCGTTAATATTAGCAATAGTATTTTTGCACGAACGTAACAACAATAAAAGCGCTCTAGCGCTATTTTTACTAACAATTCTCGGGAGGTGATCGCTCAGTTAGCTTACGCCCGATGCTTTTCTTGGTGATACATTAATGGAAAAATCGCCTGGGAATATTTGTAATATTCCGAAACCGAATTATTATTCAGTTCAAATTACTCAAATTATTTTTCTTCTATATATGCCGTCTCCTATCGGAGGTTGGAAATCAATTAAGCTATCTGGTTTTTTCGAGGCTGCCAATACAAATGAGGAACTGGTACGCTGTTTAAACACTGTCGCTAATTGGGTAGCCATGATATCTTTGGTCTCCCACAGGCCTAATTACGTACTAAATCCTGTCGGAATCCTGACGTTGTGATAGCAATAACTTATTATTATTTTACACTTGGGATCCTCCAGGAGCAGATCTCCTTTTTCCTACAGTCTTTCCTTGTGTGATAATTTGACGGACCTTGTAGATTTTACTGTAGATGTCACAGTCGATTTAGCATTAAAAGTGTAGAGCGATGCACAGATTTTTCTCCGGTAAATTCGCAAAAGCACTAAAAAGTGAGGACACAAAGTATGTTCGATCTCAACGCTTGCAGTATTGAGTCGTACACAAGTTTTGCCTTATCGCGACCGGGGCGGATGAATGCAGCGGAGATCAGGCCCTACCGCAGGATGCGAATCAACGAGAGCGGTGTGGGACCACTGACCTCTTTTATACAGGGTGTACAAATGTACACCCAAAGAGTTTATGCAATAAAATTATTAGCACTCCGTCGAATTTCGGTTTATTCCCTGCTAGACTTTTCTTTTAACACTCTTTTGAACCGATTGTCATAGCAAAATTAAGTTGATGTGTGACCGCAGAGTTCAGCGTACGGCCCACGCTATCGTGGGCTATTTTAAAAACCTATCTAGAGGCTAAAAACTCCACCCATGCCGGGACTTGAACCTGCTACCTTTGGCTAACCGTGCCAGCGCTCTCCCAACTGTGCTAATGGGCAAGTGCAGGCATCGGCGAAATTTGGTTAGCCAGAGGTCGCGGGTGCAAGTCCCGGCATGGGTGGAGTTTTAAGCCTCTAGATAGGTTATTAAAATTGACCTCAGCACGGATTAGCGCAACAAAAACAATATAAAAATATGAAGTTTTCCGGATGCGTTTTGAAATTGAGCTAATTTGATCGGCCTTGTCTCGTCTGATAGTCTGATTAAAGACTGGAAGGTAGATTCGTGATCACCACTGAGGTGGTCACCTATACGGATTACAGCAAACCTTCCGAGTTTGAAACCGAGAATGAAACCCGTGATCACCTCCACGGATTATATTGATTGACGAGGATTTTGGTGGAAATTGGTGACCTGGTTCTGATGATGGTACTGTCTTCCATCGAATTACGCCATTGCGCACACGATCCGACAAGAGAGACGCCTAGCATGGCTCGCGCCATGGCTCTTTATGCAACTTGGATTTTCTCCGTCTATTCTGTAATCATCTAATCTAGTCTGAGACTCACCCGGCCGGGTAGGCGACCAGTTCGGTGTTCGGATCGCAGTCGAGGGCCGCATTGCTGCTGACAGTCAGCCCGAGGACGCTCTCCAACTTGATCTGCGGACAAGAGATGGCGCTGCGTTAGTTTGTGTCGGTTGGTTTACAACGGGAACAGGGTTGCCAGATGAGGCGATTTGTCCCCACTTGGGCTGGGTTCCCTACTTGAAATCGAATGCCGTAAGCACGAAAAACACATGCTCGAAAACTATATCTCGACAGTTTACAATCTCGATGCATCAAAATCTCGAAAAGCCATAAGCGCGAAGCATCGGCTGCGCGAAGCTGTAATATATCGAAAGATGATGATCTCGACAGACTATTTGATCGAAAATACTAAATAAATCTTTTGTGTTATTTGATTAAAGATAGGTTAAAATAATGAGGCAACATTCATGTCAAAAAAACAACTTTTATTTATTAGTATAGAATCAACAAAAAAATAGTCATATTATTATAATTCACCCAGAGATTTTATAATTTTGTATTATTCGCAATACCTTTTAAAAAAATTAGTAGGTCCACTTTCTCTTTACTCTCGCATAATTTTGTAATAGAGTCATTTTGTATTTTTCGTTTGCAATTTTGCATTGTTAGACAAAGATTGTAAACTGTCGAGATATAGTTTTCGAGCATGTGTTTTTCGTGCTTACGGCATTCGATTTCAAGTAGGGAACCCACTTGGGCTATCTCAGAGGGTGAAAACCTAGAACTCGAGCATGTATTTTTGTTTATCATCATAAGCAGCCTATATACGTCCCACTGTAGGGCACAGGCCTTCTCTTGGAGAGAGACGGTGAAGGAAAACATCGTCAAGAAACCTGGGTGTCTGACCTATTAACATGCCTCAGCGCTTGAAATCGCCAATCCGCGGTGGGCACGCGTGGTGATTAAGCCCATTTTTATTTATATTTATTCTTAATAGAACATGAAAAATACCATGTCATTACTTTGCTAATGCAGTTTATCGGCAAGCTCTTCGTATGTGAAATGACTTTAATTCCAGACTTCTTCGTACATGGGAAACCAAATAAACCGCTTGATAGAACGGTGGACGAGAAAGAATCACGAGACAAAATGAGACAAAACGGCATCACTCTGTATAAGGCCAAATCACTGAAAGAGGTCTCATCCTAACCGCATAGAGTTGCCCGGATACGGTCCGCCACTCTCGACAGTTCTCGCTAATGGCCGTCTGGCTCACAACTGTGGAATTGTAGTCTGGCACGCGACTGGCAGCTGATTCGATTCCATTTACCGTTTATTTTGGCACTTGAGCGGTTTTGATGTGATTTTTTTTAGTAATATTAGATTAGATCACATTAATACTTTTTATTGCACACCATACATTATAAAGAAACATGTAAGATTATGTAAGATTTTACTAAATTGGGGATGTATTGGCAAAGGGCAAGATAAAAAGTTACCCGAAACCGGGCTACGTGCACGCAACGACTTATGAATGGTGATGAAGCGAAAGAGATCTGTCAGGATCGTGGCAGATGGCAGACCCTGGTCTCTACCGACCGAACCCGGGATACAGACAACAGAAAAAAAATAATCGAACTGGAAACATCTGGACTCGAACCGGGGTCTTCTGGTTTCGGGACAGCCCGGTTTCCCAGCTGAGCTGTTACAACCTTGTAGACGGTGGCGAAATTTACCTTCGTATTCTAAGGATATTGTAGCAATTTTTCATTGCCTAAAAACACGGATAAAACGACGTTTTCTAAAAATTAAACCTAGCTAGATCGATTTATCGCCCCCGAAACCCCCGGCATATTTTAAATTTCAAGAAAATCGTTGGCGACGTTTCCGAGATTCTGATTATTACATATATATACAAGAACTAGATGACCCCGTGAACTTCGTATCACCGACGTCAACCGTTTTTTTTTTTCTAACCGTTTAAACCTTCCCTGGACTTCCACAAATATATAAAAACAACAATTAGCCAAATCTCTTCTCGTTCTCGAGTTTTAGTGAGACTAACGAACAGCAATTCATTTTTATATATAAAGAAGATTGCTCGTTCAAAGGTATTAGATAATGGCCTCAGTCTGGGTGTATTGCCATGTTTGTGACGTCCTCGCCTGGTTCACATAGCACAGGGTATCCTACTTTGGGACCACGACAAGTGATTGTGTTGTGTGCAAGTTGTTATGATTGCAACCTGCACTAAACCGGATTACTAATTGTGCAATTTGTAAAATTACGATGCTCCAAGAATATTCTAGGCACTCAGTCAAGATTGGCCTGTAGGCGGTGGCACTGCCATAGCTCCGGAGCTTGACCAATCTACGAAATGGCGGAGCTAATGCTGCGCGTGGGACGAGACGGTGATTTTTGTCATGTTGTTGGATATGGTTTATGCATCATCATCATCAGCCATACGACGCTCACTGCAGGACACAGGCCTCCTTCGTGGTTTTTATAACCATGAGGGGTTTTGCCATAATCGCCACGCTTGGCAGGCGGGTTGGCGATCGCAGTATGCGGCTGGTAGTTGATTTCCTTAGTCGCCTTCTACCACACCCACGGAAGGAAATGGAGTGACGCTATTCTTAATCCGGCGCCACACGGAACTGAATAAATCATCTCATTACGTAGACGCAAAGGCCAAAGTTAATGGTACAATATGGCACAATAGAAGTAATTTGTGAAAAGACTGAGTCCTAAACTAGATCAGAGAATGCCAGGCCTCCCAAACACTACACAATAAAGTATGAAACATACTGTGGACACAAAGTCAATGGATAAACATAAACTTTTACATACAGGCACATACATTGCTTCTGGCCCCACACTAGGATACCCTGTCTCGTTTATTAATAATAACTTTATTTATTGTTGCTAAATGTAGGTTAGATAGACAGATAGATAGATAATCATTTTTATTACGCTTATTGTTAAGGATTTTTGTAGAAAATACGCAGTTAATTTTTTTGCACGTACATAGACCCGTTCTTTACTGCTTCTCCGACTCTCCAAGGTTTGCTGGTAGCAAATTCTAACAGAGATAAGCTCGCCTCTGTACAATTGTACATGTTACTCCTTAAGTTTCCTGTTAAATGTTTCGTGTGAAATAAAGCATAATTATTAATAACTTCCACACAACACAATCACATGTCCTTGTCCCAAACTAGGATACCCTCTGCTACCAGGCAAGGACATCACAAATATGGCAATACACCCAGACTGAGGCCGTTTGTATAAATGTACGGCGTGATACCCGCCGCTAGACCAAACGTGGCAGTCGGTGAAAGAATTTTTGAAATCGGACGTGTAGTTTCAGAGATTACCTCCAACACCTATTCTCACACACACACACACATACACATACACAAACACACACACGAACACACACACACACACGCACACACACTTAGGGCTTCTTTTATAAGAATTAGTATTACTCTTTTTCTCTCTTTTTCGATATAATTTAAAGTTCGATATAATTTAAAGTTTCAGAAATGTAAACTATGTTGGAACTCACAGCCTACCTATTTGAAGTTGCAACCTAATAGTCACCCCTTAATTTATAACGGGTTTTGGGCCTGACACTCCTTAACACAGATTAATATTAATCTAGCAAGGGTGTCAGCTCGTCTCCCTACTTAAATGTACCGTACCAAATCTTTCTTTATATTATATAGCTTCACCGTACTTAGGTACATTAAGTGTGTTTGTAGATTTCTCTTTGGATTAAATGATATTTGATTTGATTTGATTTGACATAATATCATTGTAGAAGTAGATACGTTTTTATCAAACCACACTTCCCGCTACATCGTCGAAACCCAAACTAAAGTGCATCCGTCTCACTCACTCATCCACACTTGGAAAGCTCCGCTGTCTCGCTCGTTGCGCCACGCACTCACAAGGTCAATAACTTGATACGCCAAGGTCGGAGGCTGCGCGCGCGCAGGTCGGAGGAGACCGGACGTCCTTGCAAGGATGCCTGATGTGTAAGGCCCGAGACACACAGAAAGGAAGTGGGCCGAGGGCGCGGAAAAGACGCGACGCTTTGTGCCTCTGTACTCCGTTCCACGAGTCCAACTCGTAGGGAATTAAATACTCGCATCTCATTGGTCAATGCGCGGCTAGGTACGCGAAACAAGCGAAGACCTATATGGGTAATAATAGGGGTTAAAGTATGAAATTGCCGTTTTATTGCAATAGGTTCTTTGAATTGACATAGAATCTTCATGGTTTGAGGTTTTCGAATGAAACTTTTTTCAAATGGTTTCTATGATGTTCTTTTTTTAAAAAATGTGAAACATTTGAATATCTACTTTCAATTGTTTTTGTTATTCAATTTAGACAAGAAAGATTGATACTGCGAAAATTCGAGTGATTATGAGGCACCCATTTTTCGTATTTTTTTACTACGGCAATTTCATACTTTAACCCCTAATATTAACCAATGGGCGCAAATGGACGATTTTCTTTGGGAGCTCGTTTCGTGGAATGGAGTAGAAAGAGTTCGCTCCCTCGCCCCGTCTCTTCTGTGTAGGCTTCATCCCGTCCCTTCAGTTAATTTTGTAAGAAAGTCAATGGGAAAGACGACGCGCCTTGTCCGCGCCCTCGCCCCACGTCCTTTTTCTGAGACTCAGTTGGATTGCGTAGGACTTTCATTCACGGCAGATCTGGGCCTCGATTCTGTTAGTGCATTGTAGTATAATGACAGGTACACTGTCGGGTCACGTGACGTGTTTTTTCATACCATTAACGCCTAGAAGGTTTGATACGTGTGCCCGCGTAGACTTAAAGCAGCCATGAAATGAAATCGCCATGTTCATGCAGTTGTCATGTTACTACAATGCATTAACAGAATCTAGGCCCTGGATCAGAAGACCAAACACAAGGTTTGCCAACGGGCGATAGAGCGCAGCATCCTGGGCGTAAAAAGGATTGAACGCGCAACACGTCACGGAAACAACCGTCACTTTGTTTCCATTAATAATAAATAATATAACTTGGGTGATTGTTTGTACTTTTGCTTGTTTCTTCAAATTTTCTGTTTTGCTGATTCTCGTGAGTGTCACCCTGGGTCCTGACAGAATATCAGCGTTACGGGAAAACCCGTAGCACATGCTGAGTCTGGTACCCATTTGTTGCCACGACGACACACAGTTTTCACATCCGGCTGTATATGTAAACCTAGTTTTAACTATCTATGTATTTCTTTGGTTGACTCTGTGTTAAAATTCTTTTGTGTGCAACAAATAAACTGTTTCTATTCTATTCTATTCAACACCACGGTCCGCTGCAGAACTAAAATCGCGAATATTGAGTTGCGACCGCGAAACTGATGTGGAACTGGGCAGGCCACGTCATTCGTGTGGGTCCAGACATCGATAAGCAGCCTATATACGTCCCACTGCAGGGCACAGGCCTTCTCTCAGGGAGAGAATATCGGCTTAATCACCACGCGTGCCCACCGCGGATTGGCGATTTCAAGCGCAATCGTTTCCTCGCGATGTTTTCCTTCGCGGTTAGCGAGTGGTATTGCTACTATAACTTCAGTGTGCGGTAGTAGCCTAGTGGGTAGAATATTGGACTCGGAAGCGAGAGACCCAGGTTCAATTCCCAGTGCGGGCATGTACCTGTCTTCGTTTTAAGTTATGTACATTTGTGGGTTCAGACATTGGGGTGAAAATTATCACTGATTGGGTTTCACACGATTGATATGGCAGACGTGGTCGGCCAAGGCGGAGATCACGGAAAGATCTCTCAACCTTTATGCCCGAATGAGAGAGGATGGCTTAAGACAGCGAGGAGTAGACGATTATGGACGAATCTTTGCCCAGCAGCACGACTAACAAAAAAATTAAATAAAAACAGCCCAACCAAAGAGTTACATTGCTGAATTTGGGTCCCGTCTGCTTAGTAGTTAATGCTCAGGATTCGGGTCGTTGGTAATTTTTTATTTCAGTTTTTATATTTTCGACATTTTAGTGATTTTTTGGGTTCCGTACCCAAAGGGTAAAAACGGGACTCTATTACTAAGACTTCGCTGTCTGTCTGTCCGTCCGTCTGTCTGTCTGTATCCAGGCTGTATCTCAAGAACCGTGATAGCTAGAGAGTTGAGAGTTCACAGATAATGTATTTCTGTTGCCGCTATAACAACAAATACTAAAAACAAAATAAAATAACTATTTAAGGGGTGCTCCCATACAAAAAACGTGATTTTTTTGCTGTTTTTTTATCTTTGTGTCTAATGTTGTATAGATAATGGTACGGAACCCTCCGTGCCCGAGTCCGACTCGCACTTGGCCGTTTTTTTAATGCTGATTCATTTATAGTATATGACACCCGCGTACTGATGTTTTACACACATTATACGCGATTGGCGTGGTTAAATAAAACTAAGATCCGAGTATAATAAATTAAATATAACAGCGCCATCTAGTGACTCATGGTTGTGCTATAACGTTACTTAAAAGCGATTTTGGTTTTCTGTTATTTATCTGTTCCATTAATGCTAAGTTAATATAGCCTATGACACTCGCGCAGGCATGACGAATCGATTGAGATATTATTTGTCAAAATCTGATCATCGGTTAAGGAGTTATTATGAGGGAACGTAGAATCGGACATACTTACATACATACATACATACATACATACATACATACATACATACATACATACATACATACGAGCTAAACACATTACCCTCCTTTTGGGCTCCGCTGTAGTTGGGTAAAAAATATAATAATGTTTTGTTTTATTAGATCAGCCTTTGTGTTATGCAGGCATTCCATATTATTGACATCATTCCATGGAATATTCCGAAACATTAAAAATCCGGCGTGCTTGCATGCAACGACTTATTAATGTTGATGAAGCGAACCAGGTTTGTCTGGATCGTGGCAAGTGGCAGTCCCTGGTCTCTGCCCGCCCCTCCGGGATACAGACGTGAGTTTATGCAGCGCCTAATGTAGGTGTCATCGTTCCTCGGAATATTCCGAACCATTAAAAATTACACACGCTGGACATCGCTTCACAAACTAAGTACCGACGTAACGGAATAGCGACTACGTTACTTTGCTGCCTCCATTTATAAACGGGTTTCCCATTCAAGGTTAAGTTTTTATTGCATGAATCTGTTGTACGTCGACTATAAAGTTTGTACCTCTGTACGTAGGGTTGCCAGATTGTGCTCAGATATTTTTGATGAAAAACAAATGAAGTATCCTCTGGACAAATCGTTTAAAATACCATACTTTATTTGTGCACAATTCACAATTCGTCTCCACGGCCAAGCAGCCTATATACCTATCTCTTACTCTCGTGAACACTTCTCTTCAGAGGAAGAGAGAGCATAGGTATTTGAAGACAGTTTTAGTGAAATCCATTTTTAGGGTTCCGTACCTCAAAAGGAAAACACGGAACCCTTATAGGCTCACTTTGTTGTCCGTCCGTCCGTCCCTCCGTCCGTCTGTCTGTCAATACCCTTGATCGAGCTGAAATTAAAACCATACACTCAGGTCTACAGTCCCTTAAAACTGTGAAAAAAATCAAACTTCTAAGTTAACGTAAAAAAAAGATACGGCCGTTTATGCCGCAAAAAACGTACATTTGGACACTCAAGGGAATCAAAATTTATAGGGTACTTTACGTTGACCTAGTTCAATTCAATTCAATTCAAATATTTTTATTCATTGTAAAAACAGAATGTTTACTTAATGAACGTCAAAGTTGTTAGTTTCACAATTAATGGATTATGTGGAGAAGAAGCTAACAAAGAAACTCCACATTTATTCTTTTCAAAACACGTTTTACCTTTTTTAACAGTGTTCAACTTAAAATATTAGTCATGAATGTGTTGAACACTAGTCACAATCGTCCTTTAAATAATATTAATCTACTGTTTAATGCCAAACATCTTTGTCTTCTAAATAATCCTTGATGTTATAGTAAGCCTTTTTGCACAGAATGTGCTTAACACATTTTTTAAATCGCGTTGGAGGTAACTCTAATATATCTTGAGGAATTTTGTTGTAGAACCTTATACAGTGCCCCATAAAGGATGTGTTAACTTTTGCAAGTCTAAATAGTGGAAATGACAATTTATGTTTATTTCTAGTATTAACATTATGGTGGCCACCAACATTTTCGAAGTCTTTGATATTTTTTCTAACGTACATAATATTTTCATAAATGTATTGACATGCAACTGGTAAGATGTTGGTTTCTTTGAAGAAATCTCTTAGCGAATCCCTACTACCTAACTTGTAAATAAATCGGATGGCTCTCTTCTGTAAGATGAAGATCGTCTCAATGTCTGCTGCCCGACCCCACAGTAGTATGCCGTAGGACATAATACTATGGAAGTAACTAAAATAAACAAGCCTAGCAGTTGCAACGTCAGTGAGCTCTCTAATTCTTTTGACTGCATATGCTGCAGAACTAAGCCTGTGTGCTAGTTTTACAATATGAGGACCCCATTGCAATTTTGAATCGATTGTGATGCCTAGAAAAACGGTATCTTCTACAAATTCTAGTTTTTCTTTACCGAGTACAATGTTGTTTTCAACTAATCTTACGTTTGGTAAGGTAAACTTTATACATTTTGTCTTTTTGGAATTTAGAAGCAGATTATTTGCCGTGAACCAATCCAACAAACGCGAGAGAGCATCATTTGCATCGTCAAGATTATTTTCTTGTCTCTTAATTTTAAAAATAAGTGACGTGTCATCTGCAAATAATACTATCTCGGACATGTTTTGTACCATAAACGGCAAATCATTTACGTATACAAGGAAAAGGAACGGCCCCAAAATTGATCTCTGTGGTACTCCCATTTTTATTTGTGAACCTGTGGATTTTATACGATTTATGTCCGCTTTTTGAACCCTTCCTTTTAGATAAGATCTCATCAGTTGTAAACCTTTCCCCTTTACTCCGTAATGCTCTAGTTTTAGCAAAAGTGTCTCGTGGTCCACGCAATCAAATGCCTTTGACAAGTCACAAAAAACACCTATAGCATCCCTACGATCCTCCCATACACTATAAATATGTTTAACTAGCAAGACACCAGCGTCCGTCGTCGACCGTCCCTGCGTGAAGCCGAACTGCTGGTTATGGAGAAGTTGATAATTATTAAAGTGCGTAAGTAATTTGTTAAAAATTTTTGCTAAATGAGAAGCGAGGACATCTATTACTGAACTAACTACGATTACCGACATTCCCCACAAATCTTCCGTTTTTTTAAGATTTAATAGTTTAAACGCTTTAATTACGCTATGGGGATTAATGTAGTCGAACGAAAACTCGTAATCGCACGAGGGGACATTGTCTTTTAATAAACTTGCAGCAAGATCAGGAGACGAGTCTAAAGGAGCCGTAGTTTCAATTGGAACTAGAACTATGAAATTTGGCAGGTAATATCGTCTTATATAACTAGTACAGGGAAAAATCTGAAATCTATACATTTGTAATTAAATCATTAAGAAAATTGTCTTTGTAGCACGTTAATAGACATGATAGGTAACAAAAAAAACAATTATTTGTTCTTGGCACTTCCCAACGAAACCTGACTTTACCAAATGTGTCAATTTATTTTATTAAATCCCAATTACAAAAAAATCCCCAAATAGAAATCCTGAAATTCAAAATATTTGTACATTTGCTCTGCCGGTCTGGCAACCCTATCCGGATATGTGATCCTCATTTTGTTATGTCACAGATAATAAGAGTTAGTTTGCAGTGTTTCATTTCTGAAATCGTGACTCGATGAAGATAATAGATTTTAGTTTCTACGTTTTCATAGACCGGCTACCCTGTTTTGCCCGAAAATAGGTCTTATAACGTACGTGATAAAAGTTGACGTAGGGTATCCACTGGTGATGTACACCATAATACAACTGTTATAGACAATGGACCAGATCAGCGAATACATAATTTTTTTCTCCACTAAGAATGTTTAAGACGACGCAGCGTGGGCAGGCCCCCCACCAGATGGTCTGACGACCTGGTCAAGGTGGCGGGGAGTCGCTGGATGTGGGCGGCACAACACCGGGAAGCTTGGAAAACCACGAGGGAGGCCTATGTCCTGCAGTGGGCTTCAACTGGCTGATGATGATGATGATGAAGATAATGAAAATGTTTCATTGTGCGAGCGAGATAGCATGCTAGACCGCAGCCGCAAGTGCATTTTTTTCCAGGTGAAGTTATAACAAGCTACAAACTGTGATGAAAACACAGAGTTCCGTCTGCTAAGGCCAGATAAGATAGGAATATACTTTATTGCACACAAGAAACAAGATACATAAAATATTAAAGTTACAGTGAAAAAGTACAACGGGCGACCTTATTGCTAACAGCAATTTCTTCCAGACAACCTTAAAAATGCTAAATGTTTTTAGAAGTGCAATAAAATACTAAATATTACCGTACCGGTCCACTTCCTGCACTCACAATTTCTTTTTACGCATATTATTATATCTATCATTAAACCACTATCTTTTAGCGCCATGACTAATTTTGAGACATGATTTAGTTTACAGTTTCATCGCGTTTTTTTTAATAGTTTTATTGAACTTTCCAATGCGATTTTTAGATTAATAAGTGATAGGTTTATTAGAGAGTACTTTCACACATTTTCGTATGATATAGACAGAAGTTTCACCTTTATCCGACTTCGAAATCGAAGGATATAGTAGATTTTGCAACAAGCACAAAACCATTTTTATCCGAGACTTTTAGCAGCTGATAGTAATCATAAGCAGCCTATCTACGTCCACTGTAGGGCACAGGCCTTCTCTCTGAGAGAGAGTATGGCCTAATCACCACGCGTGCCCACCGCGGATTGGCGATTCCGATCAGCGATTGACTGGTCGAAAATGCTTACGGAATTAAGTCCGCATTGTACAGTCAGTTTACGTTCCATAAGAGCATTCATAAATAAATCCCTTATTATTCTTCTTTCCTTAGATAGAGTATTACAACACAGTACACTTCAAGTACTGTTTTCAAAATACACGATGGAACCCTAAAGTCAGCTTTTCAGCCGACTGTGCCAGAAGGTGGGTACTAGTTGAACGTTCTGTATGGGCCGGTTCTCTTGCTTTCACTGCTATAGAAATGACCGATCGAGTTAAAGACAGAAGGAGGGCTAGGAGTCGAGAGAGCTGCCATCGAGAAATGTGATACTAGAGAGCCCGTATACGTTTTTACAATAAGATCCTTGAAGATATAATAAGCTTGCCTGAAGTGCGGTTCAAAAAATGTGTAAAGCGCACTTTATGCCAAAAAGGCTACTATAGCATTAAGGATTATTTAGATGACAAAGATGTGTGGAATTAAAACCAGTTCAATGCATCCTAGTACTAGGTTTTTAGAAGATAACGACATGTAAACTGTGTTAATTAAGGAATATGTTTGAAAAGACTAAGTTTGAAGTTTTTTTTGTTCGTTTTTTCTCCAAATGATCTAGATTTTGAAACGGACACCTAGTTTTTCTTGTAACTTTCAATAAGTCACAGTTTCCGTGTTACTTTGATTAAAAAATTTTTGACTTTGTCTTTGACTTCGACCTTTATTTCTATGAATAACTCGAGAGAAATCGAATAGAGTGTTCTATAGCGAAAAAGTTTGTTTTAAGTGTCTGGGTGTGCGAGCGTGCAAATCTTTAAATAAATTTATGCAGTTATCCAGCCAGCATATTGCCGGCAGCGGCTGGAATGAGGACAGCCGAGGACAGAATGAATTGGCGGGCCTTGGAGGAGGACTATTTCCAATGTTCAGCAGTGAACTAGTACAGGCTAATAATCGATTCATTGATTGATTGATTGATTGATTGATTGATTGATGCATTTATGACAGCTACGGAGCCGGAACGTGGACACTGACGGTAGGACTAGCCCACCTATTCAAAGTCAGCGTTCTATGGAACGGTCTATGCTCGGAGCCTCTTTAATTCGCCAAAGAACCAACGTGAACAGTATAGCCTATGAGATTTACAAGTTGAATTGGCAGTGCGCTGGTCACATATATGCCAAAGATACGATAGTCGATGGGATCGGAACTGGAAAACGCAGCGCAGGCGGCAAACCAGCTCGCTGGACCGAGGATCTGAGACAGATTGCTGGCAGCGGCTGGATTAAGTTACCAGTGATGACTTAAGTCACTGAAACGTGGTCTCTCACCATGGGCCACATAAGAAAGCTCAAAGTCACGCAACGAGCTATGGACGCCCACCAGCTCGCTGAACCGAGGATCTGAGACAGATTGCTGGCAGCGGCTGGATTAAGTTACCAGTGATGACTTAAGTCACTGAAACGTGGTCTCTCACTATGGGCCACATAAGAAAGCTCAAAGTCACGCAACGAGCTATGGACGCCCACCAGCTCGCTGGACCGAGGATCTGAGACAGATTGCTGGCAGCGGCTGGATTAAGTTACCAGTGATGACTTAAGTCACTGAAACGTGGTCTCTCACTATGGGCCACAAAAGAAAGCTCAAAGTCACGCAACGAGCTATGGACGCCCACCAGCTCGCTGGACCGACGATCTGAGGCAGATTGCTGGCAGAGGCTAGATGAGCATGGTCCAGGACGGATGGAATTGGTGTGCCGCGGGGAGGCCTATGTCCAGCAATGGACGAATACGGGCCGATTGATTACGTGCGACTTCGCAACTAAAACTGTAACTACTTACTTGCTTTTATGAACTTTAACCGTCCTGTCTAAGCCACATGTCCAACACTAAAAACTTCTTGCCAGCACTACACATCCGTATTGTCTATGGTCGAACGGGAAGAAAACTTGCTGGCGCGCAGCGCCTAACTGTGCACCGTGAAATATTCATTTTCTCTTAAATTATAGAAGTCTACTCAAAAATTTGTTTCTTTGATCTTTGCCTGAACACGTCCTATGCATAAAAACGCGATTCCTTAAAACACTTCATAAACGACCATCAAAATAGTCTGCGGTGGAGATTTTACAAGGAAAATACATAATCACAGGTCAAATAAACTGCCTCTAAGGAGTGTTTTAGAGTAATTGTGTTTTTATAAATAAGACCGCATGACATTTTCAGTTATTGTACTTTGTTTAATTTTTGTTGGCAATAAAGACCAACTATTTCCTTCTCACTTTCTTTCGAATGTACCTACCATTGTCATGTCTACTCATTATGTCAGTCTACGTTCGCTCGAACAGCTGTTTAAGTGAATGAATTGATTCGCACTTTCATTATTAAAAAGAACAATTGAATATAACAGTTAGATAACTTCGGTCACCTGTCGGATGTTATAATTGGAATCATTACGTATCTAGATTAGATCTATATTAAATAATCGAAAGTAGATACTTACAATTGCGTAATACTTGTACACTTGCGATGTTGAAAAACATCGTGAGTAAACCTGGGCACTTATTATGAAAAATGCGACATTACCGGAAGCAGAGAGATGGTCACTTATATGGCCGCGTATTAAATATGAAACTATTTAAAAAAAAAAATTGTCGCTTCTTTCGAGTGAATTCGCTCGTCAGTGTATTAAATATGAAATTATCTAAAAGGTACGTCACTTTATCATAAACCATCCTCATCAGCACAAAAGTAATAAAATTAAAAAATAAAATATGCGAAGATCAATTCAAGAACCCTAGAAGAAGGAGTCCACCTTGTGTAATAAATAAGGCTACTGGAATATTGAGTATATTTGTCACAACCACTAATTAAGACATTAAACCGCCACCATATTCGTACCTCTATTCAATTACCACTCACAATTCGATGACAGATTAACCGTGCTCTAAATATTTAATGCCTCTTCTAGCGAACGACTGAGTTGCTTGATGATTTATCGCTTATTTCATTTCGTGCCATGTCATTTAAACTTCGTTCACAAAACCTTGCGGTGCCTAAAGTGACTGTGGTACAGGCTGAAGCAGGTCAACTTTTATTGTTGTAAAGTGTAATGTACTGCGGGTGAGCATATCGCACCGTCGGTAGTACAAGGGTACAACTTCAGACTCCCATTAAATTCATTTAAAAAGCGACTTTTTAACTGAATCTGATGGGAGTCTTTATCCCACCAGATAGAGAGGAGTGTTTTCAAGGCATTTCTGCATACTTAACTCATTTTACCGTTTTTTTTTAAGTTGAGCGCTTGTACTACCGAAGGTGCGATATATCTAATATATAAAAATCTCGTGTCAGTTATCGAACTGCTTCGAAACGGCTTTAGCGATTTTTATGAAATTTTTGTGTATATTTGGTAGGTATGAGAATATTTTTTTCAATTCAATTCGATTTTTCAATCATTTAAAGGTGTTCCTTTCATTAATATCTAACTTTTTAGTGCTGTAGTGTTTTGAAGTCGGTGTTTAGGGTTCCGTACCCAAAGGGCATTAGGGACCTTATTCCTAAGACTCCGCTGACCGTCCGTCCGTCCGTCCGTCTGTCACCAGGCTGTATCTCATGACCCCTGATAGTTTGACACTTGAAATTTTCAAAGATTATGTATTTCTCTTGCCGCTATAACAACAAATACTAAAAACCGAATAAAATAAATATTTAAGGGGGCATCCCATGCAACAAATTGATTGTTTAACGTTTTTTGCTCGATATTAATAACGGCAACAGGTAGACGCTTGAAATATTCATTTGTTGTATAGATGATGGTACGAAACCCTTCGTGCGCGATTCCGACTCGCACTTGGCCGGTTTTTATTTTTTTGTTACAATAAAGTGCTGCTTCTGTAACATTTTTTTCCGGTAAACAATAAAGAATATTCTTATCTTATCTCATCTTACAGTTAAATACTTCGTCGGCCTCCACCTCTTCGTCCGGTCCTTCCCATCCTATGTCGGGGATGGCGAATCTTTATGGATCAACATGACACTTTTTTCCAAAAAATAGGCCACAGACGTGGCATTAAATATGTTTTACTTACGGATCAATGGGAAACTAAATAATGTCAACTCTATTACTAAAAAAAATGCATTGCAAATACAGTGATAAATGCGCGTCCGTTCGTTGCACTTCCTAGTGGATTTTTGCTATTTTCTCGTTCGTCGCGCGAGCCCATATTTTGTCACGTGCCATTAATCGCACGCGTGCGACTGGTTTGCCATCCGTGTTCTATCTAGTAGCTTGCGACGCCTCTTCAAACTCCTTAGGACTCATAAATTCCATTATATTAATATTCTATCTATTATGTTTATGTCAATACTGGCTGCCCCTTCGAACTTCGTACCGCCGCAGAATCCGTTTACACGGTTCTTGCACCACGCCATGTATTTTAAACTTAAAATAAATATCATCCCGCGGGAACGCATTACCGGGATATCAAGTATGCTTTGTCTCAATTCAGGTGTTTGTCTATCCGTACGCCAAGTTTCATGTGAAACCGTTCGGGCGTTATTGCGTGATTGAGTAACAAACACCTAAACCTACAATCATCCAAACATCTTCAAAAACTTTCACATTTATAATATTAGTAGGATACCGTGCCGCGCGGTGGTAGCCTAGTGGGTAGAACATTGGACTCGGAAGCGGGAGACCCAGGTTCGATTCCCAGTGCGGGCATGTACCTATGACTTTGTTTTCTAAGTTATGTACATTTGTGATGTTATAGTAGCAATACCACTCGCTAACGGTGAAGAAAAACATCGTGAGGGAACCTGACTGTCTGAGCTATTCATATACTTCAGCGCTTGAAATCGCCAATCCGCGGTGGGCACGCGTGGTGATTAAGCCCATACTCTCTCCCTGAGAGAAGGCCTGTGCCCTACAGTGGGACGTATATAGGCTGCTTATGACCGTGCCGCGCGTGACTCCATATTTAATACATCTTAGGTATCATACATTCTGTGGTTCAGTGTGGCGCCGGATTAAGAATAGCGTCACTCCATTTCCTTCCGTGGATGTCGTAGAAGGCGACTAAAGAAATCAATCAGGAGACGGGCAGCAGCGTCTTCCTGAGATTTTAACCGCATACTGCGATCGCCAACCCGCCTGCCAAGCGTGGCGATTATGGCAAAACCCCTCATGGTTATGAAAACCACGAAGGAAGCCTATGTCCTGCAGTGGGCGTCAAATGGACGATGATGATGATCATGCATTCTATTCTTGGCTATAAGTCATTCCCCAACCTTCATACACACTATCTTCGGCGTTATGTTTAACAATGGTATATTCATGAGGCAAGCCAGATAGGCAATAAAAGTACTTTGCTATGTATTCAGGTCAGGCAACGTTTAGTTAGCCTTGTAAATGTATCTCCTTTAGCTCTTATCAACTTTTATCTTAGGTTTCCTAAGCAGTCGTGTCAAAATTTAAATATAATGCTTACTGCTTAGCCAGAAGTTCTAATTATAAGACTAACACAGCTCTTATAAGGTAAAGCGTCTTTTATTTGACTCCTTTAAAACATAACATAATCTCACGCCCGTATTACGGAGAGGTGGCAGAGACCAGGGTCTGCCACTTACCACCATCCTCACAGATCTCTTTCGCTTCATCAACATTCATCCTTAGTTTTTATCTTGCCATTTGCTAATAAATCCTTTATTTGGTCGAAGTATCTCCGCCTGGGACATAGAGAATTTTAAATTCTTACTACATATTTCATCATCATTATCAGCCATTTGTCGCCCACTGCGTGACATAGACCTCCTTCGTGGTTTTCATAACCATGAGGGGTTTTGCGATAATCGCCACGCTTGGCAGGCGGGTTGGCGATCGCAGTATGCGACTGGAATCTCAGGAAGACGCTGCTGCCCGTCTCCTGGTAATTGATTTCCTTAGTCGCCTTCTACGACATCCACGGAAGGAAACGGAGTGACGCTATTCTTAATCCGGCGTCACACGGAACTACATATTTATCTAAACATAAAAGCAGAATGTTTCTCTGATATTTTCCCATCCTACAAGCTAACCTTGTCTTAGCCGTGTTTAGCTAACGTAAACAAACACATTTGTATAACCGAGATAGTATTTAAGGCTGAAGTCCGAATTTTAAGTAAGGACATGAGTTTTCTAAACCAATTTGGCTTTTCTGCATCCTATTTAAGACGCAATAACTTACATCTAGATCTTTTGTTGTGATTTATGCAACAGATCTCTTAAATGCATAATTGTTCAAAAGACGAACAAAAGGTGAACAGCAATGGTTATTTTGTAGACCAATAAACACATTATTTTACAAGATAACTCGAATATTGATAAATGCCTCATCATACATTATAAGGCGTCACAAGCAATTTATGACATAACAGGTATAATATAATCAATAAAAATCTTCATCACGAGTAGATATCATTTAACAAGGCATTTCGAACGAAATCAAAATATCATCATCATCATTCAGCCACAAGAAGTCCACTGCTGGACATAGGCCTCCTCCGTGGATTTCCAAAAAGACCGGTTGGAAGCGGCTTGCATCCAGCGTCTTCCTGCCGCTTGGATGAGGTCATTTGTCCATCTTGTGGCTGGTCGTCCTACGCTGCGCTTGCAGATATGTGGTCTCCATTCGAGAACTTTTCGGCCCCATCGGCCATCAGTTCTGCGTGCACATAGCCCGCCAACTGCCACTTCGACTTACTAATCCGCTGGGCTACGTCGACGACTTTCGTTCGTGTACGGATCTCATCATTTCTGATTCGATCTCGTAGAGAAATTCCGAGCATAGCCTTTTCCATAGCTCGTTGCGTGACCTTGAGCTTTCTTACGAGGCCCATAGTGAGAGACCACGTTTCAGTGCCATAAGTCATCACTGGTAACACACATAAAATATATTTTTTTGCAATTCATCATCATTATTTGAGGTCCGTCACATACGATTTAAGCAGTGCCAGTAACACTTTTTCGTGTCCGCTAATTCCGCATCGACCCGACTCGACTCGACTCCGGGATTTGGTGCCTCCTGGCTCTTTTGTTTTGCAATTAATTATCAAATTTTATCGGGTAAATTATAGCGGGTAAATGAAGTCTTTTTCACTTTTTCACTTCATTTTAAATTAACATAATCTAGCCCCTGATTGCCAAACATCGCACAGTTGGATAGACCACACAGGCCGATAACGACTTAAGCTATTATGGAATCAGAATCTTATTTGGAATACAACGGACATTCGAGGCTTGTTAGAAACTTAGAATTGTTATGATTTGTTGCTGATTTCCATTTTAAATAAGGTGTTAAAAGACCGAACCGGACCGGATTTTTAACACCAGCAGTCGTAGCACGGTTGGTAGAACGTTTGCCTCAAATTGGAGAGGTCGTTTTCCGACGTTTGAATTTGTAATACCACTGCGAAGGAAAGTATCGCGAGGAAACCCGAGTGTATGAGGTGCTCAGCTCAGCATTTGAAATTGCCAATCCGGGAGATCAAACTTGCACTCTCTTCCACACCTCTCTCTCTCTCTGGGAGAGAAGGCGCGAGCCCTAAGGTGGGACGTAGATGAGCTGTTTTATCCAACTGTGTTGGCAACTCTAAGACAGCGGCCACAAAGAAGCGACGTGGGTTGAGACGTAACATGGTTCAATAGAGAAAGCCCTTCATAGGTCTATCGCACGGTCTGACAGTCAGACAGACGTCGTCGTCAGCATATTAATGAGTCCCATTGGCACTCTTAGGTTACATCGTCGTCCTCATCAGTTGAGAGAGAGAGAGAGAGAGAGAGAGAGAGAGAGAAACAATTTATTTAACGGCACAATACTCCAAACATAAACAAAAAGATAACAAAAAACATAAAAAAGACAAATTTAACAAAAACATAAAATAAAAATTGGATAGATTATCACAAGAAAATTTTAAAATCTTAATTCGAACATAAATAATATTACTAGTTTAAAGTATTGAGCCCCTAAAATGGTTCCCGACTCAGCATATGTTGTAACTGCCACCGAGGTATCTAACCACAACGCTGATATTCTGTCGAGACCATGTTGCGAGTTAGTCGCGTGTTTGTGAAAATTAAAGAGACAAAAATAATTAAAGACAAAAGAAAAAAAAGAAGAAAAAATGCATGCCTAACAGTTGGTATGTAAAGTGTAGTGTGATGTAGTGTAACAAAGTGTGTGCGAGTGTGCAAATAAATAAATAACTGTGTGAAAATATGTGAAACAAACAAATAAAGTGTGAGGTGATTTGTATTTTGCCGGTGCGGTAGGCGCAGTCGCTGTTTCATCGAGGAATATCTACCTACTAGAGACCACAGCTACAGACCAGTTATAAATGGACCAGCTCCGCTGTTAGCCCTCAACAGATAAGCTCGCAGAACGAATTGCAATTCAATTCAAGCTCATCCATATTTGACCCTGCACTGGTTGCATCCTGCTGAACGCAAGGAACCCTGAAAACGTCGCTCCGACATGCGACGGTGGTCATTTTAATGAATGGCACCACTTTACCGATTCATTTCGGCGATGACACACGCGAGGTCCCGGTCGGCGACCTCTGATGAAGTTTACCGGACCGATGTCCATTGTTTCGGAGGTAAGTGGGAAAATAGAATTAGAACTGGCCATTACGAAGATGACAGCACGAAAATCGGGGCGTTTTTCGAGTTTCGTTCCCGAAGTGTGAAGGCTATTCATCATCATCATCATCAGCCACTCGACGCCCACTGCAGGACATAGGCCGCCCTCATGGTTTTCCTAACCATGAAGGGTGTTGCCATAATCGCCAAGCTTGGCAGGCGGGTTGGCGATCGCAGTGTGCTGTTAGAATCTCAGGAAAACGCTGCTGCCCGTCTCCTGGTAATGCATTTCCTTAGTCGCCTTCTACGACATCCACGGAAGGAAACGGAGTGACGCTATTCTTGATCCGGCGCCACAAGGAAAGGGCCATTAATGAATAAGAATAAACTTTATTTGACAACATTACAAAGAATTACAGTAGGTACATAATCAAGTTAAATAACCTTACAAAGAATTACAAACAGTAGGTGAATAATTAAGTTAGTAAACCACAGAAAACATTTCAGCAAAATACCTGTAAGTACCTACATGAAATTTAGACATACAAAGTTGTCAAAAATGGGCCGGTCTCAGCATGATGCCAAAGCAGGGCTCTGGGGCTAGTTTTCAGACCGAACCATGAAAGAAAAAGATGACTTGTTTTACAGAAATAAAAATATTTTCATTTTGTATGTTTTGTAGGTGTGCAATACAGTACGTGCGGATGATATTTAGCATTCCTCTGATTGTTAAAAGCTGCTCAAAATTTTGATTTTGAGCAGCCTTCGGGTCGAGCGTCAGTATTTTCAACAGACTAAAAAAAGGGGGAAGTTTCTCAATTCGTCCGTATATTTTTTTTTAAAGTACGTTCAGAGATTGTTTTACCAATGTGTCCGACTTCATTATTATTATTATCAATTTTGATAGAAAAGGTGTACCTCAGAGGTATAAATTTGGTCAAGATCTGTTGTTGAGATCCATGAGTATCACGTCTTGTGATTGCGTCGTTGCTGACCACGACCATGCCTGAGGTCGTGGCTTCCATTCCCTGCCTGGTTACCATAGCAGATGGTATCCTAGTTTGGGACCAGGACAAGTGATTGTGTTGTGTGGAAGTTATCTACTATATATTTATTTATGAGAAAATCATCGAACTAATCTTTTAGTCCGGGTTTTTCTTGAAGTCGTTTTATTAAAACTTCGTATCGCCAATCACTCGCATGACTTTCGTCAGTCACGACTACGTCTGATGAAGAAGATAAATAAATCGAACTATGCACAGCAAAAACCGGTCCGTCTGTCAGTCAGTTGGGCAATTCTGGCTCGAGGTCACTCGAGAGTTTGAAAGGTGAACGTACCATTTATGAGGGGACTAGTGCACCATTAGTGGTAGGCCCAAGTTTAAGTAAGATTTAAGACGTCCAAAGAAATTGATGGGCAAGGTCTAGAAAAATAAATGTGAAAATACCAATGCAGTATTTATTAGGCGCTAGAATAACAATCCTCTTTAAGGACATTAGTTTTTGAACAATTTTAATGAAAACAGAGTTACATTTGTTCATTCTTGCATTAGTTTGCATTCATGTTGTTTCGCAGTTGCTTTACCTGTTAATATTTAATATCGGTATATATAAACTGCGGGAAAAGTTTCGATAAAAAGCGACTACAAAACACTACAGCAGTAAAGAGTTTCAGTTTCACGACCAGCACATACGTTTTGGGCACCGACTCCAACTTATACTTCTACAATACCTACATGTATGCGTACTTCTAACTTATAGGTATTCTTTTCAATTATTTCTAACTTTTTAGTGCTGTAGTGTTTCGAAGTCCCTTTTCATTTTTGTTATTTAAAATTTTTATTTACTTTATTAGATACACAAGACAATGTTGTAAATATTGAATGACATAAAAACGTGCATTCAGCATGATAAATTACGTTACGTTTAAATTATACTAAAATTAGAAACAATTACGATAACAATCACAATCTGCGTTTGCCGTGTCATGATCTCCAATGAGACCCATTTTACAGAGCTGCCCAAAAAAAAACTGTATCAGGGTGCATGTTTGTCTGTTTGCCTGATTCTTTACTAATGTTCACCTATCATAACTTCTAACTTGAACCGATTTATAAGAGTGTGGTGTTGTTGTAATCCTTATGTTTTAAACTCGCAAAACTAAACCGTAGTATTTTTCTGTTCGTGTTATAATCAGTTTTTAACTCCATCGGTTAACACTGTCTACTAAAGTCGTCAAAATATAAGAAGCCCGTTTTGACAGCTACAAAAACAATAGAATCTGACTTTGAGATCAAAAACATTAAAAATCTAAACTATGAGTAACTTGTCGGGTTACAAAACCTCTTTTTTCTTTCGAGCGTTAAATAATATGCCAGAATGTCTTTTTATGTATTTGTCCAAGTAAATACAAATTTAAATGCATTTTTGTGTAGCTGTCAAAACGGGCTTCTTACATTTCGACAAATATAGTTACCAAAGTAATTTCAAGCCTTATTACACACTGCACACTCACAAAAACTACCGTTACTAAACTATCACACATTTCACTTCCCCAATCCTTTCATCTTGAGCCATCGACGATGCAATCGGGCACTCGCCGCTTGAGCTTAATGTAAGCTGGGCTTATCGCTCGTTTCGTAATCCAGGGATTAGGGTGCTGTACCGTGATTAGTGATGGGGAAATGTTCTCGGGAATTTAAAACTGGAATAAAAAGTGTGAATTGTCCTTATTGAAATAATCTAACGATGATAACTGAGAATGAGGTGACTGACATAGCCCAAAATATTAGCAAGCTCAAGCGGCAGTCGGCTGGTCACATATGCAGAATAACTAGATAACCTCTGCACCCCATTAGTCATCACAAATGGGCTGCAAAGGAGACACTGGCAAACGCAGCGTAGGACGGCCACCAGCTCGCTGGACCGACGATCTGAGGCAGATTGCTGGCGGCGGCTGGATGAGTATTGCCGAGGACTGAAGGAAGTGGCGTGCGGCGGGGAAGGCCTAGGTCCAACAGTGGACTAGTACAGCCTTATTGATTGAACTGAGAATAACTGGGCGGAATTAATTTAACGAATACATTGTTTCATCATGGGAAAAAATGTTCGCAGTATATATTTTAATTTCTTTTCAAACAATCGGTGTCATCATCTTCATCGTCATCATCATCAGCCATTTGACGCCCACTGCAGGACATAGGCCTCCTTCGTGGTTTTGCCAAAATTGCCACGCTAGGCAGGCGGGTTGGCGATCGCAGTATGCGGTTGGAATCTCAGGAAGACGCTGCTGCCCGTCTCCTCGTAATTGATTTCCTTAGTCGCCTTCTACGACATCTACGGAAGGAAATTGAGTGACGCTATTCTTAATCCGGTGCCACACGGAACAATCGATATCATCATCAGCCATTTGACGCCCACTGCAGGGCATAGGCCTCCCTCATGGTTTTACAAACCATGAAGGGTTTTGCCATAATTGCCACGCTTGGGAGGCGGGTTGGCGATCGCAGTATGCGGTTGGAATCTCAGAAAGACGCTGCTGCCCGTCTCCTGGTAATGTATTTCCTTAGTCGATATAAAACTTACAAATCAACCCCGTGTCTAATGGTTCATCATCATCATCAGCCATTTGACGCCCACTGCATGCAGGACATAGGCCTCCCTCATGGTTTTCCAAACTTCCCGGACTTGTACCGCCCGCATCCAGCGACTCCCCGCCACCGTAACCAGGTCATCAGACTATTTGGTGGGGGGCCTTCCGACGCTGCGTCGTCCGGTCAGCGGTCGCCAGGTCAGAACTTATGTCTAATGGTTAGTATTAATTGAATACAATACAGTCACTCTAAGAAGGCAATAATGCCGACCCACACTATACATCACTAGTGCCATATTATTGCACGCATGCGCGAACTTATGAACTCTGAAATGTAGGTATGAACCGAAGGCTTCGAGTCGTGATTACTCTGATGTGCTGACATTCATTCGAGTGCCTCGTTGGTCTAGCGGAACTAAGAAACAGGCTGAATGTATATATATATCCAACTGCAGGGCACATACCTTCTCTCAGAGAGTGAGCGTGGGCTTAATTACTACGCGTGCCCACCGCGCGGATTGGCAATTTCAAGAGCTGAGAAATGTGAACACTCAGACTCTCAGGTTTTCTTTGAGTGCGGGAGATAGTTGTTAGTTCACAGATAATAATTATAATTCCTTTAAAAAACTTTTTATCTACACTCATGTCATAATCTTCAAATTAAGAATTCAAAGGTAAACACATATTGACAGGCTTTGAACAATACATAACTTTAAAGAAATAAAAAAAAAGTGTAATATAAAGTTACATTAAAGGTCAGATTTTTCACTTTATGTTACAGTTATTTTTTTTAAAGTGTTGCTGTGATCACGGAACAAAACTTAAGTTTTTTTTTTTAATGTCAAAAGTTGACTCTATAAAAAACCTAATTTCATTTTCGTGGTACCAAAAGTGCAACTAAAAATACCTAAAATTGCGCGCGCAAAACTGAGTGCAATTTTCGCAGTATCCATCTTTCTTGTCTAAATTGAATAACAAAAACAATTGAAAGTCGACATTCAAATGTTTCACATTTTTTAAAAAAAGAACATCATAGAAACCATTTGAAAAAAGTTTCATTCGAAAACCTCAAACCATGAAGATTCTATGTCAATTCAAAGAACCTATTGCAATAAAACGGCAATTTCATACTTTAACCCCTATTACAAGCAATAATAGGATTGGCGTCACACACCCAACTAAAAGAGTTTTCTTTTACTTTATCTTTTTTTAACATTGGGGCGCCCCCCCGTGCTCCGTTCGCCCTATGGTAACGCCGGCCCTGGAAGTACCAGTGAAGAAAAACGTCCTGAGAAATGAGTCTGTGCGTGCGGACTAGAAATGGCAATTAAAAGGCTGACACCCAAAAGGCCAATTATGATAAAAACTTCCACAAAACACGATCACTTGTATCCTGTGCTATGGTAACCAGGCAAGGACATCACAAACATGGAAATACACCCAGACTGAGGCCGTGTGTACAGCGGCCCCCTGTGGAAACCGAACCCACGACCTCCGGCGTGGTAATCAGACATAATACCGCTATACCAACGAGGCAGTCGTTGTGCTTCTTTCAAAGATTTCATCATCACCATTATCATCATCGGCCTACGCTTGTCCACTGCTGGACATAGGCCTCTCCTATTGCACGCCACTGAGTACGGTCCCTGGCTACTCTCATCCAGCTCTTGCCAGCCGCCCTACGAAGATCATCGCTCCACCGAGTCTGAGGACGTCCTACACTACGTTTACCGATCCGCGATCTCCACTCAAGAACGCGTCTACCTCCATCGATTATCAGTTCTTCGGGTGATATGGCCGGCCCACTGCCACTTCAACATGCTAATTCGGTGGGCTATGTCGGTGATTTTGGTTCAAAGACTTATTAGAAATAGAATGCAGAATCTTCGCGCTAGCAAGAGGGAAAATTCGCTCTTACAGAATCCAAGGCCGGGATTCCTGACGGAGGCAATAGGCACCCACTTGGCAGCAGTGGGTCAAGTATGTAGCGAGACTAGCGAGCAAGTGGCCGGTCGAGTCACCCACGCGGCTGGGATTTGGTAGCCGGTGGTGCAGTGGGGCGGAAAGGAATGCGCACTTTGACTGAGTAATGTAGAGCAACATGTATTATTTCTTCTGTCAAAACCTAGGTCTTATTTAAAAAAAAACACGATTCCTAAATACACTTACGTAACCACAGATTATTTTAACTGCCTCCGACAAAGTGCTTTAAAGAAATCGTGTTTTAATAAGTTAGACTGTTAAGACTTCGCGTTACTATGAGCATTTTTCCTCTTACAGAATCCAGGGTCTGGGTTCTTGTCGGAGGCATAAGACACCCACTTTCCTGTGTACTGTTAGTTGTATTTCTCATGTATATAAAGAGAAAATTATGACAAGCTTGAGAAAAACGCTGTTTGGTAGATATTTTGTAGTGGGTGAGTTTAGTGTAGAGTTTTTTTCTTTATAAATTTTTATTTAATTACAATGTTTTATAAACATACATTTTATCAGTTTACTGCTTCGTTAAACCATTGCTGGTTTGTATGTTTTTGCAGTGGGTAAGTTTAGTTTCGGGTCAAGGCCACAGAAGATCTGGCCGAAGAACTCACCGGAATGGTTTCAAATAGGCACCAGCGACTTATTCGCCACATCACAAGTCACAGTGGCCACAATGATAGCCGACCTTGAGAAGTTTAGTGTACAAAGTCAAAGCTGTTGGCAGATAAAGTATGGTTAGCCCTGTTCCGGCGTGATGTCTGGCAACGCCACATCTGGCAGCCAAGCACGCAACATTTAAGGCCCATATCAGGACTGTGTAGAATCCTATTTATTGTAATCTAGGATCCTATGGTTTTTGAAACATAGAAAACACTACTGCACACCAGAAATTATTAAATCAGTATAAAGACACGTAGTGTAAGACCCGTAACGAGGTAGGGTCACATGGGGTCCTACATAAAGGCCAGTAACTAGCTTAGTCACGATAGTGTATCATGGGCCTTAATCATCATCTGCGTTTATCACTAAAAGAGACATAGGTAAAAGACGAGCCTATCACAAATAAAAAACCCGTCAAGTGCGAATCGAACTCGCGCACGAAGGGTTCCGCACCATTATCTATACAACATTAGACACAAAGATCAAGAAAAAACGTCAAAAAAAATCACGTTTGTTGTATGGGAGACCCCCTTAAATATTTATTTTATTCTGTTTTTAGTATTTGTTGTTATAGCGGAAACAGAAATATATTATCTGTGAAAATTTCATCTGCCTAGCTATCACGGTTCATGAGATACAGCCTGGTGACAGACAGACAGACAGACGGTCAATGAAGGGGTCCCGTTTGGCATCCTTCGGGTACCGAATCCTAATAACGGCAATTATTCAATGCGTGTCATATTCCTTTACGGCCAAAACTACTCTCCACAGCAAAGAAGCCATTCCTGTTATGTCTCCGTAAGTTTTATGGCAAAAGCGACACCGGTCAATTGGTTTGATTGACTTGAACCGACGTCCATTGGAAAGTATTTTGTTCTGTTTGAGGTGGCCTACGCATTTTTCTGTCAAGCTTATGTAGCAATACACCCTCGGTGAAATTATCACTTGACTACACAGTACACCTCAAGTTTCTGAATTGAGAATTTCACAATTTCATCTGACAACGTTTTATGGTTGATCATTGCAGTTGACTGCCTCTTTGGTCTAGAGTTTGACATGCTTTAAAATCGAAACTGAGGTAGTGGGTTGAATTGCCACTGCGGGCCGCCATAAGTAATTTGTACAAATAACTTCAGCTGGGTGTATTTCCATGTTTGTGATGTCGTTACCATAGTCCAGGGTACCCTAGTTTGGGACCAGAACAAGTGATTATGTTGCGTGGAACTTATGATTATTTACAAAGTCCTTTTGTTGAGGCGATTTCGGTCTGCGTGGCTGAAATTTCAGGCAAATTTGTGCTATGAGAACTTAAACGATTTCAGGTGAGGATTTTTCTAAATGTTGCCGATGCATCTGGCAACTTGATCAACGAGTATTCATTAACGAACACGAGCACAGACGGACCATCAGTATGCATCGGTCTGCTTTGCGACCGACCGATATGGGCAGAGGCACGCCGGTTACATCCAAGAACCGCATTGTATGTGTCTGGAATCTTGTACAGTGTGGGAACGGTTCGTTTAAAAAAACTGCGCAAATTAATTTTCTATGGGATCGGAGGTATCGCTTGTATCCTTCTTGAATCGCATGTTGAGGCGTCGCAGGCATCTGCGACGTTGGGATCTACATTTAGGCCGGCCACAGACATAGATTCGTATCAACCGTATTCGTATCTACCTAGATACGAATGTAACAAACGAGCGATCTCTCGGCATCAAACGCAACAGTTTAGCGAGTTTAATGTACTGTGTCACTTGTATTATGTCATGTCATAAATAAATAAATAAAAAAGTCGGAATTCCGTTTCGTAACTTCGATTCGAAATATCGATTCGGGATTCCGACCTCAGTAAATTCATACAATTATATAGACCTACCACATACGTACGGTAGTTACCCGTTCGAAATTATCTCCGATTCGGAAAGAAGCAGTTCCGAACGCAACTCGCAACATATGTTCTTCTTCTCAGCGAGATACAGCAACAATGCAATCGCAATCAGAAATTCGTCGTCCATATTCGCTCAAAAATGTCTAAACTGTATAGCTCGCGTCTCTAACCCACGACCTCCATTGGAGGCATAAAAAAGGTAACTTAGTTTTAAACTGAGAGAAGTCTGCCAATAGACTATAATTTATTTTGGCGGAAACGAGATAATGTAAAAATTGCATGTACCTTTTATAGAAAAAACATATTTACTATTATTATCATTTATAGTTACCCTTTCTTGGAGGGCAGAAAAATGCGGGACGAACTCATCCGAGGCCTTGGTACACGCCGGGATTCGATTACAGAAACGCACAACCACGAAGCAACTGGCCTTTCCACAGTGCTACACCTTTGCTTAATGCCTCAGGACATAATTATGACTTTATTAATCGCAAATAATTGAAAACAACGCCCACACAGCAATCCATATTAAGAATAGATCGCGCCAATTATATCATCAGTAGGAAACCTTGTGTTAATGATTGCATAAATATTTGTCTCTCACACATAACATGAGATTCATGGCCGTTTTAACTTTGCGAGGCTTTAGATCACAGATTCCTAAAGTAGGTTCCGCGGTACCTGAGAGTTCCACGGTCATGGACTGCCTCATTGGTCTACCGGTTAACGCGTTTGCCTACCAAAACCGAGGCCGCCGTACTAGATTCCTACAAACGGCCTGGGTGTATTTACACGTTTGTGGTATCCTGGCATGGTTACCACCGCACAGGGTATCCTAGTTTGCGATCAAGACAAGTGATTGCGTACCGAGGTCAGTTCGGAGAGTACTATTTGATTGACGGACGATAAAAAAGGAGGAGTTTCTCTATTCTATGTATGTTCAGCGACAATTCGCAACAGGGTGACTCGCGATGCTCATACATAGTAGTATATTAAACGGGTCTAACCACGATTATAATTACATTTTACCTAATAAATAATCGCGGTTAGATCCGTTCAACAGGGTGACTGTGAATTCGTTCACCGTATTTTTAATGGGACATTCTCACCATGATTTCGAAGCATATGGTACTAGTTTTGAGAAAAATTACGAGTCACAATTTTTTTTTAATCAAAATTACTTCTTTTAAGCATAAACAAACAGTATTAGGACGAAAAGTAATTAAAGTAAGAAAAAACTATGTTTTGAGCGTCTTATTGTTTTTATTATTATTTTTTAATTGTTTACCCACATCGGCCGACACACAAGATATTAGAAAACATTTATCAACGTTTTTCCTACCACTTAGAATTTGGATTCACAGTTTGGAGCCAAAGGTTTCTTTTAAAATTTCAATGAAAAAGTGCCTCGCATCTAAACTCGAACTGAACTCAAAAGTTGCATAATTTTTGCAGGCTCAGCGCCAACCTTGAAGTTTGTTTCATAACCGCACATAACAAGGCGATAATAACAAGAAATAGCATGATTTATACCTACATTTTGAGGGGCAAAAACCTCTTAAAGCAGCGACGCTGAAAAGCCGAAGAACTGGTGACCTAGCCGCCAAAGGAATCGGTATTAAACTATGGGTCATCTGTTTTATTAGTTAAGCCGTGTAGGTAACACAAATTAATGCCTGAAGCTGTGGGTTTATTATTAGTTTAGTTTATTATTGCTTCCTGGTTACTTAGTTTTAAGTAGCAATGGGGCACTTGCGTCTAACTTAGACTCGAGTGACATTGCTTTTTTGACATAGAAATCATATAAAAACTTAGAAAATTTTCAAAATAAACGATAAAAATATTTTTTTCGGTGTTTTCGGGGTCACAAAACATGCACAAAAAAAATTCTAATCTAATAACAAAAACCTTATTATACTTAGTTTTTTCATTGAATTCTGAACATTTTATTGTAACGGTGTAAGGGTTTACACGCATAAAAACATTATTTTACGAGATAACTCAAATATTGAAATACAAACCCTTCACATGCAAATATATACATTATAAGGCGTTACGTTTAAGTTGTGTCGTCATAGTTTGAGCCCGATTTGTATCGTGCGTCTTTCTACCACGCGATTATATTGACTTTTCGACCGATCATATTACAAAAAGTATTAGTCGCATTGCAAAAAAATTACCACGTTTATTCATCTTTTAACATGGTCGCTCAGATTATATCGAAAAAAAATTTTGTGCAAGTTCTCCATTGAGTTGATGACCGATGACTTCCTTTGAATACCGTCTGGACTGGCTGTGGCTTAATATGGACGTAATAGTAGTTCAGTGGCACTCCAATAGGCTGTGGGGTGGCATATGTTTTCATAAGTGTTTTAAGCTACATTTAAGTGTTTTAAGCTACATCGCCTCTGGGGATTTGTAGAATTGTTGTTTACAAAACCCCACAAAATATTTGGGATCATTTTTACAGCGGAGATTTTAAAGTAACACTTCAGTAAGTACTGCACATGTCCACACTAGCGGAATCGGTGCATAGAAACTGGAAATACCAACTTTTCCACTGCGGATATGGATAGCGACCTCACAACTCCACACACCAACATACATGATGTCTGTGAAAGTTCCGGTAGGGTTTTTTAGGGTTCCGTAGTCAACATGGAACCCTTATAGATTCACCGTGTCCGTTCGTCTGTCTATCTGCCGGTCCGCGGCTTAGCACAGAGACGATAAGAACAAGAGAGCTGAAATTTGACATAGATATGCATACGCCGACAAAAGGATAGAAAAAAATCTCAAAAAAAATCCTTAGGGTACCTCCCCTACACCTAAGTTAGGGATGCATTTTTTTTCTCGGCTACACCATAGTATGGGGCATCGTTGGATCGGTCGTTTAAAAATATTGTGGGCCTAAGAAGACCATTTTTCGATTTAGGGTTCCGTTTGTGAAATATTAAGCTTTAAAGCGCAAATTTTTGTCAGAGTAGGGCGTCGTCGTCCCCTCTCCCGGCTAAAACGGTTGATTGTAGAAACGTGAAAAAGTCCTGGGCAGTAACACATATAATTACTTAAAAGAAAAACTATCACGGCTTTACAAGTTAACAAGTAATAGGCAACCAAAAAAGGAAAACTTGCTTAGGATATAGAAAAAACCGACCAAGTGCGAGTCGGACTCGCGCACGAAGGGTTCCGTACCGTCATCTATACAACATTAGACACAAAAATCGAGAAAAAACGGCAAAAAGTCACGTTTCTTGCCCTTAAATATTTGTTTTATTTTAATTTAATTATTTATTTTTAAAGCGAATATAGAAGAAAATATTCTGTGAATATTTCAAGATACGGCCTGGTGACATACAGACAGACAGACGGACAGACGGACAGACAGACAGACGGACAGTGAAGTCCTAGTAATAGGGTCCCGTTTGGCACCCTTCGGGTACGGAACCAAAGCAGATAAAACCCCCTCTTTCTACGAAACCCACACAGCGCGTGGCCCGACACGCACTTGGCCGGTTTTTAACAGGTAAGTTACGCTTCATTGTTAAACAACTGAGAATTTTTGCCACACACAGCTTCGCCTCGAGAATCATAATAGCGTGAAGAACGTAAAAACAAATTACTCACCTCATAGGCCGGGGTGTGAAGACTATCCTTGATGAGGGGGGCGCTGTTCCGCGGACCAATAAACGCCATGTTGACATCGTAGTAACGGTATTAATACCGTTATGTCATAACGTTATCCTCGGTGGCTGTTATGGTGTCACTAGAAACTCTTGGGAACACTGTTCCATAGGTGTAATACCGTTATTTTGTTGCGGTTTTTACATCACTAACACTGGTATTTCTCAGGACACGATCCTCGGCTCTTTTTAACACAGTACCGGTACTACGACACTGGAGAAAAATATCGGTTATTGGCACCGTTATTACATCAACTGCACTTCACTTAGTACGCCGTAGACTACTGCTGTCGCATAACGATATCACCTTGAAGTCTAAGGGCATTGATGAGTCTAAAACCGGTTACACACTTTTCACACTAACTTGGCAGCGGCTTTATTTTAATATCGTTACCATAGCGGTATCGTTAGATTCGTTTCAGACACCTCTGTTGGCTCGAATCCTTCTGTTTCCTGTACAAATAATGTTCAATTCACGGTCAATGTAAGTTAGCGCATTTAGCACAATTTAGTATGTGCACGTTAGTACTGTAAGGCGGGTAATACTGTTAGCAAATATGTACATTACCTTAGATCAAGTAACATAGAAACGGTGTTTTAATTGAACAGAAATAAGATGATCTAAAGACGAACGCCTATATATTAAACCTCTGTGATTAGCGGTGAACTGGTCGTAGACTCTAATACACACGTAGTTTTTCAATAGAACTATATTAAGCACGACAACAATCAATTCAATTGAATTTAATTATTTTAAGATGTAGACATTTGTATGCCTCTCACAACAACTGATATAAAACACCAAACTCACAAGGCCGGGGAAAGGTATCAGAGGCAGTAAAGGTAACTCTAGGTCCCGCGACGCGAGAAAGCAATCTGCAATTAGATCGGGCTAGGCATTTCCCTGGCAGCGGCTCCCAAACTGGATGACATTATAGGATTAAATAATTATAACTTCCACACAACACAATCACTTGTCCCGGTCTCAAACTAGGATACCCTGTTATATTCTTTTTGTTGCACTAACCCGTGCTGAGGACAATTTTAAAAACCTATTTAGAGGCTAAAAGTTTCACCCATACCGGGACTTGTCCTTGTTTTTAGGAGACCCTGTGCTATGTTAACCAGACAAGGACATTCACACAAAACACGGATATACACCCAGAATCAGGCCACTTGTACATATCGAGGAGTCCTCAGTGGGAATCGAACCTTCTGTTTTGGTAGCCAAGCATGATCAAGCAGACAGTCGAAAAAAATTTAAACAAATTCAATGAAATTCAGCGTTGCAACGGACCACTCTGTTGCAACATTATGCTGAGTCGGGCCCATTTTGGGGGCTCAATACTTAAAAACTATAATGTATTTTATTATTGTTTTCATGTTTTATCGTTTATTTACTTTTTTACCCACTTTTTGTAACCTTTCTGTGTTAATTTGTTAAAAAATGTAGGCATCTTGTATTGATAGTGAGTGATAAATTTTCTTTTTGTAGTTTTGAGTATTGTGTCGTCAAATAAATGAATTTTCTTCTTCTTCTTCTAAATTACATGACATAAAAACGTGTTTTGCACAAAATGTTTACGTGATTAGTGTAACAACTTGAGGTGGGACGATTCCCGTGCAAATGATTATTTCCAAATTTGTTAAAAAAAATTACATAATTATATACTGGAATTATGTCTGTCTGCATTAATTAAGATTTTTATTTGCGATTTTTATAAGATCGATAAAGTTTGTATGGACTAAATTGTAGAAGTCATGTAAGCTATTAAACCAGTGTTTTTTTTAAAAAAAACTGTATATTGGTGCAAATAAAAATCTTAATTAATGCAGACAGACATAATTCCAGTGAATAATTATGTATTTTTTTAACATATTTGGAAATAATCATTTGTATGGGAAACGTTCCACCTTAAGGAACTTTTTTTATGCAATGTATTCTATGTACGCCCCACTGCAGGGCACATGCCTTTTCTCAGAGAGAGATAGTACAGGCTTAATCACCCGTGTGCCCACCGCGGATTGGCTACTTCAAGCGCTGAGGTGAACGCCTCAGACACTCAGGTTTCCTCACCATATTTTCCTTAAGCCTTAGCGAGTGTTACTGCCACTATAACTTCACAAATGTACGTAACTTTTAAAAAACTCATTAGTACATGCCGCATAAAGGAACTAAAGGTTTAAATAAAATATATTGAGGAAGAGGCAGTGGACTGGTCACATATGCCGAAGAACCTTCACTGGATTGGATACACAGGTTTTCGACTGAAAACCACGAACCAGCAAGCGCAGCGTAGGACGACTACCAGCTCACTCTGTCCGAGCGACCTAAGATCGTGGTAAAGCAGCTTAAAGCCGGGTTTTGACGGTCTTACTAGGCTCGGACCGTGTGCGTACAGTTTTAGTTAATTATGACGGCGGTCAGTGCGCTCGGACTCGGTCAGTGCCTACGTCTTCATAATCAATTTGAAACACTAAGCAATAGTGCTGATAGTCCCTTACGGAAGCATCATATAAATGTGCACCAAAAATAGTTTTTGGAGTTGTTCTCTTAATTTCACTAACATAGTCTAATGGCCAGTTTTTGCATTGCGAATTTCGCAGTTAACTGCGGTGCTGTCTCTTCGAATTTCTCAGAAAAGAGCGTGACAGAACGTTACTTAAGTATTTACTTAGTGAAACTCTTAATTCAGAAACCGGCTAACTAACTATTTATGGACGTTTCATCTGAAATAAATTAAAAAAAACCCGGCTTTAAGCTCAAGTTAAATATATTATGCTGTTTTCTAATTTTAGCATAGGTCGTTACTTAAACAAAGTCGTGACTAGTCGCCTGTGGATTAGCAAGCGAGAGATAGCATTGTTACAGTTGTATACATAATCTTTAGATAACAAGTCATAGTTAATTATAACCGCTTTTGTGTTGGTGTACAGCTGAATTAGATTAGCTTATTAATTTCTTAGTGGGTGTGAACTTTTGAGATCGCAGTAGCAATATCTTTCCCAGACCGGCTGTCCCAAAAAATAACCACAGTAAGAGACATTTTTTTCAAAACCGAGTCTACTACTGGAAGCAACTAGTAACCGAAAGTGGAAAAATGTAGGTTTTGAAAAAAAATGTACCCGTACTGTGTTTACTTTTGGGACAGCCGCATTGTATCGAACGCGACAATGCGATAATCAGCGCGATAGTGAAGTAAAGAAGTGAACTATTGCCTCAAGAGAGCGGGATCAGAGATCAGAGAGAGGCTAAAATTCAAATTGTCTTATGTAGTAAAGTAAATGAAGGGTGTTATGACAATTAACACGTATTTTTTACATTTGTACACGTGGCCTAAGTCTGAGTGTATCTCCATGTTAGTGATGTCCCTGTCTGGTTACCATAGCACAGGGTATCCCAGTTTGGGACCAGAATAAGTGATTTTGGTGTTCGGAAGTTATTATTCTGGGCCCACAGCAGTTTGGGAACCTGTGACGCAAGTGAAAGGCTGCGACAACCACTCTCATACAACCGCGGGTCTCCTTACACAGAGAAACTGATTTCAACTTTATTCCTCTGCATTAAGACCTATCCAAATTATAAAGCTTGATATGTACTGAGATTTCTTTACTAGGCTCTAAGTAATGTATATTGTATACTCTGTGCCAAATGAACATTCTAAAGATGTATGCTTCCCCTGCCGAAAAGTTCTCGAATGGAGACCACATATAGACGCTGGATGCAAGCCGCTTCCAACTGGTCTTTTTGGAAACCCGTGGTGCAGGCCTATGTCCAGCAGTGGACTTCTTGTGGCTGAATGATGATGATGCTTTCCCACTCCGCTTGATGTGTGGACCGTTTTTGGATGCTATCAACATTGTGGCCTTGAATTCATTCACCATATTTTAAGGGGACATTCTAACCATGATTCAGAAACATATGGTGCTTGCTTTGGAAAAATTTACGTGACAAACAATTTTTTTTTCATTACCCAAAATTACTTCACATATTGCTTGAACAAACAACATCATGACAAAAAATAATACAAACCCAAAAAAAAGAACATGTTTTGAGCGTCATATGGTCGGCGCCGGCCAACGCAATTGTTTTTTTTTATTGTTTACGCGTATCGGACGTCGGACTCTTAAGCATTTAACATATTAGAAAACATTTTTCAACGTTACGGTACTTCCTACCACTTCGAATTTGGATTCACAGTTTGGAGACAAAGGTCGGAAATTACAAATATTTACAAACATCATCATCATCATCATCAGACATTTGACGTCCACTGCAGGACATACACCTTCCTCATGGTTTTCATAACCATGAGGGGGTTTTGCCATAATCGTCACGCTTGGCAGGCGGGTTGGCGATCGCAGTATGCAGTTGGAATCTCAGGAAGACGCTGCTGCCCGTCTCCTGGTAATTTATTTCCTCAGTTGCCTTCTACCACATCCACGAGAAATGAAGCGACGCTAATCTTAATCCAGCGCCACACGGATTTACAAACATGTTATACCATTACTGATAAATCATTATCATTAAAAACACTGTTTTTCACAATGAAAAGGACACACCCCCAAAATACGGTGAACGAATTCCAAGTCACCCTGTAGTCCCAGGTTCTTGATTCTAGGTCTAGTTTCTTTCTTCTAATAAAAAATTATTAGTTTACATCGATGAAACTTTATCTGGTACACAGTATACACGCATCATTGACTGCAATTTACGACACCACCGTTAGAGTATAATGGATGTAGCTATCATCGTCCATTCAGTAGGTACAATGCCTGACAACTAACTTGACCAAATGAATTTGAATTCACGTGAACGTATTTCGGGTCTCATTGGCGGAGGACACGGGATGTAACTTAGAATTCTTCGGACTTTAGTTTAGTCAAATTAACAATTTAAATTGACCGCGTCAAGTTTCGTGATTGCATGAAAAATATCATTTGCTTTTTTAGGGTTCCGTAGTCAACAAGGAACCCTTATAGTTTCGCCATGTCCGTTCGTCTGTCTGTCTGTCTGTCTGTCTGCGGCTTAGCACACAGACAATAATTACTAGAGAGCTGAAATTTCGCAAAGATATACATATTTATTACGCCGAAAAACGTGGTAAAATGTCAAAATTTCGAAAAAATTGTTTTGGGTTACCTCCCCCACGTCTTATTTCGAGAGGCAATTAATTTTTTCACTGGCGTATCGTAGGATTTGTCTCTCAAGAAATTCTCGTGAAACAGGTCCGCCTAGTGCGAAGAACACCAGTAAGCAACTACGAGTATTTAGTGGCAATCACATTAAGTCAAGTCTATTCAGGTCACTAGGACTTAAGCTTTTTTGTAAATAAATGATTTGATTTGATGAAAAGGAAATCTATCACGGCTAAGTAGGCTTTACAAGTTAACGAGTAATAGGCGACCAACTCATAAAAGGAAAACTCCGTACAAAATCGATTGAAAATTACTTTGATGAAGTTGTTAGTTCTGTTAAGCAGATAAAAAAAAAACCCTCTTTCTACGGAACCCTACACTGCGCGTGGCTCGACACGAACTTAGCCGGTTTTTATGTCGAGTGTTCTCTATATCTCTATCTATGAAAGGCCAAACGTTGTATCACTTATCACAATTATTGCCTTTCTATGATAGCCTGCAACAGTTTTTCACGTTACCAAATCCATGCCACTTACATAACACTTTTTGTACACACGTGATTGATTATCCGTTCACAAATACACACAATCACTGTGTCAGTTAGGTCAGAAGTGTTATGTTAGGACAAGCGATGATCTCACGTCGGCTACATAATCGGTCTGCCAAATGTGTCAAGTAGGTGAGTACTAGTTGTCACACGCTTCTTTAATTTTTAAGGTTCTATACACTACAATAGTGCCATCAAATTATACTAATGCAGTCTATACATGTTAATTTCTCAAGAATGCGAAGTTCTGAGGCCCTGGCTACACAGAAGGGACGTAGGGTCTATATTGCACCATATTTTGCCTGCTCTTGGGCCTGAGACACACAGAAAGGGCGTGGGGCGAGGGCACTTTCGTCACATTTCAAAAATATAATCATAATCATCAGCCATGTGACGCCCACTGCAGGACATAGGCCCCCTCGTGGTTTTCCCAGCTTCAAACATAACCATGAAGGGTTTTGCCATAATCGCCACGCTTGGCAGGCGGGTTGGCGATCGCAGTATGCGGTTGGAATCTCAGGAAGACGCTGCTGCCCGTCTCCTGGTAATTTATTTCCTTAGTCGCCTTCCACGACATCCACGGAATGAAATGGAGTGAAGCTATTCTTAATCCGGCGCCACACGGACAATTCTTAATAAAAATATAATATAATTAATAAATTATTGATTTGATATTTTTTTTATATGATGTTGATAATATAAAAAAAAATATTTAAATGGAAAAAAAAACTAATTTCGGACCGCTGTTTTAACTCAATACTTTCTAGAAAAGTAAAATTGCACATCATGTGACGTCACCCTAAAGAGGGGGGCTCTCACAAATGTGATCAACTGTGACAAGGACGGGGGGGGGGGTCAAAAAATCACGAAATTAGTGTGACGTACTTTAGAAGAAGAAGAAGAAGAAGAAGAAAAAACATTTATTATAAAAACAGCGCACACACCACAATAACAAAACAAAAAAACAACCAAGAAAATATTACAACTGAAATATTAAAAAAGAAAGGAAAACGAAAGGTCACGGCATGACACCGCTGCGGCAGCCCTGCCGTGGTATGACAAAATACTATCTATAGATACAGTGTTTTACGGTAACATGAATAATTCGATTCTTCGCCCTTTGGTACATGGTATGCCATCAAAAAATTTTGAAAAAGTGTTAATAATACGGAAATTAGCCATGGTAATTAAGACTGTACTCCCAATTTTATAGAGACCGGTTTTGACAAAATACTGCTTCTATAGATAAAGTGTTTTGCCATAACAAGCTCAGCGTTTTTTTATGTCAGGTAATTGTAGATGCAGTGTTTTGTCATAATTAACAATCTCACAACGTGCAGCCTACCTCTTCTTTACCAATTCTTTGCACAAAACATACATATGTAGTTGCAGTGTTTTGTGAAATCAATTATTCTGCAATTATAGCTGGGCCTTTACGTCATAACATAACACGTTTAATGTTGTAAATTCAAAGTAATCTGTTTATATTTGACGTATTTATGCGTAATTTTCGTAACAAAATGTCTTTTGGGTTTTCTGGAAAATGCCCGTTTTCAAATTACAGTGTTTTGTCATGATACGGCAGCGCTGCTATAAATGGCCACTGACTCAGCAGTATGCTGAGGGTCAAGCCTTCAGCGCTGATTTTCAGACAGTGCCAGGATGGCCCCAAACGGGTCTTAAGCATACTTAAGAATATAAGTTGCCAACAGTACCTGGCACAAAGTATTCAATAACCGACGTCTTCCTACCGCTCTAGACTATAATAAGTCAGTGTCATTGCACTGACTTGCACTTATGGTAAATGAATTGAACCTTAATTGCGTGTTAATTAAGCCCATACTCTCTGTGAGAAGGCCTGTGCCATACTACTGTATGGCACATTATATGAACGTATAAGATTCAGCTTCCAGTGCTAGATTAATAATGTATGTTTTTTTTTTAATAATCAGTTTGATTTTTTTAATATTTTTTTTTAATAGGCTACGTACGAAAAAATTGCCTTGTTTTTTTAGCATAAGCATAATCAGCCTATATGCGTCCCACTGTAGGGCACAGGGCTTCTCTCAAGGAAAGAGTATGGGCTTAATCACCACGCGCGCCCAACGCGGATTGGCAATTTCAAGCGCTGAGGTATGTGAATAGCTCAGGCACTCATGTTTCCTCACGATGTTTTCCTTCACCGTTAGAGTGTGGTGTTGCTACTATAACTTCGCAATGTACATAACTTACAAAACCAAGTCATAGGTACATGCCCGCACTTGGGATCGAACCTGGGTCTCTCGCTTCCGAGTCCGATCTTCTACCCACTAGGCTACCAACGCTCTTCTTTTTAATATTTCATATTTTGGCTCTGGTAAAACTAGCAGTTAATTGCGACGACCTGTCTTATTGAATTCAAATTTGTGTACGTTAAGCTTAACTACCAAAACAGAGGTCGTGGGCTCGATACCCACTGGGGGCCGCGGTACATTTGTACAGATGGCCTCAGTCTGAGTGTATTTTAATGTCGGTTATGTCCTTGCCTGGTTGCCATAGCACAGGGTATCCTAGTTTGGGACCGGGTCAGGTGGTTGTGTTGTGTGAAAGTTATTTATTTATTCAACCTTCACTCCGATAGACGTAAGCGCGAAACATTGACGTAACAGAATCCCGACATCACCCGGAGGTGTTTTACCGCCGCCGTTTGTGATAATGACGTGCCTATTTGGTGTTATTGCGGAGAAAGTGTTGCTGAGGCACGCGAATGTCGGTGTGTCCCCTCGAGGCAACATAAACTGCTTCGAGGCGGCGAAGAGAGCTCTCTACATGGAAATGGTCAGAGGTTATGATGAAGTCCTGTTCGGTTTTCTTCGTATTTTATATTATAAATATAATGCAGCCCGCAAACGTCCCACTGAAGGGCACAGGCCTTCTCTCTGAGATACATTATGGGCTTAATTTCCACTCGTGCCCACCGCGGATTGGCAACTTCATGCGCCGATGTTTGTGAACACCTCAGACACTCAGATTTCCTCACGATGTTTTCCTTCACGGTCAGCCTACCCAGTATTGCTACTATAACTTCGCAATACAATTTTATACCAAGTTTTTTGCGTAGAGATAGTTGATGTCACAGCGACATAGTCTATTTTGATTCTAATCCCACAAGAACAAAGTCGCGGGCACAGCTTGTAAACAACCATACATAAACTCACGCCTGTACCCCGAAGGGGTAGGCAGAGACCAGGTTTTGCCGCTCGCCGCGATCCTGACACACCTGCTCTTACGCTTCAACTGCCCATTCTGATACGGAATTGTCAGTTCAACTAACTCACGCGCACAATACAAATACGTCAACGTGAAATCACTCAATCGTCGCATAAAATCAACACCGCTATGTCTATAAATCTCTTTGGAAGTTAATAGCCTACATCGAGTTACCCGTATACGGTTAAACTGTTCGAACCAAGTCTTAAAAGGGTAGTTGTGTTCGCGGTGAAGAAAAACTGGGTGTTTTCTTCACGAAATCTCATTGAATACCGCTTTTTCAATGTAAATACTCGTAAATAATAGGGGTTAAAGTATGAAATTGCCGTTTTATTGCAATAGGTTCTTTGAATTGACATAGAATCTTCATGGTTTTCTTGTCCATCTTTCTTGTCTAAATTGAATAACAAAAACAATTGAAAGTCGATATTCAAATGTTTCACGTTTTTTAAAAAAAGAACATCATAGAAACCATTTGAAAAAAGTTTCATTCGAAAACCTCAAACCATGAAGATTCTATGTCAATTCAAAGAACCTATTGCAATAAAACGGCAATTTCATACTTTAACCCCTAATAAATAAATAACTTCCACACATCACAATCACTTGTCCTGGTCACACACTAGTATACCCTGTGATATGGTGGTCCGGCAAGGACATCACAAACATGGAAATACACCCAGACTGAGGCCATTTGTACAAATTTACAACGGCCTCCAGTGGGAATCGAACCAACGACCGTAAAAAACGATGTAAAAAGGGGTATGTATAAATGTATATACGTTAAAATAGAGGATTCCAACATAACTCATTATGTTTAAAATTAATGGTTTGCTCTTTTTTACGGATAGTAACTATAATCAAGTCATCAATTCAATTCAATTCATAATATGTTTTTATTCATTATAACAAAATGTTTACTTAATGAACGTCAAAGTCGTTAGTTTCACAATTAATAGATTAAGCGGAGAAGAAGCTAACAAAGAAACTCCCCATTAATTCTTTTCAAAACAAGTTTTTACTTTATTAACAGTTTTCCACTTAAAATATTACTCATGAATGTGTTGAACACTAGACCTTTAATATTAATCTACTGTTTAATACCAAACATCTTTGTCTTCCGAATAATCCTTGATGTTATAGGAAGGTTTTTGGCACAGTGCACGGTGGTACCGTAGTAGGTCATAGGACTCGGATGGCAATGACTGAGCTAAGCCATGATATCTGGCTCAGTTACCCACTAATTGTCATACTACCTGAGGGTATAAAAGGTTTCGCAATCTATTGTTCCCAACATTCCTTTTTCGGCATCCGAAGTGAACACAAGTAATTAGTCATCAACCTGTTATCACCAAGTGCTTTAATTAGCCCAAGACGCGACGCGTGTGTTTAAGTTCCAACTTGTCTGCGACCTGCTATTTTACAATGGAATTTGAAGTCACAGGTATGTATTATTAATTTACTTTACTATTTTGCCTTTTCCATCTACATTTTTTTTTTAAATAGAGTGCTACGCCATCGTGGCATTTTTTATGTATTTATGTCTGTATATTTTTTACGTTGAAGCTTTTACTTATGTTTGTACCTACTTGTACCATTCAATTTGGTATAGAAATATGGGTTACAATGTCTACTACTAGGCCTCTCCAAATTTAGCTGCGTCATGCTGCGTCTGTAAGGTGCAGCCAGGTGCTACGCCGCGCGCCTGAACGCGTAGCAGGCGCGTAGCACTTGCTACGAAACATGTATCTATTTTGATCCGCTTTTAACGTATTTTTATTTTGTTTTAGGTACTAGTATTAAGTGTTCTTTCAAAAGAATGCTTGTACTAGATACTTGGCTGTCTATTAAAGACAGCAAATCTGAACTGGAGCGTTGGCATCGAGTTTTTCGAGACCTAATACAATTGCTGCCTGATGTTGAGAATTACATTGCTGATGACTTGGAAAAAAGAGTTACTAAAGTTTGTACAAGATTGGTAGCAATTTGGAAGCAAGTCACGCGCAACCATTCTCGCATGGTCTCTAAGTACGGAGACTGGCTGAATGAAATTGAAGTTAGAACACGAGGAAAATGTCTCGGGTTGTCACAAACACCGACTTGATACATAGACTTCTCCTTAATTCGGATCCTTATATTTCTAGTTTAAGAAGGTTACCACAGAAGAAGTCTATTCTATCAAAAGAAGTAATAAATTTGTTGTCGGTTTAGGAAAAAATGTAAAAATTAACATAGGTATTTATGTTATTTTTTACATAACTCCTATTATGTAAATATAATATTTTTTGTCCAATTCTGTGTTTGTACTTAGATGTTAGTTAAGTATTTACTTTATTTGTAATATAAAATGTAAATAGTAAGGTTTAATAGTTATTAAGTTGCAAACCTTCTTTTAAGTGTAATAAAAATGCATAATTTTGTAAATAAAATAAGCTTTTTAAGATTATTTTGTTTTTTTTTATTGTGTTATGGCTTAAAGTATTACAAAACACCATAATAATAATAATCAGCTATGACAACGACAGTCATTATTATCGCGAAACCCTATGACCGCTACTCTTAGGGCGTGGAACCAGTGTGCAGTGTGCCTAACACATTTTTTAAACAGAGTCGAATCTAAATATCTTGAGGAATCTTGTTGTAAAACCTTATACAGTGCCCCATAACGGATGTGTTAACTTTTGCGAGTCTACGCTCAGTTTCTAGAAGAGCAATCAAATGTTAATCTCATGTTAATCTCACGTCAAGCTAATTTCAGCCAATCACGTGCCGGTATTTTGAATTAATCTTAGATTAATCTCTTGTTAAATTTGAACACTCTTTCAGAAACTGAGGCTTTCGCTCTGTTTTTAGAAGAGCGATCAAATGTTTATCACACGTCAAGCTAATTTCAGCCAATCACGTGCCGGTATTTTGAATTAATCTTGGATTAATCTCTTGTTACATTTGAACACTCTTTCAGAAACTGAGGCTAAATCGTGGAAATGACAATTTATGTCTATTTTTAGTTAACATTATGATGGCTGCCAACATTTTCGAAGTCTTTGATATTTTTTCTAAAGAACGTTTTCATAAATGTATCGACTTGCAACTGTCAAGATGTTAGTTTCTTTACAGAAATCTCTTAGCGAATCCCTACTACCTCAGTTGTAAATAAATCGGATGGCTTTAGATTACATTAGAACACTTTATTGTACACACCAGAAAACAAAATACATTAAAAGGCTTTCTTTATCTTTCCTTAAAAAAAATCTTCTGTCAACCTTAAAATTAAAATGAATGGGGACCAAACAAGGAGCCCCCACAGCAGAATCTTGAACTTGAACTACCAAGACTCATATCTTCGGTAAAATTAAGCAACAAGTTGTACGGCCATTCTCTCTTGTTAAAATTTACAATTTACCAGGAGACGGGCAGCAGCGTCTTCCTGACATTCCAACCGCATACTGCGATCGCCAACCCGCCTGCCAAGCGTGGCGATTATGGCGAAAACCCTTCATGGTTATGAAAACCACGAAGGAGGCCTGTGTCCTGCAGTGGGCGTCGGATGGCTGATGATGATGATGAAAATTTACAAAGCGCGATCGGACATTGAAGCTTTGTAGTATAAACATAAGCAGCCTATATACGTCTCACTATAGGGCACAGGTCTTCTCTCAGAGAGAGTATGGGCTTAATCACCACGCGTGCCCACCGCGGATTGGCGATTTCAAGCGCTGAGGTATGTAATTAACTCAGACACTCAGGTTTTCTTAAGATGTTTTTCCTTCACCGTTAGCGAGTGGTATTGCTACTATAACTTCACAAATGTACATAGCTTAGAAAACAAAGTCATAGGTACATGCCCGCACTGGGAATCTATCCTGGGTCTCCCGCTTCCGAGTCCAATGTTCTACCCACTAGGCTACCACCGCTTACTTTGTAGTATAATCCATCAATTTTAAAGCTGTTTATTGTTATTGGAATACCTAACTTAAAGTTACTATTACAAAATCCAGTTTATTCCATCAATCTTCCTTCCTTCATCCTCTCCACATGTCCAAACCAACGCAACATTCCTTTCTGAATTCTTGTCACTACATCCTCTTTTAAGTCCACAACGTTCTCTAATCAAACTATAACTTCTGTTATCTAATTCTAGCACACAATAAAGACAATTCTTTTGTATGATAAGAATATTCTCATGTAAGTTAAGAATGTTCTTATGTAATGTACGTTTTTTCTTATCGGAAAGGAGTCCCCGGTACTATTCCACCGAGTCTCAAGTCAAACCACGCCTCCATAACGGTCCTGAGCGATTTCCCGCGCTTTTCGAGTGGCACTTCCGGTCGGCAATGGCAGCGCGTGCACTTCCGCCGGAAGGCGGGTTTGCGGAGCCGTTTCCTTTTAAGGGGTAAGCGGTAGGTGTGGAGAGGTTGCAGAAATAATCCTGTATAATATATGTAAAAAAAACCTATTTTTTAGAGGCTAAAAATTCCACCCATGCCAGGACTTGAACCCGCGACCTCTGGCTCACTGTGCTAGCGCTCTCCCAACTGACCTAAAGAGGCTCGAAATTTCATCGATGCTTGCACTTGGCCATGGGTGGAATTTTTAGCTTCTAAAAAATAGGTTTTTATAAATTGTCCTCTGTACGGGTTAGTGCAACAAAAAGAATGTATAATAATATCTATAATAACGGTGAGGAAACCTGATAGTCTGAGGTGTTCACGTAACTCAGCGCTCGAAATTGCCAATCCGCGGTGGGTACGCATGGCAATGCATACGCATGGGAAGAGTGGAGAGCTGAAAGGGGAGGTCTTTGCCCAGCAGTGGGACACAACCGGGGCTACATAAAAAAAACAAACTATTCATTAAACGTAACGCACCCCAAATAAATTTAGCGAAATAATTCAATTAGCATTTGCACGTACAGATTAAGTAGATTGATGTTGAAAAATCGATGGCTGTAAAACGCCCGGCCAACTAAAACTACAGCACCTTTTTGTAGGCATTAATTAGTACTAATGTAGCGACTAGAATTGAGAAAGGAATGTTGCGTTGGTTTGGACATGTGGAGAGGATGAAGGACAAAAGATTGACAAAACAAATATATCGAGCGAATGTGGATGGAAGGGCCGGTAAGGGACGACCCAGACGGACATGCTTCGACCAAATAGGGGATGTATTAGCAAAGGGCAAGATAAAAAGTACCCGAAACCGGCGTGCGTGCATGCAACGACTAATGAATGTTGAGGAAGCGAAAGTGATCTGTCAGGATCGTAGCAAGTGGCAGTCCCTGGTCTCCGCCTTATGATATGTTTATGATATGTTATGTAATTAGTACAGTATTGGAGGTACCTTAAATAATTTCACAATGGCAGCGTGTCAAATACTGCACGTCAGCCAATTTTACAGAGACATCTCATACATTATTAATAGCGGTATTATTGTTCTAGAGCATATACGGACAGACAGACATACAGACAGGGGGGAAACAATGGATTTTATTTGTCAACGCAGTTGAAAGGTGGGCTGTTATGTCATACATTCATACGCGAGCCGCAGGCGGCTCGGTCCCGGTTTGACACGTTTCCAATTGGCCACACTTTTGTATAATTCAGATAGATAGATACATAGAATATTCTTTATTGTACACAGAGATTACATTAACAGAAATTAACATTAACATAATCAGAATTCGACGTAGAAAAGGTACCTCTAAAACTATGACAGTCTGCGTGCGGGAATTGTGTAAACGGTGCCTTGCATTGCACTCCTTGGTGAGTGGCCAAAACATCTCCAAAAGAGCTGGATTGGCTATCCATAATGGAGTGCTGATACTAACACTTATGTATGATAGCGAGAATGGGGTACTTGAAAAAGTATGTCTGGTGTTACTTTGAATGACAGGATACGCAATTGTTTGATTAGAGAATGTTCTGGACTAAAAGAGGATGTAGTGACTAGAATTGAGAAAGGAATGTTGCGTCGGTTTGGACATGTGGAGAGGATGAAGGAAGAAAGATTGACGGAACAAATACATCGAGCTAATGCGGGTGGAAGGGTCGGTAAGGGACGTCCCAGGCGGACATACTTCGACCAAATAAGGGATGTATTAGCAAAGGGCAAGATCAAAAGTATCCGAAACTGGCATGCGTGCATGCAACGACTCATGGACGTTGAGGAAGCGAAAGTGATCTGTCAGGATCGTGGCAAGTGGCAGTCCCTGGTCTCTGCCTACCTCTGGGATACAGGCGTGAGTTAATGTATGTATGTACAAGAAACCTGTTAATTAATAATTTGATTAACATTGTCGGGCAGAATAATATTGTATAGGACACGGCTCCGCTTGAGCTTTGGGGGAGGCTTCGTCCACAAGAATAAGATAGATAGATAAAATATTCTTTATTGTATGTACACCAGGAAGTACATATGAGAATAAAACAATATTATACGAGTAGTACAGTATACGAACGAGGCAACTTTATTTTTCAAATGTAGCCTCATTCAAATTGCAAATTATTCGTTGCATATTCATCATCATTCAGCCAAAAGAAGTCCACTGCTGGACATAGGCCTCCTCCATGGATTTCCAAAAAGACCGGTTGGAAGTGGCTTGCATCCAGCGTCTTTTGCGACTTCATATTCTGCAGACTTTAATTTACTTAGTTCACCGATAGCGCCAAATGGTCTTTGGCAGGCTGTTTGGATATAGACAGAAATGTCCGAGCGTTGATTCACAAAGGCCCACAAACCCACATAAACATTTACAAAGCACCATCCGAAGGTCACACGCGGAATCCGCCGTCTTTTCCGTTCGTACCACGCTCGCGCGGATGTCTGCCCACACTGTGTCCTACCTAACCTTTTTTACGGGCCGACATTGCACCATACCGTCCATACATTGCCTGCTCTCTTCGGCTGAAGTAATTGAAATTAAAAAACTAATTTTGCTATTGCACACATTAGGGGCCATCCATATACCTATTACGTCAAATATTAAGAGGGTTTGGACGAATCATACGTTTCGCGAAGTCACGTGTATACACCTAAATATTGAAACGCAAAACTTCGACTCGAATTCTACATAACTTTGTATCACGTTTGTAATTTTATGTGATGTTTAGAAATATATGAGCAAATAAAGTGCTGATTTAATTTAATAATTTTTAAAATATGTCACGTCCCGCCAGAGGGTGAGGGGGGGGGGGATCAGATTCACATATCAGCTAGGCAGTAGAGATTTGTTAAAAGATTTCTTTAAAGAAACTAACATCGTAATAGTTGCTAGTCAATCTATGAAAATATTCTGTACGTTAGGAAAAACAACAGTAACTATAAAACTGTAGGTAGCCAACACAATGTAAATACTAGAAATAGATATAAACTTTCGTTCCCAAAATTTAGGCTGGCAAAGGTAAAATACCTACATCCTCTATGGGGCATTGTATACGTTTCTACAATAAGATCCCTGAGGATATAATAAGCTTGCCAGAAAAGCAGAAAAGGGCTACTATAACATTTGTCATGCCTGGGTTCCGGGCGGAAGAAAAACGACAACTTAGCAAAAGGAAATATGATTATATTAATGCGAATGAGGGTACACACAGAATATTTGATCCAAAATCGTAAGATCACTCTAAATAAGCAAAGCTACTCCGCAGCTTCCTCGCCTAAGAGCAATAGTGACAAGTGGTAAAGTCAACGTACAATAACTAGAGTAAATAAATAAATAACTAATAATAAATAACTGCTGTAGACAGGTTACGTTTAGGAGCTTTATGCACCTGAATGTTTCCTGTTGACAACCTTGAAGCGAAATTATTGGATACTACCGAAGTAGTGGCACCAGAATCCAGTAACCCTACGTAATTTTGACCCAATATATCGATCTTGGCATAGTATCTTTTGTCTGTGGCGTTAATATCGATGTTGCATAACTCTCCGGCAGCAAAATATTCCGATATGAATTTCAACCAACTCTGCTACTCCTCCAAATTGTCAGGCACGATTACGGAAGGCGATTGGCAGACACGTCTCCCGCTTTCCCGTTTCCCTGGTTGCAAGGACATGCCCTGGTAATTATGCCAAAGCGACCACACTTGTAACAGAACATCCTTTGCTGTGGCAGATTACAATCTCTGAAACGGTGGCCGGTATTTCTACAGTTCCAACACTTCATGATACCCGAGCCCTGATTGTGTTGTTTGTAGTTAGTATCATTAACAATATTAATGGATTGGGACCAAGTTCCTTGGAAGGCTAGATCAGGTTCTAGGGACCGAGATTGGTGGGCTCTTTGAAGTTTTCACAGTTTATTTTTGTATGTTCCAGGACTCTGAGGACAGTTGTTAATTCTGCAACGGAGTTGAAGCTTTCTCGACATACTGCCTGTTGAAAATATGGCTGAATGTTCTTCAAAAGAATCGACAGTTTTTGGCGTTCCAATAATTTAGATGGAAGGCGATTAAACATATTTTGCATAATAGAAATGTAAATTAATACACTCTCTTGTCTTCCCTGAGTACGATTTCTAATTTCTTCCAACAATTCCTCCTGGTAAAAGGGTTTTTGGAAGGTTAGGAGGAGCAGGTCTACAAGTTCTTTCCAACTTGAAACATTGTCCCTATTTGCCCTAAACCAGATGAGTGCGTCATCCTCAAAGAGATCGATCGCATAACGATATAGATCAATATCTTCGGCATTTCTAGCATCTTTCAATTCATTTATGCGCTCTAAAAATGCATTAATGCTGATGCCACCTCTTCCGTTGAATTTGATACCCCAGTCTTTGACTGGGACCAATTTTCTTTTAGTATTTTCTATATCCAGTGTGGAGGTTCTAGAAAAGACATGTTGTCTAGGGTTTTCCAAGAAGATATTGCCTCGCTGTGATCTTCTCTGTTCTCAACTGATACTCTCGAACTCGTTTGAGGTGCTAGTTCATTTAGGGGTACTGAAGAAGAAGATTCTTTAGCTACAATGCTAGTGCTTAACTCAAGATTCCTAATAATTTTCACCGCATCGTCCCCCAAGGATTTATGTAGAATTTCTAAATCATGCTCGGAGATTTCTTCTTTGCCTTCGATGTCATCAACATCTTGGAGGGAATTGACAGTATCTACTAATTGCTGGATGGATTTAGAAACAGCTGTGTGTTGCACTATGTGGTCACTTTCAGTGGGAAGCACTAGTTTAATTCGTGAATTAAGGTGTTCTAAGCGTGAGCATATGCGTTTCAGATTTGCGCGGTCAGGATTGACTTTTATTTCCTCCAGTGCTACAGCTAAGGAACGTCTTTTGTTAGAACAAATGTCTATTTCAGTTAGAGGATTCTCTATACATGAGCGAGGGGGCTTTAATTGAATCGACGTAGTTCCTGCTATTTCTTGACAGAGAATTTCTTTGAGGATCTTCCTCATGGGAGCACACGTCTTTACATCATGAATACCCCTGCACGCCAATTCAAACTCAAGTTCATCTTTTAAAAGGAGGTTGGGATCCATTTTCTTTACAAATTAAGAAAAATAAAAAACTTAAAGTAAGAAAAGGGGGCGGATTCGCAATACGCTCAAGAGTAATTACAATTATTAATTCATTAATGTGCCTTGAGCAGATTTTATGCGCAGGTGTGGTGATTACGCATTAACTTAGATGGTTTATTTAAGATTATGCAGTTTTACTAAGCTAACGGCTTAAGCTGTCGTTTATAACCCTAACCCGTTGGGCGCCATTGTCATGCCTGGGTTCCGGGCGGAAGAAAAACGACAACTTAGCAAAAGGAAATATGATTATATTAATGCGAATGAGGGTACACACAGAATATTTGATCCAAAATCGTAAGATCACTCTAAATAAGCAAAGCTACTCCGCAGCTTCCTCGCCTAAGAGCAATAGTGACAAGTGGTAAAGTCAACGTACAATAACTAGAGTAAATAAATCGGAAACGGAAATAATACCACCGGAACTTTTCCGAAGTCCGGAGTTATGCGAGAAAAAATCTTACAACACTAATAAAATGACTGAATTGGCTCGAAAACATGCTGAATTCTAAATGAACCGAAACGGAAACGGAAATGGTGCGGATTAAGTTACTTAGGTAACTAAGTTAAGTTAGAGGAGACGATGCAGCAACGCCAACGGTCGAGCCAATTCAACCGAGTTTACAAATGCCCAAACGAGCAGTCTGGAAACGGAAATGGTATAAACAAAATCCATCCAGTATTTAGGTGACACATGAAAGGAACCTTTATGTACTATGCGGGTGTCTAACTGAAGCGTAAGATTATAAAGAAAAACATGAAACACAAAAAAAATCATACAGCGAAAGCAGAAATTGCACCGATCTTCACCCGATGCACTTTATTAATTTAATTTAGTAAATCGCCTCGCCGAGTGAGTAGCCGCTCAGCTGCGAGTAGGAGAAAATGGATCCTCTGATTGACGCGTCTCGGCGAAATGGGGAATTGACGGCCAGCAGGCAGTCCAAGGGGAACGTACGAAATCTATTTGTCTCTTACGGGGATGCGCTTCCCAATAATAAAGGGCGTTTCCAAAGGCTGTAACAACAGAGGAAACCAGAACCCGTGTCCCGTAGATATACCGACACTAATATGCACAGCTCACACTTAAAACTGTAAATTACTCCATATTTCGTCCGAGAATTCTGCAGGATCAACTAGCGTTTGAAATGATCTCACTGACTTCCGCTTTTTGACCAAGTACCCCCAACTCAAGAAATACGATTTGTCTTGAGCAATTTCAAAACGCCTAACGCCATCTATGAATTTGTAACAAAGGCATGACACATTAAAGATTATTTAGATGACAATGATGTCTGGAATTAAAGCCAGTGCAATGCATGAGTTCCAGGTTTTAGAATACTTGTATAAACTCTGTTAATTAAGGACTTTAAAAGACTAAGTTTGGAGTGTTTTTGTCAATTTTTTCTCCAAAATTATCTAGATATTGAAATGGACACCTAGTTTAACTTGTAACGTTCTTTAAGTCGCAGTTTCTGTGCTACTTTTAATAAAAAAAATCTTTCAATTGAATTTGCATTTATGTAGAATACAATGATACACCCCATGTGGAACGCAATAGAATGTTAACCGACACCACACTCTTAGAAATTTTCTCGAAATCACGACGAAGACACAGGTTCATGCAAGTAATTAACGCTCGAGGCGACAAACGTATTGTTTACGAATTAAGTTTATACGCAATTTCCAACGTAACAATTACAGAACACGAAACTCTTAATAGAGCTCCCCATATATGTGACAGTATGCACGCTATATGAAGCGTGTTGTGCAGTAATGAGGGGGACGTCACTCACGAACCGTGAAGAAAAACTTCGTGAGCAGACCTGAATCTAAACCAAGTTAGATAGACCTTAACGGTGATATTCTGAAACATTTTATGAAAAATGTTTTATATATATACCTTAAATAATATAACATAATTGTTCAATAAGCACACAGTGTAGAGAGAGCCGAGCCTCCTAGTACAGGTAAATAGTTACTTAAAAGGAGGCTTCTGCAATGTTCTGTACCTGCATGTTTTTGTTTCAATAAAGGCATTTTAAATCAAAAATTTAAATCAAAGCAGTTTAAATCATCTGTTGTTACATTTTTCCCTTTACCATAGACTATTTAAACTTCCTCTGAGGAGTACTTTATGGAATCTCGTTATTATATATAAAACGTTAGACTCTCTTTAACCCCACCGTTTAATCTGACAGACGGGTTAAGCGGATAGCTATGCGATAAATTTATGGTGTCGCTCACTGGAAAACACTGTGGAAATACCTGCGAGTGAATACAAAAATAATAACTTTCACACAAAACAATCACTTGTCCTGGTCCCAAACTAGAATTCTCTGTGCTATGGTCACCAGCCAAGGACATCACAAATAATATGGAGAAACACCCAGACTGAGATAATTCGTCGTGAAATTCGTATAGACTGTATGGCTATATGAATTTATAATACATTGTCACATTGCCAATACATTGCAATATTGTCGAATTTAAGAACAAATTAGCAGAGTGGCTTTCAGAAAAATGCTTCTACTCAATAAACGATATTGTTAACGAGAAAAGGAAGCTATGATGATTCATTTGATTTATATTTAATTAGAATAAGTGTCTTCACTTTGTGTATGTCTATAAATGTTGCATGTCAAGACTGACAGAATGTGCGTTCTATAATATGTTTTATGATCTGTAGATACTTATATTCATATATATTTACTTCCACATTCTAGCAAATAAAAAACAAAAAAAATGAATTAAGACCATTTTGTACAAATGGACGGCGGCCGGCCCCCCAGTGGGAATCTAACCCACGATCTTATCTGTCATGGAATGTTTTACCTACAAATGTCCCTTGTTCCTTGTCGTCAATCAGCTTGGTGATGAAATTCTTGGGTCGGCGCACAAAGGCACATAAGTCCAAAACAAAACTTTTGGGGGCATTGAAAAAACCTCTTATAAAATTCCTCTATAACATTTTCTTTATCTATGAGTACATTATATTAACGGAGAGCTGTCATGAAACAATGAAATGAACATGCCTACGTGTTTTTCTAAAAAAATCACGAAATCCAAAAAAATCATTCTTTATTTATTTATTGATACTTTTATTGCACTTAAACAAATCGTACAATGCGGCGGACTTAGGACTAATTTATGTTATATGGAAAAATAATGACAACTTGACTTCCGGCCTTAGAATTAGACCCACATATACTCTATAACATTTATCACTCTCACCTACTTTTTAAATGTTTAGATGATAAGTTTTAAAGGTACCAAATATACATTACATTACTTTATCATGTAATGTAACACATCACAGGACAGGCCTGACCTAGTGTGAAGGTCACTAATAATCTGTTATTGTCCATACTATTTTTAGATAATAAGGATGAAATGTATTTTTATCAGGTAATAATAGATCTATTTGTATTTGTATATCTTACCGGTACTTCACAACTATAACTTCACAAATGTACATAACTCAGAAAACAAAGTCCCCTGCAAATATGACCGAATACAGAGTAAGCATGAGAGCGGCGGTAGCCTAGGTGCTTTGCAGGGAATCGAACCTGGGTCTCTCGCTTCCGAGTCTAATGTTCTACCCACTAGGCTACCGCCGCTCTCATGCTTACTCTGTATTCGGTCATATTACCATTGACTAAGCAACACAATGCGAAGGCCGATTCGCCGTCCACTGTACCTCACTTAAAACATTTATCTGAAACACATTAGCAGCTACACAGAGGTTTGATGGTCGTCACAGAAACATTTTGTTTTTATAATGAAAACTTTTTTTTGTGATTAAATCGGCTGGGCAATGTTATCGAATTGTCATTATAATTTTCGAATTGTTATCGTAAACCATGATTGTAGCTCTACGCAACGGGGCCCAGATGCAAGATTCAAACGCGATTTTCCTTCCTAAATCGCGACTAGTAATCGCGCTCGTGGCAATCTACTCTAACAACGCCATTTCCTTATAACTCCTCATCAACATACATTATAAACACTTGTTCACAATAATATCATCCATCATTGCTCGCTTAGGACATAAGGACAAACTAAAACCACCTTTCTTGACCACTATCCGCTAACTGGCAATTTGACTTCGCGGGTCACCGAAGCACGCCTGCTTGAAGATCTGGCTAACCGAACTGCTGGTACTGGCTTGTAGATCACCAGGTTCTCTATTGTAATAAACCGCCGTTGTAAGGACATACTAACGAATTTCTTATGGTGACCTCTATCCGTTAACTGGCAATATTACTTCGACGGTCACCGAAGCACGCCTGACTGGTGGCATGGCTAACCGAACTGTTAGTACTGGCTTGTAGATCACTAGATTGTCTTTTACAGTGAAGAGCGGTAGACCAACCTCGCAGGCCTCTAGCGTGGGTGCATCTACTATTCAAATGCATCGTTGACAAAGATGACTATAGATTTAAAAAAAAACATCACGACACTTTTTATATTGCAACGAATTAAGAACTTGCACATAAATGTTTTAATATAATCGGAGAGACCATGTTAAATGAATAATAAACGAATAAACATGGTTATTTTTTTTCTTAGCGACTAATGTCACGTGGTACAAAAACGCGCCATACAAATCGGACTCGAGCTACGACGTCACAACTTGCACGTAACAACCTTGCAATGTATGAAGCGTTTATCAATATTTGAGTTATCTCGCAAAATAATATTTTACACATCTACACCATTTTTAGAGTTGAATGAAAAAACTAAATCGAATATTATATTCTTTGTTGCACTAATCCATGTTAAGGATTTTTTTTAATAGATTTTTTAATCTAATATGTTTTTTTATTATTAGAGTAACTTTCCGCATTTTTTTGGGAGCCCGAAAAACCCGAAAAAGATTTCATCATCATCATCAGCCATTTGACGCCCACCGCAGGACACAGGCCTCCTCCGTGGTTTTCATAACCACGAGGGGTTCTGCCATAGTCGCCACGCTCGGCAGGCGGGATGGCGATCGCAGTATGCGGTTGGAATCTCAGGAAGACGCTGCTGCCTGTCTCGTGGTAATGTAGTTCCTAAGTCCGTGTGGCGCCGGATTAAGAATAGCGTCACTCTATTTCCTTCCGTGGATGTCGTAGAAGGCGACTTTCATAATACCGCTTGTAAATGAAAATGAAAAAAATTTAAAAAAATCTTTATTTAACCCGCACATATAACACGTTAACATTAACTAGACGCTTGGCGTTGATACAATAATGACCAAAACAAATACAAAAATGACAGAAAATTAAGCAAATTATCGACACACGTATTGGTTACAAAGATGTTGACCATACTGTCGATAATTTCCTGAGTTTCCAGTCATATTGGTATTTATTTTGGTCATTATTGTATCAACATCAAGCGTCTAGTTAATGTGAACGGGTTATAAAATCTTACTTTGCTCAGACCGGATTATTCAACAGTCAGACAAAACCCACCGGAGAACAAAACTGATGCTGTCACTGTCTTATCGCATGATTTAGACAATGACAGCATGCAATTAACTCTATAGTTAAGTATTATCCGACTACTAAAAAACGCCCCTTAGGATATAACATAGTAGGTACAAACGAAACGAGATATAAACTAAACAAGACAAAAAAGCAGCAGTAACTAACATACGATTGTTTGATTACAAAAGGTGGGTAGGCAGCGAAAGTTTGATTTGTGAGTTCACAGCGACTTCACACTAGGCGTATAAATCAAAAAAACCCTAACAAATCCAATCAATCAGCCCGTACAGGTCCACTGGTGGACATAGGCCTGCCCCAAGGCACGCCACTTACATCTGTCCTCAACCATCCTCACCCAGCCGCTGGCTCAGATGGTCGGTCCAGCGAGCTGGTGGGCGCCCCACGCTGCGTTCCACTCGAGAACCTTCGCACCCCATCGACCATCGGTTCCTCGGCATATGCGACCAGCCCACTGCCACTTCAGCTTGCTAATCTTATACCGCTATGTCAGTCGCCTTAGTTGTTTTGTGCGGATTGTCTTATTTCTGATGCGATGCATCAAAGAGAAATCCTATATTTTCAAAAAAAAAAAAAACTCCATTGCTAGAGTCTCAAATAAGGCCTAATAGAGTTAATTGAATTTTAAGCCTCAGCAAGATTCTGTCGTGGAATTCGTTGCAGTTAAGTCCCGCCCGCTGAGGCCATTTAGGTCCGTTTTAAAACGTTTTAGCTGGTAATGTGTTTTCTAAGATGTTTTTAGGGTTCCGTACCCTATTAGACTCCACTCTCCGTCTGTGTGTCTGTCTGTCCGTCTGTCACCAGGCTGTATCTCATGAACCGTGATAGTTAGACAGTTGAAATTTTCACAGATGATGTATTTCTGTTGCCGCTATAATAAAAAATACTAAAAACAAAATAAAATAAATATTTAAGGGGGGCTCCCATATAATAAACGTTGTCTAAAGACAGCGCTCGCTATCTAGCCGCCATCTATGTAGCTTTCACAGCGCCGATGTCATGTCGTTAAATGTCAATGTTAAACGCTTTTTGTTGGTTTCTATAGATGGTGCTGTTTTCAATGTACCTAATCTATCTTGTCTCGATCTTCAATAACAACAATTACTAAAAACAGAATAAAATAACTATTTAAGGTGGGTTCCCATACAACAAACTTAATTTTTGACGTTTTTTGCTCGATATTAATAACGGCAACAGGTAGACGCTTGAAATATTCAAATGTTGTATAGATAATGTTGCACCAATATTGAACCCGTCGTGCGCGAGTCCGACTCGCACTTGGCCGGTTTTTTATTCTACCCTTTTTACTACGAATACGAACAGCTGTCCACTGACGACCATTTCGATTTTTTCCGTGACGTAATTCAGCCAGTGACACTCGCGTCGTCAATACCTTAAACTTGCCACCTCATTTATCAAAATCGGTTTGGACTCTGCGTGGTCATAAAGAAGCACCATACCTACACATACACACACACGCGCGAAAAACATAAGCCACTTTTTCTTTCACAGTCTGGAAAAAAAACTATTAAGCAATAAGCGAACTTCGAACCCTACGTGGTGCGACGCAATACTCGCTATCCAGTACATTAAGTGCCTTAAGAGGATACATTTACTGGACACTCGCACTTAGCCTCGTGCAATAAGAGCTACAGTTGGGTGGCAACTACAGTCGTTGACCATGTCTTTGTATGCAACATGCTACCGGTACGGCTTGAGAAATGCGTATTCAAATGAAATCTTTAGTGAACGATTCGTAGTTGCTTAGAATGGTATATGACGGTGAATGGTTGCTTGGGGTCCGGATTCTACTCTCAGTGGTGGACTTGGTGCATTTGCCAATGAATTCAATGGGATGGTTTAGACGCAGAATATCCTATTCGCAATATAACCTCTGACGCAAGCTTCTGTTCGCAGTCTTCTAGTCGCTAATTTTCCTATTCGCAAATTGTTATAGCCCTTTCGGCCGCTTTGTAGCCCGTAATTGACGTATTCGCAAAATGTCCTAATCGCTAAACGTTCTATTCGCAAAGTGATCGCAACGTCGCTAAATGTCTTATTCACAAAATGTCACTAGACGCAAAAATTTTTAGTAGCTAAAATACCTAGGTATACTTATTCATTCATTTAACTCAAATGTGCAGCTAGACAGAGCCTTTCTGCCATGTGTTGCATAAACAATAATTTGAACATAGCCTAGCATTAATCTACCTAGTCTGTTCAAAAGTTTTCATCTCATAATCTCAATGTTTCCAAGCTTTACTTTTTATGTTTTACATAAGCAGCCTATATACGTCCCACTGTAGGGGATAGGCCTTCTCTCAGGGAGAGAGTATGGGCTTAATCACCACGCGTGCCCACCGCGGATTGGCGATTTCAAGCGCTGAGGTATGGAAATAGCTCAGACACTCAGGTTTCCTCACGATGTTTCCCTTCACCGTTAGCGAGTGGTATTGCTACTATTGTGAAGTTTCACAAATTCACAAATGTACATAACTTAGAAAACCTAGTCATAGGTACATACCCGCACGGGGGATCGAACTTCCGAGTCCGATGTTCTTCCCACTAGGCTACCACCACTTTTTATGTTTTATTGGTGCAGTAAAGAATAATAATGATAATGCCTAAATACGAATTTTACGAACGGGACGTTTTGTGAATAGGACTCTTTACGAATGTACCATTTTGCGAATAAACATTTTGCGAATACTTATACCTAATTTTACATATTTATTTTTCATACAAAACATGAAACAAACCACATTCAGGTTTTGCGTTATTTTGTTAACACTTTTCGCTTTAATGGTCTTGCTTTAAAGACACCTTGTATACAGTTTACCAAGTGAATGTCCAGCACTAAGCGATATCTCTAAGTAGGTTAACACGGAGTGAAGATGCTTGAAACAAGACCTCTTACGCTACACTGGAGAGACGTTCGCATCCGTTCTACTTCATGGCTAAGTTACTGAGTTCCCTATTGTCCACTTTAAGTAGAACAGTACCTGTATGACCGAGCTTCACTCGATATTTTTTTAGTTACTTGTGTTTTTTTGGAAATCATATTTAGATACGATGAAAAAAATAAAGAATTAAAAAGGGGAAAATATCAGGCGGGTTCCGGGAACACCCGATTTCCCACCTGAGCTATCACAACCTTGAAGTTGTGAAAAATCCTTTAAGTATGTATATACAAGAAGATAAGATAACAAGAAAATATTCTTTATTGCACAAAAGAAACAAGAGACATAAAATATGAAAGTGAAGTCAAGAATTGCTCGTTTAAAAGTATTCCAGATTCCTATACTTAACCAAATGACTGGCAAGTGTATTGCAGAGTAGCTGAAATAATATTTAATTAAACTTCATTGCAACCGAAATATTTATCAGGACATTAGAAAAGCAATTACATGTGCAAAGGCGAGCTTATCTCTGCAAGAGGCAAACTTTGGGAGACACGGAGAAAAAAAAACGTGTCTATATACGTGCAAAACATAAAATCAAAAAATCCTAAACAATAATTTACTTTTAGTGAAAATAAATCAACTGCAAAACGGAAATACCCTAATGTAAATTAAAATACATAGTAAATAATACATAAATATAAGTTATGATAGAGATTGACAGATAGAGCTTCTTAAAGATGGGATTATAACAGTGGGATTAACGCATATATTAAGGTCCAATAATAATAGAAAATTATAATAATATTTTATATATTAAATTTCACGTTTTAAGAATCGCCTTTGCAATCAGATCCGTAGACGAGAAAATCAATTAGAAAATACTTATGAAAAATTGAAAATAATAAAAAAAGTGTGTCGAACTGAGAGTGTAACAAACTGGGAACATTTCCCTACTGAACCATTACACCTACATTATTGTTAAAGTTAAATTGAAGCAGGTCCCTGTGCCATGCTGATGATTTACGTGCCTGGCCGTATTAGTTACGTGCGCCTCATTCCAGTGACCCTTTAAATTGTATTTATTGAGGGGCGTTCTACGTATCAACATAAACAAATAACATAAATTTTGTAAACATAAAATAAATGTTATTTAGGCGTTATTCTGGTTTTAGCCTCCATTATGTCATTGAGGCAAATACTAAGGAGCTTTTGGTCCAAACCACCACCGACGCAGAAAGCCGGAGGGTGAATGAACGAAACACGATAGAAAAGAAAATAAAGAAACAAAAAAACAATTTAAAATATATACCATACATGCATAAACTCACGCCTGTATCCCAGATGGGTAGGCAGAGACTAATGAATGTTGGGGAAGCGAAAGTGATCGTAGCAAATGGCAGTCCCTGCTCTCTGCCTACCCCTCTGGGATACAGGCGTGAGTTTATGTACGTATGTATGTATGTATGAATTAAAAAATAACCAACAACCCGACTGCCGAGCCTGAATTACTAAGCAGACGGGACCCAAATTCAGCAATGTAACTGCTTAGGTTGGTCCCGTCTGCTTAGTGGTTAATGCTCAGCAGTCGAGTAGTTGGTTATTTTTTATTTCAGATTTTTTTATATATTTTGGTATAACAGTTCGGTCATCGTTTGAACTAGAGCCATAAGCAGAGAGGTTCTGCCCCACGTCTGTGAGGTTCGCGTAAGCTTGCGAAATGCAACTGACAACGTGACAAGCCCGGGAACCGAGCTCGGAGTTTCCTTTTGGAAACTATTACGTAAGCAGCCTATGTGCGTCCCACTGTAGGGCACAGGCCTTCTCTCAGGGAGAGAGTATGGGCTTAATCACCACGCGTAACCCACCGCGGGTTGGCGATTTCAAGCGCTGAGGTATGTGAATAGCTCAGACACTTAGGTTTCCTCACGATGTTTTACTTCACCGTTAGCGAGTGGTATTGCTACTATAACTTCACAAATGTACATAACTTAGAAAATCAAGTCATAGGTACGTGCCCGCACTGGGGATCGAACATGGGTCTCTCGCTTCCGAGTCCGATGTTCTACCCACTAGGCTACCACCGCTACGGAAATTGAATCGTGTGATTTTAAAACGACACATGCCCCTTTCATTACATTACCCTTTCATTACAACTTTGCAGGAAATAGAAAAAACTGATTTATTCAAATACTAATATCTACAACAGCAATATTTTAGCATATTATATTGATTTCTGTATGAATAAACTACAATTTTTTTTTCTAATGTAAGTCAATAGGTAGGTGTAAATAATTTAATAAAAAAAAAATGGGCAAGTGTTATTTTAAAAACACATGTGACTTGTGTTGTTTTAAAATCACACGATTCAATTATTATTTACTCTGATTTCAGATTTGCTTATGCCCCAAAGTGAAAAAGATAAACATATCAAAATACGACGAGTGTAAAAGAATAAACATAATTATTATAAAAAAATCACTTCAAGTCAAACACGCACTTAAAGAAGACTTCTCTAAGACACATTCTCGTCAACAGATCTTGACCAAATTTATATGGGACCACCATGGAGGTATCACCTTTCCAACAAAAAAAAGAATGCAGAATGAAACTAGACCACGCGGTAAATAACAATCTGAACTATCAAAAGATCCTATCGAGTGCCACGTTGGTCTAGCCGTTAAGGCTACCAAAACAGAGGTGGTGGTTTCGATTCACACTGAGGGCCGCCGCAGATTAGTACAAATTGCTTCAGTCTGGGTGTATTTCCATGTTTGCGACGTCCTTGCCTGGTTAACATAGCACAGGGTATCCTAGTTTGGGACTAGGGCAAGTGATTGTGTTGTGCGGAAGTTATTATTATTTATTATTATCCTCTTAAAAAAGGAGAAGATTCTTATCTTAATTCCCACTAGAGGACCTACTTTGTTTGTACACATGGCCTCAGTCTGGGTGTATCTAGACGGATTGTTCCCAATTCTACAGATTTCCATTACAGATTGCCAATTCTATAGATTCCCAATTCTACAGTTTACCAACTCTACAGATTCCCAATTCTACAGTTTACCAACTCTACAGATTCCCAATTCTACAGTTTACCAACTCTACAGTTTACCAACTCTACAGATTCCCACTTCTGTTGATTTCCATTTTAACAGATTCCCAACATTACGGATTCCCAATTCTACAGACATACATTACAATCAAATTGATTCACAGTTTAACCACTTTTGAAAGGAACAAATCATAGTTTGTGATGTCCTTGCCTGGTTATCATAGCACAGGGTATCCTAGTTCGGGACCAGGTCAAGTGATTCTGTTGTGCGGAAGTTATTATTATTTATTATTACCCTCTTAAAAAAGAAGAAGATTCTTATCTTAATTCCCACTAGAGGACCTACTTTGTTTGTACACATGGCCTCAGTCTGGGTGTATCTAGACGGATTGTTCCCAATTCTACAGATTTCCATTACAGATTGCCAATTCTATAGATTCCCAATTCTACAGTTTACCAACTCTACAGATTCCCAATTCTATAGTTTACCAACTCTACAGATTCCCAATTCTACAGTTTACCAACTCTACAGTTTACCAACTCTACAGATTCCCACTTCTGTTGATTTCCATTTTAACAGATTCCCAACATTACGGATTCCCAATTCTACAGACATACATTACAATCAAATTGATTCACAGTTTAACCACTTTTGAAAGGAACAAATCATAGTTTGTGATGTCCTTGCCTGGTTATCATAGCACAGGGTATCCTAGTTCGGGACCAGGTCAAGTGATTGTGTTGTGTGAAAGTAAAATTGCACTATCGTCCGTGGCAGAACATACGTAATTCCGCCTACCCTTCCGTCAACAGAGGCGTGAGGCGACGCTAGATTCTCCCACGAGAAATGCGAGCCCAGGCCGTCATGTAGTTAGTTTTCCAATTAAATGCGAGGAAAGGTTCCAGTAAAATATGTCAAACAATTCACTCGTAACTTTCGCTGCAGTGTTGTTTATCGTTAGTGGAGCGTGAAGAAGAACAAGGTGATACTCGTATGAATAGTAGCGGTTTACATAACGACTTTCATGAAATAACATAAACTCACGCCTGTATCCCGGCGAGGTAGGCAGAGACCAGGGTTCGCCACGATCCTGACAGACGTCTTTCGCTTCATCAACACACTTTATTAGTCGTTAAGTGCACGCACTCCGGTTTCGGAATTTTTTTATCTTCTTTTTACTTTGATGAATGATAATTATAAGAGCAATTAGTGAGACCGTTAAACCAATATACCTAGTATGTGTAGGAACACAGTTGTGGCGACAGAGTATTTTTGAAAAGTGACACGGTGTCCCCTACACTAAGCATTGCCTGTACCTGGGCCTGTTTAAGCCCATATTCGTCCAATGCTCCAGCCACTGGCAGCAACATAGATATTAGCTGTAACTCGTAGGTTAGTTCAGACATGATAAAAATATTACTATGTACCGAACTACACAGAAGCTGTATTTATATTGTCTTGATAAGAATTAAGAATTATTATTGGCTATATATTATCTTTCACATCGTATATCGTCAGTGAATGTTAAGTGAACGACGATAACCTACGGACATAGTGGCAGACTCATACCGATTTCGAGGGTGACCGGGAAATATTCAAAGTTAGAAAAAGTAAAAATAAAACTCGGAGTCCACATAGGAACGTATTTTTTTTGACATTGGCCTTTGACTTTGGCCCTTCATGGGTCAAAAAGAGCTTCCTTTTTAATAAAAAAAAAAACGACTTCAAGAAAAACACGCTCGATGAGATTAAAATTTATACTTTCGGCTCACAATGTTGAATTCTTAAAATGTTGAATTCCTAAAATGTTGAATTCGCAAAATGTTGAATCACCCCACCACCACCCCACCCCATTCTGAACAAAAAAAAATTCATTAAATGAGACAACGTAATTATATTGTTTTTGTTGCACTAATTCGTGCTGAGGACAATTTAAAAACCTAATTAGAGGCTAAAAATTCCATCCGTGCCGGGACTTGAACCCGCGACCTCTGGCTCACGGTGCCAGCGCTCTCCCAACTTGCCCATTAGCTCAGTTGGGAGAGGCCAGGTGTGGCACAAAAGGCTATTTTTAGACTAAGAAAATGCGTACTGTCCTGCATGCATCACAGAAAGAAAAATACTTATATCAATTTATGACTCTATTAAAAAACTGTGCAATAATGCAACTATGAGACTCGCCCCCCTGGACGACTGAATGTTTCGTGTGGAAGTTATTTATTACATTATTATCAGAGAAGAGACAACGCAGAATCCAGATGTCATAACGATCGCCCACGTCGACAAATACTATAATTTAACATAAGAATAGATTTGGTTCATGGCTACCGCCGTTTCGCGTACGTCGCCATGTAGGCAGGGGTTTAGGTGTGTTGTAAGGTCGCCGAGACGAAATGCGCCTTATTTCATAGCGTAATATGAGTCATAACGCAAAATTGTATTTGTCACGCGGCTACTTTTAACCGACTTTAATGAAAGGAGACGGTTCTCAGTTTGTCCTTTCAGTGATAATTCCTTACCTTTTTTTTTTTCTTTATTGAAAGAAAACAAACAATTGTCCAATATAGTTACTGTCTTCTTTAATGGATATATATGTAATTGAATTGTACAACCAGTGGCGTTGTCTATAGATTAATACAAAGACATAGAAAAGAAATACTCACAGTTATGCTAATACAAACAGTCAAAGAGGAAGTTAGTTACATCTGCAATCCAGCCTGTTACGTGAGCAGTGATTTTGCAACAGAAATGTAAGGGCTGATCTAATGTCTACTATATTAATATCTACTAATTTTATTTTATTTTAGATCTATCTATGCTTGTATAAGTCAATTAAATATTGTTTTACTCCAGAAAGACTGACAAAAATAACGTTTATTATCACGATATAAACCTTAATCAGAGATATATTTTATTTATTTATTTATATGGTTATACCTACAATAATGGTAGAAGTAATGGTATACTTGAATGGATCACTGCGCCCCAAGATACAATTTAATTTAGTTCGGGGTTACTAAGATTTGTTCAGCTCAATAAACATTTTTCATTTCATTTTCGTTTCATTTCATTTCACTTATGTAATAGTGGGAAAAACTTAAAGGCATTAACAACATACAATTTGCCCATCAACGTGCCGAATCGATACAGAAACAAAAAAAAAACGAAATGGAATCATCATCATCATCATCATCAGCCATTTCAAGCTCACTGCAGGGCATAGGCCTCCTTCGTGGTTTTCGTGACCGTAAGGGGTTTTGCCATTATCCGTGTGGCGCCGGATTTATCCGTGTGCCGCCGGATTAAGATAGCGTCACTCCATTTCCTTCCGTAGATGCCGTAGAAGGCGACTAAGGAAATCAATTACCGGAAGACGGGCAGCAGCGTCTTCCTAAGATTCCAACCGCATACTGCGATCGCCAACCCGCCTGCCAAGCGTGGCGATTATGGCAAAACCCCTCACGGTCATGAAATGGAATAAAAAGTTAAAATTACCCACGTTACATTTCAACTATGTTGGAAAGAGTACTGATAACGGACTTTTAATAATCCACACTTAATCTTCTTTTGGTCCCATCTCCTATCGGAGGTCGGCTATCACTGTGGCTGCTACGCCCCGTGCTGATGCGGCTCGGAAGACTTCTAGATTAATTTTCTAATGTTAAATTCTAGATTAAATTTCTAATGTTAAAACCGAACCAATTCCGGCCGCAGCCAAAACTCTCTCGGAGGCACTTAAAAAAAAACCGGCCAAGCGCTAGTCGGATTCGCGCACGAAGGGTTCCGTAACATTAGACACAAAGATAGAGAAAGAAACGGCACGTTTGTTGTATGGGAATTTAACTATGTATTTTTGAAGTGAATATACAACTAAATATTCTGTGAATATTCCAAGCGACTACCTGTTGCCGTTATTAATATGGAGCAAAAAACGGCAAAAAAAATCACGTTTGTTGTATGGGAGCCCCCCCTTAAATATTTTTTAGTATTTGTTGTTATAGCGACAACACAAATACCTACATCACCTGTGACAATTTCAACTGTCTAGCTATCACGGTTCACGACAATGCCTAGTGACAGACAGACAGACAGACAGACAGACAGGTAGACAGGCAGACAGACGGACAGTGAAGTCTTAGTAATAGGGTCCCTTACCCTTTGGATACGGGACCCTGAAAAAAAGAACCGTATAAAAGTCAATCACCATTCACTGAGTCGTTCGCACCAATTAGAGATGCGGAACTGCGCACGCGACGAGCATATCCGAACTGTTTTCAAATCAATTGGTTACTTGAGCACAATTCTAAAAATCAATTGGGTACTTGAGTGCAATTCTAAAAATCAATTGCTTACTTGAGTGCAATTTAAAAAATCAATTGGTTACTTGAGAACAATTCTAAAAATCCATTAGTTACTTGAGCACGACTCTAAAAATCAATTGGTCACTGGAGTGCAACTCTAAAAAAAATGTGGTATAAGTACAGTAGACAGCACATAAACCTTTACATTTCTGTTAAATCGTCCGTAATCTAATAATAATAATAATAATAAATCCTTTATTAGCATGCGATTTTACCGGATAAATTATAAATTATTTTTATCAGGTTTTTTTTTTACACGCTGTATATAGAAAAACTGCGTCACTTATCTGTCATTGACCCAAAGAAATTGAGAATGCGAAATTACTATTACAACAGTGACGTAAGGCACTAAAGCCACTAGTTAGAATCGTGATTAATCCCACAAACGTTGAATTATGTAGATATTTGTATATGTATTATGTATATGTTATGGCTAAAACCCGAAGTGAGGCTACACCTAGTTTTAGCCGGTTAGAACTAGGTGTAGCCACTTCATCATCATCATCAGCCATTTGACGCCCACTGCAGGACATGGCCTCCTTCGTGGTTTTCATAACCATGAGGGGTTTTGCCATAATCACCACGCCTGGCAGGCGGGTTAGCGATGGCAGTATGCGGTTGGAATCTCAGGAAGACACTGCTGCCCGTCTCCTGGTAATTTATTTCCTTGGTCGCCTTCTACGAAGAAGAAGAATTGGTGACTGGTATAGTATTTGGCCCTTCTATTACGTAACTGTCCACTCCATTGGTCATCCTTACTAATATTACGAACGCGAAAGTTTGTATGTATGGATGGATGTTTGTTACCCTTTCACGCAAAAACGGCTGAACGGATCCGGATGAAATTTTGCACAGAGATAGATTATAGTCTGGATTAGCACATAGGCCATTTTTATCCCGGAAAAATACACATCAAAATTACCACGCGAACGAAGTCGCGGGCAACAGCTAGTCTTTAATATACCTAGAGCATTCCTCTGGAAGGACTATATCTCATATTTAAGATTCAGCATCCAGAGCTAGACTAATAATGTATTTCTCTAATTTCTGAAGTAAACCGATAAAATTTTTAATTTTTTTAACCATTTTGACGATTTTTAAAAACCTATCTAGAGGCTAAAAATGCCACCCATTCCACCAATTATTAGTCCTCAGCTAGTGCAATAATCATTCTGACGATTCCAAAGTGACAAAATAATGTATAATGTATTTGACAGTCCGGAGTAGGTCGTACAATGGAGTGGACTTACGCAGTAGCGCCCCTGATGATTCTTTCGCGATTACGAAGTTTCCACAAAACTAAAAGTTGTTCTTATGCTCAAGTAGACCCCTTTATAGCCCTTTATTTCGGATGTATATATTATAGGGATTTTGATACACCCTGCATATTTATTTGGTGTTTATAATAACTTCCTCATACGTTCTCTCGCCAACTGTAGGTGTTTACACTCACTTTATTCCCCAGCGCTGTTGATGACACTTAATTATTACTACATTTATAAATAACAGCTGTCGGTATTTTTTCGTGTGCACTTTGACCGAGCAGATTAATATGTACGTAAACAGTGGATTAACCTGTTGTTAGCGTACGAGAAACCGGGGATTAGACTTTAGACACTAATTGCTGAACGAACTCTCCTATTTCTAAACGAACTTTCAATCTATAACATTTCCAATTGCAATCAAGCACCCGACCGTTGGACGAACTTTAACAACACACTCTATGCACGTCCCTTAGGGCGCAGGGCTTCTCTCAAATAGAGAACACGGGGCCTAATCACTACGCGTGCCCACCGCGGGTTAACTGCGTCGCGAGCGAACACTCACGAGTGATTTTCGTCGGCGCGACCACTCGGGCGCGAGTTAGATTCGTTACTGAATTGAATAAGTTGGCTAGCTGCCAGTACCCAGACGGTAGTGAGCTCTGGAGTGCTACAGTTAGTACCGACGGTGAGGCGACCAGAATAGGTGGTCGAAGACGTGATTGCGCTGCGGTATGAGGATAGTTAGCCTGATAGATTGGGGTGATGGATACCTTTACACGCGTGCACTCTACTCAGTTACGTTACGGGTGATTTTGCAACTAAAAAGCAAAGGTGGAACCGCTGTCGACTGCACAGTCGATTCTCATTCCACAGTTCACATGCATGAAAAATTCATAAAAATACGTTTCGTTCCAAAATTCAAAATGTACATGTATAATAAAAGCAAGTTGTCAAGAAAATAAAATAAAGTAAAAAGTTAAAGCAAAAAATTTATTTACTACCAAATGAATTATGTTGTGGATTCATCATCATCATCATTCAGCCACAAGAAGACCACTGCTGGACATAGGCCTCCTCCATGGATTTCCAAAAAGACCGGTTGGAAGCGGCCAGCATCCAGCGCCTTCCTGCCACTTGGATGAGGTCATCTGTCCATCTTGTGGCTGGTCTTCCTACGCTGCGCTTGCCGATATGTGGTCTCCATTCGAGAACTTTTCGGCCCCATCGGCCATCAGTTCTGCGTGCTATGTGCCCCGCCCACTGCCACTTCAACTTACTAATCCGCTGGGCTATGTCGACGACTTTCGTTCGTCTACGGATCTCATCATTTCTGATTCGATCTCGTAGAGAAATTCCAAGCATAGCCCTTTCCATAGCTCGTTGCGTGACCTTGAGCCTTCTTATGAGGCCCATAGTGAGAGACCACGTTTCAGTGCCATAAGTCATCACTGGTAACACAGACTGGTTGTATAATTTTGTCTTGAGCGATTGAGGTATATTAGACGAAAAGACTTTTCTAAGTTTCCCGAATGCTGCCCAGCCGAGTTGGATTCGACGATTGACCTCTTTCACGAAGTTGGACCGGCCTAGTTGGACTGTTTGTCCTAAGTAGACGTATTCGTCTACAACTTCGAGAGTCGTGTTCCCCAATGTTATTAGGGTGGGCACAACACGGGCGTTCGACATGACCTTCGTTTTGTCCATGTTCATTTTAAGGCCCACACGTTGGGAAACTCGACTGAGGTCTTCGAGCATTATGCCGAGGTCTTTCATCGTTTCTGCCATGACTACTATATCGTCGGCAAATCGAAGGTGCGTGATGTACTCGCCATTGATATTGATGCCGCGTCCCTGCCATTCCAGAAGCTTGAAGGCATCTTCCAGTGCGTTCGTGAACAGTTTCGGAGAGATAACGTGGAGAGAGATGTTGTGGATTAAAAATTATCAATCTTAGTTTAAATTTAAAACAAAGCTGTCTAGTCCCAGATCCTTGACCCTAGGTTCCAGGTCGTAAGTACTAGCATGTAAAGAGCTATTAACATGATATGATTCGGAGACTTGCGAGTTACTTTTGGCAGAAAAACATCTGTAAAAAAAGATTTAAAAAATGCAGCCTATGTACGTCCTACTGTAGGGCGCAGGCCTTCTCTCACCGCGGATTGGCGATTTCGGGCGCTGTGGTATGTGAACACCTCCGGCATTCAGGTTTCCTCACGATGTTTTCCTTCAAGGGCGAGAAAAAATACTGAGACTTCACGAAGGCAAAGACCTTCTCTCAGAGAGACAGAGTATGGGCTTAATTACCACGCGTGCTCACCGCGGATTGGCGATTTCAACCGCTTGCTGTGGTATGTGAGCACCTCAGGCATACAGTTTTCTTCACGATGTTTTCCTTCAAGGGCTTTCATTGGTAGCGAGCGCTAGAGAACCTCGTAGAGACCTGGTCCTCAAATATTAAATTCTTATTTCTAAAACGTTAAAATTCATTTTCCAATACCAAGAACTCCTAGATTGAGCTGGTTTTAATGCCCAACCTCCTTGTCATCTAAATAAACCATAATCCGAGTAAGGCTAACTACTGAGGATATTAAACCTACTTTAGTACCAGTTCTAGCCTCGCATACAACGAGAGAAATGCAGTACTGAACTACGTAGTCAAGGTTAATTAAAATGTTTTTCGTACATTAAATATTGTAACGGTTAAGTCAGCTATAGTAGGTTCAGTTAGAAAATGCGCCTAAGGGACCATCCTATTAAATAACACGCAGTACTTTTTGTGGATACGTTTATTTTTCTCTCACAACTTTCACAGAACTCCCTCCATCGTTTTTCGTCAAAAAATCCCCGAATGACGTTTTTCTTTTTCGTTCAAAAAAAAAGCCACCTTGCAAAAACACAGTTACGTTCAGAAATCAATAATGTTATGCTTTAACCAACTCTTTTAAATAATTTCGTTAACAAAAATATAATGACAATCCAATGGCACCATTTTTAAAAAGAAAAACCTTACAATCCATAACAAGTTAAAGGGGGGGAGGGTCTAGTGATATTGCGTGACAAGGGGAGGGAGGGGTCCTAAGTTTAGTGACGCCACTGCAGGGCACGGGCCTTCTCCCAGAGAGAGAGAGAGCGAGAGAGAGAGAGAGAGTACAGACTTAATTACCACGCGTGCCCACCGCGGATTGGCAATTTCAAGCGCTGAGGTATGCGTTCACCTCAGACACTCAGGTTTCCTCACGATGTTTTCCTTCACAGTTAGCGAGTGGTATTGCTACTATAACTTCACTATAACTTCTGCTATACGCATAGCTCAGCGCTTGAAATTCGCGGTGGGCACGCGTGGCGATTAAGCCCATACTCTCTCTCTGAGAGAAGGCCTCTGTGCCCTACAGTGGGACGTATATAGGCTGCTTATGATTGCCACAAAAAGGTACATGTAAAAATTATAGAAAATTTATGGTGTATTATTTTTAAATTTAACTTTTTATGGAGCGATGGCGCTAGAAAGCAAGCCTCACATTCAGGAGATTGTGGGTTTGAACCCCGGCGCATGCACAAATGACTTTATTTTTGAAGTTACGTACGTATGTGAAATTGAGGTGTTTGAGGTGTTCACATACATCAGCGCTAGAGATTGCCAATCAGCGGTGGGCACGCGTGGTTATTAAGCCCTGTATTTTCTCTCTCTCTCTGAGAGAAGGCCTGTGCTATCAGTGGGATGTATAGGCTGCATTATTTATATTAATTTGTACAAATTGTCTCAGTATGGGTGTATTTTCATGTTTGTGACGTCCTTGCCTGGTTACCATAGCACAGGGTATCCTAGTTTGGGACCAGGTCAAGTGATTGTATTGTGTGGAAGTTATTATTATTTTTATTATTAATTTATATATTTATGTGTCGGGCATACGTCGTCCAGCTAGCATTAGTCGGGGAACGCACTATAGCATTCACTATAAAATGTGTCCCTAGAACGGTAACTAGCTATTACTGGGAAATGCAGAAGTGGGCGACTCCTAGGGCTTTAATTGATTTTGCAGTCTCCTGTAGGTCTGTTGTCGAAATGTAAGCCCGCAGGGGGTGAGCTGCGCCGCAACGTTCCAGGAGTTCGGAGATATTTAACGTTATGCATGCAACGACTAATGAATTTTATTTGATTTATTGGAATTGAGAATGCGCGATATTATTGATCCATTTCCTCCCGTGGATGGCGTAGAAGGCGACTAAGGAAATAAATTACCAGGAGACGAGCAGCAGCGTCTTCCTGACATTCCAACCGCATACTGCGATCGCCAACCCATCTGCCAAGCGTGGCGATTATGGCAGAACCCCTCATGGTTATGAAAACCATGAGGGAGGCCTATGTCCTGCAGTGGGCGTCAAGGGGCTGATGGTGACGATGATATTATTGAGGGTTCCGCACCAGTGTATAATTATGTATATTTCTTAAAAAGTTTGGAAAAAAGCTAACTAGTGAGCAAAAAATCTATCTACAGCTCGAAGAGTTCTAATTGATTTACCTAAATGCGGTTCTCGCATAAGTAGTTGCGTTCTTTTTAATTTCTAGACCGTTAATCTAGGACATGTTCAATTTAACCATGCATAAGGGACCGTATAGCGCGCAAGGTCATTTGGCCTTTCAACAAATTAATTGCCCCATCAGGAAGGAACAAAGTTTCTCGATCGGAGACCACGGCCTGCAAACGCAACGGAGGATGTCCACCAGCTCGCTGGACCGACGATCTAAGACAGATTGCTAGCAGATTGGTGGCGGCTGGACAAGGATATACGAGGACAGAAAGAAGTGGTGTGCCGCGGTGGAGGCCTATGCTAAGCAGTGGACGACAGTAATATATTTTATCTACACTAATGTTGTAACATTCTACTTATGTTTTCAATACTTGACTTATAATTACTACTGTTATAGCGCAGACAACAAAACACTCAATTTAAGCAATTTCACATGATGGTATAATATTCACATCGATATCGTAAAATCTCATTATAACATCAATAAAACGCGACCAACTTGATTGCAGGGCCAATCAGGTTGGTCGCGTTTTATTGAAGCGCGCAGCTGCGCTCTCATTGGCCACGGCATGATGCTGAGTGGAGACCAATTTGGTGCCAAATCTAACCCAACTGTGATCTGAATTTGTATTGTTATAGATATTAAGATTTGAGTATCAAATAAATAATTTACTTACTTACTTACTTAAATTTTAATGGCGGCAAAATCACTGTGATGATTATACACGTACGCGTGAATTTAATTTTTCAAAAGCAAACGAATTTTTTCCAAAACTATTATGTTTCATTACAAGCCACACATGGCTGTCATGATAATTGCCAACATTATGGTACTTTCGCGTACCATAATAGATGTTTCAGGTACATGGTACGAACAGCTGAATTATGGTACATGTACCATAATTATGGCACGCATAATGTATAATTTATGCCACTGCACAACAATGTCAAAATATAAAATATTGCGACCTAATATTGACATATTCTCTGACTCCTGTGCAAAGTTTAAACGGAGTATCTTGTCTTCCCTCTGAAAGAAATTTCAATGGGTCCGAAGACCCATTTTTTAAATTGTATAATGTTAAATTTGATATATATAGGGTTAATTATTTGAAGTAAGAAACACAATTAAACCAGTGCTAACCAAATTCAGACATTAAGTTCCTCAACCAACACAATACAAACGGATGTACCGTTGTGGTTGCCTGTAAGTGAGATAACACTTAGCTTATTTTGTAGATCTTGTTAGTAGTCCTGATAAATAAGAAAGTAAAATAGCAAATAATATTTTGAAAAAAATAAAAGCGAAAAATCACTGTTAACACGATTGAGAGATTTTACAGACACTTTTTGCAAATTTGATCTGTAAAAAAAAAGAAATGATTTTTTTCTCCTCGGTGGCGGTAGTGTTACTCCCTGGACCCCCTTAATAAAGAATAAAGGTCAAGAGGACATACTCATCCGTGGTACGTTGGAGTGAGACACTCGTGGCTCGCAAGTGGCTCTTTAAGCTTCGGTCACACACAGCGACTAATCGCTGCGAGTTGTCGCTGTCTGCCCGCCTGTCACACGCAGCGAGTTCTACACGAGAATGTCGAAAGTCAGTGCGCATTCGCAGCGAGTAAAATTGAACATGCTCAACTCTAGTCGTTGTGTGTGAGCGAAGCACTAGTGACGCTTTGGACAGAAATAAGCGAGGGTTTTAGGACGTTTTTCAAAAATTCTGTTTTTATTTCTTGGCCTCTGGCAAAGATAAGGAAAGTGAAAGATAAGGAAACTGTTTCTTATGGTACTGAGTTATTAACTTAAAATTAAATGCTTATCGGTCTTTAAGTAGAATTTTGTCGGACGAGTACATAGTCTAGTCTTTAAAATGCAGCTGGAAATTAAATGTAATGTTTTGTAAAAACTATTAAGTACAAAATGTAATTTCAATCATGTACATTTTAATGTTATGGAGAAATGTATGGAGTTCGTGTGACGGGCTTTTTGGTTGTTTACAAAAAAAAATTAAATTAAAAAAACCCCCGAAACTAACTCTTAAAAAGTAAAAAAAAGCAACAAAATTTTTGGCGGCCATTGTTTTCCGCCATTTTGTTTCTTTTTTAGTCAAAGCACCATCCCTACATCTCTTACCGTTTTGTCAGGCAGTTGACCGTGTCCATAAACGGCTGAGTGGATTTCCATCAAACATGGCTAAGAACCATCTCGATCAATCTAGCTTTCAATTAAAAAAAACCGCATTGTAATGGCTTCATCCGTTTAGGCGCTACGACGGAACGTACAGACATAGGCTTCTATCTTATAACACCCCTCTTTGCGTTGCGTCGGGGGTTAAAAATAACAAAAAACCTTAATTTTAAGCCGGACGCCTTCAACTTCGGGTAAAAATCACTAAAATCTCTTGCTCTTTTGAACTCTAGTCATTTGAAAAGATTCAGAATTGCTTTCAGTCTTTTCCCTTTTAAATAAGCTTTTTAAAATAATTTGAAAAACTTCAATAATGATGGAATGTTTTAACTTGAAGTATAATTTATTGTTAATTTTATAAATAATTTGATATTGAAGAAATCCATGGGCGATTTTTGTGTCGGATTTGTATTCAGTACAGTATCTCTGAAAAAAAGATTATATTTCTGTTTTGGACAAATATAAATATAACATAATATAAGACAAAACTTACCCGATCCGAAATAGCCTCCTCCATTTTCCCCCTCTTGAGACCTGGCGCGCGAATCACGTTTCCGCTATTCGCCACCACCGCCGGTGGCGCTGCCATCGCGCCTCCGCTAGCCGGAAAGAACCCGGCTTCCATTGTTCACACTCACTTGCAACGCATTGCGGCCAGTCGGCGCTAGATGGCGCTAGTTGCCATACAAAATATAGGCAATCGCATTTTTTTCAGTTGACACACATTTCCGCTACTGGACGATAGATGTCACTAGTTTAGGAACACTTTAATGCTAAATCAATTCACTGTTGTCTGGACGTTACCGGTTCATGTATCACAAGCCATGTTTTTTTGAGGAACGGTTTTGTTTAAATATTGAGCATTTCTGAACGGAATCCGAAGCGTATTTTTTTATCACTGGCACAGATTTTCACTACGCATCCATGTCGTTTTTCCTCTCACACCCGTATCTGTGGACGAGACAAAAAAAAAAACAGTTAATAAAATGCTAATCAGCAAAATACACTTATTAGTACAACAAATTTGGGATGCGATCATAATACTATTTGCATCAAGAAATACGAGGGACGAAATAATAGGGGTTAAAGTATGAAATTGCCGTTTTATTGCAATAGGTTCTTTGAATTGACATAGAATCTTCATGGTTTGAGGTTTTCGAATGAAACTTTTTTCAAATGGTTTCTATGATGTTCTTTTTTTAAAAAATGTGAAACATTTGAATATCGACTTTCAATTGTTTTTGTTATTCAATTTAGACAAGAAAGCTGTATACTGCGAAAATTCGAGTGATTTTTGAATACGAGTTCCGACGCGGAACTAACGCGGCAGAAACAGCCCGCAATATCAGTGCTGCGTTTGGAGAGGGGTCTACTAATGAACGCACCGTGCGATTTTGGTTTAAACGCTTTCGTGATGGAAATTTCGACTTAAAGAACGAGCCACGAGGAAGACCGCCCACACAGGAGAATGGCCGAGGCGCGTCCGAGACAGGTTTATTATTTTTAAATATTGCGTCGGTTTTTAATTGACAAGATTCAAGAAGGTTGGCAGGGCGGGCATAGAACCGCAGTCAAAGCATCCAAAGTGCGGCAACAAATTGGTAGCCAAATTGGCATGCTTAGCGCAGCCGGTTGTCAGAGTTGTACTGTCAAGGGTGCTCTTACGTGATATGCTGTCTCGCTGGCACAATTTAACATTTTTAATTATTGTAATAAAATGAGCAAAACTTTTGATGAATGTGGTGTGAGGGTTTGATGCATAAATAAATTGCGGGCATTTTAAATAAATATTTTTGTGGTCCGATACGTAGCTTTTAATAAAGAAAAGTTGTTTCCAAAATTATTAATTTTGGAATCAAATATTCTGAATGAAAAACTTAGCGAAAGAGGAAAAAACATGCCTTGAATATCCGCAATTTAATTATCCATCAAACCCTCAGACCACATGTATCAAACGTTTACTCATATTATTACAATATTTAAAAATTTTAAATTGTGCGAGCGGGACCGCATACTCTACGTAACAGCAGCCTTAAGGGGCACCGTCCGGTTCACTAGCAAAAAAAAAATCCCACCTAGCAAAAAACTTTACAACTAAAAAATTAAAAATTGCACTAGCAAAAAAAATTACAACCTATTTTCAGACCTTAAATTCATAAAAATCATAAAAATCGATCAAGCCGCTTCGGAGGAGTTCGATAACAAACACTGTGACGCGAAATTTTTATGATATAATTTTTTTATTGAATTCGCGCTTGATGCGCTTCACCATGTCGCAGCCTACACTAAAACATTGTCCTACTAGTTGGTTGTTTGTTGTTTTTAATTGTTTTTTTTAAGTAATAACAACATCTATCTACACAACACAATCACTTGACCTGGTCCCACACTAGGATACTCTGCGCTATGGTAACCAGGCAATGCCATCACATGCATGGAAATACACTCAGACTGAGGCCATTTGTATTTGTATGTCCGGGAGCTCCAATGGGAATCGAACCCACGACCTCTGTCATCTTTAAAACGGCCGTAAAATCTCGTGCTTTCTTATGGTTATTTTGTGCCAATTTTACAGCTTATTGTTTCACGCGAGGCGGTTTGCATTCCATAACTCAAGTTATGCGATTTTGTATGCAAAATGCTAATATTTTGTTGCTCGGTCGAGGCACGTTACGACACAGTGTGGGCGTGCCGAACGCCTCGTCTGTCGAGAGGTGGGCTTCGCTTCAGTGTCCCTTGGACACTGATTAGACCGTAACCTTATCTAGGTTCACACAGGTTCTCAAATGGAGACCAGGAACTGGGAAACGCAGCGTGACATATCGAGTCGAACTCCTAGGGAAGCAAATACTCGCATCGCATCTCATTGGTCAATGCGCGCGGCTAGAGATGAGGGAAACAATAAGCGAAGACGGTCCGCTTCATAGGGTAGGTTTACTTAATGCAGTGGCTACTGAAGGTCACGCGCGTTAACCAATGGGCGCACATGGACGATTTCTTTGGGAGCTCGTTTCATAGGCTCAAAGATTACCAAGCTGAAGAGGTTCTCTAGGGGACCATGAACGGACAAACGGACGCTCACCAGCTCGGTGGACCGACGGTCTGTCGGACGGTGGTTCGTAGCAATGAAAATTATTAGCTAGTACCCGTGTCACAGCAACGAATAGTGTTAAGTTAGCAATAAGTTGCATTTAAAATAAGTTTAGCATTTTCTGAGGTTAGCACGAGCACTGGACATAATAAAACTGAATTTGAACGGATATTTACTCGTTCACTTTGCCATTTTACAATTTTCCGACGTCACCTCAGTTGCGAAAGTACCGAAAGTTAACGAGTAAATATCCGTTCAAATTCAGTTTTATTAAAATAAGTTGTGCCATGTAAACTGAAGGCACTCTCTACCCGCCTAAAGAAGAATAAACATGTAAACTTATTCTGCGTTTTGACCATCAAGAACCCTCAAACCTCATCATCGCTGCCAGCGGTTGGACAAGGATGACGTGCGTGCCTTGGGCGAGACCTACGTCCTGCAGTGGACGAAGACGGGCTGTTTGATATCATTGATTGACATAGTTATAACATATTTAACATATAAACATATTCGTTGGTCTAGAGGCATCACGTCTGATTACCATGCTGGAGGTCGTGGGTTCGATTCCCACTGGGGGCCGCCGTACATTTGTACAAATGGCCTCAGTCTGGGTGTATCTCCACGTTTGTGATGTCTTTACCTGGTTATCATAGCACAGGGTATCCTAGTTTGGGACCGGGTCAAGTGATTGTGTTGTGTGGAAGTTATTTATGTACATCATCATCATCATCATCAGCCATTTGATGCCCGCTGCAGGACATAGGCCTCCTTCGTGGTTTTAATAACCATGAAGGGTTTTGCCATAATCGCCACGCTTGGCAGGCGGGTTGGCGATCGCAGTATGTACATAGTTTAAATTATTTAGTAAGAAAGGATTTCCTTGGCTCCCACTTCTGGTCCTAAGTAACAACTCTTCTCAGTCCAACGCAAAGCTAACTCCTCGACAAAGTTCCCTACAGCCGTCCAATCAATATGACCAGTTGTTTCTAGGTCTATTTGTTCGAATAATGGGTCACCAGTTTCAAAACTTCCAAGAATCTCGCAGAGGCAAAGCTGAGACTCTATTTAATTAGTTGTAGCCTGCTCCACTGCCGGCCTCACAGTCGGGAGGACGTGGGTTCGATCCCGCCATGTACCAATGACTTTGTTTTCTCTCACTAGGTTCGATCATTCGCAATTTCAAGCACTGTACGTGAACACCTCAGACACTCAGGTTTCCTCGCGATGTTTTCCTTCACCGTTAGCGAGTGGTATTGCTACAACTTCACAAATGTACGTAACTTAGAAAACAAAGTCATGTGTTAAGTTGTTGTAGCAATACCACAAGCTAACGGTGAAGGAGAGCATCGTGGTGCTTTATATTGCCAATCCGCGGTGGGCACTCGTGGTAATTAAGCCCATACTCTCGGCCTGTGCATGTGCCCTGCAGTGGACACGGCCGGAGGGGTAAATTGAAAGAGAAGGACGCACCGCACTACCTTCCCCTCACACTAGGGGTAGAGAGTACGTCTCTATTTACATCTGCACTTTTTACATCTGTAAATACTGTAAAACCAACTTTGTACAAAGAAAAAATTACGTGACACATACCTACGCTAAAAAAAGCTCCTACTCAGAACAAAGACGGTATCAGTGTCCCATTCGATCCGAGCTATCAACACGACAAGACAATTCTATCGTCGACACAATCGCTCCAATATTTCATACTTAGACAATGGACTCTAGAAGCGATCAGATTTTATGAGCGGACGCACTGAATGAATCGATCGGGCGGGTCTGCGCGCTCGGATATCGGGGTGCTTCCCGTTGTTGCCATGGCAACTAATACCTTATTATGGTATTTACAGTAAATTTTACGGAAATCACTACGTAGGTAGGCGCTTACTTAAATGTTGTGATAGGACTTATGATACATATTCAAAATGTTGTTGGCAATGAAATGGCTTTTTACTTTATAGGCACATACAATTGTTCTTTATCTGCACTCTTTACATCTGTAAATACTGTACGAATGATTTTGTATTCCATGTAGTTACGTACATGGAATACAAGTCTACGTTAAGCTATAGTTAGCTATACCACTAGCTAACGGTGAAGGAAAACATCGTGAGGAAACCTAACTCTCTGAGGTGTTCACATACCTCAGCACTTGAAATTCCCAATCCACGGTGGGCACGCGTGGTAATTAAGCCCATACTCTCTATTTGAGAGAAGACCTGTGCCCTGCAGTGGGACGTATATAGCAGTGGGACGGAAGGACCGGTAAGGGGCATCCTGGACATACTTCGACCAAATAGGAGACGCATTAGCAAAGGGCAAGATAAAATGGACCCGTAGCCGGCGTGCGTGCATGCTACAACTAATGAATGTTGGTGATGCGAAAGAGGTCTGTCAGGATCGTGGCAAGTGGTAAACCCTGGTCTCTGCCAACCCCTACGGGATACAGGCGTGAGTTTAAGGAATGTCATGTATGTAAAAGTATTAACAAATAAATAAATTAACAAGAAACAACGCGACCAACCCCAGACAGACATTTTTACGCTCACGCTCCAATTGGCAGGAAAGACGTCGTTGAGACGCCATATCTCAGTCCATTGTGGTCTGATGCTATTTATTTCAGGCTTGCACGCCGTGAGGAAACCTGAGTTTCTAAGATAGTCTCACTTGAGACGGCTGATCTACGGTGGGCACGTGTGGTTAAGCCAGAATAGGCAGCACGGTAATTACTTTTTCTCAAACATGCTTGGAAATTTGAGCATTATTTTAAAAAAACCTTCTTCGAGATAACTCGAAATTGCTGTACGGGCCAAATACAAAAGTTGTATGAAAATCCATATTATATCTGTCTGTATTTTATTCTGTTTTGAGTATTTTTGGTATAGCGGCAACAGACATACATCATCTTTGAAAATGTTAACCGCCTAGCTATCACGGTTCATGAGATATAATAGTCTGGTGACAGACAGACGGACGGACGGAGAGCGGCGTCTTAGTAATAGGATCCCTTACCCTTTGGGTACGGAACCCTAGAAAGTACAGACTAATTGAGAATCTACACCTTTTTTAAGTCGGTCAAAAAGTTGTTTACATTGAGAACACTCTCTCATCAGCACTGTAACATCTCCTACAAGGACACTGTTTTCTTGGTGTTAATTGTGGTTAATTACCCCTAATAGGTGGTACAAGAGGGCTGCCATATATGACTGTGAATTTTTGTGACCTTTTTGCCCCTCGCGCGTAAGTTAAAACAACTTTTCTCGCGCGGTCTTGATCGTTGTTGGAGTCGGAAAGGCATTGATGACTCTACTACCGCTCAAACGCACTAGGGTTGGTGGCACTCATTCTATTAAATTCAATTTATTTGTTCGCTTGAACGTGTTAGATAATTATTTTATTTTATTTTGATTTATAGCACTCTATTTTGTTTTGCACTTTGCGAGTCAAATACTGATTTTGTTTAATATTGATTGAGTTTCCGATACAAAAGAGGTTGTGTTTTGACTCGCAAATGTCAGCCATTAGGTATAAATAGAAGCGCTTGTCGACGGTTCGATAATCTGTTACGAACCGTCGCGAGACGCGGAGCTTATGCCCAAATGCGGCGCTTATGCCAAAAATGTACAAAACGTGATTATTGAAAGTGAACTATCAAAGTGAATTGTTGAACGTGTACAAACTGAAGTTAAAATGAAATAAACATTTATTAAATAACAAAGTGCCAGCGTATTATTTTCTACCGAAGCCTTATATCAGAAGTGGTAAAAAGGACTCTTACGTGAGTGAGGTGTGTAAACAATGTCCGCGAATCATAATTTGACTAATAGACATCGCAAGCGCCAGCGCAATGATGTCAGTGATGAAAGCTCGTCAGAATCTGAAGGAAATCACCGCCAGCGCTTGGATAGACACAACCGTAAACGTCGGCTCCGGAATGTGAGTAGCAGAGAAAGAACTCCACGAGAAAGCCAGTCGACAAAGAGCAACAACAGAAGGTCACGCCATCGCCAAAGTCTACAACCGAGGCTTAGAGATCGGAGTAGCAAACGCAGTTCGCGTGCAGCAGATGGAAGAAAGGAGACGAGAACCAAGCAGAGGCCAGCAGCAGCACCAGCTTCGACGCCAGAGCCCTTAGCGTCGGCCGGTGCAGAATCGGTTCATTCGACGTTGGCGCAGGGAGATACAGCCTCAGCGTCGAGATCCCAGACGCCACCACCGCAGTTGCGGCCTCTACTAGCACCTACTCCACAGAGTGATATGGACGGTAACAATAGATTTAATAACGTTGAGTTAAATACCAGTGATCTATCGAATCTTATTCAAAGCTTAATACAGCGTCCCCACATGCCTGGCATTTCATACGATAAAAACATCATACCTATTTTCGATCCGGCACAAAAGAATCAAAAGATAGAAAGATGGATAGGGAAAGTAAACGAATGTGCTAAAATCTATAAATGGACCGATGAACAGACCACACATTTTGCCCTACCCAAATTAACAGGCAATGCAAAAAAATGGTATGAGGGCCTTCAAACCATACTATTAACTTGGACAGAGTGGCAAGAACATCTGATCAGGGCCTTCCCGTCTGAAAGCAATTATGCTGCTCTGTTAAATGATATGTTAGAGCGACGCATGCGGATAGGAGAATCAGTCGATGAGTATTACTTTGAGAAAATGATGTTGCTGCATTCATGTGATATAAAGGGCAAAAGAGCGGTAGACTGTCTCATTTATGGAATAGATGATCGTATGATAAGGGCTGGTGCTTCATCTGCACGGCTAAATGAACCTGAAGACTTGCTCAAGTTTCTTAAGGACTTATGTAGAGACTCGTATAATAGAGCGTTTAGACCAAAGCCAGGACCGAGTACTTCAAATAACATCATGTGCTTTAAATGCAATAAGCCCGGCCATATCGGGTCTCAGTGTCGCAACAATAACAAAGACATCTGCTATAACTGCAAAGAGAGAGGGCATGTTTCTAGTGGATGTACTAAACCATTGAACAAGTGCGAAAGTTGCAATCGTTTTGGACATAAAAGTTCTGAGTGCTTCCACAACAAGACCAATAGTAATAATAAAAGTACAGATAAAAAGACTATGTACACACAGAGTATGAAAACTGACTCGAAGTACTACAAACAAGCTCTCATCAATGACTCTATCGAAGTCAAGTGCTATATCGATTTTGGGAGTGATTGTACACTTATCCAGCAAGCTATTGTAGAGAATAATTCTTTACCAAAGTTAAGTTCAGATTTACCAAACATCCGTGGGTTTGGGAATGATTCATATACTCCCCTTGGTAGGACAAAGATAACTCTAAAATTGGGAGACATTTCGGCAGAAATAGATGCGTATATAGTGGAAACATCAATGATAACTGAACCATTACTAGTAGGACAAAACTTCACTGAGCACCCTGATATCGTAGTAGTTAAGACTAGAGACAGGCTTGATATTCTGAAGCGTAACTTTATTCATGAAATGGCTGATTTGCCAATTGAAACACCACAAAACGAGAAGGTTGTGCTGAGAATAACCAGCAATGTACAGGTAGATAGGATTAACTTTGTGGAGTGTAAAGATGATACAAACCAGACTTGCGACATCCTCGTTGAGCACGGGTTGAGAGATTACGGAAAAGATGAATACTGTGTTATAGGTGGCGTCTATAGTTTGTGTAAGGGGCATTGCCAGGTAGCTGTATGCAATCTGTCTCCAGAACCGATTCACTTAAAATCTAGGTCTATATTAATACGAGCAAAAACTATAATTCCTGCTGGTGAAGAAAAAACACCCCAGAATGCATACACTTGTAAAAGAATATCGAACGTGACTCCAACACTCATCCCTGAGAACGAAATTAATATAAACCCAAATCTGACAAAAGCCGAGACCAACTTAGTACTGAATCTGATTAACAAGTATCGCCACTGTTTTGCTCGGGATTTGTCTGAGTTAGGCTGTACTAATATAACAGAAATGGACATACAACTTCATGATCAGACTCCAGTGGTATACAGGCCTTATCGTTTGAGTTATCTAGAAAGAGAAGTAGTTCGCGATATGGTGAAAGACTTGATAGATAACGATATTGCAGAAGAATCTAATTCGTCCTATGCAAGTCCAATTATATTAGTCACAAAGAAAACGGGTGGACATCGACTTTGTATTGATTTCAGAGCCTTAAACCGCAAAACAGTAAAAGACCACTTCCCTATGCCTAGGATTGATGATCAATTAGATATGCTTTGTGGGAATAAGTACTACACTAGCCTTGACCTTGCTAGCGGGTACTACCAGATACCTATTCATCCAGACTTCAGACACCTCACTGCTTTTATTACTCCTGATGGATTGTACCAATTTAAAAAAAATGCCATTTGGCTTGGTTAATTCACCAGCTGTTTTTCAACGCACCATAAACAAAGTCTTAGGTAATTCACGGTTTAAATCTACTCTTGCTTACATGGACGACATTCTCGTACCTGGCAGAAATTTCCAAGAAGAGTTTGAACGATTAGAAGAATCCTTCAAACTAATACAAAACGCGGGGCTAACTCTAAATCCAAAAAAGTGTAACTTCTTTCAGGAAGAACTAGAGTATCTTGGTTACGAAATAAGTGAGAGTGGAATTAGACCAGGTAAAGCCAAAATAAAAGCAGTGGAGCAATTCCCAAGACCCAAAAACACCCATGAAATCCGACAATTCATTGGCTTAGCAAGCTACTTCAGAAAATTTATCCAAAATTTTGCCGCGATTGCTAGACCCCTGACAGATTTAACGAGAAAAGATAAACCATGGCGTTGGGACGTGGAACAGGAACAATCTTTTAATCAACTAAAGGAGGCATTGATTCAACGACCATTGTTAGGCATCTATAATCCTAACCACAAAACCTACTTACACACTGACGCCAGCAAACATGGACTAGCAGGCATATTATTACAGGAGGATGTCCATGAAAACTCTATCAAACCTATAGCATATTTCAGCAGGAAAACTAGCTTAGAGGAACAAAATTACCATGCATATGAGTTGGAAACTTTGGCAGTTGTAGCGTCTCTTCAACGCTTCCGTGTATATCTGTTAGGTGTTGCGTTCACATTAGTGACAGATTGTAGTGCTTTACGAGCCACTTTAATAAAAAGGGACCTCATCCCCAGAATAGCACGCTGGTGGATAATTTTGCAAGAATTTGACTTTAACATTCAGTACAAGCCAGGGCACACAATGTCCCATGTAGACGCCTTAAGTAGGAACCCTCAACCGTTAGAGCCTGATATGATGCAAGATCCTATACCCTCCATCCTGAGAATCACTCAAGAAGATTGGTTACTTACTACACAGTTGAAAGACGGGGAATTGCAGCGTATTCGTAAGATTTTGGAAGACAAAGATTATTCAGATATACAGAAAAACTATTTACTTCAAGATAATGCGTTATTTCGACGGGTTGGTGAGGAATTAAAATGGGTTGTACCGAAAAGTGCTCGATTTCAATTGTGTAAATTAAATCATGACGACATTGGTCATTTTGGCTTCGAAAAGACGTTCAACAAAATTAGTAAAGACTTTTGGTTTTCTAAAATGAGAAAATTTATAAAAAAATACGTCAGTTCATGTATAGAATGTGCATATAGCAAGGAACCAAGTGGTGCAAAGGAAGGTTTTTTGCATCCAATACATAAGGTTGACCGACCTTTCGATACCGTTCATATTGACCACTTAGGTCCTTTCGTAAAGAGTGCAAGAGGTAATTCCTATTTACTCGTTTTGATTGACGGTTTTACGAAGTTCTGCCTAATAAAACCATTGAGAAATCTCAAAACAAACCTTACTGTACGTGCTCTGGATGACATATTCACGACTTTTGGCTATCCTGATAGGTTAATCTCCGATCAGGGAACATCTTTCACCTCTAAGGAATTTGAGAAGTTCTGTAATGATTCTAAAATTAATCATATCTTAAATGCCGTAGCCTCTCCACGAGCCAACGGGCAAGTAGAGAGATACAATCGAACAATTTTAGACACCTTAACCGCATACACAGACAAGTTGGGCGAAAAGTATTGGGATACTGTTCTTGGGAAGTTGCAATGGGGATTAAATAACAGTCTTAACAAAGGTATAGGAAAGACCCCTTCAGAAGCGCTCTTTGGCATATCACTAGCTAGCAAAGGAGATAACATATTCGCTCAAATTCTAAATGTCACGCGCCAGCCAGGGAATATACAAGAAATTAGAGAACAAATCAGTACACACATTGAAAAAGATCAAGTCGCTCAGAAAGAAAGGTATGATAGGTGCAAAAAGAAGGCCAGAGTTTACAGAGAAGGTGACTTGGTTAAGATTTTGAAACCTACCCCAAGTAATGACGGTAAAAGCAAGAAACTACTTCCTAAATTTTCTGGCCCCTTTAAGGTAACAAAGGTACTAGAGAATGATCGATATGAGGTATCAAGTATCAAAGGCACTAACATAACTCAGAAAGATTACTGTAATGTGTGGGCTGCTGATCGTATAAAACCTTGGATCACAATGGTACAAGTTAGTACTTCAGAGGGCGATAGTGACGAAGTTGATGAAGATAAGGAATAAATTTTAATTTGATTGTGCCAGGGTCAAAATCGGGTTCTACAGTGTAGCTTAATTTGTTAACCTAATCATCAATGTCGATAGATCCATAAGTGTTGACAGATCCACTGATAGGCTAAAATCTGGTTTCAATGTTGATAGATCCATTGAACCATGTTATTTGTGATGTACATGCAGTGTTGACAGATCCACTGATAACTTAAAAGATAGTTTCAATGTTGACAGATCCATTGGACTATTTTATTAGTAGTGCTTAACCAGTGTTGACAGATCCACTGGTAGCCTAAAATCTGATTTCAATGTTGATAGATCCATTGAACCATGTTATTTGTAGTGTAAATGCAGTGTTGACAGATCCACTGACAGCTTAAAAGATAGTTACAATGTTGACAGATCCATTGGACTATGTTATTAGTAGTGCTTAACCAGTGTTGACAGATCCACTGGTAGCCTAAAATCTGATTTCAATGTTGATAGATCCATTGAACCATGTTATTTGTAGTGTAAATGCAGTGTTGACAGATCCACTGACAGCTTAAAAGATAGTTACAATGTTGACAGATCCATTGGACTATGTTATTAGTAGTGCTTAACCAGTGTTGACAGATCCATTGGTAGGCTAGAAAGATACATATTTCAATGTTGATAGATCCACTGAATTAGGTATAATTAATAATTCTACTCATCAATGTTAACTGATCCATTGAACTTTGTTAAATATAGTGATAGATTTACTGGTAGCCTAAAAGGAAGTTTCAACTTTGATATATGTTGAGTCGTGGATGCTTAATAAATAGTTCATAAATAAGTTGTAACCATCAATGGTGATAGATCTATTGAAAATTATGTAGTAATAATAAATTTAATATAACAATAATAATACTTAGGTAGGTAATTAGAGATAGTATACAAAAAAAAAGAACATTGTGTTTTAACACGTTTTTATTAAGTTTGGGGACAAACTTTATTGCAGGAAAGGCCGAATGTTAGATAATTATTTTATTTTATTTTGATTTATAGCACTCTATTTTGTTTTGCACTTTGCGAGTCAAATACTGATTTTGTTTAATATTGATTGAGTTTCCGATACAAAAGAGGTTGTGTTTTGACTCGCAAATGTCAGCCATTAGGTATAAATAGAAGCGCTTGTCGACGGTTCGATAATCTGTTACGAACCGTCGCGAGACGCGGAGCTTATGCCCAAATGCGGCGCTTATGCCAAAAATGTACAAAACGTGATTATTGAAAGTGAACTATCAAAGTGAATTGTTGAACGTGTACAAACTGAAGTTAAAATGAAATAAACATTTATTAAATAACAAAGTGCCAGCGTATTATTTTCTACCGAAGCCTTATAAACGTGGAAGTACATAAATATAAGTACAGATCACAAAACATAGAACTACGTTGTCTGCGAATAAAAAACCATAGAAGTATTTTTTCCTACAAAATTCACACGCAATAACGGCCCAGTCCTCTCGGTTAGTCTTAAACCAATGAAATGAGCACAAGATGTGCTGCAGAATAAATCACTCTGTGATTGGTTCATTCTGTGCGCCGTGCGTGACGTGAACGTTGATTGCGCGATAGTAAGTGACAACGTAACTGATGGCTGGTTTTATACAAAAAAAACGTGAAACAAAAAATTTAATTGATGTATAATCCGTAGGTATATCTAGGTATTTGCCGGTCTGACGGTGGCAGGTGCACAGATATTTTACCGGGCAGTACTGAACTCGCTCCGATTGGTAACACAATAGACAAGAAATACTTTTGAAACGAGTGTTTCTCATGCTCATACTACAAACATTTACAAGTGTAGGTACGACTATTGAACTTAGGATGACCCATTTTCTGAGACATTTCTTATACTATAGGGCCCCGTCGGCTCTCTTCAAGCAATGAACCGTAATAAGGAGATTTTCGAAGGTGTTTAACGAATTTCCACCACTTACCGACAGCGGTTCGACAAAATGTCAACACGCTACATAAATGGTTTTAATTAAGTTAAGAAGACCTTCCCAAAACGCGAAGGTCGTTGACGTAATCTTGGGTAGAACAAGTAAATATTACAGATGTTTTACGTTGTAGTATTAAGTTAAACAAACCGATAAACTGTAGCATCGATTGGAGTCGTTTAGTCAGTGATAGACCAGTCGACCAGTGCCGAGTCTCATAAAACTACAATTCGTATTTTTTTATGACAATTCGATGTACACTGCGTAGCAGAGGCTTTCTACTAGACAGATAGATAGATAAATCATTTATTTGTGCTTAGAGACACACACACATAAAGCAATAAGTACATAAAAGTTGACGACATACAATAGTTTAGGTACAAGCACAAACTTATCTTACAAACTAACTTATATGTATAAACATAAGGTTATGTGGCACTTTTAGGCCATATATGGGTGTGCCACAGAAGCTCAAACGGCCGTACCTCAGCATTATAAATATCCACTTTAATTAAGCAGATATTTTACTGATTTTCAGCTACAGCCAGAGTGTGAGAACGGCGATGATAGATATTTATAGATAATAATTAAAATGTTAAAAATAAAAAATTGTACAAATCAAACCATAAAAAATAACAAGAAAAGACGCTCTGTACATTAAATATATTAGAATTTCACCATAATCAAGGTCTATTGACTTCATTCTTCATAAGGGAAGTAGTGCTCTGTGTGATTAGTGTTGTTGTACTAGTACTAGTTAATCTTATTTTATTTTATTTTATTTTATTTGGTGTACATAACAGATCACAACCATTACACGATATAAAAGAAATAATATGACACGAGTACTAAGTTGTGGTCTAAAGCATGCACACACAACATCGCCACATGTTAATTTGAGCATCTGAATAAAGTAAATCTTAGGGATGAGCACTTTTTATAAAACCATACAACTCGATGAGGTCAGGATTCTGGCCGAGTTAATCGACTTTGCGATGTAGATCAAATTGTCATAGTAAGCCGTGAATTGTAGTTCTATGAAAGAGGCCCCGGGCAGGCAGGTGAACTAGGAAAATCACAGAGTGGCTACCGATAACAAAGTCTAATAAACACATAGTTGTTCAATAGAACGACATTAACACGACAATAGCTGTTACCCGCCTCTAATAAGTCCTCTACTAACCATTATAGCAGGCATCAGCACAATATAATTCCAAAGGTATACATAACATAAGCAGCCTATACATCTCACTGTAGGGCACAGGCCTTCTCTCATACTCTCTGTATGGGCTTAATCACCACGCGTGCCCACCAGCGGATTGGCGATTTCAAGCGCTGAGGTATGTAAGCAAACCGCGACTTGGACCAACTGCATGCAGGACGAACGGCTAACAAATCGTGAACAGCTCCGACACTCAGGTTTCCTCACGATGTTTTCCTTCACAGTTAGCGAAAGGTATTGCTGTCGTAACTTCACAAATGTACATAACTTATAGGAAACAAAGTCATAGGCGCATGCCCGCACTGGGAATTGAGCCTGGGCCTCTCGCTTCCGAGTCCAATGTTCTAACCACTAGGCCACCACCGCTCTAATTATTCCAAAGTTATAACCCGCGCAAATTAAATAGGCATCTCTCGCGAAGGAGATCGAATCGCTCGAGGCGCTGAGTTAAGTTCCACCGGCTATGCCATTGGAATGCGATTGGATCACTTTAATTGACTCTACAAATTTACACTTTCCTTCGATTAGATTTCCGACCGCCGCACCCATGAAAATGACTGAAGCACTTTCGCTGACAACATTTTGATTGTCCGATTAGTAGCTTAGCTGTAGTCTGTTCCAAATGAAAGTGCTCTGCAATGTAAACGATGAGTTAATAAAACACTTTCAAAACTCGGTGGCGTAGCGGCCTCACGTTCGGGAGGTCGTGGGTTCGAATCCCGGCGTGTGCCGATGACTTTGGTTTCCCAAGTTACGTACATTTATTAAGATGTAGCAGCAATACCACTCGCCAAGCGTGAAGGAAAACATCGTGAGGAAACCTGAATTTCTGAGGTGTTATGGGCCCGCGTGGTAATTAATCCCATACTATCTCTCTGCTAGGAGGTATGTGCCCTGCAGTGGGATGTGTATAGTGACTTACGCCTTTGCATCTACGTAATGAGATGATTTTTACAAAGCGTCCAGCGGCACCTTCACAAACACTAGAAGGGTGAAGGGACCACTCGGACGCTGCAGTGCCTGGGACATTGTTTTTTAAATGGAGTAGGCTTGCCCAGAACATATACAATCCTGACAGCTTAGTCGGCCTAACCCACAGGAAAGACAAGTCAATACGTGCGGAGCCAACGAAGTCGCGGGTTTCCTCACGATGTTTTCCTTCAGGGTTAGCGTGTGGCATTGCTACACGCGTGTATAGCATAGTATATGCTAAATAAAAACAACCGGCCAAGTGCGTGTCAATGTCATGTGCGTGCGGGCCAAGGGTTCCGTAGAAAGAGGGTTTTTTTTTTTTTTTTGCTTACAGAACTAACAACTTCATCGAAGTCATTTTCAATGGATTTTGTACAAAATTTTACTTTTATAAGTTGGTTGCTGATTACTAGTTTAGCCGTGATACTTTTCTTTTCAAGTTCATTACATGTGCTACTACCCTGAATTTTTTCACGTTTCTACAATCAACCGTTTAGCCAGGACAGGGGGGGGACACCCTACTCGGACAAAAATTTGCGCTTTAAAACTTAATATTTCGCAAACGGAACTCTAAATCGAAAAATTGTATTTCTACACCCACAATATTTTTTAACGACCAATCCAACGATACCCCACATAACGCGGTAGACGAGAAAAAAAAGTCATACCCACTTTTTATGTTAGGGGAGGTACTTACAGAAAAAAAAATTCCAACATTTTGTTGTTTAACTTTGTCGGCGTAATAAATAAGTACACACATACCGAATTACAGCTTTCTAGTACCACCGGTCTTTGCGCTAGGCCGCGGACGGACAGACAGACAGACGGACATGGCGAAAATATAAGGGTTTCTTGTCGGACTACGGAACCCTAAAAAGGCTGGTTTAGCATCAGTCTAAAGAATTGTTTCGTACATTGCAACTTTGATCTGCTACTCAGTAAAGGTACTATCGAATCAGAGATCATTTGAGATATGGTCGTGCCGATTCGATTCCCAGTGAAAGTTCGTAAATCGACTTGTGGCGGGTCGTGTCCGATGTTGTTTCTGGTCGAAATTCGTCTAATTCGGAATAATAGAGAAATTTTGACACCATTCCTATTCAGTTAACTTCACGAGTTACGATGACTCTTGAAAACTACGACAAAACTGATACAAAACTGTAGGGTATTTGGTATCTGGGTTATTCAGACATTTTTGTGAGTCTCACAAACAGTGTTGCTTAAGCAGCCTTTGCCTTCTCTCAGGGAGAGTATGGTCTTAATCACCACGCGTGCCCACCGCGGATTGGCGATTTCAAGCGCTGAGGTATGTGAATAGCTCAGACACTCAGGTTTCCGCACGATGTTTTCCTTCACAGTTAGCGAGTGGTATTGCTACTATAACTTCACAAATGTACATAGCTTCGAAAACAAAGTCATAGGTACATGCCCGCAGTGGGAATGGAACCTGGGTCTCTCGCTTCCGAGTCCATTTCTACCCACTAGTCTACCACCGCCCGCAGTGTTACAGACATAAATTACATACGTACATAAACCCACGCCTGTATGCCAAAGGGGTAGGCAGAGACCAGGGACTGCCACGATGCTGACAGATCACTTTCGCTTCCTCAACATTTATTAGTAGTTGCATGCACGCACGCCGGTTTCGCGTACTTTTTATCTTTCCCTTTGCTAATACTTACCCTATTTGGTCGAAGTATGTCCGCCTGGGACGTCCTTTACCGGTCGTTCCACCCACATTCGCTCGATATATACAATACCCCATAAGTAATAAATGTAATAAATTATGACACTAACCCCCGGCTTCTCGTACACGAACAAGCTGTTAATCTACTGTTAACAGCTGTCAGTGGTTTTTTTTTTATATGCACTTTGGTCAATTGACAGCTGTTAACAATAGATTAACAGCGTGTTAGTGTACGAGAAACTGCGGGTAAGTGATATATTCTCTGAAAAGCGTCACCACGTAGAGTAAAGCATCTAATTTCGAACATTTTTAACATTGTTGTCTAAAAGAGTTGCTAGGTTTGCGCGTGTGGGGTTGCGCATGTGTGTGCGTGTGTGCCTGTGTGTGTTTGTGTGTGTATGAAAGCAAGTACCATAATAAGCGCGGAATTGCCTTCTAATTCACTAGTGCTTGTGAAATTAGCAAAGGTTTGACATGGAACCCCTGCAATGGACTCGCTATAAATCCCAAGACCCGTTGAGTATACTCCGCAAAAAGCTGACAATCTTCACTGAGAGCAATACAAGCCCTAAGCCGTACGCCATAAAAGGCACATTGCCTTACCTCTACGACGTACCGAGAACAATTGCAGTGCACAAAATTAAGTATGACGAATCGGTGTCGATTAGGTTCGTCGAATCGAATCGACGCAGAGCATACGGTAAACGTTTAAATCAGTTTTGTACGTTAAGATTGACCTCTACGGGTGTCAGATCTAGGTAGGTACGTTAACCACCAGTTTCTGAATTGCGAATTTCGGTAATTATACGCATCAGTTTATCTCTTCAGTTTTCTCAAAAAAATATGAGACAGAACGTAGGTACCTAGCGGAATACTTACGACACCTTGTTTATAGTATAGTATAAACTTCAAACTTCTTGTTACTATAAAATTTTAAGTAACCAAATAAAAACTGTATCCATATAAAACAGGCATCGAGAAGTCAAAATTATTTGTTCTCTAGTTTTTAAGATTTTATAAAAGATTTGTTCCTTGTGCTAATCTCTCTATGGCATTTGCATCTACGTAAGATGATTTATACAGCGTCCAGTGGCACCTTCACTCATACTAGACGGGTGAAGGGACCACTCGAACGCTGCAGAGCCTGGGACATTGTTTTGTTTTAGATGGAGTAGGTTTTGTGCTAATAAGAAACATGATAAGTTACTTATCTCCTATTCTCTAGTAATTCCATGGACATCTATAATGGCCTTACTATAAGTACTTTCCTATGTAATATTTTGTTTAGTTTCGCCGTTGATTACCCTATCAATCAATAAATAAAACTAAAAAACTTATAAGGTTCATTAGGTCGCTTAGGTCGACTGCTGGCCGTAAGCCTCCTCCATGGATTTCCAAAAAGACTGGTAGGAAGCGGCTTGCATCCAGCCTCTTCCTACCACTTGGATGAGGTCATCTGTCCATCTTGTGGCTGGTCGTCCTACGCTACGCTTGCCAATATGTGGTCTCCATTCGAGAACTCTTCGGCCCCATCGGCCGTCAGTTCTGCGTGCTATGTGCCCCGCCCACTGCCACTTCGACTTACTAATCCGCTGGGCTGTGTCGACGACTTTCGTTCGTCTACGGATCAGTTTGGGCGTTATACTATGAACAAAAACCATAAACATTTTTTTTTTCATTTTGAACTTTCTTCCAGCCAGCCAACCAGATCGGTCGTGAAAGGATAATTTGAAAGAGTCTTTCGCAGTGAACTGCAAAACACACATTACGTAAAATAAAGCACTAGTTTTATTGAAATGCATTCCCGTTGAAGCATGTATGTAACGACGACAATGGGAGATTGCATTGAATATTCATCGGTTAAGTCTAGCTAGAGACGTATTATGGAGGTGCAGTCACAGCACCCTGCATAATACCTATACGGCGGTCGGAATCATTACTGGAACATCTCAAAATTTATATTATCAAAATTTTCTTTATTTTCTATTAATGTATGTAAGCATGTCTGTTTGTGGCAATAAATAATTCATTCATTCATTCATTCAAAAGTCACGCCTTTTGAGTTAAGTATGCAGGATTATTAAAGAATTTAAGACTCTTTCCTAATCACTCATGGTACTAGTTATAAGTTAACTTCGACCAGTAAAGAGACAATAATTTTACTATGAATTTTAAAATTTTACAGATCTTGAAATGTTCCAGTAATGAATTCGACCGACAAACGGTATAAACCAACTATTTCAAACTGTCACGTTAGTACTAAAGACCACCGCTTCTCTCATGTCTCTCTTAATTCGGCTGCCTTGATCTGAATGTGCAAAACTTCTCTCTCTAAAAAAATCCAAGAAGAACTCTTCGATCCTGTTTTAATCGCCCACAATCCAATAATAGTTCTACAAGTAATTGGCAATTGATTTAAAAACATTTAATAATGACTCGCGATACTCATACATAGTTATATCTACGGCAGCTGCAACGCCGAAACGTCGGGAATTAAGCTAATAAAATTACATCACTAATAATCGCGATTAGACCCGTTTAAGAATAATTTAACTATGAACTTCAAAAACTTATTTATCATGCATCACATTAAGTAGGAGGGTCCGTGGATGCGAATGGCAATGTACTGTGAGAGATGGCATTTGGGGGGAAAAGGCCTAGTCAGCAGTGGGCAGCGGTGGGCCGATGATGATGATATTAAATAGAAAATACCGATTTAAAATAATTAAGTAAAAGTACCCTAACGCTTGAAATTGCCAGTCCGCGGTGGGCATAAGTGGTGATTAAGCCTATACTCTTTGTCCGATAGAACGCCTGGGCCCTACAGTGAGACGTAGATAGGCTACATTATTTATTTATTATCTTAAACTAAAATTAAAATTATATTTATTACTATTTATTATATATTATTTTATATTAATTAATTCTGCTGTGATGTTAGCATTTTCATTATTATTGCAGTTATTATTGTCAAATATGGACCCAGGTGTGAAATAAATATTTTCATTTATTCATCATAAGCAGCCTATATAGGTCCAACTATAGGGCACAGGCCTTCTCTCAGAGAGAGAGTATGGGCTTAATCACCACGCGTGCCCACCGCGGATTGGCGATTTCAAGCGCTGAGGTATGTGAATAGCTCAGACACCCAGGTTTCCTCACGACGTTTTCCTTCACCGTTAGCGAATGGTATTGCTACTATAACTTTACAAACTATAACTTTCATTTATTCATTACCTCCAAAATCACAAATAAAGTGGTTAAACGAAAGACACGCAGTTTTTTTAAGAAATCTTACCAAGGTAATATCCACTGTATTGACATCCCATTTCTACGTTTCTATACCTCTACATGACATTTTTTGTTTGATTGATAAGATAACATAAAAAAGTATTTATTCAAATAAACACGTTATTAACTCAATTCCGGATTCGCTTACTTGGTTTAAACACAAATTGTTTCATTTCTTATTTTCTTGCTCAACAAAACAGCGCTACGAATTCGAGTTGCCCCACCTTCTCTACACCACACAGTAGTCTCGCCGCTTTGAATTATCCATACTGGGCACACTACCTACTTTACACAGTACCTGAGTCTGTCTAGGCTAAGTTTAGTAGTCTATTGTATCGCATACCAAACTGCATTCCAGTGCAGGTACTGTACTCTGCATTTAAGCATATTGTTACTGAAATCGTAGTGCCTTTCCGATTACAAATTCAGAAATGGACGTAGCTTAGGAACAAGTCATAGGTACAGTAGACATCACTTTGCACACGTGCACTCTATTCAGTGAGATTACGGGATTCATAAGCAGCCTATATACGTCCCACTGTAGGGCACAGGCCTTCTCTCAGAGAGAGAGTATGGGCTTAATCACCACGCGTGCCCACCGCGGATTGGCGATTTCAAGCGCTGAGGTATGTAAATAGCTCAGACACTTAGGTTTCCTCACGATGTTTTCCTTCACTGTTAGCAAGTGGCATTGCTACTATAACTTCACAAATGTACATAACTTAGAAAACAAAGTCAAAGGTACATGCCCGCACTGGGAATCGAACCTGGGTCTCCCGCTTCCGAGTCCAATGTTCTACCTACTAGGCTACCACCGCTATGGGATTAATCTACAGGATTAATCTATTGGATTTGTAAATCCAATTGGACAGGCTAATCTATTTGCGGATAAACACGAAAGGATCCCTGTTATCTTGAAACTAAAACTTTCATAAGCACTACTACTTCTTGACTTAACCGGCTCCAGGGAACAACACTAGCGCCACCGAGGAAAAAAAAAATCATATCTTTTTTTACAGATCATCATCATCATCATCATCATCATCATCATCATCAGCCACACGACGTCCACTGCAGGACACAGGCCTCCTTCATGGTTTTCCTAATGATGAAGGGTTTTGCCATAATCGCCACGCTTGGCAGGCGGGTTGGCGATCGCAGTATGCTGTTAAAATCTCAGGAAGACGCTGCTGCCCGTCTCCTGGTAATGTATTTCCTTAGTCGCCTTCTACGACATCCACGGTAAGAAATGGAGTGATGCAATTCTTAATCCGGCGCCACACGGAATGTCTCAATCATGTTAATAGTGACTTTTAGCACCCATGGCCGTAAACCTAAGGCAAGAAAACCTAGGACTAGATAGCATTAACGCCAGAAACGGTCGTTCTTATGCATTTATATGCTATCTAGTCCCAGGTTCGTGAGCCTAGGCTCTTTGTCGTGAGTCCTAAAAATCACTGTTAACATGATTGAGAGACACATTTTGCAAATACGATCTGTACAAAAAGATATGATTTTTATTCATTGGTGGCGCTAGTTAGCTCACTAGATCGCCTTATATCCGGAATCATATCAATCATCAGGATCATCATCTGAATTTGAAATAAAAATCCGATATAAAGAGACGTCGGTATACTCGTAGTTGTAAGTTCAGTAGGTGACAAAAAACCCTTTACCACATTTTGTTTCTATTCATACGCCAGTTTGTAATCACCTCGTTTCACTGTACTGGATCCGAATCACATGCCGAGATTCGAACCCGTATCTCAAGCAACTAGAATGTCATCTTCTCAGTTTTATTCCGGCTAATCTCTATACGTTCAGAGCCAACTTACGTACAGTAAGTATCATTTTAAAATACTCTGACACCAAACCTCCCCACACAATGAACACTAAAACCAAACAATTCGCCGCGTCATCACACCACACCTGCCACGCAATGTTCAACTGAATACCCCGAGCCTTAGCTCCTGTAATCCCTCGGGACAGTTATCAAGTTAGTTTGGTAGTAAAATGCTGTGTTTAAGGACTAAATTCTGGCTGGCAGAGCGCCAGTGTGTTAGTCACGGTGAGAATTCGCGACTCGGATTAATAACCCTTCTGGAGCATCGTATGAACACTGGACATATAAAATTATCATCGCCAGATATTTATGATTCTCGAAAGCATATCAAGAACAATAACATACAATGTAATGCGAGCTGCCTTCGGGCCGCTTAAGACATTGGAAGACACGGATTTCCTCACGGTTACCGCTATACAGCCTCGAACAATGACAGAAGACAACCACACTTACCCGTTCGCAATGGCGCATAAAAACCCTGCTTCCCAGAGAACCGTACCACCAGTAGCGTGTCAGTATGTCTCTGGGAAATTGACACGCGTCGCACCAGTTGTCCCATCTTGAAAATCCGTGGACTTAGGGTCGAACGTCGGAATTTTAGTCTGATTTTTTTTTATATGATGTGTTGGAGAATGATATAGCTAGTAATAGTTGTGGGGAAAACTTTTCTGAAAGAGTGATACTTTAGGAGAAAAGTTTTTTTTTTGTATGGAGTAATTAACCTTTTATTATTTTTTCTTTTTTTTTAAACTTGTTTAGCCTATGACCTCATAATTACAATATTTCAAGTAATTTTAACAATATTATCTACAGTCGTCACTTGCCGCCGCGTGAGATTTTCGCGAAACATAGCAATTATTTTTCATACATTTTACTAAGAATGCACCATCTTGCTCGACATTTGACTTGTTTCTATGTTGCTACCTCAATTAAAAACGAATCATACATAAGCAGCCTATACACGTCCTACTGTAGGGCACAGGCCTTCACTCAGGGAGAGAGTATGGGCTTAATCACCACGCGTGCCCACCGCGGATTGGCGATTTCAAGCGCTGAAGTATATGAATAGTTCAGACACTCAGGTTTCCTCACAATGTTTTCCTTCACCGCTAGCGAGTGGAATTGCTACTATAACTTCACAAATGTGCATAGCTTATAAAACAAGTCATACGTACATGCCTGCACTGGGAATCGAACCTGAGTCTCTCGCTTCAGAGTCCAATGTTCTACCCACTAGGCTACCACCGCATCAAATCAGACTAAATTCCGACTTACAAGATGGGACTAATGTGGTGGGAGCTGTTATCGGTCTCCTTAAAATCCTATTAATATTGTAATGGTCAGTTTCTGAATTGAGAATTTCTCTAAGTAAATGGTTAACTGTAGTGCTGTCTCTTATCTCTTTTGTTTGTGTACCTTTTGTTTACTTTGTGTTTCTGTGACAATTTAAATAAATATCCTCTTTCTTTCTTTCTTTCTTTCTCAGAAGAGTGCGTGACAGAACGTTACTTAAGTATTCACTTAGCGAAATTCTCAGTTCAGAAATCGGCCCTAAGTGAACTAAATTAGCCGGCGATTTTTTACATATATTGATTTCTTCAGTCGCCTTCTACGACATCCACGGAAGGAAATGGAGTGACGCTATTCTTAATCCGGCGCCACGCGGAAGTTTTTTATTTAATTATCTTTTTTTGCAAACAGTAACTTAAAAAAATCTAATTGTCTCATAATTGCCTTTAGTATTACCGCGCGTAGTATAGAGACAGAACGCACTAAATCCTGTCGGAATCCTGACGTTTGCGAGAATAATTAGTATGGAATTTGACAGTCAGAAGATTGGAATCGTTCAAGATTTGGTTCTCATAATATGGAAGCGTAATATTATCTATGGTCCATAAAGTCCACACATGGCCTTACTGTCGCACGCAACATAAAGTAAACAAACACGCACACGTATTACCTAACAGTATATTTAGGGCTCCGTACCCGAAGGGTAAGGGACCCTATTACTAATACTCCGCTGTTCGTCCGTCACCAGGCTGTATCTCATGAACCGTGATAGTTAGACAGTTGAAATTTTCACAGATGATGTATTTCTGTTGCCGCTATAACAACAATTACTAAAAACAGAATAAAATAAATATTTAAGGGGGGCTCCCATACAACTAACGTGATTTTTTTGTCGTTTTTTACTCGATATTAATAACGGCAACAGGTAGACGCTTGAAATATTCAAATGTTATTTCTCTTTGTTGCACTAACCCGTGCTGAGGATAATTTTTTAAAAACATATTTAGAGGCTAAAAATTCCACCCATGCCGGTACTTGAACTGCTAACCGTGCCAGCGCTCTCCCAACTGAGCTAATGGGCAAGTGCAAGCATCGGCGAAATCTCGAGCCTCTTTACAAACTTCTCTGTATTACGTACGTATTCAAATGTTGTATAGATAATGGTACGGCACCCTTCGTGCGCGAGTCCGACTCGCACTTGGTCGGTTTTTCGCCTACGAAGAGTCTTCTACGTGACACAATGTTAAACTAACAACTCGAGGTCGTCGCTCAACTCCCATACAATTCGGCATTGTTCAAGATAACAGAGTGTTTTTCAATCTACAATAGTGATAAATAAACTAACGAAGCCACTTGCCACGATCCTGACAGATCACTTTCGCTTCCCCAACATTCATTAGTCGTTGCATGCACGCACGCCGGTTGCGGGTACTTTTTATCTTGCCCTTTGCTAATATATCAACTATTTGGTCGAATTATGTCCGCCTGGGACGTCCCTTACCGGCCGTTCCACCCATATTCGTTCGATATATTTGTTTCGTCAATCTTTCTTCCTTTATCCTCTCCACATGTCCAAACCAACGCAACATTCCTTTCACCATAATTCTAGTCGCCACATCCTCTTTCAGTCCAGTCCAGAACGTTCTCTGATCAAACTATTGCGTATCCTGTCATTCAAAGTAACACCAGACATATTAGATTAGATTAGAACACTTTATTGTACACACCAGAAAACAAAATACGTTAAAAAGCTCACATTGTCTTACATACTTCTCAAGGACCTCATACTGCATTAATCCTATTTTCTTGCTTCTTTTGCCATACCCAAGTTTCGCTGCCATACATGAGTGTTGGGATCAGCACTCCATTGTGGATAGCCAATCTAGCACTTTTGGAGATGTTTTGGCCACTCACAAAAGGAGCGCAAGGCACCTTGAGATTTTTATAATTACATTAAAATTGACGTTGATATGTTTTCTACCGTTAACACCTTCAAGTCTCGCGTCATTAAAGTTAGCTACTTCTAAATGAATAAATATCTACTAAAGAATAAAATCAGAATAAACCCAAATGATACTTAACATAAGTGTCGTAAATATTATTGTAATTTTTGTCCATAGTACTACTTACTGTATTAAGGTAACAACAATTTTTTGTTATTTTTTTATTATTTAGCTAATACTTATGCATATCATGGTTACGTAATTTTTATGTATTTATCGAAAATTTCATTGCAGTTACATAAAAGAAAACACCGTAGAATGCAGCAGGCTTAACGCCATAAGCATTCTCTACCTGTCTAACATTGTTTGTAACTCATGTCGGTGACCCTTAAAGACTTTGGCCTTTGCGTCTACGTAATGAGATGATTTATGCAGCGTCCAGTGGCACCTTCACTCACACTAGAAGGGTGAAGGGACCACTCGGACGCTGCAGTGCCTGGGAGATTGTTTTGTTTTGAGATGGAGTAGGCTTCCCCATTACCAACACCATGCGCCGGCAGTTTAGTCGGCGTAACCCACAGGAAAGACAAGTCAATACGTGCGGAGCCAACCAAGCCGCCCGCCGTTCGCGTGTCGTATTGATATTACAAATAATCAATAATCGCAGATGTACGTAACTTTGAAAAATAAACAAAGTCATAGGTATGCCCGCACTGGGAATCGAACTTGGGTCTCTGAAAACTAAAATATAAGCGGTTCTTTTGCTCGATTTTCAACTGTCCTTCATCAGCCTAATCATTTTTTAGCAAAGTTATAGGACAATGTGGCCTTCACGGCAGATTTGCGAAACCTCACAAGTACGTAGACCGTAGCCACACTTACCAATATTTGTTTGTCAGTTCGTCACACAAGAGGCCGTCGGACGTGTTTTTGGCAAGTAAAGGTCTATACACATTATAACCACAGTTATAACGGGCGCAACAATACAAACTAAAATAATACTTAAATACTTTTAAGCTAGCTAGTGTGTCGGGCCGTCACGGGGACGGGCTTTTTTGCTCTTGAATTGTAGTCTCTAACTTTGTAAGTATTTAAGGATTAGGTATTTTAGATTAAAATCGTGCCATGGATAGACATTAAGGGCTCTCCTCGTTACAAACTAAAATAATCCTTTAATTATTGCGACGTTAAAGACTACAAGTGCAAAAAAGCCCGTCGAAAAAGAGCCGGGATTTTTCATGCGCTAGTATCGTTGTCTGTCGGTCTTCTAATTAGTAAGGCCACTCTTACAGACTGTAAATAAAACGTCGTATAGCTAAGGTATATATAACTTTATTTATAAAAAACGTTCTCGCTAAAACGCTGATAAATGATAATTCACATATAGATACGTCAAAAAACGCTTTTGTTGCTGCAACGACGAGACAATCCATTCTTTATCAAGTCTGTGGTCAAGGCTCCGATATTTTTTTTTTTTTCGATACATATTATCTTGATATGTGGCCCGTTTTTATCATAAGAAAGTTGATTTACGAATAGATCCTCGATTACAGGAAACAAAATTAGAAAATAAACGACCACAGCAAAGTCTCTGACATGACAACAAGGTTTTTATTTGACAGTCTCATCTGAACATAAATCGCTCGTAGCCCCGGCTGCCTGAGTGATCTTAAACGATCACGAAGGTTAAGCAACACAGGGCGCGTTCAGTGCATGGATGGGTCGCCGTCTATGCCTAACGCTAGTGGCATTTTTTCGAGCGGTTCCGTGCTTCGCAAGACACGTTAAGCTGTTGGTGCCGGCTGCCGTCGATAGATGGCAGTCGTTAAGCCAAGTCAGAGGCCTTAGGGCGGCTTGACAACTTCTGACAGTAGACGAGCCACTAGTCTACAAGCCTCCACCAATCCGGACTTGGCCCCCGTGGTGGAGTATGGCCTATACCTTCCTCAGGGAAGAGACCCGTGCCCCTCGGTGGGGACATAATGGGTTAATGATGATATTTATAATCTTATCGGACGTTGCGCGACTTCAGACTGTGAAGGGTTTATAGCGAAAAGAAAATGGAGATTCTATTTTATAAATCATAATGTAGTTAAGACCTGTCTTAAGACCGCCATAAGTCTAACTGAGGAATGTATCAGTGGAATCGTTTTTAGCGTTCCGTGTCTCAAAAGGAAAAACGGAACCCTTATAGGATCACTTTGTTGTTCGTCCATCCGTCTTCTGTCAGTCAAGACCCTTTAACGCGTGGATGTATCGAGTTGACTCTGGTCTACAGTCCCTTGAAGCTGTGAAAAAATCAAACTTCTAACGTAAAAACGTAACGTAAAACAAGTTACGGACGTTTATGCCGCAAAAAAAGGTATATTTCGATACTCTCAAGGGAATCAAAATTTATAGGGTACTTTGACCTATAACTATGAAATTTGGCAAGTAATACCGTCTTATACTACAAAAACAGGGAAAATCTGAAATTGTCTTCGAAGTTCGGGAAAAGCTCGGAAAAAAACTGCGAAACTCGATTCCTGAACTGGTAAGTAACTACCTAGAAATTTGTACAGAACCCTCGGTGCGCGAGTCCTACTCACACTGGTCCGATTTTTTATAAATAAGACCGTGTAACTTTACAAGTATTTACGGTTTCTTTTAGTTTGTATCGCTATGCTCGCACGTGGCCGGCTTGTTGTAGTGTGGATAAACCTTTACCTAGTAGGTACTTAGGAACGGGTATTACTTTACAGCTAATTACATAAGCAGCCTATATACGTCCCACTGTAGGGCACAGGCCTTCTCTCATGGAGAGAGTATGGGCTTAATCACCACGCGTGCCCACCGCGGATTGGCGATTTCAAGCGCTGAGGTATGTGAACACCTCATACACTCAGGTTTCCTCACGATGTTTTCCTTCACAGTTAGCGATTGGTATTGCTACGATAACTTCACAAATGTACATAACTTAGAAAACAAAGTCATAGGTACATGCCCGCACTGGGAATCGAACCTGGGTCTCTCGCTTCCGAGTCCAATGTTCTACCCACTAGGCTACCACCGCTCATTGCTACAGCTACATGCGAAGTTAGAACCTTGAAATCTCAGAGGTTGATCTCAAAAATCTCAATACCTAATTATTTATGTACTGTAGGTACCTAAATGTGAAAGTGCTTGCGACAATGCTTGGTCGTGTAGATGTCGGTTAGACGTTGAGTCCAATTTGTGTGAATTAACAAGGTCGAATTAGTTTTCAAGGCTTCGGTATACCAGTTTGGCAACCTGAGTGAATTATTTTGAATATTAACGAATTCACATGTCTGAATAGGCAAGTGTGCTTGTTAATAGATCGATTATATTCCTAATGCCTACAAGATTTCTTTAGGGTAGGTGACTCTCGAGGAACTGGTTACTATTTGGAGATGTCCTAAGAAAACGCCGGACATAATTATCCCTCATGAATGCCTCGTTGGTCCAGCGGTATCACGTCTGCTTGCCATGCTGGAGGTCTTAGGTTCGATTTTTCATTTAATTTCATTCTTTGTACTTAAATTTAACTTATAAATTAATTTACTAAGATTATATAATATGTATTATATATTCATCATCATCATCAGCCATTTGATGCTCACTGCGGGACATCACATAGGCCTCCTTCGAGGTTTTCATAACCATGAGGGGTTTTGCCATAATCGCCACGCTTGGCAGGCCGGTTGGCGATCGCAGTATGCGATTAGAATCTCAGGAAGACGCTGCTGCCCGTCTTCTGGTAATTGATTTCCTTAGTCGCCTTCAACGACATCCACGGAAGGAAATGGAGTGACGCTATTCTTAATCCGGCGTCACACGGAACGTATACATATTATATATTACAATATTATCTTACTTACAATAAATCAATAACATGGGAAAAATTTTCCATGTAAATAACATGGAAAAATGCATATTATTAATTTATAGATTCCCACTGCAGCCGCCTTACATTTGTTCGAAAGGCCTCAGTCTGCGTGTATGTCCATGTTTGTGATGTCCCTGATTATCCCAGTATCCCAGAGCTTGTGTTGTGTGAAAGTTATTTATTTATTAATACATAAGTAAAATCCGGACATTTTAGTCCCTAAATTAAAATAATAAATCCAAGGGGTTGCGGATAGATAGATATAGAACACTTTATTGTACATAAAAAAGAAAATTGCGGACTCTTTACAGGAATATCAGGATAATAGTGTAATTTCACTTACCTACCTGCGTATATAGAATACCTAAACCCAGCAACGTTAATCTTTTCTTCGAACGGCTGGAAAAAATATTGAAAATCGTATCAAAAAACAGCAAAAAACATCTTATCGTTGCCGGTGACTTCAACATTGACATGATGAAACAAAATAATATCACCTCGGAATTAGAGTGTCTATTACTGAATTACAATCTGAAGTTTGAAATAAAACAACCAACTAGATTAGCAAGTAACACCTGCCTTGATAATATTGCACATAACATGAGTAAAAAATGTAAAACTGAAGTTTTGGAACTAGCATTATCTGACCATACAGCTCAACTTATAAAATTACCTATTAAAAAGATTTGCCTGATCCCCTTTTGGCGAGTCACGGCAAGAGACTACAGTCCAGAAAATATGTCAAAATTCAGAGAAATTATGGTAAGTTTTAAATTCTCCGAAATATATGCTACAAATGACGCTAACGAAGCGTACAATAGTTTTTTGGACAATTTTAAATTTTTCTACAACCTATGTTTTCCTATGAAAACTATCACCATTAAGACGAATAAAAGCCAAAAGTGGCTATCACGCGGAGTAAAAGCATGCAGCCGCAAAAAAAGGCAGTTACTTTGGTTGTACCGCTGTAAACCTTGTCTCACAAATAAAATTAACTTTATGACATATAATAAAACATACAAAAAAATTATTCAACTCACAAAACGGGCACAAAACATTTACAAAATTAAGACATCCTATAATAAATGCAAAACATCTTGGCAAATTATTAATGACGCTAAACAACATGTACCTAGAGAATCGATTAACAAAATTAAAATTGACGACAAAGAGACAAATGACCCTAAAATAATTTGTAATTTATTCAACGATTATTTCATTGACAAGATTAAGCCAATAAAGGATGCTAAAGAACATAGCAATGAACGCCTTACGAAATGCGATAATTCTATGTTTATGGCCCCTAGCTTACCGTATGACGTATGGGTCATTATAAATAGGCTAAAAAACACTAAAAGCGTTGGTGACGACGGCATTGCCACTAAAATCATAAAATCAGTTGCTATTGAAATTTGTGGACACCTGAGTCATATTATTAATCTTTCTATTGAAGGAGGAATCTATCCGCAGTCACTAAAAAATGCAATAATAAAGCCCCTGTTTAAAAAAGAGAATCGTGAACGTCTAGAGTTCTACAGACCAATTGCAATAATCCCAATTTTTGCAAAAATCTTTGAAAAATATATTTATAAGCAACTTAACAACTATTTTGAGACAAATAAAATTTTGACACCCGAACAAAAAGGATTTAGACAAAATAAGACAATAAATATGGCTATTTTTGACTTTTTGGATACTGTTATGAACTGTGTCGATACGAGAAAACCTGTGTGTACTATATACATGGATATGACACAGGCCTTTGATTATGTTGACCATAGCATTTTACTTAGTAAATTAGAAATGTACGGTATCCGGGGAAACGTGTGGAAGTTAATGGAATCTTATCTACAAAACAGAATCCAATACACCGAAATAACTAGGATTAATCTAAAATCTAAAACTGAGGAAATATATAAATCTCAACTGCGTGAGGTCACATATGGAGTGCCGCAGGGCAGTGTGTTGGGCCCATTACTATTTATTGTGTATATTAACGATTTGCCGAAATCCACACTACATCCCGTATCATTATTTGCTGATGACAGTCACAATTCAAAGTAAAGGTGAAGACGATTTTCAAATCGACATCAACAACGCACTAAACTCTATTGTGAAGTGGTTAAATAGCAATAACTTAAAAGTATTTTTTTCTAAAACAGTACGCATGCACTTTAGTCAAAGAATAGTGGATAAGGGCAAGTTAAACATACAATACGAAAACCAGGCTATTGAAGAGGTAGAAACAACTAAATTCTTGGGGTTGATAATAGATAGGCAATTAAATTGGAAATCACAAATTAAACAACTTATTACTAAAATTAGCTCATCGGCATATCTACTCTACAAACTTGCGCCGATAATTAATACAGAAGCAGCTGTCATAGCGTATCATGGTTTAGTCGCTTCTGTACTAAGATACGGGCTAATCTTTTGGGGCAATTCAACAGACAGAGAAATAGCTTTTAAAGCACAAAAAAGATGTATTAGGTCGATGTTGGGATTGAATCAAACCGACAGTTGCGCGCCTTTCTTTAAAAAATACAATATTCTCACACTTCCATGCATGTACATACTTGAAGTAGCTTCATTTGTTAAATCAAACCCAGAAATATTCAAACCAGTAATCTATAGCAGCTGTCGATTACAGAGAGATTCTACTAGAGTAGGCGTTCACAAAGCAAACACAGCATTAATGCAAAAAAGTATATTCTGTATGGGGCCCTTAATTTTCAATAAAATAAATATAGACGTACGTGAACTTGACATGAATAGTTTTAAATTTAGGTTAAGAAATATACTTATTGAGAAATGTTATTATAATATTAATGAATTTTTGACTGACAGATCTTGACATTGGCATCATGACAATAATATTACTAAGAGGACATAATTAATGCATATTAAGTTTTATTTTTAAGTTTGAATTGAACACAATTTTTACTAATTCTTGACATATCTTTAATGATAATTTGTGTTTGCGGTAAAGGTTTTAATTTTTCGATATAGGTCTGTTTCCTTTCAAGGCGCCTTCTCGAAATTCGTGTGCCTATTAAGGCAAAACATGCATAGGACTCGTATGTAACAATTCCAACATCATGTACTCATGTTTTACGAATAAATTGCTTTTACTTTACTTTTACTTTTACTTTACTTTACGATTTCGGGTTATTGTTGGCGTAGGGCAACGTGTCTTCACAATCGCCAAAATGTAACCGTTGAGGTGTGCCTTTATGTTAAACAAAGCCACAATAATATAATCAACACTTTTGTGGCATTCAATACAATAATAACAACGTAGCCTATATATGCCCCACTGTAGGGCACAGGCCTTCTCTCAGAGAGAGAGTGTGGGCTTAATTATCACGCGTGCCCACCGCGGATGGGCAATTTCAAGCGCCTAGGTACGTGAACACCTCAGACACTCAGGTTTCCTTCACCGTTAGCGAGTGGTATTGCTGCTAGAACTTCACAAAAATGTACGTAACATAGAAAACAAAGTCATTGGTAATACCGAGATTCGAACCCACGACCTCTCCAATGAGAAGTTGGCGTTCTACCGCTACCTACCGAATGAAAGCATATTTTTGCTAAATAGGTACATATACTAAGACTTTGGCCTTTGCATCTACGTAAGGAGATGATTTACACACCGTCCAGTGGCACCTTCACTCACACTAGATGATTGAAGGGACCACTCACTAAAGACATAACTACCTATTACGCTGATACAGCTGCCTTTTGTGGCAACTTAGACACACCACAGGCTACATCTATGGTCCTGTTTTATTTATTCGTTTTGTCTGTTGTGTATTTAGTTTTCTTTCTGTTGTTGTGCATATTATGTTACTTATCTGCTTATTTTGTTTCTGTGATGTATCTTGTTGGTATAATAAATGTCTTTCTTCTTCTTCTTCTATTTTATTCATTGTGGATGGAACGCTCATGATACTACGATGATTCAAAACCGATTCGCACTTGCCGGTTTTGTATCATCCGCAGCCTGTCAGGGCCCCGTTTCATAGACCTACAGTTAATTGTTCACTGTGACAATTCGATGACTAACAAGTAGGAAGACTAACCACATGTTTTCCGTACACTTGTTTGGGTGGCTGTATGGGAAGGTGCACTGGCCACACAAAAAAAAAGTTTGGCTCTGTGTTCGGCTGCCTAAGGCACTTCGGATTTGATAATTAACAAGGAATTTATCAAAAACACTGCGGGGCAGCCATTGGAGGGCAAGCGGCCGGTGCCTTAAACATTCGTCAGCGTGTAGGGACGCGCTTTTCGGCGGAAACAGGTGAGTGTCAGATGTATGTTCGGTGCATGTATGTCGGAATTATAGATATATACACATAGAAAAAGGTGGAGACTAGGACCCCCTGAGACCATCGAAGTGGTTGCATAGACAGTACTGATCGGCTACGCAATATACCGTCGAACTGTCATAATAAATTCATTGTATTTATATGTAACGCAGAAGGCGTTGGCCGCGCGCAGCGTGCGTCGACGCAGCCTTATCAAAACACAAATACAGGTAGTACTGTGTGGTGCGATATCTTGGTAAACTTGAAACGGTTGAGATAAGGAGTTTAGTATAGTGTTGTGGCCTTACGCCCATTTGGAAACATGCGTAGAATTTTTAATTATTATCTAGGATTCTTGATAAAGATTAATAAACATATATACGACTACCAGAAAACTGTGTTTATTTTACAGCAGCGAAACTTCGATCAATACAGGATAATACGGAATAGAAAGCAGAAACCAAAAGATTAATCACAAGTCGACAGTTGTCCGTCAAAAGGCGAAAGTGGTAAGGGATATGCGAAAGAAATCTAGAATGGGTGACGTAATTTTAAATTTTGTGCTTAAGATGATAGACAGAATGAAAGAAAATAACAGAAATGGTGTAAGAAGGTTTGCACCGTTACAAGTATAGTGCTGTAGTGTGATTAGGGAACGTTGTGGACTGAAAGAGGATGTAGTGACTAGACCTGCGAAAGTTTAGGACTCACAGGTATAATTAAGTAACTTCTATCTCTGAGAGAAGGCCTGTGCCCTGCAGTGGGACGTATACAGGCCACATGAAGAACAAAGCTTAGAAAATGAGTCACTGATTGGCACGTGCTGAGATTCGCATGTTTCGCAAAAAACACACCGATTTACTTATCATCTGCTTGTCTAAAGATGATTGATGTTTGGTCACACAGTTTCTGAAAGATTGTTCAAATGTAACGAGAGATTAATCTATGATTAATTCAAAATACCGGCACGTGATTGGCTGAAATTAGCTAGACGTGAGATTAACATGAGATTAACATTTGATCGCTCTTCTAGAAACCGAGCGTAAGTGTAGTCCAACTGCATACTGCATCATTTTGATTCATAACGTTTCAATTTACAGCGACGTTCATATAAGGAGTGTTTTAAGGAATTGTGTTTTTATTAATAAACCTGAATAATTGAACTTGTTTTACTACGAGGAATGCGTCGAAATCCCGAAAAGACTCAGTTTGGAGTTTTTTTTGTCCATTTTTCCTCCAAAATGATCTAGATTTTAAAATGGACACCTAGTTTAACTTGTAACGTTTATTAAGTCGCAGTTTCTGTGCTACTTTGAATAAAACATTTTGAATTGAATTTGATTATCAGCAGTTTCATACTAAAGCCTGTTACCTAGTTAGACCTGCGTTTTCCGCACTTCTTGTGCCATTGTACGTAGCAATTGCTAAGGCACCTGAGGATACTTCAGACAATACGGTTTCCTCACGATGTTTTCCTTCACAGATAGTGGTATTGCTACTACAACTTCTTCTTTGTTTTCTAAGCTACGTAATGTACGTAGCTTAGAAAACAAAGTCATTGATACATGCCCGGATTCGAACCCACGACCTCCCGAATGAGAAGCCGGCGTTCTACTGCTCCGCTACCACCGCTCATACTAAAGCTATCACCAGGAGCTTTAAAATGTATGATTTCCAATTTTGCAATAAAATTATTTCCAATTTTTCCACGTAGTAAATGTCGTTGCTATTGAACTTTTCATTTTCGGATGTGTTCAGTTTTCCCATCTAAATTAATGTTAATTTTCGTTGGTTGCACCGGCAACACAATCCCCTCTAGCTCACACAAGGTTGCCAGCGCAACCAACGAAAATTAACATTTGATTTCGATGGGAAAACTGCAGGATGCATATTGAGGATTTTGTTACAACGACAATGTAGACTATTTACGTGATGGGGCATTTGCCGTATTACATACATACATAAACTCACGCCTGTATCCCTGAGGAGTAGGCAGAGACCAGGGACTGCCACTTGCCACGATTCTGACAGATCACTTTCGCTTCGTCAACATTCATTGTTTCATGCACGCACGCCAGTTTCGGGTACATCCCCTATTTGCCGTATTAAACGACGTTTAACGATGATTTTAGTTAAGCTAGTACTTTTTGGCTAAGCTAATACTTAGTTGTTTGTTCCAGTGGTCGCTAATCCAATTATCCTGCAAATTCGTTGCTAATCTGCTTATCATTAATCCCTTCTAACCTTCGTCGAGGACTTCTAACACCTGTGTTGTGAATTTTAGCAAGTAAGGCTGCACAAGCATATGGAACACAATTTACACATACAACATGTGGCGCGGCACGCTTCGAGTCTAACACACATAAGCAGCCTATATACGTCCCACTGTAGGGCACAGGCCTTCCCTCGGGGAGAGAATATGGGCTTAATCACCACGCGTGCCCACCGCGGATTGGCGATTTCAAGCGCTGAGCTATATGAATAGCTCAGACACTCAGGCTTCCCACGATATTTTCCTTCACCGTTAGCGAGTGGTATTGCTAATAACTTCACAAATGTACATAAGACACATATAGTTGTTCAATTATGTATTTCTCTTAATTGCATAGTGGTTCAATAGAGTGATGCTACAATTGGTTCAATAGAGAATATATGGAATGGTTGTTTCATTGACACTATTGAGAGTCTACTAACCAATCGCATTCCAATGGTATAACCCGTGCAACTTAACTCGGGGCCTCGCGCGATTCCATATCCATTGCGAGATGCCAATAGGCAAATGAAATATCATTTACGCGGGTCATACTATTGGAATGACATAGTACTGCTGTTGCTCAGTAGAATACGAAATAGAATCAAATAACATCTATATATTGAACAACACAAAAGCGGTGATAGCCTAGTGGGTAGAACATTGGACTCGAAAGCGAGAGACCCAGGTTTCATTCCCAGTGCGTGCATGTGCGGCTTTGTTTTCTAAGTTACGTACATTTGTGAAGTTATAGTAGCAATAACACTCGCTATCGGGGAAGGAAAACATCGTGGAAAAACCTGAGTGTCTGAGGTGTTCACATACCTTGGCACTTGAAATTGCCACTCCGCGGTGGGCACGCGTGGTGATTAAGCCCATACTCTCTCTCTGAGAGAAGGCCTGTGACCAGGGCCTAGATTCTGTTAATGCATTGTAGTAACATGACAACTGCATGAACATGGCGGTTTTCATTTCATGGCTGCTTTAAGTCTACGCGGGCACACCCATCAAACCTTCTAGGCGTCGATGGTACGAAAAAACACGTCACGTGACCCGACAGTGTACCTGTCATTATACTACAATGCACTAACAGAATCGAGGCCCTGCAGTGGGACACATATAGGCTGAACGCAATACAATGTACAAACAGTAGGTACAAACCACATTGTACCAAAAAAGCATTATCTAATCAATACGTCAAACAAATCACGATTAAATGGTGCATACAGTGCAAATAGGTATGTAAATGTTTATTGAAATACCATGATAAAGGCAGGATTCATCATCAGCCATTTGACGCCCACTGCAGGACATAGGCCTCCTTCGTGGTTTTCCTATCCATGAAGGGTTTTTCCACAATCGCCACGCTCGGCAGGCGGGTTGGCGATCGCAGTATGCTGTTGGAATCTCAGGAAGACGCTGCTGCCCGTCTCCTGGTAATGTATTTCCTTAGTCGCCTTCTACGACATCCACGGAAAGGAAATGGAGTGACGCTATTCTTAAGCCGACGCCACACGGAAAACGACGCAACAAGGCAGGATTATTTTGTACTCAATTCATCATATCATATCTGGAAGGAACAAACTGTATTTGAATATAGCGGCTGGTTCTGTGAGGTTTTTAAATGAGAAGAAGATCTCGGTAGTAATAATGTTACTTCCTTGTTGGTAGGTTTTTAACAGAAGTGCTTAAATTGACAGCATGAACTAATTTAGAAAAACCTTAAAGCTTTGTTCAATGTAAAATATTATTGTTAATATTATTGCATATGTGTGTTATGTCATGTATGTAGACCATACCTAATTAATTCAGGTTAATTGGATTTTTTTTTTATTAGAAAACATGGCCAGCAGATGCAGCTTTATTTGTTTGTCCCGCTGCCTGTCGAAACCTTGTTGCATTCATTCATTCATTAGATCATTAATTCATTCATTGCTTTTTTTTTCTGGCGATGTGTTGATTTGTCCCAACAAATGTCTTTCTTCTTCTTATTCATCATCTGCATTTACAAACGTACAAGTCACACCTGTATCCTGGACCCTATTTCATAGAACTACAACTGCTCTCGCTAATGAGATGTATAGGTGGTCTAAACAAACTTGGACACAGATCTGTGACACGGCAGATAAGCCGTTAAGCCACAGATTAACAAGTAGGAAGACTTGGCTATGCAATGCAGGTACATCAGATTGTCATAATAAACTATGAATTGCAGTTGTATGAAATTAAGCCCTGGAGTTAGAAGTTTCACTGGGTGATTGAATCAGGAATGAGGAGATCCGCAGAAGAACCAGAGTTACTGATATAGCTCGAACAATTGCTCAGTTTAAGTGGCAGTGGGCGGGGCACATAGCTCAAAGAACTGATGGCCTTTGGGGCGAAAAAGTTCAGAACTGGCAACCACGGACCGGACAGCTCAGTGTGGGAAGGACCCCACCAGATGATCTGACGACCTGGTTATGGTGGTGACTCCCCGTCACTGAGTGGGCGGCACAAGACTGGGAAGCTTGGAAAACCATGAGAGATGCCTATGTCCTGCAGTGGGTGTCCAGTGTCTGATGACGATAATGATGGAGCCATGGAGTTACCAGGAACCAAGGTCTTCCACACTTATAAATTAATCTCCAGTTTCAGGCATGACAGTAGTTAGTTAGACCTGGGATTTCTGCACTTATCCCCACAGTTGGGTCATTGTATGCAGTGAGTGCTGAGGTATGTGAACACTTCAAACTCTTGGGTATCCTTACATTTTCCTTCAGCGAAAGCAAGTCGTTTTGTTTTGTTACTAATTCAAAAACGTGCGTAACTTAGTACACAAAGTCGGGATTCGAACCCACCACCTCGCGCATGAGAGCAACCATACTATCTAGGTACTGCTGCAATTCCACCACTTCAGTTTTAACTGAAGTGTACCTAGGTTGTTTTATAGATCTATTATCAAAGCCGTGACGACTATATAACAGCTGATTACGATCAATCCGATCTTACCTCCACAGCCTCGTCTTAGGTAAAAACAATGCCATGGATTATACAATGATTCTTTGTCTACCTACGTTAGGTCCGTGCCTTTCAATAACACTTTCACTTTTCCGCAACACCACGCGGCAAATAATCTCGCGAAAAATCTTGTTTACCGAGGGAATTATGCATAATGCGTTTTTTATGCAACCTATTCGGTTTTTTTATTCGTCACTCATTATCGACACGTTTTATGTGGCGAGTTTGAATGGGAAGACTTACCGATTGTTGCGGGCGGCGGCGCAGGCACGGTCAAAGGAGGAAAACAACTTAAAACGGAATAAAAACTGACGGAACGGGAAAAATTTGCACGGTACACAAACAACACTTTTGCACCTTTTATCATCAAGTAGAAACCGCTGTGAGCTTTAGAGTAATTTAACACTGCCACGGTAAAGACAAACAAATAATCGATACACGGAACAAAAGTATTTCAGCGATTTCCTTCACAAAATACACACAAAACGGAAAATAATTTCGTCTATCAGTCGGGTTGACAAACGCAGCACTTTCCACGATTTTTGATTGATTGAATCAGATTGAATGAGCAAATTTCCTTGACACGACCGTCGTTCGGTCTTTAATGAACGACTTCTACCATTCATTCAATGTATGGGTGCGTTCAAGAAAAAGAAATATAGATATAGGTCTACCAGAATCTCATCATGACATGAAACAAAAATAAAAATATGTGTATTTCATGTGGCAATGTCAAGTGTCATCGGTCAAATCAAAGTACGAGATCTGTCAACCGCTGCTGAGACTTTGTTGCTGTTTCATAACAGAATCATACGTGATCTGTGATTGTGGCCTTGAGGAGGGCGACGTGGACCACATATTTTTCAACTGTACCATAAATAACCGGTCTTTAGATTTATATACGTCTCTCCCTAAAATCAACATTCCACTCCCTATTAACTTTGTTTCTCTCCTCACGTATATGTCATCTAATTTATCTTTATTACTAATAATTGGTGAAAATGAAATTAAATTATAAATTGTGTACTTGTTATCTAAGAATTAATATTTATCGACATGCGAGTATTTGTATGTATTTATCATCCCTTCTTTGTTTCACAGGTAGGTAGTGGTTTTGCATGCTGTGGTGTCCAGATGCAAAGCCTCCATATAGTAACCTTCTGTTTTGTTTAGACTACTTTTCAATATATGCGCTTGTCGTGTCAAGACCTGACTGGCAGAAATAGTCGACATCGGCTGGTTACCATTGCTCCAAAGATTGAATTGAATGTTTGTGGCTTTTGTGAATATGTCGAAAAAGCCATTTCTATCTCACACGAGAATTATTGTTTTCAATGTTTATAGTAAAATAATAAAGGAAGAAGAAGGTGTAAATCAAACTCAATCGTTGATTTTAAAGCGCGTGGTAGAGTTTACCGGTAAAGACAGTTGTTTTGATACTTTTCGTTTATTTAATCTTTTTCTTAGGTACTTAATTGTGACTTCTTTATAGGGGTTTCCAGTAATACTATATACAGCGAATCGTAGCTGAGGGTACATTGAATGATGGTGTGTTTTCCACGCCTGGTAAAAAGAGCAGAGGGGGAAAGAAGAAAATCAACTTGGACAGTTTCGACACAGTACAAATAAAGATAGCAAGTAACCTTTGGGCCCGCGCGGAACATAATGACCTACACTAGCTAAAATGGCAAGGGTTATGTGGCTCAGCAACGCCGACGAGCGTGCGAATGCGAGAGCACGAGGCGCTCCACAAGGTGCAGTGAGCGGCGCGGGCCGGCCGATAATAATAACTCTCATACAACACAATTGCTTGTCCTGGTCCCAAACTAGGATACCATTTGCTACTGTATCCAGGCAAGGACATCACAAATTAATAATAATATTCGCCATTTTTATGCGGTATATTTAAATGTAGGTACTTGACGTTGTAGACGAGTTCTTGAGTGAAGACAGCTTTGACGTTCATTAAGTAAACATTTTGTTTGTATAGTGAATAAAATTTTTTGACTTTGACTAAATAGAGCTTTCCAACTATAACTTGTGATCTTTATAAGAATGATTTGCTCCAGAACTTTGCCGATATTAACCATAAATAACCCTTCTAAACAAATTTAATTTTAACTCAAAAATCCTTCTTCTTTAAAATGAATAGTTGGGAACCGAACCTGGATCTTTCATATCAGGATCTTGGCACAACACCACTGAGATATCCAGACATGACACTTCGAATAAATTAAGCAACACATTTTAGAGCCACTTTTATATTTATAGTGGAAAACATGCGCTGTTATTAGAGCTGTTAATTTTATATACCAATGGAAATTACTTCGAAGTCAGATGTATTTTATTTGTTAAGTTATTTTATTGCAGTGTAACAATTTTCACAATACGAAGTATCATTATTTATGTTAGAACCGTTCTTTTTATTTGTAATTTACCGTTGTTAACTAACCTATTTATTTCTACCTTCATGTAGATTACATTACAAAGTTACAAACAACTATCTACGGCACTTACATTTCCTTTTCTCGGGGTACCTTGAATATTGTTTTGTTCTCGCTATTGTTGACGCAACTATACACATAATAATATGTTAGTCCCATCTTGCCAATACTCTTGAGCGACGTGCATACAGGTCATGCGCAAGTCGCAAGTTGAATGAAATCGAGCTTGGCGTGCCGGTCGGCCGGGCGCATTGAACAACCCGTCTGAATACCTCCTGTACGGGTCGATATTCGCCTGTGTGTGCGTTTGGCGGCGTGTACAAAGACGGAACGAAATGAGGCTGTGTGGATGCGGCTGCGCTCGCGCCTTTCTATGGAGATTACCTAGCGTGGTTTCGATTTACATTTGATGAGGAATAAAGCAAACGAATTCTATACAGCTTGGAAGAAAATTTCAACAGTAATGAAACTGTTACAAATTCTTCGACAAGATATTGATTTCAACGGAGGGAAAGAATCTCTGGTGTAAAAAAAAATAAAGTAATAATCTCTTTCACTCTCACTCGTAAAAGGATGCCTGTGCCCTGCCCTGAGATGTTCATAGACTTATGATGATGTTGATGATTAATGGCTAAGCTGTCGTTTGAGTAACATTATAAAAGTTATAATTTTTTACAGACTTATAAGGAGATTGGTTTTGAATATGTTCAGCGCCAATCAAACAGGACCATTTTAATGAAGAGAGATGACCTAAAACTAAAAGATACAAGTTTTTGAAGTATACACTTGTGAAGTATACAGAAAACCACGAAGCTGAAGCATAATAAAATTAATAAATCGGATGTGATTTATTTCAATGAGACTTAAATTCACGGTTCATGTTCTGTGAACAAGTGCTGGCAAATCAAAGATATTGCAAGTCATCTAAAAGTATTTTACTTGGAGTAAGGTGGATAATTGAATCGTGTGATTTTAAAACAACACAAGTCACATGTGTTTTTAAAATAACACTTGCCCATTTTTTTTTATTAAATTATTTACACCTACCTATTGATTTACATTAGAAAAAAAAATTGTAGTTTATTCATACAGAAATCAATATAATATGCTAAAATATTGCTGTTGTAGATATTAGTATTTGAATAAAACAGTTTTTTCTATTTCCTGCAAAGTTGTAATGAAAGGACATGTGTCGTTTTAAAATCACACGATTCAATTGTAAACGCTGGTGGAGAAATGGCCTTGTACCAAATTGTAGTCTGGTGTACAGGTCAACAAGTGTATCTGCTGACTACCACCACGATATGAATAAGGACAATTTTACAAAATGGGTGACAGAGAAGTTAATTCCAATCCAATCTGACAAGACCTTCACTAATTGTTATGGATAATGCCAGTTATCATTCCGTACATGAACAAACCGCCCACACATGCCAATCGTATCACTGATATAAAAGAATGGCTCCGTGTAAAAGATTTACATTATAATGATCTTTGGCGTAAATGTCAACTACTTGAAGAAGTGAAACAAAAAACTGAGTTCATTTAGTCTTTAATGTATAGCCTTATAAAGGTGACATTGTCGCTGTGCGACAAAACCTTTTAATAAGGATTATAAAAAAAAAAAATTATAAAAAAACTTGTCTGCGCCCTTATATGAGATAGATGAAGTATTAAAATCGCACGGTCATGAAGTTTTAAGGCTTTCACCTTATCATTGCACATTGAATCCTATAGAAATTATTTTGGGTATAATAAAGCAAAAAGTTGCTGATAAAAATATAAATAGGCCTGCAAGTGACATAAAATTATTAACAGAAGAAGCTTTCTGACAAATTGGTGCAGAGGATTGGCAGATATGTTCTTAACATGTAAAGGAAATTGTTAACGATTTCATCAAACAAGATAATATAATTGAAATGCTGGAAGAGCGATTTATAATAAATAGGTACCTCTTTATCTTCATCAACAGATGAAGAACGCAACTGAAGTTCTTGGAATCGTTTTCTAGTTCTGAATAAGGAGTTAATTTCTTTGTATGATTGAAATTAAATTAGTACATAAAGTAATTTACGACTGATATATTTTATTGTCTTTTTGGAAATCCATGGAGGAGGCCTATGTCCAGCAGTGGACTTCTTGTGGCTGAATGATGATGATGATGATGATATATTTTTCCCGGCATAGTTTTAATAAGAACCCGATGTATGACAACGTTCTTCATACACATAACTAATGTACTTCATGTTAATTAACACTAGACATAAATAAAAATTAAACAGTATCAAGATCGTTTGATCCAATTTCCCCAATACTGCACACAACATTATTTCCCTATTCGATTTGAGATTCTGGTAGACCTATAGCTGCTTTCAACATCAAGAACATCATTAGAAAGTAGAAAAGAGAAATACAGTTTAGGTTAATTATTTTTTTAGATTACTTTCATAATATGTAATTCATGATAAAAAGTACCCGAAACCGGCGTGCGTGCATGCAACGACTAATGAAATTTGAGGAAGCGAAAGTGATCTGTCAGGATCGTAGCAAGTGACAGTCCCTGGTCTCTGCCTACCCCTCTGGGATACAGGCGTGAGTTTATGTTATGTATGTTATGTTATGTAATTCATATTACTATAAGTTACTATAACCAAGTAGTTTTCGTACATGGTCCTATAAAAATGTTACAAAAAAAAAAAAGCAGAAATGTCATATTGACGTACGTTCTGCTTCCTCGGTTATGCGTTGTTTTCTTCTATTTTGTAACAAAACTACTGATTTACTGCTTCCTAGAGTTTAAATTCTATATAAGTACAAGTTCATGCTATAAAATACTCATTGTACTGAAGTAATCGAACGATTTAAACATAACCTCAAAACTATGGAATGCCATCAAAACACCGAAGAGAAAGAAGAAAAACTAGAGTTTAAGAAGCCAGTGCTCGTAGGCCGAATAGGCAAGCTGCCTAAAAAGGCTAAACCTGATGCGGACAAGCTCCCAGAGCCCACGAAAGATGAGGAATCTGCCAACAAGGAACTCTGTGATGAATCCTCTGAAAGCAAAAGCTCAAAGAGTTCCCTACCACCAGCTGTGTTGCTCAAAGAAATATCTACGCCCATACCGTACAAAGAACCTAAATGGTCTGGGCTCTGTCCCGACGGTGAGTTGATAGAACAACTTTTTTATAGTCCGTCAGAAATGGTGATTGAATGTAAAATATCTCAGCACCTAGAACTTCACCCTCGGTCACTATTGACAGTGGAGGTGAAGTGCGAGGCGGGACGTGCTTCCAGGTCGCGAGATATCACTAAGATATGGAGTCGAGATATGGTCTGGCAGGTTAACAGGCTAAGTGTGAAAGAAAACATCATGAAGATACCTGACTTTCTAGGGTTTAAATAACTCAGAACTTGAAATCACCAATCCACAGTGGGCATGCAAAACGATTAAGCCCTCTCTGAGAGAACTCCTGTAATATCTAGTGGGATGTAGATAGGCTGCTTATGAATCTAAATACTTGTTTGCATGTTAATTATTGTTGTTACAGGCTCAGATTATGGATTGGAAGTACTAAAATCAGGAATGATAATGGAGCGTGTAGACCTCACTAAGAAACCCTATTACGTATTTGGTCGACTGGCTAACTGTGATGTCATTATGGCTCATCCTACGATATCACGGTACGTATTGACTGTAGTTGTCTAGTCCATAATATTTTTTAATAACTACAGATGCTATACATCATTGCACATAGTAAATTAGTTTGCAATCTCTCACAAACTTTACCGTTATTTTCAGTTTCTAAATTATGATTTTCCAATTTGTAAAAAGAGAACTTGCGCTTAAAAATGTTTCAATAGACACGTTAAAAGATAAAAAAATGTGGTATTTTTTTTCTCTGCAACTAATTCTTTTGATAATATAACCAGTTGAAAAGTTAATATAGTCATGTGGTACTACAACGCGCCATGAAAATCGACCTTAGACTATGATGTACCCTCTAACGTAACACCTATAATGTATGAAGCGTTTATCAATATTCGAGTTATCTCATAAAATAATGTTTTTATGTATGTACACCCTTATAAGAAAACATTCAGAATTCAATGAAAAAACGAAATCTAATAAGTTTCATGTTATTAGGAGTAACTTTATTTTTCGCATATTTTGTGACCCCGAAAACCCCGAAAAAAATATTTTTATTGTTTTATTTTTAATTTTTCCAAGGTTTTTATGTGATTTCTATGGTATAAAAGCAATGTCACTCCAATCTAAGTTGACGCAAGTTCCCCATTATTCTGTCCCTAAAAACTTTATAGTACCTAAGAACCTGGGTTTTTTTGTCTTCATTGACTTGTAATTCAAGTGTATACAATTATGGATACCCTAATTAGGACTTTTTCAGACTTTTAATTTGGTCCACAGTCACCATGCTGTTGTACAATACAAGGCCTTCGCTGAGGAGGGCGAACCATCCTCTGGCTGGTATGTACAAGACCTGGGCTCCACACATGGGACGTTCCTTAACAAGGACCGGTTGAAGCCCCAGCATTATACCCGCCTGCGGGTAGGCCATCAGATCAAGTTTGGGACCAGTACCAGGACTTATATTGTGACGGTGAGTGGTCCATTTCCTTTCGTGGATGTCGTAGAAGGCGACTAAGGAAATCAATTACCAGAAGGGCAGCAGCGTCTTGCTGAGATTCCAACCGCATACTGCGATCGCCAAACCGCCTGCCAAGCGTGGCGATTATGGCAAAACCCCTCATGGTTATGGAAACCACGACGGAGGCCTATTTCCTGCAGTGGGCGTCAAATGGCTGATTATGATGATGAGTGGTATGTATTGATGCAACTTGCCTGGGCATATTGGCATTATGGCCTGTAACAACCAGAAAGTGCGCGTACGTGAGACACCAGGGTCACTTACCGCCATTCTGACAAACCTCTGTCGCTTCATGATCATTATCATGCAGAATGGAGAATTTTAAACACCTTATTATACTTACAACAATAAAATAGGTTTAAGTATTGATACAGAAGAAACGGTTTATAGATTTTGTGTGGTTACATGTTTTCCTTGTAGTCTCAACTGCAGACTATTTTAATCGGCGTTTATCGAATGTTTTGAGGAATCCTGTTTTTATAAACAAGACCGTTATATACTATTGCAGATCAAAGCCGTTGGCCCAATCCTTATTGAACAAAAAGACCGGCCAAGTGCGATTCGGACTCGCGCACGAATCGTTCCATACCGTTATCCATACAACATTAGACAAAGATTGAATTTGAGAACAACGCACTCTATAGAAACCAACAAGAAGCGTTCAACAGTGACATTTAACGACATGACATCGGTGCTGTGAAGGTTACATAGATGGCCGCTAGATGGCGAGCGCTGCCTTTAGACAACGTTTCTTGTATGGGGGCCCCCCTCAAATATTTATTTTATTCTGTTTTTAGTATTTGTTGTTGTTTAGTATTACAGACAGACGGACAGTGGAGTCTTATAGTTAATAGGGTCTCTTATCCCTTTGCGTACGGAACCCTAAAAATTAATAACAGGTCTACTTTGGCGGTAGTTTTGGCTATTCTAAAAGAATGCCTGCCTAAAAATGTTTTATTAGAATCTGAACCTAACCCCTTCTACCATAGGGCCCAGATTTCGACTGCGAAGGCGAGTCCGAGCTCTCCGTGACAGAGATCAAGCGACGGGCGCAAGAGTTGAAGGTAGAGCGAGATAGAATGATAAAGGAGGCCGCGGAACAGAGTGAGAAGGACAGACTCGAAGCGGAGCGAAGGAAAGAGGAGCAGGGAATCGATTGGGGCATGGGTGAGTGGATTTGACTTTTTCCAATACAATGCCTTTGACTTTTTCCAAAACAATGCAATGGCTTGCATTTTTCCAGTACAATACAATGTCTTTGATTGACTTTTCCAAATATAATTATGACCGCTTTATTTGAGTTTTTCCAAAACAACACAAACCAATGCCTTTGGCTGTATCCAATAGAAACTACACCTTTGACTTTTTCATGTATATAATACAATGCCTTTATTTGACTTTTCCAAATACAAGAAATAGCATTTACAAAGGCGAGCTCATCTCTGTAAGAGAGTTCTTCCAGCAAAACTCGGAGAGTCGGAACAGCGGTAAAAAACGGGTCCAAATACGTGTACAAAACAAACTAAATAACCTATACAAAAAATCCTTAACCATAAGCAACAATAAGCAGAAAATATTCAGGCATTTTACTGTATTGGAAAAAAGGCAAATAAAGGCATTTTACTCTATTGAATACAGTCAATTAAAGGCATTGTTTCGTATTTTATTGAAAAAAAATCAAACAAAGCCATTTTTTGTAGGTTATGTAGTTTGTTTTGTACACGTATTTGGACCCGTTATTTACCGCTGTTCCGACTCTCCAAGTTTTGCTGGAAGAACTCTCTTACAGAGATGAGCTCGCCTTTGTAAATGCTATTTCATGAATGGTTTTGTTTGATTTTTTTTCAATAAAATACGAAACAATGCCTTTAATTTACTGTATTCAATAGAGTAAAATGCCTTTATTTGCCTTTTTTCCAATACAGTAAAATGCCTGAATATTTTCTGCTTATTGTTGCTTATGGTTAAGGATTTTTTGTAGGTTATTTAGTTTGTTTTGTACACGTATTTGGACCCGTTTTTTACCTCTGTTCAGTTTTGCTGGAAGAACTCTCTTACAGAGATGAGCTCGCCTTTGTAAATGCTATTTCTTGTGTAATGTCCTGTTCAATGTTTCGTGTGCAATAAAGCCTCGTATGCCTCTATTTGACATTTTCTAATACAATATTTATCTCGGCCATTCTCATCCAGCCACTGGCAGCAATCGGCCTCAAATCGTTGATCCAGCGAGCTGGTTTGATCCTAAGCTGCGTTTGTGGTCACCACTCGAGAACCTTTTTGCCCCATCAGCTATCGACTCTTCGGCAGATCTGACCAGCCCACTGCCACTTGCTAATCTTATAAGCTGTGTCAATCACCTCAGTTCTTTGGCGAATCGTCTCATTTCTGATGTGAGCGTTTCTTTGTTGAGGAGCTATTTTATAGCCCATGTCAATCACCTGAAATCTTCGGCGAATTGTCTCATTTCTGTTGTGCATTTCCTTGTTTACGAGCTATAAAAGAAACTTCTGTTGGCCCCAAAATCAGGCGAGGATGCTGATGAAGAGCCTGACCTGGCGGACAACCCGTACGCGGTGACCTCAAACGAGAAGCTGTACCTCGAAGACCCCAAGAAGACCCTAAGAGGGTACTTCGAACGGGAGGGGCATGAGCTTACTTACGACTGTGAGGAGCGCGGCGTGGGACAGTTCTTGTGCAGGTAATTTATTTATTCATTCATTCATTTATTCATTCCTTCATTCATTTATTTATTTATTCAGTTCGGAGAATTATTACCTTAAACTTTTGACACCCTTCGGGTACGGAACCCTAAAAACTAAAACAAAGAAGAAACAAAACATGGCACACGATTACATCTCACTCACAAAATAATCTCAATCTATTCGAATTACAAGCAACTACTAGGGCGAAAACTTTTTGACAATAATAACAAAATGTTTTCCAAATAAAATTCTTTATCTTTTATCTTTACGACGGTAGAATTTGAAAGTGCCTTAGAATAATGAAGAGCCTTTTCATGAGGCCCACGACCGCTCTGTCAAGAGCGTACCGACCGAGAAGATGAATAATAAAAACAAATATTGACGTAAATAATGCTAAACAAGATGGACAGATGACCTCATCCAAGTGGCAGGAAGGCGCTGGATGCAGGCCGCTTCCAACCGGTCTTTTTGGAAATCCATGGAGGAGGCCTATGTCCAGTAGTGGACTTCTTGTGGCTGAATGATGATGATGAATGCTATACATGCGAGGCAGGGCAGCCCAGTAAAACTATAAAATTGAAAAAACTAAAAAAATATATTTTACCTTCATCATCATCATCATCATCATCAGCCATTTGACACTGCAGGACATAGACATACATAATACATACTTACATAATATTTACATATATTCATATATTATATGAAAAAAACCTGCTATAGCCTTTGACTATAGTCGTCACAATTTTGTGAATGCCCCTCTCGTGTAAGCTCTATGTTCTCCAATAAACAATAAAACAAAAGTGTGTTTATTATTTAAAAGTATGTTCGTTATTTGTAGGCTAGTGGAGATGGCAAGCGAGAGACCTAGGTTCGTTTCCCAGTGCGGGCATGTACCTATGACTTTGTTTTCTAAGTTATGTACATTTGTGAAGTTATAGTATCAGTTCCACTCCCTAACGGTGAAGGAAAATATCGTGAGGAAACCTGAGTGTCTTGAGCTATTCACATACCTCAGCGCTTGAAATCGCCAATCCGCGGTGGGCAAGCGTGGCGATGAAGCCCATAGTCTGTCCCTGTGAGAAGGCCTGTGCCCCACATCGGGGCGTATATAGGCTGCTTATTTTATGTATGTTTGTTATTTTGTTCTCCAGGGTGGAGCTCCCGTTAGACGATCCACACGGGCGCCCGGTAACGGCTGAAGTCCTACACAAAGGCAAGAAGAAAGAGGCCGTGATAGCCTGTGCTTTGGAGGCATGCAGAATCCTGGACAGAGCTGGTCTGCTGAGACAGGCTAAACACGGTGAGAATGTCCCTCTTTCATACATACACTTATTCACTCACTCAATGATTCATTCACTCACTCAATGATTCATTCACTCACTCACGCAAACACAAGAAGAAGTAAGAGGTTAGTGGCTTGTGCTTTGGAGGCGTGCAGGATCCGTGACAGAGCAGATCTGCTGAGACAGGCTAAACTCGGTGAGAATGTCCCTATCTCCTACACATACTCATTCACTCAATTACTCTCGTACGCACATACACTAAGCAAGGGGAGAAAGAAGAAGAGGCAGGGATAGCCTCTGCTTTGAAGGTATGCATGATCTTGGACGGGGCTGGTCTGCTGAGACAGGCTAGACATGGTGAGAATGACCCTCTTTCCCACACACCCTTATTCACTCACTCACTCGATCAGTCATTCACTCACTCACTCACGCGAACACACTGAACAAGAGAAGGAAGAAGCAAGAGGCGGCGGTGCAGTATCTGGGACAGGGCTGGTCTTTTGAGGCTGGATTAATATGGTGACAATGTACCTTTCTCCCATACATACTAATTTACTCACTCATGTGTGTGGGACACTCACTCAGTCGCTGACTCACTTACTCACACCATACTTACACTCAGACACGCACAGACAAGTGGGAGACAAACACTCAACATTTGAACAACTACATTTTCGCAATACAGTTATGAATTATAAACAGATCCAACATGTTTATGTCTGCGTTTTGTAATATATTAATTCGACATTCCTTCTCTAGTTACATGGTTAATTCCAATTCGTTTTCAATGTTATTGCCAACAGAATCCCGTCGTCGAAAGCCTAAAGAAGACGACTCGGATTCGGACGACGATACGTTCTGGGACCGCACTGGAAGTGTAGAAAGGCGTCGGGACCGACGGAAGAACCGAAAGGAAACCGCTGCTGCAGAACCCCTGACCTACGACGGCTTGGTAAGTTGTTTTTAGGGTTCCGCACCTCAAAAGGAAAAACGGAACCCTTATAGGATCACTTTGTTTGACACACGACCTCGTGGCGCAGCGGTAGTGCATAGTGCATACCATGCGACAGGTCCCGGGTTCGAATCCCGGCTGGAGACAAAAAAAAAACCCAGGTCTTGGATGTTTACGTGTTTGTGATGTCGCTGTCTCTGGTTCCCACGACACATGGTATCCTAGTGTGGGGTGGGGCCGGTATGTAAATGTTTGTTTATGTTGTCTGCCTGTCAAGACCCTTTATCGCGGGAACGCGTGAAGATACGGTGTTGAAATTAAAACCATATACTCAGGTCTACAGTAGCTTGAAGCTGTGAATCAAAATGCACTTTCGAAAAATGTCATATATATTACAAATCAAAATGTATAGGGACTTCCGTTGACCTAGAACTATGAAATTTAGTTAGTAGGTAATAAAATGTGTGACCTAAACATACTTTAAGAAATATCTGTAATATTATTACTAACACTATGGACTAGTTCCGGAATAAAAATATATTGAATATCGTCTTATATTACATGTACAGGGAAAAATGTGAAACCTACACATTTGTAATTAAATCATTAAAAAAATTGTCTGTGAAGTTCAGGAAAAACTCGGAAAAACTGTAAGACTCCATTTCTGAACTGTTTATAATGTAAGTACCTACAAATTTGTACGGAACCCTCGGTGGGCGGGTCCGACTCGCACTTGTCCGGTTTTTTTATCGCTGTCTCTCTCTCTGTGTCTATTTATGATTAGTCTCAGTACCTTTGTCCTCATAACATTTTATAGAGTCCAATTTATTTCTCTTTCTTCTTATCTTTCTATTTTTCACCCTTCCTCCCTCTCGGGCACGATAATACGGTTAGCTGGAAGCAAATACTACCTAGTATTAAGCTCGTCCGATGGTCGGACGGTGTGGTCAAGTCTGCCCGTGGATGCGGATGCCGAGAGACCGCGAAGGATGGCGTGATAGGGAAAAGGCCTATACCCAGCAGTGGGCAGAGGTGGGCCGAGGTGTTTTCCACGCAAAGAAAGGAAGAAAGGAAACTGTCGGCGATTTCCTGTGTGGTATTCCAAGCAGCTGATAAAAGATATTGGTAAAAAGTCACAGCTACATAAAACTTGGAAAAAAACGAAAGACCCTCTAATTTACAATCAATTTAGTAGATTGCGTGGTGACATTAAAATAAAGCAGAAACAAGCGTACGAAGCTTATATTAGTCGTATAGAAAAAGAAATTGGCAATAATCCGCGTCTATTTTGGCAACATGTGACAGCTCTTAAATCCAAGGGCGGTTTTGAGCCTGTGGTAGAATTTAAAGGTGCATCGGTTTCCGGAGAAGATGCGGCAAACGCATTTGCTAAGCACTTTGGTGATGTTTTCTTAGTGGAGCCACCCCTATTATCAGCTTCCGGCGCGGCAGCGTCCGATTCCTCTTCTTCAGCCAACTACATAAACATCACCGGAATCACGAAGGGAGACATCCTTGCGGCTATTAGCAAATTAAAGCCTCGTAGCTCCATAGGCCCTGACTGTATACCTCCTTATGTAATTAAAGGATGTAAGGATTTCTTGATTGCCCCGTTAGAGTATATATTTAATCTATCACTACAAACAGGCCTATATCCAGCCCAGTGGAAGGCAACCAGGGTCAAACCAATCCCGAAAACCAGTAATAAGACACTGGTGGAAGAGCATCGTCCTATTGCTATTCTCAGTTCCTGTGCGAAGGTCTTCGAAATCATTTTGAAACAAAAATTAGAGCCACAGATTCAGCCCTTTATAACCACTGCCCAACATGGATTTAGACCTGGAAGATCGGTTGATACTAATCTTTTGACACTTGTTGACCTAATATCAGGGGAGATGGACAGGGGCAGGCAGGTAGACGTCATTTATCTAGATTTTCAAAAGGCATTCGATAGAGTGTACAATGACATTTTGTTGTGTAAGTTGGTGGCATTAGGTTTTACACCCAAGCTTGTGGAGTCTTTTGCAGACTACTTGAAAGATCGACAGCAGTTCGTTCGACACGGATGTTTTGTCTCCCAGCCCTACTCTACTAGGTCAGGAGTGAGTCAGGGGTCGATCTTGGGTCCGATGTTGTTCTTAATAATGATAAATGACCTGCCAACAGTCTTAAGGAACTCTACATGCTTATTATATGCCGATAATTTAAAACTTATTCAATCGGTTATTGACAATCAAAGTGTTTGTTTCCTTCAGGAAGATATAGAGTCAGTTTTAACTTGGAGTTTAAGTAACAAATTAAGCTTTAATGTAGCTAAGTGTTACATGATGTCGTTCACTCGGTCTCTTCATGTAACATGTAACTTCCTTGGCAGCCGAAGGGTTTAGGAGGCTGGGCTTTGTTTCGAGAAATGCCCGTGAATTCCGTAGGCCTCGAACTACCCAATTGCTTTATACTTCCCTTGTACGAAGCAAGCTTGGGGCTAGCGCTTGCGTTTGGAATCCACATGAAGACAAGTATAAACTAATGCTAGAAAAGGTCCAAAAAAGGTTCTTAAGGACTCTCTACAAGGCTAAGCATAGAGTTTACCCATTCATGTACCCCACTAAATTCCTACTGGGAACACTAGGCTTTAATTCCTTGGAGACGAGACGTAGTAGAGACCAGTTACTTATAGCTATTAAAATTCTGCGGGGGAGGATCGACTGCCCAACTCTACTAGAGAGACTACTTCAGCTGAACGTGCCTAGCCGCTTTCGGTATGGCTCAAGGAGGCTCAGGGCTCTTTTTAGTAATGAGCGAGTTCGTACTAGCACTCGCCGCTGGTCCCCGCTGAACCGCACCCTTGCCCGATTGAACCGGTTGCATGCGGCGGCTCCCCACGCCGATATCTTTAGCAGTCATGAGAGTCAACTTAAGAAGGAATGTCTGGCGATTTGTGAGGAAAATGAATAAGTGACATTACTCTAATTAGATTGAAATTTTATTGATACCTTTGTGACAAAATTCAATTTCCGTCGGATTATTATCTTTGCAATCGAATTTATTTATTGACATGTGAACGAATAATTGTAAAAAATTAAATTTTATGAATAACTGACATTTCTCATTTCATGAATTGTACTTTAAGTTTTGTTTTTTTAATTAATCTTAATTTTAAATTAAATCTAAAGTAAATTGTACATATGTATATAATTTTAACGTTCTAATTTTTATATGTAATAATGTATAATGTAAATAATGTTTAATGTTTAATGCAATTAATTACGCAATAGTTTTAACTGTAATGTAATTATTTTTCTTGCAATAATAAATAAATGATGTTGATGATGATGATGATGATTAAGCTCGCCTTAGTAAAAAACACATTTTTTAGTGCAATAAAGAATTTTTCAATTCCATTCAATCCTACTACCTATAATATGAAGATGTTTGGATGTTTGGAGGTTCGGATGTTTGTTACTAAATCACGCAATAACGGCTGAACGGATTTACACGAAACTTGGCGTAGAGGTAGACAAACACCTGATATCCCGGTAATGCGCTCCCGCGGGATAATATTTATTTTAAATTTAAAATAGATGGCGTTGTGCGAGCGAACGTTGTGTTTTATTTAAAAATAGATGGCGTTGTGCAAGAATCGTATAAACGGATTCTGTGGCGGTACGAAGTTCGCCGGGTCAGCTAGTAATCCTATAAAGTGAACTCGCGCTTGTACATATTATTTCTTATGTAAATTTCCTGTTCAATGTTTTGTGTGCATAACATAAGCAGCCTATATACGTCCCACTGTAGAGCACAAGCCTTCTCTCAGGGAGAGAGTATGGGCTTAATCACCACGAGTGCCCACCGCGGATTGGCGATTTCAAGCGCTGAGGTATAGGAATAACTCATACACTCAGGTTTCCTCACGATGTTTTCCTTCACCGTTAGCGAGTGGTATTGCTACTATAACTTCACAAATGTACATAACTTAGAAAACAAAGTCATAGGTACATGCCCGCACTGGCAATCGAACCTGGGTCTCCCGCTTCCGAGTCCAATGTTCTATCCACTAGGCTACCACAGCGTTTTGTGTGCAATAAAGAATAATTAATTACACTAAAAAACGTTGGCCTTTGCATCTACGTAATGAGATGATTAGACGATAACTTCACTCACACTAGATGGGTGAAGGGGCCACTCGGACGCGGCAGTCCCTGGGTCATGATTTTTTTAGATGGAGTAAGCTTGCCCAACACCTATGCCATCCTGACAGCTTAGTCGGCCTAGTCCACTAATTAAAGTCACACATTTATTAACATAAATTGTCCTCCCCAACAGCTCAAACAAATCGAGGAAACTGAAGCCAAGATAGCGATCGAGGAGCGCAGCCTTCAGCGCCTGCGCAGTGCGGGGGCGGCGCCCGCGCAGCAAGATGGCGGCGACGGGGACAGTCTGGACAACTTCATGGCGCACCTGGGCAGCCAGGGGCGGACTATGGCGCACAAGGCTGAGATCTCCAGTACTAAGGTACAAATACAAATATTTTTATTATCTCAATTCACAAATCAAGTGTAGTTACGTCCAGGTAGGATGGCGGACCTGGGCAACCAGGGGCGGACTATGGCGCATAATATATTGTTTCTCAATCCGCAAATCAAGTGTAACTTAGATAGATAGAAAACACTATTGCACAACTAAAAGAAAAAATAACATTTTAGCCAAAGTAGGAATTTTATTTATCAGGAAAGCCGGGCAGTAAAATAAGTTAACATGCAAATACTCAATGAAAACATATCCCATGCAAATCCATGATGGATACAAATGACAAATATTAAATAACAAATTAATTAATTCATTCATTCAAATATCTTACATAATAATCATTCATGTAATAACCAACATTTTGACGAATTCCGTCCTTCGTTATTCGTTCATTCAAAGATGAATGTCCAACATAACAAATTAATTTATTCAAATAAATTTGTAGTCTCAATATCAAGTCACAATAATACAATCAGCAAATAAAAAAAATACGAATGGCCAACAATGGCAACCTCTTCTACGAGGGCTAGAGTTTGGCCAACGAAAGCGAGACCGGAGAATCACGCGGCAAATTAAAAAAAAATGTGGTAGAACATCAATCTTCTCTTGTCACTAATGTTCATATTATTTAGCTATTTACTACATGTTGACTTCATCCTAGATCGCTAACGGTTAGATCTAAGTTGAAGGAAGTCAAAATGGAGTCTAATACCACATGAAGAGTTTGAATTTGCCGCGTCACGCTTTCGTTGGCCCAAATCTAGGCACCGACCATCGGCAAAATACATTCATGGATCCCGTATGTGTACTGGCTAAAATCTGGGTGGTTTAAAAGCCGTGGTTATGTAATTGGTAATTAAAACGGCATCTATTTAAACAAAAAATGAGTTGAGTAATCTTGTTTCTAGTTGAGAAATTTTGTTTCTAGTTGAGAAATCTTGTTTCTAGTTGAGAAATCTAGTTTAAAATAAGGCGTAAACAACTAGTATTGCCTCTTGGCCTATCAGAATAATGACCCCCCCATATAGAATGCTTCTAATAGATTCGAGTTTGTGTCGAGATATTTACGGAAAGTGCCTTTTAACAAAAAAAAAAAAAAAACGACCTAGCGTATTCGATAGCTATTGTTACGGCACGTTCATTGGCTATGGCTTTCAGACCACCCGAAATGAATGGCATACCATACAAATATTTTTTCCTCATCAGATGAACATCACAAGACTGAAGGCCGAGCTGTCCAAGACGCAGCGGTTGGCCGACATCGCGCGGCCCGCCCACCTGCCGCCGCTTGTCAAAAAGACCGTGGATAAAGCGAAGATGGCCGCCATGAAAGTTGGGAACAACTCCGTGGTCTATGGGAAGAGGTGAGCACTACAAACAACGTGTTGATTTGTAAAGTAACGCCCGACTCAGGGTCTATTCTCTCTATTCATAAAGTGTCTATTCATAACTGCTTATTGAATAAAGATTTTATTATTATTATTATTATAAACACGAACAACTTTTACTACAGGGTGGACCTCGAAATCGCGAAAAAAAAAACAGGTGTGCCATGCTAAAATTCGGTACCTACTGAACAAAATATATGAAAACGTTGAATTTTTTTTTTAAGATTTTAGAGATGGTCCCATAGCATAAGTTGTTCGTATTGATGACAAGAAAGTACCCTGACTCGGGCGTTTTACTTTACAAATCGACACCTTGTACAGTAGGCAGACTACGGTTGCCAGTTTTTTTTTTTTTTTTGATAGATTGAAGGGACAAAAAAATGCTCATTTTGGCAAAACGAAACGGGATTTTAAATTTTTCCTCGGGACAAATGAAAGCCATGTATTTTACTTTGTTTTTATTGCTAGTTAATAGTTAGCAAAGGGCAAGATAAAAAGTACCCGAAACCGGCGTGCGTGCATGCAACGACTTATGAATGTTGAGGAAGCGAAAGTGATCTGTCAGGACCGTGACCCCTCTGGGATACAAGCGTGAGTTTATGTTATGTTATGTTTAATAGTTATATTTGAAAGACGATCGTGTAAGTTTTAAGAGGTTCAAGTCCCGGCGTGGGTGGAATTTTTAGCCTCTAAATAGGTTTTTAAAAAAGGTCATTAAGTTATCGGTAAGTTACCATCTGTCCCGGCGGGACGTTTAAAAGTACGAGTATGCCTGAAATACGAGACGTTTGGCAACGCTAGGGCAGACACCATGGAGGTCAGTAACAGAGCACAGTCACTGGTCTCCATCCAACATTTACTATGAGGAAAGCTTCGAAATCGCGTTAAAGTTTTCAGCGGTTCAATACACCCTCAATCTTAAAGTTTCAACAGTTCATGGTGTGGATTTAACACTTGTATATTAATAATAACTTCCACACAACACGATCACTTGTCCTGGTCCCAAACTAGGATACCCTGTGCTAAGGTAACCAGGCAAGGATATCACAAACATGGAAATACACCCAGACTGCGCCTCCAGCGGGAATCGAGTCCAACGAGGAAGTCCACCTGACTAGTTCTAGTTAGACCTGAGATTTTCTCAGCCCCATGTACGTAGCGAGCGATAAGGTAAATACCTCAGACCCTTGGGTTTCCTTACGATGTTTTCATTCAACGTTAGCGAGTGGCATCGCTACCATAACTTTACGTACATTTGTAATGCCGAGATTCGAACCCACGACCTCCCGAATGTGAGACCGCTTCAACTAGACCAATGGAACAGCTGATAATTTTCCTCAGCTTTATGCAACTTATATAACTACTTTTTAGCAAAAAAAAAACCGGTTTCAGGAAAAACTCCGAGATTGTATGAAAATATAAAAATTGGAATGTTAATTTTACTTATTGAAAGTGGTTTCATAATCATCAATCTTAATACATAATTCATTTACAACGAATCCTTATGATTTCTGTTCTTTATTCTAGAATACGGCTCAAAGAAGACAGCGAGAAGCGACTTCAGCCGAAACAAGCGAAAAAACAAGACGAAGACGAATTCGTCGAAGAAATGGACTCGGACGAAGAAGACACTCACATTCCAGAAGATTCTAGAAGCAAACCGGAAGACGCACCTTCAGAAGCCAGTTCAGAAGTACAAAGGACAGAAAAAGATGTAGACAGAAGTACCGAGGAAATTCAAGAAGTACAGAAAGAAAAAGAAGGAGACAGAAGTCCAGAAAAGAAAGTGCAAAAAAGAGTTTTCGGTCCGATGAGGCCACCCGAAAACTATGTTATACCAGAAAGCTATTTCAATCAGGAATCCGACAGGGATTTGCCGGAAATAATGGAGGATGAAGTTTAAATAGTGGTAGTTGTTAAGTATTTATGTGGAGTTAATTAAAATACAAGTATAATAAGGTTTTCGTAGTTTTTTTTTACTGGGTGATTGCAATACAATCGTAGGTACTTTGGTATTAATAAACAGACGACATGCCAAATTGCAATGAAAGCCAATCTTCTTAGAGGTCACAAGCCTAGGTTCGATATTGTGTGTAATCCTACTAATATTATAAATAATGTGAAAGTTTGTGGAGATGTTTGGATGGTTGTTACTCAATCACGCCATAACGGTATAACGGATTTACATGAAACTTGGCGTACAGATAGACAAAGACCTGAATTGAGACATAGTATACTCGATATCCCGGTAATGCATTCCCGTGGGATAATGAAAATGAAAAAAACTTTATTTAGAAAAAGGTTAAAAAAGTGGTATTTATTTTAAGTTAAAATAGTGGCGTTGTGCGAGCGAACGTTGTGTTTTAAAAATAGATGGCGTTGTGGAAGAATCGTATAAACGGATTCTGTCTGTGGCGGTACGAAGCACAGATTAAAAAGAAAAAAAGACAATGACGCAGTTCGCCGGGATAGCTAGTTTCGAAAAAAGTAAACTAAAAGAGCCTTGTAGCGGCTGTTTATCACAGGTTCAATAATAGCAGTTTTACTATATTTTTTTCATTTCTGTCAACACTGACTTTTGACATTAGAAATTGCGTTTGGTTTTATCTTTTACATCCAAGATATTTTCTAAGGAAAATAATTCAAGCTTGAATTCTCAAAAGTCTAGATTTAGTCATATTATCTCGTTTTATATTTCTATATTATTTTAATAATAGCCTTGAAACATTGTTGATGAACGCGTTTTGATTCCGACTTCCCGTGATAAGGCCGTCAAGTTACCATCTAGAGGAATAACGAAACTCAGTCCTGTGAAAGATGGCCTCTTTATTGAATGTTTTGTTGCGAAAATCAGCAAAAATCGGCCAAAATGCCTCTTTGCTGAAGAATATACCAGCCGTTCATAATGTTAAGTAAGTTATTACAATGTTACAAATTGAATTTGCTGTCTTAAAATCTTCCTTTTGTTAGTAAATAATTATGTAATATTTTAGGTTATTTACTACCAAATATTCTTTCCGATTCCTCTCTGAACCCTTTTACAGTGGATAAAACACATCTAAACCCATTAAAGCATAATCATAGTAGTGACTTTAATCCAGTTAGACAACTGCTCTGAACTACAAAATAACAAGAAGACTTCAGGCTTGATGTGAAGTTCACTAATTGAAGGATTCAGATTTAAAAAATCTCACCATTTATTTAGAATGTACCCACCTTCAGCATGGACATAGGCTGACTTCCACGCGAGCGAAGATGTGGACACAGCTTGTTTGACATAAACTTACAAATTACCCAGCTCTACTCAAACTTATCCAACTTATATTCTTTTTGTTACTCTAACCCGTGCTGAGGACAATTTTAAAAACCTATTTAGAGGCGAAACGCAGAAGACCATGCAGGAGATGGGAGGACGATGTAAAAATGATAGCAAGACCCTTATGACAGAAGCCAGTGGAAGTCAAAGGAGGAGGCCAATGCCAAGACGCACCCTGAAGTTAGGGACATAATTTAAAAATAATTATAGAAACTCTGCTTGCAATTTTTCAATTAATTAATATTATAATCCATAAATATAAGTAATGCTTTTAATAACAAATCCAAATAGCAGTGCAAATCGAGACTAAGAATTTGAAATGTAATTAACCCTAGAAATGCCCTCTAATTCAGAATAAAGTGCTATTTTATTTAATTCAGCCCTCCCTGTGAGAACCCCGATAAGTTCATTTTAGCTACTTTGTTGAAGTGGTTGATTTGTATAAAATGCATTAAGTCCGCTACATTGCCATTGTATTGCAATGTGGCGGACTTAATGCATTTTCTACTAACAGCGACGTTGAATCAAAACAATTTGAATCATCTTTGAATCACAGATGAAGTACGAAATCACTTTTAGCTCCCAACGCAATGGACACCGCTGGTTCCCTGATAAGGATTACATGGAGCAGTTTGAGGGTGCCGTCATGTACCCTGATGAGAGCTACGATTCACTGCTCAAGAAGACTCCGTATAGTGGTACGTACCCGATTCATGTTATTTATTTTATTCTGGACACAAAGAGTTTTCTTTTTACTGCCTCGTTGATCTAGCCGTTAAGGCGCTTAGCTACCAAACTGCAGGTCGTGGGTTCGATTCCCGCTGAGGGCTGCCGTTCATTTGTACAAGTGGCCTCAGCCTCAGTTTGGGTGTATTTTCATGTTTGTAACGTCCTTGCCTGGTTACCATAGTACAGGGTATCTTAGTTTGGAATCAGGTCAAGTGATTGTACTGTGTGGAAGTTATTATTATTTAGCCCCGATTGTGTCCCACTGCTGGGCAAAGGCCTCCCCTTTAGCTCTCCACTCCTCCGTGTTCATGGCCACCTCCGGCCAATCCACAGTCGGCCAAGTTTGCGATGTCCATCACGTGGAACCCAGTCGGTGACGGTTCTTTCACACCTGTCTGGGCCCATATGGCTGACGTAGCCCGTTCAATTACACTTCAGCTTAGCAGTTGTAGACATCGACAATTTTAGTTCTTGAGTGCAGTGTTGTGTTAGTTGTGTTAGGGATGTTGTCAATCATTTTACACTATGGCACTGAAACGTGGTCTCTCACTATGGGCCTCATAAGAAGGCTCAAGGTCACGCAACGAGCTATGGAAAGGGCTATGCTCGGAACGATACGAGATCGAATCAGAAATGATGAGATCCGTAGGACAATATCATGAGAAAACCTGTCGGAAAACCCTAGCTTTTGAGGTGTTTACATAACTGTTCCCTTGTACCGAGGCTAAGTGCGGCGATCTCAGATCTAACTATCCACGTCCACGTTCGTTTCAGGTGTGGTGGCGCCTACGGAGAAGCAAGTACGCAACATGGTGCTCAACTTCGGGCCCCAGCACCCCGCCGCCCACGGAGTGCTCCGACTGGTCCTCGAACTGGACGGCGAGGTGAGAGTTTGATAATCACTGCAGGTTGCCGGTACAATGTGAATATTAAAATAAATAAGTAAAAAGTATCCGAAACCGGCGTGCGTGCATGCAACGACTAATGATTGTTGAGGAAGCGGAAGTGATCTGTTAGGATCGTGGCGTGTGGCAGTCCCTAGTCTATGCCTACCCCTCTGGGACACAGGCGTGAGTTTATGTACCTATGTATAAATAACTCGTGAAGTTAAAGTAGCAATACCACTCGCTCCGTGAAGAAAAACATCGTGAGGAAACCTGAGTTTCTGATGTGTCCACATATCTCAGCGCTTCAAATTGCTTCAAATCAGTGATTAAGCCCATACTCTCTGAGAGAAGGCCTGTGCCCTACAGTGGGACGTATATAGGCTGCTTATGAAGGATGAATTAACCTTTGCCATGCAAAGGTCATACACAGCTCAGACACCCAGGTTTCCTCACGATGTTTTCCTTCACCGCTAGCGAGTGGTATTGCTACTATAACTTCACAAATTTTAATGTACATAACTTAGAAAGAAAAGTCATAGGTACATCCCCGCACTGGGAACCGCTTCCGAGTCCAATGTTCTACCCACTAGGCTACCACCGCTTCTTTCATCCTTAAATTACATAAACTCACGTCTGCATCCCAAAGGAGTAGGCAGAGATCAGGGTTTTTCCACTTGCCACGATCGTGACTAACCTCTTATCAGACTCGGTGGAGCGATGATCTTCGCAGGGCGGCTGGCAAGAGCTGGACGAGAGTAGCCGAGGACCGTGCTCAGTGGCGTGCTATAGGAGAGGCCTATGTCCAGCAGTGGACAAGCGTAGGCCGGTGATGATGGTGATTGATATAGATCATAGACGTTAAAAGCAAACTTTATACCCAGACCGTCCGGGCAGCGGACCCCCACATCGGGCTGCTCCACCGTGGCACCGAAAAGCTCATTGAGTACAAGACCTACACCCAGGCCCTGCCGTACTTCGACCGGCTGGACTATGTGTCTATGATGTGCAACGAGCAATGCTACAGCCTTGCCGTTGAGAAGCTTCTCAACATTGATATTCCGCTGCGTGCCAAGTACATTCGCAGTGAGTAACGGCGAAGGGGTTACTGAGATGTAACTAATGTACCGTGTGGTGCCGGATTAAGAATAGCGTCACTCCATTTCTTTCCATCAATTACCAGGAGACGGGCAGCAGCGTCTTCCTGAGATTCCAACCGCATACTGCGATCGCCAACCCGCCTGCCGAGCGTGGCGATTATGGCAAAACCCCTCGTGGTTATGAAAACCACGAAGGAGGCCTATGTCCTGCAGTGGGCGTCAAATGGCTGATGATGATGATGAATGGAAAATAGTTCGTGTTTTCTTTTAAAATGTACTTTTTAAGTTTTTTTTTGTTTTAGAAATGATTTAATTTCATTTATTTACAGTTCATTTTTAAAAAGTAACATGGCCCCTGTAAGGGTGTAGTAAATTTCTATTATATAATATGTAAAGCACGCATGCGAATATATACAAAGCGTAGATTAGGACAAAGGCTGCTAAGGTTCTATGGTCCACTATTTATTTATTTCTTTTCAGTAATAACATTTAATTCAAGTCCACTGCAGCCAGTGGCGTAGCATAGGTCACTAGTACCCGGTGCGGATTCCAAATTTGCCGCCCTCTTATTTTTGTAATCCATTATAAAAAATTTGGGCATGGTAAAAAGAGTACTTTTATTAGTTTCATTGAATGATTTATTGAATTGAAAAGTGAAATTAACATTTTTTGACATAGGTAGAATATCACAGAAAAATTACAGAGAAAACGTAATAGAATAATGGAGAAATCGCCTACTTCACGAACGCTCTTTTGCGCACGAGTATCATTCTAAGCTCAACTCCTCAACTGAAACAATGAAACGAAATAAGTTTCCTAAATAATAGTTATTGAGAAACCTTGCGCTTGCATCACCCATGCATAGAACTTGCATAGGTACCTGGGTATTTGGTAAAATAAAAAAAAAAGACGAAAAATACACTGAAAGAAATTTTTTTTTTTTTTAATTTTTATTTTTTTTTCTAACTGCCACCTCCGCAGCGCCGCCCCCGGCAAAGTGCCGCCCGGTGCGGACCGCACCCTCCACCCCCCCCATGCTACGCCACTGACTGCAGCGCCGTATTTTTAGGCTTAAAACAGGCAATAGGGGTGAAAAGAACATTGCAAAATTGTCAATTGTCAGAAACGGTTTCACAGGAACAAAATGATTGCGCGATGTAGACTCAATAACTCGCGATACACCAACGCCATCTGTTGGCGCGCTTAGTAACTTTACAAGCAGCCTATTACGTCCCACTGTAGGGCACAGGCCTTCTCTCAGAGAGAGTGTATTGTATGGGCTTAATCACCACGCATTGCCCACCGCGATTTCAAGCGCTGAGGAAGGTGAATAGCTTAGACACTCAGGTTTCCTCACGATCTTTTCCTTCACCGTTAGCGAGTGGTATTGCTACTATAACTTCACAAATGTACATAACTTAGAAAACAAAGTCATAGATACATACATGCCCGCACTGGGAATCGACCCTGGGTCTCGCTTCAGAGTCCAATGCTCTACCCACTAGGCTACCATAGCTTAGTAACTTAACACTTGAGTATCCCGGGCCGCAGAGGAAAAAACCTGTACTGCCGCCCTCTTCCCGCAGCCCTTTTCGCCGAGATCACGCGCATCCTGAACCACATAATGGCGGTGGGAACCCACGCCCTGGACGTGGGGGCACTGACGCCGTTCTTCTGGCTTTTCGAGGAGCGGGAGAAGATGATGGAGTTCTACGAGCGGGTCAGCGGTGCTCGGATGCATGCCGCTTACATCAGACCCGGCGGTGTGGCCCTGGTGAGTGACAGAGATGAGATAAGATAAGATAAGATAAGATAAGAATATTCTTTATTGTCTACTCTCTCCTTGAGAGAAGGCCTGTACCCTACAGTGGGGCGCATATAGGCTGATTATGCTATTCTTTATTGTATATTGGAAAAAAAAGTTACATAAACAGCAATGACAAAAGAAAAGATACAATTGGCGGCCTTATAGCCAATAGCTACTTCTTTCAGGCAACCTCATAGATAGCTAGACACGAGAGCAGGAGGGAAGGAAGAGAGGAAGGAAGGAAGAAAGAGAGATAGGGAGGGCATAAAGAAAGGCCGGCTGGTCGGAGAGACAGAAAAACCGGCCAAGTGCGTGTCGGGCCACGCGCAATGTAGGGTTCCGTATAAAGAGGGTTTTTTTTATCTGTTTTGCAGAACTAATTTTCAATGGATTTTGTACGAAATTATACTTTTATAAGTTGGTTGCCTATTACTCGTTAACTAGTTAGGCCTACTTAGCCGTGATACTTTTCCTTTTAAGTTCATTATATGTGCTACTACCCTGAATTTTTTCACGTTTCTATATAATCAATCCTTTAGCCAGGAGAGGGGGGGGGGCGCCCTACTCGAACAAAAATTTGCGCTATAAAGCTTAATATTTCGCAAACGGAACCCAAAATCAAAAAATGGTCTACCTACACCCTCAATATTTTTCAACGACCAATCCAACGATGCCCCTACATGATGGGGTAGACGAGAAAAAAAAATCATCCCCACTTTTCGTGTTAGGGGAGGTACCGTAAAAAAAAATTACAACCTTTTATTCTTTAACTTTGTCGGCGTAATAAATATGTATATATACATACCAAATTAGAGCTTTCTAGTACCACCGGTCTTTGCGCTAGGCCGCGGACGGACAGACAGACAGACGGAGATGGCGAAACTATAAGGGTTCCTTGTCGGACTACGGAACCCTAAAAAGAGAATTTCGTGACTTTTCGGTGGGCTGTCGCGATTGTCTGGATTTTCGAAGAGCGACTGAGAAAGCCGCCTGTATCAGACCCGGCGGCGCGTCGCTGGTGAGTGAAAACAGAATTAAAGCCAGAAAGAAGATCAGACAGAGTGAAAGTTGAGGGTGTGGAAGGAGGCCTTTCTTTTCGGTTTTCGAGCAGCGGAGGAAGGTGATGGTATTCCATTTGCCGCTTATATCGGACCCGGCGGCGTGTCCCTGGTAAGTAAGGCGAGAAAGAAAGATGGGAGAGGGGGGAGGGGGGTTCCTTTTTGGAGTCTCAGGAAGCGACAGAAAACGATGGTATTAATATCTGAAGCAAAAAAAAGAAAGAAACTGAGTCTATGAAACCGGAAGTACGTCATTGCAAAAAGCAATTCAATTTCAATTCAATTCAATAGTGTATTGCCCTAAATTACAGACATACAGATGGTATGATATAAAAAATATTGCACTGTGTAATTTTACTGTATACAGCATATCGAAATCAATTGGACAATTGAATAATTAAATAAACAGTCCTGTGATATAAAATAAAATAATACTAAAAACACACTTCATCATTCCGCCACAAGAGGTCCACTGCTGGACATAGGCCTCTAACATAAGCCTATTTATTTACAATTTTCATAAAATTCCTCTAAATTTTAAGGACACAATGTCTGAAAGACATCTATTCAAAGCCTTTAAGAACTGATTATTAGGAGCTAATATGAGATTTTCGATGGTTGGATGATTTCGATGGCTTGACATTCGCAATGGTTAGCGAGTAAAGTAGAAAAATTTAGGACAATGCCCATTGTTTACTCTGCTTAGTCGCGACATCCCTCGAGCATGCGGCTTCCCTCACAACAGTGTTCTCCACGCAGGACATGCCCATCGGCCTCATGGACGACATCTACGAGTTCTCGTCCAAGTTCGCGGAACGTTTGGACGAGGTCGAGGATGTGCTGACCACAAACCGTATCTGGGTGCAGCGTACTAAGGACATCGGTATTGTCACCGCTGAGGATGCCCTGAATTATGGCTTCAGGTTCGTGGTTTAGCTGAGGATATCTGGTTCGCTAGTGACGAGGTTAACCGTACTAACCACCAAGACCTTGACGTACGGACCACCAAGCCAACTCTGGGTGCAGCGTACTAAGGATATCGGCTTTGTGACGGCTTCAGGGAGGTTTGGGACTTAGGATATCTTGAAAAACTCTTGAGGCTCAAAGAGGTTCCATAGCGACGAGGTTGAAGACGTACTGACCACCAATCGAATTTGGGTGCAGCGTGCTAAAGACATCAGAAAGGTCACCGCTGAGGACGCTGTAAATTACGGCTTCAGGTACGTTCAGGGCTTTAGTTCAGAATATCTAGAATATTCTCAATCAGGTTTACTCGGAACGAGGTCGAGGACGTACTGACCACCAATCGCATTTGGGTGCAGCGTGCTAAAGACATCAGAAAGGTCACCGCTGAGGACGCTGTAAATTACGGCTTCAGGTAAAGACAAAGACAGATATTTAAGTGCCTGCCAGCCAGCCAGTCAGTACCAGCCGTTACTCGTCCACTGCTAGACATTGGCCTCCCCCAAGGCCACTTCCTTCGGTCCTCGGCCGTCCTCACCCGGCCGCTGCCAGCAATCTGCCTCAGATCGTCGGTCCAGCGAGCTGGTGGCCGTCCCAAGCGTTCGTGGCTTAGTTCAAGATAACCGGAGAACTCTTCATGAGGTTCACTAGTGACGAGGTTGAAGACGAAATAAGGTTAAATTGTGACGAGGTTGAGGACGTGCTGACCACCAACATTTGGGTGCAGCGTACTAAGGACAGAAAACTATATTGTGTTACCTAGAATACACCTGATGAAAAACTCATACAAAATTCGTGAAACACAAACTCTAATTGCAATTCAGAAATTAGAAATTGCATTTTTTTTTTAAGTAACCTTGTATGGGCATTTTTTTTACACCCTGTTATGAACTAGCCTCTCTCGTTCCGCAGTGGGGTGATGCTACGGGGTTCCGGCATCAAGTGGGACCTACGCAAATCTCAGCCTTACGACGCTTACGATAAGGTCGAGTTTGACGTGCCGATCGGCACGCACGGGGATTGCTACGATAGGTAAGTGATTGATTGATGGATAAATATTTTTTTTAAAAGACTATATTAAATTAGAACTCTATTGATCCATACAAAAAAAAATGCATCATGCGTAAACATCAATAGTTATAAATAATGTAATGTGTAATTAAGAATAGCGTCACTTTATTTCCTTCCGTGGATGTCGTAGAAGGCGACTAAGGAAATACATTACCAGGAGACGGGCAGCAGCGTCTTCCTGAGAATCCAACCGCATACTGCGATCGCCAACCCGCCTGCCGAGCGTGGCGATTATGGCAAAACCCTTCGTGGTTAGAAAACCATGAGGGAGTCCTATGTCCTGCAGTGGACGTCAAATGGCTGGTGATGATGATAAAGTGCCACAGCCCTGAATTTTTTCACGTTTCTACAATCAACCGTTTAGCCGGAAGAGAGGGGGGGGGAGACACGCCCTACTCGGACAAAATTTTTCGCTTTAGAGCTTAATATTTCGCAAACGGACAAACGGACAGTGTGAAACTATGAGGGTTCCTTGTCGACTACGGAACCCTTAAAATGAATTGCTATTCGTTAGTCTCGCTACAACCTCGCAAGAAAATCCATTGAAAATTACGTTGGTGAAGTTTTTAGTTCTGTAAAGCCGATAAAAACCCCCTCTTTCTACGGAACCCTACACTGCGCGTGGCCCGACGCGCACTTGGCTGGTATTATCGATTTGTATTACTTTTCGTCCTGCTATTGTTTGTTTATGCTTAAGTGGAAAAAAGATAAAGTCAAAGTCAAAAAAAATTTATTCAAAGTAACACAGAAACTGTGACTTATTGAACGTTACAAGAAAAACTAGGTGTCCGTTTCAAAATCTAGATCATTTAGAGAAAAACGGACAAAAAAACTCCAAACTTAGTCTTTTCAAACATGGAATATGTTAATTAACAGAGTTTACATGTCATTATTGAACTGGCTTTAATTCCACACATCTTTGTCATCTAAATAATCCTTAATGCTATTGTAGCCCTTTTGGCATAAAGTGCGCTTTACACATATTTTGAACCGCATTTCAGGCAAGCTTATTATATCTTCAGGGATCTTATTGTAAAAACGTATACAATGCCCCATAAAGGATGTATTAACCTTTGCCAGCCTAAATCTTGGGAAAGAAAGTCACAATTCACACATCATTCAGTTTACTTATGTACCTATTTATTATGTAAAAACTTCTGCATTTGAACTTGAGTGATGAATAAAGTCCGATTTATTTTCTTTACTTATTTATTTCATCATATCCACATATCGGGAAGCGCAGCGTAGGACGACAAGCCACAAGATGGACAGATGACCTCATCCAAGTGGCAGGAAGGCGCTGGATGCAGGCCGCTTCCAACCGGTCTTTTTGGAAAAAAACATGGAGGAGGCCTATGTCCAGCAGTGGACTTCTTGTGGCTGAATGATGATGATGATGATGATGATGATGATGTATGTATGCGTAAGTGAAGTAATTTGTCTAACAAAAAAAAATGTTTTTTTGACTCGTAATATTTTCTAAAACTAACACCACATGCTTCTAAATCATGGTTAGAGTGTGCCCTGAAGTGTGTGATATTTTGCGGCCGCCAGGTACCTGATCCGTGTGGAGGAGATGCGGCAATCGCTCCGCATCATCGACCAGTGTTTGAACCAGATGCCGGCTGGCGAGGTGAAGACTGACGACGCGAAGCTCACACCGCCCAGCCGCGAGGAGATGAAGGTAAGATAAGAGTACTCTTTACTAGGTTATTATTATAAGGTTATTTAGGCGTGTATAATGCATATACCTCCGAAACTATCATTATGTTTGTTTGTACATCTACTTCCTTCTCCCGTGTATTATTAGCCCAGTCATTGCTGAAGGAAAACAGGGAGTCGGTGCAAATATAGATAACGATATATCTACATAAACAATACGGTATTTGACACGATCAAAAATAAATTATTTCATATGCTCGATTAAAACAAAAATTACAAAATATCTCGGAAAATGTATATCTTTTAGTCAATTACTTGTTATTACAATTTTTAAATAGATTAAACATAAAAAGAGTGCTCTGAAATGTGACGTCATAAGCAAGTATTTAAAATTCCGTTTTAAAAGTAACTCATTTGATATTTTGTCAAATAACCCAATTGCATATATAGTTGTTTTAAACATAAAAAACTGGCCTTTGTATCTACGTAATCAGGAGCTCTATTTTTGAATCACTCGTATCGCGTCGAGCGCTCGATTTCTACTGATTTTCGTTCGACATCTGAAATTCCGTATTTTTTAATCACTCGACTGCAACGAATGGTCCTTACCACTCGTCTCGCATGGCGATCGGTAGATTAATTGTCAAAAAACGATAAATGTGTGTTGGTACTGTTTGTCATTCTGAGTGTCAACAATCAAAAAGAGTTGTCAGTATGTAGTGTTTGGTTTGTAACAAAAGACAAAGATTTTTTATTTAAACAGCCAATAAAACAGTGTTTTACGTTCCGTTTCTGTTACGGTAGTTTCCGGTTTTTTAATTTCTGCGTGGAATGGATAAAATACAATACTTCAAATTGTACTGGCAACACTTCAGGCGAACGATTCAAAAATACGGAAAAACGACATCATGCGACTTAGAAGACGAGTGTGACTTAAGTCGCATTCGACGATACAATTTCATACGAGTGATTCAAAAATAGGTCTCCAGATGATTTATACAACGTCCAGTGGCACCTTCACGCACACTAGACGTGCGAAGGGACCACTCGGACGCCGCAGTGCCTCAGTCATTGTTTTAGATGGAGTAGGCTTGCCCAGCACCTATGCCATACTGACAGCACAAATAAACAAAAATAAATGAGTTATAATAACAAGCTATGCAAGGAGGAATTACAGAATATAATAATTTCAATCAATCAATCATCCCGTATTGGCATCATCCATCAAACGGCGGTGGTAGCCTAGTGGGTAAAACCTCGGACTCGGAAGTGGGAGACCCAGGTTCGATCCCCGGTGCGGGAACGTACCTATGACTTGGTTTTCTAAGTTATGTACATCTGTGAAGTTTTAGTAGCAATACCACTCGCTAACGGTGAAGGAAAGCATCGTGAGGAAACCTGAGTGTCTGAGCTATTCACATACCTCAGCGTTTGAAATCGCCAATCCGCGGTGGGCACGCGTGTTGATTAAGCCCACACTCTCTCCCCGAGAGAAGGCCTGTGCCCTACAGTGGGACGTATATAGGCTGCTTATGTAATCATCCCGTATTCGTCCACTGCTGGACATAGGCCTCCACGCCACTTCCTTCTGTCCTCGGTCGTCCTCACCCAGCCGCCGCCAGCAATCTGCCTCAGATCGTCGGTCCAGCGAGCTGGTGGACGTCCGCAGCTGCGTCTGCCATTTCGTGATCTCCGTGAGAAATGAATTTTCTTTTTCTTCTTCTAATTAATATTTTATTTTAGGAAAACTAACGACATTAAGAAGGCTGCAGGTGGACGATGGACGAGATCAGCAGGGCACCGGCGAGGTTGGCGTGGTGGTACAGAGGCCTATGCCCAACGGCGGGCGTCTTTCATCGGCTGTATAGATGTCAATGACGAATTGTCTCATTTCACATATCTATACTGAATCCATCTATTTGAAAGCTGTCGGATGTATTTTCGTTTATTTTATGTGTTACATTTTTCTCGACATGTTCCGTGTGGCGCCGGATTAAGAATAGCGTCACTCCATTTCCTTCCGTGGATGTCGTAGAAGGCGACTGAGGAAATCGATTACTAGGAGACGGGCAGCAGCGTCTTGCTGAGATTCCAACCGCATACTGCGATCGCCAACCCGCCTGCCGAGCGTGGCGGTTATGGCAAAATACATCATGGTTAGGAAAACCATGAGGGAGGCCTGTGTTCTGCAGTGGGCGTCAAATGGCTGATGATGATTTTTTTCGCAGTGGGGAGAAGCATTATTGATGAAATGTATCTTTAATAAATTCAACTGTTACAAGATTTACGTATTTCACTCCCGCCGTCCACAGACATCGATGGAGGCGCTGATCCACCACTTCAAGCTTTTCACGCAAGGCTACCAGGTGCCACCAGGAGCGACTTACACCGCCATCGAAGCCCCGAAGGGCGAGTTTGGCGTGTACCTTGTGTCCGATGGCACTTCTAAACCTTATAGGTGAGTCTATATTAATCTAGCTTCCACAGAGATTCTGGGACTACTCTGGCCACAAACAATTCCGATTGAGGACCTCTGGAAGTGTACCAATCAGAGACCTGCCCATCTAGAAATCCTGGTCAGAAAATGGCGGTGGACGGGCCACACTCTACACCAGGGCGATTGACGCCTGACCAAGTAAGCCCCTCCCTTGGGCAGTCGAAAGGACGGCCAAGGACGGCCTGGAAAGATCCATAGCCCAAGAGGCCAAGTCGATCGGCCTGAATTGGAAGCTGCCGCGAACCACCGACAGAAGTGGACTTCTTGTGGCTGAATGATGATGATGATTGTGGCTGAATGATGATGATGTAATAAATATTTTTTTTTTTCAATTTAAATTTCAATTTAAAATGTCTGTTATTTTATTACCTATCAAACCCACCGACCACATTTATTAAAAGTGTATTTAAAGTACAATTTTTCTCAATCACTTAAAATGTCAGATTCCGCCAGCGAGACGGCACGCCCGACGTAACACCAGCCTTAATTTACATCCTCACATTCCAGATGCAAAATCAAGGCGCCGGGCTTCGCCCACCTGGCGGCACTGGAGAAGATCGGCAAGAACTCGATGCTGGCTGATATCGTGGCCATTATCGGCACGTTGGACGTGGTCTTCGGTGAGATCGACCGATAAACGGTTCAGGACGAGTCGCTTATCCGGAATAGCAACGGCGCAATTACATTTTTTCAAATTTAACAGAACATTTCGACGATGGTTTTACTGAAATTAGACCGAATCAGTGTATTCCAAGTCCCGGCATGGGTGGAATTTTTAGTCTCTAAATAGGTTTTTAAAATTGTCCTCAACACGGATTGGTGCAACAAAAATAATACAGTAGCCCATTTTTCATAAGTGTAATTCCGTCGTTGTTCCAGATGAACGAAGTGTAGGATCCTGTAACGCTGACTTTGCATTGGTTCAAATAGGTAATAAATCAATTCTTGACATGTGGTTATCACTCTGACACACGCTTCTGCCTCTGCCGATGCCGGTGACGAGTTTGAGAGATCGAAACAACTTGCGATCTACAAAACTCATTTGATCGAAAGCTTTGTAGTTAGAATCATCCAAGATAATAATGTTTTATTTACACACCAAAACACACATTTATACATTTGGGTAAAACGAACACATAAAACGCCTAAAAAAAATATATATATATATAAAAATAAAAAGACACTAAACACTAACGGTCCCACTTATAAAAACACGATCCCCCCAAAACACTCCTCAGAGGCAGTTTAAGTCTTGTCCTTGTAAAATCTCACCACAGACTATTTTATACGGCGTTTATAAAATGTTTTAAGGAACGGCGCATTCACAAATAAGACCTTAAAATAATCTACAGTACTTTAGTTCCATTGTTGTTCCATAGGGACAGCAATGGAGCTTAAGGAATGTTAAAGAGGAACTTGTTAAATGTGTGAATTTTTTTTGGTGGAACCGCTCAACTGAACAATGGGGAACTTGCGTCTAACTTAGATTGGAGTGGCTTTGCTTTTATACCATAGAAAACATATAAAAAACCTATGAAAAATTAAAAAATAAAACAATAAAAAAAAAATTTTCCTGGGTTTTCGGGGTCACAAGATATGCGAAAAATATGCATAAAAACATTATTTTACCAGATAACTCAAACATTGATAAACGCCAATACATTATAAGCGTTACGTTAAGGAGTGAATTCAGAGTCTATGGTCGATTGTATGGCGCGCTTTAGTAGGTACCACGTATTAGTCGCAGAGAAAAAAAAATACCAAGTTGTTTTTATCTTTTAACGTAACGTCCTATTCTATTAAAACATTTTTAAGTGCAAGTTCGCCATCATGTTGGTTCGACTATAATAGGGAATGTTGCTGTAAAATACTTATTGGGGTTGCCATTTTATCCCGTTGCAAAGTTCGCGTTGCTCGACTGTAGGTAGTTGGTAGGCGTGGGTTTTGGGGGCTGGCAGCGACGAAAACTGGCCATCTTTTATTGTAGATAGATAAATAGAATTTTCTTTACTGCACACAAGGAACACTAACTTTTTAATACTCATAACTCGGAAATTTAAGAACGCTGTAACATTATAACACTACGTATGTTACAGCGCGTAACATACGTAGAGGTTTGCGAATGGTTTTAGTGGCCCAAAAGTAACACGTATCCCGGAGGGGTGGGCAGAGACCAGACAGAATCTTTCGCTTCATTATTATTTATAAGATACTGCAGCCACGCTCGCTGACTTCGGATATAAAAATTAACCAGGAAAAAGTCAAAAACGATACAGTGAGTTGTTTGCCTAAAAGTGTGTGATTTCTCTAATGTTTGTTCCCACAATAACGTTATGATATGTACAAAACATTTACTAGACGCTTGACGTTGATACAATAATGGCCAAAACAAATACCAAAATGACAGAAAACTAAGCAAATTATCGACACACGTATTGGTTACAAAGATGCTGACCATACTATCGATAATTTGGCTTAGTTTTTTGTTCATTTAGGTATTTATTTTAGGACATTATTGTATCAACGTCAAGCGTCCAGTTAATGTGAACGTGTTCTAGAAAGAATCGCAGCGATTTGGCGGGTGTTTGTAAATTAATACTAAATTAATTACTTTTGTGTAATTTCAACACTCAATGGCGTTCTTAAATACTTTCCTGTTTCATTATAGCTTCGTCACACCTAAAGTGATATTTCTGTGGTCTCGCAGTCCAAATAGTGTCCATCTGGTAATTCAGAACAATGCTCAATGGCAGAAATAACTTGAGACATTACCTCATTATACTGTAAGCACAATAATTTAAGCTGAACTTCAAAGTTCTCTCTCAGATATTAGTTATGTGACTTGATTTATCTGACAGTGTAATGTAGTCAACACTTATAGCATTGTGCCTGACATTAGCTATTTATTTTTGGTTGGATTAATTTTTTTAATCGTATATTCGCACAGAATTTTGGTGTTTTCATTGAAATCTATTTCGCAACTTGTGATCTACCTACAGTTACCCCAAAATGACCACAACATTTAGTGAATAAGCGAATTCAACAAATTAATACCTTTGAGTATGTAGAAAGTGTACATTACTTGTTTTCGTTTTTTTTTATCGTAAGAATAATAAATAAATTATTATAAAGTTAATACTTGTTTGAATTTCTTAAGTTATTCTCTATTATTTGACGTTTTAATATTCATGATATTAAATTAAAACGTACGTCCTTATGATCACACTATAAAGTAAAAACTTATCATTTTCTAAATTGATTTTAATTCGTTTAATGTTCACACATTATTTCCCTACCTCTTTAAAATCATCTCACAACTGATGTGGTTGGCTGGAAGAAATACTATAGAAATAAGCTCGCCCATGCACCCGTTCTTATTGCTTTGTTTTATGTGTAACATATTTCTGTCTTGTGTACAATAAAGTATAACATACATACTGGAAGGTTAAGCAACACAGGGCGCGTTCAGTGCATGGATGGGTCGCCGTCTATGCCTAACGCTAGTGGCATTTTTCCGAGCGGTTCCGTGCTTCGCAAGGCACGTTAAGCTGTTGGTGCCGGCTGCCGTCGATAGATGGCAGTCGTTAAGCCAAGTCAGAGGCCTTAGGGCGGCTTGACAACTTCTGACAGTAGACGAGCCACTAGTCTACAAGCCTCCACCGATCCGGACTTGGCCCCCGTGGTGGAGTATGGCCTATACCTTCCTCAGGGAAGAGACCCGTGCCCCTCGGTGGGGACATAACGGGTTGATGATGATGATACATACTGGAGCCGGTATACCGACTGGCGCTGGGTATACCAGATTGAGCGCCGAGTACACCCGATTCAGAGCCACTGAACGTCTGGAGCCGTATGGTGAAACAAATTTGTTGCGTAACGAACGTCAAAATGGAGTTAAGTTTCTCGTAGCTCTTATATAGCAAAGTTTCTCGAGTGGAGATCACGATCTGGCGAACGCAGCTGCGGACGTCCACCAGCTCGCTGGACCGACGATCTGAGGCAGATTGCTGGCGGCGACTGGGTGAGGATGGCGGAGGAGAGAAGGACGTGGCGTGCCGACGAATACGGGGCGAATAGAAATAAAAGACATCAATGAATAAAGACAATCTTTATTTTCATATCACTTAATTATTCCTATCTAAAAATTAAAGAAACATACTTCATCTCATCGTCTGTAAACCTATTTTTGTTTCAGTGGCACCAAGCTCGAGAAAGAATAGGACAGTAATTGGTTAAAATATACAATTACAAGATCAATTTAATTACAAACCATTGGATCAAAAGAATTAAAAACAAGGCACTGTCCGCATATTACGCACACCAAATCCAAAACGATTTCAATCGTCTTACTTTGAAATTTCATACTAATTGCTCTCGCAAACGTCAGGATTCCGGTGGTGGTGGTCGTGCGCATAATTAGGCCTTGATCGGTGGTAGAGCGGTCAGCAGAACGTTTGCCTAACATTCAGGAGCCCGTGGCTTCGAATCCCGGCGCATGTATCAATGACTTCGCTTTACCAAGGGGTCCATGAGGTTCTCTAGCGCGACAAATGGAAAAAAATCATATCTAACACAGTAACACAGAGAAGTTTGTAAAGAGGTTCGAAATTTCGCCGATGCCTGCACTTGCCCATTAGCTCAGTTGGGGGAGCGCTGGCACGGTTAGCCAGAGGTGGCGGCTTCAAGTCCCGGCATGGGTGGAATTTTTAGCCTCTAAGTAGGTTTTTGACTCGACATTGGCAGAATCCTCAGGGTAGCCATAATTAATAATTGAATTGAAAGTGTCAGACCTATCTGTCAAAATCAAAGTACCAATTTTTTATCAAAATAAAACAGAAACGCCGAGTTAATAATATCAATATCTAGATCACTTTGGAGAAAAAGTTGACAAAAAAAATTTCAGTCTTTTGGTCTTTAAGGGATGGTTCGATCGATCGAACAACAAGGAAATGTAAAAGTCCTAATAGTTCGACACTCGGACTACAAGAACTTAGAAGTTCTTCATCAATCGATCAATCGAACCATCAGTAAAAAAAATATCGGTCGTCCGACCGATCGAACAAGGCGGTCGGACCACGTGGCCTCAGGGTTAATTAACACAGTTCACATATTATTCTGAAACCTGAATCGATCATATTAATAGTGATTTTCAGGACCCATGACCAAGAACCTAGAATCACGGACCTAGGAGTTTTCGGCGTTAAAGCTGTCTATCTAGTCCTGGGTTTTTTGCCTACGGCCATGGGTCCTGAAAATCACGATTAACACGAATTGAGAGACAGGTCTGACACTTTGCAAAATCGGTCTGTAAAAAAGATATGATTGTTCCCGTCTGCGGCACCAGTGGAGCCCCTTAATAAGCTCCTGTGTAGGCGAAAAAAGTTGAAATCGGCAGTGAAGCCTATTTTTATTTTATACTAGCTGTCCCGGCGAAATTCGTAACGCCACAGAAAACGTTTGTATGGGAAATAGAACAGGGCTGTTTTTAGGGTTTTTCCGGGAAATTATTCGATTTTTTCTCGCCTTTTAAACCTTCCCTAGACCTCCACGAACATTTCAAGACTAAGATAAGATAAATCCGTTCAGCCGTTCTCGAGTTTTAGTGAGACTAACGAACAGCAATTCATTTTCATATATATAGATTATAACGAAACGGCTTTAGCGTCTTTAATTAAAACTCACAGATTATTTAAACTGCATTTGAGGAGCGTTTCAAGGAACCATGTGTTGCGAGCCTCTTTGATTTCTATTCTGTTTTGCGTATAAAATGTGGAAGTGTCGAGAAGCCACAAAAATTTTCGTTTTCGATAGCCGGCGGGCGCGTCGAGTAATCACCTTAGATATCTAAGTGGTATGCACTTCTTGATTTCTAATGCAGTATCTGTATTGACACTTCCTACTATGAACATTACTTTTTTGTTTTGTCGGTCTGAAATTAACTTCCCCAAGTCAGCCCGCGTCTGTTTAGCCGTTTTTGTCAAACGACCGCTCATGGCTATCTGGACACTTCCTAAAAGATTGTGTGGATCTGTATTTTTGTTCCTCAGAAAAACTCTGACAAATATATATTATTATATCATCCATTCACTGCAAAGTGCAAACTAGGCTAGTCACTCGAATGATTATTTTTTTTTTATCTCGTATGTATGGATGCAACTGAGTAACTATTTGGCAGCTCGAAATTTTGGGACGTATTTTTATTCGTCCCTCGTAACTTCTAAACGGTGCATCCCAGCGAAAAGTTACTTTCTAACAAATTAGAGAGTACAACATATTGCGTCTAATGGATAATAATTCAGTGACGCAATATAGTAGACCAGGGTGTCTCAAACGTATGTCTCCACGTACCCGTGTTAAAGTTTGTAGATAACAGCGAACCCCTAATTAATAAAACAAATAAACACTGAAAAAACCAGTGTTGCAAACTATGGTTTTAGATTAACTATAAAAATTGGTAAGAAATTAGAAGATTTGAATAAAGCAAAACGGTAGATCCACTTATCCTATACTAAACTTATAGTTCATCATCATCATCATCATTCAGCCACAAGAAGTCCACTGCTGGACATAGGCCTCCTCCATGGATTTCCAAAAAGACCGGTTGGAAGCGGCCTGCATCCAGCGCCTTCCTGCCACTTGGATGAGGTCATCTGTCCATCTTGTGGCTGGTCGTCCTACGCTGCGCTTGCCGATACGTGGTTATAGTTCAGGAGATTTCTAACAATTTGCTAGAAAAGTCCGTATTAAAATACACTTATACATGGTTCGCGTACCCCACTTTGAGAAACCCTGTAGTAGACAACAAGGGCAAAAAAAAAATTACTGTGCCACCTTTTGCATCGTTTCAAACCTCTACCGGCTGGCCTAAACCGGCATTTGCGACTCTAACAACATCACTATACAGGAGAAGACGACAGTGCCACCAGAAATACAGTCAGATATTACTTGACTCGTTTCTGCTGTCGCTGACGATAGATATCGTTGACGGGCGGCGCGACTCCGAGGTCGTCGTCATCGGAGTCCTCACCAGCCTTTCGCCGCCGGTTCTGTGGGGACAACATGAGACCTCTTAGTTTCTTATAAGGAAAAAGAACATAGGTAAATGAAATGATAAACACAATTAATTAAGTATATATGAGATCAATGATTGTTCCGTGCGGCGCCGGATTAAGAATAGCGTCGCTCCATTTCCTCCCGTAGATGTCGTAGAAGGCGACTAAGGAAATCAATTACCAGGAGACGGGCAGCGGCATCTTCCTGAGATTCCAACCGCATACTGCGATCGCCAACCCGCCTGCCAAGCGTGACGATTGTGGCAAAACCCCTCGTGGTTATGAAAACCACGATGGAGGCCTGTGTCCTGCAGTGGGTGTCGAATGGCTGATGATGATGATGCAGATTGTAACCATATTTAAGTTTTTCACAACGGTTCGCGATCTATTTCCGATAAAAGTCTTTTAGACTGCAACAGTTACGTCTGGTATGCTGTCTCGCTCGCCCAATCTAACATTTAGTCTCTAATAAATCTAAAAATCTACATAGTGATTGTAAAAAAATGTATTGATGATGTGGTCTGCTAGATAATGATAACGAACACTACGGGCCGGTTTCTGAATTGAGAATTTCACTAAATAAATACTTAAGTAACGTACAGAACGTTACAGAACGCTCTTTTCTGAGAAATTCGAAGAGACAGAACTACAGTTAACTATTTACTTAGCGAAATTCTCAATTCAAAAACTGGCCCTAAAGATATATTTTCGTTATCATATCTAGTTTTTGATTGACAAACTCGAAAATCAATAATTTTAGCAACAACATTGGCTTATCTCAAACGGTGTTATTTATAAAAAGACGATTCTTTAAAACACTCTATAAACGCCGATCAAAATAGTCTGCGGTGGAGACTTTACATGGAAACGACGTAACCACAGATTGCATAAACTACCTCTAGAGGAATCGTATTTTTATAAATGAGGCCGTACATTTAGAAAAACAAAAATGTATAGCACTAAGAAAAGAAAAAAACACTAAGGACCCATTTATAGGTCATCTCAGTATAGTTCACCTTGCTAGCCACCGTGGTGATGCCATCATCGTCCACTATCCAGTGGACAGCCTGCGCCAGGTCGAACATCTTCGCGTCACAGCCGTTGTCCAACGTCGGCACCGGTGCTGGGGAATCGGATCAGACGAGTTGTTCTTCATTCATCATCAACCCATTATGTCCCCACCGAGGGGTATAGGAAGGTATAGGCCATACTCCACCACGGGGGCCAAGTCCGGATTGGTGGAGGCTTGTAGACTAGTGGCTCGTCTACTGTCAGAAGTTGTCAAGCCGCCATAAGGCCTCTGACTTGGCTTAACGACTGCCATCTATCGACGGCAGCCGGCACGAAGCACGGAACCGCTCGGAAAAATGCCACTAGCGTTAGGCATAGACGGCGACCCATCCATGCACTGAACGCGCCCTGTGTTGCTTAACCTTCGTGATCGTTTAAGATCACTCAGGCAGCCGGGGCTACGAGCGATTCGACGAGTTGTTACTATATTTGAAATTTCAATCAATACCTAGTACTTTATTCATTTATTCGCTTCTTACTAAGTAAGTTACAGAGTGAGCCTAAAAATAACTGCTGATATAAAAGGATGTTGATTGATTTTAAAAATTAGTGGCCTACTGGGTTCGACCCGTAACGTAAGTGTAGCCCTGGTCTCCTCGCTAGGTGCACGCTGAAATCTGGGAGGTCTGAAAGGTTTTGGAGGGTGCATACAATTTATAGCTCACGTGGTCACCGGGCGACTGTTGGATGACTTGGATATTGACCGTGAGAGGAGGGGCGTTGTCGGTCCGCCGTAATATGCTGTCTCGTAGATTTGTCAGATGTAAGATAAGATAATAATATTCTTTATCTACACTCATATCATAATCTTCAAATTAAGAATTCAAGGTAAACACATATTGACAGGCTTTAAACAATACATTTTACTTTAAAGAAAATAAAAAAAAAAGTGTAATATAAAGTTACATTAAAGGTCAGATTTTTCACTTTATGTTACATTTATTTTTTTTAAAGTGTTGCTGTGATCACGGAACAAAACTTAAGTTTTTTTTTAATGTCAAAAGTTGACTCTATAAAAAACCTAATTTCATTTTCGTGGTACCAAAAGTGCAACTAAAAATACCTAAAATTGCGCGCGCAAAACTGAGTGCAGACGATTGAATGTCAAGATACTTTTGTCGAAATTGCGCCATTTTGTTTCAAAAATGTCATTATGAGTGTAGATAAAGTAGTGTATGAGACTGCACATAACTTGGTATTAAAACACTCGCGAATGCTATTAAAAAACTCGCCAAGGCTCGTTTTTTAAAATCTCGCTCGTGTTTTAATAACCCTCATTATGTGACAGTCACATAAACTACTATTATTGTACCAGAAAAAACACAAACATGATATATTTACAAATATACAGTACAACTGGCGGTCTTATTACACAGCCATACATTCCGTGTGGCGCCGGATTAAGAATATCTCTTTTAACTGCTCAAAATTATCTTCTTCCCTATATAATTATCTTCCTTCCAATCTCCCTCTTCCCACAAATTTTCGTTCTCTGTTACACAATTGGTATTCTCTCCATTTATCAAAGATCTATGTAATTTTATAAAAAGTAACAAAATTCGATTGTGATTGTCTGTCTGTTACTAATGTATCTGGTTTTTTTATGTATTTTATCTATTTTGTTATTACTACATCAAAACTAACCTACGGGATTTTGTTAAATATTTAAAAAAAAAAACAAAAACAAAACTTGCTATCTACAAAACTCGACATTGGCAGAATCCTTAGGGTAGCCATAATTAAGAATTGAATTGAACAATAGCGTCACTCCATTTCCTTCCGTGGATGTCGCAGAAGGCGACTAAGGAAATAAATTACCAGGAGACGGGCAGCAGCGTCTTCCTGAGATTCCAACCGCATACTGCGATCGCCAACCCGCCTGTTAAGCGTGGCGATTATGGCAAAACCCTTCATGGTTAGGAAAACCACGAAGGAGGCCTATGTCCTGCAGTGGGCGTCAAATGGCTGATGATGATACACAGCCTAAAATACAGGCTTATTCCTAGTTTAGGCTAAGTATTTACTCCTATGTTAAATTTAATTCTTATGTACACTTTATACCTACGATTTTATGAATAAACTTATGTTATCTATTCACCGGACACCCTTCGAGGTTCAAGCTACTCACGCTTGTCGGGCAGCGAGATCCTGTTGAAGAGGTCCATCAACATATCGACGGCGACGAAGGGTCCGCGGTAGCAGGAGGGCGGCGGCATTTGAGTGCACAGGTGGGCTGCAGCCGGCGGGATCGGGAACGCGCCGCCTGGCGGGAATGAAAATGAAAATGAAAAAAACTTTATTTAGAAAAAGGTTAAAAAAGTGGTTACTGGCTCCCAAACTAGGATTCCCTGTGCTATGGGTAGCCAGGCTTCTTCCAAAATACATAATAATATGTGTTTTACAATAGTTACTAATAGCATCTGTTATCTACACGTTCTTATACCGTAGCGTAAGTAACGACTACAAGAAACAACACAAATAGCAATACCAGCTTACAAACCATGAAACACGAGTCCCACTAATTTTTAATATGAAAGTTCGTGTTTTTTAATAATTATTATAACAACAATGTATGTTAATTAGCACATAGTCTACATTACATAAATTTGAATTGAACGAAACGGTGCCCAAGAAGGTGATAAAGCAAAAACCGGCCAGGTGCGAGGCCGGCCCGAATCGGGGCAAAAGTGAGTCGATTAAGCTCTTTTTTGGGTTCCGTACCCAAAGGGTAATGGACCCTATTACTGAGACTCTACTGTCCGTCCGTCCGTCTGTCACCAGGCTGTACCTCATGAACCGTGAGAGTTAGACAGTTGAAATTTTCACAGATGGTGTATTTCTGTTGCCGCTGTAACAGCAAATACTAAAAACAGAATAAAAATATATTTAAGGTGGGCTCCCATACAACAAACGTGATTTTTTTGCTCGATATTAATAACGACACCAGGTAGACGCTTGAAATATTCAAATATTGTATAGATAATGGTACGGAACCCTTCGTGCGCAAATCCGACTTGCACGGCCGGTTCTTTTATTTTATTATTACATATAATAAGTCCCACGATCACGACAAGTTTGATGCCAGCATGTATTACCGTTATTACGATAGAGCACGAAAAAAAAAACGGCGAAAAAACACGTTTGTTGTATGGAGGAGACTCATCTTATTGTTTAATTGTATTATTTGTTAGGTAATCCGCCGTAATGACACATATTCTGTGAATTTCAACTGGCTACTTATTACGGTTCCAAAGATAGAGCCCTTTAAAGGTCGGACGGACGGACAGACAGACAGACAGTGGAGGCATAGTAATAAGATCCCGTTTGTTATTTCGGACACTATGTTATTTAGCAAAAAATGATCCTTATGACGAAGCTACAGAGTAATTTTTTTCTCGGGTAGCGGGTTCGTTTCCCGGTTCAATCATGTAATTATTTAAAAATCTATGAATGCAGTTTAAATTGTACAATGTTCCATCTACAATATTCAAGGTACTTTCCGTCCATGTGGCATAGCCGTGGGACGCCCTGTATACGATGAGCTCGTAATAAATAATAATAATAATAATAAACATTTACATACAGGCACATACATTCCTTCTGGCCCCACACTAGGATACCCTGTGTCGTGGGAACCAGAAACAACGACATCACAAACATGTAAACATCCAAGACCTGGGGTTTTTTTTGTCCCCAGCCGGGATTACCAGAATCTTACCAGGTATAGGGTGCTCGCCTGGAAGAGGGTTGACTTTGGGCTTGTACGGGATCATCTGGCTGGTATCGGGACGCGCGATGTCCTTGTTCGGATCGTTATCTCTGCAAATATGGTAAAAAAAAAAAAACTAATTACTTACATTAACGATTCGCGAATTCGTAGAAGCAATATAAGCAGCCTATATACGTCCCACTGCAGGGCGCAGGCCTTCTCTCAGGGAGAGAATATGGGCTTAATCACCACGCGTGCCCACCGCGGATTGGCGACTTCAAGCGCTGAGGTGTGTGAATAGCTCAGACACTCGGGTTTCCTCACGATGTTTTGCTTCACCGTTAGCGAGTGGTATTGCTACTGTAACTTCACAAATGTACATAACTTAGAAAACTAAGTCATAGAGGTACATGCCCGCACTGGGAATCGAACATGGGTCTCTCGCTTCCGAGTCCAATGTTCTACCCACTAGGTTACCAACGCTCCTTGTAGCAGCAATGCTATTCGCTAACTGTGAAAGAAAACATTGAGCGGAAACCTGAGTGTTTACATACCTCAGCTCTTAAAATTGCCGATCCGCGGTGGGCACGCGTGGTAATTAAGTCCATTCTACCTCTTTCTCCCTCTGTGAAAGAAGGCATGTGCCCTGCAGTGGGACATATATATAAAAAAAGACCTTAATCGACTTACTTTTGCCCCAATATGAAAGCCGCCAATTCCGGGGAAACGCCGGCCAAAGGACCTCCGAGCGCCCACGATTTGTTTGATATCGAAGCCACCTGAAATTAAAAAACAACCATGAAAAGTCGAAATGAATGAACTTACACTGGATTTCACAACGACCAAATAGATAAGTTTTAATAGAACGGACATTGCGTTCTGTTATATAGAAGTTAAGATTTCATCCGACTTGCGCTGCCTCTCGGATGTCATTTGAATTGAACAAAACTCAACTACATACTTGTATGTCTATGTCCACGTTTGGGAGAGGGGCGCTTGTCAGCCTTAGAATAAGAGATAGAATAAGAAGTGCGCTATAATTCGCCAACAAACTGCCACGCACTTTGGCGAATGATTTGTTAAAAACCTATTTAGAGGCTAAAAATTCTGACCGTGCCGTGACTTGAACCCGCGACCTCTGGCTCACCGTGCCACGGTATGGGTGGAATTTTTAGCCTCTAAATTGTTTTTTTAAAATTGTCCTCAGCACGGGTTAGTGCAACAAAAAGAATATAAGAATGATTTGTTTTCGAGAAACATGTCATCGTTCAGCCACAAGAAGTCCACTGCTGGACATAGGCCTCCTCCGTGGTTTTCATAACCATGAAGGGTTTTGCCATAATCGCCACGCTTGGCAGGCGGGTTGGTATCTCTGATTTTCGATGAATAAAAAAAAACAGAAAACAAAAAAAAAGATTAATAATTTCACATCATACCAATACATAATAACGCCTCACTAAAGTTGATTTAAAAAAGTAAGAAAAAATAGTGGCAGACCCTGGTCTCTGCCTATCCCTGTGGGATACAGACGTGGTTTTCATCGTGGTTTTCACAACCACGAAGGGCTTTGCCATAATCGCCACGCTTGGCAGGCGGGTTGGCGATCGCAGTATGCGGTTGGATTCTCAGGAAGACGCTGCTGCCCGTCTCCTGGTAATGTATTTCCTTAGTCGCCTTCTACGACATCCACGGAAGGAAATGGAGTGACGCTATTCTTAATCCGGCGCCACACGGAACCCTCCGGCATACAGACGTGATTTTATGAAGATTTAAGGCATATTCTGATTTTTGTGTCACGAATTATTGCTACACATAAACAAAAAACTTACCTCAGTGTATCCGATGGACTTCAACTCGGCAATACTGCAAGGATACAGATCTAGAAACTTATATCGGTCGACGAGCTGCGCTGTTTCTTTGCCCTCGAATTCTTTGATCTGAAAAAGATCACATATACATAACATAAGCAGCCTATAATACGTCCCACTGTAGGGCACAGGCCTTCTCTCGGGGAGAGAATATGAGCTTAATCACCACGCGTGCCCACCGCGGATTGGCGATTTCAAGCGCTGAGGTATGTGAATAGCTCAGACACTCAGGTTTCCTTACGATTTTTTTCCTTCACCGAAGAAGATCACACAAAATACATAAATAAAAGCCGTTTACAAAGGTGTTAATTTATTTATTAAAAGTTATAAGGTGTTAATGATTAACAAATCAAGGTTCTTTCAGAGTGATTTGTGATCGGAAGTTTGTGTTTTCTTGTGCATTAGTTTGTAATCAATTCATCGCTGTTTCGTATGTCCCATTCATTAATTCATTCATTCATCCATTTCTTCATTCGTTTACTTTCTCGTTCATTACTTTGTGAGTCTCTGTTTCTATGGATATTTTTTCCGCTTGTCATTTTTAACAAAAAATCATCATTTGGTTGTCCATTCATTCATTTATTAGTTCGTTCATTCATTTATTCATTTCTAATATCTTTCATTCATTGATTCATTCATTCGTAGGAATATTCATTGGATTATTTGTGTGTTTCTACATTTCACCTAGTTAAACGTGTAGCGTTCATAAAGTCGCTGTTTCTGTGTCACTTTGAATAAATTTGACATTATTTGACATTTGTAATTCATTAATTTCATTATGGTATTTTGACATTTCAATAACAATAAACTACAATTAAATATTTGCATGTTAGAACATATCTAACAGAATGTGAGCTCATATATAATATCATGCCATCCTTATGTACCACGTTTTAAGCAAATAAAATTATTTTATTTTATTTTAAAAACAATTTAAAGTCGCTGTTTCTGTGTCACTTTGAATAAAAACAATTTAATTTATTTTAGTTTTAGTCGATTATCCGAACTAATTGGGGGACATGGGTGTTCGGAAAACCGGTTTATTCGTACTTACCTATTTACTAACGAAAACCGTCTAATACGTAAAAATCTCGTGTCACGGTGTTGGTTATCGAACTCCTCCGAAACGGCTTTTCACGAAATTTTTGTCTGAGTATAGGTCGTGGGCTCATTATAATATGGCAAAACAACGTTTGCCGAGTCATCTAGTAATGATATGAAATTTAAATAAGTTGAAATGTCTGCGAGTTTATCTTTCATTGCCGCCTCAAACCACATCTGTCAAAAGTACACTCATTCATTCTTTATGAATATTTCGTGTATATTTGGTACGTCTGAGAATAGATCGCAGGCTAATTAACAAGGCAAAACAACGTTCGCCGGGTCAGCTAGTATTATTATAATTTCATCATCATCATCATCATCATCAGCCATTTGACGCCCACTGCAGGACATAGGCCTCCCGCATGGTTTTGCAAGCTTCCCGGTCTTGTGCCGCCCGCATCCATTATAATTTCAAGCATTTATTTTTTCAGTATTTATTGCAACTTTGTGCATTATTGCGCGCTCTGGACCTCCGTCGTCGACATTCATCCACTGTTCAGCAATTCAGCCCCTTCTTCAGCACAGTTGTTTAGGAGAAGCGGGGCGCGTTTTGTGGCAGTTCGGTTAAGCGGTCATGCGGATGACCGACGTTCGGATAATTCGGTTAAGCGGTCGTTCGGATGACCGACGTTCGGATAATTCGGTTAACCGGTCGTTCAGATGACCGACGTTCGGATAATTCGGTTAAGCGGTCGTACGGATGACCGACGTTCGGATAATTCGGTTAAGCGGTCGTACGGATGACCGACGTTTGGATAATTCGGTTAACCGGTCGTTCAGATGACCGACGTTCGGATAATTCGGTTAAGCGGTCGTACGGATGACCGACGTTCGGATAATTTGGTTAAGCGGTCGTTCGGATGACCGACGTTCGGATGACCGACGTTCGGATAATCGACGTTCTACTGTATTTAATTTGTTCTCCAGCATTTTTGGGCACGGCCTGCCTACGCTTCTCAACCTTGACGATGGAGATCAGATCCCCAATGTTGGACAAATGTCCAAATGTCTGGTCCAAACATCCTTCTCATAGGCTCTTGTTCTTTATAATGTTTGATATTTAACGATTTTTATGCTTTTGATTTTCGTTTGTTTTATTTTTAGGGTTCCGTACTTCAATAGGAAAAACGGAACCCTTACAGGATCACTTTGTTGTCCGTCTGTCTGTCTGTGAAGATCCTTTATCTAGGGTACGCGTGGAGGTATCGAGTTGAAATTAAAACCATATGATCAGTTCTACAGTCCCTTGAAAATCAAACTTCTAAGTTAATGTACAAAAAAGTTACGGCCGTTTATGCAGCACAGAAACGTATATTTGAACACTCAAGGGAATCAAAATTTATAGGGTACTTTCCGTTAGTCTAGAACTATGAAATTTGGCAAGTAATACCGTCTTATACTTCAAATACAGGGAAAAATCTGAAAACTATACGTTTGTAATTAAAAAAAATGTCTTTGAAGTTCGGGAAAAGCTCGGAAAAAACTGCGAGACTCGATTCCTGAACTATTTATAATATGTTACTACCTACCTACAAATTTGCACGGAACCCTCGGTGCGCGAGGGTCGCACTTGGCCGGTTTTTTTTGTTTTGTTAGAACTTATTATATTTGAAAAACCTATTTAGAGGCTAAAAATTTCACCCATGCTGGGACTTGAACCCGCGACCTCTGGCTAACCTTCCTAATTGTCCTCAGCACGGGTTAGTGCAACAAAAAGAATATACAAATTATATTTGTAAGATATTTACCAATTGATTATGCTTTTCAAGCAACAAGAGATTGTGCTGTGTGCAAGTTATTGTTATTATTTTCTATTAGAACTTACAATTTTTGCATGATTTTTCCTTTAAATTTATGCAATTTTTGAGCATTCGTTCATGTATTAATTTATTTTTTTATAAATTACTCTTAGTTCATTCCTATGATTGTTCGTTCATTCAATCGTTCCTTTGATTTATTGATCGTTCATTCATTCATTCGTTCACAATTTTACTCATTCTCTCATCAATTACGTTGCTTCTTCGATTTTTTACCATTTCTGGTCACCTACCTTCTCAAGCACGGCCTGCCTCCGCTTCTCAATCTTGACGATGGAGACCAGATCCCCAATGTTGGACTCGAACTCCAGAAACCGGTTCCAGATGTCCACACTGCTCTCCGGCTGGAGACTGCCCGAAGACAGGACTCGCTCGAACAGGACGCGAGTGTTGTTGTCCTCTGGATTGGATAAAGATCTTATTGGAAACTAGGACAGTTTGAAGAGGCAGAGGCAATTTGAATAATCTGCGACTATGACTATTTAACCGCATCTGAGAAGAGTTTTAAGGAATCGTGGTTTTTTTAAGTAAGGCAGTCGAGCCGTAGTTTTGTAGTGAGAACTATCTATTTCTGAGCTGTTTATTAATATACGCAGGAAGACGCTGGATGCAAGCCGCTTCCAACCGGTCTTTTTGGAAATCCATGGAGGAGGCCTGTGTCCAGCAGTGGACTTCTTGTGGCTGAATGATGATGATGAATTATATACAGCGACAGAAACAATTTTCACTCGGATGTATTTTTATTAAATGGGGTTTCTTTCATTGAATTTTTTCACAATGCAAAGTAGCATTATTTACGTTAAAGCCGTTCTTTGTAGATAAGATAAGATAACTGATTTATTTCCACAAGACACACACACATACAAAAAGCATTACATAAGTCACGAATTAACGGCACAGTGTAAACATTGACAAGATAGAAGCATACATAAATCATGGAAACATAACAACTTGACACATTATACGGTACAGTAAGTACCTATCTATTGGTGACATTAGAATAATAACATAAAAACGTGTTTGTGGCAAATGCAAATGGGTTTCGACTCAGCATGTGCCGAGAGTTTACAAGTAAACTCCAGCGCTGGTATTCTGCCGATCTTTGTAGTGTCATTTCCATTATTTTTAAATAGTCTTTAAAAGGGTGTCATTTATACATTTAACAACCATTTCAATTGGTAATTTTTTACATCCATTCCGTCGTAGCTTAGTAGTAGTACCAAATAAACATTTTCTATTCTATTCCTAAAGCTGCAGGTTTCCTCACCGTTCAAATGCGACAAATAGTCGATGTAGCACAGCACATACTCCGGAATGTGGGAGAACTTCTTCAGTCCCAACTCGAAGATCCGGAAGGCAATGTTCTTGTCTTTGGAGCAGTAGTATTCCATCAGGGCGGCTGCCACGAAGACGTGGTAACGGGAACTGTGGACAAATGGTAGAAAGGTAGAAATTACAGAAAAGTAGAAATGGTTGAAAGTCAGAAATGGTAGAAAAGTAGAAATGTAGGTAAATTGCTGTTCTATCGAATCGTGTTAGTGAACTTAGCATATCATTTTCCAGCATCTTAAAAAATAAATGAGAGTTCTTTACGCATGCAGCAGAGTTCTAGAGTTCCTGATACTGTTAAAGAAGAAGAAGAAAGACATTTATTGGGACAAATTAACACATAACAAGAAAAAAAGGTATAACAAGTAACATAAACAAGTACAAAGGAAAAACAAGTCACATAAATACAACATATTAAAGTCCGCACAGATCTTTTTGGCGGTAACGTGAACATAGTCGCAGATCGTTGGCACATCGCTTACTGTCTTTCTAGTGTATGTGTGAGTAACTGACTGCTTTAGTAATTTCCTACTCATCACACTGCGTCAATTACTCACACATAGACTGTAAAGACAGTAAGCGATGTGCGAACGATCTGTGACTATGTTCACGTTACCGCCAAAAAGATCTGCGCGGACTATGATACAAGACAAAGTCCGAGCGTCAGAGCGCATCCTGTGGTGTGTCAAAGTTGCCACGAAGGGCATCTGACTCAGCGTTGCGCTGAGGGTGTGAGCTCTCAGCGCTGGTTTTCAGTCAGTGCCTGCGGTAATTTTCGGAAATAGTTCTGGCGTTTTTACATTGAGGAAAGTCAATTAAATAAATGATCCTTGTTATCAAATCATGGTCACCTTGCACGCTGCACGTTGAACAAATACAATGCACGTAATGGAATTGCGCGCATTTATGTTGAGATCCATGAAAACATGCTCGAAAAATTCTCTTTAGTGAATGTTTTCTTCATATGTAATGCTTTTTCTAAACTTTGCATGATGACTAGAAAGCCAGGCTGCTTAGGCCACTTGCGTATCAATGAATGAATTAATTAATGTATGACGACCTCGTGGCGCAGCGGCAGTGCATCTGCATACCATGCGAGAGGTCCCGGGGTCGAATCCCGGCCGGTGACAAAAAAAAAACCCCAGGTCTTGGATGTTTACGTGTTTGTGATGTCGCTGTTTCTGGTTCCCACGACACAGGGTATCCTAGTGTGGGGCCAGACGCAATGTACGTGCCTGTATGTAAATGTTTATGTTTATGAATGAATGATGAATGTATGAATGAATGATGAATGAACGAATATTACCGTGGATCCTCCCTAGCCCTCTTGAACACGGTCCTGGCTGACTTGATGCCCTCCGCCCTTCTGGCGAACTTCATGTACTGGACGTAGGCCAGAGTCGGGTCTATGTCTTCCATGTCCAGATACCGGGTGTAAACTTGGTGTACCTGGGAAAAAGCGGGAATTTTAACAACAAACATAACATAAACACACGCCCGTATCCCGGAGGGGTGGGCAGAGACCAGGGTCTGCCGCTTGCCACGATCCTAAATCTCTTTCGCTCCATCAACATTCGTTCGTTGCATGCGCGCACGCCGGTTACGGTTACTTCGGTAATTTTACTACGAGTTTAAACCCCCAGGAATGACAGGATATGCAACGGTTCGTTTAGAGAAAGTTGTGGACTGAAAGGAATGTTGCGTTGGTTCGGAACTTCGGACATGTGAAGAGGATGAAGGACGAGAGACAAATTCAAATCGAGCGAATGTGGGCGGAAGAGCCGGTGAGGTGCGTTCCAGGCGGACATCGGCCAAATAGGTGATGCAAAGGGCAAGATAAAATGTACCGGAAACCGGCGTGCGTGCATGCAACGACTAATGGATGTTGATGAAGCGAAAGAGGTCTGTCAGGTCGTTTCGTCAATATTTCTTTGCTCACAGGAATCACTATTAAATTAATGGCTCTAAAGTTGTCAAAATATAAGAAGCCCGTTTTGACAGCTACAAAAACAATAGAATGTAACCTAGTTCGAGATCAAAAACATTAAAAATCTAAACCATGGGTAACTTTTCGGGCTACAAAATCTGTCGTTTCTTTCGAACGTTAAATAATATGCCAGAGTAAGTGTCTTTTTATGTATTTGCTCGACTAAATCCAAATTAAAATGCATTTTTGTGTAGCTGTCAAAACGGGCTTCTTACATTTCGACAACTATAACATAATAGGGGTTAAAGTATGAAATTGCCGTTTTATTGCAATAGGTTCTTTGAATTGACATAGAATCTTCATGGTTTGAGGTTTTCGAATGAAACTTTTTTCAAATGGTTTCTATGATGTTCTTTTTTTAAAAAATATGAAACATTTGAATATCGACTTTCAATTGTTTTTGTTATTCAATTTAGACAAGAAAGATGGATACTGCGAAAATTCGAGTGATTTTTGAATACTGTTGTGGCATTTGACCTGGGGTCAGCCATTGCATTTTTCTTTTCCGGTTATCATAAAGAATCCTCTTTTCATCACATGTTACAATTCGATCCAATATTCCTTCATTTCTGTACCGGTTCAACAAGGCAACACAAGTTTCAACACGCGTTTCTTTCTGCAGATCAGTCAAATCATGAGGCACCCATTTATCGTATTTTTTTATTTTATTGATTTGACGCAAGTGAGTCAATATTGTGAGTAAGGTAACGTTAAACCATGCCGCTAATTCCTGGGTAGTTTGACTAGGGTCGGCTTCCACTATCTCTCTTAATTCATCGTTATTCACCTGTGTGGGCGGTCTTCCTCGTGGCTCGTTCTTTAAGTCGAAATTTCTATCACGAAAGCGTTTAAACCAAAATCGCACGGTGCGTTCATTAGTAGACCCCTCTCTAAACGCAGCATTGATATTGCGGGCTGTTTCTGCCGCGTTAGTTCCGCGTCGGAACTCGTATTCAAAAATCACTCGAATTTTCGCAGTATCCATCTTTCTTGTCTAAATTGAATAACAAAAACAATTGAAAGTCGATATTAAAATATTTCACATTTTTTAAAAAAAGAACATCATAGAAACCATTTGAAAAAAGTTTAATTCAAAAACCTCAAACCATGAAGATTCTATGTCAATTCAAAGAACCTATTGCAATAAAACGGCAATTTCATACTTTAACCCCTATTACATGCCAAATACAGATGAAGGGCTAAGGGGAATAATTGGCCTAGTCACATTTACACAATTTTACAGTACAGACTATTTAAGTTGTGAATGTGTTCTCTGGCTGACTGAAACAATATATTTGTGTAGGAGCAATTGGTGAGGCATAGAATGACGATTTTTATGGGCATAGACCTCAAAAACTCAATTTAAAAAAAATGGACTTATCCAATTTTTCCCCTCAGCCCTTCAGATGGTGTTGTCTTTAAATACCTTATTATAATGCAGTCGGCTCTCCTCATAGTCGGCATGAGCGAAGTGCAATAACGTGGATTGCTGTAAAGGCCCGCTGGTCGCCCGTTCGTAGATCGCCGCGGCCTCGTCCGAGAACAGACGGGCCGCCGCCGCGTCCTATGGGAAGTACGGTGGTGCATTAATGCTATATAATAGACTTCATCATCATCATCATTCAGCCATAAGAAGTCCACTGCTCGACGTAGGCCTCCTCCATGGATTTCCAATAAGACCGGTTGGAAGCGGCCTGCATCCAGCGCCTTCCTGCCACTTGGATGAGGTCATCTGTCCATCTTGTGGCTGGTCGTCCTACGCTGCGCTTGCCGATATGTGGTCTCTATTCGAGAACTTTTCGGCCCCATCGGCCATCAGTTCTGCGTGCTATGTGCCCTTTACTAGCTGTCCCGGCGAACTTCGTACCGCCACAGAATCCGCTTATACGGTTCTTGCACAACGCGATCTATTTTTAAAACACAACGTTCGCTCGCACAACGCCATCTATTTTAAACTTGAAATAAATATTATCCCACGGGAACGCATTACCGGGATATCAAGTATGCTATGTTTCAATTCAAGACTTTGTCTAACTGTACTGTACGCCAAGGTTCATGTAAATCCGTTCAGCCGTTATTGAGTACCAAACATCCATACCTCCAAACATCTTCGCAAACTTTCTCATTTATAATATTAGTAGGAAGTAGGATTGCACACGAAACATTGAACAGGACATTACGTTAGAAATAACATGTACAAAGGCGAGCTTATCTCTGTGAGAGATTACTTCCAGCATGCGCTTCCACCAAAATAGACTAGTTGACAAAAAATTATTTTAGATCTCATTCGAGACGCCAAGCTATTATTGTGCCTTACTATATTGAAGACAAATAAACATTTTCTATTTCTATTTCTATTTCTATAAGTACTTCTTTAACGACAAACAAACAGACTCCAAGAAAAACGCGCGTTAAAAAGAAGAGTTCAAATGTTTTTAGAAATATTGCGATGTACCCCTCTGGGATACAGGCGTGAGTTTATGTTATGTTTATGTTATGTTCTAGATAGATTGATATTTAAAGATAGGTTGCAAGTTTCTGAATGAATTGCAATGTTTCTGAATGAATTGCAATGTTTCTGGACGGACTAAAGATTGCACAGATGTTTCGACACTATAGACAGCTAGGTTTCCAGAAATATAGAAGAAGAAGAAGAAGAAGAAGAAGAAGAAGAAGAAAAAGAAGAAGAAGAACATTTATTTCAACAACAGAAACAAGTTACAACATAAAATATTAAATTACAAAATAAAAGGTAGAAAAAGAAAGAAAACAATAAAACACTTTATATTAACGTAAGTTGCGGTGTGTCCCTGTTGCTGGAAAAGGCAGCTGGCTCAGCATTGTGCTGAGGGTATTCACCCAAAGCGCTGATTTTCAGCCAGTGCCTGTCCGTCTCACAAATGTAATAGGTTGCGGTGCAGTGCATAACAATAATAACATAATTAAATAAATAAATGAATAGATGATTAAATAAATAAGTAAATGAATAAAATTACATAAAATACAAATAAAGTTAATGACTTACAAGGTTAATCAAAGATTATGATGCGGTCACATTATCTATCACATTAAATATCTAAAAACATACCCCGTTCTCCTGCAACAGTTTAGCGCTGAGACCGGGGAACAATTGGAACATCACACGGCGAGCATTATTTTTGGATATTACCCACATATTTCACTATTTCTAGACCGCTTGCAATGTTACTAAACGCATTGTAACGTTTCTAGACGGATCGCAATATTTCTAGTTGGATTGCAGTGGATTGTATATTACTGGGCAGATTGCAATGTTCTCGATGGATTGCAATACTCCTGGACAGATTGCAATGTTTCTAGACATTCCTGGATTGATCGCAATGGATCTAGATAACTGGCGATGCTTCTGGAAGAACTGAAACCTTTCTAGAACTGTCGAGACTCACCCCCTTCTCCTGCATCAGTTTGGCACCGTGATCAAGAAACTGCGCAGCCTGATGCCACTCGTTCGGATGATGCGCCAGACATAGAAGACACTGCTCTATGGTGAACATCACCCGGCGAGCATTATTTCTAGATATTACCCACATATTGCACTATTTCTAGACCGTTGCAATGTTTCTAAATGGATCGTAACGTTTCTAGACGGATTTCAATGTTTCTATATGGATTGCAATGTTTATCGATAGATCACAAAGTTCCTGGGCAGATTGCAATGTTTCTAAAAATATTACAAATGTTTCTAGATAGATTGCAATGTATCTAGATATCTGGCGCAGCTTCTGGAAGGACTGAAACCTTTCTAGACCTATCTATCTAAACTCACCCCCTTCTCCTGCAGCAGTTTAGCGCTGTGATCGAGGAACTGCGCAGCCTGATGCCACACGTCCGGATGATGCGCCAGACACAGAAGACACTGCTCAATGGCGAACATCACCCGGCGAGCCACCAGCGCTGTGTCTTCGGAGCGCAGTGGGTTGCCGCGCTCCCATGCTATATACTTCTTCCAGAGGTCCACCTGGAGCAAGGAAGAGTGTTGAATTTGGCCCTTGTTTAACTGCGCATGCGGCAATGAATGTTGATGAGGCAAAAGAGGTTCGTCAGGGTCGTGGCAAGTGGTAAGCCTTGCCCATATATTACGGGCACCAAATTCTGTCGAAATCCTAACGTCTGCAATTAGTATGGAATTTCACAGCTAGATGTTAGGAATCTCTTCAGGATTTGGTGAGCATAATAAGGCCTCTGGTGTCTGACTAACCATTCGCGATACAGGCGTGAGTTTATGTGTTTTTTTAACGGTATAGTAGTAGTCCTAGTATTTTCTAAGGTTAACACGAGCACCAGACACAATAAAAACTTAATTTGCACGGATATTCACACGTTTATTCTTCTCCTCCACTTTACCTATTAATTGCAACTTTAACGTTCATTAAGTAAAAATTCTCTTTTTATAATGAATAAAAATATTTGAATTAAATTGAATTGAATGATGAACTAATCAGGATAGTGGCAAAGCCTGGTCTCGGTGAATTTATGCATGGTTCATGTTTATTTCTATTATGCACAACAAACGTATAAACGCAACAGTACCTGCTTCATCTCCTCTCGGTCCACCGTAGGCGGTGTGGCGGGCATGTTCCGGTTCAGCCCCCGAGTGACCGTCTCCAGTTCTTTGGACACCCGGCGGGCGTTCATGTAGTCTCGAGATCGCTCCATCGCCATGCGCTCGGCTGAGAGAAATTGGAGTGTTGCATGCTAGTTGTCAAACTATTGTATGAATATTGTGAATTATATTCTTTTATGCCAAATCTGGCCAAAAAGTGGGTTTCTCCGCACGCTACGCGTACGGGAAAACCCACTTTGAGGCCAAGTGACGACATAAAATTGTGTACACAACACGGACCGTAAAATAGAAAGCCCTCTATCGCATATTTATGACCCTCGCCTGCGGCTCCGGCCTTAAACTTCGGATGATGATGATATCATCATCATCATCATCATCATCCAGCCACAAGAAGTCCACTGCTGAACATAGGCCTCCTCCGTGGATTTCCAAAAAGACCGGTTGGAAGCGGCTTGCATCCAGCGTCTTCCTGCCACTTGGATGAGGTCATCTGCCCATCTTGTGGCTGGTCGTCCTACGCTACGCTTGCCGATATGTGGTCTCCATTCGAGAACTCTTCGGCCCCATCGGCCGTCAGTTCTGCGTGCTATGTGCCCCGCCCACTGCCACTTCAACTTACTAATCCGCTGGGCTATGTCGACGACTATCGTTCGTCTACGGATCTCATCATTTTTGATTCGATCTCGTAGAGAGATTCCGAGCATAGCCCTTTCCATAGCTCGTTGCGTGACCTTGAGCTTTATAAATGAAGAATTAATCGTTTTATGGCTGTATAGGTTACTACCATTGCGTTGTTCAATATAAACTACGATTCATATATATTTTTTTTAATACTTTTCTGCTTTAGAGCAGGCATGTACCACTTTCAGCACGGTGCCTGGATGAACAATGACCCCCTTTCAGAGTATGAGTAATGAAAATAACTATTCTTTGCTCTAACCCGTGTTGACAATTTTTAAAAACCTATTTAGAGGCTAAACATTCCACCCATGCCAGGTATACCTAATACAGAGAGTTTGTAAAGAGGCTCGTAATTTCGCTGACGCCTGCACTTGCCCATTAGCTCAGTTGGGAGAGCGCTGGCACGCTTAGCCAGAGGTCGCGGGTTCAAGTCCCGGCATGGGTGGAATTTTTAGCCTCTAAATAGGTTTTTAATAGCGTGAATGTTAAGTTTGTACACTGTATTTACTAAGGTTAACAAGAGCACTAGAAATAATAAACACTGATATGTTTTGTAGATTGAATTAAATTTCAATAACTAATAATAAATATTTTTTAAGTTTATGTAAAATAATTGTTTTGCAAATTTAAATTAAAAAAAAAGCCAAAATATTTTTGGAACATAACTTGGAACATGACATATTTTTTTTTTGTAAATTTTCGCCGAGCGTAGTAAACTAACAGTTAATGCTTTCAAAAAAACTCCTGTCACCTCAAATAAATCAATTTATATCTTCAGAGCATTCAATTTTTCTGAAATCGGGCGATAGACAATAATAGGTAATGGAGAAAATTTAAAATAACCTTTGTGTTTTTCTTGAGATATACAAAAAAAACGAATTTCTACCAGGCTGAATTTATGTTATTTCGGTTCCTTAGATACTACTTAAACTACTTAACTGTCTATCGACACCACGGCACTTGCAAAAGTACCGAAACGTCGGAAAATCGTAAAATTAAAAAAATAACGACTAAATATCGGTACAAATTTAGTTGCTATTAAGTATGTACACTGTTTGTTCTCAATAAATAAAAAAAACCGGCCAAGTGCGAGTCGGACTCGCGCACGATGGGTTCCATACCATTACCTATACAAAATTTGAATATTTGAAGCGTCTACCTGTTATCGTTATTAATATCGAGAAAAAACGGCAAAAAAATCACGTTTTTGGTATGGGAGCCCCCTTAAAATATCTATTTTATTCTGTTTTTAATATTTGTTGTCATAGCGGCAATAGAAATACATCATCTGTAAAAATTTCAACTGTCTAACTATCACGGTTCATCAGATACAGCCTGGGGACAGACGGACGGACGGACGGACAGCGGAGTCTTAGTAATAGGGTCCCTTACCCTTTGGGTACGGAACCCTAAAAATAATAACGACATCTTACCAATGATCGGGTTAATGCTTTGCTCGAAAGCGATGTAGTCTTTCCACAGCGTTTCTATTCCGATGATGGGCGTGATCACGGCTCTTTGGTAAACCTGTAATAAAGCTAAATTATAAATACAAACACATCATCAGCCATTTGACGCCCACTGGAGGACACAGGCCTCCTTCGTGGTTTTCAAAACCATGAGGGGTTTTGCCATAATCGCCACGCTCGGCAGGCGGGTTGGCGATCGCAGTACGCCGTTGGATTCTCAGGAAGACGCTGCTGCCCGTCGCCTGGTGTTTGCTTTCCTTAGTCGCCTTCTACGACATCCACGGAAGGAAATGGAGTGACGCTATTCTTAATCCGGCGCCACACGGATAATACAATCTCAAGCACAATAAAAAGGAATGTAATAAAAGTAGGGTAAAATAGCAAAGGCGTGGCGGCGATCAATAGAGCCACCAACGAAAACGAATCATAAGTATCTACGTTTAAAGATCGTTTCTGGAATAAGTGTCTTTCTATTCTTTCAATCGTGATTTTAGTATAAATAGTTATTTTTAGGTCACACGACCGACGAGAAGATTCTAGAAAAATGCCCGTTTTTCGAGTAAATACTAGCTAGTCTCGGGATTTTAGTATTAGTATCTCGGTCGTGGGTCAAAAAATATAATAATTGCTTCCACAAAACACAATCACTTGTCCTGGTCACAAACTGGTATACCCTGTGCTACGGTAAACGGGCAAGGCCATCACAAACTAGGAAACACACCCAGACTGAGGCCATGTGTACAAATGTACTCCCAGTGAGAATTGGACCCACGACCTCCGGCATGGTAATCAGACGCGATACCGCTAGACCAACCAGGCTGTCAAAAGTATATGAAGTCAGTTAGTATATGTAAGAGATATGATTGTATTCTTTTTGTTGCACTAACTCGTGTTGAGGACAATTTTAGAAACCTCCCGGCATGGGTGCCTCTAAATAGGTTTTTAAAAAGGAGATATACCTAATGTTTTTAGATTTTTTTTGCCAACTTCATTGAGCTCCTTAATACGAACCTTTCTGACTGCGGAAATCTTCTGGTTTTCAGCGTAAGACCCGACCGCGTCGACACTCTTCAAGAAAGTGACGTAGTCATTCCAAATGGGGTAAGCGTGGATGTCCATGCCTATCTTCTCCAGGGCGAAGTCGTAGGCCTGCGCCATCTTCTCCCTGCGAGAGAGGCGATAATAAGGGATGCGAAGGGTTTAGTGTTAGCACAAAAATCTGGGATATTATGGTAGCGCTAAAATTCCAAATTTATCGAAAACATCCTGAGGAAACCTGAGTGTCTGAGCTATCCATATACCTCAGCGCTTGAAATCGCCAATCCGCGGCGGGCACGCGTGGTGATTAAGCCCATACTCTCTCTCTGAGAGAAGGCCTGTGCCCTACCGTGGGACGTATATAGGCTGCTTATATACGAATCGTGTGATTTTAAAACAACACAAGTCACATGTGTTTTTAAAATAACACTTGTTCATTTTTTTTTAATTAAATTATTTACACCTACCTATTGATTTACATTAGTAAAAAAAATTGTAGTTTATTCATACAGAAATTAACATAATATGCTAAAATATTGCTGTTGTAGATATTAGTATTTGAATAAAACAGTTTTTTCTATTTCCTGACAAGTTGTAATGAAAGGACATGTGTTGTTTTAAAATCACACGAATCATATATCCCAGACGGGATGAGCTAACGATTAAGCCCATACTCTCTCTGACATAAGGCCTGTGCCCTGCAGTGGGTCGTGCAATGGTCTAACTAAATGCACCCTGCATTCAGAGGAGACATCCCCAATAGGTTTTGTGTCACACAAGCAAGATTTTGCACAACTTACCGATAAAAACAAACACGATTGGATTTTTTTTCAAACTGTGCGCACAGGATTTTTACCATACCTACTGGGGAGCGTTATTTTTATTGACTTTTAGACGTAAAACTTACGTAACGTACGGAACGTTAGACGTACCGTGACGGCGAGCGCTCGTATAATTATTTGCAGATACTTGTTTAGTTTTTGTGGGATGGTTCTTCTACTTGGCCTCGATTCTGTTAGTGCATTGCAGTATAATGACAGGTACACTGTCGGGTCACGTGACGTGTTTTTTCGTACCATTGACGCCTAGAAGGTTTGATGGGTGTGCGTAGATTTAAAGCAGCCATGAAATGAAAACCGCCATGTTCATGCAGTTGTCATGTTACTACAATGCATTAACAGAATCTAAGCCCAGGTAATAATGCCACCAACTTCCACACAACACAGTCACTTGTCTCGGTCCTGAACTTAGATACCCTGTGTTAACCAGGCAAGGACATCACAAACATGGAAGTACATCCAGACTAAGGCTATTTCCCACGTCCCACTGCAGGGCATAGGCCCTTTCTAAGAGAGAGTTCAGGTTTAATCATCACGCGTCCCCGCCGTGGATTGTCGAAGCGCTGAGTTAAAATTAAATTGGTGATAGACCTGAAATTCTATTCCCAGTCGATCAAATTCTTTTAGTGTAAACAGTCGTAGAGCATCATTTCGTTGTTCTGTCTGCGTTCGCAAAGATTCTATGGAATATTCTAAGAATGCTCGCTCGCTCGATGGAAGCGGCGCTAGGGCGTGCGAACAGTTGCTTAGAGCGTTCTTGCGTGTTCGGACGTGCTCGCTCCCCTGAGCAGTCTCTTCAAAGTGTTCAGGCAAATCCGTCATTGTTTCACCTACATTATCCTTCGTTGCATTAATTTGTAACCCACCAACGTCTCTTCCTTCTTTTACTTTTGACTATTTGCGACTAAATAATAAAATGCAGCACTGTTGTGATTGTGATATCCCTGTCAGAGTCAGACATAGCGAAGCACTACCAATCACAGAATTGACACGAGTGAGCAAAGAACATTCTAAACATTGTACAAGAATTCTAGTTCTTTGTTCTCAGCTCGTTGATGTTCTGGTGTAAACGGTGAAAACGAGCTTTCGTTCAAGATAAAATATCAAGAGAATGCTCTTGTTCTAGATCTTTGTTCGAATCTTTGAACCTTAACAGAACACCGAACATTCGCCGTTTCTAAATTTGTCGAACAACGAACAGAGCTCAGCACAGCGCCAAACGCTACGCTACGAACATTTTCACGATCATTCTAGCGAATGCTCGTCATCCTCATGTCTGGGTGTATGTAATGTCTATGCCTGGTTACTATAGCATAGAGTATCGTAATTTGGAACCAGGACAAGTGATTGTATTATGCGGAGGTTATTATTTATTTTAATATGTCAGAAGGCGGAATGCTCGCTAGAACGCTCACTAGAATGCTCGCTAAAACGCGTATGAAGCTAGCCACTACCAATATGAAGCTAGAATGCTCAGGTCCTCACCTTGAAAATAACAATGAAAAACCATTGGTATTTTCAAGCTCAGGACTTAGGAGGTTAACTCAACAAATAAGGCACTCAGGTTTCCACAAGTCGTTTTATCTCACAGCTGGCGAGTGCATTACAAAACTTACTTGTAAGTTGGCAGCAGTGACTTAGTTTCCTTGACATAGTTAAGGTAGAGCCGCCACAGCTCGATGTTGAGGATCTTCATCAGGCAGCGCTGGAACAGCTGCGCAGGCGCACGTCAAATCAAATTAAAGCTATATTAAATAATTAAAATAAAAAATAATTTAACTGTTTATTTCATTACAAATTTTACAAATAAAATTATTAAAACAATACTAATGGCCCCAGTCTGGGTGTTTCGTCTGTCTGACAATCAGCCTGGGTGGGGGAAATCATCTAGCAAAGACATTAGTAATTATATTTAATTTAATTCAGCTCAGGTCTACATGTAAACAAACCGTTTATGATACAAATCGTTAAAATATGGGAAACGATAATGAAGGGAAGGGGGAGAGGGGAAGGGGGGTCGAAAATGTGTGACATTGTGTGACAAGGGGTGGGTGGGGTCCTAAGTTTCGTGACGTCACATTTAAAATACAACCAATAATATTTATTGACTAGCTGTGCCCGCGACTCCGTTCGCGTACATTTCGATTTTTACGAAGCAGCATTTGTATGGGGGCCACGTCTTATCATAACTGGAGCTAGAATTTAAATAGCCTATCATGTGTCCCAGATGTCTATATGTTTTTATACCAAATTTCATCAAATTC